>CAUJLX010000002.1:3625770-6125770 GCA_963280985.1 Strongyloides venezuelensis | reverse complement strand
ATCAGTAATCTTAAATGTGTAAATACTTTTTAGAAAGGAAAAAATAAACTTACGAAGTCACTGTTTGTAAATTCAATGTGAGTGAGGAACTCGAATGACTTTGCTAGTGATCGGAGGAGGAAACTTTCATTTAATATATTATCTTCAGGAAATTTACAGTCTTTGAAGACTATTCTTTCTAAGTGAAAGATACTCATAAAAGCAAGACACCATGCTTTAATGTTATTAAAATCAATCTCTTCAAAATGCAAATCTCTCAAATTATATCCACATTTGGACAAAATAATTGACAGCGTTTTTTGTGACAAATATGAATCGTTGTTCCTATTAAGAAGCATATCTTCTATCATTAAACACGACAACCTATCTTTCACATCATCCAAAATTAAATAGAGCATATCATTATGCTCATTACAATGAGTTTCGCACTGACATATTGATATACATGTAGAATACTCATCACGAAATCTAAAAATTTCTTTTTTCCGTTAAAACTCATAAATCAAACTTACTTCACAATTGCCGAACAGGATGAATCCAACACCACATGAATCGAGTATGGCCTTGGAATTTCATTCACCAATAATTTCCTCCACGTAGCACAACACAATGAAGCAGAATATTTTGTTGGTTTATTTAAATATCCGAATACTTTTTTCCATATTTCAACAGGTAATATTTCTGTCATTGTTGTTTGGTGGGGAAAATTTGTGTACAAATAACTAGGCAGACTAATGTTGTCTGTTTTTATCACGTGATAATAGTCAGTTCCAAAACTTTGTCTATCTCTTTATATAAGTTGATGGAAAATAAATATAAATTTTATTCCAATAGTTACTTATGTCAAGATTGAAACTTAAATTAAAAGTGTATATTATCAGGTGTAAACAACTATGTTAAACAATATATAAATTAAAAGATGAACTGATAAATGTGTACTTTCAATATGCCTTTTATAAGTTTATCTATATTACGAAAATCTTATCAAAGTTAAATTAAATAAAATGAACAAAAAATCTTCTGTCATGTGCAGTTCTCTTGTAAAAATAACACGCAAATTTTAATTCACCTATGATCTTGTTGCAAAATTATAACATTAAGTGAGACTTAAAATATTTTCATGTTTCTCATAACGAATTCCTTATAAAAGGACAAAAAAAAGCCGCGCACAAAAAGTTATTGAATTGCATTGTTTAATTCATTTTTTATTAGTTCGTATTAGTTTACTTAAAAAATAATTAATAATGGTTGTTCCACTTGATATTCAAAATGAAGCCGTTGTTGTTGTTGAGGATGTTCAAGGAATCAACGTCCGTGATAGATTCAAAACATTCCTAAAAACGTAAGTTATTTCATCATTTTTCGACTTATCTTTCATTTTATAGTTTCACAGATGAAACTGGTGATTATCCCTATATGAAGGAGATCTCCCAACTCTTGAATGCTGAAAGGAACACTGTGTACGTGAACTTTGAGGATCTCCAAGCTGCTGACGAAAATCTTGCCAGCTTTGTGGCGTCACAATACTATCGTATGTCGCCATTCCTTAATCAAGCTATCCATCTTCTGGCAATTGAACATTCCGATGATGCAAGCAAACACCACCTGGCTAAAAAGGAGATGTATTGTTCAATTTACAAACTTCCAACGAAATGCAGGGTCCGTGAACTTAATGGTGATAAAGTAGGAGTTCTTGTAAGTATTGTTGGTCAAATCGTTCGCACCCATCCTGTTCATCCGGAACTTTACAAAGCGACATTTTCTTGTGAAGATTGTGGGACAATTATAAGGAACGTAGAACAACAATTCAAGTACACTCAACCGAGTAAGTGTACAAATGCTCAATGTGGAAACAGTACACGATTCACACTGGATGCCTTTGATTCACAATTCGTCGACTTTCAAAGACTAAGAATTCAGGAGACACAGGAAGAATTACCTCGTGGATCAATTCCTAGGACTGTTGATATAATTGTTAGAGGAGAACTTGTCGAGACAGCTCAACCTGGAGATAAAGTTGAGATCACGGGGACTTTAATTGTTATACCGGATGTTGCTATGATGAGTTCGGCTGGCGTACGTGCTGATCCTGGAAGGTCCATGAGAGGAACTGGAAAAGCTGCTCATGATAGTGGTGGTTTAACAGGACTTAAAAGTTTGGGTGTCCGTGATTTGAGTTACAAACTCGCATTCTTGGCATCAAATGTCGCTCACACTAATTCGATCGGTAAACCTGGTGAGTGTAATGGAGGTTCACATGAGGAAATGTGGGAGGGTTTAACCCATTCCGAACGTACCAAGTTGAGGAGTATGTTCGAGGATCCTCAAATAGTTAACAATCTTACAAACTCTCTCTTTCCTAACATCTTTGGAAATGAGCAAATTAAGCTTGGTGTTATGCTTATGTTGTTTGGTGGTGTTACTAAACGTTCTATAAATGAAGGTACCAGGTTAAGAGGAGATATCAATGTTCTTTTGGTTGGTGACCCATCAACAGCAAAATCACAATTTCTTAAAAGAGTTGAAGAGTTCTCTCCACGTGCCATTTACACATCCGGAAAAGCTTCATCAGCAGCTGGTTTGACTGCTGCCGTCGTTAAGGACGAAGAATCCCATGGTTTTGTTATTGAAGCTGGTGCTCTCATGTTAGCTGATAACGGCGTATGTTGTATCGATGAATTTGATAAAATGGACCTTAAAGATCAAGTTGCTATTCACGAAGCTATGGAGCAACAAACTATCTCTATTACAAAAGCTGGTGTCAAAGCTACGCTTAATGCCAGATGTTCAATACTTGCTGCAGCAAATCCTATCTATGGAAGATACAATAAATCAAAGAGTTTGAGACAAAACATCCAGCTTTCAGCACCAATTCTGTCTCGCTTCGATTTGTTCTTTATTTTAATTGATGAATGTAATGAAGTCATCGACCATTCTATTGCTCGGACAATTCTCAACAACCACAAGAGTTGTATAAACAGTTCTCCTCCTAAAACTCCATATACTTTGGATGAGATTAGACTATACATTAATTTTGCTAAATGCTTTAACCCTAAACTGACAGCAGAAGCAGGAGAGGCTTTAGTGGCTGAGTACAAGAAATTAAGAAATGACGATGGGAAATCTGGAGGTCACTCATCATGGCGTATCACAGTCCGCCAGCTCGAATCAATGGTTCGTCTTAGTGAAGCATTAGCACGCCTTCATTGTTCAAGTGAAGTTACCAAGAACCATGTCACAAAAGCTGCTGAACTTTTGAAGGCCTCAATCATCCGTGTCGTCCAACCAGATATAGCTTTGGATGATGGATTTGATGACGACAACGATGAAATCGTCGATAAAGAGAATCAATTGAACAAAGCCAATATTCTTGGAGCTACTCTTGAATCACCTCCTCGTAAACAACCACTGAAAGTCACATGGGACGTCTATAAGAAGATCTCTGATTTGTTAATTCTCCATTTGAATTCTGAGGAGGAGAAGAACGAGAAGGTCGATGATTATGAAGGATTACGTAAGAGTGAGCTTGTTGAATGGTATCTTGAGATGATTAGTGACGAAATAGAGACGGAAGAGCAGTTAAATCATCACAAGAACATTTGTGAAAAGATTATCGACCGCCTCATCACAGATGATGGCGTTTTGCTCAAAGTTAATGAAGAGGATATAAGTGAAAATCCACTCCTGATTGTTCATCCTAATGTTGTCCTCGGGGATGATTAATTTTTTTTACTTGTATGTATTTGTATATCTTTTTTGTATCTATGTTTACCTTTTATTATTCCAACCTTTTTATTTTTTGTAAAGTAAATGTGATTTTGAATTATTAGTCATCTATTTTTCTGTTAATTTTTATTATAAAAGTGAGTAGTTTAGGAAATATTACAAATAATGTACATAATTAAAAAAAGGCAAGTATTAAAAATAAATAAATAATTTATTACACAATATCTACAGTTGAGTTACCCTCAACAGAAGCGATCCCCAAATCCATGAAGTCACTTTTTGTTGCATCTCGGTACATCTTACAGAGATCATAAACATTCTCTCTTGCCTCATCCATTTGATGGAGACCCTCAAAGGATGGATCTATTCTTATAAATTTATCTACAAAAGCATTTCTCTTCCTCAATTTGTCAAACTGCCCTAGAGTATTTTCGAATAGTTGACAGATGTTTGTGTTATTAGCCATCATAAGGCCTGAAACTCTGTGAGAAGTTGCGACATATTGAGATCTCCCAGCAATTGCAACTTCAAGAGGAATAGGCATATAAGGAGGGGCACGTATAGAACCTTTCTGTTGAATCCTATCAAAAGCATCAGAGACATCTCTTGGGTCAGCTTCACCTTGGAATACCACCAATCCTCCCAACATACAATGAGTGGTTTCTTTGTCTAACTTCGTATGAACCATCATAGATCCAGGTTGAACTAGACGTCTCATAACATCCTGTACCGAAGTTCTAACCACAAATTGATCCGAACATAAAGGAGTGTAACCAGTTTGAATGAAGTGCATCGGAGTAAACGGAACTAAACGAGATATGATAGTAGATAATCTAGTGTGTGTGCTTGTAGGGAAACGCATCGTAGAGGTGGCAGCTGACATGATTCTACTAACCATTGAGTTGATCTGAGCGAAGGTAGGCTTATCAACATGCATCTTCTCAACAGCTAAACGATCAAGTTGCGTATTATCAAGGACAGTCACAGCATCAGGATGTTCTATCAACCTCTCAAGTGTCAATATGGAGTTGTATGGCTGAACAACTACATCACTCATCTCCGTTTGATTAGGGAAAACAGAATACGTCTGGAGGACTTTCTTAGGATAGTGTTCTTTGATCTTCTCCAACACATATGAACCCATACCACTGCCAGTACCTCCTGCTATTGAATGACATAGAATAAATCCATCGAGATTCTCAGAAAATTCAGCCTCCCTATCTAAAATATCCAAAACAGTTTCGTAATGTTCTCTTCCCTGAATGTACCCATGAGCCCAGTTATTACCAGCACCTCCACCATCAGTTGATTGGAAAATATTCTCATGATTAAAGAATCTTTTGTACTCAGAAGAGAGGATACCTTTAATGACACGTGGCTCCAAATCAACTAAAACTGCTCTTGGGACGTATCTTCTATCATCGGCTTGATAAAAAAAGATGTCTTTGATATCCATAGAAGTCTCCTCGTGATTGAAAGATCCATCAGGTGATATTCCGTGTTCTGCACATAATGTCTTCCAAAACTCCATTCCTATTTGATTTCCACATTGCCCTAATTGTATGTTTATAATTTCACCTGGCATTATAAATCTAGAAATATTATAATATACATATGATTTTAAGAAATATACAAATTGGGTACAGTAACCGATATAAATACAATGTTAAATTTGAAAAAAAATTACTAAAATAAAAATATAAACACAACAAATAACAAAAAAAAAACGATTTATATAAAAATTTGAATATTCAGATGTCCACGATGGCAGCTTCAAATTTATCTTGAACTCCCTTGAAAATATATGTAAGATTATCAAGCCCTTTGATTAGTAAATCAACAGCATTATGTCCTTTCTTTGTTTGAATCCTTAGTATAATTTTATCCTCCAAAGGATGTGGGATATTGTAACCACAAAACTCAATTTCTGGCATCATTACCAAGATGTGCTTAAGTGAATTTCCTATTGTATGATCTTCCTCATGAATAACTAGTGTCAAACATGTTGGATCTTCAACTAAACCTTCAGGATCAAGCTGGAAACAAAAAAATAAGAAAAAAAACTAATTAAAAAACATACAATTTCAAGTTTATCCAAATTACTGTAGTCCATTATCCGATGTATTAACAACAGTTAGAACGCGGTAAAAATAAAAAATTAATTGGTGATATGTTTTAGTCTTAAACAGAAAATGATAGTGTAAATCAGTCAACACGTAAGGTATACTAATGGTTATTATCAACAAAAAAAATCTATTATGAATTTACTAGAAGATTCAAACTCCCAGCTTTCAGGGCTTATTTTGGAGAAAAATGATTATATTCCGAAGGAGGATTTGTATAATATTTTGAGAAATGATAGTAAGATATTTTCTAGTTTTTTTTAACGTTTTACAGTTCCTCAATGCTATATTTGTTTGAGTACCCAGTCACAAAAAGTCCGACTTTTTAAGTGGCCACGTGATAAGGAGAGGAGAAAAAGTTGGTGTGATTTTTTTGAGGTCGATGAAGAGGAGATTCTTGCAGATTTTGGGAATACATTTATATGTTCTTTACATTTTGACCCATCTCAATTTTTATACGTGTCAGGGAAGATATTTTGGAAGTCGGATGTATCTCCATTAGTTATTGATCCGGATTCTTTAGATATTAAATGTTACCCATGGGAGAAAGAAGAAAGTTTTAAGAACATTTTTGAGGAAGAATACAAAAAACTACTTGCTTGTGCAAGTAAAGCATTCAGTGATAATTCAGTTATTACTATTGGGTACCGTGAAAGTAACTTTAGACCAACAGGAGTAAGTAAAAAGCATCCAGTTGTGATTCTAAGGGACATCAGATACCCATATTTTTATTACGAATTCTCTCACAATAGAACAAATTCAAGAGGAACAGATTTTTATTATTGTTTGTCATGTAAAAAGATGAAAGACAAAACGGGAATCAAAGATAATGTTCGAACAATTAGTATTAGCGATGGGAGAGTTGTAACTTCAGCACATCCTTTCACGCGACATCATTCACATTGCTCACCAGGAATAGAGACGGAAGAATTTATAAATGATACAGGGATAGAATGTAATGGGGTTTCTACAGAAATTGCAAATGATTCGAGTTTTATGAATTCACAAAATTTAAATAATTGTCAAAAAATTTATGAGGAAAATTATTATTCTGTAGATGGTCAAAATCTCAGTGATATAAAGATTCATCATAATGAGTCTTCAGAGTTTATTCAATCAAGCAATGCTGGTAGTTTTAACAAAAGAGGAAAAAAGAAAAAAAATGGTTGTAGACGTTCCCAAAAACACAAAGCTCGAAGATATTTATCCTTATATCGACCTTACGGTTGTAGGAAAGTTCTATTTTGCTGTATATGCCTTCAAAAATTTAAAACCGTTCCTGAGCTTACTAATCACTTAACTACTAAACACCAATAAATTTTGTACATATAAGTTTCTTTATTTATATTATATTGTAAACTATAATGTAGAAAACAATAGTTTGTATATATGTATATAATAAAATCTTAGCATAAGTTGAATTTGAATTCATATCTTGGTATTTTTTCATAATCTTTTGAGCATACAAAGTTTTATTAACTTTAATATCGGAATTGTGTATTAGATGCTTGTGATAAGATGTATTATGTTTTGAATGATTGTGTTTTGAATCAGTATGATTTATAGAATGAAATTTGGGTGTCATATTTTGAATGAAATCGGGGTTATTCTTAAATTTTTCAAGAAGTGCTGAGTAATTGGGCCATTTATAAAAATTGCAAAAATTTCCCCTTGAACAGGCGCAGACTAGTGCTTTATTATTTAACTTAGTTGTCTTGAAAGTACAAGAATCTTCGGAAAGCTTTTTATTTGCGCAGCCATAATGTATCCCTCTCTCAGGACTGTATAGCATAAGACATGCAGCTAAAAAAAATAATTAAGATGATTTATTGATTTTTTTTTATCATGATTTATGGATGAGTAATATTTTATTTAAAGTAAAAAATTATATTTACCATTTCTTTTGTCATCAACGACACAAATTCCATTGTTATCACAACCACTCTTATTGGATCCCTTAGTACAGTTACATTTTAAAGGTATACTATCATCATATTCGCTGGAGCCAAAGTAAAAATTATATGAGCCTTCTTGCATAAATTTACAGTTGATAACTTTTAGGAATAATAATAGTAATAATGAATGATAATATTTTATTTTTATCATTATTAAATACAATTAGAACATTAGAATCTAAAAATTATGAAAATGATTTTTAGATGTCTATTAAATAATATAAATTGAAATATTAAATATTTAAAGTGACATATGAGGATGTGAATATTTTATAAGATTTTTGCTAAAAAGTCAACAATACTATAATTACCTTCTCTTAGTGATATAACTATATATATCTCTTAGGTAGAGAGAAGAAAAATAAGTTATGAATGATTTTATGGACTCACTTCAATAGAATGACCAAAAGGCGTGAACTGAATAAAGAATTATCATATACATTGGTATATTACTTTTGTGATGAAATTATTATAATAAAATAAATAGAAAGGTAAGAAAACAAATCTATCGAAGAATAGAGATAGTTTGTACAATTTAAAAGTCTTCTATATTTTAAAAAAAGATTTATGATTTTAAAAGTTTAATATTTTTTATATATTTTAAAATATACCGAATTTAAATAAAAATACATGTGGGTGTTGAATGTGTAGATAATGATGCAGCAATTATAAAAAATATAATTAATGTTTACTAATTTTTTTCAACTACTTTTAGTTCAAAATATTATATGTCTTTCAAATTATTCGGATTTTCAAGAGTATCTTTATCAATCTAATATTAACATTTTTAAATTGAAAATGTCACTTCAAAAAATTATCTGTTAAACAAACTGAAATAAAATATTTTATTAAAGTAAGTCTAATTTTTTTATCTTATGTAATAAAATAAATAAGAAACATTTGTTTTGTTTTGAAATATAAAATGATATATGTGAAATAATTTAATTAAAAAAATGTAGCAAAATCATAGTATTTTAAATAAAGATTTAATATTTACCATGGAATATATTTAAATAGAAAAATTTAATATGATATGAGCAGTCAAATACATAATTCAAAAGTTTCTTCTATTTCAAATTATATTTAATATTGTAATTCTAGAATTTTTGGAATGAAAAGAAATTAAATAGTTGAAAGACTAAAATACTTCAAGTATAAAAGATGAAATATACTTTTATATCATAGAATAATTATAGAAACTTTTAGTTAGTAATTTAAACAATTATGACAAAACTGTTATCAGTGATGTTAAATAAAATAAATATGTTATTTTTCACACGATTCAAACTTTCAAATGTTGTTGAATGGCACAATAATTAAAATTTAATGAAACGCATCTTAAGTAGGATGTATTCACATAAAATTCTATAATGTATATTTTAACTAATCATATAAAAAAATAATATTTATGTTATTATTTACGCCTTTTTAAGAAAATATCTAGAAATGTAGATTTAATCCATAAACAAATATTTCTTAATCGTTCTAGATTACTTCAATTGTCGATTGATAAATAAATATTATAAACTTTTTTGAGCTTGTTTTGATTTTCAATGTTGTTTCTTATTTAAGTTAAAGAATATATGTTGTGAAACAATATTTAACACGTTGTAATTTTAACTATTTCAAAAAAGGACATAATAATTCTCATATCATATATTCAATATATAGCAATCATAAAATAATAATTTTATCAGCGAAGAAAAACTTTAATAATTAATATAACATTTATAAAATAAATAAAAATGAAATATTATTTATTGGTTCAAATTAAATCTTATCAAAACTCTTTAATTTTTAAAAAACAACTGTTCGAATTATTTTACTTCATGATGATTAATATTTTTTTTGAAACTTAAAATAATAACAAACTTATAATTTTTACCACTCTTTTTCAATTAGCAAAGTTTCAAGAATTATTTAATAACACTTCAGTATCATTCTTCAATAAATTACTATGAGAAAATAATTTTTAGTCAAAAGCCTGAAAAGCATCAAACATTTTATCAATGCTTTTCTTATTACACTATATTTTAAATGATACAAAAGTTTTCCAAATTTTAAATTACAGTGTAATTGAATAGAAAATTTATGATTAGCCTTATAATTTGAGAATCTTTTGTTGATGTGTATGTGAAAAATTAATATTTAATTTAGATTATTGAGTTTTTATACAAGCTATAATTATTTTTATAGTGAATTACACATTGTCAAAAATTTTTAAAATTATTTTTGAATAAATACTTTATTTGATGAAGAAATTGTAGTATAATTTAAAAAAATATTAAATTAACCATATCCTCCACAACCACAGCAACCGCCATAAGTAAGTGTTATCGTTTTGGTAACGGTTTTCGGTGTACCCATCATGCAGCATCCACAGCAACCGCAACCACCATAATATCTTTTATCTCTTTTCAAGACTTCCCCATTACCATCTCTAATTTCAGCAACGGCCAAATCACTTGAAAGTTCACTACCTTTTTCTTCTTCCTCATTTTCTTCATTATTAATTAAATTTTCACACTCTGTTTTTCCAATAGCATCACCGTTCTCATCACATCTACAATCGCAATCAACATCTCTTAAGTCACGCCCTTGACAATTTCTTAAGTGAAAAATAAAAAATATAAAAACAATAAAACAAATGATAGAAGTCAATTTAGACATTTTTCTAAAAATCTGATGTTCTTCTCAAAAACTTCATCTCTTTTATACTTAACTTCAAGTCCTTGACCATCATTAATTTATTCCATAATGCTAATGATAAGCTAATAATTAAACATTTTCTAACTTTTATAGAATTATTAAATAAAAATTAAAACAAACTTTTATCCATTGTCCACCATTATTTGTTTGTTTATGCTTATAATATTATTAAAATTTTACAAATTTTTTCTCAAGAGTCATGACAAAATATTGTTTAATCTAAATTTTTAATATTACTTTTTATATGTGTTTATTTAACAAAAAGCAACTTTACTGTAAATTAAATATTAATGAGCTTTTTGATCTATTAAAGAATTATTTTAGTGTGGTAAAAGATTTAAGTCTAAAAGCAGTGGTTGTGTTTTGAAAATCTTCACTATATTATTAATTTTTTTAAATAATAAGTATACAATTGTTTTTCGGATAACTTTATTGTTAATTTAATTTAAGTTTATACATAAATTATTAACTCGTTTGAAAATATAAAAAAGAAATAAATAACGAGATGACGTTTAAATAATAAAGCAACAAGTAATTTACGAATATATTTCAAAATAATAATTAACACTTCTCATATTTCCTTTTTACACCAAAATACTTAGTTTTTTTGGAAAGAAAATATTTTCATGTTTTTAAAAATATTCTCAAGTACTTAGTGATTACTATTTTTTTCAAAACTTCTTAAAAAAAGCAGAAAATACAAGAACATGATATATTATATCCACATTAAAAACAAAATTTCCGGTATATTATTTGTTCCGTTTATTAAATCTTTTGTGATGTCATTGTATTTTTGCAAATGGCACATTGAATAAATAGTTAAAAAGTATTTTTATATTTTAGTAACAAAATGCCGTGCTTTGGTAAATCTTTTAAAATCTTTTTTATTTCTTCTAGAGTATGGTAATTCTATTCTCCTAAAAATACCATTTGATATTTTTTATTAACAGACATTTATATTCAAGTTTTTTCCTATTATAATAAAAAATAATATAAATAACTATTAAAACAATAAAAGTTCATATTATTGTATTTATTGAAGTGAATTGTTTTTGAGTTTCTGAGAGATTTCTCGTGACTTGTTAATTATTTAATTATTTCCTTCTTAAAATAATTTCTAAATATAAACTTTATATTTATTATGTTATACTCCAAAAAAAGTTGACCAGGAAAAATATACTTAATCAATTCCACCCATTTATTTATTAATATATAAGCAGACAAATTATCATGGGAAAAATTATTAGAATTATCATAAACGAAATGATAACAAAGAGAAAGTATTATTTTTCACAGAAAAAATATTTTTTTTTATCAAAATTTTCAATTATAAACATTTTTCGTAATATTTTAGTTTTTTTTAGCTAAAAATAGTAATATCTACAAATTTTTAAACTTATTTTGATAATATTTTTTACCAAAACCCCAATTTATTATTTTGGTTACGTATTTTAAATAAAGTTTTAATAGTAAAAAAGTTTATTTATAAATAAAAATGAATGGTTATGACAATTAACATGTGAGAAAATAATAAAATGATTAATATTTTTTACTATTTAATGAAAAATCTTCTCATTTTATCACATTTTTAGGAACCTCTAAAATGAATTCTTGTTTTAAGTTATTTTTTTTAATAATAACTTGTTTCCTCATTATTCAAGGAAGTGGTTTCTTCTTCTTCCAAAGACCTGAAATTATCGAGGTAAAAAATGGGAATGGGAGACCGAATTTAATTAGATTGAAGAAAAGCATTGACACGAAAAACTTTTGTAATGAAGATTATGTTTTAGACTGTTTAATATTCCCGGAAGTTATTGATATTAAATATTGCTTAACATCTATTTGTAGTAAATGTTACAAAATGAACGATTGTAAGTATTTTTCCTATCTAATCTAAATTTTCCTATCTTTTTCAGATAAACAAATTGCGAACATTTGCAAATTAATTTAAAAACAACTTTAAAATAATCTCTAGAGATCACGATTAATATTATCTCTTTATAATACAACAATATTGACATGAAAAATGTGTAAGATAAAGCTTATTAAATTTTACAGTTGACTATCCATTCTGTTATGTTTGTGAACATTAAATTTATAGTAAAAAAACAAAGAAATCAAATGATACAATATATTTCAGTCTGTTAAAAATTTATCCTTAAAATTTTATTAATTATCTTGATTATATTTATAATTAAAAATACAATAAAAAATATATTTAACTGAAAAAGTATACAGAATTCCTAATATCATTTAAATCTAATTCACCTTTTTTGATTTTGTGATCAAAAACTTTACATAATCTTTCTTTTGTCTCAGTATTTATTGTATATGCGCATTGGTCAATATATGTTTTTTTAAAATGATTAGCTAAGTCGTCAGTTAAAGGTTGACTATGAAGATTAATAAACTCATTTCTTGTAATTTCATTCATCTCCGAAACTGTGCTAGCATGAGTCCAAAAACAATCATGGACAGCAGCAAAAGTAATATTTCTGGCAGTGCAATTGAGAGCTGTCATCATCATATGAGTAGAGTCTAAAGAATGAACATAATTTGGTGGAAAGGCATTTATTTGTTTAAACTTCATAGGGACATAAAATTTATCTTTACCACTAGATTGAATTTCAACATAAGGTTGTGTTACGGGAAGTCCCAGAGGTGTTATCCATTCAACGGAATTATATATCCCTGTTATCTGTCCAGCACACTCCCTAAACCACTCTTTTAATGCCATTGATGTAGAAAATGCCTCTGAAAGTGAAGTTAATGTTTTGTCTTTAAGGTACTTTGCCAGAGAACCAACGTTATCAGAATTAATATGCATATTTCTTAATTGTTTGGATATTTGGAGAACGGCTCCGAATTCAGTAACACCGTAAACAGTCGTCATAACAGTTTGTTTAAGTAACTTTCTTGGTAATTTATCTGGAATTTCCTTACGTAGGAGTAAAGCAATTTCTTTAATATTCTCATTCTCTGAATTTTCATCAATTTCTCTTTTACTGTCTACCTTATTAGCAACAACAGAATAAATATCTGCAGGTTTATCGGAAGGTAGTAAATTTACCTCACGCCCACCATCTTTATCTCTACCTAAGGCAGCATAATGTTGCAATCCATTACACGAGCCATCTTGATGTATTGGTATATAAGAAATAAATTCACTTGGATCTGGTGATTTCATTGCATTATCAATTTCAATACACGCAGCTAATGTTTGCCATGGTTCCTCTGATTTCATCCACCATCTTAAACCATCTAATGGGTTTCTGGCTGAATCTATTATCTTCTCCACTAACACCTCCTCAACGTATTCTAATCTTCTTTCAATTGTTTCTTTTTTTAGATGCCCTGTTAAGTTAATACAATGTAATTTAAGCCATCGTAAACCATCAGAACCTAATCTTCTCCCATTAGCAAATACTAATAATGATTTCGAGACATCATCACCCATATGAGAAAGATAAGGTGACGTTGGGTAGACTCTTCCTCTAAAATCCATATTATGTGGAAAATATAAAATATTATCCTTAAAATGATTAGCTAATGATAAACGATATAACATCCAAAATGTTAAAGAATTCATTTTAATCTTCTTATTTTCAATAAGTTTTTTTTGTTTATAGTATTCGTGGTATTTTTCTCTACCAATATTATTGGGAGAAGAGTTCTTTGGATCGATATAATCTTTGAGATCCGGCATTGGAATTGATTTATGGTTTAGAGGAAAACCGAGGTTCTCTAGAAGGATTTCATTCTTTGGGTCGGATGTGTAGTTGGTAAAAATATCAATCATAAACTCAAGGATGGGTTTGTTTATTTTCCATGGAATACATCCAATTTCATTTACTGCATCCCATACCGGTCGTGCCTGTATTTTATTTTTTAATTTCATTCTCATTAATTTATCCATATAACCTTTAGAATATACTCCTTTATCTCTTATAATAATTGAATTAGAAGTATATAATGGACCACCTTTACCATAATCTAAATATGGTCTTGGTGGTACAAGCATAGGCATTTCAACTCCGGTATTAAAAACTAAATCTTTAAATTGATAATAATCTAAATATTGAAGAAATTTTTTATCTATCGAAAAAAATTTCTCTTCATCTATAAATTCTTTCCTTCTCATTAGACAATTGTTGCTGTTTTTTAGATACTGTCCTTACTTTAAATACCTCTATTTGTTTTATATATTTACTATTCAAACCCAAATCGGGGTGTTTTTTTTCAATTTTCAAAATTTCACTTTGTGGTAATACACATGATTCAGATAATATTTGACTCAAGAATATTGTTAATTTTCGTTTAGTGAATGATACATTAATATCATTAAAAGGTTCTGAAATATCTGGAGATACACTTAACTCAGCACAAATTTTATTCCAATATTCACGTGGTCTAAAGAGACGTTTTAAGTTGTCATTTAAAAATAAATCTATATACTTATCAAAAACTTGAATATACATCTGAAAAAAATTTTAATATTAATTAATAATATATATATCAGAAAAAATATATCAAAAAAATTAATGGTCTTTATTTTATGTTATATTAAAATTACAGCTAACATTAGCAATTATGTTAAGTCCAATATATTACCATGATGGAATCTATACGCCTTACAGGAATAGAAGTTGTGACATTAATATCACTACTCCAGATACCTACAATATAGATGTAGCTGAATTGAAGTCCAAATTTGAGGATACCTCAATTTCAAATGAAAATAATAGGATTAGGTTAATGAGTAAGAGGAGACTTAATAAGATTGCAGCACAGAAACTATTGAAATCACGTGGATTCCTCAAAGATAATGAGATAACTTATGGTGCTTTGACTCTTCCTGATTACAATAAATCTGATTGTAACCTTGAAAGAAATAATAATGCAGTATATGAGGAGAGGGAATGCCTATGGACTCCGATAAGACATCATCCAAATGTTAAAGTTAGCAATTTAATAAAGAATCTTGAGAATCTCGAGAGAAAAGGTTGTCTAAAAACACCTGGTAGATATTTAAAAAGGGCTTTTGAGGAATTGAGACTCAATTTAACTCCAATTTCTACTCCTTCTAGTGGTGATTCTACATTCAATAGTAAGAAAGGAAAGAATTCAGAACAAAAAAGGGGTTTCAAAAAATCTAAAATGTCATTAATACCTGTCTTGAAAAGTGGAATAGCATCTAAAGAATTTAGTTTTAGAAGATCAAGTTTGGAAAAATTATGTATAGTGAATGATAAAAAGAATAGAGATTTTACTGAAACAGAAAACTGTTCTACAGATATAACAAAAATAAAGCAACATATAAAATTAACCAAGAAATCGAAAATACCTAAACTTTTTAATAAAAAAAGTGTTGAATAATTAATCATTAATCTACCTATAGAAAATATAGCTATTAACATTGTTATTATAAAAATTACTAACTGACAATTGTAAAATATTTTCTTAGTTAAATAAAAACAGATTTTTCTAGTAATAAAAACATACCTCGTCATCATGTTTCAAAATATCTTTTATAAAATACTTCTGTACATATTGAATAATTGAACTTGTTACATTATTTTCAAAAGTCGAATAATTAATCATATTTTGGCCAATTGTCAACATCCTAAGAGCTTCATTATATATAATTAATGCTATTTCATCTGGTTTAAATAACGATAGAATTGATAAAACTTCTTTATCTCCCAATTTTTTTTGACGTTCAGTATAAATTTCCTTGATCTTTGATAACCAATCTAAATTTTCAACTACTTTCTCTGCTGTTAAACATTCTTTAGAATCTCTAGAAATATTATGAACTTTAAAATATGGTTTATATTCATTTGATAACTGTTCCTTGAACAATTCCATAAATTTCTCCTTTGAGTTTATTGCTTTATCTTCACTTGGAAGAAACTTTGATTCCATAACAGGGGACTGTAAATTTTTAACTAATTGTAGATCTTTTGCATATCGTTGCTGAAAGTTCCAAAATGGAGTGCTATCATCGTCTTTTATAATGTCGTAAGCAATCTTTCTTGCTGTTTCAAGATCCTCTCGAGAATGGATTCTGGTATTCAAAAACAAGTTAGGACTTATATTCTATAAAAATATATAAATAAAAATAAACTTTATAATACCTCTGAATTAACTCTATGCCATAAACTATTCATTATTTCATCTTTTCGATCCTCAGTAATGTTTTTATTTTCACACAAAACTTGGAGATTATTCAAAAACAACAAATAACTAAGTTGTGTCTCAGTATTCTTCTTCAAAGGAACTTTTTTCAACAGAGTCGTTGTGGCATCAAGAAACAACTCAGAGTTATCCATTTCTTTGAGGAATTTATCTAAAACCAACAACCCGATACCATCAATATAATCATAACCATGTTTATATTTCTCCCTATATCTATATTGAAGCATCGTCCTAACAATCGACATATAATCTTTGCTGAAATAACTTTTAACGATAGAACTTTGTGTCGATGCTTTAATTGTACTCAAAACTGTTAAATGTTCTATCGCTTCATATTGTTTAATTAATGTATCTTTCAACTGTTTGAGGATAACTTTTGACATCACTTACCACAGTATTTGTACTCTAAAAAGACCATGAAAATTAATTAAATTTGTTAATTTTTTATTTGAAAGGAAATTATTAATATTTTCAATTAAGAAACAGTAAAATTCTGCAAATTACAGGATCCCAATTAAAATTATAGGTTAGCGTTACAAGATTAAAGTATTTTATTTATATCATAAAAAAACGACAAACTTATGTAATTACTAAGGTTAATTAATAGATTTTATATTTCTCCTTCATTTTTTGATTTTCCTATTTGCTTCATTGGGTTAAATGACTCTTCAAAAGTTCCTCTAGGATTCCTAACTAGTTTATTGTAATAATCTAAAAATAGTAAAGTTAGAAGATGTAGATAAGAATGGTAACATACAGGCATATGAACTATCAGGATTGGCATCAGCTTGAAATGAAACATACGTAAATAAAACTATAATCCCTGATAAAGCTATAGCACTTTTCTAAAATAAATATTAAAAAATGAAACTGAAAAACAAACTGGTATAATTGACAAAACTCTCCCTCCTTTAGGTAATTTTAATTCTGATGTTTCTTTCCAATAACTTTTACCATCCGATCCTCGGAAGATCATATTTATTTTATATTTTGGAGGAGAAAAATTGTGTTTCAAAGTAAGGTGACAATATACCAAATGTGGTCCTTATTAGGTTTGTAACATTTATTTTTTTCTTCAATGACAAAGAATGTCTCAAAATTTTTATTATTTCCATCTACCTGTAATGTTACAGTCATTTCAAAAAATAGTTTACAAAAAAATATTTTGAGATTGACACATAACTGCGACGGTTTTTATCATTTAATGATTAGTAATTACCAAGTATCACCTAGTGGTATTTATATTCAATAATAACATTTTTCTTTTCTATTTAAATTTCAACAAAAGATTTGGATGTTCTGTTGACTTTTTTTTGAAAACAATATATTTTATTTTTCTTTCCATAATTTTTATATTATTTATCTTCAACAAGTAGATTCATATTTAATTATTATAGATGGCTGTAACTGGTGCTCGAGCATTGCATTATGTCTTTAAAATTGGAAACCGTAAGGATTCTATTAATTTTTATACTAAGAAACTTGGTATGAAAGTATGTTTATTGTTTTTATTTTTCAATATTTTATTTTCTCTTATTTTTTTTAGGTTTTAAGACATGAAGAATTTGATGAAGGATGTAAGGCTACATGTAATGGGTATGTTTAGTTATTTTTTTACAATATATCTATTTTAACTGTAGGCCATATAGTGGTAAATGGTCAAAGACTATGATTGGTTATGGAGATGAAAAGGACCATTTTGTTCTTGAATTAACCTACAACTATACAGTAGGTGGGTACAAAAAAGGAAATGATTTTGGAGGAATTTTCATTAAATCTGATGATATCTTCAGCAGATTGAAAGATGAAGTTAAAGGAAATGAAAAAGAGATTCATTTGAAAGATCCAGATGGGTATGATTTTTTCATTTCTCCCGGTTCTGAAAAAACGCTAATTTACCAGGTTGCTATTAATGTCAAAGATATGGAGGATAGTATCAAGTTCTGGAGAGAGTTAATAGGAATGAAAGAACTTGCAAAAGATAATTCTGGAGATGTAATTTTGGCATTTGGGAAAGAACAATGTCATTTACAATTATCTCCATTACCTAAAGGTGTGGCTTTAGATCGTGGTTCATCATATGGAAGAATTGCCTTCTCCTGCCTGTCTTCTATTTTGAAGGATGTTGAGACAAAAGTCAAAGCAAGTAATCCAAAATTCATTCACACACCCTATGTATCATTAGATACACCAGGGAAAGCTACTGTTCATGTTGTCATTCTACAGGATCCAAATGATCATGAAATATGTTTCGTTGGAGAGGAAGCTTTTAATGAATTAAGTGCTTTTGACCCAAAAGCTGAAGGAGCATTAGCTGAAGCCATTGAAAAGGACGATAGTAATTCATTTTACGAACAATTCGGAATGTCAAAAGGAAAAAATTTAGTACAACATTTTTTTATAATTGCAAATTATGTGTATATTTATATTAAATTAAAATTATCTATCTAGCATACTCTGAGCAATAAAAAAAATTTAACAAATAACTAAACATTCTCTACCAAACATTAAAAAAATTTCCTTCAGGAGGTGTGACTATATAGAAATTATATTGCTCTTTTAAATATAAAATTAGAATGATAGAAAAAAAGTTATTTGACATTCAGCTTATAAAAAATTTATTTACAGATTTTTTATATACATCATTTTATGATTTACTTATTTAATTACTGGAAATTTTCATGTTAAAAATGAGAAATCTTATTCTTTATTTGTTAATTACACTGGCTACCATAGATTATGGTAAAAGTGCTCGGATTGCTAAAGTTGGTGATGATTATATTTTAAATTATAATTTACAAAGTTTTTTTGATGATGCTTTAATCCATAATGATGTAAGTAATAATATTTTAATTTTAAATAACATCATTGTTAAGGATGGTAGTGTTTCATTGAAGGCATCATCAAGTATTGAGGAAGACAACTACAATGATTCTTTTGGAAAAATTAAATCTTTGTCAATACCAATCACGATTACTAATCCATTTGCAAACTTGTTTGAGAATTTTGGATATTTCATCGATAAAATACAGAAAAAATTTGGCTAAAAAATTCAGATAACAATATGTTTTTTATATTATAAGCTTTTCCAATTATTATCTCTGTTTCCATTTCTCCACAAAAACAATTGTTTAATGAAATACAAAAAAAGAAACAGATTTATTTTTTTGTAAACCAGAAGAGATGTTTCGGTCATTAATTTTAGTAATTTTTTCTGTCAATTTAAGATTATAATAATTTTTTCTAATATAATTAAAAATTGCTTATGTAAATGTAACTTTTTCTAAGAAAATTTCTTATAATTGTATCAGATAATATTACTAAAAGAACAAATTTCATTACAATATTAAATTATAACAGCTGTTTTATTTAATATGCTTAAAGTGATAAAAAGTCGAACAGATAAATATATTAAAATCTTTTCAAAGACCATTTAGTTGAGTTAAATATTATAACACCTTATAAGGATAAATTAATTAAGATATCTTTATTAGTTTAATGTTATAAATAATAAGTCATATATTTTGAATAATATATATTTATATATATAATGTGCAAAAAAACGTTCTGGAAAAACTTTTAGAGAAAATATATTAACTTTTTCCATCAGAATTCAGTGCAGATGAAAGTTGTTCGTTTTTTGGTTTTACAATCTGATTGACACAATCAACCAAAACGTTTTTTAGATTGTCAATAGGGAACTCATTAATTGATGAGAGAATATTGTCAGCCATTAAACTTTCAAATTCATTATAATATTTACCAACAGAAATAGAATGAATAAGATCTTTACATACAGCGACACTTTCCTCATCCTTTTGCCCATAATGTTTTATAAAAGTATCCAATTTTTTGGGGTCTCTCTTTAATATTTCAAGCGTCTTACAAGCTATCCACGAGCATTTACCTTCAGCAATGTCAGTCGAGGTTTTCCCGGTTACCTTCTCATCCCCATAACAATCTAAATAATCATCTTTAGCTTGAAACAAATATCCCATATCATAGGCAATTTTACGAATCTCACGAGTATAAATTGATACATCAGCCAGGAGCATAGCTATTTGAAGGGGACAATAATATGTATAATGACTTGTTTTGTGTTCCACTAATTGTTGATAACGACTCCAATTAATATTTTCAATCCCATATGAATTAACATCCAACATCTGCCCAATGACTGTTTTTCGTTTTGTTTCATATATAGTTGATATGATGTCGGTAACGTTAACGTGGTAAGGTAAAGCATCTCTAATGATGAGGTCTATCGAACAATCTAATAATAAACCATCATTTATGGCATTCATCCCAACTCCTGGTACCCTGTACCAACAAAGTTTATCTCTCCTCATCTTACTACTATCCATTATATCATCAATTATCAAGAAAAATGATTGAAGCATTTCCAAAGTTGCACCAACCCTCCCTGCAGCTTGAACTTCCCCAAAGCTTGATATTGGTTTCAAACTGTTATACGCATCAAGAACCAACGTTGAACGAGCATATTTCCCACCAATTACGGTATGATCAAAGAGCTATAAAAAAAAAGTAGAAGCAATTTATTCATATTAAGATTTACCGCATGGATTCTTTTTGAACATAACTCGGCTTCCTTTTTCTGGAGGTGTGACGTCAATGCTTTTGGTAGAAATTCTTTAATATACTGTAGGCTTTCTAATATTTGTTTCTTACTCATATTTTAAAATATAATATGTTTTTATTGGTACTAAAAAATCTTAAAATTTTAAAAGAAAAACGATGACAATATACTATGTATAATATTTTATAAATATATTAAAAATGGTGTATTAAAATTTTTTTAAAAATACTTTTACAAAACACGTAGGAAAGCAAATGATAAAAACTATTGGATACGTGGGTTTTTCATATAAAACATATATTAGATAGAGTTCAATTAAATAATCCATTATTGTATAATTAAATGAGATAAGCGTCATTCCAAGCTTGTTCACATTACTTACTTAGAATGTAAAAAGCTCATCATTTTCTTTATTATCTCTCATTCTTGATACGAGGTTATAGGATTCTAGGATTTTGATAATAAAATTATTACTCACAATTTGAGATTTGTGCTTACTTTTTAATTCAAGAAATCGTAATTACAGGATGGTACGATTTATAAACTGTAAACAAAATACTCATTGACTAAGAAATATATACTACCAGGAAAGCCGATTTGTATATGTTTATTGTACAATTGTTTGGCCATTCAATCGTGCTCTCATGTAAACATATGCTTTCGCAAACTTTCAATAACATTTAGTGTCGAAAAAACGTTCGTTTTATCACTAGTTCTTATCATTTAATTCCTTCCAGATCAGAAGGAGTTATCTCTTATTACAAATTTTGCCACTTATTCAGTTTTTAAGATAATATTCTGGACCCCTTGTTTTGTGTTCTTGTTTACTTCAATCGTGTCGAGACATCTGATTAAGGTCAACGTTGACATTGTACATTTTTTTGTTAAATCATTCTCATATCACACATTAACTTTTCGTCAGTTATTTTAATGATTTTTTGTAGTTGTTTTTTATGTAATGTCAAAAAATTTAAATATTTAGTATAATTATTAATTAATCTACATTTAATACTGTAATTTTTTAAAATATGCCAATAGTGAAACGTTCAGTATCTCCAGTAAACGTTAGCTCTCATCGCCTGGCTCCCTCTATCAAAAAAGATGAATTGGAGTGCGTAGCTAATGGAACATTAGCAAACCTGATAAGACAACTAAGTTCCTTATCAAAGCAGGCAGAGCAAATTTTCAATGATCTAACTAATGAAGCAATAAAAATTGATCACAAAGCCGCTACTTTAACACAAAGAGTTGAGAAATTAAAAATTAAAATTGAATCATACGAGGGTAACGATGATCAGGATGCTTTACAGGACATACAATATCGGAAACCATTTAAGTCATCAAATTTAATTGATCAACAGACATTTGATAGGCAAACTCTACCAACTGCATTACAGGATTTGTATAATAAATGTGAACCTCCACCAAATTTGAATGATTTGAATGAATTTAGAGATGATCCGAAACCAGCTTTGAAATATTATACTGATCCAGGGTATTTCTTTGACTTATGGAAGAAACAAATTCTTAAAGAGTGTGAGGAGATGCCTAAGAGAAAGACATTAAAGAATATGTCACAGTCACCAGAAAGGAAGATAAAGAAAAGACCAACTGAAGGGATGGACGGTGTTACAAGGTATGACTCTGAATTTGCCATGCCAATTTATGGAACCTATAAACCTCCTAAAATTTTGCCTTCAAAACTATCACAACAACCCGCCTTTCAACCAATGTCCTCAACAACAAGTATCAGAGGACGTCAACCTAATTTCGTTCAATTTCCCGAGGAATATCAAGCTCCACGAGCTTTGCAACCAACAATTAAAGATAATGAACATTTCCCTGCTCCACCACCAGGGATGTCATTACAGTACAATAGTATCTTTACACCTTCTAGTCAATTTCTTGACACACAAACTTCAACGCTTCCTCCACCTTTGTTTACATCAGATTCACCTAATTCCCTAGAACAGACATTACAAAACTTCAAAATAACTGATCCAATTGAAGAGGATGAGGAGGAAGAGCTACCACCCCCACCAAATGTAATGATAACATCAACGCTAGTTTCACAAGTTCCATCATTGCCGAAACTAGATCTAGTGCCAACTGAGGGATCGTCAGCTCCACCACCTCCTCCACCGCCGCCACCTCCACAGATTGGTCAAATGAAAATGCAGACAACAACAGCTCCAGCTGTGTCATTTACCTCGGAAAAAAAGAATAATGAAAATACAGAAAACGAAAATGGAAAAGAAAATGGTGGTGGTCCACCAACAACCAGAGGTAATCTACTAGCTGAAATACAATCAGGAATCAAACTAAAAAAAGTACAAAGAAAAGAAGAAAAAGAAGCCGAGAAAGCTGCTGTTGACGACACAAACGATGTTGCTGCTATCCTTAGACGTCGTATGGAGCATGTCCTAGGACATGATGATAGTTCAGAATCCAATGAAGACAATGACGATGAAGATTGGGATTAATTTCATAAATATTCTAATTTAAAATATAATATATTTCCATCTTTTATTGAGAAAAACGGTTTTATTGAAATAGTTTTCTTTTCACATTATGTATTTAGTTAGATCAACAATTTGATTATCATCATCACTTGAAACTGGAATTTTGCTTTTGGGATGTTTTCTTTCAGGGATTGTTTGAGATAAATCATATTGATTATCTTGGAATTTCTGAAGTGAGATAAATACAGCGTTATCTATGTAACCGAATTGATACTTTTTAGGATAACAATATTCTGGAGGGGTTTTATGAATGTAAAATGTCCCTTTGTACAGATATCCAAAAGTACCTTTAGATTCATCTATTGAAGAATTGTTAAATAGTATGAATCGTCCCTTATCATAAAAACCGTATTGATATGATTTGTTTGAATCGGCATAAAATGTTCCCTCATTATCATAACCAAAAGCATATTTTTTATTTAGTATTCCGATTTCATCTTTTGATGCGACGATTTTTATCCCTGAACCTGTGAACTTTGCATCAAATAACGAATTATTACTTTGGTATGCTTTTTTGGTATGTGAGGTTTCTCCCATCATTTTGAAGAAGAGTTTTTTCGGCGTTATCACCATAGCCGGGTATGATAATAAGATTACAATATTTAAATAGTTTTTCTTCTATTCAAATTATTATCAACTTATTTTTCTACTAATTTTTGTCGCGAAGAAATCAGTATTTACTATAAAGTTAAAAACTGTCCTCTAAAGTATTCCTATGTGTGTGTATTTTTTTTTACTATACGTGAAAAATTTAGGTATAATTGTCGTTACAGTATTAAAATCAAAATCCTCCAAATTAAGATTTAAATCATCCATTTTTAAGATTTATATGTGTAATCATCAATTTCATTATCTAAAGATATATTTTATAATAAAACAAAGTCGTATAGTTGCCAGTACAAATACCCTAAAATCCAATATAGTTATGTGTTTACAGAAGAACATTTGAAAAGGTACTAAAAATAAACGACAATATGTCCATTTTCCCTACTCTCTTAACATTAAAAATATATGTAATGTTAACAGTTAGTGGAACAGTTGTATTTGCATTTTCTTTCTTTCTAAATATACATTTACAATTAAATAATTTACCCCAAAAATTATAGAGTAAACTGTGATAACCCCTCCTCAAAATATATATATATATTAACAAGACAACTCAATAAAATTTTTATCTTGACGTCTCTGCAATGCTAAACATATGACTATATACACTCTAAAATTCATTATATTCCTGATATTCAATATTCATACATACAGACGCAGCACAACACAACACACATTTGTATTAAACAACCATCTTTCTTCAATGTAGATCACTCCTTTTGATAGTTTATCTCTCTCTGACGGTGGTGGTTCTTACCACGAATAGTAATGACCCTGTTTTTTAGAATAATATCACCATTAGTATTCTAATTTTAATCATTTATTTTTACTGGATCCGTGTATTTTATTTTAACATTTCAAATTCAAATAATTTTCTTTTTCTAGATTTTTTTACAGTAGATATGGAAGGACAAGTAGTAACTGAAATGGCAAGTCAACCACAGAAATTTTCTGTGTATGGTATGTATTAGAAAAAAATAAATTTTTGTATTTTACAAATTAATCACTTATTAATTGTATATACAAATATATCTCTGTATAATATAACTGCAACTATATTTTTGTTGACACACCAATCGATTAAAAAACACAAGTTTTGTCGATGAAGCGTTAATAAAGTTGAAAACTTAAAAAAATGATATGTAGGACATGTAAATGACTCTGGGTAAGTGTCTCGAACCTCTTCTTTTAGAAGATAAAATATGAAATTTAAAGTATTTATACCACTACGTACATTTCATATTTTCTTCTTATTTCGTTTTTAATTGGCTTTTTTTTAATAAAAAAATGAATTGTTTCCTAGGTGCATTCATGGCCTTGTAAGAATGAATTTTTGAAGAGTGCTCTCAATGACACTACTCTACTGTTTTGTTTAAAAATCCTCCATTACATATAATTAATTTATTATTTTTTAGTTGGTAACATCCCTTACAGTGCCAATGAAAATGAGATAGGACGTTTTTTCTCTACAGTTGGACACGTTGTCAATGTTCGTTTTGTTTATGATCGCGAAACTAGAAGACCAAAAGGATTTGGATTTTGTGACTTTTCTGATTTAAGTGGAGCTCAAGCAGCTGTTCAAAATTTGAATGGTTCAGATTTTAATGGAAGAACTCTCCGTGTTAACTATGCTAATAAATGTTAAAAGAAAAAAGATTTTGGAAATGTTAAATTTTTTTTATATGACTTGAGTTAAGATATATATATTCAAGCATACAATTATATTGAGACACACTAATATTTTTAATATGTTATTCTTCTTTATATTAATTAATATTCCTTTGTAAAAATTGTCTTTTTTTTCAATGGTTATTTTAAATAATGAACAAATAAAATATGCGTCTTTAAGTGTGTATTTGTTTTTTTGCAAACAACTTTTATGACTTTGTACTTTTAATGATAGAGTGAGATAAATTTGTACATTTTTGTAGAGTGGTGTGATAAATTTACTATTTTTAACGATTTCAATGTTATAAATTTTTATTTACTAGATTTTTATTATCATTTCAAATCATTAGCATAAACTTCATTTATCAAATAGTTAAATAATATTATTCTTTTAATTGATGGAATAAATGTTTTTAAATTTATTTTATAACAATAAATGTATGATAATTGAATCGTAGGAGTAGTTTAAACAAAAGTTTTCAACAAACAAATCCTAAACAAACATAGAACATTTCAATTCAAGGTCAATTCTAAAGCAAATTTAAAATTTAGACTAATTAATAGCATTGTATTTAGGAATAAACTTTTATCTTGTTTTATTAAGATAATAATCTAATGTAATTTAACATAAAATTCAAAAATAAATATTAATTTGCATAATATTCAAATTTGAAATTATAATATAGGCATAAACCGGAAGGAAAAATGAGAGATATATATTATTTTTCCACCAATGGTTTATGTCCCTGATTTATCGAAGGCTAAGATAACGGATAAGCTTAATGATATAAAGAATTACTTCAAAGGTGAAACTAAAGATGGAAAATCTGTTGCCGATGGATCTGAAAGTCCAGTTGAAAAAGAAAAAGAGAATGTAGTTAAAAAGAATGCGTTTAGTAAAATGAAGGATAAATTCGCATCTAAAAGAGCTGTGAAAACAGATACTACCTTCGAAAATGAAACTCCAAGTAAAAAGAAAATACTCTTTAAAAGTAAGAATAAATTGGCATCTAAGAGAGTTGTAAAATTAGATCTCAACTGCGAAAATGAAAAAAAAGATAATTTAAAGATAAAAAAAGCCGTTGATAAGAAGGTTATCGATGACATGGGACCTTCTAATAAGAAAGAAACCACTGGAAATGAAAAGAATGAAATTAACCAATATAATGAAAGTTCTGGTACAGATACTGGTAGTACGACTGATCAGAAAGCTGAGAAAAAGACTGTTGAATTTGGAAATCTTGCAATGCAGAAATTTAATAACTTTAAGGACAATATGCTCGCCCCTAATATGGAAGTTATCTCTGACAAATGGTCATCAAGTGTCAAGTATGTTAGGAAAAATATCAAAAATATTGAGGTGAGGAGAATTGATTTTGGGAGCTTAAAAAATAGATTATCAACGTTAACGAGTGAATCTCGGCGAGAGAGGCTCCTGAAATTAGAGGAAGAAGAGAGTGGTTCATCATTCAACTTTTTATCACAAAAGCAAAGCAAAGTTGCTAAAACACAATCAAAAGGACAAACTGCTAAGGTTGTTGATGATAAAGGCAAAGAAACCGCTGCAAAAGAGGATGATAGTAAAAAAGTAAAGAAAGGTAAAATGGATAAGATGAATCCTTACTCTTACATGGCTAATTTGTCTGTCGCTGATATAAAAGGTCTAATACCAGAAAAAAGTTTACAATAGACTTTATATGAACAATAAATTTTCTACTGGTTGTTTTACGGATAAAAACGGAAGACCACATTGGGCAAAAAAAAGTAACTATAAATCCGTGGATAGTACTGATGAATCTGAGACAGATTCAGGTGATGTATGTGCAACTGTCACTGACTCTCTCATAGCTTTTTGTGAGGGAAAATTTGAGATTCCAGTTCCATTGACAAGATCTTGTACCTTAGGTCCAGATGGTGAACTTCAGGAGTTGACAAAAAATGATCCACTATACACGATACAAAACGTTGTTAACAATACTGTCAGAACGTTCTCTAAAATGGAGGAATACAAAAAAAGTACAAAGTCTACAGATTGTACTGTAGAACAAGATAAAGCAAGAAGTTCCCAAATGCCACCGTTAAAATTTGCAAAGGAGGTCAAAGTAATTATTTACAATCGAGTAAATCCCTGTGAATTGGTAGAACCAATAAAATTTGTTCCTGTTGATATTGGTCCAACGAAATTTATTGATTCAAAAATCATTAACAAATAAAGACTATAATAATAATAAATATAATAATATACTCCAAATAAACTATTCTTATACGTATAAATTATAAATAAATATATCTTTTAATTATTTATCTTGTTTTTAAGAACTAAAATTTGAATAATATTTTTTTATTAGAATTTAATTATTTATTTTGTGTTTTCAAAAATAAACTTTAACTGTTTTAGCATGGATTTAAATCTTTATATCAAAGATAATTAAAAATTTTCGGAATTTAATTAATTCATTCACAATTTATGTAAATACAAATGACAAAACAAGAAATATAGTATATATTTTAGATTAAATAAATAAATAAATATCTAAAAAACACCAAAATACATATTTAATTTTTTAATCAATGAAAATAAGAAAATTGCCTTAAATCATACACATAATATCATAATAAATAAATTTCTTCTATTCTCTATTTCTATACCTACATATTAAAATTATCCTTAGCTATACTCCTTCTTCTAGTATCCCAAAACGGTTGCCTGTATAGAAATAGTATACATCAATGTTGTTTGTCCCTTTGTACTTAGTTGTTTTCCTCCCACTAACACTGAAATAAAATATATATAAATATATCTTATGAAATATGAATGGTCGTGAAATAGGAAATTTCATCAATTTTATCAACCCATTCGATCAGGATAATGGTGTTAGAAGATCAAGAAATCCTTTTGAAAGTAGTAATATACCTTTAAATGACAAAAATATTTTTGATTCATCTGAAAAGTGTAAGTTGTTTTTTTATCATGCAAACATACCACTTGTACCATTTGTTTACCCTATTTGTTTTTTTTATTTTTTCAGATGAACAGATATCAAAAGAAACAGATAACTCTATTATAGAAGTAACTTCAGATTATTTTAATAACCAATTTGCCATATTCTCAAAACTTCGGGAAGATGGACATTTTTGTGATTTTGTTATAAAATGTGCCAATATCTCTTTCTCTGTCCATCGTATTGTTATATGCGGTTTGAGTGAATTTTTTAAAGCTATGCTTACCAATAATATGGTTTCAAATTGTAATACTAATTCTATATCTTTATCATACATTTGTCCTGAGACAATGGAATCTATAATTAATTTTGCTTATACCGGTAAAATAAAAATAAGTGAAAGGAATGTTGAGGATATCGCATCCGCAGCAAGTTACCTTCAAATACCAATCCTTTTGGATCATTGTGTCAATTACATGACGAGGAGAATAAAATACTCAAATGCCGTTAAAATATACAAATTCATCAAAAGTATTCGGGGTGACACTGATAGGGGTAGTATGAGATATATCGAAAAACACTTCCTACAACTTTCCAGGACGACGGATTTCCTCCAACTGGATTATGATGAATTTTTCGAAATTCTTAAATCAGATCACTTATTAGTTGATAGTGAATTACAGGTACTTGAAGTTATCTTATCATGGATTAGCCATGATATCCCTTATAGATTACAATACATTACAAAATTATATAAAACCATAAGACTTGGTTTAGTATCAATAGAGATGATTAATGATAAATTTAAGATTCATCCTATTGTTCCGGGAGCCTTGAAGAAGTACCTTAGTAATGAGGAGGCAAATAATATTTTTGATTTATTTAGAAAAGCTGAACATCAGTTTATGGATTATGCTAATAGAGGTAGACATTGCCAGGATGTTTCACCTATTATTTATGCTTTTGGTGAGATTAATAAAGATAGGAATAATATTAGTGGTGTTGGTTCTGTTATTGAATGTTATGATAAAGATTCTGATAAATGGTTTAGGAATGATTCAACGATTCTTCAGAGAAAGTTGTTTGCTGTTGTATATGATGGTAATAGTATTATAGTATTAGGTGGTAATGATGGATCAAATAAATTAAAATCAGCCTCCAGGTATGATAGATTCACTTTGGATTGGAAAAGCTTACCGCCAATGTTATCGAGGAGGAGTGCGTTGTGTGCTGCAACGATTAACGGTGTCATATATGCCATTGGTGGTTATGATGGATCAACATTCCTAAATTCAATGGAATTCTTTAATCCTCAAACACTAAAATGGCATCATGGACCATCAATGACAATGCAAAGATCCGGTGCAGCTGTTGTAGTTTATCAAGACTTAATAATCGTCATTGGTGGTAGATGTGGACAGACAGTACACAACTCCATAGAAATATTCTGTACAAGGCGATTTCAATGGAAACTCATCACAAGTGCTTTACAAGTCCCACGCTTTGGCCATACAGCTTCACTTTATAATAAACAAATATTTATTTTCGGAGGTAACAACGGTAATGAAACACTAAAATCCTGTGAATGTTTCTTCATTGAACATGAAAGATCTTATGAATTTCCTTCACTTCAGTATCCTCGAGCAAATGCTTCATCACACTTAGTTAATAATAGTCTTTATGTTTTCGGCGGGTATAATGATGAAAGAAAATTAGGGAGTACAGAAATTTTTAGTTTTAAAACAAATCAATGGAATTTTGGTCCATTCCTTCGGTTTATTGAGGGAAGTGTCCAATCTGTTATTATTAATACTAATACAAGTCAAATTTTAAATAAAGATAATACATAATATATTTTTTATTTTTATAGCAAAAAATTTACACTATTGTAATTTGATTATAAAATTAATAAATATTGTACACAAAATTTTTTATTTCTTCATTCTTCTTACTTGAGCATTGGAACTAGTTTTTGAAGTTGTTCAAATTGGCAATCTAATTGTTTTTGTTTCTCTCTCAATGAATATTCTGTTGGATTGTAATTATGTGAAAATAGGGATGATGAGTCACTGCTATTACAAGTAACTGAAGAATTTGATATAGATGGTGAGTACGATGATGAGGAAGGTGAATCACTACTGTTGTTTGCAGGTAAGTATTTATCATTTCTATGGGTGGTGTATGGTGGAGTTACTGTTAAATTATTACTTAAATTAGGAAATTTATTGGATAATGATGAGTATGAAGGTGGTTGTTGTTCATTAAGATTATTATATGAGGAGGTGATGTTTTCGTAACTAAAATAAAAGATATGTTAATTAAGAATGTTATTTAGATAAGGGTATAAAAAGTAACTTACGGAGATTTTGCTTTCTCATTCTTTAAGGAATATTTTGGTGTTTCTTTACCATTCAAATGTAATTTTATATTATTCTTTTCTTCTGGTTCCATTTCATTTGAGCTTAATTCATCTAGTATTGAATCTAATACATGTGTATTACTAGAGAACTTCTTTGAAACTGGTGGTTTTTCTTCACTACCCAAAGGCGGAGCATAATAATTTTTAGGCGATGGTGGAACTGGTGGTGGAATGCCTTTATTTACAACTCCCTGTTGATGACTATTTTGTGGCAATGGTTCTGCCATTATCGTAATATCATCGTCATCTTTTCCCTTATCAGATTCTACAGATTGTTCCCTTTCATAATGTTTATTATCAGAGATATTATTCGTGTTACTAGGAACATTTAACTTAGGTACAGGTGGTTTTGATGGATTAAACAAACCACTATTATTATAATTTTGTTGCATCTTATTAGTATAATTAGAAATAGCTGGATCCTGAACCATAGCTAATTTCTTCATCGTTACCATCATATTAGCTAACGTCTTACATCTTTTTAAACAATTATCAATATGATTTTGTTCCTCTTTAATAAATGTTTCATTCTTAATTACACATTCCATATCATATTTTATTTTATTTTCTATTTTACCATATAATGTAGGGAAATCAGTCTTAAGTTGAGCAGCTGTTCTACCGAGAGTTGTTAAAGTATTTGTTAAATTTTCTACCTCAATCATTTTTAATTTTTTATTTCCATCAACAACTGTTTTCCTTAGATTCTCAACATTCCTCTCGAATGTTGATAAATTGGTATGAAGGTAGGCCATCCGAGATATGTGATCTTTCCTTAAATTCTCTGTTTCTGGGTCGTCATTGGCATCCTTTTCGATTTCAATTATTTTGATATCATTATTCTTTATATTTGATACGTAATTATTTAGCAAAACATTAATTCTATCTTTCATATCCCTTAATCCATCATTATTACACTTCTTCAAATCTTGAGCTTGTTTTTTGAGTTGTTTTATATCTGTGGTATATGAAATTATTTGTTTTTTAAGTTTTCTTATATCGCCAATAAGATTATCATTTCCTGTAACAGAACTACAGATGCTGGTATTACAACTATCCACATTTCGCATATCTATACTTCCGGTTGTTGATAAAATATCACAATTATCTGTTGAATTGTTGTTGAATTCCAGTATTTGTTTCCTTAAATCTGATATATCTTTTTGTCCGAAATTATCAATATTTTTAGTTACCAAAGCAGAGTGTACCAAACTACTTAGACCTTGTAATTGTTTCTCCATTGTTTCCATTCTAAATCTTGCTTCTCTATCAATTGTTGGTGTTGCATTGGCTGATCTTGGAACCATACATGGAGATTGAGGTACACCAGTACTTGATGTATCACTAAAGTATGGATCATAATAAGGATCAAATTTAGAAGTAGTATTCTTCCCAACTCCAGAATCTCTTCTCGTAACCTGGGCACTATACATTCTCCCATCAGTCCCCGGTATAGCTGAAGCAGGTCTATAATTCGATTGAATACCTAATCTCGCATAATTAGAATTCCTTCCATAAACACTATTATAATCATCACCTTCTCCCTCACTCATATAATCAAATGTCCCTGGTACTTTATCAGTAAAACGAATTGGTGGTGGAGATTGATAACCAGAAATTTGTTCTCTAATCTTAAGAATACACCGATCTTTAACATCCCTATAAAAATAATAAATAATAACAAAATAAAATAAATAATATATGTATATACCTTAAATCATCTAATTCATAAAAAACTTGAGATTTATCAGTACTATCTTGGATATAAATTTTAACATAAGATAAATTAAGATACTGACTACTAAGGTATGGAAAAGCCTTTAAGAAGATATTTTTTAATTGTTCTATTGAATTTAACTTTGGTGGTAGTAATGCTCTTTTTGTTTCATCGTTATACTGAACAAATATTACACCACTACTGTGGATTCCAGATCCCATATGTGATTTTCCATAATTTTGATGAGATACTTTGTTAGCCTGTTGTATGGCATCTAACTTCTCATCGTTTTCGCTGTAATCACAGTCATCATCTGATCTTAGTTGTTGGAGGAGTTTATTTGCACGATGGTGGGGTGTTGACATATTTTGAGAATTTCTGGATGAAGAGGAATAATTTCGAGGTAATGATCCCATGTTTGAGTAATGTTGATTATGGGAATCAGGTATGTTATTATAGTTGTTTATTGAGGAAGTGTTTTTGTCGGTTTCATAACCGTTTACATAATTCCATGGTGGTTGTTGATTAGGGTTCGCCTTAGATTGGTTAACATTCTGTAAGGTTGAATTTATATAGTTTGATGGTGCAACATTTGTTGGTTGATGAGGCGTTATCTGTGGATTTATGTTTGAATGTATCGTAACAGATGGTGGTAATTGATTTGGATCTTTACTTACACCTATAAAAAATATTATATATAAAAGGAAAATAAAAATGAATTCTTAAAAAAATTTTATATATTGTTTTGTCTAACCTTCATCAAATCTAACAGTTCTTGATATTCCTTTTGAAAGATTATCACTACTAAGTTTAGTATCATAGATTCTTTCGCAACTCAATGGATCAGGTGTTTTCCTTCCCCTACTAAATATAGGAACTCGAAAATTAAATAATGTAGGCATAATGTTTTTAGAATATAAATATATTTATACGTTCGTTATTTCACTTTAAAGTATGATTTATTAATTAAAAGTTTTTAAATATTTTATTATTAATAAATATATGTTTTACATTTAATAAAAAGAGGTATTATAAAATTATTTGAACGTTATCACTCAAAGATTATTTGAATTGTCAAAAGATAGATAAAAGAAAGAAATTGCATAGATTAATATATAAATATATCTTTGTGTCAGTATTTTGTGGTATAAAATAAAATGTATCAATATAAATATATGTATATATATATATATATATATATAATTTTGTAAAGTAAAAAGCTATACCCAAATGATTATTATAATAATAATATAAACTGATATCCCTTCTTTAATCAAAATTAAGCTAAGTTTAAAAAGATAAATAAGTGCAAGGGTATCATTAATAATGATTTCACTTCTAGGCAAGTTGAAGTTCAATATAATAAATTTAATAGTATTAAATTTTTATTAACTCCCAAGGAAGATATATGTAGATAAAATGATTCTTGTCTTTTAAATATTTTTAAAGAATACTTAAAGTTAAGTTTGAAGAAAGATACCTTTTTGCACTATATATAATGTAATGGCATTAGATAGATTATTTACTAGATTTAACCTACTATTATCTAGATATATTTTAGTTTAATGATAAAAGAAATATGTGGTGGAAGAAAAAGACAAAATTTAGTTATGGTAACCAAATGTTATTTAATAATAGATTTTTAAATCCTAAAGATTCATCTATAATGAAAAAGATGCTTAAAAAAGTTAATGCTAATGCGTTTTATAGTTGTAGTAATAATAAATCACTAAAAGCAAACAAAATAAATGTGATATAAATTATTCCATTAAGAAGTGATAAAAATTAGCAAAAACAATATGATTTTTAATTAGAAACTAACCGCTTTTAATTAGGCTTCCAATCCAATTATCTAATCTTTTCATCCCATTGTTTTGTGAAACTTTTGGCGATGAAGGCAGTGAAAATGAGGCTCTTTTTTTCTTGTCATTTCTGTTGAAAGTTGATACGCCATCATCGAAATTATTATAGACTTTTCTTGGCATCGTACCAGTCCTGGTCATTCCATTTCCATTTAGTAGAATAATTGGAGGTAGGTTATAATTAGATTTATGATTTGAATATCCATAAGGTACCTCTCTTGGAGCTACTGGTGGCAAATCAGCTTTCAATGAATTCTCACTTGGTACCGGAGCATATGGAATATTTTTGCTTTGATTTATGGTTATAGAATTTCTTTTTGAATTTTTCTTTTCATCAAATTTCTTTGAAAAATATGAAAACATTTCTTTAAAGTTTTCATAAAAATAATGAATATTTTTTGTAGAAAAAATATATGCTTAGATAAATTTTAATGTATTCACTTAATTCTTGAAAATATTTACTTAGATAATTGGAATATAAAAATTATATTAGAGATAAAAAAACTTACGGTAAAATTGATAGGTAGTAATTACTCTTTCTTAGCTCAGAAATAATAGTAACCTTGAGTTAATCTACTAGCAGACTCCTCTTTTTCTGTAAAAATATTTAAATAATATTATCTAATTTTGATGGGTTAGTTACAAAAACTTTTGACAAAAAGACTTTTTAATGATAATCATAAAATATGTTAGTTTGAAAAGAAAAGATAAGAATTATATTATAAAAGTTCATTCATTAATTTTTGAAAATATGAATAGACTGGTTTTGTGAATCTTTTAAAATACAAAACAAGAGGTTGATTAGTATAATATTTAAGTTATTTGTTACCTAAATATATATTTATCTTACAAATAATCTAATAAATGATTTACGTCATAATCCTTTTTTGAAAGAAAAAATAGTAAAAGTTTTTCAAATTATTGCTTTTAAATTACAAATAATTAGACGTTTTATTTATCTTTTTAAAAATTAAATTATAATGAATAACCCTCAATATATTGTAATTTTGGATTGCAAACTTTTTACCAAATATCAAATCGTTAGTAGAATATGAAATTTGAAGAAGATACTTTTATTGTCTCTCAGACAAAATAACAGTTAAGAACAAGTTTACATATAAAACTCTTATTGACGACAATCATAGAACTTCTTCAAAATATACATATATTTCTAATGAAGTTATATACCTCTACCTCAAACATATACACTTTACAGTATCGATATATATATAACTACTATTCACAGTTAAAGATAAAGAAATCTTCCTTCCATCTAACTAATTTTAATTAATATATTCTTAACATAATTCACTGAATTTCTCCTTTCAAGTACACGTAAAGAACAATAAAATCATCACAAACTTCTTTTCTTTTAAAAATAATATACTACTTACCATTATTACAATCATTACATTCACTCAAAATAATTCTACCATTATTTGGTATTATTTCAATAAATGTCCAAGCTCTTATGTATTCATTTCTCTTTTCACATCTTCCACAACACCCAGAATCATAAGGTAATGAAATTATTCTTTCCTTATACTTTTTTCTCTTTAAACATTTCACAATTTTTTCTTCTACAATATCAAAAATGCTTTGTATTAATAACCATAACATACAGCACATTCTTAACTTCTATATAAAATATAATAAAATATTGATAAAAAAGTGTAACTTTTTATCTTATATACTACTCAATCATAATAATTTATGGCAAGTTTTTGAAAAATTTTTTAATGTTATTTCCAACCCTCAAACATAAAATTTAAATGATAACAATATTTAATAATTTTTACTGATTGACATGTACAAGAAAAATAACATAATACTTCATCATATCTTACTTGTTGAAGTTATAACATAAATGACATTTTTTTCAAAACAAAACTTTACAGACTAAATTTCTAACTATCAACACTCTTTTATTCTGATGTATATATAAATAAGAAATATATCACATTTACATATATTTTTGTCATAAAATATATATAACTATCATTGTTTTTAAAAAAAATAATATATAAAAAAATTTATTTATGATAAAACAAAAAGTTATCTTTAGATTAAAAAGATAAAATTTTGATAAAAAAATAACAACACTACTTAAGGAACCATAAACACACAGGACAATAGAAACCATACCATAATAATATGTTATAATAATATATAGATAGAAAGGTGTGATGATAAAAAACAATTTAAATTTTAATATATTTATTTAACGCCAACTACTTGCATCACTTCCAGTGTTAGTTTGGTTATTTCTATTACGATTAGACCCAGCATTTCGGGTGTTTGTATTATTACCATACGGTTGATTACTACGACGACTACTATCTATTTGTTTGTAGGGTGGACGGTAGGTATTGGAAGTTTGTGTATTTTCTTGTCTTCCGGAAGACACTCTTTTGTTTGAATTTATACTCCATCCCTCATTATCAGTATTGTTTGGTTGTTGTTGTGCTGGTGATTGTTGTTCATTAACACCTGAACGTGGGGCAGTAGTTGTTGATGAAGATGGAGCAGGACCTCTACGCCAATTATCATCGGCGTCAGCATCAATTTTAGGGGGTTGATTTCTATTAAACATATGTCCACGATTTCCTGTCTCAATTCTTTTTGGTGCTCCAACTGCAGAGTTATCAGATAGTGGGACAGATCTTTTGATCTCAATTGGTTTAGCATTTCCAAATGGATTTGATCTTGGAATACTCTTTCTATCATTAACCTTTGGAATGGGTGATATTGTTTTTGGAGCATCATTACTTTCAACAGGCCTCCTTCTCCAGTTTTCATCAGCATCAGCAATTGTCTTTTCTTTCTGTTTTTGTTTTTCTAATGCTAATTGTCTACTACGCTCATTTTCAGCTTCTATTTGTTTTTGACGTTCTTCCTCCTTTCGTTTACGTTCCTCCTCTTCTCTAGCTAATCTTTCTTTTTCTTGTCTATCCCTAATTCTTTGTTGAAGTCGTTCTTCAGCGATTCTTGCCTCTCTAGCCTTGACTTCAGCTTCCCATTGTGCTAATTCTCTTTCGTATTCATCCTTGTGTTTATCAAAAACATTATTACAGAACTTCTCTATATCACCTAGGGAGCTTTCAACAAGATTATATGCAGCAACATCTGCTTCATGATCAGCAACAGCCTTTTCAACACGTTTAGCCTCAGCAACAGCAAACAAATCTGCTGCCTCCTGATTGAAACCTTTAACTAAACTATCTAATTGTGGGCGCTCTAATGCATGTAAAGCACGAACAGTATGATCAAACTTCTTCTCCTGATTTTTCTTTTTCATTGACAATGTTCTTTCTTCATTCTCCATACGTTGGCGGTGTTCCCTCATAATCTCTTCTGGATTAAGACTAGCAAATGCCTCTTCCCCTTTCTCTTTGATAATTTGTTTGTATAGTGGATTCTCCTTGATTTGATTCAATTGATATAATCTTATCTTCTCTTGGTTTTCTTTAGCTTCGAGTTCTCTTCTCTCAGCTTCTCTTATACGATTAGCAACTTCTAATTTCTTCATCTCATCAGCTGTTTCTTTTTCTTTCTTAATCTTAGCAGCTTCAGCAGCCTTTCTGGCTCTTTCTTGTTTAACCAATTCTTTTGTTTCCTTGTAATTTTCAATAGTTTCTTTTCTCTTCATAATTTCTTTTTGAATTCTATCTCTACTATTAAGGTAAGAACGAAGTTGGTGTTTATAAATATCTTCAGCATGAACCTTTCTAATATCACGTTCAATAGATAACCAAGTTGATCTAATATCAGAAAAGAAGTACCCTAATACATTACGAATATTAAACTCATTTGGTTTCTCACAACCAGCATTAAAGAATGCCTGATCAATTGGATCATAATCTCCACACAAAGATTCATCATTCCTTATAAAGGTAATACTCTTACCTCTATGATCAATACGTGCGCGTACAAAACGTTGTTTACAGATGTCTACAATAAACCTTTCCAACTCAAATTGATTATAGAATGGTATAAGACGTTTTAGTTTGTCTATGTTAATACAATCATATAATAAAGATATTTGTTTGAATATCTTAGTTGCTGCTACACAGTTAACTGTTGATTGGTATTGATCAAAATCATTCTTATTCAGTTGAGACAATTGATTCATGCCTTTAGTTATTACTTCAGCTAAGTCGAGTGGTGAAAAATCAAATTCCATTTTTTCGTACATATTTCTAACAACTGGGTGAGCAAATGATAAAATATTCATACGTGTCACGTCATTTATAAGTCCAGATCTTGTTGGAACTGTTTGAAGTCTAAGTAGGGAGGATAATGTTCTTACATTAGTATGAAATTGCTCAGTAAAATCAAGAAGTCTACTAAGCATACCAGGTTTATCGGCATCATTTGGAATAGACATTACCGCTAACAACACTTTATTAGCTTGATCTACGTGATCCTCATTATTTAAAGATTTCTTAACATCTTTGAAGGCAAACTTTTGCATTAAAGCAGCAGCATGAAAAAGCGTATTACCTCCTTGCCAGAAGATAAGAGCTAATTTATCATAATAATTAGCATAACTAACAGGCTTAACCATCTTTTTATCGATATCTTTACTTAATTGCATCATTCCATGAAGGTCTTCAGCGCTCTTATAAGCTTCCTGCCAAAGTTCCATTTTTATAGCTGTATCAAGTTGAATACTTCTAGTCTCCTGCATCAGTTGGAGAGACTCAATATTATTAAGCTTAATTGAACTATTATTTTGAAGTTGATTTTTAACAATCTGTGAAAGATGTAAACGAAGTGTTTCACATAACTTTCTGAATTCAGTTCTTCTTTGATATTTTAGGCAGAAATTAAAAGAGCTCCTTGCAACTTCATGATACAGTTGTTCGAACATCTGATTATTCCTGAGCATATCAAGGCAATTACGATAAGAATCCCATAGGAAACGTAACCACGGTGAAAGAACAGCACGATCCATACGATCTTGTGTTACGGCTCCAGAGACAACTGATAGGAGTAAGTTTTCTGGTGTACTAACAAGATCCAAGTCATCGATTTCCTCAACACGTTCTATTGAACTTTTTTGGGCATCACTTGTTTTACTTTCAGCTGTTTCTAAGAATTTTCTTAATACCATTTCAAAAGAGGTAATAGAAGTCTGGAGGTAAAAAGAGAATAACTAAAGAAAGTTTTAAGAAAACATACCTGTTGTGAAAGAGCTTTGTAGTGAAAAAGGGCATCTTTAGCGTAACTTGAGTTTCTCAAATTAACACATAACTCAACATGTTTCAACATGATTTGTTCAATTGTTGGTGTCCAAGTTTTCTGGCGACGATCCTTCATAACATCGTGGAGGGTATCCAAACCATCGCGTTCCTTACCAACAGAAATAAACTCCATAGCCCTTTGAAGAGCTGTCTCGGGTTTTTGATATTGACCGACACCCATTTTTTAATGTAAAACTAAAATAAATACACAAAAATTGATTTAAATTTAAAAAAAAGAAAAAATCAATCGCGACCATTTAATTGATATGAATTATATTTTTTTAATTACCCTAAACGTTTGTGTATGTTAATACGATTAAAAATAACTGCAATACATGAAATAAAGCTACTTGTAATTTGTGGTGCAATGCATACGGTACACACATTTTCCATAAATATTAGTGTATTATAAAGAAATCAAAAAATCAACCATAAATTATTATCTAGACACTAAGGTAAACAATATAAACACAATTATTTACTTAAAAAATAGTAAAAAATAACCACAAAGTCAATTCCAACAGGCCAAATTAATTGTATAATAGAGTAACAGAAAGGCGGAATGAGAAATGTTATATTGGAAGGACGTACATTCAAATTTTAAATTCACACCGTGTCAATTAGGGGTAATTTTGAAATACTGTGTAGTTTATAGTGAAATAATTGTGTTATTTATTTTTTTTTCACTATGACGTTTTATGTTTAAAAAAATGCAATCCCTAATCAATACTAAAGCGAAAAGAAATCTTCTTTAAAAAAAGATGTTTGACAAATACTCAAGAAAGGTATTTCTAAAGAACGTTCTCTTATTATTTTTAGAATATACAAACAAAACAAAACTTTTTTCATATTATTTTTTATCATCTTCAAATGAATAAAGTTTTTAATATTGTAAAATAAAATAAACAACGAAATAATTATAATATTTGAAGAAAGACATAAAAAAGTAACACAATTATTTTTTCTTTCCTTTAACTTTGCTACTGGTAGCCATTGGAGAGGCAGAATTGAATATAGACCATGGATCTACTTTTTTAGGCACCTGTCTATCTTTCATATTCCTTATTCCTTCAGCAGCTCTTATAAATAAATCCTTTCTGGTTTTGAATTTTTGGTTGCAAAAAGATCCATCATCATTCCTTAGTTGGACTCGGACACGGCCCTGGCTGTAGTATAGGTGACTTCCATCTAATGGATGCATTTTATTTGGTTCCTCAATAACATTTAAACCTTCACCACTTAAGATATTGTAAATTTCCTTTGATGTTGGGTTTTCACAGGCTAAATTTTTTGAGATAACTCTTCCTTCTTTCACTGTTTTGTTAGAATTCAAAAATAAAGGATAAATACATACCCATTTAGATGGATCTGAGTGAGGTCTTTTGGTATAGTCCATAGTTTATTTACAAATAAAAATTGGTACTTTAGAATTATATCTCAATCTTGACAACTAATTTGTTTCTATGAAATTCGTGGTAAAACACATGATTAAAGATGCGTTGTACAAAGATTTTTAATGTTTTGGTGGTAGTAATTAAAATATTTTAAATGGGGTACTTAATTTGGGTATTATGAAAAAATAGGTAATTTGAAATCGAGGGATTATTTAGTTTAAACAATAGGTAAAATATTTATTTCACCCATCACAACAATGTACTTTTTGCTTTCTGTACAGATACATGAATATTTTACAAATTTTATTGAAAAGAATGTCGTAAAATTGATTTTCACAAAACTTCCAAAAGAAATAAATTGTCATAAATTAACAGTAATTAATTTAATTATTTCGCTAATACATTTTATTTTACGTTACTCTCCAAATACATACATACTATTTTCGAATATTTTAAGACATTTTTCCATTTAGAACACTGAATTGCCAACTCACACTGCATTTCTGATCTATTTTCAAAAAACACACCATTTCATCTTACAATCATGAATAAGATTGTAACAATAGTAATTTTACTATTTTCTGTTTCTTTTGTCTCCTCGGAAACCAATCGCCCCAGAGGAGTATCTCTTCAAGATGGTCATTTGTATGACGATACCAACGAAAAATTCCAATGCCTCGATGGCTCAAAAACCATCCCTTTTGAAGCAGTCAATGACGACTACTGTGATTGTAAAGATGGTAGTGATGAACCCGGAACCTCTGCCTGCCCAAATGGCAAATTTTACTGTATAAACAAAGGGTATACTTCCAAAGACTATTCCCTCATCAATGGTTAATGATAATATTTGTGGTATGTTTTATACTTGTATTTTGCTTATTTTTATTGATTATTTATTTTAAATAGATTGTTGTGACGGTAGTGATGAATGGGATTCTAGTGTAACTTGTCCAAATATGTGTGATACCTTGGGTGCTGAGGCTAGAGAGAAAGCAATCAAAAAGATGAAAGTTATTAAGGAAGGTTGGGAGAAGAGAAAGGAGTTGGTTGTTGAGGGTGAGAAAATATACCTTGAACAAAGTGATTCAATTACATCAGTCAAGGAAGAGGTTGCGAAATTGAAAGAAGAAAAAGAAAAGCTGGAAAATGAATTGAAACCATTTGAAGAAAAAGAAAAGGAATTAAAAGACAAGGCCGATAAAGTATGGAATGAAACTGTAAAAGCAAAGAAGGCAGCTAAAGCTAAGAAGATGTTCGAACAATTTGATATTAGTAAAGACGGAAAAATTACTCTTGATGAAATCAAAAAGATCCCTCAAGCTGATTCTGATAACAATAAAGAAGTAACTGACGATGAAGCAAAAGCATTTTTTGGCAATAATGAAGAAGTTGATCTTGAAAAGTTTACAAATGACATCTATGATATCATTAAGCATGATATGAGATATAAACGTTCAGTAGATGAGAGTGCTGAAAAACCAAAGGAAGAAGAAGATGGTGAAAAAGAAGGTAATCAGGAGGAACAACTTGGAAATGAGGGAGAATATACTGACAGTGAAAAAGACGTAGAATCAGAGAGCCATAAAGAAGATGACCATGAGCATCAAATTAAGAGTGAGGATGAGGATGAATATGAAAACAAACCTGAATACGATGAAGAAACAAAAGCAGCAATAGCCGATGCTGACAAATACCGCGAAAAAATTCGTGAAATTTCAGATAAAATGAATACTCAAGAAGACAGTATCCGCAATGTAGAGAAATTCCTTGAAATTAACTTTGGAGAAGACAAAGCATGGGCATCATTATTCAAGAAATGTTTCGAAATCACTCAAAAACAATATGTATATAAAGTTTGTTTGTTTGAGAGAACATCTCAAAAAGATTCTAATGGATATGGTGAGACATCCCTTGGTAACTGGGAGAATTGGCTTGAACAAGACACAAATCCATTTAAGATTCAAAGTTACACAAATGGACAATCTTGTTGGAATGGGCCAAATAGAAGCACTAAAGTTGTTACTGAATGTGGCCAGGAGACAGAACTTGTTGATGCTACAGAACCATCAAAATGTGAATATGTCTTTACCTTGAAATCACCAATTGCATGTCCAGATCCTTCAACTGTCAATCTTCATGATGAATTGTGATTACTTATTGTTAACTTTATGTTTTTTTTAAAATAAAGTTTTATTACCAGTACTTAGTTACTAGATTTATTTTGATAAAAAAATGTTTTTAAAAGTTACTACAAAAAATATTTACAATCATAGAAATTAAAACAAAACAAAGAAGTTACTTTTTAATAATTTATTTTAATGTTTTTAGTCTTTTAAAACAAGTAAAAAACAACAACGTAGGTATATTAAACTTATAAGATCATTTACTTCTTCTTGGCACCAGCCTTTTGGGCGGATTTGGTGGCCTTAGCGTCTCCATCTGATTTGGTGACTCCTTTAATAACTCCTACGGCAACAGTTTGTCTCATATCACGAACAGCGAAACGTCCAAGTGGTGGATAATCAGTGAAAGCTTCAACACAGAGTGGTTTGGATGGGATAAGTTCAACGATACCAGCATCTCCTGATTTAAGGAATTTTGGAGCATCTTCAACTTTTTTACCGGTACGTCTGTCGACTTTTTCTTTGAGTTCAGCAAATCTGCAAGCGATGTGAGCAGTGTGACAATCTAAAACTGGAGTGTATCCAGCAGCAATTTGTCCTGGGTGGTTCATAATAATGACTTGAGCGGTGAAAGATTTAGCTTCCTTGGCTGGGTCATTCTTAGAATCAGAGCAGACAGAACCACGACGAATATCTTTAACAGAAATGTTCTTTACGTTGAAACCAACATTGTCTCCTGGTACGGCTTCAGTGAGGGATTCGTGGTGCATTTCAACGGATTTAACTTCAGTTGAGACACCTTGTGGAGCAAAGGTAACAACCATACCTGGTTTAAGGACACCAGTTTCGACACGACCGACTGGGACTGTTCCGATACCTCCGATCTTGTAGACGTCTTGGAGTGGAAGACGGAGTGGTTTGTCAGTTGGACGGGATGGTGGGACAATAGCGTCAAGAGCTTCGAGAAGGGTTTTTCCGGAAGCATTTCCTTCTTTACGTTCAACAGCCCATCCTTTGAACCATGGCATGTTGGTGGATGGCTCAAGCATGTTATCTCCGTGGAATCCAGAGATTGGAACGAAAGCAACGGCTTTTGGATTGTATCCGATCTTCTTGATGAAGTTTTGTACTTCAGTAACGACTTCATTGAAACGGGCCTCACTGTATGGTGGTTCAGTAGAATCCATCTTGTTACATGCAACAATAAGTTGTTTTACTCCAAGAGTTTGGGCTAAGAGAGCATGTTCACGAGTTTGTCCGTTCTTTGAAATACCAGCTTCGAATTCACCAGTACCACAAGCAACGACGAGTACGGCACAATCAGCTTGAGATGTTCCGGTAATCATGTTCTTAATGAAATCTCTGTGACCTGGGGCGTCAATGATGGTGACGTAGTATTTTGAGGTCTCGAATTTCCAGAGGGCAATATCAATTGTGATACCACGTTCTCTTTCAGCTTTAAGTTTGTCCAAAACCCAAGCGTATTTGAATGATCCTTTACCCATTTCTTGAGCTTCCTTCTCGAATTTCTCGATGGTTCTCTTGTCGATACCTCCACATTTGTAGATCAAGTGTCCAGTAGTTGTAGATTTTCCGGAGTCGACGTGTCCGATGACAACAATATTGATATGAGTCTTTTCCTTACCCATGGTAAATAGCTAATGAATCTACAATAAAAAAAAAAATTAATTATAAAACAATTAAAAGATATACGAGAAAAATAATATACAAGGCAACTACGAATAGGAAATGAAACGTTTTATTAAAATGAAAATATATGATACAATTATAAATATAATATTTTGGGTTGTGGAATAATATTACCACACCCAAAACTTTCTAGTTGAGAAATATACCTGAGCATCGACATTTTATATGCACTTGTTATCAATATTTTGTAAACAAAATTGTTCTTGTACTGTAGGAGGTTTGTGAAAAAAAAGACCTGCACATCATAAATTGTGGATGATGAAGGTCTTTTTCAATGGACAGCCCATTTTTATTATTACACTAGCAGCTAGTACGAGTAAATAATAAGGTTGTGTGGTCGCGCCAACGCATATGTATTTACATTAGGTTATTGAAAGCAAAACTTTGAAAAGTAAAACTTTTTCGATGATTTTATGAGGGAAATGAACAGATTATAGATGAGAACATTTCAATGAAAATGAAGGTTTTTGATCATTACAAGGATCGGAATTTTCTAAATTTCAAAAACATTTCCTTTACAGGAAAAGACTTTCATTGATTTATTTTTTATAACACTTCTTATTGTCAATGCGAAATATATTTATGACTATCAATAAAAAAACAATCTGTGGAATTTAACTTATTGAAGTATAATTTGCAATTATAAATTTGTCATAGAATGCTTTTTTAAACTAAAATTAGACAGATAAATAAAATTTTATTAAAAAAGGGATTAGAAATAAATTACATAAAATAATCAAGCAATAATTATATTGCATAAACTCTAGATAAACTGGATGTCATAAAAATTGGCCTTTGATGTATCAAAAGTGAAATTGAAATGAGAAATCAATTCCGGAATCAATTATATGCATTGTTAAAAGTGAAAATTACAATAAAAGTACAATAAATATAATTGGATAAAATAATAACACTGAAAGTTTGTTATAGTAATATGTATCTGGATATGTTAATGAGATAAATGAGGATGTGTCTTAAGAAAAGAGATTTAAAAATGTCTAGATTTTAATTTTATGCATCGTTAAATTTTAAAGAATCTTATTACTTAAAAAGCGAGTTTTCAAAATTCAAAAAATTGGTATTTAAAAGAACAATCCTCAGGAAATCCATCATATTCAGAAAAGTTCACTAACTAATTCAATTATATAAAATTATGGTAAGTTTTGTGTAATAATTCAATAAAATTCTTATTGTTACAGAAATTTTTAACTATTCTTGCTCCAATTGCCTTTGTTCAATTCACTACAGCTTGCCTCGGAGGAAATGGTGGAGGATTACTTGGAGGTGTTGGATTACCTGGCCTTGGAGGAGCTGGTTGTTGTTCTCAACCACAACCTGGAGCCTGTGGTCCTCAACCACCATGTGGAGCACCACAATATCAAGCACCATCACAAGTTGTTCCTATAGCTGATTCATCATACGCTGCTCCACCAGTAGGATATGCCAAAGGCCCTATTATGGGAAATCCAAAAATCGGTCCCGTAGGTTATCCTCAAGCAGGTCCACCAACATCTTACGCCACTTCTGGATAATGAAATGATATCAAAATAAATTAAGATATTTTTTTATTGTTGTACATTTGATTATTATCATTCTTTATCAATAAATTTTATATAACACATTTTCAATTAATTTTTTGAAATACCTATGTTATTTATTGGAATAAATCGCATACTCTTGAGACGAAAACTTTTCAAATTGTTAATTTAATTTTTTTTAGTGTATATTCCTACAGATGGATACAAGTGATTTTTCGAAAAAAGATACTACAAATAGTGATGAACAATATTTTGTAACAGAACGACACATTGAACAAAGGAAAAAAAAAACCAAATCAAAGACTACCAACTTTTTTCGACGTGGTGGAAAGCTTACAAATTATAATGGCATAAAAATATTCAATGTTTGTTGAAATATACAAAATGTGGTTGGATTATTTCAATAGTGTTACGTGTAATGGAACATCTAAAGCTGATGAAAGATTACTTAAGATAGATTATCATGGATGTCTTCTACTAATAACTCATGCTACAAATAAATCTCTCATTGGAATCAATGGATTTGTGGTTCATGAATCAAGGCAGACTTTCCAATTGATCACAAAAGAAGATAAACTTAAGACGATACCTAAAAAAGATACTATCTTTCAATATGTTGTGAATAATAAAGTATACATTTTATTTGGTAATGGAATATTACAGAAAAGCTTCACAAGGGGTAGAAAACCAAAATCAATTGGTCATATACCATTTTTAATATGTTAATAATAATACTTTTTGATTATTTTCTATTTATTTATGTATGTTTTTTATATTAAATAAATATTTTATATTATTTTAGATTAAATTTTACTGTTGAATATATTAATATTATAATAACATAACTAGTTGAAAGTACATTGCAATGATAAAAAAGTTTCATGTGATTTGGGGAAGAATTTGTTGAATCTAGTAGAAATTAGAAAAATATTGTTTGTTTTTATAAACTAAGGTAAGGAAATGTAGATAGGGTAAAACTAGAATATCATGGTCAGAGCTCAATGGGGTATGAATTTCAATTAGACAATATAATTAAATGTTAATATTAATGCCAAGAAAACTGGACATAGGCCATTTTGAATTCACTATAAATTGAAAAATTTGTTATGTTGGAAATAATATATTTTTATAAATCATTATTATTATTTTGGAAGCAAATATGTTATCTAAACTGTTACTTATCGTAAGTTGGAATGATTGAAGATCTAAAAGAATTTCACCTTTTTAGATAATGAATATTTTTGCATTCATGATTGTTACAGAAGCATGCTTCGGTGGACTTTTTGGAGGTGGTGGAACTTGTTGTCAAACTCCTACTTGTCCACCAGCAGCTATGCCATGTGGTGGATCATATGGAGGCAGTTACTACACTGCACCAACATATGGTGGAGCTGGAAAATAAAAAACATATATTCTTATCATGACGTTACATGCTTGTAAAATTTTATTTATTGTTCAATAAAGTTTTGTAACTTCTAATATTTATTACTTACTGCTTAAATTTTTGAAGAAATATTAACAAACATAAAAATAAACCTATATAAAAAACAATTTCTTTTACAACTATTTACAACAATTAATTATCTTGGAGATTTAAAATCTCTTCCTCGGTGAGAATTGCATCTTCCGATAAAGTTTTTTCAATCTCTATTTTGTAAGGAATTTTATCACCATGATTAAGGCCTTTCGTTAGTTGAAAAACACTTTTATTTTTGGCAGAAATCACAAAATGTTGAATTCCATGAAATGCAGTACATCCATGACAGTTGTAATGTTTATTTCCTTTACTATATTTGACTAAACGAGGATGAAATTCCTTCCCTTTTGGACGAGGACCTTTCTCGAGAATAACGTAAGAGTATGATGTACTACCAGTACCATTTTGAAGCTTAGTTTTCTTGCCGTCAGCTCTGATATCTTTATATTTTATTGCAAAGTTACATGAAATTTTCTTCCCTTCTTCCACATCTAATTTGGGGCAATTTTTATCGTGAGGACATGGTGCAAAAACATGACCTGGTTCTAATGTAGTTGGCAATTTGACATTGTCTGGAAATTTAGATTTAATCAGGCAAAACTTCTCAAATTTAGATAATTTCTTATTATTTAGAATTTCGTTAATTTCATAATGTGTAACTCCATATTCTTTAATAATTGGTTCTGCTTTTACATGATCTATCGTATATGCTCCATCCAAAATATGATCTCTTGCTTCAATGATAGCTTCAAAAGAATCAAACATATGTGATTCAATAAAAATCAAATACTTATTGGTACGTTCCCATAATGCTTTAATCAATTCTAACCTAACATCTGGATTTGCAAATTCAATTAACGAACGATGAGATATAACTAAATCATATTTTGTCTGTAATGATGGTACAAAACTCCTTCGGAAATTAACATTTGGGTGAACTAAAACTTCTCCCTCTTTATCACTTCTCATAATATCCATTGCAAATTGTGAAATTATCTGATTTGAATCAACTAAGGTGTACTCTTTAACAGCTGGACCAAATTTTTCATTACATGCCCAAAATGATGAACCAATTCCAGAACCAAAATCAAGAACTGTTTCTGGGACAAATTTATTTGTATCAAATTCACATAATACTCTATAAACTTCAGAGAAATTGGCTGACAATAAAGCTAAAGCATAAGCAGCAGCTTTTTCTTCATTCTCAAAATCTAATGGTTTCCATGTGTAATTTAATTGTTTCAGTGCTTTTGCTACTTTTGAATTAAAAAACTCTTTACTACCTTTATTCTAAAAAAGATTAAAAAATTTATATATAATGTTTTATAACTAACGATTGATTTTCCATAAGTAGAAGCATCTAATTCTTCCATTCCACTTTCTCTTAATTTCTTAACTACAAAACTTCTTGTAGATATAATGACTTCTTTTGAAGCTGGGAAACGGCGTTGAGTATATCTTTCATACATGTTGTCAGCTTCACTTTGCAGCTGCTTTGGTGGCCTTTTACATTGCGTTAAGGCTGCCTTCAATCCTTCAATTGCTGTATTTGGTAATTTTGGTTCTCTGGGTGTTTTTATTCTCTGTAAAGATGAATTTGGGGATAGGCGTAGGACACTTTTTGCTTTTGTCACAACATTTATACCCGTTACTGTAGCAATATTAGAGACTCCAACCATCTATAAAAATAATATTTCTTTAAAATCTGCAATTTTGGAGATAATAATTTTTAAGAAATGGTACTCCAATTACCAACAAAAAAAATCTCTTTAAGAGTATCACGTTTGGTTTGCGGAAATTCAGTGAAATAAATTATTTCAGAAAACTTTAACATTCTTTTTTAAAGATTATTTTACATTAAAATTATTAAAAACAATAGTAATGTAAAAAATGTTTCTGAACTTATGTACTCCAATGAACATATTTTGCCTTAAAACTTATTTTTTGCATCAGATGTTATTGTACTAAATGAGAGTTAACTTTTTTCACAACAATTGCCATAATTGAAATAATAAAACAAATCATATTTTCGTTTATTTATTCTTTTTTTCATTTCGCATAAATAATTATATTTTAATGGTGAAAAATATTATAATGAAAGCTGATAATTATATATAAAATAATTAGTAATAATATTAATATTATTTGAAATTGTCATGGAAACATTACGTATGTAAAATAATTATCATTAATTTATATAATAAAGCTAATAAATAGGTAAATGTTGAGTTCCACTGCACATATACAACTTCATTCTTATTGAATGAGTTTAAAGTTTTCTAAGATATTTACTTTACATTTTTTTTATCTACAAGTGTATCAATTGGTTTATGCATATCTTTTATAATTCACTTTTCCTCATCTATCAAGCAAATAAAAAGTTATCATAACTATTTTGATAACCATAATTTATTTTTACTAGATTCTATTTTTTCAATTGCAAAAACGAGAAATATAACTACTAGAAATTAAAAAAATAAACATATGGCAAATCAGTTCACTTCAGAAGCAATATTTGCTATTATAGGTATAATCATTATAACAATTTTAATGTTTATATGTAAAAATATATATAAAAATATATATAAAAAACATAAACAAGATAATATACCTATGCCAATGCATGTATGTTGTAATAGTGGTATGATTTTCTTATTTAATTTTTAGCCATATCCTCCAATTATTACAATTCGTGCAAATGACTTAAGACATGGTATTACGCCATCTACTTATCCGTATAACTCGAGAAGTACAATTTTTATACCTCAGAATAATACTTTTAAGGTATATTTTAAAAATAACTTTAAATAAAATTTTTATATTTAGCCAACATATTCTGGTGAAGCACCACCTCCATATCCAGGTATTTCAGGTACTCTTCCTGTACCTTACTCGAGAAATGTACCTCGCCAAAATTCTAACCAACTAAGTTCTATTCAAACTCCGATATTAATGAGATTGTATAATGAAAACAGTAATACTTCAAATTATCGAGCAAATGATCCACCACCATACGAAGATCTACCTGGTTCAACAAACACACCACAAAGTGCCATATTCTATCCAATTACACCAGATCCGAGTCATGTACTTCCACAAAAACAGTGAAATACATAAACAACTTTAGAAAACTACTAATATTTCATAAAGTAAATAAATAATTTATCCATTTTAATTCTAATTATATTATTATGTTTTTATAATATATGTTTGAGGAGAATGTATAGTCGAAAAATAATTTTTGATTTTGTTTTTTTTTAACGGAAATGTATGTTATTTTTAGTGCTTTTTTGAGTAGGATTAGTACTAACTTAATTAGATTTCTCATTCTCAAGTTGTGACTATTTAAATGTTCGAAAAACACACCTTGGAAAGTTCACTAATTTTGTCTTTAAGAACGTTTAAATTTCATAGTAAATTACTTTATAATGTGGCAGTTTCTATGATCCACCATATAAATTTTAAAAAAGTTAGATTTTTGTCTATTTTCAGAATATTTCTGAATAAAAAGAATATTATTACGATAAAATATGAGTACCATTTTCAGTTATTAATCATTATTACTTATTTCAATCATTTTTTGTTCCTTCTATAAAAGCACAAATGAAATAAAAACTTTATTAAAAAAATATTATTAAAAAACAAAACAAATAACTAATACAAATTTAATAAAAATCTACTCTTACAGCAACGATAGATCTTTATATCCCTCCTCATTAATTCATACCAAAGATATCTAAATATAATCTAAAATAAACCTATAATTTTTTTTTTTATGGAATTTCTTTAATGTCTATTTAGTTCACTTTGATCTGAGTATTCTTTATTACATCCTAGTTCTTTACAACGAAAATCTTTGTGTACCTCTTGTATATGTTGATTCAGTTTGCATCCCTTTTTGAATATATATCCACATGCAGGGTTTTTACAAGACGTTTCGTTTTTACATTCCTGATGTCTTTTCAAAGCTTTCTTCGAAATTGAAATAAAACCACATTTTTCACGAATAATTTCTTCTCTTTTAATGTGAATTACTATATGGTTATTAAAGCCCTGTTTACTACAGTGTTATGAGGCATTTGTTACATGTTAAATTATTTTTTTTGTACTACTTATCGTGAATTGTACCGTATATGTACAGCTACACAATATTTATCATAATATAAGTTGTGACATGTCTTATAAGTAAGATGAGTCTTTTTGAATTTTTCATCGTGAGTTAGGATATGGAAATTTTACTTTAGACACGTTAGCATATGATTTATGCCATATTATACACACGTACCTATTATTATTATCAATATAATGATTATCTTTGTGGATATATGCTTTATGTACATTCATTTAACAAGTACTATAGCATACAAAATTACATCCCCTTTTTTGACAAGTTTTTGGATCATCATAAAACTTTATTATGTACATGAAAACTACTATTGTGAAAATAAAAATTTTATTGGCGTAGTCTCTAAAATATATATACCCAGTGCATAGTAGATAGGGTCATCTTGTGCAGATCTACACAAGATAGCCATCTTACGCAGATCTACACAAGATACCCGTCTTATGCAGATCTACACAAGATAATCTGTCTACTATGCGCTGAGAATAAAAAAATATAAAAATAGTTAACGCGACAATATAAAAATTACGATACAATAATATGCTAAAAATAGCTTGGGTATAAATGTTAGAAATTGTATTGGGTAGCGTTATTAATATTTATTTTATATTAACTGATTAACAATATTAAAATTATATCTATATCTAACATTAAGAGGTAAGTTTTTGTATATCAATTGAAAATTTGAAGTATAAATCCCAACCCATTGTTGGGTGGTATTATATATATATAAAATAATGACCAAAACCAATGATTATTTTGTCTTATATAGAGGTCACTATAAGACTAAAGCTAAACGTATCAATCAACAAATACACATGTTGCATATATTTGTCACTTGAAAATATGTTTTGTGGCAAGTCTCACATTTGTACTTCATCTTATCACTATGAACTTCTTTCATGTGCTCATTCAAGTTGAGCAAAGTTGTAAAATTTTCTTCGCAATGATGACATTTAAATGTACCTACTGATTTTTTGTAATACTCAGGATGTTGCTCCTAATACGCAATTTTAATAATTTGTATCTATCATAACAATAGAGACATTCATGCTTATCATCATCGCCTTCTTCATAATGGTATAAAGACATATGGCTGTCAAAATTTTCTTTTCTAAAAAATCTTTCATACCATTTCTCACAATTAAATTCTTGAGGTTATATAATCTCTACCAATATTCTCAAATATCTAAACTCTGCCCATAGATAAAGATTATATAATCTCAAATTTTTCTGTATCTTCCTTATATTTATCAAAGTACTCGGATTTGTGATTACTTATGTAATGATCCTTTAAGAGTCTCTCACTAAGGTACATTATAGGACATATTTCACAATGATGGCCACATTTACACTCATCTTTATTGTATTTTGCGTGGTACATTATTACTTGTTTTCTAAGGCAATTTCTATCTTTTGTACTATATTCATAGTGCTTACACTTATAATCCTGAACTTCAGTTAAGAATATATTTTAAAGATATTATCTTGATGATGCCCTATGTATCTTTCCACACAAACTACAGTGGTAAATTTATTATTACAGTACTTACCATCACTCAACGGGTTCTTACAGACATACTTTTCCTTATCATTAGTTTTTTCAATCATAGAATACTCAGAAAAGTTGGCATTGCAAATACCAAACCTATGATGTTTCAATCAATCTTTTGCTGTAATAGAAATCTATTGACAAACAACACATACTATCTCTTTAAATTTCTAATCAAGCAATTCTTTATTGCCAAAAGACTTTAAAGTAAATTGTTCACTTTCACCTAACTCATATTTTGCATGTATAAGAGTACTTAAATAACTACCTAAGAAATTTAATACAAAAGGTGAAAATTCAGAAATTATTTTTTAGTGACCATTTAAGAAATTTTGTAAATTATTTTTTCCGAAGTATTTTATAAAGATACTCTCAAAGAAATAAATTAGTGTCTCAAAAATGTTTTTCTCGACTTTAACTACAGTTATTTCCTTACCTAACCTCAAGATATTGCAATAATGTAAATTCTTATTTCTACTGCAATGAAATCGATTATCCTTAAAATAAACAACCTCTATAATGTGGTCGTACGCTCTAAAATATTTACCCTTACCTACGTATGAAGCCATTTTAACAGTATGATCCATACTCAATTCATTATGGAATCGATGTAGGCATAAACATAGTATTTATCTTCATTTAAAGGCATCATATTAAGTGCCTTATATAACAATTCACCAAATTCATTAGAAACTTCTTTTGAATCTGATTTGATAATCCTAAATTTGTTTTATTTAGAAGATTCTAAAATATCTATGGCCTTGTCTAAATTTTCATTTTCATTAAACAAATCTTTTACAGCTATTATAGCCTTTTCAATTTCTTTTTTATTTTCTTACGATTACATTCTTTAATGTTAAACTGGTTACTATTAGATTTATCTATTTTTTGTTTTTAGAAGGTGGGATTCAAAGAAAATTTCACTATCCGATTCAGAGAAGGTGCTCATGATAAAAGTCAATTAAAAATGGGGTTAAAGATACCTAAAGTGTAGATATTTAAAAAAAGTAACGCAAACTATCCAAAAAATTGAATAGTAATTAATCTCTAAAACGTATGTTTTGTGAGATAAAGTTAAAGTCTAATGTTAATTTTTATTGGATGTATATGTATATCTTTTTAATTATTAATTTAATAAGGACTTTATTTTACTTAGACAATCGAGTAAATGTAAATCTTTAAATTAATAACAAAATATTCAGATTATCATTTTAGTAAAAACAATATTTATTAAGACAACCAAATAAATGTAGATCTTTAAAAAAAATGACACAGATTATTTAAATAAATTAGGTAGTATTTGATCTCTAAAAACGCATGTTTCTAGAAATACAATATAAGTATAGTAATGAATTCTGAGTATGAATACATCTCTTAAGATCGTAAAATTGAAAATGTGTGTAACCATGAAAATCATATCATTATATACTATAAAATTCAAGATAAAGTTTAAAAATTTGTTATGTTTTGTGTTTAAAAGTTTGTTTTTATAACAACCTTATGATAATTAATTTGTTATAAAGTTATGTTTTCAATTGAAAATTTTGTTTAAAAAAAACACTATAAAAATTAACATTTCAATAATTTATTTAAAAAACAAAGTTGGAAGAATGATTTTGCATTTTTTGCATTTATTATATTAACTTACGAACATATTTAAAAATTTTACTTATAGAAAAATTCAAAGAAATATTTCTCAAAACTAAAAATACTACTTCTTCGCTTATACCTTGGTCTAACAGCTTTATTGTACATTTCTGGGAAAACTTTATGTCATCATTTCTACGCCAAAAATGTGAAACAAACTTTATCTTATTTTTCCATTCAAAGGTTGATTACAAAAAGTACGTATTGTTTAAAAAATAAGATTTTTTTACAAAATCTAACATTGTTTTTGTAGATAAATCACTTTTCGTATATTATTTTTAATAAACATGTTTAAGACAAATTGTATAAAAAAATATGAAAAATATTTAAAATAATATTTAATTAAGAAACATGTATATAAAAACGCACATTTTAATAATTTTTAATGCATGCTAAACGAGTTTGTTTTATAAACTTGATAAATGTGCTACTGTAAATTTAATAAAAATTTGTTACAGTTGAGTATGCACAAATACATACTATTTGCAGTTCAAACGTAGGACTTTTGGAGTTTACCTTTTCAGTGTAGGTATTAATTTTTTTGCTATTTCTCAATTCATATTTGTAACACTAAGGTAAATACGTAGTTATTCGAAGAATAATATTAAATAGTGTATATCAATTTTAAAAATATAATGGAAAGCCACCTAAATAAATACATGAAATGATTCAAATATTTGTTTATTTTTAACTTAACCAGTTTCAATTAGGGCAAATGTTATAAAATGATTCTCAAAATCAGAAAAATTTTCTATATTAATACATTATAACAATGTATTGTTAGTTATTTTACTTCTCCATAAATATATAATTCAATGAAATTATTTTTATACAAACATTTTGATTTTTAACTTAATATAAAAATATTTTTATAAAATAAAAGCTCTAAAAGACTAGCTCTGTTTTGCCGATGGCGGGTCTAAGGCTGATTTTTTAAAATATAATTAATTTTTATAATTTCTCTATATTGACTTGCGGCACCTACCCTTTTTGCCTGAACGTTCAGGCAAAACATAAATAAAAAATGACCATTTTTGAAGTAGTGTTTACATTTTTTAGCAAAAAAATGTTAATAAATTTATTTTATTGATAAAAAATCGGCACCTACTTTTTTTGCCTAAACATTCAGGCTAAACGTCTTTTATAAAATACCTCTTAGGTGAACGTTCAGGCAAAAAATGGTAAGTGCCTAACTTGTTGTCATACTCCATAAATTTTCACAGCATCTTATTAGATGTTTAATATTTATATTTATAATTTTTCTAGCTAAAGTATACTGGGAAGAGAATATCATGGTTAAAGGAAATAATAATACATCTAGACTATATGATGACAATCCTAAAAAATATCTGAGTGGGGAGATAAACAGCGATGAAAACTTACAAATTAAAAAGGTGGACGAAAATTTTATGAGCGAGATGAGTTTAACTTATTCTAAGGATAGTGGGGATTTTAGAAATGATCAGTCTTTTAAGGATGATAGCTATTGTCCAGTGTCTCAAAAGTCTGATAAGAATGAATTAATGAATGAGAAGAAGAAGACTTCATTTGCTAAAAGTATTTGTAAGTTCCTTTTTCCTAACTTTTATATAATATTTTTCGTTTAGTGAATATGAAAGTGCTTTCATTAACAATATTCGTACTATTGGGGACATTATCAATCTGTTCTTTACGTTTCGTTCGCTTCAGACACGTTGAAACAATGTACATAGCATCCGTTGGTTTGGTAGTCGGTGAGGTTTTTAAACTCCTGCTATCCGTGATTTTCCTGACGTACGAAGTTAAATCATTCCCAAAAGCAATGAAAGCATTATACATATCAACATTTGTTCACTGGAAAGATATGTTAAATACAGGAATACCGGCTTTTTTATATGCAATACGAAATCTCATATTACAATATGCTATCAGCTACCTTGATGCAACATTATTACTCGTTACACAACAGCTCAAAATTTTTACAACTGCCTTATTTGCAATACTGATACTGAAAAGTAAGTTATCTGGTGTCCAATGGATATCAATGGTTGTTCTTATTATTGGTAATATTTTGATTCAATGGAAGGTTCCTGAAAGTAAAAAAAGTGATCTTGTTGCGGGTAATAGTACTGGAACTTCTAAAGTAGTTAAAGAAGATTTTTATCCTTTATCAAATTCTTTGCATATTCCTCCACAAATTATTGGTTTAGTAATGGTATTTATTGGGACAGTTTTATCAGGATTCAGTGGTATCTTTCTAGAAAAGATTTTTAAGAAGACTTCACAATCAATATGGTGTTTGAATTTCCAGCTGGCTGCATTTTCTGTACCAATATTTTTTTGTGTCTCCGTAATTACTGATAGTAGTAAGATAAATGAAAAAGGATTATTTGCAGGTTTTGATTGGTGGGTTATAGCAGTATATTTTCTATACGGATTACATGGAATGATTGTAGCATTATTACTAAAACATGCCTCATCAATCTTAAAATGTTTTGCTTCTGGACTTGTAATCGCTTCCACTGCTGTTGTATCAATATTCCTATTTAATGTAATACCAAATCTATTACTTGTTGTCGGAACATCGGTAATTCTCCTAGCTGTCTATTTATACACATCATTTCCATATAAAAAGAAAACTTATACTACTCTTCCACAAAAATGTGACAATTCCTCTCTTAAACCATAATATTAAATTAATTTTTATATATACAAAAACATATCATATTTATAAATATTAATATATAATGTCGATGATAAAAAGTCATAACATATTTATGTTAGATTCTCATGATAATATATTTTATTATTATTAGAAAAATTTAACTTTAATAAAATTTAATATTTAAAGTGGTTTTTGTATTATAAAACAAATTTATTTGACAAATTGTGTAAAATAGATTCTTATATTTGACAACAATGAATAAGAGAATGCCAAGAAATTAAATAAATATTTGTGTCGGAGGGCATATTCGATAGGTAGAGTATTTTTTAGAATAAGTTTCATTAATTTAAAATGAACAAGATACTATATGTGACAAGTTATACAGTTTAAAGTATAATAAGAGATCATGTGTTTAGTATGCTTTTTTTAAGCATTGAATAGGTTAAGGTTAAAAATTTATTATAGAAAATTGTATGAATGATTTCTGATGGTAAGAATATAAAAAAATCGTTTACGTTTGAAAAGAGTTATGATAAAAAATTTTTAATTTTTATTATAAATTTTTATTATATACAATTGGTAAGAAAAACAATCACTATTCAGTTTTTAATTTTTCAGTTTCAATGGTTATAGTTTTCCTACCAAAAAGATTACGAATTCTATTGAATAATCTTATAATCATTCTCCTTAAAACCGGTTGTTCGCTAGATGATCCTGTTGGTTTAAATATTCTAGAAAAATGATTAAATCATATAACATTAATTAATTAAACTTACACTTTTGTTGATAAAGCATGGAAAGATCCGTAGAAATTAAACATAACTGTACAAACCATACAAATTACATTGAATGGCATAGAAAAATCAGGTAATGGGAGTTGAATTGATATTGGATGTCCATAAATACTAAACTTAATATATTCACTATTGTTATCAATCTCCTCCATATTAATATACGTGGCATTGGAGAAATAAACATCAGACGGTAGAAGGAGGTCTATTTTTATACCCTCAATAACACGTCCCTTCTCAGCATCTGGAGGGTACTCAGAAGTCTTCAAAAAATGTAAACCATAGTTGAATTTCAATATACAAAGTGAACCACTTGGGAGTGTTGTAGACAATTCAAAATAATATGGACGATCTCTTATTTTTGATTGGATTACCCTTTGGAACTTGAAAGGTACATCATTACCATCGCATTGGAATGTTAAAGTATGAAGAAAAACTTTTATATACCATTGAATTGATTGTGATAATACAACATTAATCTTATCTGAGTGGTTATTTCTAATTTTTGTGATAATACTTCCAGATTGTTCTCCAACATGTGATGTTGAGGAATGAATTGTTACTAATGGTGGATAAGAAAGTCTTTCTCTAGGTTTGATACTGGGATTTTCATATAAACCAGAGATTGAAGAAAAGCTTGCTTCTAATAAATTGTAGACAGCAAACTTTCTACCAAATTTTTCAAGAACATTATCTGAAGTTATAGACAATTTCATTCCATCAAACATTTCAATATATATCTTAGACGATGAAGCTAATTCACAAGAGTAAGAAGATAAACTCTTTCCGAACAAACTTTCAAAATCAAAATTCCTTATACCTTTATCTTTTGATCCAACAAAGTTTACCATGATCTTAAGATTACCCGTAGTCCTGTTAAAATTTAAGTTTATACTATTAAAAGCTGCAGCATAAAATAATTCTGTATTCATTAAACTAGCTATACCAGCCACACCTTTGCATGGCAACAATTTCAAGAATGGTGAAAAATTCTCTGTACACACTGATTCCTCAGGAAAGACAGCTTCTTTATATAATTTATCAATCGTTATAGTATAATAAGTAGCAGAGTTATGCCAAGAACCACAAAAAATTCCACTTAAAGAATTGATAAGGTTTATCCAGGCATCATCGTGATATGATTCATTTTGAAAGGAGACTTTTAAAGAAGCTCCAACAGGATTTTCTGGTTGTGGTTGGTACCCCCAATCATTTGATAACCAATTAGAAAATGCTAGTGAAAAAGAAAGGTAATCTAGCGCGTGTTTTTCCACTATCTCCGCTATTGTTCTTGGAAACAAATCATAAGTTCGTGAACTTATGTTACCTGCTTTGATTGTGAAGTCAAATTGAGCGAATGTCCTTTGATTTTTTAGTTTTGTTATGAAAAGTGCCTCTTTAAAGTCATCTGAGGTAGTTTGATCATGTAAAATTTCTGTCCTTACAAAGGATATTAATAAAATAATGGATATATAAATATAATTTAAATAATACACAGTATACATAGTAATAATTTATGATAAAGATAATATCTTCATCAGAAGACAGCTTTTACTCTCATTATTCCTCTGTATGAGACCACCGTCTTCTATGAATTGGTGAAATGCTTATGTATGCTTTTAAATTGTTTTTTTCTAATGATTGATAAAGAATTTTAAGATATGATAAGGTAGTATTTTTTCTACCTCTATGTGTTACGGAAATGTAATTAATTATTACCATCGAGAATTTTTTATTTCATGTTGTTAAATTAAAGTAAAAAGAATAACACAACAGTTGATTTCACAACTAGTGTTGAATCATCAAAAATAAATAAAAAATTATGGTGACTAAATTATCGAAGATGAAATGTTTTTTTGTAAAATGTACTTAAAACAACGAGTGCTTTGTGTGGATGTCAATGTAATTTAAAGTAAAATTTTTAGACGATTCAATATCATCCTTATTATCAAATAAATGAACAGATGAGGAAATCGTTTGCGGAGAATTTAATGATAGTGACAAAACGTATTGCCTATTGGTATTTGAATTCCATTTATATGTAATATTCAATTCTTTAGGTAGTGAAGTAATACTACCATTTTCTTCTTTTTTAAATAACACATCTTTTGTGACACCAATATTTTCCATAATTTTCCTAGAATAAAAATAAATTTAAAATAAAATTTACTTTGAAAACTAATTTATTATACAGTAATTCTACTTTTTTGAGTAAATCTTATGACATAGTATTTAAAGATAATACAATACTGAAAATACCTTTAAACTTTATTCTTTAAATAATAAATGTACTAAAAATATATTTTTATTTCAGTATCACACTTTCTCAATACTATTTTAAAAAGATTTTCGCAACTTTAAATAATTCCCAAATAGTAGAAGTAAAGATACCCTAAAATTCAACAATAAACTAAATAAGTTACAATCCTGATATTTCTTAAAAAACTATAGCATCAAGAGTCATAAAATTATTATTTTCAAATTTGTAGTAGATATAAGTATATTAAAACAAAAACCAGGAAATACACTTGACTACACTAATATCATTTTAGTATTAAAGTTTCTTATATAACTTGAGTGTTGATAATACTCATATTGTTAAATGAGGAAACCAAAAAAAATAAGCTTTCTTATTTTTTATATGTATGAAATAATGTAAAAACGGTTCTATAATCGTAAGGAAATATTTTTTATTTTATGACACATACCAAACAAATTTAAGAAATTTTAATAAATAATGTTTTCCTTTTTAACAGAAAACGTTGAATAAAGGTTTTGTTTACCCGCTTCGATAGCTTAGTTGTCTACCCCCAAAACCTTTTGCTTTTGTTTTTCCACTGTTCACCAAAATGACGAGAAATTTTTTACAATTAGAAAATCCTAAATTTACCTATTATTTGGTTAAATGTTTGCTCATTGTATAATTCAGTTGTGTTAATATCATATTATTTTGTTGAAATTTAATAAAATTAACTTTTTCATATGTTATTAATAAATTTTTTGTACAATTTTTTAATGTACCTTTTTAGATTTAACATTTTTGTGGTGAGAATGGTAGCGGTTGATGACAAACATTACGTAAGTATATTTCGATAAAGAGATAACACTTCTATATTTATAATCATTGTAGGTACTATACTAAGAAATGTTTTGTAGTTTGTTCATGTTATTAAGAGATAAGTTTTTAGAGTTTCTCTTTAATATCAATAATTTTAGGTATAGGTTAACTTCGTATAAGAGTATGTGTGAAAACGGTTTTAATAGAATCTTGTGGATAACAGTTTTATATCTATATTCTATAATGAATATTATAATCTGGAAGGTCTTAAAAAATGGCAGGAATTTTATCAGATAAGTTTATATAAATGTATTTTCTTTGATAATCGTTTACCTTTATTTTTATTTATTGTTATGTAATAATCTAATTACTTTTAATAAATGTTTGAAGTGTATATGTTTTTTATTAATTTTTGTAACATTTTTAATCAGTATACAGGAAGTAAATTGTATAATATTTATGGAGATGTTTAAAAATTCCCTCATAAGACAACACTTTGAAATAATGCAACAATTTTCTGATAGTTGGAAATGACAGTCAATTTTGACGTCAAATTTTCTGACAGTTAGGTTTTGTGTGTATATTAGTTGTCTAGTAAATGGTAGGGAAAAGTTCCGGCCCTGATATGTCGAGGTATCAAACGATCCGGTGAACGTAATATATACCTAGGGTTACTCCTGAAGTCCAGAATTCTAGAAGTGGCTAAAGGGCAAAGGTATACGCTCGTACATAGTTTGATCTATGATTTTTCTTTTCCGATTCGCATATATATTTGTAGGAATATCTCATGTAGGTGAAATGTTCTTGGTATTAGAACTTGATAATACTATTTCTCGGTCAATTTCGACATTATCCTAATTATTTTTTGATACCTCTAATGACATATCACTTTCTTTTGGTGATAATTCCTGTTTTTAGATAGTTCTATGTATAAAAATTGGTGGATGGTGAAAATAATGATAAATATTTTTGCAGTAGCCACGCTATTACAATATATCTTCCTTCAGTTAATATCTGTGTGCTATTAATGGTAGCAAGATAGATTATGATGAAAATCTATAGTTAAAAATAGTAGTACTTAGAATATATTTAGCTATATAATTTTAACATATCTAAAAGAAATTATAAAAATAAATATAATAAATTAAGAAAAAATATTTACTAATATTTGTACTGTTGGTTGTATGTTGTCAGCTTTGTTTTCGGCAGGCTGCTAGATAAATCCATTGCTTAGGTTATATTCATTAACTTGAATAACCATTTTCTTAACGAAAAATAGTTAGTTAATCTAAATGGAAAATATATTTTAAAATATTGTGATTATGCGGTAAAAACTAAAACGTTAGTACTACAAACATATAATTGTGAAATGTCATACTTACGTTAATATTATTGGTAGATGAAATATAAATAATAATAAAAATGGCCCAATAATTGGAGAAATTCTTATTACTCGACCAGAGGTAGTTTATCAACAAAATTTTCTACTTCGAAAATACAATTTACTAGGGGATGAAATATAAATAGTAATAAAAATGACCCATTAATTGGAGAAATAATTCTTACTCTCCCAGAGGTAGCTTAACAACAAAACTTTTCTACTTCAAACTTAGTTTATACTTTCAACTTCTAAGCCACACTACCATTGGAGACAGTACCTGAGTTAATCACTCATGCTTCAGAATAGTATTGTTGCAAAAGGAATTAAATTTAGCTCTTTCGTCACATCAATAAGCAAGGTTCCTCAAGTTGGAACTAAAACCACTTTAGACATACCACAACCTGAAACAACAACACATCTCCATCGAATTTAAATATTGTTTTGAATCCTTATTAGTAGCACTCTTAAAAAAATCACCATCTAGATTTAACTAAAAGAATAAAATAAAATGTTTTTTGTTGTGTGGAGATTAAATTAGACTACGCACTACATGTGATTTCTCAAGAAACATCCTTTATATTTCTTCATCAATGGCAGTTTTAAGTATGCTTAAGATTTCGTGGTAAGTTATTTTTCTGTAGTGGATTTGGTTTTGAATTAGAAATTTAATTATGATGAAACTAATACCTTATTTGATGTTGTAGGAGGCTAGATAGGTGAAGAGAACTTTTAGTTTGTGTAGAGATTTTTGAAGACTCATGTATAGGGGAGCAATTTAGTTATTTTTATTCTTTGTTAGCATAGTGTAGTGAGTTTTTTCCTCTTAGAATTTTTATCAAATCAAAAGGTATAATCTCGAAGAACCTGTCTTAGTAAAAAGACTTATTCTTTGTTCAGGTTACGGAGACATCCACGGCCAGCATTCAGACCTCTTTTCCAGATTTCAAGTAAGTACTGGGTCTGAAAAACAAAATTTGTCTTCTTCGGTGATTGGGTCGATTATGATATAATTGAATTTCTCAAACAGTATTTATCTAATTTTAGGTAACTACGAGGAAGAACAATTAAATAAAAGTTATCAATTTTATAATCAGGTTGTTATGTTATTAAAATTTGGTAGAAAAGAAGATGAACAAACGTTTCAAATATTGGGTAAAATTATTTGGTTCTCTTTCGTTGTTTGATTAGAGAAAAAGTTTGTGTACACATGTTGAGTTGTCTCTAAAATTAAAGACTTTAGACTCTTTGAGGGGTGTTAAAAAGTTGAAAAGATGTTTTATGAGGAATACGCTGGTTTGTGATTCAGTGTAGAGTGGTCCTATGGCTAATAAAAGAGATCCAGCCTATATGCAAAATTTTAGAAAGAGTCATTTGTAGTTTTCAACAGTCATTGGTCTTTTAACTTCTCTGTTTTAATATGGAAATTTCTCAATGTTTTTGCGTTCAGAATTTAAAAAGAAACATTATCTTTTTTGTTACATTCAAATTCATGTTTGTTTAGTGAAAATTCTATTGAATTGTTAAAATTTTTAGAAATTTTTGATGCTACAGGTCCTTTGGAAGATATTGAAACTTTTTTATAAGATGGTATTTCAGAAAATCCTGTCTCATTTCACTGTTGTTTTTCCTAATTCATGCAATTTATTAAGGTACGTAGCCTGTTAAGAAAAATATGAAAATTTAAGCTTTAAAATAATTATTATTAAGTTGTTAGAGTAAAGCAAAGTTGCCGTTCTGCAAATTTATAAGATCTTAGTATAATGTCTTCATAAAATGGAAAACATTGCTCTTTACATGAAAAAACACTTCCTCGCGATATATTTAAAAACAGAAAGTCTCATTAAGTAATAATATAAAATATATTTTTTTAGATATAAGAACATAATTTGTTTATAGTTATATTATCCAATAATAGAAAGAGTTAGTATATATATAATATATACAAATTTAATAAGAAAAAAGATTATTATATATACAATCCATATAAGAAGCGAAAAAAAAAGATCGTTAAACATATCAACAAATGACACGTAAAATCAATTATACCTCAAGATAAGAAAAGATAAGTATAAAGGTTGATATTTAGAGTGATGAATGTCTAACGTCATTAAGTATTCTGAGGAAAGTGTCTGTTTTGTTAATTTCAATTGATATAAAGTATTTTTTTGATGGGTTTTTTACCAGCACCTTTTGTTTTGTAGTGACCACTACTATAGTTTTTGGATCGTCCAAAAGAACATTGTTAGATTCACTTTCATCAGTCATTAATAAGTACCAATTACCATTAGGTTTTAACAAAAAGACGACACGATCAAATAAAAGATTTTGGTGGAAATTTCATGGTTTCGTTATTTCGACTGAATACCTTTGTCGGAAAGTATCTGGTTTCGGCAATCCTATCGTCTCAATCTCTCTTACCGATGCAATCATTACTTCGATTAGTCGTATTGATGTCGGTTTTGAGCAAAGAAATTTTCTCACCAAGTAAATTATTATTAGCCTTTATCTGAAAAATAGATAATCATAATTTTTCCTTTTTAATCATAAAAGTACCTCATTCAGTTTCTTTTCTATATCATCAAATCTTTTATTAATGTTATTTATAAAGTTATTGAGCTTTTTATCCAGAGCATCAATAATTGAAGAAATATATAAAGCAACATTTCTGAGAACATTTAAATTATCTGTTTTATTGTGACATGTTTTACCATCTGTTGGGATAACAAAGATCTAAAAAGCTATATATGAATATAGAGCATTTATGCAAAGACAACTTATATCATCATCGCTAAATAAAATTTCAGAGTCGTTTAGGTTCATAGTTTTTTATATGTCAGTAGAAAGTTAAAAAAAGAAATACGTTAAAATGAAAGACTAGATGAATTAATATTTTTTATGTCAGTAAAAATATCAAGTGAAGCTTTAAATTATCTTTTGAAAACTAATCAAAAAAGTGTTATAAAACTGTCTAGTTGGGTTGTTAAAAGTTAAATGTTTATTTACATATATAAATACAATTACATTTTATATACCTTCTGAAACTCTTCTACCTTTACTTTGATATAAAATTCAAATAAAACCTTCAGATAGATTAGAATTTCTATTTCCTCTATACATCAAGTAAATATATTATTTTGATAGTACTAAAGATATTTTTCGTAAAAATAAAAAATTAACTATAAATTGTTTTTTATTTTTACTGATAAAAATTTTGTTATTAATTGATTATGAATGCTAACAGAAGGGATTCTGATGTTGAGCCATGGATAAACATAAAATGAGGAATTTTGCATTTAGTGGAAGGATTTTCTGAACGAGTAAAGATGTTTTCTGGATCAAAAAGATGTGAATATTTTATTTTTATCTTTCTCGCCTATAGTCTTGATCTGAATGAGAATCCGGTAACAAGATTTGAATGGATTTTCAATTCATACACAGATTTAAGTTCACTAAAAACAATGTATCAGACAACAACACTAATCGGTTCGAAATAACGATTCTTATATATTTGAAGATCGTTAATTAAGATGGTTAAATGATTTTTTTTTAGCTTTTACTAAAGGAAATCGACATATTAGAAATATAATTTTTAATTCGAGAACAACTAAAAAGCTATCGTATTTTAAATGTAATTTTGTTACCTTTAAAATGAAACATACGAATAACAGTTTCGTAAAATTAGAGGTGTCTAATGATGATAGTACATTTTTACTGAATGCAGTGCTCTAGTTTTATTAAAAAAGTAGATAGAACTGTTTTCCGTCTTATTCTTATTGATATCGGTATCTAGATGTATACTTATAGTAGAAGAACTTGTCTCTAGTCAAAGTCGTTGTGAGATCATTTTATTCCACTTGAGACAATATCATAATTTAAATATGAATTTACTATCCTATTGCACTTTTTTCTATTAATAATCACGAAATTGTTACTTTTTTTTTTATTTACTTGATAAATACCATTTTTAAATTATTTACTAAATTTTAGAATGGGCTCTCAAGGAAGGAATAATCAAATGTCTGGTGGAAGGGGCCGTGGAAACTCCCGTGGTGGTTTCAGAGGAGGAAATGATTCAGGTTTTGGTGGAAGAGGTGGTTTTAATAAATCTCCTAGAGGTTTCTCTGGTGACCGCGGTGGAATGAGAAGCCGTGGCGGTGATAGAGGAGGCTTCAGAGGTCGTGATAATAGCAGAGGAGGCTTTCGTGGTCGTGATAATGGTGGCGGCTTCAGAGGTCGTGATAACAGCAGAGGAGGCTTCCGTGGTCGTGATAATGGTGGCGGTTTCAGAGGTCGCGATAACAGCAGAGGTGGTTTCCGTGGACGTGATAATAATAGAGGAGGTTTCCGTGGACGTGACAATAGCAGAGGTGGTTTCGGAAGCCGCGATAATAACAATAGTGGTCGTGGTGGAAAATTCGGAGGTGATAACCGAAAGAGAAAATTCCAAAAGAAAGATGATGACTTCAAAGTTGTTGATAATGAATATGATCCAACAAACAACAAAAGTGATAGTGAAGATGAAATCGAGACTCCTGCAAAATTTGCTAAAGTACAAAATCAAAGTTCAAAACCTGTCAAAGTTGCTAAAAAGCCAGAACCCAAAAAAGACGAAAAAAAGAAAAAGGAAGTTGTCATTTCATTTGAAGATAATGAATATGAAATGATGGATAGCGATGACGAACACTTAAATGATCTTGACGAAGAGCAAGATGAAGAAGATGAAGAGATAATAGAAGACGAGGAGATGGTTGACGAAGAGTTACTCGTTGATGAAGAAGTTTCTGATGAAGAGTTACTTGTCGACGAAGAAATTTCTGATGAAGAGTTAGAAGATGAAGAAGACGATGAAGTTCCTCAAGTAACTTCTAAAAACACTAAGACTGAAGCTGAAGTTCAACCTCAAAATGGTAAAGCCAAAGTTGTGAAAGAAGATTCATCTGATGAGGAACTTGTCCCCGTCAAAAAACTTTCAGTTCCTGAGAGTAAATCTTTATCAAATCTTGAAGAATTGTTGAAAGAAGATGAAGAGCGTCGCAAGGAACGTGAACAATGCACTTTAAGAATTAAAACTCTCCCGCTTGATACAACAGTTGAAGATATGAAAAAACTCGCTCCATCTGCTGTTGCTGTAAGATTTACAAGAAGTAAAAAGAAGTGTGGCTGCTACTTAGTTTTCAAATCAGAAGCACTTTGCAAGAAAGCTCTTAAAGAGTTGTCAACTAAAGAATTCAAAGGATCTAAATTAGATCCTAAATGGATGGGTATTCGTGACGTAGAGGCTCAAAATAAATTAGCAAAACAGCCAATTAATCCACTTGAATTATATGTTGGTGGTATAGCTAATTTCACTCCAAGATCTGCCTTAGAGAAAGCTTTTCCAGATGGTAAAGTATGTATACAATTTGATCCACGTGGTCAACAGAAGAATTTCTGTTTTGTTAAATTTACTGACGAGAAGGCTGCTTATAAAGCTTTTAAAGAGAATTCTAGTTTAATTATCCACAATCAATTGGTTGATGTCTTTTATGGTAGAACATGGAGTATACCAACTAAATTGCAAGAAGTTGCTGAGAAGGACGATGCTGAAGTTGCTGAAAAGAAGGGTGAACCAAATGTTTCTACCAAAAAAAGTGAAGCAGAATTCCCACGTTTAAGAAAAGACTCCGATACATCATCAATTGAAAGTATTGCTTCATCTGGTGAAGGTATAGTTGAACTTGAAGACGAGGAGGGTGAAGATGAAGAGATGTTGGATGAGGAAATGATGCTAGACGAGGAAATATATATTGAATCCTCTGATGAAGAGGCAGAAGAGGAACCAGAAGATGAAGAATAAACTCATTGGTGCCGATATTGTTGTTTTTTTTGTTTATTTTTTGTTTTTATACTTTTATTTTTTGTTACAGTAAGAACTGTTATTGTTTTTTTTTACAACTTTGTATTGATATTGTAGAATATAAATGATTATTTTTTGTGGTATTTTATTTCTGATGTTTGCACGTTGATGTTTGAGTTGATAATACGTACGTGTGTGGTTTTGGTAACGATAATGAAAGTGTCATAAGAAGATAAAGTGGGTTTATAAGAAGGTATAGACAGACACCAACGAAGTATATTCTTTAAATTTATCCTCTACCCCGTCATCAACACTAATTTTTCTGATGCATATTCTTCTAAAAGAAGCTTTATAAATTCTAAGAATTCAACGATTTTAAATACAATTTCATTTTTTTGTAATAAAAATTTTATAAAATAAAAACTTCTAATATCAATTAAAAAATTTCTATTCAAATTTAATTCCCTGTGCAAGTGGAAGACTCTTACCAAAATTGATGGTACAAGTAGATCTTCTCATGTATTGTTTCCATGAATCAGATCCTGATTCACGACCACCACCAGTTTCTTTCTCACCACCAAAAGCTCCACCAATCTCAGCACCAGATGTTGGGATGTTAACATTAACTATACCACAATCTGATCCTTTTGGTCCAAACCATTTGAATATTTTTCCCTGTATCTTTAGTGAAAATACTACTTGATAGACCTTGTTTAGCCATATTGTTTATTTTGACAGCTTCCTCAAATGAGGATGTCTTGAGAACGTAAAGTATCGGGGCGAATGTTTCTTTCATGACAACTGGTGCATCTGGTTTAAGATTTGATATTATTGTTGGTGTTACGAAATTACCAGGGCGATTCTCAAGAACTTTACCACCATATTCTACCTTTTCCCCCTGATGCTATAGCTTCAGCTATTGACGACTTGAATTTTAGGACAGCTTCTTTATTGTGGAGTGGTCCAATTAATGTATTAGAATCTGTTGGGTCACCAACTCTTGATTCAAGTTGTTCATATGCTTTTTTGATTTTATTTATAACCTCATCGTAAACCTTTTCATGAACAATAAGTCTTCTGGTTGTTGTACATCTTTGTCCAGCTGTACCAACTGCAGCGAAAACTGTAGCAGGTATAACTAACTCAAGATCTGCATCATCCATAACTATTATAGCATTATTTCCTCCTAATTCTAGTAAGACTTTACCGAATCTATGTTGAACTTGACTACCAACAACTCTACCAACTTCTGTTGATCCTGTGAAACTAACCAATTTAACTTTATCATCTTTTGTGAGAGATTGACCTACATCAGCTTCACCACATATAAGTGAGCATAAAGCTGGATCAATATTATTTCTAATTAAAACTTTTTCAATAAGTTTAGTTACAGCAATAGCTGTTAATGGTGTTGATGGAGCTGGTTTCCAGAGGACCGAGTTACCACAGACTAATGCTAAAGCATTATTCCATCCATATACAGCACATGGGAAGTTAAAAGCTGAAATAACACCAACAACCCCAAGTGGATTCCATCTTTCATGAAGTTCATGCTCAGCTCTCTCTGATGGTATTATCTTTCCCGAAAACATTCTTGATAAGCCAACAGCAAAGTCACAGATATCAACGTACTCTTGGACCTCACCAACACCTTCAGGGAGGATTTTTCCCATTTCGAGAGCAATCAATTTTCCAAGATCATTGATACTTCCTCTTAATTCATCACCAATTTGCCTGACTATTTCACCTCTTTTTGGAGCTGGAATATCAGCCCATTTTTGATAAGCATCTTCACATGCTGTAACTGTTTTATTGTAATCTTCTGGTGTACCATTATAGACTTTGGCTATAACCTCATTTGTGGCTGGTGATAGTGATTCAATGAGATTTCCATTTCCAAACCATTTTCCTTAAAATGATAAATTGTAAAGTATAAAAATATTAAATATTAACATACCATTAAAGACCCCATAATTCTCCTCTTTAAGTCCTAGATTTTTTAAAAAGCTATACTCTGGTTTAGTTATAAGAGAAGCCATCCTTTTCTGTAACAATGATATATGTCTTTGACTATTGATAATATGTCTTAACATTATAAAAGCCTAAAAAGAAATGACTTATTTATATACTTTTTTTATCAAAGTTTTGTTAATGTTTAGAGAAGAATAAGGTTTTTATTTAAAAAAGATATGTTATCAATGAAAATATCTATTTATTATAATTTAATTTGCCTTTTCTCTTTGTAGAGGTTGACCTTGAAAATTAGAATTGATGGTGATTGTAAAAGGCATATTATTTTTTTGACATATTAATTAATTATACAGTTTTGATGGTGATTATCTAATAATTTTAAAGTTCGAATTTCTATTACCTGTCATAGGTGGATCAAAAGAAACATTTTTTTGGAAGGTTGCGAAACCTAATGAACTTTTTTTTTTGTATTTAATTTCAATGTTAAGGGGAGGGTAATTTAATATGCATTCATTTGAAATATTAATACAGTTTTTTTGAGAATATAGAAGTTATCAATCTAACCAAATGTCATTTTTTAAATGTATTCATCCAAAATATTGATAGAATTACTTTTGAGATTACAGAAGTTATCAATTTACTTATACGTCATTTTTTATTTCTCCAATACATTATTATTTTAGGATAATAAACTTTGATAAAAAACGGAGTGTCACATTTTCTATGTACAAGCAGATGAAAGGGGGTCATTCAAAATTTTTCATTTTGGAGTATAGGCCCCATACCAATAATTGTTTACTTTCTACAACTGTTGACCTCTATTATTAAGTATTTCATTATTGTTAATTTGTGCTAATTCTCAGATAAATATAAACTGTTATCAATATTTTTTTTATTTTATCCCTTTCTTTCCACATAATTTTCTAACTTAAAATTTCAAAATTATTCTATTTTTAAAAGTAAAAAAAGAAATCCCAGTGAAATATTTATAGTAATAAAATGATAAGTATAAGTCTTTAATCAGTTATATATCTGAAATAAATATACTTATATTTATAGTAAAAAATAAAAGTTTTTAATAACATAATAAGAAGACAACGTCATCTAAAATAGAATATATAAAATAGTGTAGTATACCTAATCCATGTTGCTATGGAAATTTTTAATAAAAAGGTGAATGTTATTGAAATTGAAATATTTACTTGTCTGTGCCTTTATCTATAAACCTTTTTAAATAAAAGTTTGTGTTATTTCCTAACTACAAGTATAGGTATGTGTTTTTGTATCCTTTGTTGACTACAAAAAGTGAATAATAATGTACTTGTTTATATAGAAATTTATTATTAGTTAGCATTTAAAATTTACACTTAATTTATCTTCATTTTTCACTTTTATGCAAGCAGATTGTTATTATAAGTAATTATTATTTTTAAAAATAAATATTCTTTTATTTGTGTATTATTCATTAATCTTTAATTCTATAGTATTATATAAATAATTAATTATAAATCATTTAGAGGTATAAACTTTCTACATTATGGAAAAGTCAACAAATACTGCAATTGATAGTTTAGGTAAATCTTCAACATCCAAAAACAGTAATTACCCTATATCTCAAACCATTCTAGAGGAGGAATTAAGAATGAAAGATGTTATAACAGCTGAAGATGTCTTATCTTTGCAAAATATAACAACAGATTATCTCTGTGATTCGCAAGATAATAAATATGACATAGAGTTTACGAAATTTAAAATAAGAGATATGGACACCGATCAGGTACTTTTTGAGATAGCTAAACCATCCGATGATGAAATACTACAATCATCAGAGGAGGATGATGATGATAACGATGTAAGGACAGATCAAAACCCTGAAATAACAAAAACAGTTGATGATGAAGTGACATCAAGGACCTCCTCAAGATTTGTAAGATATCAATTCTCACCAAATTTCCTTGTTCTTAAACGTGTTGGAGCAACAATAGAATTTACCGTTGGTGATAAACCAGTAAAAAATTTCCGTATGATTGAGAGACACTATTTCAAAGATAAATTATTAAAATCATTTGACTTCGATTTTGGCTTCTGTATACCAAACAGTAAAAATACATGTGAACATATTTATCATTTTCCTAAATTATCTGATCAAATGATAGAGGAAATGATTGCTAATCCATACGAAACAAGAAGCGATTCCTTTTATTTTGTTGATAATCAATTGATTATGCATAATAAGGCTGATTATGCTTATGATGGAAATTTTTAACAAGTTTAAATGGAATGGTAAACTTCATTATTTGATCTCGGAATATTAATATATAATATAAATATATATTTTTTTATTCATGAAAACACAAACATTATATTATAGCATATTAATTTTTAGTATCGTTGCTTATTATAAAGTAATTAAATATTAAAAATATGTAAGAATTTTTTTGTTATAGCGTTTTGAAATAGTTTATGAATATTGATAATTCAAAGCAAAAGTGTTGATGGAATTTAGAATTAGAAGTACTCGATAATTTGTGAATGAACTCTTTTGAAATTCGGAAAGCACTACAGGTAATAGAAATTGTAACGAATACTAAGACTGGTTGAGTTATACAAAGACAAAGAAATCTTTTTCTAATTTCAACATTATGAAAAGAATTTTGTTTTGTAATTTCTTTTTATCCAAATTTATGTAAAACGATTGAACCTTTTCAAGTTATTATGACTGTCATAAATAAATATAATAGTCTCGAAGGATGTTTAAATGATACTTCCAACTCATACAGCATTTTTAGACTTTAGAAATTTTTTAAAAAAAAATTCGAATTTTAAAATATTGATATTGACCAATTTTAAATTTAAAAGATGCAAAGAATCATCAGTATTTTAATTGCATTAGAGTTATATTTCTTTATTCATTCATATTTTATCATTGTATTACGACATTATTGCTTTTAAATTAAAAATTCTTCGATATCAAATTGAATAAAATCTTATCAATAATAATGTTTTCGATAATTTTACTGAAATTTTGAAAATAAGTAAGTGCAATATTCAAGTTATATATGAAAAAAAATTATGATATAATGAGTAATTTTTTTATAAAAAATCTTCAACAATGTTTTTAAAGCTATATTTGTTGAGTGCTGCTTTGGCTTTGATGCCATTGTTAATACAATCTCAAGTATTTGGTTATAACAGTTTCCTTCCTAATGTTCTAGAAAATATTACCAAAACAACATTTCCGGTTGATTTAAAAACAGTAACCACTTCTGATATTGTGCTCGTGAAATGTCCATATAAAGATTACAAAGCACAAATATAATTTCGATATGTTTAAAGAAGAAAACGAAATAAGAGATTCAAATATAGAAAAAATAATATTACGAAATAAAACATTGATCTGGCTATCATTATTAAGAGAATTATCTAATTCAGCACATCTTATTTGTGGAAAAATTACTTAAAAACCTGATGGCATACAATACGACGTAAAAAATTGGAGCTACAATGTTATATGGGAAAAATCCTCATCCCTCCACAGCAGTACGGAACTAAGGCATACAAAGATTAATATAAAAAGAACATTCACTCAATGTGAAAGTGGTCAAGAATATCTTTTAATTTTGACTAAGGAGAAAGAAAACAATATGATAATGCCTGTTAATTACGAAAAAATCGAAAATCCTTATGTAAATCAAATTTCTCATTATTTTAAAAAACCAAAAGAAGACGATAATGACTTGATTTCAAGAGCCCTGTGCAACAGTAAAAATATTTTACTATTGCCCAGAAATTACTTTAACAGATTACAATTCTCCTCAACAAATGACAACAGATAACATTACTGTTATAAATGTAAGTGGAAAGAAGAAGTCATTAAAGTGATACTTAATACGAGGGGAGATAAAAATTACTACCGTGGTGAAGATATATATTTGAAAAGAATGAAATATGTTAGTGAAAGGACTTAAGGTTATTGAAGATTCTAAAACATCAATAACTTCCAATTTTACTATCAAGATTTTGATTTGGTGAAATTAACGTACAATAATCCATATAGAGGAAGTTTAACTTCAATAACCCCAAAAATTTATTTTGCTCCTTCCGAAACAAACCTATTATTAAAAAAAGAAACTACAAAATACACTCCAAATGATACCTCCATCAAGCAAAACTGTTCTATATTATATTTGAATAATGGATATATGAACAAATTCAAATATAATGTGATTGAAAAAACTATAATAATTTGGTTCCTGTTGGTAGTATAAATAAAATTTCTAGTAAGACTGAATCACATGCATTTTTTAAAAGAACAGAAGAACCCCATTTAACAATATGCTGTTTCTATAAGTCTCTAGATGGAAGTATTACAACGACCACAGAATTTTTTGATTTGGATAAAAAAGCCTCTATAGAGAAAAACGGAAAAAGAGAGAAAGTTGAAGGAAGATAAAAAAAAGAAGAAGAACAAAAAGCGCGAATAGAAGCACTAAAAAAAATTCATCAGAAAGAACAAGAGGAGGGAGAAAAAAAATCAGAGAATTAATGAGAAGATTAAAAAAAAATATGAGGACAGCAATAAGTCTTGGTATCAAAAATTATCGGATAAAGTTGGAAAGACATGAGTCATCTTGTTAATTCTTGGAATTATCTTTAATATCCTATTTATTTTGGCTGTTCTATTAGTAATCATCAACAAAAAATGAATGAATCCGTTAGTTAGAATGTTAAAAAACAAGAAAAAGCATCTTAATATTTATGCCTTCTGGAATACTTTAACAAGACATCCATTTGATAACTTATTGCAAGATTATCAATGACCAAAAGTACTTGTCTAATAAAGTTCTAAATCTAAAAGTTCTCAAAACAATAGAAGGAGATGAAGAAATCGATGTTGATTTTAATGATCTTTTTGATTTGTATTTGGTTAAATGTTATAATAACATGTCGCCTAAAATCCAAGCTCACTATGTTTATATTGATACGGAGGAAAGAAGATATATTCTTTCTGATGTAAGTTTAAAAAAATTAAATTACATAATTTTATCAATTTAGGGTCCAACAAAACATAACCAATTTTCTTTTTGGCAGATGCTCTATGAGGAGAATATTGAAATAGTTATTGCAATTATTTATAACAAGGAATCTGAAAATAATGACAAAGTTTTAAAGGATCTTTATTGGAAAAATGAGAAATGTACATATGAAGACATCGTTGTTATCTGTTTGAATAAGATTAAAGTTAACGTTCTCTCTGTCTCAGGATACAAGTTATTGTTGAAAAAAGAAGGAGATGAATCAAAAAATTTACAAATATATCATGTTTATAATTGGAAAAGCAATGAAATACCTCATTCAGATCTTCAATTTGTCAGTAAATACCAACAAATTATCAAGGATGCTCCAAAGAAGGATATACTTATTTACTCATCACGAAGAACTGGATCCCGTGTATACATGCTTACATACTTTCTATGTATATACAATGCAATGAAATCTAGTAAAAACATTGATTGTCCTATGAAAGTTATTAAAGGGATCCGTGAGCGACGCCAAGGAGGAAACTTAGTACCATACGAGTTTGCTTATATCATTAAAGCTCTCGTAACGACATTCTTCAATAACAAGATTCTTATTAACTTTTCACAACGCTGTACTGATTTCATTACCAATTATGACACCTTCTTTTATGATTATTTTAAACGAAAAGACCAGAAGAATAAAGAATTAAAGGAATTCTTGAACTTCGTCAATATTGTTGACGTTGGAAGAATATACGAGAATAAAACATTTTTGTATAAGCTAGAAAGAATAGATTCAAAAATAGTTCCTAATCATTGTAAGAGGTTCCAGAAAGCAGTTGACAATTTCCAGAATGGTAAAGATGTCAAAAAGTGCCGCTATAAGAATGTTCAATGTTTTGACGTAAGTGCAGTCACCGTTAATGGAAAACCCGAAACTTACAAGGACAGTTTCATTCATGCTAATACATTTGAATACACCACAATCAACAGCAAAACAAGGAAAATGATTTTATGCCGGATAGAGTTTAAAGATTAATGTCATTAATACTTACTTTTTTAGTCACCACTTTACGACACAGTTGATGACATGCTGGATATGATTCTAAGGTACAAAATAACTGTTGTTATTATCTTAGTGAAGCCTGATGAATCTACTGTTCCAGAAAAAAAGTGGATTCCCTACTTCCCTGAACAGTAACACAATTTAGATACTCAAAATTTCACAGTTTTAAAATTAAACTTCAAAAAGTTAGATAAGAACATTATTACTGAAACAAAGTGTCAACTTAAAAGCAAAAAAGGTCTCGGGATATTGAAATTTACTGTAATCCATTATCAACGATGGCCTGATAAGAGTAAGGTTAAATAATGAAAAATATTTTTATTAATTCTTTTCTTTTAGGTATCTCATCTGAACACAGAAATATCCGCGAGCTATATAATATAATCATCGACTTATGTAGTGATGATTATATAGCAATACATTGTGGTGCAGGAATCGGAAGAACTGGAACTCTTGCACTAATAATTTATTTAATTGATACTATCAACTACTTTCCGACCTTCGATCCAATTGCAAGATTGAAGTGTCTATGAGATTATAGATATCTTGCTGTTCAGAATTTCAATCAATTAATGTTTGCTTTTATGTTCGTTTATGGACATTATAGTAAAGAAATTAGTGCTATGGATGATGGTACCTATGGAAGATTTGCAATAATAGCTGATAATCTCTTTATGAAGGAGAGAGTTCTTCAAGATAAATAAAATAAATAAATTATGAGATACACGCATTGTTATAATTATTTAATTACTTAAATTTAATATCATATATAAGTCATTTCGTAAATAAATTATTAGTTAAAGTTCACTTTTTTACAACAAGGTTTTTCCTTGTATATTATTCTGAAACAAAGTCGTGTTTAATATCAGTAAAATTTTCTATACGTAATAGTACATATCATTCAAAACTTTTATTGAAATAAAATAAGACTAAATGATTAATTACAAATTATATACAAAATTTAAATTAATTTACCATCACATCAATGACAACCAGGACAAACTTGAAGAGATTCATGAATCAAAGTATCACATTCAACACAAAATATCATCTTACAATCATAACATCGGTATGCTATATCACTTTCCAAAGTATCTGTACATCCTTTACATAAAACTTTACTAGTAATCTTGATTTCTTCAAACGCTTTCAATGGCAACATATTAGTGAAAGTTTTGGTTAACAATGGTGCTGAAGCCAAGATAACATGACATATCTTACATTCAACGGGTACGGAACAGTACAATGAACCACATTGATGACAAAAATAACCCATCTGTTCATCTGGATAGTTACTCATTCTATGGCATTGACAAAAAACTTTTCCTATAACTTTCCTTAGCTTAGGAAATCCCACCATTATAAGATTGGATTGAGCATTTTCTTGAATTATTGGTGGAGCTATAAAATAGCCTAAAGATATCTGGAGATGTGTTTGATCAAGGATAACTTTATATATACCACCCGTCTGATGACAAACTGTCTTTGTCACATATACATGTGCTGATAAAGACATCCCAGAGATACGAATATTCTTCTTAACCATCTTCTCCATTGTATCAAAAATATCCTCAGCATCACATGTTGATAAAGCTCCTTGAAAAATTATTATCTCTCTTGATGTATGAGGTGGGTAACCCTCAAAATTCCTGAAGGCCAATTGAATGGCATTCTGAAGAGAAAATTCACCCCGACAATCATGACGTTTGATTGTCTTTATTGCTTCTTTTATTTTATTTGGATTACCAGTTAATGGACAAAGTTTCTCTGCTTTCTTATCACGACATACTATTACACCGAGTTGAGATATTGGATTTTGACTGAAGAATTTATCTACAAATTTTATTGTTTCACTTGCAACGGCCTCTATTCTTGATGGTTGAATTGTCTTCGTTGACATGGAATTTGACATATCTATTGCTAAGAAGACATAACGTAACACTCCAATACGGCAGCGTTCTGGCTTATTCCGAAGACGTTCCTTTCTTTTTTCTTCTTCTACAAATCTTTTAACTGCTTGCTCAAATCCTACATCTGTCTCCTCCTGGAGGATATCTTTTATTTTCAATCCCTCTGTATAAGCTTTCTCCCAGGCATATCCGACTTGCTCATCATCATCGTCTTTAACTAAATGTGGATTTGAAGCCATATCCTCCCTGATAAAAAAGTCACATTAAACTACACAAAAGAAAGAAAAATTAGATAATAACACTGAGTCTGAAAACTCTAAGCAAAAAAACCAACTGGTTAACAAATTCTTATTAATACTATCATTATAACAATAATCAAAAAGTATTATATACACAAAAAACTATACAGAAAATAAAAACAATCATTTCGAACCGTTGTATTAATATTTCAAGCATAAAATACCCTGAGAATTTATCTCAATCTCCAATTTAGATTCACCACATTCAGTATTAAGTTTCTCCAAAAAGGTAACAATCAAATTATTAATATGTATCTCGGCTTGTTTATTTTCTTCCTTGTTAAGGTGTTTCATTCCAACAACTAATTCTCCGATTCGTAGTGTTATGTCCATGGCCCAGCCGCCATCGGAGAATTTATCAACGTAAAATGTTAATCCTGATTCCTGGGCCATTTTTTCTACGTGTTTTCTTAATTCACCATCTTCAGGAATATCTTGGTGTGGGAGAGATGATAAGAATGATGTAATGAAACGGAAGTAGGCATTATCGGGATTTTCATTATCAGAGAGCAATAAGTAGTCATATAGTGGATTATCATCAGCAGACTTGACAACCTCCAAGTTCCCATTAATAAGTATGTTACAAGCAACAAATGAAGCTTGTCCAGCAACATCAACATCAAAGTAAAAACTATGAGAAAATACGAGGACTCGTCCAATTATAATTCTTGAGACATAATCCGAATCAATATCGTAGACAAATTCTTTTCCAATATCCTGGCAGAAAGCAGATAGAATATTTTCCGGATTACCCATTGTATCTCTAAGTGTATATTTATTTCTAAACAATAACAATTCATCCTTCAAAACTTCCTCATCAGTCTTCTTTTTCTTCATCATATCAACTGGAGTTGATTGCATCGTGGAATCATAACGTCCCTTCTTCCTAGTTGGACTACGCGGAGAATCAGTCTTCTTCTCATAATATGTATCAACAGGAATATCCGGAATACCACCCTTAATTTTCTTTCCTGAATACTTCTTAGCATTTGCAGCAGTCAAATTTGTGAAAGAACGTTTCTCACTACGTAATCTCTCTAAACTTATCCCAATAGCCATTTCCTTTACCTTATCAATGATTCTTGGATCATATTGACAACCCATCATATAATGATTGACAAAAACACGAGAGTACATTAATAATTTCTCCTTATTATAATCATTGAAATTCTTTTTTAGAAACGCCTCCCTCAACATCCATTCTGTCTCTGTTTCATGCTTCAATCGAGCCTTCTCTATCCATTCGGGTATTTCGTCTTCCATTCTCTTACTTTTTTTCTTATATTCTCCTTTCCTTTAACTTCCTTTAATTATAAACGAACAAATTTATTATCAGAATAATAGAAGATGAAATAAAAATTTATAAAAAAACACAGAAGGAAATGCTGGGAGTTATGATAAAAAAGAATGAATAGATAAATAAATACTTTTCTAGTATTAAAAGGGACAAAATGTAATAGAAACTTTATTCCAATGCTTTTTTTTTAAATTTTTTCCTTTTTACGTACAAAATTTGTCTTGGTCTTAGAGAGAAAATATTAACATTAAGAGGGATATTTGATTATCTTTTCCTGTTCTAATTATTTGTAGTAAGTTTATGAGATGGTTTTTTGGTGTTTTGTCATTGATAATTAAAGTACTAGGTTGTGTAAATTATAAATGTATTGTCTCAATTTTTATTGCTTTTTATGGTTGTTTACATTCATTCTTTTTATTGTTTTTATTATTATCTTAACAATCAGTAGATGTAAATGTTTTCGATGTGCTTTAATGTTTACTGTCTCCATTCCGGTAGGATGTGTCTTATTTTTTTGTTTACATAAGCGGTAATTTATACCAAAAAAAGAAGTTGTCTCCTCTCCTCTGTTGTTAGAGCATAATTTTTATATTTACTTATTTTTTTTTTTGACTATATATTATCATTGATGAAAAATTCCCAATACGTTTTTCAATACTCCTCATTTATTTTTACTACAAATAAATGATTAAGAATATTCCTATATAATAATTCTATCTGTATATTCTATGATAGAGAGTAATTCGTTATCTTGACGTGTTTATATGTATTTTAAATAATAAAAAGCTTTCTGTTATTATATTTAGAAGGAAGAGAAAAAAACCTCCTTTTAACTTAAAATAATATTTTTGTTTAGTGTAACTTTTTATGCTCTGGGAAATTTATATTTTGGTTCCTCGATTGTAAGTCTCTTATTTTGATATAATTTTTTATTTCTGGTGTTATATCGAAGAGTGTATGTTTTTTAAGCATATTAAAGACTAATAATATTAATTTTATATTGAATTATTGATGATAATATGGTATGTAATATTTTTTATCTTTAATAAAAATTTATCTTGTCGTTTGCCATCTCGGGATTACAAAAATGTGTTATTAAAATTTTGATATTATATTAAAATCCGTAGTGTGTAGTTTATAGGAAGGATATAAATTTTTATGTTTGTCGCTGTGAATATAAACATATATCTTCAAAATGTAATGTTATAAGAGTTTATAATATACTTTGTTTAAGAATAACATATTTTATCACATTTTTTACTATATTAAATTTAAAATTTCAAATATTGAAAGAATTTCCGTGTTTAAAAGGTTATGCATATGTTTATTTTTTGATTCATGAGACTTCAAAGTAGAGACTATTAACTGCGTTAACTGATAAAATTTTGTTTAAATTTCTGTTATCTTGTAGAAAAAGATCACTTTCAACTACTAAAAGAAAAACTATATTCTATATTAAACATCTTTTTTTCAGTTTTAAACATTCGACGATTACATTGTTTGATAAATAATTCTCTTATAAAATCATCCATTACAATTAGGTCTTTATCTTTTACTTCTCCTACTTCTTATATATCACCTATATTTATCAGCAATAATAACATTAAAGAAATGGTTAAACGTATAGCTATTATTGGATCAGGTAACTGGGGCTCAGCTATTGCCAGAATAATTGGGCAGACAACATCCCAACACAAGGACACCTTCGACAGTCATGTCAAGATGTGGGTATACGAAGAAATTGTAAATGGTGAGAAATTATCAGAGGTGATTAATCAACGTCATGAAAACGTAAAATATTTACCAGGAAAAAAAATACCTGAAAATGTTGTTGCTGTCACTGATTTAGTTGAGACCTGCAAAGATGCTGACTTTCTTATCTTTGTTGTTCCTCATCAATTTGTCGGTGGGTTATGTAAACAACTTAAAGGAAACATTAAATCTGATGCTCAAGGTATCTCGATGATTAAAGGGTTAGCCTTGAATACTGGTGCTAAAAGTGGAATAAATTTAATCACTGATGAGATAAAATCTATATTAAATATAAAATGTTCTGTCTTAATGGGAGCTAACCTTGCTCATGAAGTTGCTGAAGATCAATTTTGTGAAGCAACCATAGGTAAGTTGCTGTTTCTTCTTTAATTGATTACATTTATTTAGGTTATAATGGAACTAATCCTGAAGAAGAAATAATATTAAAAAAACTCTTTCATACAGATTCTTTCCGTATATCAGTCGTCAAAGATGCCAATACCGTTGAGTTGTGTGGTGCCTTGAAGAATGTTGTCGCTATTGCTGCAGGAATTTCAGATGGTCTAGGTTATGGTGATAATACCAAAGCAGCAATCATTCGTTTAGGTTTGATGGAGATAACTAAATTTGCCGAAAGATACTACCCACCATCAAATTTAAAAACATTCTTTCAATCTTGTGGGGTTGCCGATTTAGTTACGACATGTTATGGCGGTAGAAATAGAAAACTCGGTATGGCTTTTGCTAAAAGTGATAAAGATATAAAAACATTGGAAAAGGAAATGTTAAATGGACAATCAGCTCAGGGAGTTTACACAGCTGAGGAGTTACGTGAAATGTTGAAACAAAACAACGCTGAAGCAGATTTCCCACTCTTCATAGGTGTTGACAAAGTTTGTAAAAAAGAAATCAAACCAAAGGAATTGATAGAATATTTAAAAAATCATCCAGAACATGATTAATTTAAAATTTGTTTTAGAATTTAAACATATTATAAATAATGGTTGTTACATCAACATATATGAAAATTTTATTTGTACAAAGAAATACAATAAAATGTTTTATCATTGTCTTTAATTAAAAAAAATAATATCACATATAACTTTGTATTAAAAAAAAAAGATTAAAAAATTTACGTAAATTTTTTATAATATATTTTTTCTTTCATCTACTATGACATAAAATCTTAGGACATACATCTTGATACAACCACTACCCAGAATCATTGTTAAAAAATAATAAAAAAAAATTAAAACTAAATAATAATATAAAAAAAAGTTTATCCTATCTATCTAAGAAATGAATATCAATTTCTACAACAAGGAGAATCTTTTTTTTCAATTTTCCTTTGTCAAAAAAAATTACATAATAAGTAAATAATAATTTCCCATCTCTACTTTTTAAATATTATATTTTTTTTCGTTATTGAAACTAAAAAAAACAATTTTTTTACCTAAACAACCGGACTATAATAGTTTTAGTAAAAAAATATCAAATTTTTATATACAATACTTTTTTTTTGGTTTTTGTTTTACTATAGACATATTTCCCAGTACTCCATGATTTCCAATTATAAATATACTCCTCTTTTAAAGAACTTTTAGAATCCCTAACTTCATTGGTAATAAAAAATTAATAGTAATAGTTGAAAATATTTCCATCATATCACAGGATACAAAAAAGAATAAACAAACTTTTTATTTCTTTACAATTGTTGTATAACAACATTATTCTTAAGTTCCGGTGTGTAACTTGGGGGAAGATATGGATCAGCAGATGTTGAGGGATGGAAAGTTCCTTGATAAAATGATGTATCGTAATCATAAAAATTTGCATTATTATATGATGATATTGAGGATGATGATAACGACCCATTTATTGGAGATCCATTCATAGGTGTTTGTGTTGTTGTGGGGGTGTGAGTGTGACCATTACTTGACAATTGATAAGAATGCCCATTACCTGTTGTTGTTCCTTGATAAGTTGAGTGAGGATAATGTATTGTGGTATTATTATTATTATGATGGTACATATTATTACTTGCTTGATAAGTATGATATTTTGATGGATGAACTATTGAAAATGGAATTTGTGCCATTTGGGAGGGGTAATTTGTTTCATGGTATGACTGTTGAGGAATTTGTTGGTAAGGATATTGTTGTGTCAATGGTATTTGATTCCCCTTTTTACTAATATTTTCATCATGAACCGCCAATGGATAGATGGTCGGTTGTGAAGTATTGTGTTTTGTGTTTTGGTGGTGTGTTACTGGAGTCGTTGGATCCGATTGAATAGTTGGTTGTTGGACAGAATTTGTAGCTGTTGAAGGTATTGTTGTTGGTGGTAATTGTTGCATACCATTTACTCCCATCATTAAACTAAAAAAAAGGTTTCAATAAAAACTTAATATTACATATTAGTAACTTACTTCATTCCACCTTGTGGATGTGGTTGTTGGTAATTTAATGCCATTTGTTGATTGGTAGTATAATTATTATTATTATTATTAATATTACCATTACTTCTTCTCTTACCATTACCTTCATAACCATTACTATTATGATCTAAATTTCTTTTTAAACTTCTCTCCTGAGGATTATTCCCAATTTGACAAGGTAATTCAATACTTGTAGCATTATTACATCTCTTTTTAGCACATAAAGCTCCAGTCATATATTTATTGTCGAAGAATCTCTTGTCCAAGCATACTAAACATACTTGGCAATCAGCTAATCTACAATCATCACAATTATTACATCCTAAACGTGCTTTAAATGTTGGTGAATCTCTCTGAAGACGGTTCTCAAGAACGCGTAAACATCTTCTCTCAATACATGATTGTTTTTTGACACCAGGACCTCCAAATTGTGGTGAATCCTGGCAATAGGTACAATGTCCACAAGGTTTACACTGGCAACCGCGACATATCCCACAACGTTGTGAACGATTCATGGCTGTTGGTGTTGTAGTGGTGGTTGCTGATGTTGTGGTGGTTGAGGAATTACCAGAAATATTGTTACCATTATTATTACCCGTTGATGAAGAATTTGTTGTTGGTATTGGTCTATAATTAGATGATACACCAATATGTGAATTATTTTGTAATCCATGGTATTGGACCATATTTATTTGTGGATGTGGTGGAGAGAGATGTGAATAATTATTTGACGTTGGATAAGTAGACATAGACATTTGATGGTATCCATTAGATCCTCCAGAAGATTGTGGTGGTTGTATTGTATGAGACTGTTGTTGGAGGTTTGAGTAACAATGATTAATATTTCCGGAGAGTGATAATGAAATAGGTGATGGATTAGATGATGTTCTACTTGAGGGATTAGACTTCTCCATACAATTAATATTACTATTTGGTGAATTATTTATTCTCCCATTACTTCTATTACCACTTCCAATATTTGATTGTGGTATGATATCAGTATTATTATTACTTGGTATAGAATTAAAACTATTAATTTGATTAGAAGTTGTCATTATATTACTCATTCTCTTTTGAACATACACACACCAATATTTTTATATATATTATATTTAGATATAATTTATATATTTATATACCTAAAAATAACAAAAAAATTTTAAAAACTATTATTTTATTTTTATTATAATAAAATAAATAGAACCTTTATTAAAACGAGTATGATGAAGGTAAAATAAATTGAAAATGATAACACTTTTAATTGTAAAGTAGTCATTTAATTAAAATATTTTATGTAAAATAATATAATAAAAGTATAAAATTTAATATACAATACATAAAATGTTTTTAAATGCATATATTAACTGTTAACTAATAAAAATTCTTTTTAATAAAAAGTTAAAATTTATTTATTTTTTTCCACCTTCTTAGTAAATATATTTAAAAATAATTTCTTTATAAAAAATCATTCCATATATCATTTACTAACATTACAATTATTGCAATAATAAATATACCAAAATTTTGATACATACATAAGAGGGGTAAAAAAATGTTAAAAAATTTTCTTTTGCACATATGAAGAAAAGTGTTAAAAAAATTTAATTTAAAAATAAATTTTAAAAATGTAACATGTATTAAAATGTAACTATACAAGAAAAGTATAATGTTATACAACAATAAGCCTTGCTACCAGGTATTATAATACAATAATAATAATAATAATAGACGACACAATGTGTATGTAATAATAATATAAATATTAAAAAATATGAAAAGTAAAAGTAAATAAGAGAAAATAAAAAGTTAAACTTGAGTGTAAATAAATGTAAAAAATCAACAAAAATCTAAATAAAAGATATTCAAGTTAAGTATGATAAAAGTTTTTATCTTCTTCCTTATAATATGTGAATGTCAGTGTGTTAAGAAGAGTTAAAAATCAATTATATATATATATATATATCAAAATTTTTTTCCTCCTTCATTAAGATTAAAATTAAGATTATGACAAAGTTTCTTTTTTTTACCTTCCTCAACATGAAGAGTTAAGAAATTGTAGATATTAATTTTGTAGAGTTAAGGAGAGAGAGAGAGCGAGGGAAATTCTGTATCATTTTAAAATCACTAAAATTTTTTGATATAAAGATTAAATAAAAAGATGAAATTAAATACTATTAAATTAATAGTAAGGTAGTAATAAGATTTTTGATCAAAGAGATTTTTAATATACTATCTTTTTTATTTATTTTAATTTTTAATGTAAGATAATAATAAAATGTTGTAACATCCTTCAAAAAAGAGAAATTTTAGGTATTCTAAAATGAGAAATTTGTGAAAAAAGTGTAAAATTATTTTAAAACACATAAATTTATAAATCAGATTCCCATAATATATAATTTAGAAGGGAAAATAAAGTATGATATTTTGTTGATGATAGTTGAAGGTAAAAGTATAAACTTTTAAGGGTCTTATTAAATTTTGTTGGGATGAGAAAAATTATTAAAATAAAGAGGAAGTCATATGTATAAACATATACATTAATGTGATAACAAAATTACTTAATACGTTTAATATTAAATGATATAAACAAACATTATAATTAGTATGAAATTTGTAATTAATATTTAACATGTAAATATATAGTACAAAAAAGTCCATTATAAATGTGATAAAGAAAATAATAAAATGCTAGATATAAATTTTGTATTAGTTGTTTAAAAAGTAAAAAAGAGGTACAATAGGTATTAACCACCTTTAATATAAATATATTTTAACTAATAAAACATGATAGTAAAAGTTTTAAGAAATATATGTAATTTAAACAATTATATATGTTAAAAAAATTAGCTATCTTTTGTATTATTTTATTAAATATTTATTTGTCAACATATGTATTTATAAATAAATATATAGTGTATTTTCTAAACTTATAGATATTCATTTAATATACATTTTGTTGTAGATTTTATGTGTATATATGTAAAGGTACCGATATATATATTGAAACATACAATAATTTGTTTAGTTTTTGAAACTTAAGAATATATATTGTAGTAGTAAGTTGTGTGGGTTTTAAGATATAAAGTAAAATGGTTCTTTCTTTTTTTTTCTCTCCTTTTTATTTCATATATTTTTTATATAGTAATTTTGATTTTGAATGATTTTTAGAAAAATTTTGAATTAAATTTTATGTAACAAAAATTTAAAGTATAATGGAAATGATATGATATTGTATATTTTAAATATGTGTTTTGTATTTGTGTTAAATTGATACCTTTACTATAATATTACTGAATATTCAACTACCCACAATTGATTTGAAGGGGGTCTGATTTTTTGTAACAATAAAAGTGTATATGAATAAATATATGTAAATATTAAAATAAAATTAAAAGGGGAATATTGAATTTTGTGAAGAAACTTGTCATACATTTAATGAATATTTTTTTTAAATTTTAAGATTTCAATTTAATATTTAAATAGGTATGGTGGTTTTATAAATAAAATTAATAAAAATATACTAAAAAATGAAGATGGGTGAAAAAAAGTTGGATATGGAATTGAAGTAAAAAAAATATTGCATATATAATTGTAAGGTATATAATAAATAACATTACGTTATTTTGTATTTAATAAGAAATTTTTTAATTGAAGTAAATACGTATAAAAATAAATTTATTAAAAATAGATATAAATTATTATTTTATAAAAGTGTAAAATTATTAAAGATAAATCTTGATAAACAGAAAAAAAAAACGAAAAAAGGAGTGGAAAGATAAGAAGTTTTTGTAGTGCAAGGTTAAGGATAGTTTAGATTAGTTTGATTGTCTTAATAAGTATAACATCTTAAATTAAGGTAATAGAAGTGATAAAAATATATAAGAAGTAAAAAAAATACATGTATGTTAAATTAGTAGTATAGTATGGGGTAAAATATTGTTTATAATTGTTTATATAAACATAGGTTGAAATTTATACTTAATAAAATATCTTCTTCTCCTTCATCTCCTTCCCATTTCTTTTCCTTCATTACCCAACCTCCCTCTAATTTTAGAAATTATTTCTTTTAACAAAAATTTTACAAATTTAAATATGTTATATCTTATTAAAATAACCTTCTATTTTAATGATATTATAAATAAAAAAATAAAATAGTAAGAAAAGAATTATGTATTTATATATTTATGTACATGAAAGAAATTAAAAAGGATTTTTACTTAAAACATGTGTAATGCTATATAAAAATATTATACATTTTTTAATATAAAATAATTTCAAAAAAAATGTTATTTATTGTGATAGTATATTTTTAAATGTCAAAATAAGTAATTTTTTTATAAAATATCAATCAGTAATATTATATAAATTATTGGTTTTTAGTTATTTATAAGGATCAATGTATACAATCTCTATATAATTTATTTATATTTTAAAATAATTATATTAAAATAATTTTATTGTACAAAAGATGAAAGTCTCTGTAAATATCTTAATATTTCGAGATTAAAGAGTATGATAATGTATATAAATGTTAAATTATTATAATACTTTTGTATGGGTTAAAAAAGAATTAATGAGAGAGAGAAAAAGAAGAGAATTTTATACTAGAATAGTATATTATAAATGTATATTATATTTTTTGATTTTTCTATTTTTATACAATTTTTTATCAAAAAAAATTTTATTTCATTTTCAGCATCAATTAAATTGAATTATTTATAGTTCGCTTTTTTTACTAAGAAACATTTAAATATATATTTCATTCTTATGTTAATGTAATAGACTTTTTTTCTTAATATGGGAAAAAAATTTTCATAAAGAATAAATTTTTCAATTGATAAAGGAATTATAAATCAAAAATGGTTTGAGTGTAAGAGAGAGAAAAAATGCTAAAGTATTAAGATATATGTAGATATATCACTGTGAAAGAGGAATATTCTATGATAAATGATAGGTAATATTTAGGAGAATATCTCTAAGAAAAAGATGTAAAGAATATGTAATAAAGATATATCTTTTATTTATTGATACAGTATGATAAGATAAACATTTTAATAAACTATAAATGATATAGTTTATGGTAATTAAATGGTCTTGGATTTAAAAATAAAATAAATTATTACAATGATTTATTAAATATTGTTAATAAAAATCTTTTTGATAATTAATGTCTACAGGAAGAGAAATAATTTTCTTTTATTTTAATGAAAAAAAAATTGAAAAAAAAATCATAAATCACTATTTAATAAATGATATTTTACTCATTTTTTCCTCTGATTTCCACGTTTAATAAAAAATTTCCCCAATATATATACAGATCTCGATTCTATTTTAAAATAAAGTATAAATGAATACATTAATATTTTTAAAAAAAAATTAAAAAGTATGAACAATTATTTATAAAAATCTTGGTGTGTTTAAATAACACAACAATAGAGAAAGTAATATAGAACTTTATCGAAAGAGATGAGTCTATTATATTTTAACAATATGAAAATATAGAAGTTGATAAAAGATTTATTTACTAATAATTTGTTTGTATTTATCTACAATATAAATAGTCATTTACTTTTTGAATGATTTTCTAATATTGATAAAGGAATTGGATTTTTTTGGTTGTGGAGGTGAATGATTAATTGTTAAGAATTAAGAAAATATTTAAGGTTATAGTGTTTGTGAGATGTTAGAATTTTTGATTTAGATAAGAGTTAAGATGTTACAATTTTTTGAGAATGCATGGTATTTCTTTTTTTATCAACAATCTAATCATATCAAAATAAATAATATTTCCAGGGGGTGGTTGCAAAAAAAGTATCAACGAGGTGGGGGCTGATATAAATAAGATACTTCATCAACTGTCTAATCAAATTTCATATCATTCATATACATATATTCAATAGATAAGCTAGTTATTATTTGCTTCCTATTTATATGTACACCTTTTATTTAGAGTATTATTAAAAAATTTCTAAAAGTTACAAAAAAAAGAAGAAAAGTATGAATGAAGATGAAAAATTGAAGATAGAGAGAGAGAAAGATAAAAATTTTAAAGTTTTCATTACAATTTTAGAGATTAAAAAAAGGAGGAAAAGAATGATTTTATGTGAACATATATAAATATATAAAAGAGATAAAGGTGTACTAAATAATTTGATATATTAAAGATGATGAGAATGATGTCAAAATCCAAATATAACATTCTTACTGATAATAAATAGTTTCTTTGATTAAATTAAACCTAAACTATTTGTTTCTCTATATATTTGACCTTGTAATAACCTTGATTAAATTATACTAAAATTATAGTAAAATGTTATGGAAATGTATATATATTTAAGTATATACTTTTTATAATATGATGAAAAATTTATTAACATAAAAATTTAGGAAAAATAAGTGTTTGTTGGAGATGGAGAGAGAAAAAAGATTATAGGAGAAGTGTCGCAGAACACCAAGGATTAATTGTAAAAAAATATCTTAAGAACGGCCTTAGATTTAGGGATTTAGCCAAAAACATATAAACTTTCTTTCGTTTAATATAATAAATTTTTTAATTTCATACAAGATTAAATTATATCAGTGATAAATATTAATAATCGTAATAAAAAATAAACAAAAAAATTTGCTAATAAAATATTCATTCATACAGTACATTAAACTTACAATTTTCATTCTCTCCCTTTGATTAATGAAATATAAAATTTACTCTGAAACAATTTACCTGCTAAAACAAAACACAAATGTTATATTTTAAAACATTTACTTATCATCATTAACTATATTATTGACTTAATTATTGTAGTAGAAATATATAATATTTATATAAAACTTAAGCTAAATAAAAATAATAAACTTGAATGGATAATACAAATTTACATGTATTAATTTTTTTTAAAAATAATTAAATTTCCTGTGTATTTTAGGTAAACCTTTAAACATATCTACATAATGATAAATAAATAGTCATTAGGAATAAAAAACAAAAATTTATTCTAATAAAATGTTTTATTTTTTATGATCATAATCATAAAATATTTTCCTTTCTTTTGTCATTCTTTCCTTTGATATCATTGTTTATTTAAGCAACTTTTAGGAATAAGAATAACGTAATAAGTGATGAGGTAAGAGTTTAATGATGTTAATAAAGATATCAAGGAAAAGTAAAAAATGAAGTAATGATTAATGGTATTGTGTTATGATAATAATAAAAATATAAAAAATTTAGTATTAATATTGACGTAAAAGTATTTATTTATAGATATGGAGAAAAAGTAAATTAACTGTAAAATTAGTCAGAGAGGAAAAGAAAGTTATCTTTTTTTTCAAGGTAATTAATAAAAATGATTATATTTTCTAAGTTATGAAAAATTTTAAAAATATATTTATGATGCAATAGGAAGAGATACTAGAAAATTTTTATAAGTATATTTAGTTATTTATGTAATAATAAATTTAATAGTTTTTAGTAGAATTCAAATTGTATAAGTTAAGTTAAATTAAAGCTCTCTGCACATATGTTGTATTTGGTAAATTAAGCAAAAAAAATTTTTATTATATTAATGAGAACTTATTATTTTTGCAATATTTATAAAAAGTTATAGGATAAAGGATTTTTAATTTGGAAATCAGATGTTTAAAAGCTTTACTGATAAGAGAGGTGGAAATATATAGTTATCTTATAAAAAAACTGTGATTTCGAAGATTTAGAAGGTTTGGTATAAGAGGATGTTATAAAGTTTATAGAAGTGATTAAGATATTTTTTATATAAAAAAGAAGTTGATATTATTAAAAAATTGTTTATTCAATTTATTTATTAAATTTTGGATTAAGATTTTCTAAAAAATTAAAAATATATAATGTATTACAGTTAATAAACATGGGATAATCATTGAAATACATTAAAAAGTTAAAGTTTAAATTATATTAAGTAAATGAATAAAAATAGTTTGAAAAAATTAAAACATCCATTTATGCATATCAATCTATTAATACCCAATTAGTAAAAGGTTAATAAGAAGTAAAATGAAAAAGAATATATCCTTTTGTATTAATAAATATTTGATCAACTTACTCTTTATTTAGTAAAAAGAGTTTTAATTTATATATACTTTTATATTTGAAAGAATTCTTAAGAAAAGGTAGTTATTGTATATTAGATATGTATATTAATATTTGTACTGCCTACTTAAAATCATGTTATTATTATAATAATAAATCTAAATAGATTATATTTATATACATTTTTGAGAAAAGTATAATAAAGACAAAATTTTTATTGTTTAATGATAAAATTTATCCTGTATAAAAATAATATTATGTATAGGAAGTTGTTAAAATATATATACTAATTTAGTATGATAATGAGATTTTGAAAAGGGAAATAGGAAAAATTTATATCAAAAAATTATCATAAAGAAATATCATATAAACAATTATATTTTCATAAATATTTCTTTTTTTTAATTTTAAGGAACATATATTATATTAAATTAAATTATATTATATATCCTACCTTATCAGAAAAAAAATATTTGTCTTTTTTACACATCTTAAAAAAAGTATTAAAAAGCAAAAAAAGGAAGAAGATTGTTAAGAATTACCATATCCTGTCCTGTATAATAACAACTAAAAATGATATAATATAATTAGTCCAAAAATAAATCATAATTTCTTTTGGTGCAATAAATACTTAAAAATGAAGATAAGAATCAGAAAAAAAATTTATTTGTCTCTATTTATCATTATATACCTAAGAATATGATAATTATGTAAAAGAGATGGGATATAAAAAAAGACTAGTGATATATGTTATGGAGAATGTAGTATTCAATTAAAATATAAATAAGTAAGATTATTAAAAGATATAACTATTATTTAACTAATATATTGAAGATTTAGGAGTAAGGAAAGATCTAGGAGAATGATAATAATTTTATGTTACTATTAAAAGTGGTAGTTATAAAAACATTTAAGAATGAATCTAAAATGTGTAAAGGATAAAAAAATAATTTAGGAAAATATTATAAAGTTGGATGGTAATGTTAAGTTAAATTTAATAATAATGAAATTTTATATAACAAAGATAATGTATTTTATAGTATATGGGTTTTTAATATTTATGATAAAAAGTTTCTATTTTTACAATATCAAAAAGATAGATTGTGAAGATGGCATTATTTTATTTTTATCTTTTTTTTGTAATCCAATTTTAGTGAATAGGTTATGATTGCTACTATTCATTGAGATAGGTAAAAATAAATATTTTGATTGAAAAGTTTTTATAATCTTGAAAAAATAAAGTTTTGATAAATGTAATTTTATATAATGTAAATAAGGTTTGCAAAAATAATATTGAGAAATATAGTCAATTTTAGAATAAAATAAAAGTTATCAGCAATAATATTTTTTCGGTAAAAAAAGCGATGATATAAATGATAAAAAATTCTAAAGTTATAGAAATAAAAAAATCTTTTTTTCAATTCTATAAAATTTTTCCAATTTTATTCTTAGAAAAGTGATGTTAAAGATTTGCAATTTCTGAACAAAGATACAGTACCACTAATTTAAAAAAAGAAAATGAATTATAATAGGGGTATAATTAATAAAGTCTAAAAATGTGTTATTCCTGTAGATTATGCAAATCTCATCAACATAAAATTGAAATACATTTATTAACAATTTAAAATAATTTCCATATTTAAAATAATAATACTTTTTTAACAACTATCTAAATAATATAAGCATATCTATATCTTTAATGATAAAGATAATATATATATAAAGAGAAAAGATGGATATTTTGGATTTAATTTGTATTTTTATTAAAAAATAAAATTTACTTTAACAAATTCATATATATATATCTTTAATGCAAAAGTACTTATCCATTTTTTAACTAAAATCAGTTATCATTGCTTTATCTCAATATAAATATTAATTTAGAAAAATAATTTAAAAATAAAAAATAATTTTGAATGTAACTAAGAAATTTATAAAGATTAAAATATAAGGTATTTTCTTTAAATATTTATATATACATTTATATCAAATATATATATATATATTTTAATAAACATAAATTGATAACAAGTTAATATGGTATTATTGGAATTAACTGTGATACTTAAATGTATTTATTTTGAGGAAAAAAAGTGATTAAAAAATGGGAAATAACATTGGAGTATAGAAGGATAGTAATTATGATAAAAGACTTTTATTTATCCTTAAAATTTTATATAGCTTGAGTTTTTCTAAGAATTAATATAAGATTTGATTAATGATCTTAAGCGTTGATAAATTTTTTTAATGACTATTATGAATGGAAAAAAAATTTTTTTCAAACATTTTATTATCATCTTACAAATACCTTTTAATATATTTAATAAATATATGAAATATACAATATGTAGAGTGAATCAAAAATCAAAATAAAATGGTAGGAGAAAATAATAAAAAAGTTTCAAAAATAAAAAAGGTGAAAAAATCTTTTGATTTCCAATTGTTATAGCATTAGTAAAAAGGCGAGAATTAATAATGATAATATAATCAGTGTATTATTTTGTTTCTCAATTAACATTTTTATTCCATCTATAATAATATTGTATAATTTGTGATGTAATAATATATATTAAAAATAATAATAATCTACTTAGTTTTAAAATTATTCAAAGTTATTATATAATTATATATACTTTAAAAAGCAATACCTTTTTTGTGTATGGGTCGAGGAGAAAGATAGAAACAAATTTTTGATAACTTGTTTTAAATACTTCTCTATAAGGTCGATTGAATATAATATTAAATATCCTGATACCATATATTTTTTAAAAAAATCAATGTGATAAGTAGTGTATTTTTAAGTAATCTATCTTCTTTCCGATGTTTCTTTTAAAGATTACTTCAAATTCATCTGTATTATTAATTATATTCCTTCTTCTTCATAATATTTTTATATTAATTAAAACAATTTACCTTTAAATAAAATATAATTTATTATACTTTTTTATTTCATTTAATTTACAATAAAAGATTTTTATCGTATTATATTTCCCAACTTTTAGGTTATAACCTTTTAAGAGACATACTAATTTATTTAGTATAAAATAATTTTTAATGTAAATATATATATGACAATGAAAAATATTTATAAAAAATTATTTTATCATATTATTTTTATTATTATTATAATAAATATAGTTAATGCTAATTTACAAAATGATAATGATGGTTACGTTGATGGGTATTTGGATAGTGATAACATAAAAAAAGATGAAAGAAATTTTTTTGATAAACTTAAAGAAGGAATATTGAAGAAGTAATTTTTTTATAATATTCTTATAATATATATATTATTTTTTTAGATTTGATGATGATTCCGAGGATTATGACGATGAAAATCTCGAGAATGGTAGAGCATCGTTATTAATAAAAAAAACATTCGATGATGGAGGTACATTTAATTGTCAGAAGGTTAAGAAAGATTATTATACCGGATATAAGTCTGAGAAAATTAATCCTGAAGATATTGCCATCGTCGCAGCTATGGGGGATTTTCTTTCCACTGGAATGGGTCTTTGGCAAAATTTAAAAATTGAGTTTAGGGGAGCTGTCTTCACAGTTGGTGGTGATTCTTACCTCGAGGGACTCGTCACAATACCAGCAATCCTTCAATTATTCAACCAAAATTTAATGGGTGAATCACATGGTATGGGTGATGTTGATCACCTTCCGTTACATCAATTCAATGTCGCAGTTAGTGGTTCACAGACAGATCACTTAGAGGATCAAGCAAATAAATTAATTTCAAGACTTTACAAAGTTTTTGAAAAACATGATCTTGAAAATAAATGGATACTTATTTTTATAACTATCGGTACTGAAGAAACTTGTTACCATTGTGATCCGCCATCAATGAGTCATATAAGGAAGGCAGTTAAAATACTCAGAAAACAACTACCTAAAGTACTTGTTGTTCTCATTGGACCACTTCATATTGCCCCAACAATAAGACCAAACTTTAATGTTTTAAAAAGAAGATGTTCATGCTTAAGGAAAATAAATGATTTTGAGTATGAAAATTTGCAAAGAAAATGGATTAATAGTTTTGAAACTTTTGAAAGGGATATAGCGAAGTCGAAATTTAAGAATTTCGGCCTTATTGGTATACCAAAATTAGAGTTAATGAGTACAAATCCTGAGCATTACCTTCTAAAAGGCCAGCCATTATTAAACAGGTAACTTTTTTTCAGTAATTATTAAATAAAAATATTGTTTTCAGGAGAGGACATTCATATGCAGCAAAATGGTTATGGAATCGTTTGATAGCAGGTAAAAACTACAACACGACTTTCAGATCGGCTGAGAAGGATCCATATTACTGTCCACCAATGGAATGTCCATATTTCAAGGTTATGGCCAATGAAATTGAGTGTAGTGTTGAAACAATCAGTGACCACGAAGAACATCTCGAAGAGGCTAGGAGGAGGCATATAATGTTTGGTGATGATAATGAAACTCTTGCCAATTGGCACCAATTAAGACCTTTAACAAGAACACAAAAAATGTTAAAAAATAATCTATTTATTATTGTTCCTGCTATAATATTAATATGTTTACTTATTGTTGTGTCTATTGGAAGGTATGTCTATGTTAATCAGAGTATTAGATTATCTTAAAAATTGTGTGTAAATGATAAAATAAATATTTTAAAAAGTGAAAGTTAAATGTGATATTACAACTCAATCTCGTCGTGTTAATTTTTATTGAGTTACGTTAGAAAAATATTTTAGAGAATAAAAAAAGGAAATTATAATAATTATCCATTACGGAAGACACTAAGATTCTCATACAAGTCATCTTTTCCTTGGATAACTTGAGTTTGCAACACAGTTTGTGGCTGTTGTGGGGGTGGGGGTTTATTTCCTGCCAATGGAGAAGTGGTTGGTTTACCATAATCAAATTTTCTCTCAAAATTGTTTGCTTCTTGAGATTTATTTGCTGCATTATTACATTGCGATGTTGGTGCCATATATAAACATTGATAACCTGGTTGATCTTGTATTTGACTAGGGTTGCTGCGTATTGTGGGTTTTTCAGCTTTCTTTTTAGCAACTTCCTTTGAATTTTTATTATGATTTTCAACATCCTCTTTTTTCTCCTTCTTTTTTTCCTTCTTTTTTACATGTTTATCCTGATTAGTAGAATTGACACTATTAACTTTTTTTTCCTTGGTGTGTCTTTTGGTTGTTGAAGAGGTTTTATCCTTTGTCTTATCAACCCTTTTAGTTCTATCTTGATTCATTTTCCATATGAATAAAATGTAAATTAAGAAATATTTTTAAAAAAATGAGGTTTAAATATTTTTTGTTGCATTCAAAATTTTTAATATTGTTATTTATCGAGAAATATGAAATTTTTATTGATATGATAATTTTATTAGGAAAACCTGTTTTAAATTTTATTATCTTCCTCATAATATTTTGAATAAACTTATATGAACTAATTAAAAAGGTTAAACCTAGCTTTCTATAAAACATTGAAAAGCCATCTTTACATATCTTTATTAAATGTGGGTCAAATTTGAATTATTACATCATCACTCTCTAAAAATGTCCAAATCATTAAGCATTTTTAAAAAAATGAACTCCTTAATATCTCTCATTAGTCCATTAATCTTTTTACAAATACAATCGTCATTAAATTTAGTCTGTTCTCTAGAAATCTTGAAATGTCAATAGGTATAAAAAGACAAGAAGGAAATTTAAATAATAGTTAATAATAGGATACTTAAGAATATATACATTCAATTGCATAATTAAAATGACATATTGAATGCCAGTTGTGATGAGAGGCTAACATTAACTGTGAACAGATATACATTAGCTTCTTAAATTATAGAGTTCAGTAAGTTCAGATGTTTAATCATTTTCCATTTTTTTTAGTTAAATTTTAACATATGTTATGATATTTAAAAAATTTTGTGTATATTTTTAAATAGTATTGTTATTTGATTCCTGTAGTTTTATATGTATATATTTTCAAGGTTGGCTTTTGCCGAAAGCATCATAGTGAGTTTTAGTCATAGAATGTTTCATATTAAAAAGTTATACGCTTTTATAAAGTATATATATACAAAAATGCCATCCATTAATTCCTACTAATTATTATGTACCTCTTGTCTCATAAAAGTAATGGCATTGAAGGAGTTTTAAATAATTTTTTAAAATTATGCTAATCATGGTACTTCATGAAAGAGAAATATTCATTAAATAAATTATATATCCATTGTTATTGTGTGTCTATATCAAAAAAGACAAACTACAATAAGTTAACATTTTAAAGTTGATCAAAAAGAACAATTACTTGAATAATATGATGTTGTTTAATAAAAGTTAAAAGAAAATTTAAATAATATTTTAAAAATTATTTTATTCCTTTTATTTTATTACTACTTTATCTACCTCATGCCGTCATCACCTCTCCCTCTTTCTCTCCTTTTTCCATGCATCCTTTCATCTTTAATAATTCAAAAATTAAAATTTAAAAGAATACGATAAGCATAAAAAGGTAATAAGAAAAAATTAATATTATTTACAAAACTTCAAATAATCACCTCCAATATCACATCAAAGAAGTTAAGATAAAATTGAAGGAATATATATATTATTATCTGATCGGATAAATGGTTTTCTCTCATACCAAAAGACCTCTCTTCATCTTCAAGGTTATTATTTATTTGAAAAAGAAGTTTCAAGGAAGAGGGAAACTTTTTAAACTTTTGATGGTTATAAGATTATCATCAAATTAGCGGAAAAAGTAAGAAACCCTTTTTTTGACAACAAAATATTTGTCATGTTTGATCAAAAGCAATATTTTGATTGATATTTTCCCTCTTTTTTGATTTTTGTTATACTATAAATAGGCATAAATTTTGAAAAGTAAAAATTTGTCACAGTCTACTTATCTGATTATAAAAGATTTATGAAGTGTGGTAAAGAAGAAAGTGATACTTTTGGTAATTTAGAATTTGGAACTATTTTGCGCAATATTTGATGGATTTAGAATGTGATTTGTCATTTGATATCTTATTGTAGGAGAAGTTTAAAAAAGTTTAAGCAACTTTGAAGAGGTAAAAGGTTTACTTTCTATTGTTACGGTATTTAAGATTATATTACACTAAAGGCATTTGAACTTCAAAACCACAATTAATCTTTTTACCCACTTCTTTTATAAACTTTATACAAACACTTGTGCCATATCTCTCCCTTTCTATTTCAAAATATAAATAAACATTCGTTATTTAAATAAACGACATAAATAATAAGAACGGCATGTTATGTTAAATAAAAAAAACAAAAGTTTTTGTTCCTTTAATGTCATATCAAGTAACATTGTAAATCACAAAGATTAAGATAAATTGATCTCAATCTAAAATAAACAATGGTCATAAAAAAAGGAACGGCATATTTATTTTGCTATTAACTTATTGTTATTTTAATATAATCAAGTAATAAATTTAAACCACTGACCGCTATTGACCATTATTTGAACTTTTACTTCCAAAAAGTGACATTACAAAAAGATCTATAGATCTTCCATTGATGGTACAATAAGATATATGCGATGGCAAACTGTCTATCAAATATTGTTCATTAATCTACTTTAGATAAAAGTTAAAAGAGTTATTTACATGAGGAGACAAGTCTTGAGACTTAAATGGCATTTTGATGAATTACTCCTTTTGAAATATTTTCTTTTACTTGTTTTAAAATTCATTCATTAGCTTTTATTTATTTATTATATCCAGTAGGCACCTGTTTTTGAGGGTGGAAGATCAAAAAGATTATCTCTAAAAAGAATATTGTTATTATTAACAATAATAAATGGCATCGGCAACACCTTTTTATCTGATTAATATTGTATTAATTAAGCAAACAAGGGATAAGCGAATAAGATTATTAAATGAGGAGAACAATTGTGATGAGTCACATTTTGGTGGTGTTTTAGAGAACATCAAAACCTAATTATTGCTACCACTTAATAAACAGTAAACCGACAAAAATGTATACTAATGTGACAATAAGTAATATGAAGAAATTATGGTAGAATCTTTTTATCTTACCGATACCTCATCATTTTCTTTTCGGTTGATTATTAGAAAGTAAAAACTAATTTGTACATTACTGCTACTTAAAAAGTTAACTGTAATAATCCTTTTTTATAACTTTCTCAAACAAATAAAAATCCCATAAAATAATAAAAAAAAATTGCCGTTTTTTTATAAATTTTATTTTTATAGTATATTATTTCACTTTGATATTTGTAATTAAAAATCTTCTTAATCTCCCTTTCCTCATCTCATAAAAACATATGTCTTAAGATGTTTTATGAAAAAAAATTCGAAACTTTCATCTTTAAAAATATTTACTACCTTTTTTTGTTTTAAAATTCAAAAATAAAAGTAAATCACATGGCAGGTTATAGTTTGATGATGATCCACTAAAGATAATAAAGAAAATGCCTTTGTCAAATATGTGGAGGACAATAAAATTCTACTTTCCGTGAGAAAGTTTGTACTTTGAATTATTTAATATTTGACTGTAAACAAAAGTGTTTGATTTAAAAATCACATGAATTTCTTGATTTCCTTTGTTTGACGTGAGTAGGTGTTTGTTCAAAATATATTTATAAAATTTTAAATTTAAATTGAATTTATTTAAAAAAACAAAAAATAAATAGTTAATGATATTTAAAAGTTAAGATAAAAACAAGAAGTTGATTGTGTTTTTTGTTTGCCTATTTGTTTTTTGATAAATGACATACATAAATTTACTTTCACTTATATAATGCGATATGATAATAAAGTTTACATAAAACTTTCCCTTTTTTAGAGATTAGAAATAACATGTATTTGTATTGTTAACAGCTCTTCAATCGTGTTATGTTATAATTTTCATAATCAGAATAATGACCTTGAATGTCCGGCCATCTCCTTTCTTAGGAGAATGGCGGGAGCTTTTTCTGTGGTATCAACTTTCCTCTTACAAACTTATTTTACCAGAATATATTATATTTATGATAGGAGCGGCGCGCCTAAACCCCCTAACATATCGCTCTCTCTCCAGTTTCTATTCCCCCATTTTGAGGTAGGAGGATCACTTTTATTTTAACATTTTTAGATAGCAGTTAATACTAAATATACATATACTTTCTTTTATGATATCCACAATCAAAATAATTTAACCACGCCCCACTTTTGAGGAAGATCATATATAAGTAGTGGTAAGAAAAAGAATGAGTTAGTTTAACTTTAACAAACTTCCTATAACTCTTCAAGTGATAAAACATCATTTTATCAAAATATTACTATACACAAATAGGTGACTAATTACCACTATATATTTGTTTATATCCTCTTATCACTACATTATTTCTTAATTTGTTTATCATTAATTTAAACTATTTCAAAAGAAATATAATGTCAGCTACTATTACTATGATTATTTCACCAACTGTATCAAGTATTCAAGCTTCAACATCTTCAAATCACAATTCACCATCATTTAAAACTCCAAGAAAATCTGGAGGTTCACGTGGTATTAATAAAAAAAAATCTATCTCCAGAAGATTGGTATTTAATTCTATTACTACACCTAATGATACAGATATTTTCTTGGATAACTTATTATCTGATATCTATTCTAAATACAATAAGAAATATAATTATGATTTTGGTGAAGATTACCCAATGAAGGATTGTATTTTCAAGGAGTACCAAGCCACTTCAAGTGTCCCATCATTTTACACAACCACCAGTTTTAGAAGATCATTATCTCCAGAAGTTGTTGAGAATCTCTGTCCCTCCATGACGACAGCAACAAAAATTTCTAAAGAAAGCAAGAGCAATGGGAAACAAATGAGATTAACTGACTATTTGTTGGCTAAAAGAAAATCCTCCAAACTTTGTGATTCAATGAAATTTAACAGAACCCCATTGAAAAGTAGACAATTTGGTTCCAGTAGTTCAACGAACATTACAATGACATGTTAAAAATAGAAAAAATGCAATATATGTTTTCATATTTTTTTATAATTCATCGGGATCTCTATTGTAGTTTGAATTAGTGCCAATATAATAATTATTATTCCTATACAATGGATGGCAATTGTAAAAAAAGTTTTAATATACCTTTATCAATATATTTTTTAATACGGGAAGGTTGTTAGTGATTTTTTGTAATTTTTCTTTTAACATTTTAATTGTAAATTGTGGGATTTATAGTTATTTTTAATTTAAAGTATAATTTTTCAATAAAATTTGTTTAATTTATATCTTGTTTGTTGATTTTTGAATTGTATTTTATTTGTATTGTAAATTGGTAGGATAAATTGATTTTAACTGTCCATGATAGGATAATTACTTCTAATGACTGGATATTTTCAAATTTAATAAAACAAAATTGAGTATGGTCATTTAATTGTTTATTGCAATTATCGGATCAGTAGTTTTTGGAAGCCTTTTTCATGCCATTCCTAAATTTGGTCATATAAAATACCTGGGAATTTGATTATATTACATGTAATTAAATCATTAAAAATGACATCGTAAATGAAGTTTGATATGTATATTATATATATATTTTAATACTTCTTAATTTTAGAGTCATGAATTAAGTTTATGTAATGTAATTATGTAATATTAATTCATAAAACATTTAAAAAGTACCATTTTTTGATGAATAAGGTCAGGGGAAAAATTGTTTTTTAACATCTCTTTGGAAATAATTGCTATATTTAGGTAAATATTAACATTTACCAAGGGATATATTATTTTTGTAAAAAATTAGAGAGATAATTATAATTTATAAGTACCTATTAAACTATCAATTACCTCTGAACATGTAATTTTAATATCATCTGGTGGATGGTGAATTTTGTTACAAAATGTGTTATCACATGTGTTTACACTTAAGTGCAATTATAAAAATTATAATATAATTGGTTTTTGTAACAGTTGTTAATAAGACATGGATCATATATTTGTTGTAATTATATATATGTATCTCTGGATATATTGATATTTCCATTTAGGTGTACTTATCCACTTCTGGCACCATTTGAGGAGATACTTATATTGTTAAGATGATGTCATATTAATTTGTAATGGTAATTTCATTTATAATACCATCATTATGACAGATGGCCATAAGATTTTATTTTTTTTGTTAATGTTCCAGTACTTGGTAATTAAAATATTTTAAATTTTATTAAATATATAAAAGACTGGTATTAAAATTTTAAAATTAAATGATTGATTGATTCTGAAATACTTCTTGTGGTGTATTTTTAAAAGTAATTAATATTAACAAATACCAAGATCTTATCTGTTTGATTTAAAAATATATTAATAATTTTACTTTAAACTACCTTCATGCTTCTCAAACATTCTTGCTCTAATAGCATTCCACTTCTTACCAGTAACTTACACTTTTAATTTAAATATACCTAAGTAACTTAGATATTTATCAATATTTAAATATAAAAAAGTTAATAAATTACCAAATATCTTACATAACAATGTTTGATAATTTATCAAAAGTTATGCTATTTTAGTTGATTGTTATATAGATTATGAGAGATTTAAATTTATGATGGCATCATTTGATGATTAAGGTTAACTATTAAAGTTATTAGGAAGTGGAAAGTGAAAGTAATAAATTTTGTAATTGATATATTAAGGGATATTTTTATGATTTGTTGGATGGAAGTTTTTCCTATTAATTTGGATTTAGTGAAAAATGGTGGGGAATGTTATTAATTTATGGGAAAAGGATTTTTTAATGTATTTTTTCGCTTAATCATTGTAATTAATATGGTTATTAAAATAAATTTTATTTGATTTATCTTCTTTTTTTTGTAAACGTGTAATTTCGTATATTAAATATAAATACCATTGTTTTGAAATGTTATTGTATTCTTTCTATTATCATCTTTTTTGAATGAAATTCAAAAATATCATTAATTTCAAAACACTATTCACTCTCTCGCTCTCTCTTCCTTAATTATCAATGATAAATGAAAACCTTGTAACTCGCATCTTTGATGGGAAATACATAATAAGAATTGTTCTAACTACAACTTAAACATATTTATTGTGATATAATACAATGATATGAAATTTTTTGGCGGGTTCTCTTTAGCGGGGTACTCTTTAAGGAACCAGAGATATGAAAGAATATTTATAATGATAATATGCAATTTGCGCACCAGAAAACATAACACAATGATATAACAAAAATTTTTACAACAAATGAATGAAACATTAAAATATTATATTTTTGTTTGTCAATGATTAACATAATAAAAAATACATACTTCTTATGATATGGAGGGAAATAATAAAGAGATGATATTTATATGTTTCAAATTTGATGAAACAAGGAATGTACTATGATAAAAAATAATGTATATTTTACTTTATTTTTTGAGTAAAAGTGCTAAAGATAGACAAAGAGTTTTTGTGTATGTGTTTTGTGATGTGTCAGAGTGCTTTGTTAAAGTATGTTATGTGAATTTGAAATAATATTAATGTTATTTTGTTTAGTAAAATTTTTTAAATTTTAATTTGTATTGTTATGAAATGGAATTGAAGAATGAGAGATGAAGAATGGCATTGTTTGAAGGTGCGCCAAGAAATATGGAGTGATATGTTTAATGAGCTTTTATTGTTAATTTGAAAGTTAAGGGATGTATATGATAGTAAAGTACAAGTAAAAAAATAAAAGAAAAAGGTATAGTTTATTGAAAGTGAAAACTAGAGGGATTAATGGGAAAAATTGAAAGGAAGTGGTAGTTAATTGGGTGATTAGAAAATATAGATGTAAAAGGTATGATTACCATCCAGATATGGATTCTTCTTTTTTGTTTCTAACAAAAGGACTTTAATAACGTATCTTTACTTTCATCACATATCTTTCAAGTGACTTCCTAACTCATGATCATCAGATGATCAGTGAAAAAGACTTTGAAACATATTGTTGTTTATATTTAACTAATTAGGTCGAAGATTTTGACTTAGAATATTTCTAAAGAACAAATTGAACTTAAGAAGTACAGGTACATGGAAAATTTATGTTAATTTTGGCGGTGAAACATATTTACAATGAATTGTAATACTTATTCTAGTGATAGTATCATAAAATGTATTTGACAATAATGAAAAATGTTACAAATATTTAAGAAGATCTACCTATATTTACAATTATTTTATGATCATTCCTTTTAATTTTGGGATCACAAAAATTTTTTTATTATTATTTTTATTATCACTAAGAGGTACCAAGAAATTTTACAATTATTTGTATTATATTTATTACCATTTATTTTGTTGATTATTTAATATTTGTTTATCGTTAATGTAGAAAGGACATTCATTGACAAAGAATTTTTATATGTCCTTATGATTGTATTAATATTATTTATAATTTCTATTAACTCAGCATGAATGAAATATTTTGTGTTTAGAAGGCTGTAAAATATTTCATTAATTATTTGATCACATGTACCCTAATGATACCAGATATCTTAGTGAAAATAACTAATAAATCTTACAAGATAATGATTTTTATTAAATATATTTAATATGATATATCATCTCCTTGTATGAGTAAGTGATACTGTGTTATTATAAAACCTCTTTTAATAAATAACAGTATAATATTGTACAAAATATATATTAATAATAAGAAAAGTATTAACTATTGAGAAAAGATCTTAATGATATATGGAAGATAGATTAAATATAAATAAGGAACGTTAATGTGTCATAATATTAGTAATAAATTTGTTTAATCATTCATGTTTCTGTTATCACACATCCTATTACAATACATATAAAATATATAATATATATATTTACACATAAAGGTGCAATCTCCAGATTGAAGCATTTAATATAAATTTTCACATTACATTATCTATCTCCATATAAAATATTTTTGATAATAGATATCAGAAATATTTAAATATTTACCTTTAATGAAATTTATAAATATATATATTTATCCAGGAAAAAATAGTTAAAATCTTTTATCTTTCTTTTTCTTCTTTTTTTTTGTCTTCCCAAATGCGTCAATAATGATTCTATAAATGAGGATAATAAATATTTTGTATAATGTAAATTTGATTGTTACAAATGAGAGTGACAAATTTTTTCACTCTACAGTTGTATATTTCAGAAGGAGAGTTGTTCCATTATTTTTTTACTGATATTTCTATGATTAAGATATAAAATGTTTTAACACTCTTAATTTCTTTCTTTTTTTTTCCATTTATAATAAAATGTATTTCCTTTGAAAATGTGGCCTTTTTGTACAATTTATGATATCAAATTTTTAGTATTATAGTAAAAACATTTTTAACTGTTATAGAAAAATTTTGATTGAGAATATTATGTATATTTATATATTATTTTATAATAATGAAAAAGAACTAGTAATAAAAATTATATTTTTATTAATATTTTGTTTTTAAAGAATCAATGGTTATCATTTTTTATTTTCTCCTATAAATAAAGATGTGTAAAGGGAAGAAAAGAGAATTTTTTGAAAAGGATGGTAAAGCTAATAAATTGCCATCATCTCTACTATAAAATTTCTTTTTTATAACTATTATTAGATGTATAACGATTTATATATATATATATAGTGATAAAATAACATATTCTTCCTCCTCCACTCTCCTTAATCTTTATAAATATTCAATCAAATTTGCTATCATCTTATTAATAAAAATAAACATCTAATATTGATATATCTTATATATAAATTCAATTTATTTGAGAAGAACTTCTTAAAAAATCAAGAATATTATAATTTCAAAAACCTTCTACTTGTTATTTAATTAGAAAAATTACCTATATTTATATTGTACTTGTCTATTCTATCTACAATTTGATTGATATTTCACCTAATTTTCTAGAAACAAAACTTGCTACTAATTGTTATAAGTATTAATTTAGTTTTTATTCTATAAAACTATCAAAATCTCAAACAAAAACTTCATTATATTTCTTATCAAAAGAAAATAATATCATAAAATTATAATTAAAAGTATATTAGAGTGAAATAAAAACCTTAAGGTTAAAAGAAAATATTAATAATCTTTTTGTTTACTTTTAAAAAGCTTATAAAAGTATTTTGAATTGATTGAATTGTAATTAAACGCACGATTACCTGTGAATTGATATTTATATATATTTTATATTTATATGTATCTTTTTAATGTTTAAATATAATATTTTAGTTTTTATTTAATTATATAATATATATTTATATATATCTTTATTTTTGTTGGAATAATTTTTGTCTACTTTATTACTACTGATATTTTTACATGAGTGAAAAGAGTGTTTTGATAAATCAAATTTATCAAAGATTAGAGGAGATAACTAAAAAAGGAAATGATGTATGCGAAATTGAAGATTCATTTAAAAGATTATTAAATGACTTAGAAAACATAGCTGGGAACAATGAAAAAGAAAATAAAAAAGGTATATTAAAGGTTTTTGATTCTAATATAAATATTGCAGGACAAAATATAATACCACCACCGCCACCACCACCATTGCCTAATTTGATTAAAAAACCAACGATAATCAATGATAGCAATAGTCAAAAAAGTCCACCTAAATCTCAGCCAGCACTATTTATTCCACCACCCCCTCCACCACCGTTATTAGGTAATAAAAAAGTTTTGGATGATAAAGTAATATCAAGTGCCTGTAGAAAGGTAGATCCTGTACCATGTACATCAACATCAAACGTCCCAGATCCACCATTAAATAATAACTTAAAAACTATATCATGGATAAAGATAGATGATCAATCTCCAAGACGTGGAAGCACAATATGGGACACTAACCCAACAGCAAAATCAAAACTTTCTACTACCATAGATTTCGCTAAAATTGAGGAGTATTTTAAGATTGATAATACATCTAAGAAAAATTTGTTAAATGGGAAGAATAATGTTAATAATAATACTGTCCTTGAGAGTAATAATAATGATGTGGTAGTTGTTAAAAATGAGAAGACAAAAAAAGTCAAGTTGTTGGATGATAAAAAGATAATGAATTTAGATATCTTCTTGCGGCAGTTTAAAAGTCATAAATTGTTAGAATTTATTGAAAATAAAGAAGGATCCAATATTGGCTTGGAAAGGTTAAAAATTCTGCAATCATTCTTTCCAGATGATTCAGAGGTAAGGCATACAACAAAAAAAAGACAACCTTTTCAACTATTTATTTTAGATAAAACTCCTAACAGAATACACCGGTCCAGAAGTAGTGTTATCAAAAGCAGAAATGTTTTTAAAATCATTACTATCAATAGAATACTACAAACAAAAAGTAATAGAAATGATATTTTCAGAGTTCCTTACAACCTCAATGAATGAAGTACCACAACAACTACAATGTGTTATAAACGCTACAAAAGAAATATTACAATCAAAAAATCTTCAACAAATTCTTGTTGCAGCATTAGAGGTAGGAAATTATTTAAATAGAGGGAAGATGTATGGAAATGCGACTGGTATTCGATTGAAGGGAATAGAGAAGTTTAGTGAATTTAAGACGGTGAAGAATGATAAAAATTTTATTGAAGTTTTGGAGGAGGTTACGAGAAATGTTATGGAGAATAAGGATATTCTGAGAGATTTTGAGGAGTTAGATAAAGTTCAGATGGTTCGGTTGGAGATTATTGAGAATGAATTTAATGAGCTCCAGAAATTGATGGATATTTTGAAAAATGTTGAGAAGAGTGATTATAAATGTAATGAGGGGTTAATTGATAAGGGGGAATTATTTATTAAACAGATGAAGGATATTTATGAGAATATTGAACTGAAAAAGAGACAATTATGTGATTATTTCCAAGAAAATCCTAAGGAATTTAACCTTGAATCTGCTTTTAAGATTGTCTTTAATTTTGTCAAACTATTCCATAAAGCTCAAAGGAAAAACAATCAAATTGAAGATAATGGAGTTAGGAGAGATTCTGTCTCAGGAAAAGTTGCTCAATTTGACAAGACAAAAGAAATTGAAAAGAAATATTACAAAGAAAATGTTATATCATCATTACCACCATCACCAAGCATAAATAAGATTCTTAAAGAAGATAAATGTAGTGAATTGGATAAATTATTCAAAAAAAGGAAATCAAATGGACTTTTGTCTAAATCCAAAAAATTCGTTACTGATAGACTTAGTAATGTATCTAATCTAGAGGATTTCCTTAATGAATCATTAAAGGAAGACAGAAATCCATTATCTACAAAAAATTGTAACGATTCAATGTCTAAAAAAGAATCAGATACAATGATTAATAAGATTGATCTTAACTGTAGTAGTAGGTCATTAAAAATCTCACCCAGTCAAAGTGAGAGTTCCTTATCATGTGATTCATCAAAAAATTCAGATGATGGAAAGGAGGATGATAAAAAAAGTAATCTCAAAAAGAATACAAATATTACTGTATCAAGGGATGATGGTTTTGAGAGTGATAATAAGAATGAACAACAAACTATTGTTGATACCAAGGTAGTGAAAGGAAAGGTTATTAGTGATACTCATTCAACGGAAAATGTTGAAAAGATATCAAAACTTAATTTTGGTAAACAAAAAATACATACTAAAAAAGTTAACGAACCAAGTAAGGTACCAACTATATCACAATCTAGGATTTCATCTTCAAAACTAACTTTACCTAAACAACCAGTTGCTCCGGCAAGGGTACCTGTTAAAAAAGTTCCCACTCCACCCAAAGTGGATATCAAAACACAAACACTGCATAAAAAATCACCCCCACCATCAACAACAACAACAGCAAGTACAGCTAGTCGTCCACAACTAATTAGGACAGGTAAATTAACTAAAGACTTGCCGGGAATGGGCAGTAAAATATTGGTACCATCTCCAAAGACACCCGTACCACAGCCAAGAATGACTAGAGCAACATTACTTGCCAAGAAAGCTAAGGAGGAGGCTTTAGTTAAAAATCAAAAGAAAGATAAATGGTTGTGATATTATTTATAGTTTAAAAATTAATTTTCTAATTTACCTATTATTTTTCATATTTTTAATGATTTAAGTAGAAACAAAATAATGAATAAAATTAAAGAACTATTTAAATTTTACTTTTATTTAATTGAATTATTTTTGTTTATTGATATAATTTTTTTATTATGATGAAGTTTATGTGGAAGCATTGTTGTATTTTTCTGATTTTTTATCATTCACACACAATATATCCATTTCAAAGATCTAAAACTGTTACCAGTAAAAGCCACCATGAACGATATGGAACAAAAGAACTTGTTAGTGATACAATAAATGATTTAGAAGCCTGTCTCCCGATATTTGATAAATGTTTATCATGGAGCGATGTGCATGAAGATAGACTAAAAAAGATGTGAAAATTTCTATGATATTCATATATTTAGAAATATCACACAACCAAGGAAGATGTATAATTTCAATGGTACAAATATTGAGGTACACAAATGTTGGAAAATTATTAATGTTTTTACACCTAACATGGATGATTTTTTCTATATTCGTTAATAAAACAAATTTTTAAATTAATTTTAATATAATTTTTAATAATGATATATGATAAAATTACACTTTTTCTAAACATGTCTTTTATTTAATTGTGAACAAAAATAACAAATCTGGTTGAAAATCAACAAAGGAGACAGAGTTACAAAAAAGAACAGTACGTTTAGAAGCGGAGCTTAGTGAAGAACCATTTGTTCTTTCCAGTCTTGTATTTATCCTCAAATTCTTTCTTAATTGAGGAAAGAGCCTTTCTCTTGGTGTTTGGTTCTTTGACAGCATCTTTGTTGACTAAGTTTTTGTCAAATTCAGATTCAAGAGAGTATCTGTAATAAGAATGTTAATAAACTTAAAAATAACTAATAAAATCTTACCTGGTTGGGATAACATGACTGTATGAGATAACTTTAAGGAATGGACGAACCTTGGATCTTGAAGCAACCTTCTTTTTTCCCATTTTCTTAGTAACCTTCAATGGGTATTTGTCAATACCGGCAACAAGAGCATGTCCATATGGTCTCTCGTTGGATCCATCATCATAAGTCTTGACGACAACAGCTTTACGTCCAGCAAAACGTCCACGGAGGACAAGGACAACCTTACCAGATTTCATTATCTTAACCATTTTGAAAGCGTTTTCCCTATAAAACAATACTATTAATAATATTCTTAAAAAATTCAAAAAAGTATACAAATCGCATTAATACGATGTCACGAGAGATATAAAATATAAGGAGTAATTTAATATAACAGACAAATATAACAATAAAAGGAATATATTATTAATTTAGACATCAAGATGACTAAATTTATTCCTTAGTTTTATTTTTTTTGGTTTCTTCAAAGATATCTTCCCATCATTTCCTTTTTTGGGCATAAATTTCCCTTTGGTGTGGATTGTTGATATTTCACTATTGAAGAAATTACTGTCAAGAGTGTTTAATTTTCCTTTATCACCCTCAAGTAGATTTCTTTTTGATATCTAAATAAAGTTAACATGTTAGTGAAGCTAAAAAACAAACATACCTGATTCAAAACAAACATATTTCCTTTATTCTTCTTCATTAGAGTCTTCTTATAAGTCCATTCATCAAAAGTTTTCTGTTCAATTCCAGGAGGAGCTTTAACCCATTTAATAACGCCGTCAACAACATTTCTCATTATCAACCTTGCAGCTCTACTATAATCAGGTACCCCAGACGTCGACATATACCCTTTAGCAAAAGCAACAGTTGTCAAGAGATCCATACCATTAGTATAACCAATATCACTCTCAAAATCTACGGGTTTTGGTAGTATAATTGAATAGGTAACCTCAAAAACTCTCCTTGGCACTCTTACTGCTATCAACGCTCCAGCCTCAAAGTGATCCTTCATTTGATTTGCGGGTAAAATACCATTTATTAACATTTCAGCAGCATTCAAGGCATATGATGGCATTGTTAAACCAGGGCAATCACATAGTGTTAGTTTTTCATCTAATATAAATGTTTGAAAGTGTTTTGTTTTACCAGGTGTCGCTGAGACTGATACTTTTTTGGAACCTAGGATTGAATTTATTGTGGATGATTTACCGACATTTGGGTATCCCACCATTCCTATTGTTGCGTGGTGGTCCCCGAAATCTGGGTTTATGTTGCCTTTTAGGAAATCCATTAGTTTATTTCCATCTGTCATATATAAAAGTCCATATTCTTCTTCCTCTACATTCTCGTCTCTTTCAGGTTGAGTAACTTCTGGTTGCTCGGATGTTGTTGGTTCTTCATCGTTCAAAGTTCCATCTGACTCCTCATCTGTTTCAGGTAGTGCTGCCAATAACTCATCAACATTAAGATCATTAATATCTTTTTCATTCTTCTTCGATGCTGATAAGGCAGACCAAAACACAGCAGATATATTATTACTTTTGAAATAATTCTTCCATTCCAATATTTGCTCTCTAGTTAGAAGATCAGCTTTATTAATAAGAAGGACATTCCTTTTACGTGGATCAACCTCTTTAACGTAACCCTCAAGATCAACAGATCTAAATAAAAGTGGATTCCTGGCATCAACAATTTGTACAATAACATCACTCCTTTCAACAACTCTCCAAAGTTGTCTCCACAGTTCTAGATTCCTTTCAAATGGGGTTAACATAACAGTTGTATTCTCTTGGATATCAGCTAACTTCCTCCTCCAGTCAAGGAAAGCTTGATTTTCTGCTTTTATCAATTCATCTTTTGATTCCCACTTAACTTTGTATGGACGCCTTGGGATTGGTAAATTGGACTCTAACTCTTTTCTTTGTGCTTCAGTCACAGTGAAGCGTTTATTCATAACGACTACAGAAGTTTCTGCACTAGAATATATAATAATATAACGATGTGATACTACGATATGAGACTCTTACAGAGAAAGTATCTTCACTTGACTTCTATCTGCGGCAAACTCTCTACCAGCTAAATTGGCACTTGCCATGAATTCATCTAATGAATTTTCATGTGTCTTTGAATCAACATTTTTTTCCTCCTAAATACAATTAATTTTTAGATTAAAATTTAAAAATAGAAAGTTAAAATTAACTAACCTTTTCTTCATTTAAATTTTGAAATTGTGCCCCATCAGAATCTTTTCTGCTCCTTACGTAAGTTTTACGCTTCTCTTCAATGTTTTTGACTAGCGAATTACCTAAGGAGGAATTTGCTCCAACAGGTTTGGCGTTTTTGAAACGTCTTTTTGTCATTTGTCTTGGTTAAAAAAACGAAAAATATATAATTTGTAGTAAACAGTTTGGGAAAAAGTGATACAGAAAGAGATGTCAGAAAGTAGGTGTGAGAGTATGTGGACTAAAGGTTTGGTGAAATGTATACCCTAGTATATTGTAGAGTATATGAATACGTGAAAGAAAACAATGTTGTTTATTGATGATAAGTGATGTTTTTATCAATCTATCGAAATGCTATTGCAAGGAATAGTTCCATTGTTATTAAGGAAGTAGTTGGTAATAAGAACGATATTGCTCTGATAACACTTAATAGCCCAAGAACGTTTAATAGTCTTGGAAAAGCATTAATGACAGAGTTAGAAGATCTTTGTAAGGAAGCCGAGAATGATCCTTCAATTAATTGTATTCTACTTACAAGTTCTTCTATTAAAGCTTTTTCACAGGGGGCTGATATTAAAGAGATTAGTCAATATACTTATGAAAAAATCGTTAGTGAAGACTTTCCAAAGCAATGGTATTTCTTGAGTGATATTAAAAAAACAAAAGTTGCTTTGGTTAATGGGATATGTTATGGTGGTGGATTGGAATTAGCTATGATGTGTGATTACATTTTTGGAACAAAACACAGTCATTATGCTTTACCGGAGATTAAAACTTGGAATTATACCAGGTATAGTGATAAGAAAATGCTTTTTCTATTATATAATTTAGGGTGTGGCGGAACGCAAAGGCTTCCAAAAAAATAGGGAAATCATTAGCCATGGAGATGATTCTAACAGGTGATAAGATAACAGCAGACGAAGCCTACAAAGCAGGTTTACTAACTACCATTCTCCATTCAACACCTGAAGAACCTTTGGCAGAAGCAATAAAATACATAGAAACCAACAACATATATAATAAATATACGTGATATAAATTTACTTAAATTTCTTAGATTTATGTTACAAAATATATACAACTAGAAGTACAATAATAAAAAATAATAATTGCTTTAAAAAACAATTGCCACATGATAGTTAAAGAAAAATAATATCATTTATTTGTCATCTTTAATGTCAGGTACTTCAATAGGTACAATTAAATGTTCTTGTGGCATTAAATTATATTTAGTTACAAAAAGTGTAAAACGAGAACATAATCCTGTTTCAGATTCGAATTGATCGAAACAGGAGCGGTGATGGAAAGTAGGCATGGGCAAAGATTCTGTAAACACGACGGCAGATAGAACCAATTTTTGACAGAGACGATTCTTTGATATCAATACGAGAGGGGAAGTATCTGTTTGAATTGAGTAATGTTGCTGCACCATCTAGCGTATGCCTCGTATAGTCAATAGCAGAACACTGAAATATGATTTTATTGTGAAAATATCAAATTTTTATCCATAACTTACGTTTCTCGGTTCTTTATGAGCTGCACAAAGGAATAACCACTGTTCTGTAGCATTCATCTGTGGACACAACTCAGGATTACATTCACATTGTAGCATAACAGCTAGTCCATTTAACTCCATACAAAATTGCCTTAGATGTTCGTACTTCCAAACTCCAACATTGACACCTTCAGGAAGGTCTAGAATCTGACCATTTGTCTTTTTAAGGTGAATATTTTGTTGGATGTACTGTTGAATGTTTAACGTAGAATCCATTTGCATAAAATCTAATGGTTCCCATTCGTACCAATCAACCTTCCTACATCCACATTGATTACGGCGATAGATAGTTCTATTTCTGTCATCAGAAGATTGGGTTTCCATATTAGTGATTAGAATATTTTTACTACAAAATTGAATAAATTTAGAGTATTTATAGTAATAATGTCTTGAAAAGGAAAGCTTTCAGAGATACAAATGATTTGAGATCGACGATTTGAGAAAGCTGGTCGCTGATACTACTTGAATGAGACAAAATTCCAATGAATAACAACAGAAAGCCGTGCTAAGATTTTTTTTAAAGTGTCAAAGAGGGATGTTAGATTGCTAAAAGCTATTTTGCTTTTCTATTATTTGCCATTATAATCTTTCTGATAAAAGAATTAGTATTTCCTCTTATTATCCAATGAAATTTAGATTTCTTTGTAATTTAATAGGTTATAAAAAAGGACACCAAGTGAGATTTATTTCAAATTATGGAAAGTTTACATTGATATCCAGTGAGGACTGCAGTTTATGCCACAATTTTGAAAAACAATTGAATAATTGGAATGATAGAAACGGTAAGATCGTAAATTATGATCTTATTCCTTTGAAATCAAAAAAGGAAATTTTTGAGGTTAGTTGAGAACTAAGTTTTGTATATCTATTATATGCATAGAAGTTTAAATATGATCAACCAGTCTTATTACATAGAGATAAGGTTATCTTGAAACATTACTTTAAGTCAAATATACTCAAGGAATATTTGGATAAGATAGATAAATTAACTAATTAATATTTTACGTTTATTTAAAATTTCTTACTAAATAAATAGAAAAATATTAAAGTTTTTCTAACAATCTTAGATGGTATTGTCCTGGAATTTTTTTGTGATAAACTTTTAGAATATTTGCTACGAATATTTATGCACTAGGAATTACTACTATTGGTTTTTACGATGTATGCTAATGATTTTGACACATTTGAGGATGTTAAAATGGAATTAAACAAAATTTTTTTTGAAAGTATATTGATTATTTTATTTAAATAAATTGCTTTGGTATTTTAAAATTGTTATTTTTTGTAGTTCTAAAATAAAAATTAATTGATAACGAAAAATTTTATCTTGCATTTACAGGTGTTTGAAAAGTGTCTTAAAGTTCTGTTGTCATAAAGGGTATAAGCAATGTCTTTGGTGTACCCTCTTCTAAAAGTTATTCGCAATTTACACTATCATAGTCCATGATCTATATATGATGATCTACCATAAATTTCTCGACTTTCTTAATAGTTTTTTTTTTTAATTTTCGTTACATTGTATATATTATATGTTGATACGTTTGTGGTGGAGATATGACAATCAGTTAACTATCATTTTATATATGCTTTCTATTTCAACATATCTACTAATATTATCATATAATCTTAGTTTTAGACACCTTTTTTGGGATAATTGAATTAATAACACTCTCTTTCTGCTTTACAAATCTCTCTTTAATAGATGGTAGACAATGTTATTATCCTTTGAGTTTCAATTGTACTTGTTATGTTTATGAGATTCAATATTTTAGATTATTATTTAAGGGTATTTCGAAATATTATTTGTGTAAAGGCTTGACTTTTTTCTACAATTAATAGAATATTTGCTATTCATGATGGAGCAGGACATCATATTAAGGGTGTCGAGCAACATTGTAAAAAATATGTTGAAATAGTATGGGGAAATTCTGATGTCGTCGAAGCTGTAGCATTTCTGGTCGACATTAAAAATTGTGGGCATGGTTCTAATTATAAAAAAAGTGGAGAGGTTTAATGTAAAGCTGTGGTTGTGATTTTTGACAGATACATATTTGATGGTGTTAGTGTGGTAGATTATTTAAAAACTTCCATTAAAGGTACACACTCTATTCTAAACTGCACTAAATAGAATGAAAATTGGGAATTAACAGATGTGTTAGTGAAGACAATTTCTACTACTATTTCAAACGATGGTCTTATTGATGAGGACACAAGGAAGGGATATAATTCTTAAGAGAAACTGTTTTCTCTTGACACTTGTAGAAGTTGCTTCATGATAGATGACACCAATTAAGCTTCAATGAGTTACGTTTCTTAAAGGTGATACTACTTTTAAACAAGATGGGAGAGTATTACATTATGTTATGTTTGAAGCAACAACTTGTCTAAATGCACAATAATGAACAGAGTGTTTTAATATCTATTTTTGGGTTAGGTGAGACGTTTTATAAAATCTATTTAGCTCACAAATTATCAAATGCGTTATATGACGCCGATGCTAACAATGAAATACTTTGTTACTTTTTCGTATTTTAAATTTGATTACAATTACACAACTTATCATCAAATTTAACGATATAAATATATCGCTTTTATGATGAACCAAATCATTAATACATACTTCTTGTTGTCTTATTTCTAGTCGTATAACATACCTAGTTTTGTTTTTGCATTTTTTGATAATTTCCCAAAAATTAATATAATTTTATGGTCCCAACTGACTTTATTAAATCCCGTTTTTAGTGTTTTACCGTTGAAACATTTCCTTCCATATTAAGTTTTAGAAATAACTTTTCTAAATTATTTATTGTTTCAGAGCCATGAATAACTTTAACTTCGTCATGGGAATTAATGATCTCCACGATCGGAATGACGATGACTTCTATAAAGTACGTGAAATTCTTTCTGATAAGGTTTGTGAAGATGTATTGGATAGTACTGTAACCTATGTCGATTCGAATACATATGGTTTAAAAGATCTTTGTATGGTATTTGATGCATGCTATTCCTCAATTAAAGGCACCAGTGTTAACCTCAGAATTAAAGCATTAAATCGCATTTTAGAGAGTAAGTCATCTTTTTTGTAGTAATAGTCTGTAAATCTCACTCTTACAGTTGGTCATAAACATTTTTGTGTAATTTGTGATTACGTAACTGATTTAAAAAGCTCTACTGATTACGTTCTTTTGGAACAACAACAGAGATATATAGTAAATGATCTCTTGATGGTAATCTACGCAGCTAACAATCTAATGTCTCGTCTCGAGGATTCTCACAAAGAGCTATATTCAAACCTATCTGTTAAAAAGATTGGTGGAGGAAGTGAAAAAAAGGTCATTGTTGATGGACTTATTCCTGAAATTAATAGATTAAGGACTCAATTTATTGAGTATATGACACATCTATTTAAAAATATGTCTGGTACATATCATTTTCTAAGCGTTGCGGAAGAATCAGGTTATTTAAACGAGATATGTGAGATGACAGTTACTACTCTTTTAAACTGTCTTGACCACAGACGATTTGCCTACAAGGATGAAAAAGATGATCTTATCAAAATATTTAGATCACTTAAATTTATTATTAAATGTTTAAAATCCTCACAGGTTGTTGGTGTGGGACTGTCAAAAATGTTTGAGGACTCTCAAATTTTCTGCTCATTCGCGAACTTTCACTTCATTGACGCGATGTGTGATATAGAGGAGAATTTCCGGGATGATGCAGGCTGCTTCGAAGACGTATATGTCCAACTCATTAAATTTTTTTCTGAAAAAGCTCCAATGGACTTGTTGAAGGAAGGATGCAGCAAAGTTTTTATTTCTTCATTAAAGTCTCTAACCGAAAGAAGACCAAAACTTATGTTAAAAAATATATCAGAATTGTCTTTAGTGTTATTCTCAGAATGCAATTACATGTACAAAAATTGTGTTTTGTCAATTTTGGGTCAATTAGTCATAAAATGGAGTGAAATTGGCGACCATGGAAATATAAAGACAAGAAGGTTTTTTATCGAGAAAATCTTGTCGTTTTCAGAAGATAAATCATCATTGATTCGATCAAAATGTCTTTCAATACTTAGAAACATCATTGAAGAACGTGCTCTCGGTGATGGTCCTTCCGACATTGGCGTCGTAAAAATATTAAGTAAAACTCTAATGGATGAACAAACAAGTGTAAGAAAGGTAGCTTTACAAGCACTCAGGGAGTTGCTACAAAAGAACCCTTATTCGGAAACCTTATCGTTCAATTTTGTTTATGAGAAATATCTAAAGGCTCTAACAAAATTGGATGTTGTTAATAGCGATCATTTCTCATTTAATAAAGATGAAATACTGCATGACGTTACTAGCATATGCACAACTTACAGGGAAAGTAAAGACTTGTCAAAGTATAGAAATGTGCCCCTTGATTACCTACCATCGTTACTTGATGATGAAGAAAGAATTAACTACTGTGCTACTTATATTAAAGAAAATATTGATTTTAGAGTTCCATTGGATATTAATAAGGTATCTAGTGATATTTTTAATTTTGTCCAAGGACATTTGAAAGATGATGGGACAAATTCGGAGACAAATCTTATAACTAGACAATGCTTTGGTGAGGTTGTGCAATTTTACAATAAATTAAGTTTTATTAGACAAATGGAGGATAGTTTGGAAAAAGTATTAAGTATAGCGTTTACCGGAAGCATCTATGAAGTTAAAGAAGCTTTATCATTGCTGTGTATTTTCAAACAATTCGGAATTGACAACAGTATTACAAGTTTTAGAAAAATTTGTCGTCTCGCCTTTTAGGAAGGAAGAAGTACTTCAAAGAGAAGTATTTAAATGTCTAACTAGTGTTTGCATTTCGAAACATGACGATATTGACACTCGATATAAGTCAACTTTACAAAATGTAATGGAAATACTAATTGGTGATGAAGAACTTCAACCAGGTGTTGAAGAGGCTATTACAAAATTAATAATTTGTACCGACACAATAATCATGGACAAAAAGATGTTTGAGCTTCTATACAGCAAGTATATATATTCTGAAGAGTACGATTCTACCACCCGATTAGCTGCTATGAGGCTTATCAAAATTTTATCTCGTTCAAAACCTACTATGGTTAAAGAAAGACTTGATGATTTAAAAAATTTATTTATGAATGAAAGTAATCCTTCACAATTTCACGTTGAAATACTGGAAATTATATATCGATGTGCAAAAAATAGCCACGATCTAACAGATAACAAATGCTTTTTGTTACATTTTAATGATGATTTGTTAAAATTTTTATTCTCGGAACTCCAAAAAAATTTTGATAACCAAAACTATGCTTTATGGATTTCTATAATGCAAAAGTTTGTAGCAATTGTGTTTGGTATTTGTTACGAAACCACTTTTATCATATCTGAGTTTTTCCAAGTATGTTTAAAGAAATTAGAATTTCATCTTAGAGATCAAGTATGTTTGGAACAACTTCACGATGATACAGTCGAACTTCTGGGAAAAGGTGATGACCTTACAATGACAACTGCTTTGAAACATAAAATTGAGAGCACAAAAAAATTTATCTGTTATAGAAATAAGAAAGTTGATCTAGTTGCAATACGACTTTTGGAATTTGTTTCAGAAGTTGGTCTGCGTTTTACTGTTTACAATGATAAAGTATTTGTTCAAACATGCAGTAGTATTTTAGATACCTTAAAGAAGTTAAAAAATAATGCTAAAAATTCGGCTAGGAAATTTGAAGAATTTAGAGGAGAGATTGGAAATCTTACAACATTTGAACAAGAAATCTTAAACAATGAAGGTTTGTTCCATATCAGTGGAAATTTGGAGATGCAAGATGAAGCTTTTGACCAAGGCTTACCATCAGATGAATACTTTAAAGGCATTGCTATAAATAATGCTAATAATGAAGCTTTTTTGGAGGGAAGATTATTAGAAAGGATGATGCATGTTGCTATTTTTATTTGTCTTTCTGAAAAATTCAAGAAAGATGAGGATGATTATATTAATTGTTTTTCAAAAGAATCTGTCAACTCAGCATTTATGGCTTTAGCCAGGCTTGCTCTTATTAATGACACTATTTGTTCAAGAATTATGGTAGTCTTATTTGATAAACTTTCCAAAACTGAATCCCATACAAAAATTAATCTTTTAATAACAATTACGGATCTTCTAATTCGTTTCCCAAATAACGTTGATCCATTTTCTGGTCATATTATTAAAACGTATGTTTTTAATTTTAACTATTTTAAACTTTTACTTTTTAGTGTTTTGGATGAGGATATTCGTGTTAGGTACACATCTCTTTCAATCGTTATATTTCTAATTCTTAAGAATCTTTTAAATTTCCAAAAATCTATTACTGATGTGGCTAGACGATTGTTAGATAAAGATGATGTAATTTCAAGTATTGCTCAGTACTTTTTCCATGAGCTTATGAAAGAAGATAAAGAAACAATGAAAATTATCCCTGAATTAATTTCTGAATTGATTTTCCGTCGCTATGAAATTCCATTTGAGGAATACCAAAGTATTGTATATTTTGTTTTATCATTGGTAGAAAAAGATTCAATATCGGACTACCTTATAAATATATTTTGTGATCGTCTTAAATCTAATACATCTGGTGATGAAGTACAAAGAGTAGAGACCGCTAAACGTTTAATCTACTCAATAAGTTTATTAGATATTACTGAAAAATCATTCAAATACATCTCAATGGCTTTACCAAATTTTTCTTCTCTTATATTAATTGAACAAGAAATATGTGAATTTTTTAAAGTCATTGTCGATGATGTCGAGAAGCTTTATGCAAAAACAAATCTTGAAGACATTAAAGATATGTGTTCGAAATTCCTCCATTTTGCTAACCGTCTAATTGATGGTGATAGTGATAACGTTGCTGAAAATGAAGAACAACAACAAGAATATTACAAAGAAATTGTAGAGAGGAGTACAAAACCAAATCGTCGAAAAAGAGCTCTACCTGGAAATTTCCAGTAAACATTCGTCTTTTTATGCTGTAAATATCCTGTAAATATTTATTCTTTATAAATACCCAGTAAATATTAATTTTTATGAGTATATTTTTGTATTACTATATTTAATAATAATTTTTTTATGTCTTTTTTATATGATTTTGGTTTATTATCCAACTTGTACTAGAGTTGTTAGAAATTTCAAAACCAAAATTTTAGGTTTAATGGAAAATTTTGATTTTCCAGATTTTGCAAAATATGAAGTAATTTTAGGAGAAGAATTTAATAAATTCGCTTCTTGTGGACCATGTATTCTTGGTGTAGATGAAGCAGGAAGAGGTCCAGTTCTTGGTCCAATGGTCTATGGTTTAGCAATAATAAAAGAAAACAATCAAAAACTACTTAAAAAACTCGAAGTTGGTGATTCTAAAGCTCTAACTGAAAAAAAGAGAGAAAAAATATTTAGTGAAATGAATAACGATGATGAAATTAAAGAAAATCTAACTTATCGTTTACATATAATTTCGCCTAGAATGATAAGTTGTAGAATGTTGATGGATAAAAAAGGTGTTTTAAATGATATTTCACATACCAGCTGTATTGATCTCATTCAAGCAGCTCTTGATGTTGGCATAAATGTTAAAACGGTTTATGTAGATACAGTGGGACCAAAAGATAAGTATCAAAAAAAACTCCAAGATATTTTTAAAGATATTTCAATTGTTGTCTCAGAGAAAGCAGATTCAAAGTATCCTATTGTATCTGCAGCATCTATAGCTGCTAAAGTAACACGTGATAATTTAATTTCTAATTGGAATTATATTGAAGGTGACGAGTATTCCACTAAAATAATAGGTTCAGGTTATCCTGGAGGTAAGTTAAATTTTTAAATGTTTAATAGAAAAATATTGTAGATATGAAAACAAGACAATATCTTGATGACAGTTGTGATAAAGTTTTTGGTTTTACATCATTAGTAAGGTTTAGTTGGGATACTGCTGAAACGATTCTTCAACAAAAATGTTACAAAGTAAATTGGGATCCATATAATGTGATTAAGGCTAAAGAAAAGCCTGGTTCCAAAAAAAGACCTGCAGTCACAATTTTAAATTACTTCAATAAAGTTCCAAAAAGGGAGTAAACTTGAAAAGAAACTTTGTAATTTAAAGAGTATAATATTCTTGCAACATTTACCTTTAACAAAAAACTAACAAGGAGATGTATTACATGCAAGGATTATTCACACGTTCATAAACCACAACATCGAATGTAATTAAATTAAAATCTCAATTCGGCATTTCTATGCAAATGTTTTTACATTTATAAAGTTTTTAAAAAAGTTGTAAATCAAACAAATTTTTTTCTTCCCAATATACTATACTTATAAATCGACGTTTGTTTTTTATTTATTTTTTCATTATTGTTATATTACTGCGTCTTAATTTTAATTTTATTTTTTTCTTATGAAAGCTATGATTAAAGTCTGATTTTTAGGTTACCAATTTTTTACATCCAATAAACTATGATATTAGTTTAATAAAGAAGCTTAAAGAGTTTAAAGGAAAAAAAAGTGACTTTCTAACACAATTGAAAATTTACGACTGTTTTTTACAAATCTTTTATTAATTAAGTGGAGTGACACTACTCCATAAATTTAAATTAATAATAAATTTTCTATATATTTATTGTTGTATTTTTAGAGAGATATCACCCAATAAAAGCTACTAATTATTTTAACATTTCTTCATAAAATTGGCACCAATAACTATAAGATCAATATTTTTAGTGGCCTTTAATGTCTTTCCTAATATATTTTTGTCTATGAAGCAACTTTGAAATAGTTCATTGAAACTTTATTATTTTTACACACAGAGAAAATTTGCAGTCCGTTTGGACACCGCTCGCAGTAGAATCCGGGTAGTGTTAATTGAAGAAAAACTATGAATTAATTGAATTGAATATTTATGTATTTCATACTAATTCTGAAATAAATTTTTTTTTAAATTTTTGTATTTCTTAAATTAAATTGTTAAATAATTTTTAAAAAATAATTATTAATAAAAATGTTTTTTTATAATTTAATTTTTTTTATAAATTTGTTTATTATTAATAAAAATAAATATCTAAAATGCAATGATCTAATTTTTATTTTAAGTTTATTTTTAATTTAAATATCTTTGTATTGAATATCATTTTGATTAAATAAACTTATTTATTTTGTTATTATTTTTGCATAAATTTAATAAAATATTTTTAATAAACATTTACTTTATGATCAATTTTTTTAAACTTTTTTATACGTTTAAAACGTTTTAAAATCGCGTAGCTTTTTTAAATAAAGTTTTTTTCTCTTTACAAATAATGTATAAGAGTTGTTTTTGTACCTACATTTTTGTTAAAAATGCAGTTTAAAACGACACCACAGTTTTTGTTTAAGTTGAATATATGTACATACATTTTTATTTATAGGTAATATATAAATTTAAATAATGATATATATAATGAATTATATTTTTCATATTTTTATATATAAATAATATATATTTTTATAAAAATAAAAATAATTTTTTATTTTAAACATTTAGCAAAATTCGTTAAAAATAATCATAAAATTTTATTTATTTTAATAGAAATTAATTAATTTCAAAACTATTTGTTTATTTAAAAATCTTTCAAAATTTGGTAAAAAAAGTAAAAATTGAAAAAACTACTTTATAATAAATAAAATTAATCTCGTAGAAAACATTTTTAATTAATTATCAAATTGTTAAATAATTTAATTGATAATATAAAATATATCAAATACAGCAGAAAAATAACGACGCTTAAGTATAAAATAAAATACAATAAAACGGTAACTGATGAAAATAACTGATTATATAAAGAAACAAAAAGATAAGAAAATAATCATTTTTTATTTCTTTTATTTATCCAATTTTTTTTTTATAAAAATAAAACTATACATTTTAAAAACAATTTTTATTAACAAAACATCATAAACATTATTTAAAAAAACTAGTAAAACTTTATAATTTATATTTTATTGTAATTATTACTATTATTATTTAACAATTTTAATTATTTTTTCACAAAATAATTTTTATACATATTTGAATATTTTTAAATTTGTTAATTATCATTACTTATTGAATTTGTTAAAGTTTCATTTAAAGCATTAAATTCTTCATAAACATTTTCACTACCTTCCAATGACAATGAAGGATTTCGATCAAAATGTGTTATTGTAAAATCCCATTCTATCTCAACATCTTCTGATTCTTCATTTTCTTCATTTCCTTCTTTTGTAATGTTACGGTCCAAAAAATTATTCCACGCAATTTTCTGAATTATTGTTTTACAAGGATTAACATATGAAGATCCAACGTTAAGCAACTTTTTTATACGACTATTTGAAGATTCAAAACGTAGTGTACTAAACGCTGACAATGAAACATATGGAAATGTTTCAATCATCTTACCATAATGACATAAATTGTGATACTAAAAAAATAATAAATTATATTAAATTCAAAATTTAGGAAAAAAAAAACAATGCATATTTAATTTTTTTGAATTAGCTTACTTTTAATGTCATTCTGAATTTGTTGTCAGTTAAAGAAAATAGTGATTCAAAATGATTTTCTACAATTTTCTCAATAAAATCTACTGGATTTTCAATATTTTGAACTTCTTTTTTTATTTGAAAAAAAGACTACCATACTTATTGTATAATGAAGGACTTCAAAAATTTTTTGAATTTTTTCATATAAAATAACAGAATCACAATATATAAAAGATTCTTTGACAATATGGTAAAAACATATCATTAGATAGAATGTTTGCTGTCCATTTAATGAAAAACGTCCTTTATTTTCCAAAATATCTTTTTTTGAAAAATAATTCAAAAACTTTTCTTTTAATGGAGTTTTTAATTGACTATGAAGCCTGAGTTTTTGAGCTTTTTTTAAAATTTTTTCACGTAAGCATTCTCCTTCCATGTTAAATAATTTCTTAAATAAATGAACACATAAATATAAATTATATGCACAAATACCCTCTAAAAAAATACAAATATTTAATAATCGAAAAGTTTTTATTTTAAATTTTATAAATAACATAATTTTTTTCTGTCACGTTTTGGAAAATATTTTCTATATTAAAATATTAGTAATTTAATTAAATTCATAGCATCAATTATCAACTTCCATTATACTTTTTATAATTTTAATAAAACGTTTAATAAATTAAAAGAAATTTGGAAAAATATTTTGTTTTATTGTTAATATGATTATTTATTATATATATTTAAATTTTTTATGTTTACTAACCTTGAAGATCATGAAAAGTATCAAATATAAAATGATTATTTCTTGGAAAGTAGCTATGATACGATTCACGTAAAAAAGTTTCCAATGCTTTCTTTTTTTGTGTATAAATGGAAATCTTCTCCATTAATAGTACAAGCTTTGCAACTATTTTTACTCTTATTTGAATAGCATTTTTTCAATTGAAATGCAGACTGCATCATTGCATTGTCTGATATAAAAAAAATTGGTTTCAATTTTTTCGTTATTCCATTGAAATCGAATGTAGTATCATTAAATGTTTTCATAACACTTTTCAATATTTTTTGATAATTGTTTTCGTTTTCCAATTTTGTTATTGATGCTCCATAAGTCATATAATGCTTAAGTTTGCTACTTTTTATGCAGCTAAATTTATAAAGCAATATGTAGGTATGAAGTTGTATTTTTCCAGTTCCTGATAATACAATATCATCCGCATAAACAATAACAGGCAGACAATTATCTTCATTAGAAGAAAACAATGAAGAATATTTTTGAAAATAACTTAAAGTTTCCAATTTCAGATTAACATGAAAAGCATTTTTCGAATGAGGAAATTGTGAAATTGATTTGTTCACATTTTCTCGTTCTTTTTTCAAATTTATTTTCAATGCTACGTATGATAAATTTTTATCTTTTGTTTCTATAAATAAATTAATTAATAAAAAAGTTGATGTTTTATTATTTATTTTTAAAATTTTTAATTCATTGAAATAAGTTGGAATTTTTTTTTAAAATATGTCATAAGATATGCAAATTATAAAAATTATTAATTCTTTTAATTTAAATTAATTATAATTATTATAATTATTATTATTATTTTAATTTTTATTGTATAAATATTTTTGTTAAAGTTAAATAAATTATTTTTTGCTTGAAGTTATATTGTTTTATATTGTTATGACTGTTACTGAAGCTCTCCAGGAATTACTTGTTAGCCATAACAAAATAAAAACATTATGTAGTATTTTTAATAAATAATAAGCCAATTTTAAAAAAATTTAAAAATTTTTCATCATCAATAACACTAACATTATTTTTCTTTTTTATTTATTTAGTTAAAATCTATGAAATAAAATAATAATGTTTGATTTTTCGATAAAAGTTAAAATAAAAAGAACGCTATGAATTTGATTAAAAGACTATTAAAAAGAGAAGATTCCGAATAAACCTTTATCAAATTTATTTTATACATTTAATTGCATTTATAATATTTTTAATGTTATATTTTTTTAGCAATTGTTGTCAATAGGGTTAATTTATAAAATATTTGTTTTAAAAAAAAAAAGGGAAATTAAAAAAATTTTAATTTAAGGTAATTAATTAGATTATTAATTATTTTATATTATTATATCTTTTATATATAATATAGGCATACTCCAAATAAAATAAAATATTTTACTATTTTTTATCATTTAAAATAATTGTAAAAATTTTATTTTCAAATTAAAATTATACGAACAATTAATTTTTTTGTTAATTATAATGATATAAAATTATGAAAAATAATACCATTAAACATTAAAAATTTTTAATAAAATTACCTAAAAAAATATCAGCAATCAGATCACTTAAATCATATACCATTTGATCAGTGTGTACATGTTTTTGTAAAAAAATATAGCATTTTTCAACAACAAATTTTGTAAATAATTCATAATTCATTTTAAAAAAATTATTTTCTAAAGTATAATAATGATATATATATTTAATAAAAAGGAAATTGATAAAAGTAATGATAAAATAAGAAATAAAACAATTGATGAAACAAAAGAAGTGACAGTGAGATAATATTGATCACTGATCAATTCTTTTTGACTTGCATTTGATCAGTTTTTTATAAGTGACTATTTTGAAATTATTATCGTTTTATACAATTATTTTTGAAAAATACTTATTTTTTTTATTTTAGTTTGAAAATGTTAACCAGATCAATGAAAAATGCTTCAAAACAAAAATGAAGGTGAAGATATTGCTGAAACTCTTAAATCTACCTTGAAAGTATGTTTTTTTTCTTTGTCTATTTTATTATTTAGAATGTCGAAAAGTATAAAAGCCTTTACAAACATTCTTGTGACATGAATGAATCGCTTGAAAAAGCTGTTGAAAAAAGCGAAAAAACAACAAAGTGTTTAGAAGCTGATTTAAGAAAAAAGATATTTTAATTGATTCATTAAGAAATGAAATTGAAATGCTTAAAGAAGAAATAGAAAAATTGAAAATGAGAAATAAAAATTTAAGTGAAAATATGGAATTAAAAGAAGAAATGAATTTAAATTTAAATTTTCAATTAACTGAAGCAAAGGAGACAATAAAAGAGATGGAAGAAGCTGAAAATTTTGCAAATTCAAAAAGAATCAATTGCCAATTTGTTTAAAAGAGGAAATAGAAAAAATTGAAATTTACAAAATTACAGAAGATCTAGAAGAAAAGGAGGATGTTATTGTTAAAGCTGATGGTATAGTTGATGGAGCTGATTTTATTGTTAATGAAGCAGATGTTATTTCTGATGAAGATAATGTTATTGTTGATGAAGCTGAATTTGAATTTGATGATATAGACATATGTCTTCAACCTCAATTTACATCATCAAGAAAAAGTGCTGGGTGTTTGAAGAAAATATGGAATATTATTGGATGATTCATTTTTCAAAAAACAAAGCTTCATTTATTCTGAAAGAAAATGGTAGAATCTTAAGAAAGGATAAAATCGAACCTGTAACAAATGTTTCAAAGCAATTGTTAGAGTTACTAATTTTGGAGAAGATATTCAAGTTGAAAATCAATTTTATTTTCAACTATTCAGTAACAATTGTTTCAAATAATCATTTGGAAGCAATTTATGGTGAAGATTTTGCTACGGAATATAAGAATTGTTTGCCGTTAGCTAAACATGTTCATTCGATGCTAACAAAGTTTATTAGTATAAATATTGAAGTTGTATCGGATGATTATGTTACAAAATTATTTAATGATTGTTTAAAAATAGAAAATGGTTGATGCTTATAACCTTTTTTTAATAAAATATTTAATCTTTTCCATATTTCTAGAAAAAAATTAAATATATCAATTGCAATAAAATTAAAAAAAAAATATTTTCTAAATCATAATTTTTTATAACACATTTTTTCATTAAGGTAATATGTAAATGCAAAGAAAAAATTTCGCATCAAAATTAGCACTTAAAAATTAAAAATAGTTTTAAAAAATAATATAATAGTAGAAAAATATATAATTAATATATATATATAATTACATTTAATATAAAATATATAATAATTTTTATAAAGATATATAATTTTTTTATTTATGTAATTTTAAATTAACAATAAGTTAATTAATACGTCAAAACAAATTTTATGGACCTTATATGAATCACTTTTTAATGTTACATGTACATATATTTATAAAGAAATATAACTATTTAACCATGACGGTTTAATTAAATTGATATAATGTAGATTAATAAATAAAGAAATATTTTCAATTTAATGATTTATTGACATTATTATATCACTTATAACAATTTAATAATAAATTATTAAGTATATATATATTTTTAAAAGTGATAAATTTTAAATAAATCTTTCCTCATAATGTATTAAATTTGAAAAAAAAATTTCAATTATCCTTTTTTTATAGTAATATAAAAAAGATAAATATATTTAATAAACTAGTAGTCATTTGTAATAAATAATTTTCACTTTCCTTACTCATTTTTAACTAATAATAATTTTTCAAAAATGTATTATTTATTAATATATGTTTATAAAATATTTTAATTTTTGTTATTGGAATTATTTTTTTATTTTATATAAAAGAAACATTTATAAATTATAAATAGTATATTTTTTAAGATTTTATATTTTTTATTGATATTTAAAAAATTATTTTAATATTAGATAATATATTTGAAATGTGTTAAAAATTTTAAAAGATATGATCTATAAAACAAGTATCTAGAAGCATTTATAATTAGTTGGTTTGCAAATTTTACAATAAAAATAAAAAAAGATTTTAAGAATTTAAAATAAATAATATTTTTTTTCATATTATTAGCAAAATGTATTGTACGACTTCCAAATAGTTAATTATTTTTAACTTTAATGTTCATACTAAAAATGTAAAAGTATTTAAAAAAATTATTATTTTGTTAAATTTTTATTAATTTAAATATAAAAAAAAATTAATACATAAATAACCAAATTTTACCATAAAAAATAATAAATAAACAAATTTTAAAATTAAAATACAGGAAATTGATAGTAGAATTTTTTTTTACAAATTTTTTAAACTATTTACATGTTTTTTGTCTTTTTTTGATTAATTATTATTTAAGTATAAAAATTATATTAAATCACTATTGTTTTCTTAAAAATTATACATATATATAATATTCAAAATTTCAAAATTTTATTTTTCTAGAATCCAAATCTTTTCATTGGATTTAAATAAAAATATTTTATTTATATACAGAAATATTAGAAAATCACATTAACTAAAAATCTTCTCATAAAATAACAAATAATACAATTGATCTTTGACTAGTTAAATCACTTTTTTACCAGTGGTGATCTCTCTTTTGATAAAAACAATTACCTTTTAGCATGAAATAAAACTTTTTTCTAAGTTGCAAATAAAATAATCATCAATTAATAGAAAAAGAATTTACTTATACAAAAGGTAAAAAAGAATAAGTTAACAAATAAAAAGTTAATAAATAAACTTATCATAATTTTAACACAATTTATTATTATTATATTATTATCGTTTTCTGTTATTTTTTTGCTTTTTTTTAAATAAATATTTAATTTTTTTAATTTTAGTGATCAATTTTGCAACAAAAAAAGTATAAAATGGAAAGACTTGTCAACTTCTTCAGAAATACAATGATTGAAAATGGAAATTTGAATGAAAGAGTTGAAAGACTCAACAACAATTCCTGGAATGCTTCAATGGAGTATTTACGTGATGGAAATTCAATAGGAAGATTCTATGAAAATGGAAAACTCGTCAACTATGTTTATGCTACGTTGTACGAGTTTCATAGAGACTTTTTTCCTAAGGAATTGAATCGTGTACGTGGAAGTATGGCAGCATTCCTGAAAACGATACATGGATTTCTTTTTTCTTAGTGATAATTTTGCATTTGATGCTGCAAAATTACAAAATATCATTAAGCACAGAAAAAGAAGGTACAATGCAATTGTACCTCCCATTGTTCTGGCTGAAGCGGTTAGTTTAGATTCTTTTTATTTGTTTTTTTTGTTTCTTTTTTTTGCTTTTTGTTATTATTTACTCTAACTTTGTTATTTTTTTAGGGAATCTTCAAAATGATTTACAAACTTCCAAATCCAATGCATGTTTGCAGGTATTTGGAAGAAAATCATTTAGTGGACGAAATAAAGGAGAAATTCAGTGTTTTCTTCAATTTGTTTGTTAACAAACAGCAAATTGAAAAAAACAAAATGCTGAAAAGAAATCCAGTTTACGAAATGGCTCCGGATTTGAACGAAGAAAGGATTCTGTTTGCTCTGGAAATGTTAATGGAGGGCGCTTTACCTAATGCTCCATTTCCAGAGCAATTTAACTGTTTAATGGGGAAATTACTTACGTTTAGTATTCCCAGATTAAACAAAGTTAAGATAAGTTCCAATGGAATTTATTTCATTGATATGTAAGTTTCATTTAACACTTATTTTTTTATAATTTTAATGATAATTTTAGTGGATTGGTACGAGAATATGTGTTCTACATAGGAACAACGGAGATTTTCAAGGACAAAGATCTCAAAAAACGGTCTTATGGTTTCTGAAAATCAACCTCATATTCCGTAGGATGAAGATAGAGAAACCTTACAAATTTCTCTACCAGCTAGTTTGCCTGGCAATGGAACAGAAGGCACTTGCCAAGAAGAATAGAGAGGTGTTGGCACCCTCTGTTCAATTGTATTGGAGGCAACTAAATGGTGAAGATGGAGTGGAAGAAGAAGTAATTATTGAAGAAGGAGAACCAGAACCAGATGGGGAATTGACTGCTGAAGAGCAAGAAATACTAAATGCTCTGGAAAACAACATGGAGCTTTAATTTTTTTTATTAGTTGGGGAAACCCTTCTTTTAAAATAAAAATTTTTTTGTTTTATAAATTTTTAAATAAAATTTTTTTTGTTTTTTGCATAAAAATTACTTATAATAGTTTTTAAAACATATTAAATCAAGTAAAATTAGCATATATAAATATTTTTTTTTTAAATTATTTCATCCATGTCCATAATTCGCCCAAACTTTAATAAACTCGGACAATTCATTTATTTAGCATTTATTACTTTAAAAAGAAATAAATGAATAACAAAGTTATTTTTTTAAATAAATTATGAGTATTTATGATATAAAAATGATATTTTAAGTTGATTTATTTCATTTGAACTCGTCGAAAATATCTGTGTTGCATTGGGATTTAATTTGATTTTTTTTTGACAAAAAAAAGAAGTAAATAATAATTGATTTTTATTGAATAACTTTACACACATTAATAATGATTTTTTTTCACTTTTTTAATTTTTAAAATTACCTAGGTAAATTAAAAAAGGGAGTTTTCCATCAAATTGAATTAAAAAATAACAATTTTGAAATAATTTATAAGGTTTCAAAATGAGGGGACAAAACCGTAAAGTATCATTTTTTTTAAAATAATGTTTATGATGTTTTGTTAATAAAAATTGTTTTTAAAATGTATAGTTTTATTTTTATAAAAAAAATTGGATAAATTAAAGAAATAAAAAATGATTATTTTCTTATCTTTTTGTTTCTTTATATAATCAGTTATTTTTATCAGTTACCGTTTTATTGTATTTTATTTTATATTTAAGCGTCGTTATTTTTTCTGCTGTATTTGATATATTTTATATTATCAATTAAATTATTTAACAATTTGATAATTAATTAAAAATGTTTTCTACGAGATTAATTTTATTTATTATAAAGTAGTTTTTTCAATTTTTACTTTTTTTTTACCAAATTTTGAAAGATTTTTAAATAAACAAATAGTTTTAAAATTAATTAATTTCTATTAAAATAAATAAAATTTTATGATTATTTTTAACGAATTTTGTTAAATGTTTAAAATAAAAAATTATTTTTATTTTTATAAAAATATATATTTTTTATATATAAAAATATGAAAAATATAATTCATTATATATATCATTATTTAAATTTATATATTACCTATAAATAAAAATGTATGTACATATATTCAACTTAAACAAAAACTGTGGTGTCGTTTTAAACTGCATTTTTAACAAAAATGTAGGTACAAAAACAACTCTTATACATTATTTGTAAAGAGAAAAAACTTTATTTAAAAAAGCTACGCGATTTTAAAACGTTTTAAACGTATAAAAAAGTTTAAAAAAATTGATCATAAAGTAAATGTTTATTATAAATATTTTATTAAATTTATGCAAAAATAATAACAAAATAAATAAGTTTATTTAATCAAAATGATATTCAATACAAAGATATTTAAATTAAAAATAAACTTAAAATAAAAATTAGATCATTGCATTTTAGATAATAATTTTTATTAAGAAAAACAAATTTATACAAAAAATAAAATTATAAAAAAACATTTTTATTAGTAATTATTTTTTAAAATTATTTAACAATTTAATTTAAGAAATACAAAAATTTAAAAGAAAATTTATTTCAAAATTATTATGAAATACATAAATATTCAATTCAATTAATTCATAGTTTTTCTTCAATTAACACTACTCGGATTTTTCCTGCGAGCGGTGTCGAAACGAACCGCAAATTTTCTCTGTGCAGCTTCAATCTGTATTGAAAATTAAAATTTTAAACAACGCGCAGTTGGCCTCACGTTTCAAAAATTGAAGTAACCCCTACTCAAACGTATATTTTTAAGAAATTTATATTGAGAGTAAATTAATTCAACATAAGAAAGATACATTAATTCACTAAAAGGCATTTTGCATTTTTTTCGTGGCGAAACCATTGTAAAAATTTTAACGGGTGAAAGAGTGTGTTTAGAATAAGAAGCTCTTTTACCAAATCGCTATTTATGTTATTTTTTTAGAGGCGAAATAATATTTTAATAATAAATATCCATGAGTAAACACATCAAGATGTATTTTTATGATACTTGGAAGATAATAAATTTTTTTTTCTTAGAATTGTGCATAAAAATTTAGTTATGTTGGATTTTTCATAAAAAAATTTCAAATCAAAATGTAAAAGGTAATTATTTAGGAAATCGAATTATATTTGATAAATAAAGATATTAGGCTAATTTAGAATTGATTTATTTATCTAATCATTCATATCCTATAATATCATGGCTAATTATTTAATAAGCTATGTATTTCTTAACTATAATAATTATTTTACAAATAATTGTCTTTATAAAATTTAAAGTATATTTTAAACATAGGGTTAACTTTTCATATTCTATATTATCATAGTTGATTATTTAATTTATTATGTATATCTTTAACTATAATAATACTTTTACAAATTATTGCTGTTATATAATTTATAAATTATAATACAATTGAAATTAAAGTAAATAATTTATATAGTTTTACAAAAATTGAATTTTGATATTTAATTTCTAGGAAGATAGTCTTAAATTTTATTATCAAAAAATTTTGTATTTTACAAGAATAACATTAACTGTTTTGTTTGATTATAATTGTTACTTTTTTTATGTTAACAAATATAGTAAAAAACCTCAGTAAAATAAATGAATTTCAAAACGATTCCTTCAAGAGATTTAGAAAATTGTTTAAATCCAAAGATAAAATTTAACATTTCATAATATTTTTAACATAATCATTTTTATTGTAATCATAATTTCTATATTATTAATTAATTAACTTTACGTGTTTCAACTGGCGTGTAGAAAGTTATAGAACTGAAGTGATTGTATTAGGAATTTTGGTCCCAAAAGGTAAGAATTTGTGTAATAGTAAGTTCTAATAGTGAATATAATAATAACGTTACATCCTAGGTGGCCACTATAAAGTAACTATAATTTACCACTATAAGATTTATATATAGAGTATTGTTAAGTTGTGTTTGTGCTTAAATTTAAGTGATAACAAATTTGTGTTAGTTAAAGTTTTGGAGTTATTTGGATATCTTTCATCCTACGTATTCCCTCCACCAAACAAATTATTTTTAAAAAATTTTACTATATACATTTTTCCTAACCAGATGAGATTCTTCTTTTATACAAAACGAAATTTATTTTTCCAACAATTGTTTTATTAATCTTGAATAAATTCAGTTATTTTTGAAAATTCATTAATACATATTTGTTATATGCCATTTTTTATAAACATATTTCTACACTAAAATTTGTTATGTTCTCGCTACGAGAAAAAATGCAAAATAGCATTTATACGCTCGTATAAATTTTCATACTAATTTTTAGTGAAGTCACGTTTAGCCAACATGAACTTTAAAGATATCAAAAAGCCTCTTGTATCACAATTTCAATACCCATGGCCTTTTCCGAGGCAAGATTCCCTTTACTTCAAATTAAAAAGCAGACTAGTAATGACTACGGTTTTTATGCTTTCTAAATTAGTGTTTTCTAAATTAATGGAAATTAATGGTGGTAAGATTTTTTTTTAGTTATGATAATTATTTTTAATAAGGTGTCAATAAGGTTAATTTATATGGGAAAGAAAAATTTTTGAAATGTTTAAGAGATATAAATAGACCATTAATAACAATGTCTAACCATAGAAGCAATATTGATGATCCTCTAATGTGGGGTAAGTTAATCTTTTTGTTATGAATACAAATTAGATTACTTTAGCTAGTCTCCTTACGTGTCGTGAATTTTTTGCAAATATTCCAAGATTTAGATTTGCATTGGCTGCATCGGATGTATGTTTCACAAATCCAATATTTACAAAGTAACTAAAATATTCTTTATGTTAATATAAATTGATATTTAGATTTTTTTCTTTGGGTAGATGTGTCCCATGCGTCCGGGGAGAAGGCGTATTTCAAAAAGGAGTAGATTTCTGCATTGAAAAACTAAATGAAAATGGATGGGTTCATATTTTCCCAGAAGGGAAAGTAGAAACAAAACCTATAAGACATAAATGGGGTATTGGAAGATTAGTTGATCAATGTAGAGTCCCTCCAACAGTAATTCCAATTTGGATAAAGGGTATGGATAAAGTTTACCCAAGTAAGAAGCGATATGTCATATATGGTGGAAATACAGTAGAAATAATTGTTGGAGACCCAATAGATATGTCTCTGTATATAAAAACACTTCCACCTTCATTAGAAGAGATTGGAAGAAGAAAATTAATAACCGATTTCTTACAAGATAAGCTTTTATATACTGGAAATGCTTCGCTAGGAATTGAGCCAGATTTTTAATTTTTAGCCGCCAAATAATTTTTGATATCATTTTGTAAATTAACAGTTCTACCTAATAAAATAATAGTGTTTCAAACATTACAATTATATTATTAGAATACGGTGATATAATTTATACTATTAATTATCAAATTATAATCGTATGGAAATAAAAATTTTTTTAAAGCATTTTGAATAATATTGTTATAAGTTTTGATAAAAACACGTATTGCTTCACAAATTTCACATTATAGTTTATAGACTTTCTTTTACTATTCATGTTAACATATTTGAATTATTCTTCATACAATACATTCTTAAATACGGTTGGTTCCTATATCCGTGGTTTAGAAATTAACAAAAAATGAAAAGTTATAACATTGGGATGTAAACGTGATTTTTTAATTTTAGCTATCTTAAAATACAGAGTCCATTTACGGTAAAATCCTATTTTTTCCTTAGAATTAAGCTAACTAATAGAAGGATGTTGTCTACAATTTTAGAAAAAAGAATTATACCTTTTTTATCATTATAATTTAAAAGTCTTAGCGTAAAAAAAGGGAATACTACGTTTTACTAGGATCTACGGTAATCTCTGAAACAAATGTACTACAGATACAGAGAAATTGTATACAGAATTTTTTATACACAAAGGAGATTACAATACCGGAAAAATTAGTAAAAAAAATTTTTCAATATTAAAATCAGATTAAAAAATATATCAATTGAACAAACATTTTATTTTGCGGTTAAAAAAAGTTACAAATGCCAAAAAATATAATATTAATTTATCAAAATTATTAGTCACCAAACATTTGACGCATCTTTGCGTTTGTTCGTATTTTAATATTTACAAAAACATAATATCCACTTTCACACAAGAGGACTAGTGAGGTTTTCTAAAAGCTATGATTATTACAACGGTTAAGAGAAATAATAAAAATAGCATAGAAACTCCAATAAATGCCCCCGAAAGTCCGAAAATGCGAGTTTCTCTATGATGTGTGAAATTATATGAATAATTAACGGGTATATTAACATCAGATACTATACTCTGGTGATCATATACGTTAGAAATTGCTATAATACCATCTAAAGTTTTGTAAATGCAAACTAATTTCGTGCCACAATCACGAGCACAATGTTCTTTTCCTTCAAAAAATATAAAATCTGAAGTTATATTAAATCTTCCTTCTATACCATCAGTAGAATGTAAAGTATCAATAGTCCCTTCCCTTTCATTATAAATGACCTTATCTAAGAAACCAACGTTCATAAAATAATGGGAACAGTTTGGTTTAAAAGAATAAGCAACTTCATTTTCATAGTATTTTTCAATTGTAAAATTTTTAAGGGTTGGCCCGAAATAGTATTTTTGGGATACCTCTATGTATCCCGCAGCATTTAAATGATTGTACACTAACTTCACTAAATCGAATCCTTTGATAACAAAACTTGAATTTATTTGCTGAGTTGAATTTTCAATATTTATAAGCCCATTTTTAGTATATCTCATTCTTGATAAAGATATTTCTTCATCACGATAAAATTTTATATCATCTCCTAGTTTAAGATTTACCTTAATCTTTTTCTCTTCTTCATAATTTGATTGATTAATATTAATTTTCTTTACTTCATTAATAGTAGAATTATCACTGTAATCAGGTAAATCGAAATGTGGCGGATTCTTGTATCCCCTATATTTAGCGCAAAATTCTATAATTTGTCTCTCATCATATTGTTCAGGTTTTATAAAGTAATAAAACACCTGATTTGCATAAGGATTCTCGACATCTAGAGGATCAATTATCATTGCCGTGTCGTTTTCTTTAACTTTAGACACAACTAACAAATTTTCAGTTCTATCATGACATTCATTGGGAGCTTCAGGAAGTATGAAGTCCATATTATTTGAATTAATTCTGGTTTTCTCCTCCTTAACGTTATTCCATTTAATATTATAAGTCCAATCTATCATGTCAGAAGAAGTTCCACCAGATTTGATTATAATTTTTCCACAATTAAGTTGTGCCGAATTAGAAGATTTCTTTAATAAAAGCACCCATACAAACAAGGATGTGTCTAAAGGAATAAAATGTTTGTATTCCAGTACATCATTACTGTTTCTAAATTCGTCATCACCATTTTTATGACGATAACCATCACCAGGGCATTTTACCAGTACCATGTCAGAAGGTTTTTCTACTTCCAAATCAATCGGAAATGTGTTTTTGCTAATATCTAGAGAAATGTCAGGAAAGAGCTTCTGATCATACATTTGATGAGGCTGTATTGGAAGTGGCACCAAAGCCAAAGCAGCACTCAATAAATATAGCATTACAAACATTATGATGATTTGTTGGGAAATATACCGATTATTTAATAATGTTTTTCATACGAAACTTGAATATAACACTAAATAAATATCAATTTTTTAGTAAAATTATCATAAATGTTACCATAGATAAGATTTCTTTTCAATTTTATATTTAAATGTTGTTAATTAGGAGCTAATAATGTTATAGTATTACATTAAAATGTAAAGTAATGAAATAAATGAGAATCTAATAAGGGTAAAATATTTAATTATTTATCATGCTTATTAAAATCTAATTTTTTTTATATTTTCAGTTTTTGTATCCAGTAAATATTAGCAATTATAGTAGAAGCTTAGTCAAAAAGTCCTAATAAGCTAGAAAAATCTAGATATCACAAAAACAAACCTTATTCAAAAATAAAATAAAGTATGCAATATAAAATTTGATTTATACTATAATGTCTGCTCTTAAATATTGATCTCTTGTCCATGTTTATTCCCAGGAGTCCATTAAAAAGATATGTTTTTAAAGTTTCAATGCTCAATAAAAATTAATAATTGAATTTTAATGTAACACAATAATATATTTGTGTTTCATTTTTAGTTGTTCATGTTGACAAAACGATAAAAATATAATTTTTAAACATAACAAAAACATTATGATTAATTTTTTTACAAGTCTTTTATCAATTATTTAGGTTTATATACATGAGATTAGCTCCCAAAACTATAAGATTATTATTTTAAAAAATTTTTATGTTTATTTTTAATTTTTTCATATATAGCCTGCAACTTAGACAATTCATTGTAACTTAAGCTATAATTCTTTTTAAAATTTTGATTTTCATAGAGAATTTTAACAATGTATACTGAATTTTTTATATAATAAGGGTGGTACCATCAAAAAATTAGTAAAAATAGTATTTTTTGATTTTAAAATTAGACTAAAAAATGGATGAATTACACAAGCAGTTTATTTTTTGTTTAAATTAAGTTACGAATACCAATAATTATAATATTTTTAAAATTTTTTGTCCTTTTATAATTTAAAAAATATAGCATCCGCCTTCACACAAAAATAACAGTGAAGTTATTTCAAAAGCTATAATTATTACAACTTATAGAGTAATAATGAAAATAACATAGAAGCTTCCAAGCAATGTTTACGAAATACGGATAATACGATCTTTCCAATCATTTTCAACGTTATTTACTGAATTAAATTGCCCTAACCAACAATTATGCTGGTATAATCAAATATATAAGGCATTGTTATAGTTCCATCTAGTGTATTGTAGATGCAGCTTATATTTGTCTTGCAATTACTGTTTCACAACCATAAGTTTGTTCAAAAAATATAAAAATCTAAAGTTTTAATGAATTTTCCTTTTATACCATCAGAATGTAAAGCTTCATAGCTTCCTTCAATTACATTGTAAACAACTTTATCCAGATAACCAACATTCATTAAATTAATAGCGCAGTTTGGACCTTCAGAAGGATGCATGTAGTTATTATAATATGTTTCGTACGTAAAGTTTTTTAAAGCTGGTCGGAAATAGTATTATTGGGATACTTTTATGTATCACGCAGCATTTAAATGATTGTACACTAACTTCACTAAATCGAATCCTTTGATAACAAAACTTGAATTTATTTGTTGAGTTGAATTTTCAATATTGATAAGCCCATTTCTAGTATATCTCATTCTTGATAGAGATATTTCTTCATCACGATAAAACTGTGTATCATTATTGAGTTTAAGATTTACTTTAATCTTTTTTTTCTTGGGTTCCTATATAATAAACAAACTGGTCGTTATTTTTGGCTACTTTATCTGGTGAATAGATAACAACATAGTCCGATAAATTTAAATGTGGAGTATTATTGTATCCCCTTTACCTGGTACAATATTCTATAATTCGTCTCCCATAATCTTGTTGATGCAATATAAAATAATAAAACAACTGATTTGCGTACGGATTACTAACATTTGTGCATTAATTGACACTACTGTCGTTTTCTCTATCCTTGGACATAATTTAAAAATTTTCAGTTTCATCGTGACATTCATCGGGGGTTTCTGGTAATGGATAATCCATATTGTTTAAAAATATTCTGGTTCTGTCCTCCTTAGCGTTATTCCATTTAATATTATAAGTCCAACCTATCATGTCAAAAGAAGTTTCACCAGATTTGATAATAATATTCCCACAATTAAGTTGTGTAGAATTAGAGGATTTTTTCAATAAAGGCACTCATACAAAAAAAGGTGTGTTTAAAGGAATCAAATTTTTGTATTTCAGTACATCATTACTATTTTTAAATTCGTCATCATCATTTTTATGACGTTAACCAGCACTGGGGCATTTTACTAGTATTATATAAGAATGTTTTTCTACCTTTGAATCATATAGAAATGTGTTTCCGTTGATATTGAGAAGAACGAAAGGAAATAGATTCTGACCATACACTTCATGGGGCTGTATTGAAAGTGGCATCAAAGTCAAACCAGCACCCAACCAATATAACTTTACAAACATTGTAGGTGATACGTACATAAAATCTTCTCATTAAATTATACTTTTTTAACATACGAAATTTTACTTTAACATTAACTTTGTCCAAATTTTAAATAAAACTATAGAAAATATTATTATCGATAAGCTTTTATTCAATTTTATATTTCAAAATTTTTGATTTTGAGCCAGTAATGTTATAGTATTACTTTAAAATGTGTAGTAATGGAAAAAATAAATATCCATAGGGTTAGAATATTCATTCGTTTATCACAATTAATATGAAGATTAAAAGCAAACCATTTTACCACCTAGATATTTAGCTAAAAGTCTTCTCAACTAATCACCAAACAACTTATCTAAACACCTAACACTCAATTTTGGATAACGGTTTTCGCAGGCACATGAGTCTGATTCTGGCTTATAATCAGCAGATCTCCTAAAAACACCTAATTTATAATCTTGATGTCCGTGACTTGTTAAACTACGAAAAGTAAAAATTTTATTTCTTGCCAGTGAAATTTTACAGCTGACACCACACATTAACATGGTCTAAAAAATTTTTGTACAATATATAATCTATTTAAGAAAATAATATCAAAATAAGAAAAAAAAGTTATAATTTATATAAATTGTGACAATCTATGAGTGACTATATCTCAACGCAAAAAACATAAGTAACTATGAAACGAAAAACAAAAACGATAAGCAAGATTAAATTTAACCAATGATACAGTACAATCATTATTTTATTTTAGAAATTTTTAAGTTTATAAAATACAATATACATAATACACAACATTATATACAAAAAAATTACGTGGATTGATCACCTTCAATTTTTTCCATATATAAATTCAAAATATTCTCCAAATCTTTTAAATTATCTTTTTTACTTTGAAGAATTTTGTTCTCCTCCTCTATATCTTTTTGGAGCTTCCTAACATTCAGCTTAAGGATGGTTAGGTTCCTCTCCTGCATTTCTCGTGCTTTTTCTTTCCGAACCTCTGTTGACAGGAGAAGTCTTTTGTAATGGATTCTTAATTTCCTATAGGAGTCTAAATACTGCACAAATTGACCTTCCATCTCCTTAATTTCGTTATATTGTTCCCAGAGGTGATTAATTTGAGTTACATTGTTGGCAGAAGAATTTTCCAACATCTTAGCTTGATCATTATACGATTTAATCCCCAACTCGAGTTGACTCTTTGTATGTTCTATAGAATCAACTAACGACTTCAAGTGGGCTTCTATCCGGTCACCCTTAGATGTTGCTGGTGAATTCTTTTGAAGGCATTGATCTTTAAGCTGTTCAAATGCCTCACAGTAGTTTTCCAAAGTTCGCTCCAAGATGCTGTATTCAACGTCAATCTCCCGAGCCAATCTATTAAAATTCTCTTTTGAAACTTGTTCAGTCAACTCAACTAGTTGTTTTATTGTCTCCTCGTTATTACCGCTACTAACGATTTCATTAATTTTTGCCACCAACTCCTCCGTGATAGGTGACAAAAACTTGTCGTTTATGCGTCCGATGAGCCTGCCATTATCATTAGTGCTTGACATACCACTTTTGAGATTGATAGCGGAGTCTGTCAATCCAAGCAACTTGGTAGAGTTATCCATAGTTGATTGTGTGGTATTGCTGGTCATAAACAAGGAGTTATTCAATCTACTTTTACTTTTAGCTCTTGTTACAGTTCCACAGACATCACTAAATAAAATATAATAACAATTAAAAACATGTATATGAAATTTACCTGACTGTAGAAGTTGTTCGATTGATGGCACTTAAATTACCCTGTTCTGACTCAGACATAACTCCAGAATTAAACATGTTTTGTGAGTCATTAACAGAAATGGTATCTTATGTCAGGTCTCCAAAACTAGAAGTTTTTGGTAAATCTGAAAAGTTTAATCACTGATGTATTTTCTGTATAACTTACTAGGTAGATTTTGTCTCTCAAACAATACTGTCGAATTTTTTGAAGGAGGCAGTGGATGGCAATCGTCCTCGGTCAAATTGCCATCTAATGAATCAATGGTTCGGTTGAGCTCTCCATCATCTGATTGTGTAACCGAACCACCGTCTTCTGTAAAATTTCCTCCCATTGAATCCTCTGTTTTGTTCAAATCATCACTAGTATCATTTGTTTCTAAACATATAATTTATCCATATTTTAATTTATCAAACCTACTGCATGTGTCGTCTAACAAGTCCATTGCTTTGTCAAAACAACTTCTATCTTTAGTTTCAGTAACTATTTTCAATAAAAAAGAAAAATATAGATTTTCAGCAATATGACAAAATTTGTCACAAAAATATCGAGTGATCGTAAGACGATATTCGTATGGTTATATACACTTTTTGTCATCATTCTTTGATAATATCTACCATGAATTTAGAAAGAGATTAAAAAATACATTCATTTACCATCTTATTCGACTAATCAAATGAGTCTTAGAATACTTCTATTTATTTATCGATAGCTTTTTGTAATAAAAACATTCAATAGATTCAACAAACTTTAACCCTTTCACTTGTTTGAATTTATTTCTTTACTGATATGTTGAACAATTTATAATGAATATAACTAATAGCTTCTATATAACTTCGAATTTCTAACAAAAAAATTTTTTCTCTTTTTATTATTATGTGAATATTGTTAACACCTTAGTAGCAAATTAAGAGGATTAGTAATAATATTTTACTATAGCATATAAAATTTTTTTCTGATAATTATTGATGACACGTTTGGTAACTTAAAACCAACTGGTCCTCTAGTCAGAAATAAAAATGGGGGACCTGAAGATACCTCAAGAAGATCTTCTCATTGTAATAGTAAAGCATATATATTATCTCAAATGATTGAAATTGTAAATTTTTTTGGAGATCCTTTTTTGATCAACAAAAAAACATAAATAAAATATCGTTCAATACTACAACAATATGGCGTGCTTTTTAAACAATTCATACAAAATGAAACTATGATTCTTTTTATAATTTCAATATTTTTTTTATAAAATTTTTATTTTTAACAATATATATTAAATTTTATATAATCAAAAATATCACACTGCCAAAAGATTAGTAAGAGAAATTTTTTAATTTTAAAATTAATTAAAAAATAGATTAATTGCACAAACATTTTATTTTATGGTATAAAAAAAGTTACAAATGGCAAAAATTATAGTATTTTTTAAACAAAATTACTAATTGCAGAACGTTTGATCCGTATTTATGTTTGTGTCTTTTTATAATTTTAAAAAAAAAATATTTACAATCACACAAGAATACTAGCGGAGTTTTTTAACAGCTATGATTATTACAACTGCTAAGAGTAATGATAAAAATAGTATGGCAGGTCTAAGTATTGTCTACGGAATTCTAAAACTGCGATCTTTCCTAAGAAATGCGGGATCATAAGGAATAGCTAGGCACCCATTAACATGAAATACTATGGTCTGGTGATCATATACTTTAGAGATTGCTATAATTTCATCTAAAGTCTTGTAAATACAAACTAATTTTGTGTCACAATCACAGTCTTTTTTTTCCTTAAAAAATATAAAATCTTGGGTTATATTAAATCTTCTTTCTATACCACAGTTGAATTTAAAGTACCAATGCTTCCTTCCCTTTCATTATAAATGACCTTATCTAAGAAACCAACGTTCATAAAATAATGGGAACAGTTTGGTTTAAAAGAATAAGCAACTTCATTTTCATAGTATTTTTCAATTGTAAAATTTTTGGAGACTAGACCCAACTACTATATTTTGGATACTTCTTTGTATCTTTTTGCATTCAAATGATTGTAACCAACTTCATTAAATCGAATCCTTTGGTAACAAAACTTGAATTTTTTTGTTAAGTTGAATTTTCAATATTTATAAGCCCATTTCTATTATATCTCATTCTTGATAGAGATATTTCTTCATCACGATCAAATTGTATATCATTCCCTAGTTTAAGATTTATCTCATTACTTTCCTCTTTTTTATAATAAGATGAATCATTAACATTTATTTTCCTTATTTCATTAGTAGTAGAATTTTCAATGTAATCAGGCAAATTGAAATATGGTGGATTCTTGTATCCTCTATACCTAGCTCAGTGTTCTATAATTTGTTTCCCATCATTTTCTTAAGGTTTTATAAAATAACAGAGCACCTTAATTGGGTAAATATTCTTTATATCTCGTGGATTTATTACCACAACCTCGTCGTTTTTTTTATTCATAGACATAATTAACAAATTTTCAGTTTCATAATGATATTCAAAGTGAGTTTCAGGAAATGAATAGTCCATTTTATTTGAATTCATTTTTATTTTGTTTTACGTAAAATTATTCAATTCACACATTATAAGTCCAATCTATTAAGTAATATTATGTAAGGAGAAGTTTCACCAAATTTGCTAGTAATTTTTCCAGAATTAAATTATGTTGAACAAGACAATTTCTTCAAAAAAGGAGCCCCTACAAACAAGGATGTATTCATAGAAACTAAATTTTTGTATTTAGTCACATAATCGCTAGTTGTAATTTCAGAACTAATATTTCCATACTTATGTCCAGTATCGGGGTATTTTATCAGTACCACGTCAGAAGGTTTTTCTACTTCCGAATCAATCATAAACGTTGATCTGTCAATATTATCGGGAACATAAGAAAACAGATTCTGACCAAGTGGTCCTTGAGACCGTATTAGTAATAGCATTAAAGCTAAAGCAGCACCCAATAAATAGAATTTAACAAACATTGTAGGTGATTTGTGAAAAAATCTATTCATTAAATTATATTTTTTTGCATACGAAATTTTAATTTAACATTAAGTTTTTTCTAATTTTTAAATAAAATTATTGAAAATCACATCATTAAAAAGATTTTATTCAATTCTACATTCAAAAGTTTTTGATTTTGAATCAATAATATTAAGTTAGATTATATGGTAACGAAGGAGTAGAGCAACAATTAAACTGATATGTCAATGATCTGTCATATCTATCATTAACAAATTTTATCAAATCTAAAATTATGGGTCTTCCACATTTTCCAATTTGTATCAAATGCGCAAATTTGCTTTAAGCTATTTTTGATATCTTAAAGAGCAATTTTAAAAAGATTATAATTTGAACTTTAAAATAATGTTAACAAAAATTATTGATATTATTTGATGACAATAAAATAACAATTTATTTAATTTTTCTGCAAAAAAAAAGATTTTACACTAAATTCACAAGGATTTTGCCGAAGACTATTAAATTCTGACAGATGGACGTCTTATTAACTTTGATTTATGCATAGTTTGATTAAATAGATATGAAAACTTTTCCAAACAGTTTTTTATCGTTTAATATATTACTATTTGTCAAGTATTTTTTCTGAATAACAAAATAACCTCTATAAACATATATATTTCATTAAATGATGTTTGATCAGCACATATAGATAAAGAAAATCAATTTCAAAATAATTGGTGTATCTCCAAGCAATTTAAAACAATATTCTTAACACGATTTATTTGGAAACTAGAAAACTGAAATATTTAAAACTTTTTTTCTTGAAAAAATTTACCTTCCTAACTAAATGGTCAAATTAAAACACAGGTACGTTTCTATATTTTTCAAAAGATAACCTAAAAATTTTAAAGATATTTCTTGATTGAAATTGTTTTTGAAGATAACTATTCCAAAGCAACACAATATGATATAATAAAAGAGATAAAAGATAAAGTCCTGGAGTTGTATGGAGATTATGGGCTAGGAACATTAAATTCAACATTTGGAGTTTCTGTGTCGGAGGTTGGTAAAGGATTGATTGTTGTAAAGGTTGGAATGGAGTCAATAAACTTTCTTAAAGGATCAATTCCATTCATCGTTAAAGCTGGTAAAGCATCATGTGTCTTAAAAATTTTGTTGGAAGCTGCTTCTATGAGATCAATTAATAAAAAGATGGTTAGAATTAATTTGGATCAACTCTATGATCAACTTAATAATGCAAAAAGTTTTAGTAAGTTTTATTATTGTAGTTGTTTTTTAGTAGTTTGTTTATCTTAATTTTTAGAAGAGCGAATGGAAGTACAAGAAGGAATTGTTAAAGTTTCTGGAAGCAATGCTGAAAGAGTTAGGTTCTAATCTCTTAATTTTATCATTAGATATGTAAATGATTGTTGTAAGCTATTAATTATTTTTCAAATAAAATTATACGTGTTTCTAAATGCTTAACAGAGCGATCTGTTAATATATCCTCAAAATATAAATTTGTGTCTGATTCCACCATTTTCCTCAATGAAGAATTTATTTCATTTTCAACATACTCCAGTTATTAATGATAAAATCACCATATATAAAAATCATTAGTTAAATTTAATTGAAATTTCATTTTTAAATAAGTGACATTTTGTAATTCAATCCAATTTTTTTCTTTAGAATGGCCTCTAGAATTGGTAATTCATCTTCAAATGAGAATATAAAAATCATTAGACAACAAAAATCAAAGGAAGATATTAAAAGAGAAAGTGAGGAGCTAATTTTAAGGCTATGAAAAAGCTTCAATACAAAGAGCGCAAAAGGTTTCTAATAAGGAAGATGTCAATTTAGAAAAGAAAGAGGATTTTAAAGAAAGAAATGAAAGGATCTTCAAAGCACTCTACGCAACCCTGTATGATGAGTCAAACGAAAATGAAGGAGAACCGAAATGCTTGTTAAATCAAAGTATTGGAGAAGATATTGGTTTAAATTGTAATTCATTCTCCTTCTATCCACCGAAGAATCAAATTAATGATCAAAGAAATGTGAAAGTATTCGATTTGAAGTATGCTTTTTTAAAAGTGACTCGTATTTCAGAAAAACATTTTACAAAGAAAATCATAGTTCCTAAATAATATTCTTCTTTGTTAAGTGTTTCAAACAATTTTCATGAAAAAGAAAGTCATAATGATATAGATGGTTTATCAAGTACGTTAAAAAAAGATTATTCAAATGAAACGTTGACACTAAATGAAATGATATCTTCTGAAAGAAATGTATTGCCTCCTCAAATAATATCTGCTCCTGTTAGAATTTCAATTGACCCAAGAATTGAGAGTGAACAAAACGAGAGTCATTCAATACCTAGTTTAACTACTATATCAAGTTTTCCAACATTCTCTTTCAATCCATTACCATCAATCAACAGTGAAAACAGAAGTATTCATGGTATATCACAATATGAAGTTATTTCCGGAGATGTGACACATAACTATACAATTGATGCTGTAGGAGAAGAGTCATATGAAAAGAAAAGTGATATTCCTTACATAACATTTAATTGTATAAATGCTTTCACAAAAAAGCATCAATTCAAAATTATGCACCGTGAAGATACTTTCCTGGATGAATTAAAATAGACTCTCAAAAAGAAACATAACTTTGTTGGACATTTATTCTACAATGGAAACAAAGTTAATTGGAAATAACAAAATGTTGGTGGAATTTCATTTTCCTCTGGAATGTGAGATTGATATCCTTCCACAGGTTGTATCTGGAGACTATAATCACCATGAATACTCACAAATTCTTAAAGAAATCAAAGTAAAAAAGCAATTTCTGAAAAATTTTACGAATTTAATGAATAACACAACGACTGTTGGATCTGTTGATAAAGATTTTAAACAAACTTTAGCTAAATTCGAAACAATGACTGATAGGCAAAGGAAGAAGTTTAATGATAATATAAGAGAAAAATTTGCTAAATTAAAAGAAAAGAGAGATTATAACCGTCTTTATAAGAAGTCGTATTTCCTAACTTCTGTTGATGATGAGAACGATAATAAGCAGAATACAATTGAGAATATCCCTCAATTTGAAAACAATCCAGACAACAAAGAAAATTCAACATGAGTTTGTGTTAAAACTACCAATTAATTTACGTATTTTTTTTGCCACTAACTTTTCAAGTACAATAATTTTAATAAGAGCTTATCAATAAATATCGCTAATAAAGTAACTGTAAAATGACGTTTATACACATTAATATAATATTATAAAATTATTAATTTATTTTATGTTTTCTTTTTCAAATTTTTATGTCAAATACTTTCTCAAAATTAACATTACGAATATGTTTTTTCACATTAAACTTGAGAATGAATAAATTTTTATACACATGTTCGCATTATAATGATAAAAGTATACGCTAAAAAATAAATAAAAACACCCACCTTTAAAAAAAATTTTTTTAAATTTACACAACAATTCAAGAAAACAATTGGTGGCCCTAAAGAGGGCCTTTGGGATAAAAAAAATATTATTCAAGGAGTAAATTTAAGCACGTTCTCCACGAATTCTTCTAGCCAATTGAATGTCTTTTGGCATGATAGTAACACGTTTGGCATGGATAGCACAAAGGTTAGTGTCTTCAAAAAGTCCAACAAGGTAGGCTTCAGCAGATTCTTGAAGAGCCATAACAGCGGAAGATTGGAAACGAAGATCGGTCTTGAAGTCTTGAGCGATTTCACGAACAAGGCGTTGGAATGGCATTCTACGGATTAAGAGTTCAGTAGATTTTTGGTATTTTCTGATCTCACGAAGAGCGACAGTTCCTGGACGATATCTGTGTGGTTTCTTAACTCCTCCAGTTGCTGGGGCTGATTTACGGGCAGCTTTGGTAGCAAGTTGTTTTCTTGGAGCCTTTCCTCCTGTTGATTTACGGGCAGTCTGTTTTGTACGAGCCATGGTAATGAATAAAGTTTATACTCAAAGATGAGAGTGGTGAAGAATAGCAGAATTTGGATGTCTTATATAATGAAGAAAAGGTCACCACGCCTATGATACTCGGCGCCTAAAAAATGCGCCATAACACGTACACACCTCTTGCACACAAGGTCAACATCATGCGTATAAAAGAGATACTTCTTTATCTTATGTCATCAGTCTCTTTGACTATTTTATACTTTGTTAAGTACTAATTAATTATGTCTGGCCGTGGTAAAGGTGGAAAAGGACTTGGAAAAGGTGGTGCAAAACGCCATCGTAAGGTTCTTCGTGATAACATTCAAGGAATCACAAAACCAGCTATTCGCCGTCTTGCTCGTAGAGGAGGTGTTAAACGTATCTCTGGACTCATCTATGAAGAAACCCGTACTGTTCTTAAATCTTTCTTAGAAAACGTTATCCGTGATGCCGTTACATACTGTGAACACGCTAAAAGAAAAACAGTTACTGCCATGGATGTTGTTTATGCTCTTAAGAGACAAGGAAGAACTCTTTACGGTTTCGGAGGTTAATTTCATTCTCCAATGTGTGCCGTTATTAATTTTATTTTTAATCCCAAAGGCCCTCTTTAGGGCCACCAAAAATATTTTTACTTTATTCTGTTTTCAAATAAAATTTGTTGATTTTTAGTTTTTTCATTTTGTATGGTTTTTTGTAGAAAGATATACAATTTACATAATAATAAGGTTTTTGTAGAATATTAGTTATTCAATTACTGGTTCAACGGTCCTTTTTAAATTTGATTACTTATGCAAAAAGTTTAATACATACATTTACATAGCAAATAATTGAAACACAACCTCTGTTATTTGCCAACAAAGAAGTTATATAGTGTGATTGTTGCATTGTCAAGAGTGAATGTAATCACAAATGAAGTAAATACAAGAAGGAATTAACTTGGAAACATGAGATTCAAAAAAACTCTACAAATACAACAAAGAAATCTCCTCAACTCTTACATTTGGTGAACAAATAGCCGATTAAAGATTTCTAAAGTCCCGATTTTCACAAATAATCTTTTATACATAAAAACTTTATTTTAATAAATAAAAATGGTGAAAAAAAGTAAATTTAAAGTGGTGGCCCTAAAGAGGGCCGTTGGGATAAAATGATGAGATTTTATTAAGCTACAATTTATTTGGAGCTGGTATATTTGGTAACAGCCTTGGTTCCTTCAGAAACGGCGTGTTTAGCCAATTCACCAGGAAGAATAAGTCTGACGGAAGTTTGAATTTCCCGGGATGAGATGGTGGACTTCTTGTTGTAGGTAGCGAGCTTTGAAGCCTCTCCAGCGATTCTTTCGAAGACATCGTTGACGAAAGAGTTCATAATAGACATAGCTTTTGAGGAGATTCCAGTATCTGGGTGGACTTGTTTTAAGACACGGTAGATGTAGATAGAGTAGGTTTCCTTTCTAGCCTTTTTTCTTCCTTTCTTGTCAGATGGACGGACAGCTTTTTGGCTTTTGACGGCCTTCTTTCCTTTTGAAGCGGTTGGTGGAGCCATAGTAATAATTGATAACTTAGTAAAACGTGCAAACACGAGTGATGTTTAAGCAAAATTTTTCAATTTATATACCCTTTCTTTGTGTATAGAAGGTGGAGTGTAGAATACGCGCGCCATGTCATAGTATAAAAAAAGCGTGAAAAAGATGACCTCTCTTTTAGTACCGCCTTCTATACACGATGATTGTCTATATAATGACAGAATTTGTTAGGTATGTCACCGAGTTTGTAACTCACTTATATCGTTGCTCTTTATTCAAATCAATTCGCTATGTCTGGACGTGGTAAAGGAGGAAAAGCTAAGACTTCTGGAAAAGCCAAGAGTCGTTCAAGTCGTGCTGGACTTCAATTCCCAGTAGGTCGTCTCCACCGTATGCTTCGCAAAGGAAATTATGCTGAGCGTGTTGGAGCTGGTGCACCAGTCTACCTTGCTGCTGTTCTTGAATACCTCGCCGCTGAAGTTCTTGAGTTAGCTGGTAATGCCGCTCGTGACAACAAAAAAACTAGAATCAACCCAAGACATCTTCAATTGGCAATCAGAAATGACGAAGAGTTAAATAAACTTCTCAGTGGAGTTACAATCGCCCAAGGTGGTGTACTTCCAAACATTCCAACATCTCTCATTCCAAAGAAAGCTGCCGCTGATGATGCAGCCGAGTAAATTGTATATGATCTCTAAGCTCGTTTAATTTATCCCAACGGCCCTCTTTAGGGCCACCATCTTAGATCTATTGCATTCTCAAGTTTTTTATTTATAACTTAATAAATTTGTTGTCACTTAATTTTCATTTTAGTGTAGTATCACAAGGATACTCTTTCTTCTTAATCGTTGTTTGTGGGGTCATTTTTGGCGGGGTATTATAGCAAAGAATAGGTTGATTGTGATGTAATTATTTATGTTTTTCGATTGATATATGTATGTTATCTAACCTCATGTCGTCAATTAGAATGCAAATCGTTAACAAAGACATCTTGATACCACTTTATTCTATTGTAAAAGGGAATAATTAAATTTTTAATGGTCATATTTTATTTCATCAAAAAGGTTGCTATTGTATTCTTAACAACAAGTGTGAAACACATTCACCATGTGGCATTTATTTTAATGTATAAATCACTCAATCTCAATTACTTTGCATTAATAACATCTGCTTCAAAAAATAGTTGTTGTTAGTAATTGTTAAGGTATAGCAAAATGAAATAAATTTTTGTAATGGAGGGAAACGTTGAAAGGCCTTTAGATTATTTTGATTTTCAATAATAAATAAAACTTAAAATTTTAACAATTAACTACTTTAGCAAATTCCAATCAAATGACGTAAATAGTCACATTTTTTACGTTGAATTTTTAAATACAAATTCTGAACAATTGAATTATTTTCATCAATCAAACTACGATATGATGAATAAATAAAAATATAAGATGATTAACACTAAATTTTTATGGATAAAAAAGTTAAATTGACTAGAAATAAAATTTAGCATTAATTATAAAAATTGTTAATCTTTGACATTAACTTTGATAAAATTAAAATTAATGTTATACCTGATATTAAAAGATCAACAGTCTAGCTTAAAAATTTTTAATTTTGTTTAGTTTATGCTAAACTGCTTAACAGTAAATAGTGATCATACCTGAAAATGAGTATAAAAATGAAATTTTTGTGACTTTTATTATAAGCAACTATTAAAATGCAAAAATTACTTCTTTTGGCTATTTTGGGTTTAACTATCTCCACAATTTATTGTGGTAGTGGCTCTTCTGAATCTAGTGAGGCAAAGGACTTGAAGAAGAAAAAGGAATGTGCTGGGGATGTCGTTGATGAGACTGGAGATTCTGGAAAACCACTTTTAATTGAAGCATTGTTCAATGTATCTATAACTTTCACTGGAGAAGATAAAATTATCTTTGAAGAATTTATCATTGAACTTGAAGGATTATTTGCTTCTGAGAATTATACTTCTCTTGAAATCGTTATGTATTCCTCATTCAAACTTAAAAAATTCTTCTTGAAATATCCAGTATTCTATAAACAATGTAAATTCTTGTCTATTGGATCATGGGGAACATTCTACGATCTTTTCCAAGTTGGAGTTTACCTTTCTGCAGACAAATTCAATGGATGTTTAATTGTAAATGAATCCGGAAAATTCGACCTCATTGAAGCTTTCTTACAGTTCAAATCAAAATGCCCAAATCCAGCTGCCTTTGAAGTTTACATTTCACAATTAACCCTTATCTTGGAATCAATTGAATATTCCGAATCTGAGAAATATGGTCTTATCTATGAATTGATCCTTGAAATATCTGCTGAATTCCCAGACTTGAAAGAAGAATTCCTTGAACTTGAAATCGGAAGTTTCGGATCAATCTACATGCTCCAAGAAATCTCTGTTCAATATTACAGAATGAAAGAAATCAAGAAACTCTTCAAAGGAACACCAAAATGTGAATTTGTTTCTGCATTATACTCATGCTTATCTGATTCACAATACACCCTTTCTATCTCAAACAAAGGATACTTGAAGATTCTTTTTGATCAATTCTCAGTTATCATTGCCAACGATACACTCACATATGCTGAACAAATCAAAGCTATCTCTTATCAATATCGTCAATTTATCAAAACTTTCGGCTATTTACAAGAAACTATTTTATCCTTTGAAATTTCTGCTGAATTCGGTACTTTTGGTGATTTCCTTGCTATGTTTGCTTTTGCTGAATCTGAAGAGTGCTGGCCAGAAGATTTTCTTACTTTCCCAGAAGTTACTACTGAAGTCGCTACAACCGAAGCCGCCACAACTGAAGCTCCAACAACAGTTCCAGTTACTGGTGATTGTTCTACTGCTTCATCCGTTGTCCTTCAAGTTGTTGGTACTCAATCAATCCTCTACACCTCTGCTTCAGCTACATGGTCAACATGGGCTGCCATTGAAAAAGCCAATTGGAAGACATTCTGTGATAAGATTTACGCTAACTATGTCATCTCAACAACAATGACTGAAGAAGCTAAAGTTACTGCTATAATTGCTGATATCAATGCCTATGTTGCATTCTACTATTACAGAGAGGAACACGTTCACTCAATACAACTTGGAGTATGGGGAAATGTTGGACAATTATGCTCATGCTAAGTATGGTAAAAATATCTTATTAAATAAATATTAAAATTTATTCTTTTATTGGATAATAAAATTACAATAAATCGTATTTTTAATGTAAATGAACTGGATTGAAGTTAAATTATAGTCATTTGTTAATGTTCTTTTTTAACGTCCTTATTTATCATATTGACTTACTGGAATTAGTTTATTATCACTGCTAAAATAGATAACTTTAGTTGAAGCGCTATCATCACCATAACCACCTTAAAAAACAATATGAAAGATTCTAATTAACACTTACGTGATAAACTTTATGAGATGCAACAAAGGCAATAGTAATAGCAACGACAATAGCATTAATGAATTTCATTTCTAGTTGTTGGTGATAATTTAAAATTCCATTTTACTTATATCGCATTTCGATCGAAGTTTTTATAGATTGAACAAATTTGTAGAAATTCTAAAAAACTTCTTTATATATTCATTTAGTTCATACAACTCTTTTTTTACTATTAAATTGATAATATAAACAACTTTGTTAATTCATAATCATATTCATATAATGGTAAATATTACATATTAATTTTAACTGTAATTCTAATGAAGTCATTTTTTATCACTACTAATATTTAACTATAATTATAAATTACGTATAAAATAAATCTTACATCTTAAATTTGTTTTACAATTTTCAGAATATTTATTCTTTAAACAAATATTTTGCAACATTTTATGTATGATATTTTAACCAAAAGGTTTTTTTGTTTGAAATAATATCTTAATTATAAATTTAAAGACCCTGATAATATCTACTTTTGATTTAAAATTTTTCAAAGTGTATATAATATTCTTTAAAATGATAATTTTATCTAGAAGGTATAAAAAATTCTTCCAATAATATCTTTGAAACCTTTCAAAAATTAGGTCTATAAATAATTGAACAACATTTATTCATTGGCAAATAAACAATGATACAAAATATTATGTTATAAATAATATATTTTGATTAAAATCAAAATGTTTAATGAAAAACATATTCCAATCATATAAGATTAAAGCTAATTTATAACATTAATGAATCTAGAAGATTTGTAAGAACATTTTTTAAGAAAGCATTATTTAGTGTTTCCAAATCTTTAAATAACCGACTTAAATTATCTTTGAAGAATATATCATTTAAAAAATTATTTGAATCTGAGAATTGTATATTGCTTGAAATAATTGTGAGTTCCTTATATAAATTCAGCATATGTTGCCATCAAAAAAAAGCCAACTAGAGGACATTCTTTGATAGGATTTACGTTAACTATTTTATCTCAACAACAATGACTGAAGAAGCCAAATTTATTGCTATAATTATCAATATCAATACCTATCTTGCTTTCTACTACTAAATAGAAGAACATGTTTACTTAGTCAAAATTAGAACCAGGAGAACTGTTGAAGAATTATGTTCATGTAAAAAATTGTTCAATACATCATGGAACAATTTTAAATCATATTAAAATAAAATTTATCAGATAGTTCTGCATATTTTTTCTCAAAACACCATTTTATCATATATTTTATTTATTATGAATAATATTTTGGAAATTAAAGCATAGTATACGTTAGTATATATAAAAATATATTATTTAAAACATTTTTGGTTAAATAAATTTATGTTTATATTATTTATGATTTTTTTCTTTTGTTTTCCTTTCCTCTGTATCATTTTTAAAGAGTGTAAAAGATACAACGAGTTGCTTATCAACATTCATCACAGCAGCAACATTATCGTGAGATCCCGTGTAACTTGGAGCACTAAATATTGTTACAAGCTTCCTGTCCGCGAAAAATTCAAATCCATCTTGAACAACTTGGTGACCCCGGACGATTAATTCTAGATTGTGTTTAAGTAAGAATGCCTCTAATGCTTCCCTACCAAAGACACGAGCAGCACCACGTGGTGAATCTTCGTATCCACTTATACCGACATCTGGATCAGCCCATGTTAGATCAGCTAGGACACCTAAATCAGGTATCTCACATGGCCTTTCAACACGATCAAGTTGTCTAAGATCAACGAGATCTTCTGATATCCCACCATGCATGCATAGAATTTTTTTCCAACCCTAGCACAGAATGGCATACAATTGAATGCCCATTGGAAGGCGTCATACAATGCAGGTGAGTATCTTTTTTTACATTCAACAAAGAAACCATAGTGCATGTTGACGGGTCTAAAAAATTTTGACTTTATAAATAAAATATTATTATTTTACCTCGATTCATGGTTCCCCCTAAGAAGTGTCGTTTCTGATGGGTAGAGTACTTTAAGGACAAACAATAAAGTAATGCATTCAATACTGAATGGTCCCCTATCAACGTAGTCCCCAAGGAAGACATAATTTTTAAATGGTGGAAAGCCATTGAAATTTATGATAGCTAATAAATCCTCATACTGTCCGTGAATGTCTCCAACAATGATGACTGGTGGATTGACGTCAATATACGTTTTAGACATCCAAAACGTTTCACGTGCCCTATAACATAACTCAATAAGTTCCTCCTCACTGAATAGGATTGTTGAGAGAGCTGGTCTCCATTCATGAACTAAACGATTAACCATATCACAGAGCCATTTTTTTATCTCATCTTTGGTTCTGTGTGGTAATTTGCTAAGTTTATCTGATGGGTTATATTTTTGAGTTATGCCTTCATTTTGTCCTCCAAGTTCATTCGCCTTTTTTGTACCTTTTTGTTCAGACATATTGGTATGATAAGAATAAATATGCTATGTATTACTTTTTTTCTAGCAATCTTATTATTGAATATTGAAATAAAATTTGCATTTCTTTTCGTATAAATTTTCAATATTGCTTTTTACTAGCTGGTATTATGTGGTAAAAAAGACAGTCAACAATAAGTTGTCCTAACTATCATAAATTGCAAAAAAATTTTAAAGATATAAAAAAGTTTAAACTTTGTATTTTAATACTTTAAAATTATTCTTGGAAGTGTACTTAATAACAAAATATATTGATAGTTAGTTACAAGAAAACATCTGAAAGTAATGAAAAAAATGTTTAACTAATATTTTTAGTAACATTATTTGAAGTTAAAAATGAAATTTCAATAACTTGCGTAGATTCATTAGATGTAAGATGTTATTTATAAAAGATTATTGTTTGTTTTATTTAATAAATCTCTAAAACATGCATAAATTATTTTTTCCTTTTTTGGAATTCTGACGGAATAATTATGTACTTTTATTGTGACATACAATAAATTTGGATTAATTTATTATTCTATAAGGACATACGACTTTCTTATATTGATGTTAATAATTTTATAAAATGCTAATGATTTATGTGTTTCCTTATATAAATTTGAAATTATTTTTCTCTTTTTTTGCATTGTAGTTTGTTAAGAAAAAAACACTCAGATACAAGGGAAAAAAAGGATTTTTTTTTAGAAAAATTTATTTTAGTATTATTTTAAATATCTTATCAAATATTCACGCATATATAAGTATATTTTTATTAATATTTTTTTAAAAATAATTTCAGTTGAAATTCTAGATGTATGTTAACAAGGACTTAAGATTAACATAGGTAAAAATAAAAATTTACTTGTAACATAGATACAACAACAGAAATAACATCCTTTTCTTTTATTATTCTCTATTAAAAATTACACAACAAATTTCACCCATAAAAACAACACATTTCTCTTTAACTATTTATTTTAGTTATCTATTAATATTATCATTTTTCTAAATATGAATCACCCAACTAATTCTAAAAATTAAATATTATAAATATCGTTAAAATCCCTACATAATCTAAAAATAAACTTTTATACTACTTAAAGACACAATTATCAACCAAAAGAATAAACTTCTTTACTTTTTAACCGTGTAAATGGTAGAATAGTAATTGTCAAATCAAAATTATTGTGTCCTCTAAAATTGGTATATTGTCATTGGAAGATTTTTCGATGATTTATGTGATGTTAAAAATTAGGAAAACAACTTTTTTTTTCCACTGTTTTTATTATTTATTTTATTTTTTTTTCTACTCGTTTTTGATGAATTTTAAAATTCTTTTTATATCTATTTATGGTAATAAGTAACAAGATATGTGTAAAAAAATTTTAATAACATAATTAAATCATTTGCTTTTATATTTTATGGGATGTTTTTTTTATTTAATAGATATACTTTTTTATCCTGCAATTTCAATTATAAATTTCTTTCTATTTAATCTTTTAAAACTTGTTATTACATATTCCCATGTCTATTTCATATAATTTATAATTAACACTTTTACTATTGTTCTCTTTGTCGTGTACTTTTAATTAAAATTTTTAATGATAATTTGTTAGAAATCATTAATTGTTGATATGTTGCGCATATCAATCTAGTATGTATATAATAATATTGATTGAATGAATATTATTAAAGCATTACATCAGATATATGTATGTATAAACGAAAGTATCGTTTTTTCATTTTGAATTCTAAACAATAATATATTAAAAGGGCTCATCTTTTGTTTAGGAATATAATTTCAATATATATGATATTTAATATTAAATTTATATGGAAGTTACCATTATAATCACTCTATTTACAAATAGTGGTTTTCGATAATATTCCATATGTCTATATTAAACATTATTTTAATAGATAAACTTAATCTTATTTTTATGTTATAGAATTTAAAGATGAGTGATTATCTGGGTTTGTTAAGAAAGGAACATGTTGAGTTACAGGGAAAATATAATAATTTATTGAAAAAGTATAATTCAATTATTGCAACCTCAAAAGTTGACAATGACTCTGAGGAAACTTCTTTTTTATATAAACTTGCAAAGAATATCTCTCAATTATTTGATAATAATCTATATAGGTATGTGAGTTAATGAGAAATTTTCATAATAATCGCTTTATCTTTTTAATTTCTCCCATTCCAGTGATGTAATTATAAAAATATCAGATTCAGAGATTAAAGCACACAAAATTGTCATAACATCACACACAAATTACTGGGATTCTGAATTATTAGTATCCAACGTCTTGGAACTATCAGGTAATAATTTTTGAAGATTCCCATTGATCTCAAACTTAGAATTAGGATTATGATTATTATCTTCTAATACATCATAATACACTAACCCCATAAGATTTTCCGTTTGATCATCAACAGAACCTCCAAATATCTTTAACATTTGTTTTGTGTATAGTTAAAAGAATGATGTCAATATCATTTGGGTTATAAAATAGTAGTGCTTGATAAGAGAATAATAGCATTACGTATCACCAATATGCATTTTATATTGCATATAATACTTTACGTCACAGTTTCACAGGAAAAAAATTCTTTTTAACACATTATTAAACGATTAAATAATATTTATTTCATACTTTCAGATATCAAATATGAAACTGTATATAATATATTTAAATGGATGTATAAAGATGAATTGGATGTCTCATTAACAACAAATGACTACATGAGCATTCTATCAGGAGGTAAAAAATTCAAATTAGACTATTTAGTTTACCTATGTGAATCGGCGTTAATTAACAGACTGGAGACGGATAATTGTATTAATATTTATCAATTTTCAGAAAATGAAAATTTAGATAGGTTAAGAAAACATTGTATTAATATTGTATCGGAGAGGTGGGAGGACTTCAAACCACAACATTTTTCATCACTCTCCCCAAAATTGCTTTATGATATGGTTAAGGGACATTCAAGTTCCGTTTTAGGTAGTATTATAAGATTACAAAGAGAAGATGTGTTGTTTTTGTTTTTAATTGAGAATGGTCAACAACTTGAGGTTGTTACTAATGAGTATACTGATAAGAATGAACTACCATTAGGATTGGCATTGAAATCGAAGCAGTTTTCTATTGCTAAGACGTTAGTTGATAATAAAGCTAATGTTAATGCAACATATAAAGATGGGAAGTATCTTTTGTTTGAGGCTATTGAAGATGATAATATTGAAGCTGTTGAATTCCTCGTTTCTAACGGAGTCCATTTAGGTGCTGTCCAACCAGAGACCAATGAAACTCTATTACACACCTTTGCTAGTAGTACCTCAATGACTGAGGGTATGTTAACATGGGCCACAAGTCAAATAAACAAAATGGATTTTGTCAACCAACTCGACAACAAAGGAAGAACACCCCTATTTATAGCTATCGACAAAGAAAATAAACCTATAATAGATTTATTATTAAAAAACGACCAATGTGATGTAAATATCTCCAACATCGACAAAATAACTCCACTAGAAGTCTGTCTCTTCGAAAGGAAAGATCTCGAGATCTGTGAAAAATTGGTAAACAAAGGTGCTAATGTTAACAGCAAAAATGGTATGGGTCAAAGTTTGTTACACATAGCTGTTATGAATATGAATATTGAAGCAGCTAAATTTATCAATAGTAATCACGGTGATGTTAATATATTAAATAATGAGGGGGAGACACCTGCACATATATTGTTGAAGTATAAAAATAACCATGAATTTGAGGAGGTTCTGAAGATGTTGGAGTATTTGATTAGTCCGGATTTAGATTTATCTATTCAGGATCAAGATAATTTAGATACTGTCATTCATTTGGCTGTTGATAGGGTAGAGATATTAAATAAGTTTAAGGATTTCAAGTTACCTTTGAAGGTTATTAATGGTAACAAGGAATCCCCTCTGAAAAAAGCATTAATGAATAATTACTTCCAAAGTAGTAAACTTTTGATAGATTTAGGAAGTGATATAAATGAGAAAAATGAGGATGGAGAATCATTGTTGGTTGAGGCATTAAAATCAAAGAATTGTGATATGGCAAAATTCCTAATTCAAGAAGGTATCAATTTAGGTGACAAAAGTGCCGAAGGATTATCGTGTCTCGAGATTGCTGTTGACAACAATTTAGTAGATATTGTTGATACATTATGCCGTTCTGGAGTTAATATCAACAGAATGAATGAGAAGACTTCACTCCCTCCACTATGGAGAGCCCTCGACAAGGAATTATTTGATGTTGCAAAGATATTATTTAATTATGGTTGCGATGTTGAGGGGTGGTCGGAGAGTGAAGACAAGAGATGTGTCCAGACGTTGCTTCATAAAGCTATTGATCAAAGCAATCAAAAAGGTGCTTGTTTCTTGATTGAGCATGGTGCTAATGTTAATGCATTGAAGAAGTACCATTCTAATAGTGATGATGACAAACAAAATCCTCTTCATATGAGTGTTATATGGGGATTGACAGATGTTAGTATGAAACTTATAGCTAATCCCAATATGGAATATGGTGCACAAGATGGTGATGGAAGGACACCAGCACATTTAGCGATTCAAGAACAAGATATAGAGATTTTAAAAATCCTCCTCTCAACAGATGATGTATCATTTTTGAATACCCGTGACAAATTAGGAATGACACCACTTGCTTTAGCAATGAAATTAAAGAATGTCAATGCTGCTAAAGAGATTGTTAATCGCCTACCACATGCCGCAGTTCAAGTAAATGGGAATGGTGAAAATTTACTACATTGTGCCGTCAAGAATGACGATCTTGAAGGTGTATTTTTTTTGTTGGGTCTACAAATAGATGTCAATATTTGTACTCAAGATAAGTATAAATTTACTGCTTTACATCTCGTTTCCCAGACGGGGAATGAAATGATAATGAGGAATTTGATATTAGCTGGTGCTAGATTGAATACAGTATCAGAGAAAGGTTTATCATCAATGCATATAGCTGCTTATCATGGACATTCAACGTTACTACAGATATTAATTGAGAATGGTGCTGAGTGTAATATTGTTGATACACTAGGTAATTCACCCCTCCATTCAGCTGTCCTTGGGGAAAGTGATGAATGTTTCAAGAAACTACTTATAGAAGGTAATGCAAACCCATTTATCCAAAATATCTTTGGACAGAGTTGTCTTCATTTAATGGCTGGTATAACACCCAAGACATCAGTTAACATGTATAAAATATTAAAACAAACAGTCCCTGATTACCCACTGGAGATGGTTGATGCAGAAGGTAATACAGTATTCTTATTATCGTACATTCATGGTAATGGTGATTTATGTAGATTATTAACAAAATCAAATGTTTGTGTTGCGGTGACAAACAACCAGAATGAATCTATATTTAATATTGAAACACCAACAAAACAACTGTTATATGGATTATTGGATGGTTTACAGAATGAGCCAAAGTGGGCTGATGGTGAGATATGTTTGGAATGTAAAACAAAATTTACCCTAACAATGAGAAAACATCATTGCAGGCATTGTGGGAGACTTGTTTGTGCAAAATGTTCAGAAAAAACAATGCCATTAATAAAATATGGTATCCAGAAACCTGTACGTATCTGTGAAATATGTCATGATGTCTTAACAGTAGGAGTTCCAAAAAACTAATTTATTAATATATATATTATACAAATAGATATATTAAAATGTTTAAAAAATTTTCTTAGTAAAATATAATCATACTTATTATTATTTATAAATAAACAAAAAAAAAATCAGTAAACGTATAATATAAAATGACACACACCCTTAGGTTTTATAATTTTTAATAGAGATCTATATTTTGTAAATTACTTTTTTAAAAGGAAGAAGATTATTAATTTGTATGCTCCTAAAGTCAAAATGTTATGTTTTTTTAAGTTATTATTATAAATTTTGAATTGTAGTTTGTAGTAAGGGTGAACTCTGTTGTTTTCTCATTTTTCTTGTAAATGTTAATGGTAAAGATTTAGGTATTTTTGATTGAAATCTTGAACACTGAATTGATGGTAAAGTTTTTTTGTATTTATAATAGAAAAGAAAAAGTTTTGTTGTGGTAAAAAATCTAGAATGTCGGTGGATCTGAAAGTTGAGTCCAAGGGTTGCAGAAATTGTTTGTTGCCTCGTCAGCATCACTTTCCTTCCTTGGTGACGGTAATTCATATCCCTTTTGGACGATGTAGTCTAAAATAGAATTTTTATTATTAATAGAATAATTAAAAGCTTTACCTTTAAGGTATTTAGCTTCCTCTTTAGCATTTAAAAGAGCTTTAAAAAGCAATTGTTTAAATTTAGTTTCTTCACTCAAAGTATGCTGCATTCTTTCCTTATCACTATTTAATATCTTAATTCTATCTTCATAACTCTTCTCAATCAACTCAATTCTGTAATCATTCTCAGCACGAATTTTTTCTAATCTCTTTATTAAAATTTCACAAGAATCATTCTTTGTTGCCAAATTTTTCAATAATTTTTTATTGTCACTTTCTAATTCCATTAATCGTGGTTTGCAAGTGACATTACAATCAACTTGTTTTAATTCCTTCAATTTTTGTTTCTCTGTTTTCAATTCTTTTTCCAATTCCACTTTTCTACTAGTTACTTCAGAGATCTTTTTCTCAAGATTGGTGATTGTAATTTTATCTTGATCACGGTATTTATTGATATTTGTGTTTTCAGTTTCCAATTGTTCATAGTGAAGTTTGATCTTTGTTAATTCTGCCTTTGAACTTTTTTCAGCGATTTCACACTTTACTAATTGACTACGAAGATCCTTTTCAATTGATGATTTCTTTTTTAATTGTAATTTTAAGTTCTCAATCATTTCATTACTAAAAAGTTAAAAATTAATATTAGTTAGTGTCAAAATACCTTTCTTTAAGTTGCCTGTTTGTTTCTTCTCTCAATTCCATTCTTTCTTCATTTTCTTTATCAGTATAACTGGATGTCTTCGAGTTATCTCTTATATTATCATTATAATTGTACAAAATATTTTCACCATTATTTAATGCTCCGTTGGATTTTAGTGGAGAATTACTATGTTCACTCTTCCTATTCTCTGTATCGCGTCCACGTTGGCGTATCTTTTTCTTATTTTCTTTAAGTGAAATAGATCCACTTGAAGAGGGACTTTCTCTAGAACTATAACAATCTTTATTACCATCTCCATTTTCACCGAGTTGAAAGAAGTCGTCCTCCTGTGCATTATATTCCTCCTCACTGCATTCCTCTGATGTCAATGAACTGTTATCACTTAACGTATCAGAGTCATTATTTTTTATAAACATATTACTTATATATTGGAATGATACCATTGTTAGATAACACAAAAATTCATAGATATTTTTTAATGTTCCAAACTTTTTGTTCTTCATCGGTAATTGGTGTTTGACAACCTCGACATTGGAACTCCAACTTGCAGTTGAAATTGAATCAGTATCATCTAACTCCTCTGAGTTAATGCTCTCCTTGGAGGAGTCTTTCTTATCAATTGTATTAACATTATATTGACTATTTTTATTACTTTTCCCGTTACACTTACTCTGTTTTCTAACACTTTTACAAGGGTTATTTTTTTGACTAGCTGTGAATTTTTTAATACTTCCTTCATTTGTCACCGTATCCATTATTGCAGAAATGGGAAGATTTTCATAATTTTTATTGTTTTTACTTATCTGACTTTCAACAATATCACCATCATATAAATAGTAATTTTCTTTATCATTATTATAATTAGTAACTGTCTCCAAATTGATTCCTGTTAATTTATACCTATAATCATAGTTATTTTTGGGTGAATTTACTGCATCACACATAATATCATATATAGATGTATTTTTAAGTATAATAGTTTTTCTTTCACGATCCTCCTTCCATAAATAATAATATTTAAATAATGAAAATACAAAACATAATATCGGATAAGATATACAATGTGCTGCAAAAGGTTTACAAAAATCTAAAACTGTAAATGTGAAGTAATCTTTTGTATTAGAGTTATTCAGTGCTTCATCATTAATATCACCTATATATTCCATATTTTCAGTGCCCTCGAAATATGAGTCTGTCTTTGTGGTGTATAGTGTTAATGAATTCGGTGCCAAGAATGATTTTCCACTCCACACATGTGTTTCTAATTTACTCCTACCATATATCTCAAATAACACAGATAGAGTTATAAATATACCACTCATAAAACTCCAGGAACGATCACCTATAAAAAATGAGAGAGTAATAAAAAATTAATAGAAAACTTACTAGAATAATAAATATATTGAGTCCATACCCAAGCCGTAGCAACAATCAACATAAATGGCACCGGTACAAATAGACAAAAAATGAGATCTACAGTTGCTATATGAATAAGAAAAACAAAAGTTAAATCAGGATACTTCAAATATTTTGTTAAATTATTATTTAAATTGTTTTTCTCACAACAATTTCTAATGTATAACCAGAATGGCCATAATAATTCAACACGGAAACCGGTAAGCATGTCAATTGAAAGAAAAAGTATCCATACTAAGAAAAGTTTAATATATTGGAAAAATGACAAAGAACATGATTCATTTCCTTCAATTTTTGATACTTTCTTTATGCTTCTTTTGGGTTTTGGAATACCTTCACCACGTGTCCTTTTAATCATGATTTTTATTATTATTTTTTTGTCTAATTTAATAGAATTGTTATGACAATAATATTTTTAATTAGTTCAATAGACAATATGTGAATAAAATCATAAAGAATAGTTATAAATATAAAAAATACGTTATAAAAAGTCTAGAGATAAAAAAATAGATAAATTTTATGTTTTTATAAATTTTAAAATATGACAAAAATTTTAAAAATAACAAATAACATATAAAGCTTTAATTTTGACCTTCTATAATAAAGTTTTGATATTTTATACAAAATATAATAAATATTAATCAATGTGTCATTTGCCAAAGACAAATGTTTAAATAACAAAAATATATTTTAAGTTGTCTCATTCAATTAAAATTATAAAACAAAAATATGAATTATTAATAAAAGTAAAAATAAATATATCTAATTTAGTATAATATAAATAGAAGTCTTTCGGCAAGAAAAAGTCCCATGCCTTCATTAGATGATAAAATCGATAAAAATAAGGTTAATGTATATTTAATATCATATTTATATTTTAAACAATATAAGATCTAGTCATAAGTCTTCCTCTCACAATAACACATATGATTTTTGGCAAAAAGAATATTTAGTTATTTAAAAAAAATTGCTTTTTGTAAACTAATTCTACAAATTTAACATTTCTCATTTGCCTTTCGATTGTCATTCTTAGCTGAGAATATGTTGTTAGCACTACTACATCTAACATTATGCGGCCACTAACAGCCAAAGAAGACAAAACACTAAGCCACTAGCATCAGAGACGCAATATATATAAATACCCAACTACATGATAAAGCAATTATATTCATTAATATATTAATGAGTGAAATTAAAATAAAAAATATTATTTTTTAAGTAAATTTTAGATAATTACTATTGTTGAAGTAATTAATGTGGATGAAGTTATAATTTAATAATAAAAATATTATAGTTATTAGTAAATACTTGTTATTTTATAGATAAATAAATAGGAAAGAAAATCCATTAATATATAATGAGGATTCTTGTTTTTCCCTACTTTTTTTAATAAATTTAATCCAATTAACCCCCTTACTTATTGAGCATCTCTTTTTAAATTGTAAAAAGTAACGTTAAAAATATCGTTGTATAAGTGTTAATAATCTTGATGATATGCCCAACTTAACATATAATACATCCTAAGATATATTTTATCAATGGCATATGTGGTTGTAATGTATTAATATATTACGTATCATAGTTAAAATTATAAAAAAAAATTAACTACCTAAATTGATGATGAACTATAGTTAAAAATTATAGGAATTGTTTATAAATGTACAAAATACACATAAAATATTTTATCTGTGTATTTTAAATATAACTTTTTTATTCGTTATAAAATACGGGTAATTATTAACTTATTTTTTCCTCTACTGACCTATGTTCTTTTCGATATTTTTATTTTTAAGTCTTTTTTAGAAATAATATAAAGTTTAGTTGATAAAAAGTTAATCAGAAAGTATATTAGTGGTATGTATCATGCCGACGTCTTATTATATTGGATAATTTTACTTATACAAATAGATACAATCAAAAAACCCTGTTAAAATATATCATTTTTAGCTGTGTCAATTGTTAATGGATAAAAGTGATGAAAAGACCTAGTGTCTTGCTAATTTCTTTATTATAAACCCTTCATTTGACAAATACGTTTATTTTAAAATTCGGACCATAATTAGAAGGCAAAAATATAGAAAAATTAGAGCAGAAATATTTTAAATAACTTCATTAAACGGATGTTAATAAACTATATACCAATCGTGAAATCGTTTTAGGAAAATAAAAGTCTTTATATATCCTCTCTCTTTCAATGATATAATTGATAGTGGATAAACTAAATTAAGAAAATAAATATAAAGTTATATGATCATAATGAATGTTCAAGAGAATTAAATTAACAATTAAGAGACGCGTATAACAATATCTTAGTAACTGATAACTTTTATTTATATATCATAAAATGTCATAAAATGTAATTCAAGAATAATATCAAAGTTATTTATAAATTAATAAAGTATTTGATTTCTGAGCAGTATTAAAAATCATCACCCCTAACCAAAAACGTGCTAGCACACAAAAAATAAAAATATTTTTTAATAAAGCATGCAAAAAAGTCGCAACATCTGATTAGATAATGTCGATTGCTCAAAATAATTTTTACATAATATCAATAAACAATAAAATAAATTATTATCAAATAAAAATTCATTAAGTGTATCAAACTATTATCAGTTTACAACTTTATTTTCTTACCCCTATTATTTTAAGGAAATTTATACAATCAAAAATTATATTACTTCTACTCGATAACTTATTATATAATTGTACAAAAGATAAAAAAGTAAATAGTAAAATATTGAAACAGGATTATTTTTAGAATACATTTTTATTAAGAGCATCATAAAATTCTAAATCAAATTCGAGGATTATATAAAGTTGCTAGGGAAAAAAACTATATTTTAAATGTCGGATGATTAAATTAATAATTGAACTTTGAGCATGTAATTTGTTTAACTATTAGATTTTGAGAATTCTCCTGTTCCGATAGTTGAAGGGGAGGGGGAATAAATAAATATGTTCACTATTTTTTTTTATCGTAACAAATTAAATTAAGATTCTTGAAGTATTCATCTTTTTTTAGCGATAAATATTTATATTAGAAAGTAATGTTAATTAATAAAATAACCGTTAACTTTTTGTAAATGGCAACATGAATATATGTATATAGTCTTTCTCCTGACATATATTTCAAAATATTATATTTTACTACTATAATGATGAAAGGATGATAAAATAATATTTTTATTAAGAAATTATATTTTTATATGTGGATGTTGAATACAAAAAGGGAAGAAGTTAAAAAAAAAAGAAGTATATTACAAAATTGAAGTATAGAAGCTTTAAGGTGAAGCTTTAATGTTAATAGGGGAGCATAGAAATTAATTAAACAAAAATTTTAACTGCTTTATTTTTATTAAAGATAGTTATATCTGGATTATTAAAGTGCCGTTTTATGAAGTAGTAGAATTAAATGAATTTTTTCTGTTGAAATTGTTTGTAATATATCAATTTCATTTAAAAACTTTATGAATATTAATAAGAGTATTAGTAGATATGAAAGGTCTTTAATGTCTAAGTATTAAGTAGTAGTAGTCTTAATTAATTAAAGATGTAAGGTAAACTTTGAAAATATGTTTATGCTAACATAGAATTTTTTTGATACCTTAACATAATAAGAAAAGAATCAAAGAGTGAAGTATTTAATTTTAATAACTAGAAATAATATTTATTTGACTTTTTTTTAATTACTTATTGAATGATATTTATTACAACATCTCAAAAATTTATAAAGATACACATAACGTGGGATTTTAGGATAATAAGTGATTGAACAAAATTAATAAATATATAATATATATCACCTCAAAAACATTTTTTTATATTGTAGATATCTGTTAATAATAGGAATAACGGCAGTTGGTTAAAGATTGCCCCTCAATACTAGAAAATAATAAAATATTTTATTTAATATTTTTTAAATTCAATGAATAATTAATAATTCATAGGACAATAAAATTATTTTATAATTATTTACAATATTCTGAGAAAAAATTTTTTATGCAATAAAATGAAAACATTGTAATGAAATTATGGTTAGTGTCCTGATGATTGTTGTGGTGCCGTTGCCTTGGGAACACAAAAAGGGAAAGTAATGATTCCTTAGTGCTATCCTATTTTACGTTATCATATATATAACTAAGGATATAACGTTTAAGTGATATTTATTAATAAATGCAATTTATATTATAATTATTGTTATACTTTTTAGCTAATAGCTTCATGTATGATTTGTTTGAAGATATAATTACATGTATTTTTACGTAAATAAAAGTTTATATTCTCTTTTTCCTCTAATCTTACTAAGTTAATCTTAATTATCTTTTTTTATTCGTAATTTAGATATTAATGTATATAGTTAATAATTTTGTTTGCCATTTCATTAAGCCTTTCCAAATACGTAGAAAAGATGTAGATTGCATTTCTTTTTGCAAAAAAACTAAAAAAAGATTTTTCGATAATAATGAAGCAATTTTCCTATCATCTATTTTCGTAGTACATTAAAATACATTAATTATAAATAAAATTGGAAAATGTTCATGATGTGTTAGATGAAGTATATTTATAGATGGTAATGAGCAAAAATTTCTAAAATAACATCTCAATTAAGTAATGCTTGATATATCATCAATGAAAAGTAAATTGCATATTAATTCATACATTTAAAACGAGTTTAATAAATATAATATAAAATTTGATATACTTTTTTAGTTAGTTAAAAAATTTTTATAATTGATAGTATCAAAATATATATACATATATTGTATTTAATTTTATAAGAAAAGGTTAATGGAAAAGTTAAAGTTATACTTTTATATTTTATATGCTTCAATTAACACATCGTTTTTCATTTTTATTATACTGTTAAATGAAACAAAATTCATAATCATAGGGGAATTTATAAACTAAAGCCATAATTCTATATTTCATTCTATATATATAAATTGTGTTATAGAAAACGTAGAAAATGTGTAATGTTTACAAGATTTTTATAAATATTAATGTTTATAGATATAAAATGTTAAATTTTTAAGAAAAATCTTTGTTCAAAAATATTACATAAATAATGATTTATGGTTTCAATAATAAACCATTAATTATAATAAACTATAAAAAATCAGTTGGAAGGATAGTTATAAGAAAGTTAAGATTACACATGATAATTTATAATTTTGTTTAATATTTATAAAAATATTTATATATATGGTGTTATAACATGTAATTACAATAATCACCTGTTAATATATTCATAATTAAAAATATAATATTTTTGTTTTTCCAAGTATATCATTATAATATCAGATTGAACTTAGACAGACTAAATATTTACTTAAATTGCAAATTTATTTTTTAGTCAATTAACAGTATTAATTATGGATAATAATCATGGGGACCAAGATCCATTGACATTTCAACTAACTCGCCGAAATGGAATATTATTTTGTGCAGAAACTTTACAACCAGTTTTTTGTAAACCAAAATTAATCCCACTAAAAAGTGTTACTCTTGAAAAGTTAGAAAAAATGCAACAAGAAGCATTAGATAAACTTGAGGAATTGGAAAAAAATAAAGAATATATTAATGTATGTATAAAACAATATGTGTCTCATAAAAAAATTAGACTTAAAATAGTTTTTATATTTCTTTTTATTATCTTGCCTTTGCAATATATTTTTTTAATTAAGTATAGTATTATTATTTAAGATTTTATAGACTACACTTTGGTGATAAAAAATTTAAGGTTCATTAATTACAGCTATTTGTTAGATGCTATTATTTATTTATATATTCTATTAATTCTTTTCTTAAAACTAATTAAATATATATATATATATAGATTTATAAAATGATACAAAAACTAATAAACATTTAGAATTATATTTTAAATTTAATATTAAATAAAACCATAATAATAGTAGTTATAAAAAAGGAATATAAAATACTTATCTTAACAAAACTATTTTAGGAAGGAGACAATTTAAAAGCAAATTCAAGCAAACACAATAATGAAATTGAAGAGTTGAAAAGTTATTCTAAAAAAACAGATGTTTGGAGTGCAGACGATTAAATGTACCTTATATTTATTATTATAATAAACTATGATAAATTTTTTTTAAAATGTCACTTTTCTCTCTAATTTATACTACCATAAACTAAATGAAAGATAATTAAATTCTACTTCGAGAAATGTTATTGAGTTTTTTCTTTTTCTTCATCACTCTTATTTATTTGAATTGCTTTTATTTTATGAGCTTTGTAAATTAAAGATATTGTACAAGCTATGATGAGAGAACCAACACCGATGACAGTCATTTTTTGGGAATCCTCTGCAGCCTCGAGAACGAATTCTTTTAGTTGTTCATAGAATTGTTCTATTAATGTTGGGGGTTCTGGGACACGGTGACCACGTTGATCTTTGAATTTGGATAGAGCAAATAGTGTTAGTGTTCTGACGTCTTTGGCTGGGTCATTGTAACGATACATTTTGCCTCTATGGAATAGAAGGAAACATGGTGTGAAATGCTCATCGACCTGAAAACGTTCTGTCACATCATCATTTGTCGATGTATCAACTTTTCCAACGTGAACAAGGCCTCTTAACTTATGTGCTACAGTCTCCCATAGTCCAATGAATGCTCTATCATCAATATCATCGCCATTATAAAACATAACAAACCAATCCAATGAACCTTCATTTGGTTGGTAGGAATTAACTAAATTTTCAAAATTATTATCAGTCAAATCCCATGTAGCAATCTCATCATGAGCTCTAATCCACCGCAATATGGTTTCAGGATCTTTTATTGGTACATCACAAAGGACTGGATTACGATTCCTCCTAACGTAAAGAAGAGCTGGATATGTTTGAATTCCAAATTCCGTAGCAACAAGTCTATCATTAGTCTTGACAACCTCAATATATCCAGTATCCTCAATTGCACTATCAATTTCTTCAATAACATTTAATGCATCCTGACAATCGGGACACTTTAATTTCCCATCATCTATATTGTTGGAAAGAGATATAATAAAAGTCTATTATAAAAAAAGTACTTACAGAAAAAAATAACTAAATTTTTAGATGCTTCTTTAATAAAATCATCGATTTTATCTTCATCTACATCCTCAATAGTAAATTCATCATCCATAACAGTATGGACATTTTTTGGATTACTGGGAGCATAATCATTAGCATTATTATCTTTTTTGGAACCCTTTCCTTTCCCAGATTTTTTCTGAATTATTGGTGTAGAATGGTGAATCGCATCATCAGCAGCAGTAGCTTTTGTATGTGAATTTTTCTTTTTACACTCAATAACAAAAATTAAAATAGATGAAATAATGATAAGAAGAAATATATTAAAAAATATTCTTGTCATAACTATAAGTCTATCTCTAACTTTTAGTAGAATGGTAAAATTCAATACAAATCAATTAGAGGTATATACTCTCCTTTTTATCTACTAAACTTATAGTCAATCAAAATATTTAAGAAAAAGTTTTGTTGGTAAATCAATGCCAATAGCAATAATCATTAACTTTATATTTTATATATCAGTAAATTATTTATGAAATATCGCTCTGACATTAAATATAATATAATATGTATATTTAGTTAAGATATATAGAAAATTTATATCTAACTTATTTTATTTAGTTTCAATTATATAACAAAAGATATAAGCATTTTCTGTGGTGATGGAAAATATATATTAATCAGACAAATATATAAAAAAGAAAGTTATTACTTATAAATATTGTTTACCTTTTCGTTGCCCTATTATTATGATATATATGAATATATATCTTTGACAAGCAGAAACTGATAGCCATTTCCCTAAAATACAGTTACAAAATATTATTTATTAAAACAAAAGCATTAATTAATATTTTCCACCTTAATCAACTCCTATTTCATCTACTGGTGTATTATTATCTGCTGAATCATTATTTTTATTTAAAGATGTATTTAATTTCTTTGATTGAAGTATTTGATTTACCAAAGCATCTCTGAAATCATATAGATTTTTTCCTTGTATACCAGATTTTTCTCTAACAAACGTCGTAACAGATTTCAAAAGATCTTCTGAATATACCTGAGTTGCAAGATTTCCCTCCTCAATTCTTAAAAAACAATATCAAAAATTATTAATAAAAAATAATAATATGTTACCTTTGAACATGTTGTTCAAAATCATTGTCTAGTATTTCAATACTGTCAACCAACTCCCCAACTTTTTCAATAACAGCCAATCTTGATATCTCAACAATATCAGCACAACTTAAACCTTGTGATCTAAGAGCAATTTCTTTCATAATATTATTACTATCATTATTTAATTCTAAAGAGGGTAAATAATGTTTAAACATTTCAATTCTCGTTTCACTGTTGGGGAGTGGGATTTCAATCTTTACAGGCATCCTTCTAAGTATTGCTGGATCAATTAATTTCGGTAAATTAGTTGCCCCCATAACGATAACTTTAGCATTTGATTCGATAAAACCATCCCATTGTGACATGAATTGTGCTTTGATGGCTTGTGTTGCTTCGTGATCTCTCTCTGAACGTGTTCCTAAGAAACACTCTATTTCGTCAATGAAAATGATAACTGGTTGTAGTTTATGGGCAAGTGAAAAGAGGGCTGAAATCAGTTTCTGTGATTCCCCGAAATATTTATCCATTACAATGGACATGTCAAGGTTAATGAATCTACATCCGCTTTCTCCAGCAATGGTACGTGCTATTTTTGTCTTTCCAACACCAGGTGGACCGTATAAAAGGACACCTTTTGGTGGTTGTAAAAGTTTGTCATTTCTCTTGAAACTTAACATTAATGGGTACACGAGACGCCTTTTGATTGTTGAGATGATGTCAGAATATCCAACGATATCATTATATGTCCCACCATCTGATGGATCAACAATATTGAGTAACATAGCACTTTCATGGTATGTAAGAGGTGGTGGATTCAAAATACCCATTGATTTTAATATCTCATCTGCCTTAAAATGTAAAAAATAAAAAATACAATAATTTAAATAAACATACTCTACTTTTTGTCTTCTTTCTCTGTTCCAGTTCTGGAAAGATGTAGCCCATGGAAAATTTAAAAGTAATAATAGTTAAACCAAGCCCAATGACAGCCTGAGCCAAATATGTTATCATATCATCACGCATACGACTCATGATTAAAATCTAAAAAAAAATTTAATTAAATTACGTTAATTTTTCCTTCCTAGTCACTTAAATATATAAATTAAATTTAATAAAAAACAAAAAAATTATTTAGTATTGTAATTGATGGTAAATATTAATTTAAAAAAGTTTGCAAAACAATTTCAGCAGACTTTAATTTAAAGTTTGAATATTTCTTCATAGAGATGGTGTGATACAAATCGTTGTAATACCAAGATTGTACATTATTCCAAGATGTGTTTTCTTAAAAATATGATAAATAAATTTAAGTACAGTTACATGATTGGTGATGTCTAATTACCATTGAAAAGTAGTGTTAAAGATAGGTTAATTAGTTTGTCGGTATAGGATTTAAAAATAGAAAATTATTTAATCTCTACGTCATAATATAATCATTAATTCTATATTTTATCGATAAAAAAACAGAATGTAGGTATTTTTGTTTAACATACTAACACATACCAAAATTGATATAGCTGGTGTGATAAACATCATTTTTAAAAGACATATTGCAAATAAAAATGATTAAAGATATGGATTGTGTAAACATAATTGATAAACAGCAGAATATTTTCCAAAGAAATAATTTCCCTTAGAAAAAAATTATAATCTTAAAAAAACATTAAAATGGGAAAATATTCTTTTTGACATGAGATTTTTAAAAAAATAACTTATTAAAACTAAATATTTATATATTTTCTTGACATTTCACTTAGTTTTTTTCTTTCATTAAAGTTATTGTTTTTGTTTTATTAGAAGATGAAAATTTCATAATACTTGAAAGAATAAATCATTGAAATATTTGAAAATATAAAAAAAGTGGCATCATAGATTGTCAAATTAGGAGTAATGTTTTTTTTCAAATATAAATTTGAACGTTTTATAAATTAAAAATAGTTTTTAAAAAATGTGTCTTAGCATTAGGAAATATTTTAATCTGTTTTGGAGTATTTGTTTCAAATTGAAGTTCTATGGTGGTAAATAATGTATATGATTAGAGGATTTTTTGACGTTTTGTTTATAGTTTTAAGAACAGTTAATCTTCTTTTTGATTATTGATAAAAAAGTTATTTTTTTATGTTCGTCTTGAAATAATTTTAAAAATTAAGTGTTAAATTTTGACTTTAAATTGCAAGTTTCAATTGATATATTTTATTTTATACTTTATGTATCAAAAAATATGTAATTTATTTATACTACAAAAAGTAGTACTTTTAATGAAAAGTGCATGTAAAAGAAGTTTTTTACGTAATTATTGAAGTATAAACGAATTATTAATAAGAATAAAAAAATTGATACATGCAATATTATTAGATTTAATGAAAAACTTCAATAATATAAAATTAGGGCATTCTATCTTTGACTTCCGTTTCTTTTTTTTAATAATTTTTGTTTTATATTTCCAAAGTTAGTTTATTATTTCTTTTTGTATTATGTATTTTCAAGTTAATGGTATCTTGAATAGTTAAACTTAAATTCTTTATTTTAATAATGAAGTTCTTAAATATTGTCATTGTTGTTGTACTTATTATTGTTTTACTCTATTAATACCTTTGTCATATAAATATTTATATTTTACAAGTGTAAAATAATATTTTTTCCATAAGAATTATTTTGTTTTTGTATTGTACAAGCTTTTTCGTTATTTACATCTTCTTCGAGTTTCCTTCTTAAAAATAACTATTGTCTTTTCTAATTGACGCAATTATTATTTTTGAAAAAAAATATCTAAACAGTTTATTTCAACGTATTTATAAACTAGCCTAATAATTTTTACATTTCACATTTCTAAGCTCTTTAAATCCCAAAAATCTCTAAGCATTTTTTCCCATTAGATGAAAAAAAAATCTTTATGAAAGAAAAATTAAGCACACAAATAATTTTTTTCTCCACCAAAAACAATTAGAATATATCTGAAATCAACGTAGTAATAGTTTTCACATATTTGTCTTTTTTTAATTTTAAATCACAAAAGTGGTTTTTGTCATAATCTTGATGTGAAAATTGAAAAAAGATTAAATATGATATTGCAGAGATTGATTTAGAGAAAAAAATTATTAAGAAGTATTTTTTAAAAGAGATCCAACATCTATTTGTATTTTTATTAAATTCTGGGGAATTTAAACAATCTAATTGAGTTGAAGAGAGAAATGTAGTACTTTTCTCATTATAAAAAGTGCGTTTTAATAGAGACAAGTTATTTTAATAAATTATATTGGTATAAGCTAATTTTTTGGGAATAATAATTTTTTTAAGTTATCTATTGTGAAATTTTATGCATTTAAAAGGGTAATTTTAAGTTTGCGAGATTATTGTTTGGTGATTGAAATTTCTATGAACTATTTAATTTGTATAGTTATAAGATTGTAGATCATTTTTATTTTTTAATGATTATAATCTTATGTTAAAAACTCTGAACATTAATTTTGGTGTGGGCGTTTGTTTTTTTTGTTAAAAAAACTTTTTTAAATTCCATAAATTTGTTTATTTTTTTAAATTTTTTGAATATCTAGAAAAAATATAATCCCTTTATAAAAGATATTTTCTTTCATCATGTCTGTACCACTATATTTGTCAGATCAAATATTATTTTTTCCCACTTCTGTCAACTTTTTTAACTAAAAATATTGAAATTTCAAAAAAAAGAATACTTTTTTGATAAGAAAAAAAAGATGACACTAGTTTTTGATATAAAAAAAAGTGAGTAATTCTACATTTTTATATAACCTATTGATCCAGAATAATAATGAAAATAGAGTATGTAGGTACGTAAGATTGTGTAAACAAAAAAGATTTATAAAGCTTTGCCGATGGTTTATTAAATTGTTAAAAAAAAGTATCTCATTATGTTATGAATGCTTGATATGATAATTAGACTAGATATAGTCAATTGTTAAAAATGTATGGTAATTATTTTTATTTATCTTTTTTAAGAAAGTAGTATGTCAATTTAATTTTTATGTATATTTTCATTTATCCTGTAATCAGGGTTATATGTAACAAAAATTGAAATTTAAAAAATGTTTAATGAATGAAACATATTATTTGTATTAGCAATAAAAAGGATAACATGATAAGGGTAATAAAATATAACAAATGTTATCATTATTTTAGATTGGAACGACTTGTGATCAGGAAAATAATAATTGAAATAGTTATACCAATATGAAATGTTTTATTTTTTGTCGTGAGTTTTAGAACAATAGAAAAAATTACTAAGTAAAGAGGTAATGATAAATTTTAATATTAACTATTTATGTGTCACATTACTCTAAACAACAATGTAGCTAATTTTTTAAATATTATTTTTTTGTTTTTTTTTTGTTTTAAATAAACGTTTTATTGTTAAGTAATCAAATGAGTTATTCTTCCTCGTTTTATTATTAACTAGCAATTTTCCTTTTTTTAATGTTTAAAAAAAGTTTTAACATTATTATGCTATGGAAATGATTCTCTATTTGTTCGGTAACTTTAATTATTAGTCTTAGAGATTTACTTACTAATCTTCTCATTCAATTCTTTGCTACTACTTTTTTGTTAAGTTAATGAAGATGTCTGAATAGAAAATGAAATTTTATTTGAATCCAACTAACACTACCAAACATTCTATCGTATTTATATCTATACATATTTATATTTATCTATATTGATAATGACCTTACTATATAAATTATTATGTGAAAAGTGAATACTTTTACAAGTATTATATTATTGGGACACCTAGGCGTGTTTAAATAGAAAAATTTCACTTAATTTGTCAAAACTTCTGAAAACTTAAAGAAGCTTTCAATATTATTCTTTTATTGTTATAAAATATGTAAGAAATGGATTTAATTTTACTACAAACATATATTTTGCGAAGATAAAAATTAATAAACGTGATTGAAAGATCCATTTTATTATTATTAAACAATAATAATAATTATTATTCTTTTAAATTTATTTTTAACAAACTTTTGTTTTCTGATTTTAGTTTTCAAGTAATAATAAAAACTATATAAAAATTTAACTCAAAAATTTTTTGTCTCATTGGTTTTTATATTATAATGGAGGAACAAGACAAAGCAACTTCTCAACTTCTTTTTGAAGTTGTTGAAATGAATGATAGAAATGAGAATAATAAAACTAAACAATTAGGTATGTTTTTCTTTTTGAATATTTCTTTTTATTGTTTTTGAGAGAAAAAAAATTTAATTGTAAAGTAGTTTTTGTTCTTGAGTTTGTAAAAATGTGATGTGGAAGTAGGAGCAAATCGTGAATATTTGTTGGAAATTATAGGAAATTTGAATTTTTTTTAGCAGTAGACAATTTTTTCACTATATTAATATCATAAATACTCTTATTTAAAACTATTTTTTTCAAAAAATCCTTAAAAATTAAGTAATCGTCAAATTATTTGTAGATTCATGGAATGTCCAGCCTATGCAAAATACAGAAGTCCATTATAAAAGAAAAGGAAAAAGAAGGCACTTAAAACTTTGCAGCTTTTGTATATATTTTATTTATGGAATACTCATGTTTTTATTTGGAATGTTTGTTACAGTCATTCTACTACACCTTTGGAATCCAACGGTATCATCAGAACTTTTAAAAGTAAATTTTAATAATTATTTTCCTTAATAATTTTTACCATCTCAGACAATATCATCACCAGTTTCATTGAGTAAAATATATGATAAGGGTAATGATTTGAAAAGTTTTAATATCATAGAAGATGAATTGAAAGAAGAGTTTTCAAAGTGTTGCCCAAATTTTCAACATAAATCGCTACGCCTTCTTGATACAATCCTCCCAATATCTTATGATATTAAAGTTTATCCAAATATAAAAAAATCTCAATTTAAATGGCAATATAACAATAAATATGAAGGTAGAAAGTGAAGAGGATCTTATTGTAATTCATGCTGATAGATTAGAAATGTCAAAATATAAGATAAAAGTTAATGGAGAAAAAGTAAAAGGTACATTCAAAGAATGCTCATGCCAAGAACAATGGCTATTTGAGCTTGATAAGGAGGTAAATGAAGGTGATCTTATTGAACTTTACATTGAATATTCCGGTAAAATTCAAACTGACATGGGTGGTTTATATCTTAATGAACATCGTACTAAAAATAACCTTACTGCAAGGTCTATTGTAACTCAATTTGAACCAGCTATGGCCAGAAGATTTATACCATGTTTTGATGAACCATATTTCAAAGCAACATTTAATCTATCAATTGTAAGAGAACCCCATCATATAAGTAGATCAAATATGCCTATAGTTAATTCTGAGGAGTTTGAGTACAATAATAACTTGATGATTGATTATTTTGCACCAACTGTTAAGATGTCAACATACATCCTGGCTATGGGAGTCTTTGATGATTTCAAGAAAGTCCGTAGAATCTCAAAAAATACCTCTAAACCAATAGAAATAAATTTGCTCGCTGGTTCTCAAGTTATTGCCAATCAAAGTGATTTTGGGTTGACGACAAGTATAATGGCATTGGAATTTTTTGAAAATTATTTTGATATTCCTTATCCACTTCCTAAAATTGGTATGCTTTTATCATTGAAAATTAATAATAACAATATTTCTAGATCTTGTTGGTTTAAGTACATTCTTAGAATCGGCTATGGAAAATTTTGGTATGATAACATTTAGAGATTCCTCTATACTATTTAATGAATATAACTCAACATCAAGAGCAAAGCAACATATTGCTAATGTTATGTCTCATGAAATGGCTCACCAATATTTTGGAAATTTAGGTTAGTCTGCCTTTAAATATTTTATTACTTTTATCAATAAACAAAAAGAAATTATTTATGATATAAATTGTCATTTTCGATAACTTATTTTTTATTTTTAGTGACATTTAAATGGTGGAATGATTTATGGTTAAGTGAAGGTAAGTTAATGCTTCAAAATGTTAAGTATAATTATTATTGAAAGTATAAAAAAAGTTTATACTGGATAAAAATAAACTTTAAAAACAAAAATAAATAAAGATTCTTGTTAGGGTTTGCAACACTCCTGGAATATTATTGCCTCTCAAATTTGTTCCCAACCTGGAAACCAATGGAAGCATTTTATGTTGATAATTATATAAACAGTATGAATATGGATGGAATGCTAAGTAGTCACCCAGTCTCATCAGAAGTAGAGAAAGCTGCCGATATATCAAGTTTATTTGATGCTATAAGTTATGGTAAAGGAGCTGCCGTCATTCAGATGATTAAAGGAATAACAGGTGATAATGCGTTTCAAAAATCATTAAAAGAATACCTGGAGACGTATTCCTATAGGAATGCTGAAGGAAAGGACATATGGAATATTATACAGAAACACGTTGAGATATCAAGTGATGTTACAATAAATGAGTTAGCTGAAGCATGGACACTAAAAATGGGATATCCTATTGTAAGAATGTCATGGGGTAAATCGAAATCAGAAATTATTATTTCTAATCAGACAAGATTTTTATTCATTGAAGAGGACAGGATTCATGATAAAAACTATAAATGGCCAATACCAATACATTATGTTACTGATTCAATAAAAGATTCAAGACTAATATGGTTTAAGGAGGATGATGAGAATGTTAGATTAGATCTAGGTAAAACATCAAAATGGTTTATAGCTAATACAGATTCAAAAGGATATTTTCGAGTATTATATGATAATGACAATTATAAAGCTATTGTTAAACAGCTTAAAATTAATCATAGGAAAATTAAGTCTCTAGATAGAAGTATTATTATAAATGATGCTTTTGCTTTTGTTAGGTCAGGTTACTTGGATGTCAGTGAGGCATTAAATTTAGTAGAATATTTAGCAAAAGGTGTAGAAAAAGATAGATCACCATGGTATGTAACGAACATGCACTTATCATTTATTGATAATATATTAAAAGATTCACAAATATACGATGACTTCCAAGATTTTAAAAGATATCTTATTTTGAATTCTTATGAGAATTTAGAATGGGATAAATTAGTACATATTACTGATAAACTTTACCAATCCGAAATCTTTGGTATGGCATGTCATTTTGAGATTCATCATTGTTTGAAGCAATCGAAATTATTATTTAAGAAATGGTCAAGAAATAAGGATTTAATACCAATAGATTTACAGAAAGTTGTTATTGATGAGGGTGTAAGACAGGGTGGTAAACAAGAATGGGAATTGGTGTTTAAAGAATACCTATTAGCAACAAATCCATCTCAAAAAGATTTATATTTAACAGCATTAACACAGACAAAAGATATTAAATTAATTAACAGGTTACTTAATTATTGCCTTGATTCATCAATCATAAAACCCAACATTATGAGCAAAGTAATTAGTAATTTAATGTCCAATGATGTAGCTTCTGTGCATGTTTGGCGATTTTTTAAGATTAATATTAAGAAATTTATAGAAGTGTAAGAATTATTATTATTGTTTTTATATTTTTAAATATTTATTTATAGATCTCCATCAGTTTATAGATTAATTCGAAGTTTAGTATCAAGATTTAGCACCGAATACGAGTATGATACATTAGTAGCCTTATTTAAAGAGGATAAATTATTGAAATTAACCATGAGAAATTATGAAGAAATATTAAATGGAATCAAGTTAAATATTCAATGGAGAAAGTTAAATGAAGTATCAATAAGTAATTGGATAAAAAAATGGAAATCAAGGCAACACTTACGAGGAAGGAAAGTAAACGATTATTAAATTGGAAATAGTATAAAAAAGAAAATTCAATCAGAATCTCGGAAAATGAAAGTACCATGAATTTTAGAATATTAAAAACTTGTTTTTAATTATTATTAAAATCATTTCAAACGATTAGTTTTGATTAGAAAACACACATATAAATATAAACTTTCGCGATAAATATTGTACTTCAAAATAAATTTATGTAATTTAGTTTTACCTACCCTTTTTCATACTATTTATAATTCCATTACCTAAAATTTCTAACCACAGATTGTAAATCTTCAATACTCAAAAAAGAAATATTATACAAAAATTTTGAGTAAGAACTTTTGATATAAAATGAACACATAAAATTACTTCCTAAGAATAAAATTCATTTTATTATCATTTACAAATATTACAACATATACATTATATTACATTTAAGAAAAAAAAATTTAACATCCTAAGCCATAAATTCCTTCCCCATTAATAAATACATTGCCCTCTTGCTCAAGCAACTCAACTGCGCGATTAATTTTTTCAACTGCCACGTTGAAATGAGTTGACATCTCATCGATAGTGAACTTTTTCTCTCCACTCGCTCTGAGATAATCAATGATTTGTCTAGCAAGAGATTTAGGATCTTTAGAATCTCCAGTGATAATAGAATTGTTAGAAGCGCTACCATCATCATCATTATCATCACCACCACCACCATTCGAGATATCTAACATTCCATAGCCTTTGACACCGCTAAATATAGAGGGATTACTATACATGAGACCCAAAAGTCCACGTCCAATTTCAATCCTGGCGAGGTGTGATTCCCATTTAAAAACATCGACCTCAGTAATGTCCTCAATCTCACTTATCACTAGAACAATAACCTCCAATTGCTCGTCAGTGTAATGTAATTTGCCAAAGACACGGACAATAGATCCTTCGACAAACTCAGAGGCACTGGCAGCAGCCTAAATAAAATAGTCAAACTGTAAAACAATCTGAAAAAAAACTTACATTTTTATATACACAACATTTTACAGACTGATTACTGTCATCCGTATCAACTACAACATAGTTGGTTCCTGACTCATTCTTTTCTACGCTGGTAATCTTGCCGGCGAAACCAACTTTTTGGAAACTATAGTTTCCAAGAGTTATTCTATCTTTTCGATCAGGGATCATGCAGAGATCCTTAATCACAACTTTAAGAGTGAACTTCTGCGCATCAAAGTTCTTTATGGGATGTTCAGTAGGATTTTCTAAAGTGGAGGCATCCATGGTAGTGTTCCAATCATTTCCATCGAATGTGGCATTCATATTGTGGCGCTGTCATATACCCTGAAAATACATTATTATAAGAAATAAGTAGAAGAGATAATTATTGTTAGATATACAATATATGTAACAAAATAACAGAAAAACGAATTGTAAGAAAAGCAAGGATACATTGAAAAAGTCAAAATAACATTATGAGAGATAAAAACCCAATGACATTTTTCAAAACTAGTGACACTAAGCAGAGTAATCAAAAGATTTCACACACAAAAGAAAGTAGTTCTTCTTTGTTACAACTTTATATAAAAAAAAAATATTTCCCTCCAGAATCTTCGAGAACTTTTGTAAAGAGCACACTTTTTAGTGATGAAAATGAAAAGCAACGCATTCTCTTGGGTGTGATGACATCTTTACTAATGATATACAAAGAAAATAAATTTCTTTCCAATCAAAAATAGAGATGTAATAATTTTTAACTTTAATGATGATGAGATTTCAAGTTCATGTGATGGAAAAACTATACATCGTATCTTTAATTAGCTTCATTTTTCTAGCAACTTAATATAAATGTGAAAGCTAGTGAAGACAACCAATAGATGACATCACGAAGCTTCATAAATTTTATTTCGTATTTGATAGCTTTATTAGTATATATTAGAATAAATTAAATATCAATTAAATCTTATAAAAACGATTGCCATATATTTTCCTTTTCATTCGTCTATGAAACTTTTGAAGGTGAAATTAATTCAATCCTTGAAAAAGATTTAGGTTTGTCTTCCTATGTTTTACATGTTATTGAAGTTGAAAAAGATGAAAACTTAAATATGTCAAAAGAAATAGACGTTGTGACAATGTGAATTAAAAAAATTTCTTGTTTCAGATTTTCATGGTTTAAATCCATACACATCACATTTAATAAATCTATGCCTTAATTGCGGGGAAATTCAGAAATGAGAAGCCTACAATTGTTTAGGATAAAAAAGTTTATGCTTCAAACATTTTTGTTCTATTTTCCTATTGTATAGATTTTTTGATCTTATATAAAATGTGCTGGAATTTGTATTTTGTAGTAGCACAATCGTTGTGCTAAGATGAACTTATTTAATAATGGTTAATGTTGTCTTTTGAACACGGAGTATTTCCTAAGACAACATGGTATTATATATTACATCATTGGATATCCTCAAATTTTCTCTTGTAGAATCTAGTACCTTTTTTTACTTGTTTTACTAATACTCAGTTTACCGTCGTTTATGCGTAAATTTCATTTTGCACTATTTAACTCTAGAAGTGAGAAGAAATTCTACATATATATGTTGACCTCACCATAATTTCTCATAATTATTTTTGGAAAGATTAATCTATTTGTTTCTTTCATAAAAAAATACTTTGTATGGTATTGACAATTATAATTTCCTATTTGACTAGATCTAAATAATTTGTATAGTTCCATAAAATACATTTTAAGTGAGCCTTTTTTTAATATTTCTCTGGTTTCTTATAAATTCTTACAATTTGCTACCGTATGATGTTGGTATGTCCTAAGTTCTACTTTTTATATTCTTCTTCTCTTTGTTTCTAGCTTAATAATGCTCTTGAGATCACTTGATATTCACTATATCGTTGGACTAGAAGTGTTAGTTTTTAAATCTTCCGAAATCACAAACAGTACTGCTCCAACTTTCTGCCTCAATTAAGAATACAAAGATATTAAAAAAAATAAGAAATACCTTTAAAATTACATATCAAATAGAATAAATATAGGTTAAATAACACATTTTGCATTTTTAACTCGAGTTTCATTGAATTTTCCTCCAACAAGACTCCCTTGTAAAGGTATTTAGTTACAAAATACTTGACCGTTATCAATTCACTCTTCCTCATTATTACTCAATGGAAAAAAATCACTGTTTTCATGAATCTCAGCTTCAGACATCAAAGAATTGTTCCACTCTTTTATTGGACTATACTTTTTAATGCAATTAACGTGTGCAATAACTTCTCTTACAAATAATTCATATCTATTTCATAAAAAATCACTATCCCTTAAATAACTATAAACATTCTATACAACGTATTCACGACCTGATTATACACCATATTTGGAAACTAAATTTGTTATCAAAAATATATCATCTGTTCTTTGTACTTTTTCTGGGAAAAAACTAACCTTCAAGTATTTCATTTCCACACGAAAGTAGTTGACATTGAAAATGCAACCTAAAAGAATTACATATTTATTAAGTACTTAATGCATTGTTAAAACATTTGCTTTTTAAAATTTAGTTAAATAAGGTGAACTTTTTGTTTTATTTTTTGCACGTCAAATTTGTAGAAGTAAATTGTACTTGTATGTATAAAGAGTAATCAAATATATTTTGGAGATAATTGACATTTTATGTGAAAAGTATAATGCCTTTCATGGGTGTACTTTTTTATGATAATTGATTTCAAAAAGTATAAAGAAAATTTTAATATTAACACATCATCAAGAATTAAAGTCCCTTAATTTGACAAGAGAAGTTCTAGCGGTTTAGTTTTGTAAAGAAGATATTAAATGATTATTAAAAAGTTCAAACCATTAGATGATAACACAGTGTGATATTTTATTTTGTCAAAATTAATTAACGTCAACTATCCAATTAAATAATCATTCCACAGTATCAACAAAACCAGGTACTCAAAAGAACGTTGTTTTAATATAAGATATATCAGATTAAATCTAAAATTCTATAATTGTCTACCACCTCTAAGTTAAAAAACTAAGTTCTAAGCTTCACAGTATTTTTAAAAATTATATTAAATACTGTTCATAATCTAATAAAAAAATATTTATTTTTGATTTTTATGAAAGGATTATAAAAAAATTTTTTGACAAAGAAATCATTGGTAACAGTTTAAAAATTTATATATTTCCACACTCGGTGATGTATACCAATTTCTCTGCTTTGAATAAATAACTTTATATTGTAAATAGATCAAAATAAAATACAAAATAAAAATTCTTTATTCATGATTATTAAATTATAGTTTAAAAATTTAAACCTAAAAAAATTTTTTAAAAACTCACTTAAAACAAAATAGATATAAAATTACTTCTCCAAAAAGGAAATGAAGAATATACAACTATCTAATGAGATGAAAAGATCTTGGATATAAGTTAATTGAATAAAAGGAAATGCTCACTTAGTGGCATTGTCAAAAGCTATTATCTAAAAATTATGTCCTTAGAGATTTTGTGAAGAAGAGGAATTGTTAAAATTCTATTTAATATATCTATAGACATATATTTTTATAACAACATATGACATTGTGCTTCAATCATTTCCTAGTTTAATATTTTTGGACATTCAAATTATACTTGTATTTACTTTATGGTAATATATGTTATAAATCTTTCTCTTCGTTTTTTCTCCACTTCCCCCTAACTAAAACTTAATTAACTCTATTAAATTTTTTTTTCATTACTCTAATTTGTCTTGGCTATCCATCTTAATGATTAACATAATTTTTACAAAATTTTGTCTCTCCTTCCTCTTAAAATTATCAAAAGATAAGTAATTTTATTTTACATTTAAAAACTAAATTTTAAAAAGTCTGCTTGGAATATAAATATGTTTTAAAAAGATAATTAAAACAAAGGAAGGAGTTTTCTTTGTCAGGAATATTTTAACTTTTTTCAAAAACTAAGTTTTTAGGTGAAATTACTCAATCGACTTCGTGGAACCATGAAACATGTTATATTTAAATGTTGAAATCACATTTATTTTACTTTTTATCCCACTTTCTTTATCCATAGATTCCGTAAGATTTGGTATGTTAACACAAAAATATGCTAATTATCTTAAATTTTTTTTTTTAATATTTTTAAGGAGCTGTTCTAAGAAAAAGAAAAGATGCCCATCTGGCAGCAGCCATCACTTATGCCATCGAGTGGAATAACCGTCGGATAGGATATTATCCTGAAATTGAGTATCTCATAGAATATGTTGAAGGAAGTGACTACTATAACGCCCTAAAAAAAGCATGTCAAATGATTGAGAAGCAAAAAGTTGTTACACTATTTTCTACAGCTGACAGAAATATGAATCTTCAAATTCAAGATATAGCTGTCAAAGTTGACATTCCATTCTTTTCAGCTATCAACGAACTTCCCTCAACAACACAATCAATTTTAAAAAACAACAAAGAAAACAGGATATGGTCAACAAGAATACAGATGTATCCAAACGAATATCTTGATGAAGCAATATCTGATTTAATTAAATACTGGAAATGGAATCGTGTAATAATCGTATACTCAGATGCGAGGAGAATCAATCACTTGATAACATTTTTCGAAAGTCCCTCATACTCTAGGATACGTTTTACCCTCATACGTGTTGTCAATAACAATTTCCTCGAAGCAGCTAAACGATTAAAAGAATTAGAAGATTGTGCATTGGACGAGGAAAAATTTTGCAATGATATGAACCGTGTCCTTGTCGATATGAATTCAGGTGATACCTATCAATTCTTTATTGCATCCCTTCAATTAGGTTTAATTGATCTCCATCATTGGTTTTTAATGACGTCATTAGATTTAAGAAATATAAACATGAATCTATTCAGACATAACCATGCGCGATTTATTGGTATTAACCTTATTGATAAAGACTTTTTACAATCACATAATAACACATTCGTATTAAAAGACTTTAAGAATTATATCGTTAAAGAATGGATTAACGAAGGAAATGACATAAACAAATTAGAATTAAGTGAAGCTTTCTTAATGTTTGATGCTGTCTATTTAGCTGTTGAAGCTTATAAAGAAGCTAGTAAACAAAATAAAATAATTATCAACGACAAAAGTACTACACAATGCAAAACATCAACACAACTACCAAAGCCATACTTATACGGAAAAGATATTATTGAAGTGATTATGAAGAATAATATTAGAGGTTTAACAGGAGATTTAAGCAGAGTACATACGCCAATGTATGAAATGATTAACTTCAAATACCGGATAGATTTGCTAGGATATAATGGGAATATTGACGATATCGGCTTTTGGGAACCAACAAAAGATGTATACATTAATATGACTGGAGACTCGAAAGCACAACTACAGAGGAATGTTAAGGTATCTGACGAATTAAAACCACACTTTAGAGTTACTACTGTCCTTGAAAGACCCTACGTAATGTATAAAAAAAATCACTTTGAACTAGATAAAAATTCACAATTTGAAGGATTTTGCATAGATCTATTACATCAACTAAGTAAAGACCTTGGATTCACATACACGATCCATGTTGTAAAAGATAGAAAATACGGCAGCGATATTTATAAGAATGGTACATGGGATGGCATTGTTGGAGAAATCCTTAGAGGCGAAGCTGATATGGCTGTCTCACCTTTCACAGTCAACTTCCAAAGGGCTCAGGCACTTGATTTCACTAAACCTTTCCTTTCTCTGGGTATCTCCATTCTCTACAAAATACCCGCTGATCACCAACCAGATTTATTTTCATTTCTAAATCCACTTTCCCTTGAAATATGGGTATGCATACTATTATCAATTATAGTCTTAACAGTAGGAATGTATCTCGTTGCACAAACAACCCCCTACGAGTGGAATTTAAACTTTTCCTGTTGCACTGCCCACCAACCACATCCTGGGGCACAATACTCACTAGACAACAATTCCCCAGTTGTCTTAACAAACAACTACAGCTTTTGGAATACACTATGGTATGTCATGTCAACAATGTTAAAAGGCGGTTGTGATTTTGGTCCCAGAAGTTTTAGTACCAGACTTCTTGGTGGTACATGGTGGATGTTTACTCTTGTTATTGTCTCTGCATACACAGCTAATCTTGCTGCTGTATTGACGATATCACGACCTTACATACCCATCAAAAATCTTGACGATCTTGCCAATCAAACTGACATTTCCTATGGTACATTGGTGGGAGGTTCAACAAGTCAATTTTTTATGGAGTCAAAAATAGAATCACATGTTAAGATGTGGGAATATATGAAAAATAGAGATGTTTTTGTGTCGTCTAATGCTGCTGGTGTTGAGAAAGTTATGAATGAAAACTATGCTTATCTTATGGAGAGTACCTCACTTGAGTATGAAGTACAACAAAATTGTAACCTAACGCAGATCGGTGGTGTCCTTGGTTCCAAAGGATATGGTATAGCACTTCAAAAACACAGTGAATGGACTGATAGGATGAGTAGACAAATACTGTTGTATGCTAAAAGGGGTATTATAGAAATGAAGAAACAAAAATGGTGGAGGAATCAAGGAGTTCCATGTACAGGTGTAGGTTCCTCAGTTAAGCAAACAAGGGTCTCTCTAACATTCAACAACGTCTCAGGCCTATTTTTAATACTATCAGCAGGTTTAATCATCAGTGTTTTTATCGTTATCATAGAATTTTATATAAGAAGTAAAGAGATAGCCAAGAAAGAAAATATACCTGTTAAAAAACAACTGGCTAAAGAAATCTCATTTGCTTTAAGATTAAATAACATAAGTGAGCACAGAGAAAGAAAAAAGAATCCTAGAAACACTAATAATGGTAGTAGAGAAAATACATATAACATAGATGCGACAACAGGTCATATATAATACACAAACAAAACAACTTTTTAAACAAAATTTAAAATATTTTTATCATAATTTTATCAGTTTACTACATTTACTTTTTTCTTTAAATAAATATATTGAATTTTTAAGACCATGCAATAGATAAATAAAGTAGTGATGATAAGAATATAATTAGAGTGTATATGATAACTGAAATTAGTATAAAACATTAGTAGCAATTAGTAATAAAAATTAATTAAATAGTTAACAGTACAAAAATACTTTGTATATTTAAATAGTGTTTTACTTGTGGTGTCTCTCTTAAACACATAGCTTCACATACAATTTGCCGCTTGGTAATATGTTTATAACAGTATAAGGTCACGATTACAACTAAAGGCATTTAGTGCAAAATAATACCTTTTTTTTGTCTACCTCTTTTGTTGTTTAGAAATGTCAATTTTTTAACTAATTTCCCATATTTTTCCGTTATTTTTACCTTTATAAATGCATAGTTATACCTTCGGTATTATTCGAACACTGTCAATATTAATTATATTTAAATGGTAATTACCACTTTGACAGGAAATGAACTAATGATTAACTTTTTAAATTCTTGTTTTTATTTGTAAATATTCTTCTCATACTATACCATATTATAATCTACTTCTCGATACATTTATCATATATTTTAATTTTATACTAATACCCCTTAAAATGTTCACTGAATCAAGATCAATTTTTAATACTACTATTAATTTCTTCTCACTTTATTAAGTCGAAAAATTTAAAATTAATTTGTTTTTTCATCATTCCAACTATATAGTATATAATATTTCCCATTATTTTTCATATTTTAAAATATCTAGATAAACATTCTTATGTTATTTACCATATTATTTTTTACTTTCATATATTATATATACTTGGAAACTTAGTTTTATATCAATATCATACCTCATTTCCTTCGTTTTTTATTGATTTTTATCAATAATAGTCAGTTATTTTAAAATTTATGGAATAAAAAAGTATTTAATTTATTAGTTTAAAGTATTAATATTATTTTAAACAACAGTAATCTGTCAATAGGAGGTTATTGATGTAACAATTCATTTATATGACAATGTTCTTCCTTTATCAAAAACTAGCCTGAGATTGATTTATAGGGAAGAGCAGAAATGTATATATTTTTCTTTAAAAAGTGAGTTTAGTAACGTTTACACATCTTTTTCTCTTTGTTGAAAATTTTTTCAAACACATATACCACATTTCAAAATTGTTTTTACACTTTGTAGTTTACTTTACTTTAATCCACTTTTTATTAATGTTTAAATACCTCTTTTAATTTCATATCTTAATTGGAATCTAAATTAGAGTATATTACTGCAATTATGGAGGAGAGGTAGGGGTTTTTGTCTTTCAAAAGAGTTAGGAATGAGATAAATGGTTGACAAAAACTTTTATATGATACTACCTTAACCATAATAGTTGTTGGAATAATTGTATTTCATTTTATATTTAAAGATTAAAAAGATTAATTTATTTCTAAATACTTTTATTATAATAATGAAGGGGTGAATGAATAATCTACATATATATATATATATATATATATATATATATATTTATACTAATATTCCGGTATTATTTATACTTGTAACAAAATTTCACTATGCATATAAGTAGGATGGAGATGAGAAGATGATGATAATAGCAATAAAAATAAATATAGAAAATATAATCATACATAGGCGATCAAGAGTCATTGAAGCAAACTTGTAGTCTTCCTAAAATAAATTTTTTGAGAAAACAAGAATATATTTTGTGATAGCATAGTTATTTTTATTAAAATATATCATAATTAATCACTTACCGTGAGGTCATCAACCTTTTCATCTCTTTGTTTCTGCTTTTTGATATACTCCAGATGGTGTTGAATACGAGTGTAATAGTTTATAATAGCAAGTGCATGAGTTGCACTTTCACTTTCCCCGTCCTTTACCATCTCTACACATTTCGTCACAAATTTTTCATATTGTTTTATTTGGATTTTTTTATTACTTTTTATATGTTTCTCTGGAAATATACCATCACCGACTTTTCTGTCCAAATTTAACTTTTCTACAGGTATTTTTATCATGGTCTCTGATAAGGATGTTGACAAAGTACTTATTATCCCATCACATCCATTAACTATTGTTTCCTCTTTTATTACCTTATCATCATTATCTTGTTTACCTAGGCATTGTAAACATTCATCTGTGAATTGATTTGGATCTTTAAGTTTTATGGTTCTTGATTTTAAAATTTTATGTTCTGGCCTCCTCATCATTAACAACCAGGGTAGCCATTCGAGAAATATCTTCTTGAACTTAAAAATATTTTTAATAGTTATTTTTATTATACTTAATTATAATTTTCCTTACCGTCCCACTCATTTTATGATTACATGGTTGTCTATACCTAAAGTTTAGTACTAAGATAGTAAAAGTTGTAGAGATTGTGACAATTAAAGTTATAGTGGAGAAGAATAAGCCTATAATTTATGTGATATGTTTATACTATTACAAATGTAAATTCTTCTTGTCACTTACCTAGAAGTGGCACCCCATCACTTGTCTCTGGTATTGTTTGAGAGACTACTGTTAAAAAGAAAGATACCGATAGTAATATTGTTGTCTCTAAAATTATTCGACCCTTATCAATTTTGACCAAGTATTTTTATTAAACTTTACCGAAACCAATCTTTTCTGACATGTCGTGTGCCGGTAAACAGAAACCTAGAAGAGTCATTAATCCTATTAATGATGATGGGATAATTAGATTAAAAATATAATATAATGTTCTCCTCCTAATGTTTATGTAAAATTTAATTGTGGGGTAAGGTTCCGGACAGCAGGAAAAGAAAACTTCGCTTCTGACGGCAGGGGCACTTTCTAATACCCATTCTGAGGATGGAATATATGTTGACAGATCCATTCCTGGTTCTATAATTACCATAATTATCATTGACAACTTAATGTATTTAGATTATATAACATACCCTCTCCAGGATTACTATCTATTTGTAGATCTAAAGCATATCCGTGGTATGTCCAAGACCCTTAAAATATAAACAATTTATTTTAATGTTTACTTTTAACTTTCACTACAAATTTTATCTTACCAAATTTTAGAAAACATGATTGGTAATCAAATGGATACCAATGTATTTTTATTACACATGATGCCCTAAATATTCCAGGTGGAATCCAATTTATTTCACCATCATAATACACTACAAGGTTTGACTTGAATGTAGAGTCAAAACTCTTATCAGCACTGTTTATGTATGAAAAGAATAAAGCATTATTCATGATGATCTTATTAATAATTTATTATTTTCCTACCTGTTGTAAAGTAAAATATCTGGCGTCCATATCAAATTTTCTGTTGATGGTAATCTTATAGAGGTGATACCTTCGTACTTTGCTGGATTCCATTTTAATCTATAATCTTCCCATTTCTATAAAAAAATCATAGAATAAATAATTTTATTTTTGAAGGTAACATTTATAGAAATGGTATTGAAGTATGTATATTATTTCTTACATATTTTAACCATGCATTTATTTCAATAACTTGATTTTTTTCATCAAGATTAACTATCTGTTGTAGATATACTTTCATTGAAACTTTTAATTTCTCTCCGTTACTTTTGACTGGCCTTACCAAACTAGTATAGTTGGCCAGGAGATCTCTAAACAGAATTTAGGGTTAGATTATGGTAAATTTAAAATTATATAACCTTATGTTTAGGATACTTTTTATCATATGTACAAATCTTTATAATGTAATTTCTTTTTACTACAAAAGTTTCCAGTTCAATGGTCTTCTAAAGATTTTTCCATATTACTCTAATATAATCATTATCATTTTATGTAATGTAATTAAAAATGTTCAAGTGTGGTTTAGAAGTTTAAACTCTCTCTAGAGAGAAATGCATCATATCAAATACTCATTTTGCCATCAACAAAAACATAACACACACCATATGCCGTGATTATTATTACATATTATATTATTTAAAGTTTTTATCATTTGGCCAGATGAGAAAACTGTCATTTCACACATTAAAAGTATAAATTTTTGTTTTTATAATATTTTTCTTTTCCAATTTATATCTATAAGGCGTCTTTTAACAATAAAAAGAGTTTATAGTGTAGATGCCGTTTTAACAACATTCTTTACAACTTTTTATTATTTTTCTTTTTAAACCTACCTATATAGATCACTCTCACCAATACTGCTATCAACATAGTTAGCCAGGGAAGCTGCTGTCACCAGTATAATTAATTGACTACACTTAACATTTACCATACCAATATTTTTCTTGATAAATAACTATTAATTAATAAAATTTAAATTATATTCAATGTAGAATTATCATTAAAAAGGTTTTTTTCTAGTAAAATCAATTGTTTAAAGAATATAGGTGATGTAGGAAAAAATAAATATTTAACTTGATAAAACTTTCTAATCAAAATGTCTCAACATATAGTATGAAGTTATTAATGTTAATAAAATATAATATGTTTTATTATAAATCACACAGTCATTCTCCATTAGCCTTTAAAAATCCCTATCTACTTCTTCTGTTGAGAATGTATACATACAAAATACCATTGTGATTTTTGTTTTGTTTATTTTACTTTTATCTCCTGACAACTTTACAAGAGATGACAAACTTTTTTTTTATTATTTGTTCCATTGGACACACATAGGAAATAGAGATATATGTAATCTTCAAAAGCTTTTAAAAATTAACCCCCTCTTTATGCGTATTTTTAACAATATAATTTTTGTGTATTTGTAAGCTAGTTAAAATTGTAATACAAGTTCTTTTTTTGTCTCCCTGCTGACCATTAACAAAGCATTAAAAAAAGATATTAATTTCAATTAACCCTATCTCTTTTTCTCCTCTCTCTATCACACTCAGCCCCTTCTTATTTCTATTGAAAGAAAAGTGTTCATTGATATTAATATCTTTTTAACGTTTCTTTGTACGTTGCTTTTTTATTTTTATTGGTCTCTCTTCAGATTATTCAATCTAATTTTATCACACTTTGGTTTCAATTATTTATTTACTTGCATTTTTATTTATTAATAGATTCTCTCTGGTGATTATTACTTTATTATTAAACTCATTATTCAGATATTAACACTTAAAAGTTTTATTATTAATAATATAATTATCTTAATATTGTTTTTCGTTTTCTTTATATCATAATAATGATGAATTAATATGTATTTTTATGATTTATCTTTTGTTCTTTTAAATTCATGTTGTAATAGTCATCATTTAATAATAGCCAATTTGTTTCATGCCTATTCCTTCTTCCAATAAACAAACTTCATTTAACTTTATTATTATTTTGAAGAGTATAAAAAGATTATTTATTAGTGTTATTTATTTCAGTTATTAATAATTTAAAGTATATTTAGTGTTAAATATTTAATGTCTATATATTTTCTATTTATTTTTTCTAGTTTATCATTTAATGGTGAATGATGGTTTTTTTTAATTGAATTATCAGTTCAAGGTTCATTAAATAAATTTATGGTTTAATAATAAAAATCAACTCAACTGTATGCATCACCCCAATTCTCAATTGGAACACTTTCTTTTTGGACCTTCTTTTTCTAATTTGCCATATTCCTTTTCATTATCAATTCATATTTAATATGTTTTCTTTTTGTTAACTGTTGTATGATAATGAGAATAAAGAATGAGTTGTGACAATTATTCTTTGATTTCCTCCTTTTATTAATTAAAAATACACATCTTATTTTATATTCATATATTCTTTAACATATTAAGCGTAACAGTTATAGGGTACTCTTATAAAAATCTCAAATTCCATGTCCACATACCCCCTTACTCTTGAACCTCACCATATAAATGTATATATGTATAAGTAATTTACTCAAAAAGCCATGGTCCATTTCTTACATGAGATTCATTAATTCTTATTACTTCATTGTTTACATTGTCTATAATAAGGACATCTTTTATTACACTTTTTCCTTTTTAACTTGTAAATAAATATATATTTACTTTATTATTGTTGTCGTCTTAATATATTCAAGCAATATTCATACCAGCTGCCTTCATAACATAAAATTAAAATTTATTTTTACTTTCAGATCTATTGATGCAATTAAAAATGGTTGCCGAAGTTCGTGAAAATGATGTTGATATTCTAAATTTTCTTTTTCTGAAGCTATCTCGGTTGGATCCTAATATAGGTTCTAATTATAGTAGTCTTCAAATGTCTGTTTCAAAAGACGTGGATACAAATCTCTTTGAATCATTCATAATACGCTGTCTTAATTCTGTGTAAGTCTTTATTTATTATTCAACATTTTGTTGGTTTTTTTTTTTCTAATCCATTAATTCTATATTATTTAGTGATCCACAATTTTTCGACAATAAATTTTTATATCATGTTAGCAATTTGGCTTTTGAGGATTTTCAGTCTATCCCAAGAGACAGGCAGAATGAAGTACATTTCCATAAATTTCTCCAAATATGGGCTCATATTACAGAATATTATGAAGATGTATTAAATAGAGATTTAAATAAAATGTCTGATTGCTGTGTAAATATATCAAAGCTCTTTGATAATAATGATTCTGGTGAAATGGCTAAAGTACTCTTTATAATATTAAATTTAGCTATCCAAAGTTCAAATAACTTCTCATTCCTGACAGATGATATACCACCAAATCATGAGGATGTTTTTCAAAAATGGCTTCAACGCCTTTTTGCAATCCCCAAATATGAACACGTACAGAAAGATGAATGTGATATGATGAATGGTGAAATGAGTATATCAAAAGCTATTGAATTTGAATTTGATAATCAGAGGATGAAAAAACATTTTCATTATATTAAAAAACAATGTTATAGTTTATCAAAATCTAATATGGAACTCGAGACAAAGTTAAAAGAATTATATGCTATTAAAGATGAAAATAAAAGACTATCTGAGTTGAATTCTGATCTTGCACGTCAATATGAATGGGAGAAGAAGAAAAGAATGGAAGCTGATAAAAGTTATAAAGATATCTTTGATGAGTATGAGGAGGAGATACAAAGATCAAAAAAATTTGAAATTGAAAATAAGTTATTATCTGAGAAATTGGACCAGAAGAATGATGAATTAGAGAATTGCAAAAGTTTAATAGTTGATCTACGTTTTGAAATTACTCATTACAAAAAAATTTATGATGAAAGTATTACTGATGGTGCTGTTAGCTCAAGTAATTTGAATGATAGTGGTAAAGTTCAAATTGGTGGTGGGGAGAGACTTTCTGATAGCGTTTTGAAAGGTGTTACGTCAATGTTAGCTAATAAAGAGAATGAACAGCCACATTCGTCATCATCAATTAATTCATTTCAATCTCCGACAACAGTTAGAAATAAGGAAGCCATGAATTTTATCTCTAATTTTGGAGAAGAACAATCTAAAATGCTTGATGATTTGCATAAATCTAATACTAAAATTAATGAACAAGAAATGAGGATAATAAACTTCAAGCGTGATATAGATTTAAGGGAGAGAGAAATGGTACAATTACGAGATACAATTTCAAATCTAGAGAAAGAGCTTGAGAAATTGATAGCAGAAAAAGACAATTTAATTAATGAAAGAAATCACCTAGATGAAGATTATAAAAAATGTGAAGATTCCAGGAATAAATTGGAGAATGAGAAGAATAAATTAAGCAAAAAACTAGAAGAAGCTTTACGTGAAAAAGAACAAATACCTACAAAATTAGAAGAACTCAACGAGACATTAAATGAGATAGCAATAAAAGTTAAATCAGAAAGTATAATTTATGAGGAAAGTGATGATTCAACAGGAAGACTTGTAACGCAAAATAATTTTATCTTGAAAACCCTATTAACTATTCTATTCATTCTTATATTCTTCCCGATTACCCTTGTATACACGTGCAGATTATATAACTTGCCATTATTTGAAGTATTCTCAAGTGGTATGTACTTTTCCTCTTCTAGGTTTAGATGATTTTGTTTAAAAGATTATTAATTACATTGTAACTGTAATCTATTTTTATCAAATTTTATGTAAATTTTATTGTTTCTTTTTATTCCACTTTTATTATTACTTTACAACTAACAATTCTAATTCCTAAGATTACTACTTGAAATGGGGAAAAGAATCAAAATATATAGTTAAAAAACAAAGGAAATATTTTCTTATTGATCTACCAAGTGACCAAATATTGCCATAATTTAAAATATGTATATAGTATTGCTTTTTTGATAAGTATAATAAAATTATATCTTAAACTTTTTTTATTGAATTATTTCTTTAAATAGAATGATATTTGTTTATCTATCAACGTAACCGTATCTTTTTATTACATTCAATGTCGTTTTTAGCATTTTTGAATATAAAAATACCATAAAAATGTTATTGTACATAAAAATGTCAATTGTAAATCAATCTTTTTTTATTTTCAGATTTCTACAAATTTCACATGAAAACTAATTAAAAAAGTGTAAACGAACAAAAATGGAAAATAGCGATGATGATTGTGTTATTTTGGATGTAATTGATCAAAATAACCATTGTAAACCAAAGTGGAAAAATATTAAAAAATTTTCTTCAGCCGATAAAATCAAACCACGCACTACAAATATCGTTTCTAATGATGTGATAATGGGAGAGAAGAATGACTGTATAATAAATAGTACAACCAATTATTTAAAAAATGTTAATATATTATCTTCTGACATTCAAAGGAAAGATATACATTCGATTACCAATGATGATACAAAAAATATTGATATGGGTAATAAACAAGTTTTGAAAAAAATACCATCGAAAAGGAAAATCAAAGAGATTAATGAGGGTGATAATAATGGTGATACGGAGACGGAGGCACAGAAAAAGAAAAGGCTACGCATGGAGGCTAAAGAAGCCCAAAGAGTGGAGAAGGAAATCAATAAGATCAAAAGAGAAATTTCTGCCTCTATTAACACCAAAGCAGAACAGTATTTGTATTGTCGGGTTAGCAAGAGAATCATTGATATGATACCCGAATTCAAGGGATCTATTGAGACATTCTTTGAAGGAAGGCAAATTAAAGATCAACTCGAGTTTGAACACTCAACCCATAATATCATTACATGGAGGCGCAAAAATATTGATGCTTTAGTTGAAAATAACACCGTACAGCGTGTTGAAATGTTTGATCTCGAGAACACATTCCTACTTATCTTACCAGGAGAAGAATTTAAGAATTTGCACATCACTAATGAGTTGATAACTTCTATTGATAGTGTTAAAAGACAATTTAATGGGGAGATGCAGGGAGTTGTCATTGTTTATGAGAAACATTCTATCAACAAACCAACACTATATTCATTGTGTCTAGAAGTCTTTGAAAAAACGGGAGTGCAAATAAAGTTTATAAAAAGTATTGAAAAACTGATCTTGACAGTGGCTCAACATCATAGAGCAATTGCAAGAAGACCATTAAGTTTGGAGAAGAATGTTGAAGGTATGATGATATATAATGGGGAGAAAGGTGTTAAGGATGGTCCAGATCTTCATAAAGACTGGTGGTATAAGATGTTATCTGCGATTCATCGTATTAATGAAGATCAAAAAAGGGCCGTTATTGATCATTATCCAAATCCTTTTGAATTGATTAATTTGCTTCATGAGATCGGCGCTTATGCTGTCGTTAAGAGAATCTCCAACATCCAATGTGAGAATGGCCGAAAAATTGGCTCAATTTTTGCTCAGAAGCTAGTACAAACACTTTCAAGTGTAACTGGTGATGAAATCATTGAATGTTAATAAACAAACTTTCACCTAATAAACACATATTTTACCATACATTAACGTCCCATTTCGCAGGATTTTTTTTGTTTATCATATCTCACATTTCACTTTCAAAATCTAATAAAACATTCTGATGTTATTTAACTAATAAGAATTAAAAAATAAAATGTTTAAAGATATCATGGTGATAACAATATTATGTATTTTATAAAACAAATAAAAAATGTTATTTATTATATTATGATTGACAAAAAAAATAAAATAAAACAATATTCTCTTGTTTGTCTCCATCATTATTAAATTGTTAGTGTTGGTGTTTGGTGATAATAAAGAATGGCATTATATAATCAATCTCGTGTACACCATCATTTATTGTTTAATTTGTTTTAATTTCACCATTTGGAGTGATATGTTTCCGTTGGATTTTGTTAATTTAATATTGATAGAGGAGAGGAAGTGTTTGGAGATTGATGAATATTTTGTTTTTTGACAGATTTTCTTACACTTTATTCATGTTTATCTGATAAAAACAACAAATTATTTTAACTGTCTCCTGACAAATTGTTTAAAAACTTTATTTTGATAATCAAATTTTTTAAAAACATTCAAAGAATGTACTTTTTAAATTGATATCTCTTTTTGATGGTTTTTTACTCTTAATTTAATAAATGACTTTTCATTTTTTATTCCAAAGAAAAAGACGTGTAGTTTTATCTTGGTTTTATAAGTATTTTTCATGTATTTTGAGTGTCAGGTCAAATGAGATATGTGTGATAAGGAAATGTAAATAATAAATTTTTTGGAAACAGAATTTCATATGAATTTCCATCTTTGCGATTAAGAAGTTAGTATTGGTATGTAGAAACATTTTCCAAAAGGACATTTTATTGTTATCAATTTTTGTTTGACTCACTTTCAATGCTCATTAAGTGTGATTAACCCAAAATTATTCTAAACTTTAATTAAAAAAGTGCATTATAAGTTATTATTCATTTAAATATTACTCATTTTGTTACACTTTTATCTTCCATGGATGTACTTACATTTCTTCGAAACTTTGTAGTTATTCTTCGTATCCTTTAAAAATTCTTTATTTCCTTCAACGTCATTTCTCTTTCCTATATGTCATTAAAAATTAAATATCCTGCGAAAGATTCTTTAATTTCTTAATCCATTCATTTTCCTTCAAGAACAAAAAAATCCTTTAAACCACAACATTCTTGATATATCACTTATTGAACAAAAATGTTATCAAAACCAAAAATCTCATTTCCTTTATTGTCATCTTATTTTCCTAAAACTTGTCATAACAATAAAGAAAAATAACAAATTTAAGTACTAAAAAAATCTGTCCTTTTTTAAAATTGATAACGAATTTTAAATAGATTAAAAGTTCATTCCCTTATATAAAGTATTTTTTCCATTGTAACTCCATAATTTATTATAAAGTTTTTAAAATAATATAGTATACACAAAAACAATACAATTATTAAAGAGAGAATATGGATTGATGTACTCTTTGTTGTGTGAAAATATTAAAGATTAACTTTTGTTGTATCAGTGAAACAATTACTGAAAATTTGTTTATATTTTAACGGAAAATTTTTTAAAATTTGATGGAAATGAGTAAATAGTATGTGGTGATGGTAGTAATTAGAAAGGTATTGGAATGTGGATAAATAACCAATCGGTTTACTCGGTAATTAATCATCATTTCCATGACATGCATTCTTCAAGTTATTCCTTATCATCAAATACTTGAAGACACACTATACAAAACATATTTGGTGTATCGCTTATTCAATTGTAATCATATACGTTATCCTGAGAAGTTTCGAGAAGAAGTATCGAAAAAATTCTTATTTTAAATTTTTGCCCCAATCATCCTAAGCATGAAAATATTTTCGCATGATATCATCAACCATCACGTGCTTCCTGTTTCATACGAAGCACCAAAATTCTCTACATCTTTATCTTATCCAATTTTATTATTATTTCTACCTTTATTTAAATGTCAAATTTTCGTCGATAACTTTTTTAAACATTAGACATGGAGTATATATTAAGATTAATCTTATTTAGAATGTAACATATTTTTCTTTTAATCTTCAAGATTAATGTATCCTTTTGTTTATTACATTATTGTTAATCTTATTATATATTAAAAGTTAATATGTTCTTTTAGACTTTTCAAATCAAATTTTGAGACTTAAAAGGACAAGAAAAGTCTTTACAAATATACCTAAAGACGGCAGCATTCATTGAAAACATTCCATTGACTAATAATACTATTAGTCAACAACCTACCAATAGGGAAGAAGAAGTTAGAGAAAGGATTAGGAATTTGAGGATAAGGATGCCAAACATTAAAGTTTTCGGTGGTAGTTCACATAAAGGTCTCACTCAGATGATATGCTCGAAATTACAACTAGATGTATCGAAAGCTTCATTAAAAAAATTTGCCAACAAAGTAAGATTTTTTATATTATACCCCCATCCAAGCAAATGGTGAATATTATATATTTTTAGGAAACGAATGTTGAGATTGGTGAATCTGTCAGAGGAGAAGATGTTTACATCATTCAATCAGGATCTGGTGAGGTCAATGATAACATTATGGAGCTATTAATTATGATTAATGCCTGTAAAATTGCTTCATCTTGTAGAGTCGCTGCTGTTATACCATGTTTCCCATATGCTAGACAGGATAAGAAGGATAAATCAAGGGCACCCATATCGGCTAAACTTATTGCTAATATGCTTAGTGTCGCTGGTGCTGATCATATCATTACGATGGATTTACATGCCTCACAGATACAAGGATTCTTCGATATACCTGTAGACAATTTGTATGCTGAGCCTGCATTACTTGAGTACATCAGATTGAAAATACAAAATTGGCAGGATGCTGTTGTTGTATCACCAGATGCTGGGGGTGCTAAGCGTGTTACATCAATTGCTGATAAGCTTAACATTGACTTTGCATTGATTCATAAAGAAAGAAAAAGAGCTAATGAGGTTGAGAAGATGACGTTAGTAGGTAATGTTGAAGGGAAAATTGCTATATTAGTTGATGACATGGCTGATACATGTGGTACTATTTGTCTAGCCGCTGATAAGCTTGTGGAAGCCGGTGCTAGTAAGGTTTATGCTATCTGTGTTCATGGTGTATTTTCTGGACCAGCATTACAAAGATTGAATAACTCTAAATTCGAGGCTATTGTTGTTACAAACACCATACCACAGGAGGAGAATATGAAGTTGTGTCCTAAGATTCAGTGCATCGATATATCTGGAATATTAGCTGAAGCTATTAGAAGAACTCATAACGGAGAGTCTGTATCTTACCTGTTTTCACATGTACCAATGTAATCTTTAAATATTAAATAAATAAAAAATATTTAGATGTTTATATAATGAGAAAAACATTTATTCCTCTAAAACAATTTTTAAAATAATTATTCTGGGAAAATAGTATTTAGATTTTAATAGATATTAATGTCTGTGATGCTATAGTATGAAATTGTCCACTTTCTAGTACTAAATATCGTCAGATTTAGATTTATTCTCCTGTTCATGGGAGTATGCAGCCCACGGATCGCTTCCGCTAAATTCGAGGCAAAATTTGTAGTCTAATGCGTTGTCATCACCAGCATAAAATAGTTTTCTAATTTTACTCCTTGAATATTGAGAATTCTCGTGAAGTCTCCATCCTAAATCACTTAATCTCAATTTATCATACATTACCTTTCTTGTTTTATAATACTCATCTTGTTGTGATGACACCTTATCCTTATTGTCACTTTCTTTTGACACCTTCTCAGTATTTTTTTCTTTCTTCTCACTTTTATCATTTTCAGCATCATTATTTACTGGAGATTTTATATATTTTTTACCTTTTTCTTGATCTTTAGACATTTTAAACATAATAAATATAATTTAACTAATTGATTATTATCATAATAATTTTATTATTTTTTAAACGACTAATTTTTGAATAATGATTAGTAATAGTAATATTATAAATTTATTGGAAGCATAACAATCCTGTAAAGTACATGTAAATAGCATAATAAAAAGGGATGATGGAAAGATTATTATTTTTTTAATATTTAATTTTAACTAGATATGCCATTTATCAAAAATAGGTCTTAATTTCTTTTTAACGTAGATACCCTCGAGTTGCACTGATTACTAAATATCTATGTAATATAGATACATCATATAATATATATTTGTTAATGATCAAATGATAAACCACTTGCTATTACTATAACATTATTCAAGATAATTCAGCTATATCAACCCATCTTTTACACTTTTATCAAATTTGTTGAAAGTAACAAATGTATATTTTACATATATTTAATTTATTATTTAATGTATTTTTGAAAAGATATATTTTCATGATGTCTTTTAAGTAAAATATTTATAAAATAATTTTAGGTGAAAATATTTGATGTAAGTAAGAAGTAAGGAAACAAGTATATATCTTTTTATTTATTATCACAGTTTGTATCTATCGTTAGTGATAATAATATCTTTTTTTTATCTTTTTTTTGTTAATATTCTCTATCTAATAATTTTTTCAACTGTTAAAGAATGGAAAATGAAACAGATGCTATATCAACATCATCATCAACATCATCATCGGTAACGCCAAATGAAAAATGTGTTCACTTTCCAAGAATACGGAAATTATTAAAAAGATTTACTAGTAGAAAACATCATAACGTTATTGATAGTATAAATATTAATTTCAAAAATACAGTAAGTTTTAAATATCATTTTGATAGTTTCAAAAAAGGGAAAAAAATTTATTCTCAAAGGATGGTAATCTCAATTATTTCAATAAGATTAATATCTTTCTGGAGAGTTAAATTGCTATATAAAGTTTATAGTGTAACAGAAATTGAATTTTATACTATTTAAAATGTTTGATGATAAATAATAGAAATTATAATTTTATAGTATTAGTTTTGTATATAGCACTTTATATCCTTTTCCTTCCTTTCTATTTTTTTAAATTCTATATATAATCTTTAGTTAACTATATTTTCTTCACAAAATACATCATAAATTCTTTTCTTGAGATGATGATTTCTTTAAAATATGAAATTTTTTAAAAAACATATGTTTTTAAGATTTCATGATAAATTAAAAATTCTTTTTACATTATCTGTATTCGTTAAAAAAAAGTGTTTTAGTATTAAAAAAATGAAAAAGAGGAATAGAAATTATTGAGATAAGTTTTTTATATGTTTTATATTTTTAGTAAAAAAAATTTTCAACCCATACTAACATGAATATTTAATATTTGTTTTAAGGAATTTTTTCACAAACTGACATATTAGTATTATATTGTATAAATGACATCACGAACTATGTATATAATATTTATTCCCCCTTCTATGTTTAATATATTTTTGTAACAAACTACATTTATTTATATTTACCTTTTCCCATTTTTAGTGATCCAACTGATTTTTATTGAATGAGCTTTTAACATTATTGAAAATTGGTCCAATTTACAATTATTAATACTTATAAAATAGTTCTCCTCTTTTTTTGTAGTCGTTATCGTCATCGGTGCCTCAAACACACACAATTTCCGACAGTTATGTCATTAAAAAAGAGGAGTTATGAAAAACAATTTATATATTATTTTTGTTATCTCTTAAATTTGTCAAATACTCCAATGTTAGAAAAGATAATAAGCTCAGTGTAGCATAAATTATATCTAACTTTCTAACATTTTTCTTTATCATTTCATTATACATTTTTCACTTATTATTGAAGGTCATCTTTTCATACCTATCATGTATACATGTGTTTTACAAGAAATAACATTGTATGTCTTTAATATCTTTATCTTAACACAAATCGTTGTATTAAATTTTAGCTAATTTACTATATATGGAAGATAGTTAAATGAAATTACAACTATTATATATTATGTTTATATAAATTTTATCTTCTTATATGCTATATATATTCTAGTATCGTAACAAAAATAATAAAATTTGCTTCTAACGATTCTTATTATTATCTAACAATCTTTGAAATCTTAAATATATATCTTCTACTTCTTTACACAGAATCTTTTCCAAGTAATATGTTAAATAATAAAAATTCTCTTAACATTACTTTTACTTTAGTATTTGTTTTCCTTTTGTAACCCTAATTATATATTGTAATTAAAATTATTATAATTACCTGGTAATATTATGTTTTCAATTTAAAAGTAAGGAAAAATTAAAAAATAACATAAACATATAAATATGTTGTATTTCTTTCTAAAACAGGAAATGTAGTTTAATATTCTTTTTCGGATGCTTTTAACATTGCCTCTAGTGAACGGTTATAAATATTTTTGTAGATTTAAAAAATATAAAGAAAATAAATGAAGTATATGTAAGGATATTTATTAACTTTTTAGTTTTTTTAATATTTTTAATATCACAATCTTTGAAATATTATTTTGAAGGATAGAAGTGCTTATATTTAAAAGAAAAACTAATAATGTAGAAAAGGAGAAAAAAATTCATTTACCTTATTCCTAGTGTAGATTTTTCTCCTTTATCATTTCAGCAAACCTTGCGCATATATAATGTATGATGTAAAAGTATATCAAATACATATAGAAGTTCACCTTCTTCAACATAATATACATGTATTTATTTTATTTAAATAACAATTCTCTTTTTCATCAATTTTCATGATACCAACTTTTTTTCTCCCCATACACATCCCGTACACATACCTTTGTCTAACAATTTTTCATTAAATATTCAAATGATTATTTTTTTGTATACCGTCAAACAAGATATATCTAAATTTGTATTATATATTTTAGAGATGGAAAATTTTTATCAAATATACACCCATCATATTTTATTTTGTATATTTATATTATTTCAAATTTAATAATAATTTTATTAATTTTATTTTCACTATGTTAACTCTAATAACTGTCAAAAGGAGTATATCATTTCTGTCCATCATAAAGTTCTATTAATGTATATATATCTTTATTACTTTCTTTCAAGAAGAATGGAAGATGGTAAAAAAAACTAAAATTTATTATAGAAAATTTATTATCTTAATACATTTTTATTAAGTTAGCATTTATTTTACGTTTGATTTAGAAATATTACATGTTATTAAAAATATCACATTTGTTATTAACCAATCTTCTCCTTATACTCATATTTATTATTGTGTTAATATAAATAATATTTACAATAGACTACCAATCTTTTTCAATTTAATTTTTTTATTAAAAACATATAATGTTTGAAGATGATGAGAGTTATAATTAAAATTAAGCTATAAAGCACTTGATATATTTTATGAATGTATATTTTTATATAATATATGTGATATATTTATGTTGGATGAAATAAAATATGTTTTATCTATAAAAAAAAATTACTTTGTTTTTTTATCCTCCTCAATCTTACATAGGAAATATAAATCTTAAAAATTGTTTTATATTTTAAACTTTTTATTGTTTTTCATCATTTTCACAATTTATTTTATTTTTTCATTTTTGTCTCCTAAAATTGATATAAATAAATAAAAATAAATCTATTTATGTTGGGATGATAAAAACATATGAATAAGTGTATACATGTTTAGAGATTGTATGTAGTGAATTAAATTTTAAAATAATTAAATTATGTTTGTCTTAGGTATGAATAATTTATTGTTCTGTTTACATTATAATATATTGACAAAAAAAGAATAAAGTATGCATGTTTGAGTTGGTTTTATAAAATTAAAAGATTTTTTGTCATGTACTTTTATAATTGTTATTGTTTTTTTCTTAAAAACGGAAAATTTTGTCGAAATGCATTTTAGCCACAGTCGTTTCTAACAAATTCTTGATATACTTCAATTTTTGGGTAGTAATTTCTACTTTAATTAGTTAAATTATAAATATCTCATTGACAAATAAATGTATTCCTTCTTCATATACAAATATCTATATTATTAGACAAAATAACTTATTTTTCATAATTCATTTAGCTATCTTTTCTTTAACATTCTTTTTTATTATTTATTCTAAAACTAAAAACCTTTTAGTTATATAAAGCAATTATAAACAGAAGCTTTCTCTTCATTTTATTATCATTTTTAGTTTCTCCTACTATGAATATATGATATTATTTATCATATCTATATATAATATTTTTTATTTTAATAATATATAGCGTAGTAGTAATATTCACCTTTTAAACAAAAATTTTAACTTTTTGATAACAATTTTTCTTAATCTAGTTCACTTTAATATATATATATATATTATACATATTTGAGTCATACTTATTCCTTGTCTAAAAATGAAATAAATTTTTCATTGTTGATTCATATATATAAATATATATAAGTATATTTCATGCAATTTTCCTCTTCATTTTTTTTATTACTTTTAAATATTAGATTTTTATATAAATACTTTCTTTTGTATATTATTTTTTTTAATATTATGATAAAAGATATTATTACAAATTGTATAGATACTTTTTCAATTTAATTAACTTCCACAAAAATTTATTTTCTCCAGAGATTTTTTCAGAAATATATATTTTATATCTACTTTAATATATGTTATATATAAAATCATAACTTTCTACTATTTATTCGGATATTATTAATTTTATAGTATGCTGCAGCATTCTAAATCACTAAGAACCATTAGAGCTAGAACAGAGGAATTTTGTGATAAAGCTAAAAAAAAATTTAGTTTCTCCTTTAAAAATGATCGTGATGGAAAGAAAAGTTCTAGTACCTCATCCACAAAATCATCTTTTAATAAAGGAAATAAAGATGTCTGTTCTAAAATTTCCATTACCATATAATAATATAATTTCTTTTAATTATACTTTTTAGAAAAATACAATCTTCGTTGTGATAGAAAATTATAAAGCATTGTCACAAAGTCACATCTCCGTTAGTAAAGGACAAAAAGTAATTGTAAGTTAATAATATATTAAATTATTTTTTTATTATTTTCTTAAAATATCATATAATAACAAATTTGTTTTCAGCTTTTGGGCAATTCATCGGCAAATGATGAAAATGTTAATGTAGCTTTATTACCATCTGAAAATTTTCTATCTCCATCAAATGATACTGGTATTCAAGGAATAATTCCTATGAGAATTTTAGCATGTATTGAAAATGAAAACAAAGGTTAGTTTTAATAAAAAATATGAATTCATACAACATTTTTCATCAAGTGAAATAAAAATAAATATCATTGTTACGTTTTTAATAATCAAGAAATAAAAAATATTTTATCTTTGAAATTTTTCTTTTTTTATAACGTTTAATAAATATAAATATTTATGTCTCTAAATATTGAAAAATTGTTTTGTGTACCAATTTTTTGTAAATATATCTATATATACACTTTAATATATATATGTATATATATATGTATATATATGTTTTACATTTAGAAATTTTTATCATTAATTTTTTTTGTTACCTTAATAGGCAATTATATAAAATGGATTAATATATTTATTAGACATATAATTAAAGAATTTCCTTAAGCAATACAGTGTACCCTACATACAAATTACATCATTTGTTCATACCTTACTTGCCATATCTTTTAAAGTTTCATTCCCCATAGATACTTGTTATTGCTATATTGGCACCTCAACATTAATGATTTTAAAAAATTTTTTTATCATTAATCTTCTTTTTTTCTTATAAATTTGTAATATTTACACTTTTATTTATTAACATATAAAAGAGATAAATTTTCAATTCATAATACTTGTATACTCATGTTTTGATATACCATTAGAATTATAAAGGTTTAATGGAAAAATCTCCTTAATATTATAAGATACATTATAAAAATATTATTCATTTGGTAATTTTAGAAAAATATTTTGTCTCAAAATTCCCACAAAAGCCATCTAAATTTTAGTTTTTTCGTGTCTAATAATCTTTATATTTTAATATTTCCTTAAGGCAATTCATATTTTAAACAACGTAAAATACTTAATCAATTCTAAAGAACTAATATTTTTCTATGAAATCTAAATATAAATATTGAAGTATAAAAGTGTTAATATTTTCACTAAAATTTTTAAATATAGTATTTTCTTCATATTTGAAATTTATTTTAAAATATATGTAAATATATAGTTATATATAAATATATATTTATTTTTAAATGCACTTTAAATGAACCAGCTGATAGTTTGAAAAATTATAGAGTGCCATATATTCCTTTTTATTCATCTAACAATGTTTAGTAATTTTCCTAAGATGCTGATAACAAATAATGACACCAGGAAGACCTTTTGATTACTCAATCCAATTTTTCCTCCTTTTACTTACTTTTATAAATATATTATCTTTTCATCTACAAATTATTTCATCTTTTTTTCCTCCCTCTGTTTATAGTTTTAATCTTTAACAAAACTTACATTAGCAAATATAAAATTTTTTTTATTTTTATTTCATACCATCAAAAGATGATGTTTGGATTTTCCTAATTAACGTAACACCAGATAATGATTATCACTCATTCATTTCATTTGCTTCATCCATTCATCTATACTTATTCTTACTTCCTATTTTCCTACCATTTTTATGTATAACACCAAAAGGAATTATTGTTTCAAATATATTAATTTTATCCATAGGACCCTAGGACGTTTCTACTTTAATTTTCTTAATTTAAACATGACATTTGGTATAAAAATTATATAATCCCCAAATTGTAGAATGGTGAAATATGGTTTGAACTAGAAATGTAATTTCATATACCCTCTTCTTAATCTAGTTAAAGGACACTACAAAACCAAAATACGCTAATTCTTTTATTTTTTAATCTATTTTTTTCAAGAAATAAAAAAATTTATAACAATACATTTTCTCATTCTATCATTTTGTTTTTTTAATATTCCTTGCCAAAAAGACGAGACACAACTCTCTTTTAGAAGGTATAATTTTTTTTAACATATTCTCATATATTCCTTCAAACACAACTTTATATATCATAGAATCTTTTTAAAAATTAACCTACGTACCTTTTAACATTTTACATATGACATACACAACACCTCAATATACTATTCTTATAGTTTTTTTGACTTATTTCTCTAATTTCACTTATCATATTCATTATCTTTAACAATCAAAGTTGCTTAACTTTGATTTTAATTTTTCAACTACCACCAGCTTTATGTTATATATTTCATCGTATAAGTAGTTTGATCGGAAGTTAACTTGGTTTATTATGTATACAATAAAAGATTTTGTTTTAATTGTATATTTAATATAATGCAAAATAAGTATTTTAATTTCGATGATTTTATAATTGTATATTTTTTTCCTTTCGAAAATTACCTTTAATTGTTTAATATTTGTTATTTTTTATTCTTTTCTCCAAAATATATTTACTGATAACTCTACCGAGAAAAACAATATGTTCTCAAAAATAATTTCAATATTGTTGAAATTTTAATTTATTATTCCCAAAAAATAATAGGAAAAATATTTTGTTGCAATAAGTTGATAGAAAAAATAATAATAAATCTATCATTTCCATATTTATCAAAAATTATTTGTCTTCCATAACCTCAATATGATTACAATATCAATTTGTCTTCCATCAGCTTCATACATATTATGTATATTATATAAATATATATATTTATGCGAGAAAGACACATAGGTTACCAGAACATGTGTTTATTTATAAAGATGACTGAGTCAAATTTTCAATTTTATATATAATATTATATTGGCGTGTAGGCTATATAACTGTGATCTCAAACACGAGACTTATTTTATGTATCGGGAAAGAATTTTGTTATAAAGATCTTCTAATATAACAACAGAGATATGATATATCTTAAGGTACATTACCTACATTTACAGATATGATAACAGAAGATCCTAAAAAAATGTGGAATCATTGATCAGAGAGAAAAAGGATAGTTAAAAAAATTATTTACTTAGTTTAATGTAAAAATTGTTAACTCACTAATATGACAAGTCTTTTTTTATCTCTCATTTCCTATTATTTTCACTTATGATACTACTTTGATAATATAATCATAAATTTTTAATTAATATATTATTTTACAATAAATAATTTAATATCAAACGTCACTTAATTACTAGCGTTTATTGATAAGGTTAATCAAGTTATTGATAGGAGTAAAAAAACACTAAATTTACATTAAAACTACTATATACTTTTCTTCCATATATTATTATAATTTTCTTTGAAGTAATATAATAAATTTAAAAAAATCAATTACCCTTTTGTTACATATATTATATTCATTATTTTTCATATTATCTCTAATTATTTGTATAATATATATTAAAAAACTTCTACTTTCATAAATAATAAGAATGTTTCACTACTTTCAACTAATCAAAACAAACCAATAAAATTATTCCACTATTTTTTAACATTATATTTCTGATATATGTATTATAAATATATATTCTCAAATATTTTCCAATATATATCCCTTCTCAAACAATGATCATAAAATTTTATAAACAAAAAGTTAAATTTGTATTTACTTTAAGTTATTAAAGAACCTACTTATTTTAACTCAATGGTATTATGTAATTTCCTATCAAACCATCTTCTCAATACAATTTTATTTGGAAAATATTAAAATAATATTATCATTTTATTAATCTTTAACTTTTTTATGATTCTTATTTTACATTATAATTAAGCAAGGGAAATTAAAAAAGACACACAAACTCTATATCATCTTCTATTGTATAATTAGTATAAACAAGATTTTTTTTCTTTTCAATTATTGATCAATATATATATATAATTATATTAACTATATTTTACAGGAGTGACTCATAAAATATATATATTTTATCAATATATTTTATATAATATTTTTTTAAATTTGTTTTGTACAGCTTAAAAAATTTACTATTATTAATTGAATATATAAAATGAAGTTAATGCGAAGGTCTAAGACTGTCGAAACGACTTCTTCCTCCACAACACCTACAACAACAACATCTACAACTCCTAAACCGTCGAGATGTCCAAATTTATCTCCTGGTGGTGATATATCTGATTCTGCAAGTTTATCCACCCCCTCTCTTCCTTTTTTGTCATCTCTATAACTAAATAATTTTTATATAATACATTAATTTTTTTCTATAGATGCATTTAAATGTCACACAAACATCCTCACCAAAAACAGGTTCAATTTCTTCGAGATCATCCTCTAAAAAACAGAAATGGGGTTTTGCTTTTAGAAAAAGATGGTTCTCTGCATCATCCTCTAATAATAATAAACCATCTAATTCACGTTCATCCACAGAATCTGAAAGTTTTACACCTGGTACCAGTGCAAGTCCACATGGAACTATAAATTATAGTGATACATTGTTAGAAGAAGATTCAGCAAGTCCTATTCTTGATAATATACCAAAGTTAACATATTTAGGAGGTTTACCTCACACTCATTCACTTGATGTAAAATGTAAAAAACTAAAAACAAAACTTATTACTTAATTTATATGATTTTTCTTATTATATCTATTTATAGCTGGAATAATATCAACAGATCGACCAACTCTTGAAAGTCCATCATCTCCAGCAACAGCCACATCTGGAACTATGAAAAGGTCATTCAAGTAAGTTTAAAAAGTCTAATATTTCAAAAACACAAAATAATTCTTTCTTCTCTCCAAATGTACATTATATATACTAGACTTTATAGTATCGTCTATAAAACTCTTTGTTTTTTCTTCTATATCACTTAATCCATTCATCTCAATTACAATATTTCTAGGAATTAAAAGTTAACATTATTTATATTCTCATAATATTCTTATTTTAAAAAAGAAAATAAATATATATATGTGTATATTTATTCTTATATAAGAATAAAATAAAATGCCATAAATGTTTTAAGAATATGAGTGAAAGTTGTAAAAATTGGTTGAAGAATAATAAAATATATTATACATTTTTTAAGAAAATCTTTACTACAATCATTGAAAAGGAAATGATTACGCATATATTATACATGTTTATATTTAGGCTAATTATAAGTTTAAGCCAAAAAAATATATTACTATAAATTAACACATTTCAATTTTTTTCCTATTCACTTAACGAAATGTATTGTAAAAAATTCTTTAGATAGCATTTTTATAAAAATTTTCAATTATTTGTCTATTAAACAAGAATAATTTTTTTTCATTTCTTGATGCAATTTTTGATATTATAAAAAGAATTAAGAAATAATTTACATTATAATTAGTCTTATTATCTATTTTCCCTTCTTTCCACTTATAAATATATGTATATATATTCTTAAAAGTAGAAATAAAATATTTATTTATTTTTTTATATAAATCATTTTTCAATTATTCTGTTTATTTGTGATAAAATTTTTATGTATTTTTTTCTAAATTATATATTAAACGCTGCTGGATTTTATATAATTAAGAATAGAAGATTTTTTTTCCTATTTTTTAGATATTTAATAGGCACTTTTTGTGTTAAATGAAGTAGATGGATGTTTTATTAAAAAAAACAGAGTAGGGATAAAAGTTTTTTCCTCCATATTATTATTATTTATTATCATACATTTATATAGGGTAGGAATTTTTATTTTATTTAAAACTTAAGGAACATATCCTTGAGAATAGTTAAAGATGATTTTTATAGTTATCATAAAAAGATTACATTAAATATATGAGATTTTTAATAATATTTCTTAATTTTAAACATCATAAAGAGACATCAAAAAACTTTTGAGAAAGTATTCTATAATATCCCTCTATTAAAGTTATTTTATTTTAATAATTTAATTTTATCATATCTTCTAAACCTTCAGGTTTTTTTCTTCCTCATCCTTCATACAACTTCTAAATTTCTATTCAATGTGATGTAATATCTCTTATCACTTCACTATTCACAATCATGTTTTATATTCCATCTTATTACTATGTTTCCCCACCCTTCAACAATTTTTAATGCTTTTTCTCTTGTAGATAGAGTCACTTCAAACATCCAAAAACTTTAACTCCTTAATAGACATATTGTTGTTATTTTACTATCTTTTAAAAATTTAGCATTCCTCACCATTTTTACACATACATATATATTATATATACTTGGTCTTCTTATAATTCAAGAACTGTGATGGTTTAACTAAAAAAGATACATTAAAAGAATTAGATGGTAAAAATTTATCATTCTATTTGCTTCAAGAATTAGGAGTTTATTATACTTATACATTTAAATGTTTATATTGATAAATATGTATATGTTATATTAAGAAGATTTGTCAATAAGAAAGAGGTTAAGAATGAAAATGGAGTGGGAGAAAAAAGTATATGAGAAAAAAAATATCATAAATTACTAGATTTGTCTTTTTCATATTATTAAGTATGTGCCATTCACTTTTGCGAAGGATGAACTTTATTTTTTAAACTTCTCAAGGCTATTGTGTCTCCATATAGTCCATCACAAAATAGAATTTTCATTTATTTATTAATCAATTCAAAAAGTTATTTATTTAGTATTTAAAAAATATATCTACTTGTTCTCAAAAAACATATCTATTAAAAACTTATTTTGTTAAAACCTTTCACATTTCAAAAAAAATTTAGAAAATAACTTCACCCTATTTATATATGTGTAATCATTACTCTATTTGCTATGAGGAAACTTGTCTAATATTAATATATTATAGACATCATTATAATTTGTACTACTATAATTTATCTTGTCTTTATACTCCATCATAAAATTGATGGCAGCCACATTAAATTTGAATGATATATAGATTTATCATATTAACACAATACGCCTTTTGATAAATGTAACATATTTTTTTTGTCAACAAAATATTTATAACATTTTTTTCTTTCATAGAAAATTCTTCCTCAATGAAAAATTAAATACTTTTTTTTATTTTTTTTGTATCTATATTTAAAAAATAACTGAAATTTTTTAAGACAATAATTTTTATTGAGATAAAAACTAAACTAATATTTATTATTTTTTTTCTTGTCTTTTCCTTAACAATTAAATCAACCTTATCTATCCACTACAAATTATTTCTCCTTTTCATCATTATAAATACATTCAAACCATTATTCTTTTTCTTTTTATCAGAATAAAAAATTAAAGAAATTTATTTTTCTTTTTTACTCTAAAATATATTTTTAAAAGTATCTATATATGTATTATAAAAGTATTATTTAATGTATTTGCATCTCTTTTTTTATCTTATATATAAATATGCGTTTATCCATTATTTCATTAATTATGATTATTATTTTTTACTATACTTATACTTGTACTACTAAGTTATTTTTAAATAATAACATTAAACATAAAACTACTTCTATTCAATTTTATTCCATTAAACTTATGAAATTGGACAATCTCTAGACTTAGTAATAATTCACATAAAACAAATTATTCTATTTTCAATTTTTCAAAACAATAATCAAATTCATTTTCTCCTCATTTTCTTCCAATTTCTTCATTCTTTTCATTGGCAAATACATATACACAAATATATATATACATTATATACATATATATTTTCTCATAAATATTCAACAACATTTCACTCATACCCTAAACAATGTCTTTCAAATTATTGTTATATATGGTACATATTATCAAAAACTAATAAATCTCTTTTTTAGGCGTTTTTTTAATTCCTCCTCTAGCCAGGCATCTCCACAACCACCAACAGAGTCTAGCTGTTATAGTAATAATAAGACGACAACTACAACTGAAGAAGATATTAAAGATATTCCCAGTACCAGTGAAATTAATATTGAAAACATTAAAGTTGAAGAGCGTGATAACAATCAAGAGGAGAAAAGTAATTTAGAGAAAGGAGTTATCCAAAATCAGGATAGCTTAAATAGTGAAAGTAAAGATACTTCTGAAAATGTAAGTATTTTTTAATATTACTTTTTTTTATATATTTTAATGAAAAAATTTAATATTATTTATATTAATTATTAACACAGTATTGTTATTGAAAAAGGGGGAATGGCGAAAAGTTTTCTTCATACTTTAATATTATTTTTTTGGTAGTTCATATTTATTTTTTTAGGAAAAAATACATATCATTTATAATAATTTATTTTATATTACTTTTCTTTATCATCTTATCCCTTTTCAACTTTTTTTCTCTCAACTACAATAATTTATTTATTTGAAGGAAGTTATAAAATTTTTGTTTAAATGATAACAATTTTATACATTAAAATGCATATGTGTCACAATAATTTCATAAAAATAATATAGATGTTATAAATGTAGTAACAGTAGGAAGTTTAAATAGTATTTAGTAGTATTTAAAAAAATTTTGATTAACATTTAAATGTCTAATATTTATCAAGTAAGAATTAGGATAAAAAAATTTCCTTTATAATAAATATTATATTATAAAATTTTAAACATTATGAATAACATAAAATTATTAACATATGTGTTTAAAAAATGAAAAGCATACTTTCTAATTAAAAAAAAAAACTTTGAGATTTGTTTTTCCCATCATTCCTATATAATATATATTTTTTTAACATTATTTTATTTTTCGTCATCATCATCATTCTCTGCTCATCAACTACACTTTATTTAAAGATGTAAATTTACCAATTTATTTTAATAAATAATGCTTTTTAAACATGTAAAATTCATTTAATTTATTCCATAAACTATTACATTTGGGGAACACTATAGGTTGATGGTGATGTTGAATTTTTATGAACATCATCATCATTAACACTACCAAAGCCGTATATATATATTTTAATATTTATATAATTTTAACCATATGATAGTGAAATATTTATTGCTATTATATTTAGAAATTATACTAATAGATTTTAAGGTTACAACTTTATAACTAAATTTTAAAAATTTATTTTGTGGATTATGAAGTGTGTTTTTGACATTTTTTTAAAATTTACTTATACATTCTTTATTTATCTCAATTTTTGTCATTTTCATTTTGTACTGTTTTTATAAATATTATCATTGTTATCATTATACATAACAATAGGATTTAGATTTCATTTTTGATTATATTAAAAAAGTACTTATTTTCTATAAAATTTTAAAATTAAATAAAATATTTATTTATATCATCATAATAATGTTTATTATTTGTTTATAGATGGAAAATCCAATATCTCTATCTAATCCACAATCAACAATTGAATCCTCCACAACTCCAGAGTCTCTTTCTGCTTTGTCACCACCAACAAAGGAACAGACACCAGAGGAACAATCAAGGACCAAACGACAATATGTATTGATGGAGTTAGTAGAGACAGAACGTGATTATGTAAAAGATTTAACCTCTGTTGTTGAAGGATATATAGCTAATATTGAGTCAATGGAATTACCAGAAGATCTCCAAGGAAAGGATAAAATTATTTTTGCAAATATAGCACAAATATTAGAATTTCATAAAACATTATTTGTTAAAGAAATTGAAAAATGCCTTACGGATTATGAGTGTGCGGGTCAAGCATTTGTCAAGTATGAAAGACGTCTACATACTTATTATGTTAAATATTGTCAAAATAAACCTAAAAGTGATTATCTTGTCTCACAGGAGGCTTTTGAACAATTTTTTACAGAAACTAAACAAAAATTAGGACATAAAGTTGCATTATGTGATTTATTAATTAAACCAGTGCAACGAATAATGAAATATCAATTGTTATTAAAAGATATCTTAAAATATACAGAGAGAGCCGGTGATAAAGTTGATGTATTAAAGAAAGCATTAGAAGTTATGCATGTTGTACCAAAGGCATGTGATGATATGATGCAAGTTGGGAGATTACAGAATTTTGATGGTAATTTAAATGCACAAGGAAAATTATTATTTCATGGTACATTACAAATATCAGAATCACTACCAGGCCAACCATTTAAAGGTAAAGATAGGAGAATATTTTTGTTTGAACAATCCGCTATCATTGCTGATTGTATTATGCCTAAAAAAGAATTTGGTAATCCAACATATATATTTAAAAATCAAATTATGGTTAATAAAATGGTTCTTGAACCTAATATTCCCGATGATCCATTAAGATTTCTACTACGGAATACTGATATAAGTCAAAGTTCAACATTTATTGCACAAGCGATGACATTAGAAGAGAAAGAACAATGGATTGAGAAAATTAATTCACAGTTAGATCAACAAAAAACCTTGTTAGCAGCTTTAGTTGATCCAAAGAGGTATCAAAATTCATTGGCAAGTGGGATGCATTCTATGAGTTTGTAAGTTATATTTATTTTTAATCTTTATATGAATATTAATAATTATAGAGGTGAATCAAAAAAATCAGCCCCACCATCCTCACAACCATCATCAGCTGGTATAATACAAAACACATCAACAAAATCAAAAAGTTCAAAATTATTTGGTTTTGGTAAAAAAAGTAATAATAATATTAAATCACCAACCTCACCTCCACCATTTGGAAAATAAAAAGTTTTTTTACATATTAATAAAAAGAAGCCTACAGAGGTGAAGAAAAAGGATGATGATTAAATATGATAAAGAAAAAGTTCCTCAAATATAATATTCCTCAGATGAATGGTCCATTATGTGTTTCTCTATGTGTTTGTGTTTCACACCAATAGTAAAAAAATTAAATAAACAAAACAATGTACACTAATCAAGAAATCGTTCTCAATATATTATATATATATAAATATATATTTCATAAATATCAAAACTACAAAAATTTTGTCTATATATCTATCTCTATCTCTTATCCTCTCACTCTCTCTCTCTCTCTCTGTATCATATTATAATATTTCGTTGATCAAGAAACTCAAAAAAATACATATTATTATTAATTTTAAAGAAGCGATAATAATTATGTTTTTCATAAACCTAAAAGTTTAGAAAAAAAAATAGGAAAAGAAAACATATTAATCGTAACGATTAGAAGAAAATTGAATATCTATATATAATTAACAAAACAAAAAAAAATAATAAGAACAATCTTTTAAAATTTTATTATTATTATTATTTTATCTATTATTATTTTTTGTCACTACACACACCAATCTCTTTACTTTTTTATCATCAACCAGTTACTCCATTTTGTATAATAATACATAATATTTAATATATCTTTAATATTTTGTTTTTACCAATATTCCTATGACATTCATATGATGTTATAATTAATAATATAAAGAAAGAGAAAAAGAAAAGACAAGTTGTGGAGTTTGTGTATAGAGAAGAAAAAAAAGTTTTTTAATTTGAAATTGTTTTAAAAAGTTATTTTTAAGAAATAAAAATTTTTATTTTGATACTTTTTAAAAGAAAAATATATAATTGACATTTTTAATAAACTTATTTAAAAATTGTTTTTATTATTTTAATTTTTCTTTTTGTTTTGTGTTTTGAAAGTTTATTACTGCCGATCTGATAGAGGATGGACATGACAGGAAGGTTTTTGAGGGGGATTAAATTTAGTGAAGATCGGAAGTAAAATGGATCTAGATAATGAAATAACACTTCGAAGGTGTGAATATGTTACAAGAAGTGTTAAACATAAGATAACATATTTCTCATATCGGATATCTTTTTGAATACTGTAGTAGTGTAATTTTAATCTTTATCGATAAAATATATTTTTTTAGTATAAAGTGAATAATGGTAAATAAAATTTTATAAATAAGGTTATAAAATTCTGAACAATTACTTTTCTTTCAAATTTATTATCCCAATCTATTTTTAGGTGATAATTATTTTTATTATTTCGTGTTCATGTGACAAGTTAATTCTAAGGTATTAAAGATGAAATATTACTGTTATTACATTATTAAATTGTTTGCCCACATTGGGAAGGAAGATTCTTTTGATTTAGGTTGAGGTTTATAAAAAAAGGCAAGTGTTTTTTAAGTGTGCGATAAAAGATAATATATTTCAAAAACTTTTTCACAAAATCCATTATCTTAAATATCTCCATTATATAGATTATTGTAAAAGCAATTAACATACCGGCATCCATTAAAGAAAGGAAACGGTAAAGCCAATTTAACACTTTGTCAATGCAATAAACTGTTACAAAAGACAAGTTAAAGAAATCAAACTTATTAAAGTTATTTTTCTTAATATATTAACTCCACTTCCAATTAACCTTTCAAGTTTCAAATAAACTCCTGTTGTTACGTGGTCCAGGTTCTCTTATGTAATCACAATAACCGCTTCAATACTATCCGGTAGTAGAAAAAGTTTTTAAGGACAATATCTCAACCATCTGTTAATCGGCTAACCTATTACTATGTAAAAGGGAATGTTAAGGGCATATGTGAAAATTATTTTTGTCGGTTTTCGTTGATAGTAATTAGTAGTTATAAATTTGATAGGTATAAAGACAAAATTTTCTGAGGTTGTTAACGAGATGGAAATAATCAAATAATTGTGGTATTTATTTTTTTTACCTCATTTGTAATCGTAAAAATTTATTACATATATATATCAATCTTTCTAAGAAAAAGGTACCATTAAAAAATAGGAATTTACAACATTTTTTTAACCACCTGCTGTGGATGGAACACGAATAAGCTGATCTAAGGTGATTTAACGGACAATATAATATATGTAACGGTAACTAATTTTTATTATATAATCAAATGATTCTTTAAGTTGTTAGTGAAGTCTGTGTAGTGTAAGAATAACAGTAGGAGATAATAAGATTTAGAAATCAAGCAGTGCCAAGTTTTGTCCTCATAATTACATTTTTACTAATTAACACGTGTTCGTTATGTTATATGTATGACATTTCAGGTAGATGACAAGAAATAATATATCAACTGTTAATTGGCTTAAGATTATGACTGTAGGATGTTTTGATGGATTAGTTATAGGATGTTTGACCTTTTTAATAATCATTTTTTTTCTCTTTCTGGCGTTTTTATCACTTCATTCTTCATGTTTTGTTATGTTGCAATACCCGTTAACAGATACCTGCCATCGTCATTAATTATATGATATATTTTGTTGTTATTTTAATTTATGGAGAATTTACCTTTAATATGAACCTTTTGTACACGGAAAAGACAATCTTTAGCTTATCCTTCAAAATCTATAATTAAGAGGTTATTGCGTAAAAAATAAAAGTATTATAGTGAAATTCGAGATATCATAATCAATTATAATATAAATAATCTGGATAAATGGTTAATTAAGGAATATTGATGGTGGTATATAAACGTTTGGGTAATGGGAAGATATGATATAACATTTATAATCCATGTTAATATAAAGTTCATACTAATTATATAAAATTTATACTATTAAATTTATCATCTCCAAATAATCTTCTTATTTTAATTTATCCATTAAATGAATAACAATTTATCAAACATATTTCTTAATTATCAAATTTTAATTATAACTTTTAAAAGATATTTGTTGAGTTAATTATCAAATTACAGCAAAAATAACTTTCTAACAGTAAGTTATTTAACAGAAATCATATAACTTATAATTATTTAACATAAAAAGGCACCTGTACATTAATTATTATTTATTTATAACCATCACTTTATTGTAATGTTTTTATGTTATTTTTGTCTTATCATTATCTAAATACCACCAAAGTTAGAAGAGGATAAAATTTAGCAAATAATTATTTATCTTTGTCTTTTCATTTTCAAGAGTTATTGTTAGATATGATTATAATTTATTGTTTATGTTATTAATTTTACATCTGTCTACAATTTTTATTTTTAATTTACAGTATTCTTTATTTTCAAATTATACTCCTTTTTTGTTATTATCATTACATTACTGAAGACTGCGTGTTATGTATTTATTTCAACCTCTAACATCCATACATATACTCTCCACCTCTTTTATCTCCCACCCAATTTGAAAAGTTTTTCTTAATGCCAAGGCGTGATTCTTCATTTCTATTTCTTTCAATACTAGTTATTAAAAAAACATTTATTTGATAGCTTATTCTTGTAATCATAAAGTTTATCTATAATTTTTAAATACTGATATTGAGATAAAGTATTTTTAAAAAATATTCTTTCTTAACTACTTAAAGTATATATCTTCTGACAATTATCAGTTAAAGAAAATGGCACTTCAACTTCAGGTATTATAAATTTTTTCTTACTAAAATCTCTTATTTTTATCTCCTTCTTTTCTTATCATTTATAGAATGTTGAGTCAGATCCATTAGGAAAACTTATGGAGCAATACAATCGTCTAGCTAATGAAACAAAATCAGTTGTGTCAAAGAATGAGAACAATTCTATTAATAGTAATAATATTGGGAAGTACGACTTGAAGGGTTATCAGAATTTAAGTGATGAGGCAACATCTAATATTAATTCTTATAGTAATGGGACACAAAATGCCATGTATGGAGGGTATACATGGCCTAATCCTATGGGATGGTGGAGTAACCCTACTACTGGGACCAATGATAATACCTGGGGTACAGCTTTAACTACCTATGGTACAGGTAATAATGATATTAATCATTTAACAAATTCTCCATCGTATAATCCGTATTTTTCTAGTAACTTTCCAAGTAAGTTCTTAATCCTCACGATAAAGTTTAACCTATTTTAGGTCTCCTCTCAGCAGCATCAATCTCAACAACATCACCATCAATCTTACCATATTCAGTCAACTCCAAATTATCACCAAATCAAAACACATTAAAGTACCAAGACACTAATGCACAAGTATTAAAAAATAGTCCAACAAATGTAACCACACACGTAGGTGGTGGAAAAATCTCATCAACAAGGGCAGTTTGTGAATGCCCAAATTGTTTAGAAGCACAAAGAATAGGTAAGTATCAAAAAGTTATTATTATGTCATTCACAAGAACACCTCTAAAAATTTTTGTACTCCATTTGACAGCTCATAAAAATTTTTATTTAATGTCCTTGAGACTGTATTATCTCATATGTTATATGGTGAGGATTTCAAACATTAATTATTACATCGGAATTTATTTAAATATATAAAAAACCACAATCAACCTCATTTATGGTGGTTGTTAGATTTATTAGTTTATATATTCGAATATATCTAGAAATAACTTATTTTTATGGCATTCCTCCCCACAATTTATATTACTCTTTTTCATCTATTGTTAAGATAGATATTTTATTAAAAGTTTTTTTGATATTAGAATTGATGAAGGGGTATAAAAGGAGATGTTGATAGATGTTTTCCGAATGTAAATGTTGTTATATGATGACCGGTTAAGAAAGTTTATGAGATTATTATCTACTTTTATAGATGCCGATTACATAACGTATTAAGATATAAAGAAAACAAGTATTAATAAACAAAACAAAAGCATTTTAACTTTTCATTTAAATTATCATTCCTTTATTTTCAGGTATTATAAATGTCCCTGAAAAAAAACGTAATATTCATAATTGTCATATACCTGGATGTGGTAAAGTTTACAGTAAAAGTTCTCATCTAAAAGCCCATTTACGTTGGCACAGTGGTGAAAGAGTTGCTGTTAGAAGAAAGTAAAAGTTTTTGTAAATAAATATATATATATGATATTGAAAATAGAAAAGGCATAATTAGTAGTTTTGATACTACGGTGATGTGATAAAGAGGAAAGATAATGATATGGTTGAAGATATTTGATGTAAAAATTGTCATATTTTAATTTAAGGAAAATAAAGAGGTATGATAATGACGTAGTTATACTTTATTGTTATATAACAGAATAAAAATCTTTTTTGATAAAAAATTTTCGACGATGATTCCTAGTCAAGGTAAAATGATTTCATAAAATATTTTTTATATGTTGGTATTATAATAATGAAGATTTGAATCATTTAAAGCTTAATTTCAAGAGCAAGTATTTATTAAAAAAGATATGGATTAGAGGTGAAACTAAGAAATAAACACATTAAAACTCTACTTGGAGCATGCAAAAGAAAATTATTATGTTGGAAATAACTTTTATAGCAAATTAAGATGGTAATAATCCAGAATTCTTAATTAAAAAAGGGTTTAAAATAAGTATTATTGTAGTTTTTCGCCAAAATTTTCTCTATTTTATATGGTTTATAAACAAAATGTAAATATAACGAGACAGATTCGACATCTGTAGTGCCGAATGTTTTTTATTATTTTTGTTCCATTAGAAAATTTTTCTCAAATAGATACAAATTGCTTAATTTAAAATTTTATCAAGTATAGATGAAGTTCAGACTTGATATTGAGAATGTTCTTAGAGATAAACTAAGTTTATTCATGGTGATATTGATACTTGATATTATCAATATGATAATTTTGAATACATTTGTAATTATAAGTAATTATGGTGGATTAATAGGGGATTTACGGATGAAACATAGGATTCTGAAATTTGAAAAATTATTATGTTGAATTTGGGGGTTTCATAAAGATTTCATGGATGAAAATCCGATGATTCAGGGAATTCATGAATGTAAACATAGGATTCAGAATTATTAGAAATTTTTGTTTCAGATTAGGGGTTTTTATGTAGATTTCATGAATGGAAAGTTGAAGATTAAAGATTCAGAAATAAACATCATTTTTCGTTGTTAAAATACACAATTTTGGATATTATCGTCAGCAAAACGAAAAATCATGTTGTTTTTTCTGTATGAACTGTTAAAATCATTACACTTTGTAATTCTTAATTCATTCTTAATAATTTTGAAATATAAATTGAATATAGCTCATGACCTCCTCCTCTCCATAAAAGGACAAAATTCCTTAAAGGCGGTCATCAAGCATCGAACTTCATGAAGGAAGCTGAAGTATACTGTCATCCTCAGAAAAAAAAGCCGTATCTAATCCTAACCACTTTAGCGTGATTGGCCTTGCGCCAACGCATAGAAAAGATTCTGTGAAGCATGATTTCGAACATTCACTTTAGCATTAAAGCTGTTCAACATGTCAATTATGTTATCAATATCACAGATTGGGAAACAAGTGTACTTTTTACTTAGTAAAAAGTCTACCGTAATGAACTATTTAAGATAAATATAGTATAAAAACACTATTACAAACTTTATATAGCAAGATCTTTATTAAAAATATGGCATACTTTATAACTAATATAAAAATAATCTTTGCAAATTAACGTCTTACAAAAATGGTAGTCTTAAGTTATACAAAAATAACTACTTCAAGTTAAATTCCAGAAATTTTAATTGAATAAAATCTATCACAAACAGGACATTCAAACTCATCTTTATAAATTGTACATTCATAATTAATGACAGTAGCATTATAAGGAAATTCTACTGAGTTAAAATAACTTAGTAACTCAGAAGGTATGAAGTCAATGGAAATACCAAGTCCAAGAGAAATATGCTTGTGGAAACATTCATTACTTCTTTTTGATAATTCTTCCTTAACAATCGTTCCAATAAATATCTTATAGGTCTCAAAATCCTCGAAATATAAGAAATATTCATTAAGATTTGGATTGTTCTCCACAATAAATTTGATCATTGTTGGGTTAATAAGAGTCGTATCTTTACTTCCATTGATTTCTAATTTTTCCAATGAATCTCTTACTGGAATAACAAAATCTCCTGGTACATTTTTATGTGGAAAATAAAAGCCTTATTTTAGACCTCTCACTTTATGTATTTTCCCCAAAAGTGACAATGTGTTATCAAGATCTTTTTCGGAACCAGATACAAATACACACATAGTTTCTATTTTATTAATATTATGAAAATAAGCATTAAAAATCCAGATTACCTCTGTGTTAGTCCAATTTCCGTTATTTACGATATCAAGTGAAGTTAAGTCAACATTTGAAGAAATCTGTGGAATTCATTTAGTTCTGAAGAAAGCTATAAAAAGAATATTATTGAATAAATTTGGATAAAATAAAAACTAACCAAAAGGAATTCTATCTCGTCAGTTATATCTCCGTCCGCGCCGATTATATAAAGATAATTGATTATCTTAATCCTATCAATGTCATCATTACTAGTGCTATCATCTTCAAAAAATATTTTATAGAGTTTTGGCTTTTACATTTGCTAATGATACTTCTCAGTAACATAATTGAATTTCTTACAAGTTAGCTTAACATTAATAAGTTGATTCCACGGAATATTTGAAAAATATTTGCAAAAATTTTAGGTGGAAATGATAAAAAATCGAAAATCATCATAGAGAAACACAAGATAAATAATATATCCAATTTCAAGGTGATTGAGAAAAAACATAATCCATAAACGATGTACAAAAAAGATTACATTTTTATGAGTCTGAAGAAAATTATTTACGAGAGAAAGAAGTACTGTAAATATGAAAAGCTAATGATACGTTCTTCTTTCACTTTTGGCACTTTTCTCTGTGAAATAAATTGGTTTAGAATTTTATGTATGTATATGTGTGATTTTTGTTTTTATCGAATTTTATCAAATTTTTAAGTTTTTTTATTATCAGTAATAAGTAAATGGATGACGAGGAATTTGAAAATCAAACCAAAAGCTCAAATACATATTTTGAATATTTGTGAATATCTAGAAATGCCATTCAACAATTCAAATATATCAAATAAAAATACATAAAATAATTTAAGTTTCATATTTTTAACATTTTTAAGAAAGTAACGTATATTAAAATAAGTTGCATGTGAGTGTCTTTATCTTATTTCTGGAATTCTGAGAATTTATTAGTTAGAAATGTTGTATTCTCTGTTTTTGCATTAGATAAATGGATAAAAGGTGTTAGATTCAGATGATTTATCCATAATTACTGAAATTAATTGGTAATTATTTTATCAATATGAAAATTAATTGTCCTTTCCATGAAAAAATCCGAATTAGTCCTTGATTAACACAATCACTCTAAGTAAGAAGTAATCATTGAGAATGTCCTTGGAAATTTTTTTGTATATTTTATTGTTTATCAATAGGTTTATAGCTTATCACTTTAGATAGAGGAGTTGTAAGATAGTTTTTTTTCTTCGTACTATATATCAATAATAATTAATGTAAATTGATAAGAAAAATAAAGATTTCAACATATTTATTTCATATTGTACACAAAAAAACTTAAACATGTTAGTTTGATTGACCATTGTTAGAATACTATCAACTGCAAGTGATGTTAAAATAAAAGATTATGCATTTTATGTAAAACCTTAGGTTACAAAATGCTGTTAAATATACACATTTTTATATAAAATATATGCTCTGAATCGACATGTCTAGGTTTTTTATATGGTAACAGCCCGAATGAGACCTACGATGAAGGGAATAGTTTTGAAGCATTGGATTAAAAAATCGCCATTATTGCTATTATCGTCACAGCTGTTTGTGGTGTAGTTGAATAATGTTTTTGTAAAATGAAAACATAGGAAATGAATTGTTAAAAACAGCAATTTAAATCGAACAAAAACTGAGTTAAATAATATCAAACTCAAAGAAACATATTAACTTAGTGTTGGTAAGCGAAGAGGATTCGAGGGACTAGCTAAACTTATTAATTATTAGACTTAACATATTCAAAGAGATATTTAGTCCGCTGTGTTGGTTGGAGAAATAAGTGTATACATTACTAACTTAATCTTAAATTGTTGTGAAATTAATTATGATATAGTTTTACGTATAAGATTAAATAAAGACGTTTATTAAGTATTGTTGTTTTATTATTGTTGTGGGATGTTAGAATATTAAACGTATTATTTTCTATTGGCTTTAGTTGTAAGTTTATGTAGTAGAAATTTTTCGAATTAGACATTCCATTAAAAAGCGAAATTGCTAATATATGAAACATATAGTAATAAATTAGTAATTATTTATCAAAGACATCATATATAATTAAAATAGCAATTATTGCTTTACTATAATAGTACCATTCACAAAAATATCATACAAATGTGGATACAACTTTATTAAACCATTTGGAAAAATCATATGAACTAAATTGATAGAGTTATCATACCATTCAACTTTTGATATATTTAATATCATCATAAAAAATTATTCTTTTAAAAAGTAAGTCTCATAAAACTTTGTTTCAAATAATGGTACCACGATTTTTCGTCATCCAAAACCGTAAAAAAAGACATTTTATCCTATTATTAAACAATTTTAGTAGTATAAAAAGAAGAGAAAAAATAAATATTCACATTTTATACCTTTACTTAATCATTTACTTCTACTATTGGTTCTAAAATATGAATGCTACAAAAGAAAAAACATTTGTTGAGTCAATGGGAGTTGATTGTCTTAGGAATCATCTCTTAAAATATATTGAAAAATTTAGTGATATTGAAAGTATAGAAAAAATAAGTATATCTCTTTGTTTGACAATTACTAGAGATGAAATTGGGAAGGATGCTTAGTGGTTTGCTAAGAAAATTTTTTTGATCGTTAAGTTTAAACGGGGTTTTAAAAAAGTTTTTGAAGTTCCAATATTGTAAAGGGTTAATATTATAGACATAAACTATATTTATAAGAAACTTGAAGAAAAGGGACGATATTGTGGGGAAACTATCATCAGCAAAAATCGAATACTTCTTTCTATCAAATATAATGATAGGACGTATACTCCTGAGGAAAGTATACCACTGGCTAAAAATATTGCTGAAAAATTCATGTTAAATCACCATTCAAGGGGTGATGTGGAAAATTTACGTTTTGAACATGAGTATAACAGTCTGCAACTGTCATTGTTACTTGAATCCTTAAGCTTTATGAATCATGACAACATGAAACGAATTGAATTTCCCGGATCTAGCTTGAAAATTTGTTAGTGCTGGATTGATAGTAATGTATGGGATAGGGATGTATTTTGTGAATTCATTAGTTTAACGAAGTTCTTTTTTATTGTCATTCTATTTTTCGCCGATACTGTGGATCTTCTGAAGACACAAAGGCCACAGAATACATCATTGAAAATTTGGCAGAAAAAAAGAATTGTACGAAAATCTTTAGTTATGTGCGCCTTAACGATAAAGTTTATTTTGAAAATATCATCAAATTTTATAAATTATACAATAGTCAGGGGATTAAAATTAAATTAGAATTGTACTCAGAGCATCTATGTCCTGTAGCAAAATCTGTACATATTAAAAATTCTGTTAATAAACCTTTCAAAATAAACGACTTGATAACAACATATAAACTAGCTATTTACCATTCAAAGACTTTCTAAAGTGTGCGGAAAACTTTCAAGTTTATGAAAATCTAAAATAATTACATATACGCCTTTTTCACTTTAATATCAGTGATGACATCAAATATACTTGTATGTCTGATTTGAAAAGGTATTCTTTTAAAAATTGCAAAAATTAGAAGAAGTTACATTTGACTATTCGGAAAGTTACCTTTAACAGCATAAATGTACTGAAGAAATGTTAATAAACAGCTTATTATTTATTGGATCGCTAATGCCTGAAACAGTTGAAAGATTGGAAATAATTAATGAATCAGAATCAGTTAAAGTTGAACATCGTTTTTCAAATGTCAAAAAGGATGACAAACAAATTAAATGGACAAATACCTAATATTAAAATATTAACATTCTATGATGGAGAATTCATGGATAGTGACTGTCTTGGTGCTTTTAAAAAACTTGAAATTTTTATAACAGGAAGGAAAACTTAGCATTGAAATTCCCGAAAGAATTAAGGTTTTTGTCGTCCGCAATATACATTTTGATTCTGCTGTATATATGGATACTGAAAAAAAACTGGCTAGAAGAAATTCAGATATATTTTCAAAATACTTACATACTAAATTAGGATGGTTTAGTATTTTAAATGATGTAACTCAATGGAGCAAGTATAAAAATGTGGTTCAGGAATATTTTAAAATTATTTTTTTTATATTATACTTATTTTAATATATTTTCGATGTATTTATATCTTAATGAAAGTTATGTGAAATTGTACTGTTTTAATTTATATTTACTTCAAAAGATGTTTCTATTATTTAAATAAAAGTGTAGAATTAATATATCACATAAAATTAAATAGGCAAGCTAACGAGACATGATGTAACCAAAGCATTCATTATTCTCATTATAATTAAAATATATAACTTAATTTATACATTTTTTGAGAATAATTTTTTTACTAGTTGTTTAACACCCTCATTAGTTGTAAAAATACTGTAAAAATTAATGTTATCATATGGTGAATCATCCACAAGAAGCACTGGTAATACAATAATTTAAAGTTTAAAAAATAAATACTATTCATATTGTCTATAGTTAACTTTTTAATTATTTAACTATTTCAAAAAATTATAATGTGAATTAATAAAATTTAAAATTATATGTGACAATACACACATAGCTCCGAGACACTGTAAAACAATTCGATTTTCGAGCAGTACATTTAGACAAAGAGAAAGAAATTTATTTTTGCCTACAGTTGTCATCGAAAACTATTGCTGTTTTACAAATATATTCCTGATTAGTTTAAAGTTATATTCGTCTGTCCTGTTAAAGAAATATAAATTATTAATAGTAAAATTATATAATAGGCAATAACACAATATGACATAAAATAATTTAGAGTTTTATCAGTGTATATACAAGATAAATTAATAAATATTTATATTTTAGTAGTTTCTGAGGTAGTCAATGAAAATATTTTTATTGTTTTAATAGATTAAGGAGAGCTCGATCAAACATGTGTAACGTTAATAAATAATTTTAAAAATTGTTATTATTTTTTGAATACTTCAATTCTATTAATATAAAAAAAATAAACTGTATATGCTCTTTTTTTAGAATTTTATACACAGATTTACATTGTAAACAATAACTAGATTGGTCAATTTACAGAATATATCTAATTTATTTGTATTTGTTAAAGAAATCATGAATTATTTTTGTATTTAAAATTTTTCAAAATTACGGTATTTTTACATTATTTAATATTATTTCACATATTTTTTAGCATAATTATTACCACATAAAAACGTTACTACAAATTTTTAAATTTTCTGTATATTTAATCTTATTTCCATGCCTTTAACTTATGAAAATGTGACAGGAATGAATAAAAAATAATTCAATTTTACTACTACTTTTTATAAAAAGTATATATAGTTAAAAAAAAGTAACGCTTCCGTTTTTTTAACAAGTATTTCAACATCTCTAATTACCTTTATAGTTTACAACTTTGCCTAAAATCAAGATTCAAAAAAGTACTTGAAACTAAAGGTTTTTATTTTATTAGTTACAAAATGACTGTAATATATCGTGTTTGTTTGTCAAAAAGATAAAATTGTTTATGTCTACAATCCGAAGATAATTTTAATTTTTATTAACACACATGGTATTTAAATAAAATTGATGTAAAAGAAATTTTCTTACAACAAAAAATATGCATAAATTATTCTTATCAATCGAATTTTCGTAAGACACCAATAGTTTTGTGATTACAACTGTAGACAAAAATAAATTTCTTTTTCTTTGTCTAAAGGTACTGCCCGAAAATTGAATTGTTTTTTAGTGTCAGAGCTGTGTGTGTAACTTATCATACATGGTATCATTTAACTTTAATTAGTATATTTTAATATCGCACATTTAAAAATAGAAGTATACTAAAAATTTAATTTTATATTATGGGTAATATTATAAAGAAAAAAATAAAATTTTCTTTCAAACTAAATAAAATTTTTTTTTATTTCTCCATTAATAACTTAATTTATTTTTACTTTAAACAACAATTTTTTTATATTTTATTTATTTGGCTTCTCAGCACATAGTAGACAGATTATCTTGTGTATCATCTTATGTAGATCTTCATAAGATTATCCATCAACAATGGACTGGGAATATACTAATTCTTTCACGTTCTTATTTTTAAGAAATACCTTTTGTTCAGTTTAAAGTTACATTAACGATATTGTTTACAAATTAACATAAATATTTCTCAAATTTTTTTGTAAAATAAATTCCAAAATATAAAACTGAATGGTGTAACTCACGAATACTTTTTGAATTTTAAATAAAAAAATCTATGATATGATTTATTATGGAAAATCTTGAAAAAAACAGGTCATATAACAAAGCTTAAGGCGGCTTTTTGTTAATTTTATCAATCTATGTTGATCCGGTAGTTTCAGCGGTAGTGGCAGCAGCTGCTGCTGTTTTTGTAGTTGTTCCTGAGGCTGTTGTCGTTGTAGTAGCTGGTACACCATCACATGTATTACAGGTACTACTACATTTTTGTGCTAATAAATTTTTATAAATTGAATTAGTACATAAGTATGCTAAGCTTGCACAATTTGTAGCAACATCAGAACATTTTGAAGTTTTTGTTGGTAATGTACAAGCGTCATCTCCACCACGAGCGTCACATTGGGTAGTACAACTTTTACACATAGTTGCTCTATACATAGAATTTACACAATATCCTTTTGTTGCCATTGTAGCACAGTCAGCACCATTAACCTCCATAGGAATTGTAAGAAACAAAGCAGTGAAAATTGTAATGAGTTTCATAATTCTAAATATATCAAACCGTATGATATGTATTTCTTGTAAGTAAAACTATTTTTATACTAATTTTTATTAGTCCAGGTGCTGTAAGATTTATAATTTTTTACATTAAGATAAATCACATCTGCAATAAATTCCTTTGTACAATATATCGTTTACTAAACAAATACAGGAAAATAATTTTAACAAACGTTTTGTACTATTTAAATGTCATTATTAAAAAAGACACACAGTTTTTATTTAGGTTCATGGACTTGTTGTTGAATGTGTTAATAATTTTATTTATTTTAACAAAATTATATGTAACTTTTTAAGCACTTCCTTTTGTAACTTCCTTTTATTTATTTAATTTTACAAGTTTATCAAATATAGTCTTTGACTCTAATGATATCAGCTGTAATAGGCACAAAAATGTAGATAAGCTCAAATAGCGTTTATTTTGATGAATTATTAATAGTTTAAAGAGTTTGAGAATGTTAACAATTTATATTCCCAGCGCAAAGTAGACAGATTATCTTGTGTAGATTTGCAAAAAACAACCTTACCTTAAGCAGATCTGAACAATATGACCCCATTTACAGTGCACTGGATTACTTCTTTAAATTTTACTTGATATTGTACTTCGGTATATTTTTTATCCTATCTTACTTTGTCAATTACTTTATTGTGGTATTATTAATTATATCAGTAATCATTTATCAGAAACATAATATATAAGTCATATACCAATAAATGCTTGAATATAATATTATCATTTACAAAAATATCATGTAAAGGTGCATACAACCTTGCTAAAACACTTGGAAAAATCATATGAACTAAATTGATAGAGTTATCATACCACTCAATTTTTGATATAATTAATATCATCATAAAAAAATATTCCTTTAAGAAGTAATGTCTCACGAAACTTTGTTTCAAACAATAGCACCACGATTTTTTGTCATCAAAAGCAGTAAAAAGTCTCCTTACCCTATTATAAAACAATTGAAATAGTATAAAAGGAAGAGAAAGAAAAAATATTCACACTTTTATATCTTTACTAACTCGCTTACTTTTATTCTTGGTTCTAAAATATGGATGCTGCAAAGGAAAAGACATTTGTCAAATTAATGACAATAGATATTGTTGGGGAACATATCTTGAAATATGTTGTAAAAATTAGTGGTATCAAAAATCTGGCAAAAACATGTAAATCTCTTTGTTTGTCAATTAGAGGAGATCTAATTGGGAGAGATATATTTTGGCTTCGTGATTATCAGTTTTTAACTGTTAGATGTAAACGGGGTTTCAAAAAAGCTTATGAAGTCCCAATAGTAGAAAGTGTTAATATTACTGAGGAAAAGTATGATTTCAAGAAGTTGAGGAAAGAACATGACATTGTGTCGAAACAATTACCAAAGAAAATCAAATAATTTTTAATATCGTACATAATATTGTGACGTTTACTCCTGAGGAAAGCATATCGTTAATTCAAGAGTTGCTGTGGAATTCATGTTAAATCAGAAATTAAGGAGTGATGTGGAAACTTTTTATTTTAAACATAAATGCAGAAGTCAACAAAAGGATAAATTTTAGTTTAAGGGCCTCCTTATATTAATGGCTATAATTTAAGTTTTTTTTTTTATATTTTTAATGTAAATATTGTAAAATTAATGATTTTTTTGTATATATTGTATTTAATAAGATTGCTAAGGATTTAGTAAATTTAAAAAAATTTTTAAAATTTAAAAATTTATTCTGACTGTAGTCTTTTGTACAACCAACAGATATTAATTTGTTTTTGTCGATTTCAACAGAGTGTTCTCTATTTTAACCTTAATATATGGTTGTTAATGTATCAATTATTTATAAAAAATAGATTATTCCTTCATTTGGTTACTTGTTTAACGAATATAGCTTAGTTATATAAATAATTTGTTCAAAACTTAAGCAAAAAAAGGATGCTGCAAAAAAACCTTTAAATGCAACAAACTATTCTTAGACATGGTTATTTATCAATATATATTATAAAAATACCCTTTGTAGGAAGTTAAATATTTTATTTTGTCTTTTAAGAGGGACCCTTAGACCAAGATTTATGTATTTTGCGATCATCATAATGCTAAAATTAAATTAGAAGTAGAATCAAAGTATTTTGTTAATGTGGAAAAATCTAAAACTACTGTAAGTCATTGTAATGCACAATTCTCAATAAATAATTGATAACATATTATAGAATATTTATTGGCAATTTTACACCTTTTTTTGATGTGCATAAAAATCTTTGGCTTTTATGAAACCTCTGAAGAATTAATATTAAATTTTCCTTGATTTTAACATCAATAGTGACACCTGAAGATACTTATATGTCAGATCTTGAAGAGTATTCTATTAGAAATTGCAGAAAATAAGAAAAGTTAAATGAAATATTTCAAAAATTTTAATAAGCATGTTGAATAATACTGAGGATATGTTAAGGAGCAATTTAATATCTATTGCATCACTAATGCCTAAAACAGTTGGAGGATTAAAAATAGTTAATGGTTATCATTTATCAAGTATGACAACAGTGAAGTTTAACGAATATATGACAAATATTAAAATAATAACAGTCTAAGATGGAGAATTCAAGAATAGTGACTATTTTAATGCTTTAAAAATCTTGAAATTTTTAAAATAATGGGAAATCTTATCATTAAAATTCCCAAAATAACTAAACTTTTTATCATTGGCAATAGATATTATGATTCTGATCTACGTAAGAAGGGGATTATATAAATTGAATATTCATGTTGTTGAATTTTTATGTCTAAATTTAAATCACTAATTAGAGTAGACCATCCGCTGTAAGCAAATTTTGTTTTATACAAACATTTTTCTTTTTTAATTTCTTGAATGATCCTATAGGAAAGGTATTTGTTAAAGTTTAGACGTTGCTATCGTCATATATCCTACTCTAAACTTTAATCCTCAAACCATAAAGATAAAGTTTGGACACAAAACTCAACTACATGAAGGATGATTATAAACAAATAAACTAAACTGCGAGTTGAGATTAGATACTTTTGAGTGGGTGGGAGGTTGGGTTTTATTTCTCCCGTTGGAAAGACAATAAATAACTACTTATAAGATATTATGAAAGATTTTTAGGGAGTTTGTTAAATAGTCTCTCTTTAAATGAGGTTATTATACATTTTCAATATACTCGCGAGCCAGTTAACGCTATTGTATATACTGTCAACCCCATCTTCAACAACATGACCTCCACCTGTATCACCGCTATGTACTAGCAATCCTATAGTATTGCAGTACGTGGATAGTCCTAGAGAGTGAATAATAGAGGTTTTCGATCTTCTCCTTCAAATTCTGATATCGGTTGTTATTCAGAATATTTATTTCATGCAGAAGAAAAAGTAATTTCTGATCCAAGTAAGAGTTGTAATAAGAAACTACTCAAAAAGTACATAGAAAGATTTTCAAAATAATTCCATGCCACAACAGGAACATATATCTTTTTAATGATACAACTTAATGGAGAAAGTACCAATGGGTAGTAAGAATATCTACGACTACTTTTCAATTGATATAGCCAGACGTGGTTTGCCGGAGGCAGGTCTAAGGCTGTTAATTTGAAATCATTATTACCATTGAAGCAACAATTACAATGTAACAAAAGGGAATAGAACGTAAGTTATATATAAAAAAATAATTATATTTTTTCCGGAAATGTTTGAAAACTTGAGTATGAGTGAAAAACAAAAGACAGATTAGGAGCTCCTCAAATTAGCTGAGGAGAAGTACCTCGAACAAAAGAAGAAGAAAAATAGAAAAAGTAAAGGATAAGAAGAAAATCTTTAAAAATATTAGGTGGAAGAACAAAAAAGGGGGAGACCCAACGTTTGTCCCCCCATTTTCAACATCAATTACAATGAAGATATCGGGAAAATAGTTGTAATCCATAGAAAATAAATATTTATAATGTCTTTTTATGAATACTTTTATTTATTTTATATGTGATAATAAAAAATTAAATTTATTAGTATTTTTTAAGTTTTTTTTGCATGATTATTCAGCATAGGTAGAGTTCTGCAAACACGTCAGCACAACACTATAATAAGTTTTAAATTTTTAACATTTTTACTTCTTTTAGGATATCCTTTTTTAGTTTTACATATATTTAGATTTAATCTGGAACAAAAGTAAATATAATAAATCGAAAAATTAATTTGCTTAATTTTAAATGGTTGAATCATTACAATATCCAATTTGAGTTTAAAAACAAACACATTTCAAAATAAAAAAATCTAAAACCATTAATATTTTTTCACTTATAAATTATTGGAGAAAATACATATATTTAATGTTCATTCTTTTAATTCTAATATTAAAAGAAGCTACAACAATAATTAGATTGAATTTTTCCGAACAATGGTCAACATTTTTTGTTTTACAACTTAGCCAATTTATGATCAATGTTTTTAATATTATGTTTTCTTTTTATTTCTGAGTTGTGTCTTTTAAAACAATAATAAAACAAAAATTTTCAATAATTTTATGGAGAAGATGTTTATGATAAAATATTTTACAAAGGGTGTTTGGAAAATAAATGTTTTTTAAAGATAATTTGGTCAATTATGGTCTAAAACTTTTCAAACCTATTTTACTATTAAGTTAAAAAACACACCTTTTGGCTATTTACTCATTAAAATCGTTTAAGTTTGAAGAGAGTTATGAGAGAGACAAATTTTGTTCCTAGTTCTTTTTTTATAGATACTTGTTTACATATGATTGTAGAGAATTTTTATTTAAATAAGTGTGATATTAATTTTACTCTTTTGATTTGTGTTTACTTCAAAGGATATTTCCACTATTTATTTAGTGGTACAGGATTCTGAAAAAGAAATTATAATAACAAAACCTTGTAAAAATAATGACTTATTCATTCCTTTTATTTTTGATTTAGTAAAATTGTATTAATTAATCGTATGTATAACTTACAGTTTAACTAATATGAAATTGAAACTGTCAATTCTAAGATTTCATAGATTTCAACTAAGATAACAAGCCAATTAATTTTATAAAATTGCATGTATTAAAATTCTCAAAATTAGTTGATAAAATAGGAGGTGAGATTGTTGTAATTTCATATAACGTGACTTAAGATGCGAAATAAGAAATAAATCTTAATTAAATTTTTTAATAATGGGTATTGCTTGCATATTTTATCTTTATTAATCATTAAAACCTTTAAAAATTATAAAACTTTATTACTTTTTTTTATTGTGGTATAAAATGTTAAACATTTATACTTTGTTATTATTATATTACTTGTGAATGGCTTTGAAGAAGTAGATCTTGAAATATATTGTACAGAACATGGAGCTATCATAAAAATATCAACATTTAAAAAATTTAAATTATTTCTAAACAATAAAGAATATTGAAGATTAAATTAAAATTATTCATTTTTCCTCATACTAAAGTGTATTTCGTTCCCAAGTTCCATGGAAAAAATATTCGGTATTAATAAAGGTATTTTTACGATCTTCAATACGGATATATAATATAGTTTTCTGTAAAAGAAATGAAAATTATCATTCAAATTAACGATGAATACATAATGCCATATAAGACTCTAATTAGGTTATTGATAAAAGTTTTGTGAAAATTGTAAAACATAATTGATAATAATATTGGATCTTGAAAGATGAATGTTTGTTTGCAGTACTGTAGTATTATCAATTTTTTAAAGTCATATATGATATAAACTTATTTTTTATTAATATGACAAGATATTAAACTAACTACGAAAGTGGTAATTTCATTTAAAGTTTAAGAAATTTTTATTCATTGTTCATAAATCACATTCTTGAGTTTTCATATGCAACTATAGTTTTAATTTTTAGAAATGAAAGTATTAGCTCAAATTGCTTTTTTATTATCTGAAACATTAGGAACTATTTATGGTAGTTACGATACATATAGAACACAATTCGTAACATCTTTTTTTTATAAAAATGCTCCAGATCCACAAAATTTTGAATTCTCTCTATATTTCCTACCAACTACAAACACAACTACTTCTATTACTTATCAATATTGGTCAAATATAAATCCAAAATGGTAAATATTACTTTTGGAGCTAAATACAAAAATGGTAATAAGGTAATTATTATTAAGATAAACTGATAAAAAAGTTATAATTTATTTGCAGCATGTTTTTGTTCATAATGACGTTATCACTGATTGACATTATGGTGATGGCCAACCAAAAAATAAGACTGATCCAATATTCTACATTACCTCAACAGCTTTAATAAAAGCGATATCTAGAGTTGTTAATCTTGTAACCAAACAAGGAGACATGTATTTAATTCCATCAACATCATTTACCTCTACAAAATACATTTTTAAATTACTATAACCAGTCTTAGATAGAGAACAAGTTGTTATTTTGTTAGCATTACCAACCAGAGATACTAATGTTCAAGTTATTGTCACCGGACCACAAGGACAAAATTTAATCAATCAAGCGATAAAATTCAATGTAACTTTAGGAACTAATCAAATAATTTTTCCAATAACTACTATTGACGTTGGCCCATCAATTTACATATCATCTTATCAACCAATGGTTGTTATTGGAGCTGCTATAAGTACAAACTTGAATGTATTAAATGTTAATCCTCTATCATCAAATAACAATTATGATTTTGCTCCCTATTTCCCACAAAAATAGGTACCAGGGATTGTGATTCAAAACTTACCACACCAGATCAAAGAGTCACAGTTGGTGATCATACAGCCAACATTATCGTTTTTCCAGCAGACTCATCATGTGATTCCTCAATTCCAGTTTCTGTTTTTCCAAATATTCTTCCAGTTTCCGTTTTTTCAAATATTATTCCAGCATAAGGTTTATAACAAAAACTTACACCAATATTAGCTTCAAAATATTCCAATTGTTCATTCATACACCTCGAAATGAGCTATTTCATTACCAAATGCTTTACTTTCAATTGTACGTATTGGATCACCAAGAATAACAAATAATATCATCTTAAATGGCATCTATTTGCATTATGTATCAGATACAACACAATATTATAGTAGAGAGACACAATTTATTACTGTGACCCAAGGTGATGTGTTAGAAGTTTACGTTTAAAAACTCCAAGCCACAGATACATTAAAATTTGATGGTGTTCCAATGCTTTAAGGTATTATCAATTCACGTGTTATAAATTCCTTTAATAATGTTAATACGGTAATTGAATTTTATCTCCCATACGTTGATGTTCATACATTTTCTTCAACAGCTAAATACATTGAATATGTTATCAGTAAACCAGATAACGTTACAGATACAGCATATGGGTATGTTGCTGTTTTTAATAAATCGAAGTTTCAAACATATTGGCATCCCATAAAACACTAATATTGCTATCAGAAAATTTTTTAATTTTTACAACTACAACTACTACTCCTTACATAGGACCCACAACTACTGTAGGAAATAAAATTTACATAACAATCCCTGTCAGCTTCAAAAATGAATCTAACTTAAATTATAATTTTCTTACTTTTTAATTTCCAAAATATCCTTCTTCCAATAATGTAAATATGTTAGTATTTGTTATTATCTAATAACATTAAATTTATTTTATAAAAATTGTTGTTTTTGCTCCTACAAGTTGTTTTCTCTTTCTAAAACAATTAATCATTTTTTTCCTGTATTGTGGAGTCAGAAATAACAATATACATGGATTAATTAGAGGTATATACGTTATGCAGACACTAACGAAAATAATGTAACATTGAAAGGAGACATGAATTATAAGCATAAAAGATAGCAAAATATTTGGGATATAACCCAAGATAATAGGAAATAACGCTTGGATTACTAGTATTGTTTGAATTTGTTTCTCGAGTTTCAAGGTACTTTAAGTCATGTTGCTTCGATTATCTTTTAAACGAATAGATATCAAAATGCTTAATATTATTATTATTGCAGCAACAATCATGAAACTAGCTATTGTAAAGTAACTGTAAGAGGATCCTTTTTTCCTAGATGCTCGAGTTGTTATCCAATAAAATTTTCACCATATACCTTATCTCATCCGAAATTTTGTTATTTAGCAATTTCTCATACGTCTGATATTCTTCCTCTAGTAATTTACCGTAATTTGTAACATATTGAGATACTAAGACGCCAGCTGCTAATATTATTGGAATAGCCTTTAATAGAATATTTTTGGTTTCGAGAGTTTTGCTTTTGACAACAATCAAATATTTGTAAATAATTATTATACTTTCACAAAAAAAAAACCAAATGTAAATAAGAAGTTTGTTGATGTAAAACACCAAGTATGTACTAGATATACATTAATAAATTGCATTACATTTGGTAACGTAATGAAAGTTGTCGTCCCAACATTTTCAACTTGCTAAAAAAAGATATAATATTAATAATGACATTAGTAGCTTACAAATATTTCTATAAGATGAAAAAATCCCAGATCAATGTCCATGATATAATGCATGACAACACAAACTTTATATGATGTTTAGTGCCTTTATTATCAGTATTATGGAAATAAATAACAAGAAAGTTGAAAATTAACCCAAAAACTTCGACTACATATGTTGAATACTCGTAAATATCTAGAATTAAGATTTGTCCTTCAACACTGCATATATTTTAAATAAAAATTCACAAAATAATTTATGTCTGATACTTGTAACATTTTTAATAATGCAAAGTTTGTTAAAAATAAATTTCATGTGAATTTTTATGTGTTATTCCTATTATTCAGTTGGGAAAAATATTTTATCCACATTTTAGTCTATTTATTTGTGAAAATACAATTTATCAAAAATTAAGATTTAACGTTTAAAATAGATAGTATCCTAGAATAATGTTTCTAAAATTATGCTTATAAGTACAAAATTATGAAAAATAATAATTTAGTAAAGTCTAACCTTTAAAGTGTTAAAATTATCACAACTTGTAACCCTACTAATCGTTCTCAATAATCGGGGAAATTCTAAATAAAACACGTCTCATAACGTCTCCCCTACATAAAAGGCAGATTGCCCTACAATCCAGTAATCAAGCGTTCAACATCACGAAAGAGGTTAAAGCATGTATTCACAATAAGAAGCGAGCCTGTATCTAACCATCACCGTTTGGTGTGATTATTCTGCATTAACACGTCGAAAAACATATTATAGAAACGATCCATTGGTTGGGCAGCAAGTGTACTTTGAACGTAAAACAAAGTTGAGTACCATTTAAACATTACTACAAACTTTATTTAACAAGATCTTGATTATAAACATAACATACTTGGATATTAGTATAGAAATTATTTTTGCAATTGAAGGCCTCAAATAGAAGCCTTACAATATTGAAAAATAACTACTCGACGTCGGGTTCCAGAAATCTTAATTGAATCAAATCTACCACAAACAGGACATTCTAAGTAACCTTTACAAACGATACCTTCATCATCTATTATATATTATAGTATTAGCATAAGGAAATTCTTCTAAGTCAAAGTAAATTTATAACTTGGAAGGTACATAATCCCTGGGAATACCAATATGGACTTTGATATTTCTATGCCAACAGCCATCATTTCTTCTTGACAATTCTCTCTCAACAATAGTTCTAATAGTTATTTTATAGGTTTCCGAACTACTTAAAGATAATTTGAATTCACAAAGATCTGTATTGTTCTCAATAGTGTATTCCATCATTCTTGAGTTGATATAAAGCAAATATTCACTCTCACAAATTTCTTATACCTCCAATGAATTTCTTACTGGAATGCAAAAATCTTTTGGTACGCTAAGATGTTCAAAACGTAACTGTAATTCCAGACTTCTTACTTTTGTAATTTTCGCAAAATGCTAATGTGTTACCGATATTTTTTTCGCAATCATCTACAGCTATCCGAATATGTCTTATTCTATTAGTGTTTTTGAAATAAGCATTAAAAATCTCGATTCCTCTGTGTGAATAACAAGTAAAATATCCACAAGGTTTAGTAAAGTTAGATCAACTTTCTGGAGAAAGCTGTAAAGTTAATCAGTTTCTGAAGAAGGCTATAAGAAGAAAAGTATTAAATATGTTAGTATAAAATAAAAACTTACTAAAAAGAATTCTTTCACGTCAAATACATCTTCAATAGTGAAGTTCACGTCGGTCTTTGTAATAGAATGTCCTATACTAATTCTATCAATCCCATCATAATGAGTGAAATCATTTTGAAAGATTAATTAGTCGAGTTTTAGCTTTTGCATATTCTTAAGATGCCTTACAGTAATATAGTTGAAATCCCTGGTAGCAAGCTTTATATTAACAAGCTTATTCTACAGGATATTTGAAAAAATGTTTACCAAAATTTCCGATGGAAGTTATAGTATGTTTGATTCAACTATAAAGCAATAATAGATAAGTAAAATGTATTAATTTGTAAGTGATTTGGCAAAAAACTAATGCATAAATGACATACGAATAGGATTACATTTTCATGAGTTTGGAAAAATTATTTTCGAGAGAAAGAGATATTGATGATATATTACACCAATTTTTAATGATATAATCTTCTATTAACTTTGGCATTTTGTTGCTTTTGTCCGTGAAATAAGTTGTTTTAAAATGTTGTGTATGTTTAAATGTGATTTGTGTTTTTATCGAATTTCAAAATATGTTTTTGTTCTTTTATTATCATTAATAAGTAAATAGATAACAAGGAATTTAGAAATTAAACTAAAAACTCAAATACATGTTTTGAATATTTGAGAATATCAGGAAGTCTCACACAACAATTCAAATATATCAAAAAAAAATTCATAAAATAATTTAAGTTTCATATTTTTAACATTTTTAATAATGTAAAATTTGTTAAAAATAAATTTTATGTAGTTTTAGGTCTTATTCTTAGAATTCAGTGAATCTATACTTCAGAAATGTTGGATTCAGTGTTTTCATATAAGATTCATTGATGAAAAAATTTAGATTCAGATGATTTATGGGTAATTATAGAAATAAATTGGTAACTATTGTATCAATGTACAAATAAATAGTATCTTCCATTGGCAAATCGGACAAATTACTTGATAAACACAATCACTTTTAGTAAAGTGTAATTGTTGAGAATGTTCTTGAAATTTTCCTGCGTATTTTAGTCGTTTATCAATAAATTTATAGCTTATCATTTTGAATATAAGACCTGGAATGTACTTTTTCTTTCTATGTAGGAGAAATCGACGCAATAAATAAAAATTGATAAGAACAAATGAGTTTCATCGTATTTTTCCTAAATACTACTAGTATAAACATACTTAATATATAATAATTTTTATTTTAAATTAAATAAATGAAAATTTTAGTTTCATTAATTATAAAGCTTTAATGTGATAAATTAATCTTTCTTCAATTTCTTGATCTCCATTAATCTGTCAATCTCCATTGTTACATTAGTATAAAACCATCCCAAAGTGATAAGAATAAAGAATGGATATTGTAATGTAAGCGTTTCTTGAATAAATATTCTTTCAACAAATGCCCAACCAACCCTTGAACCACCAAGAAAATAGAAATTACTATATAAACCAAAAATAAATGGTATAATTTGAAGCCACCCCAATATTCTTCTAAAGTTAACATCAGAAATATTCCTTTCTCTCCAATCCTTAACAGATGGTATCAAATATATTCCTTTAGCTGTGTACTCCACCAATAATTCAATAACATTCAATACAATCCATATAATATTATGATGTAAGAATCCATGCCACAGAAGGACAAACATATAACTCACACAAAGACCGAAAATTTTTCTTCCTAATGAAAATGTTGGTTGACATATCGGTACGAAAATATATTTTTTAAAGAATATATACAATCCACGATCAAAACCTCTCCATATTTTAGAGTATAAGACTACTCTTGAGATGCATACTGGCCCATCTAGTGGTTCCATACCATCAATTCTAGCAAATAATGATGGGAGACCGAATATAATGACGTATTTTAGGTGAAAGAATGCTCCCATTGCCATACCAAGTGGAACGAATTCATTTTTAGGTAATTGATAAATGAAATTAATATCATTAAGCATGATTTCAAAGTACATAAAATGTAGTGCTACCTCCAATAGTATAATCCAAAAGCATAATCTTAGAAATTGTGATATAATCTTCTTCCATTCTCTTTTATCACCGTTAGCCTCTCTTTTCTTTAATTGATCAATGAAATCAGTATAAATAACAATTAATGAAAACATATATGGATGATAAAATGTATAAAAGAACATATCACATATCATTTCAAAATTACTCTTGACCTCCAAGTTATTATCCTTATCGAGGCACTCCAAATTATATGATATATAACTTAATAATGTGTATGAGCAAAATAATAAGACATAAAATATGTTATCACATAATAAATTAGGATTATTCATTGTAAAATATAAGATTGGTAATGAACTTATCCATATTGTCATCTTGTTTGGGAAATATTTTGTGCATATGAAAATAAACAAGCCTTGGAGGACTGATGATAGGACAAGAAAAGGTGTAAAAACGAAAACTGATATAATCATTGATGATATTGTGTAAAACTTTTGCCATAAGTGTTTTGGAAATATTTTTGGATATAGATTGAATATTACTGTGTGGAGAGCAAGATATGGGAGATATTTTATTGCAAATGGTGACCACATATTCCATTCCCAATTTGATATATCCTAAAAAATGTTTTTGTTACATATAGAAATATATTGTTATCGTTATCATACCTTAATACGTTCTCCAATGAATGGAAGATAACTAACTACAGCTGGATGTCCAATTTGAAATTGAAATCTCGTACTAGCCTTATATACATTATAATATCCATAAATCAAACTGGCAAATGTAACAAAATAACATATTTTTATTTCAGGTAATGGTGGATACGTGAACAATGGAACCCTTTCTCTTTTTCCATTATTTTTTTTAATATTAGACATAATAAGAAAAAATAACAAAAATTATTCTTTGAAAACAATATCAATATTATACAAGTGATACAAATATATATACAATTAATATAAATATCGTTTAAAGAATTTTCTGTACTTCTATCACCTTTCAATAGAATGTAATTGTAAATCCCAAGGTTATTTACATCTTTTGGTGGTTACAATTTTAATATATGAATGATTTTAAAAGATATAGGTCAATGTTTTGAAAAGGTCACATTACATTTATATATTCTAGATTTTTATTATTTCATTATTTTAATTTCCTCAAGATATTTTCAAATTTTCAAAATCAATATTTATATTATTCTTTTAATGATTAAAAATTATATTAAAATTATTTTATGTTCTATTTATTCAATTTAATACATTTACATTCTATTTCTTTTAATTTATGTTAAAAAGTTTTCATTTTTTGTGTGTTAATAACATTTGTAATTGATAGCTGTTATTAGCAATATAATAATTCAATTGATGTGTCTTTAAAATAAATCATTGACGTCACCAAAAAAATTCATAGATTCATTTTGTATTCCATAGGAATTGACGTATGCGAAGAAAAAAATTGACCTTTCGGAGGTGGTTGGCTAAAAAGTACAAAACACAAATTAAAACTAGTTATCGAGTAAATTATCACTTCATAAATATCTTCCCTATGTAAAATAACATTTATATAAAACTTAAAAACAACATCGCTTTAATCTACATTTTTTATAATTTATATCAAGATAAAAACAATATATTATTAACTTCTATGATACATTAAATACAATAACAAAAAAATACATCGCAAAAATCATAAATATTATGAGTATATCAATAAATATGTATATGTTAATTTATTTCTAACTTCACTTTTACTTGTTTCAATATCAATTGATTCATGGCACTGTCTAGTATATCTATTAATCTATAAACCTCTGATTCTTTCATCCCAACAGAAACAGCAAAATTTATGTACCCACAATGATTAGCATACTTTGAATGAGAGAAATAATTTTTTAATTCATAATTTGGCAGTGATTTAACTTTTGATATAGAAGTTGTTGGAACAACTCTGGAACCCGTAACACCACGGTGAAATAACATTGATCCCAGTAAAGTTTGATTCTCCGGTTTGATAGACGATAGTGTCATACACATTGATATTCCATTTCCTTTCTCAGATAACATATTTGACGTCAGAACTTTTTCATTATACTTCGATGCAATTCTGTTAATTAATAAATCCTTCAAAAGTGCATATAATTTTTCACGTTGTGAAGTAGTATTCATTAAGTTAATTGCACCTTGATGTAATATTGTAATAACAAAATCACGTGAAGGGACAGCGGAAGCACGACCAGGATAACTTTTAGCAAATTTGATAATTGATGATTGTTTTAATGTAGCGATAATAGAACCACCAACAGGTGTTTGGAAATTTTTATCAAGGCTTTGGACGATACTGTCAATACGACAATCATTTGATTTGCTAACTTTATTAAACATTTCATTTATACTCCCAACTGAGACACCATAAGCATTGTTAACGATATGGTATATATTATTCTCCTTCGCTATTCTTGAAATTTCAACAATATCATCAGGTTCTCGAGGTGCAAAACATTGGGTACAGGATACAATACAGAAAACATCTCCTGAATACTTAGATAAGACATCCCTTAACTCCTCAATATTACTGTTAATGTATGATAGTTCATCTTCATTTTCAGGGACACCTTCAATAACAATAACGTCGAAACCAGCATTGATAATAGCTTTTGGGGCAGACATTTGATCACTTCTCATCCATACAACGTATTTTGGTACATCTTTATTACTATATTTCTCCTTGAAATCATTTCTTAACCCCGATAAGGACAACGATATTGAAGCACCAGTACATAACGGTACGACTAAAACACCTTTAGCAGCTTTCATCCCATATATATGAAGTGCTTCTAAGGCAAAAGCATTCGCCAACATATTGATAATTGTTGATCCCTGAGCTTTCGGTTGTGAATCTAGAATGTTTCCGGAACGTCCTATACCATGTGTCATTCCAAAATGAAGGCGTCGAACCAGGGGACAAATAACGCGTCCTTCTCTTTCTCCAGCTCCAATACATTGGTAACGCTTTTGATTGTTTGAATCTTGTCTTGACAGCCAATTTAGAAATTCTACTAGTAGATCTTCTTCCCATCCGTCATCAGGGATTTTTTTCTAAAATTATAATGTTATTTTATTCTTGGTTCATTGCTAAACAGGTGATTTAAACATACCTTTGTTAAGAGATCTGTGAATTTATTTAATAGATGTCTTTCCGCTAACTCAGCATAATGTTGTTGATCTTTTCCAAATTTAAAATCCATTGATAGGGGGAGTAGTAATGTAATGATTTGATGATTCTGAAGCTTAAAAATTTAAGTATGGTCTCTTGAAACGTAAAAAAAGGAGTAATGTTTATGGGTAACAAATGGTAATGTTTTTAATATGACAGAAGCAATTTAATGTCTTCCTTGTCTGTTTAAAAAATACAACGATAGTAAAGTCTTTGTCCAATTACGAGAGATTCTATCGTCAATAATATCTCCTAAGTGGTTAATAAGTTGAAATGGATTATCTTTAACATACTGTTCATATTTGATAACAGTAAACCAATTAGATGTACAAATAATTGGTTATCAAATAGTTAGAATATTAGCAGAGGAATACATTTTTATCATCTTAAGTCGTCATTTTCCCAAACTTCTAATCATATAATTATGAAATGCATTATATTATTTCAGTATATAAGTGAATGTTCAAATGGCCAAATTTAAGTTTGGGAATCCCCTTTTAAAAGTTAAATAAAGTGTATTTGGTTTGCTACAAAGGATATTTTCACAATATATAATAACAAGCAAACCCATTTATGAAAAGTTCGTGGCATTATAAGAACTTTATTTTCAGCATTAATTTTTTTAGTTTGCTAAATTATTCTAAAAATTTTTTAAATTCAAATAAATAAATAAAAACAACAAAATACATATTTACAACAAAAAGATATATAAGTAAATACATATACATATCAAAAAATATAATAAAAATCTCAAACTAGGACTATTGATTTAGGTTTGTGCTGGATTTTGCACCGACATCAGTCATAATATTTCCAGATGCCTTCTATTTCTTTTTTACCTCCAAGAAACTGAAAAAATATGTCATAGTCAAATTAAAAAAAGACTTTCTTCATCTGATAAACTAAATATTGAGCGACATTCCTTCATAATCACCGTCCTCCTACACTTCAGACAAGCGCAGGATCTTGAAAGTCCTGAAATCCTCAATCTTTCTAAACATGATTTGAACTGTTGATCAATACAAATCATTATGTAAATTCTATGCTCGATACACGAATCTGTATACGAAGCACAACAGATCCGACTACAAGGCGATGACTTTTGAAAAAAAGCAATAAAAAATTTAATAATAATTAATTAAATAGAAACAAACCAAAACAACGGTAATATAATGAAACGTATACAACTAATACTAATATTTTTAAATAATTGTACAATGTTTTCTATTACGTCAATCATGAAAAGTAGAGTATATGTAAAAAATAAAAAATGGTTACTTATAAGTAAGAAAAGATATTATATATTCTTAAAGTACAAACCAAATAAATGATAGGATACATGATAATATGATTATATATATAAAAAGTGGGAAATACAATGAAGATAGGAAGAATTGTTAATATTCTAAAAATTGATATTGTTAAACTTTTCTAACCAAACTGAATAATAAAATAAAAAAATTACCGTTTCTATATACATTTTATGATTAAGGAGAGATAAAATAAAATATTTCAGAATGTTATTATGAGTAATGAGTAAATGTACACTATCATGTCATCCTTTCGATGAGGTAGTATAAAATATAAATGATACTAATCCAATAGACTATTCTATTTATATAAGAAATTTCAACAACACTAACAGTTTCTCGAGGTGCAAAAGATTGTGTTCATAAATGGTTTACCTTTAACATACTGTTCATATTTGGTGACAGTAAATTAATTAGATGCACAATAATTGGTTATCAAATAGTTAAAATATTGGCAGAAGAATACTTTTATATCGTTTTCAGTTGTAGATTTGCCGAACTTCCAATTACGAAATTGTAGAAAATGGTTTTTATTATTTCAGTACATCAGTAAAAGTAAAAAATTACTTGGACGTTTCTAGTTGAGACACACCTCAATGTATTTTCATGAGAAGAGACATTAAATTTCGCATGATGTAAGTTTTGAATATTGCTTTAACATAGTTGTGTGATAAATTTCACATGTACTTTAAAATCTACTAATATTTTAAACTAATTTACCCAATAACTGCAACATTTTAACTTACCTTAACTAATGATATCAATTTTACATTTTAATTGTGTAAGTTGTGAATTTCCAATAAAAAGACTATGATTTTATCGTTTTTTTTGGTGTCTTCCAGGATTGTAAATATTTATCGATACCCTTATACTGGAATTCAAAGAATTCTTATGGACAATATTTTAGCGCTATATCCTCTTCGTAATATGCTAATATGTAGAAATTTAGTTAATAACCCCGAAAACTAAATGATAATTTTAATTAAATTTAATACCTGTTTTATTCTAGATTTTTCACTTCCAATCCAGTAATTATTCTTATTAATACAAATGTTATCAATTCCTTTTCTGGAGGATGTTGTCAAAGGATGGTTTAAAACAAAATCATTTGATGATCCTGTTGATAGACTAAACCACTTCATTACAGCATCTATTCTTGGATTTCTAGCACTCATGGTCTCAGCTAAACAATATCTAGGACAACCAATACAATGTATGGTTCCAAAAGAATTCAGCGGTGGATGGGAACATTATGCTGAGGATTACTGTTTTGTTCAGAATACATTTTATGTCCCAATTAATGAGACAATCCCAGAGGAACATGATGATCGTCGGATGACTGAAATAGGGTATTATCAATGGATACCAATTGTCCTGGCTTTACAAGCTATTATGTTTTTCATACCTAATTGGCTGTGGAAAAGTTTATATTCACAGTCAGGGATTGATTTGAATACTATTATTACTGATGGAATAGCATTAAGAGGATCTGCTCCTACTGATAGAGAACAAAATGGTATAAAATTGAAGGAATACATCTCTGATTGTCTTGGTCTTAAGGATTTTAGAAGAAGCTTCAGAATTGGGTGTTTTAAGATGGAAAAGAATCATGGCAAATACATTACGGCACTTTATTTATCAGTTAAACTTTTTTATATGGTTAATATTGTTGCTCAATTTGTACTTATGAATAACTTTCTAGGAGATTACTATACATTATGGGGATTCAATGTAATTAAAGTTTTGTGGTATGGTAAGAAATGGCAAACGTCACATGTCTTTCCAAGAGTGACATTATGTGATTTTGATATCAGATACCTATCAGAGGTTAACCGTTACACGGTCCAATGTGTGTTGATGATAAACATGTTTAATGAAAAAATATATCTTTTCCTATGGTTTTGGTTCTTATTCGTTGGTTTTTCAACTGTCGTAAATTTCTTATATTGTCTAGCACAATTTATTTCATCATCACGTCGAATTGCTGCTGTTAGATACCTCTTGAAGCACCTTATGAATACAAAGAATCCTCATGAATTTGAAAAGGCTGTCGGACACTTCACTAGAGATGGACTTAAACCCGATGGTTTTCTTATTCTTAGATTTCTCGAAAGAAATGCTGGAGCTATAGTTGCTAAGGATATTACTCATAAACTTTTTCAAGATTATTTAATAACTTATATGGATGATTATATTAAGGAATCAGATGGTCATAGTTTTTCATAATATATTATGTTTAATTGTTATTTAGTAATTTTAATCTTAAATATTGATAATTGCTAACGATAAAAATTTGTGTTTTGTTTGTTATTATTATGTCTAATTATTTTTTTATATTTTTTAAACTAGTTTTTAACAATAACTGAATGATATGCAAACTTAAAAAGTTATCATAAATTATTATTGCTTTTATAATTATTGTTGTATATCTTGTCATAACAATTATAATAAAAGTAAAAAAAGAAGAAGGTTAGATGAAGCTTGAAGAAAATGCATTATCTGAAACATGATTAGAATCACCGAGTCATAATCTCTCCACAAGCACAACATAATCATCCGCTTAAGCATCAATATTCGGAACAAATCCAAATGTTTATAAACTCCTATGAGCATTTCAATCATTTGATGGATCTTTAAATGCTTCCTCACTAACAGACAACGAGGATAAATATAACGGAAAGAATTTCCATTAATACTTTATAACTAAAAGTAGTTAAAACTATAAAAATATTGTCAATAAATAAATTGATATTTGTATAAGATATTACAACTTTATTTATTGTACAATTTTTTTTATTTTTAAAAGCAGCAATAAAAGTATAGATTTAAAATTTTATTTTAATGACAAAAATAATTAAAAAAAAAAACAACATTTATGTATTAATTATTAATTTATTAAAACATTACATATCCGTAGATGAAATTGATATTAAAATGATTGAATACAGAGTTGTTTACATTTTTTTCTATATAGTATAGATATCTCATGCTCGACTCCACATACTGAACATTTAATAGAAGAGCTGACCGAATATATATTACGATTATTCCCTTTTACTAAATTGTTGTTAAATTTTATTTTATCTAACAATCTCTTATAAAATTTTTTCCAAAATATCCGAATTTAGCAACCTCGTTGAAATGTAATTTAAACCGCTGACGGCCACATGTATTCTCAGGATTGAAGAATCCAAGTTCAAACAAATGATTCATTATTTGAATATCAAGTGGGTTACGAGTAGTAGTATTAGCACTCTTATATTCTAACATGGGATATCCAGTTAGGAGATCCATTACGATTTTCTTCCCCACTGAATGTATCCCATTATTTTCAAAAAATCCCAATTTCTTAAGAGATTCATTCCTAAGAAAGTCACCATCATAAAGTATTCCAAACTTTCCACTGCTATTAATTCTGATATAAAGACGCATCTTGAAGGATCTTTCATTTTGTAATCTAGTGGAAAAGTTATACATAGAAAAGTCTCCACCAGAGTAACTTTGACAATGTACGGATATGTATTCTACATTCGAGCCTTTTCTAAGACAGAGCCCTTTGATTTCTGTACAATCAATATTTTTTAGGAAATTTTCACCTTCGTCATCACTACTAAACAAAATCTAAAAATAAATTTTTTATTCATTTAATGTTGAAAACGAACATACAGTTTTTAAAGGTCCTCTTCCCTCTATAATCTCAGGGAGCATTAGACGATATAAAACACTGGATATTTTAGTTCCATCATAACCAATTGACATAGAATATACTTTTGGCCTGTCCAAAGATTTAATATTTGCTTCAATTGTCAAACAAAAATCCTTACAGACAAGTTTAAGATTTTTCAAAGTTTGCCAATCTAATTCTTTAAAAATTTGAAGTTTGAGATTTTCTGGTAAGGATACAAAATTCACTGGAGGGTTGTCCATTGTGACTCTATAGAAAAAATAGACAAATACTAATACGTTTTCTTAAACTTACTATAAAAAAAGAACGATCAAATTAAAAGAAATGAGATAACTAAAAGATTTCAAAATAAAATTGCTACAAGAGATAGAAAAAAATTTTATTAGAATTACTTTAATACCATCAGTGTCTTGAAGGTGTTGTTTAACCTATATAATATTGACACCTTGAGTTTTTTTTTCTAAAAGAGATTTTTGGAAAAAGAAGGTTGAACGCGACCAAAGTCACTAGTAGTTGGAATATAGACTACCATATTAGAGCTATTTTTAAGTCACAACTGAGGATTTATAGTGTTTCATAATTAAAATGGCTTAAATTATAAAAATGTTATCAATGAACAATTTACTATCGATATAACACATAATCATTCATCTATCTTACAATATTTTTTATTTTTAATTACAACATTAAAAATAAAAATATTAAATTTTATTTCAATTTAAAAAGTAACAAGAAAAAAAAAAGTAATATTGATAAATAGATTATTAAACTATAAAGATATTATACATATATAGACAAAATCGAGTTTATAAATGAAAATCAATGTTGAGCATTCCAGAGAATTTACAATAATGTACAGAATTTTTATGCTCGGTACCACATTTTGAACAATTCATAGAATTCAAAATATAGTATTTTTCACAATTATCTTTTACCACTAAATTTTTATCAAATTTTATTTTATCGAAAAATTCTTCATTGAACTCTTGCGCAAAAGCACAAAATTTAACAGGAGGTACAAAAGGATAATTTATATTGTTTACGACCACATCTATTTCCATGGTTTAAAAGTTCAAGTTCAAATAGATGATCTGTTATTTGAACGTAAAGAGGCGTAGTAACAACATTAGAAATATCTGTATAATCTAACAAGGAATTATTAGTGAGTATGTCCTTTATAGTTTTCTGTATGACTAGACTTGATTCATTCTCCTTATAAAGGCGCAATTTTCTAAGAGATTGCCCTCTAAGAAAATTATTATTATAAGGTATCCCAAGTCCTTTAGTGGTAAAAATTTTAAACTCAAGAAATTCCAAATTTGGTACTACATTTGGTAAACCAGCGGAAAAATCAAGTCTAGAAAAGTCTTCGCTAGAGCAACTAATACTATACAATCTTATAAATCCTTCATTAGCAACATTTTCAAGATATAGATAATTGATTCTAGAAAAATTTTTGTTCCTTAAAAAATTCCCATACTCACAGTCATCACCTATCTCAACATTAAAACAAATTTTTTTTATTCATTTATTTCTTAAAGTTAAAAACGAACTCTTCACTTTTGATGTTTGAAATGTCCATGTACTTTCACATTCCTTCAAATCATATCCAACTCTAATTTGTCTATGTTCATTAAAGAAAATTTCTAAACTATCTACTTTTGGTCTAAACAAAGAATGAATGTTATTTTCAATTAAAAGGCAGAAATCCCTACAGACAAGCCATAGATCTTTTAATGTTTTCCAATCTAATTTCTTAAAGATTTTAAGTTTAAAATTGTCCGGTAATGATAGTAAATTCGTTTCAAGTTCATCCATTGTAGATTTGCAAAACAAAATAAGCAGACATCAATAAGATTTTTTAAATTTACTGCAATAAAAACTATAATAAAAGAAATAACTAGGAGGTTTCAAAAAAAATTGCTACGGGAAACAGAAAAAATTATTGCGACCACTTTATATAATTTATTTCTTTAAAAATGTTGTTAAACTAACATAACAACGACACCTTAGATATTTTTTCCATTAAAGATTGTTAGAAAAAGTTATCAAAATCATTAGTAATTAGAGTTGCGATTATTCTACTAATTTTATCTTACAGGCACGTCAAGAGATTTTCAATGTTGCCATAGACATCATAGTTATTCTCACTATAAACATGTCAAATTAATTTATCTTTATTACTCTTCGTTGTCTTATAAAGATCATGATTTTGGATAAATTTCTGGAGAGTAAGTTCAAATAAAGTCTTCAATCCTTTTTCTTGTCTCCATTTTACAATTCCGACTCTTGTCTTGTTATGTTCACAAAAACATATTTTGACATAATTACGTCGTGTGGATGTTCTTGGTCTTGTTTAACGTGGAAATTAATAAGATTTGTTATAGAGATGAAGTAATTTATAGCATATTGTATCCCCAACCAGTGGAATGAATGTAGATATCATACTTTCTTAGTTTCTTAACACTGTATTCATATGAATAGGCACTTGAAGCTTCTTTAATGCAAATGTCATTTGAAAGTTTAATTTTAATGTTTAAAGTTTTACTACATCTCGATATAGATAATTCTTCTTAGTTCACATCATAGAAGTATAAAGATAGTTCATAGTTGATACCTGAGAATGAATATCTGTTCTAAGTTGTGAATTGACATTTCCTCAAGTCAACGTTGACCCATGTGGTTTACGAGCCTTCTTAGAGTCAACTAAGTTTCTGAAGTCAGTTCTATAGTTCCGTGTATCTTGACATATAACCTGTTGATAGGATATGCTTATCTGAGTGGGTATGACTTCAGACAATTAAATGAAATTGCCAGAGTCAGCATACCGACTTCTAACACTTAAGGGTGTGTTTCAATAAGAGGAATTAAGAAACGTTTAATAGTGAAAATTTTCTGGTCGTGTGTTTCTCGAAATACTACAAAAATTGTTTTTGGAGTCATCTGAAATTCCGTTTGACTTTTAGACGTCCATAAATGTTCCATTAGCAGAAATTTTCTCTTTAACTATTTTTACGAATAAGTAAAATTTATATGATGTAGAAACATTTAAATATGAAAAATATTAATCGAAGCAGTAGGAGTTTTACATTTCTAAATTTTGATAATAATGATGAAGCTGTGGATTCAATGGAACAGTGGCGTCAACTGAGGTAGACCAATAAATAGAATTATTATTTTTATGACTATTAGTAATAAGGACTATTTAAGCATTGCATTTGCATTGAATCAATCATTTCGATGTAATCGCCTGTTAAATAATTTTATTTAATATTTATCATCACTTATTAATCTTTTATCCATTTAAGTGTATAACTAATAAAAATTTTTATTACAGCTAGTAAACTTCGTTTTATTTTAATAAATATTTACCTGGCATTTTTAATAAAGAATTTTTTTTATTCTCCAATTTTATAGAAAAATAATGTGTACTTCTTAATATTTTTCAAATGCCATTAGTATTACTTCAAAAGGAAATGACTAATTTTAGAAAAAAAGTTTAGATGCAAAGTTAATGTGTACATTAGATTAAATACTCAATTTTTTATCAAAAATTTTTAGTTTTTAGTAGTCAAATTCAAAAAACATTGACAAATGTCAACTTTTTAGCATGGAAAAACTAAAAAAAAGTAGATAAATTTTTGAAGGTATAATAAAAATAAAATTGTAAGATCCACCTTTTTTGTATAATAAAATTTCATTTTGCTATGATTTGTTCTATTTACTTTAGAACATATACTGTTTGTAACAAAATAAAAATTGTGATTGGCAAATAAATTAAATTAATTTAAAATTTTTAAAATAATTTTTTATAAAAATATTTCCGGTACATTTTCTAACATTATTATCTAAAACAATTCACTTTATTGCAAAAATTAGCCATTATACAATATTTTTACTATTTTGGAACCTATGAAACTATTTTATTATGTAATTAATATGCAATATTGAAGTTTAACTAAATATAAATTATTTTAAATTATGGTTACATAAAATTTATTTAAGTACTTGGTATGTTTAACAATATTAAATTTGCACTCAAAATTAGTTTTGTCAGTTTGATGTGACATTTTACCGAAAGCAAAAATAGAATTATATGATGTTATAACAATACTTTTTTGCTAATTATTATTTAATCTAATAATAAAAAAATCCAAGAATAGACTTTTTTACTAATTTTAGATTTTTTATTCTACATATGAACAATATAAATTAACTGTAATAGATAAGTTATATATTTAATAAAGAGTAAAATTGTCAAAATCTCTTATCTTGGTATGCAGTAAAAGATAAATTAATATAAAAGCTTTTGTAACAATGGTATTAACATAAAATGCAAATTTTTTTCAAAATTTTCGTCATACGAATCATATTATATATTATTAAAATGATTTTTCTTTAGTTCAGTTTAAGTAAAAATAATTTCATAGAAAATTCATTGTAAAAATAATTAGTATTATACGAACCACACATTAAATTAATGTAATTAAAAATATTTTGTAAAGTCTGAATTTGAAAATAAAATATATTAGTAAAGTGGATCACCTTAACTAGTTTATTATAAACTCGTCAAAACTCTTGATTAAAAATTAATCTTTATAGTGTTTTGATAAATTTTTAGTATTTTTTAAATACTTATTAGAACCATTAATAATAATTTTTATTAATATTTTTATATTTATTTTAAAAACTATTTGACCAATATAATAATAATCGTTTGATGTGCCTTTTGTCAGTCATTTTTGTTTTAATCACATTATTCAATTAAATGTAAAAAGATATTTGTGAAAAGTAAATTACCAACTTAATTTTAACAAAAAAACTTTAAAATATCACTTCTTACATTATTTATCTTTTGAACAAAATGTTTATTGTGACAAAAGTTACCTGATAAAACAAATGTTTAAAAGATATTCTATGAATAATACATACATTTATGAAGTCATTTTTCATAAAATTATTTTATTCCTTAAAATATTATGTCTTTTACAATGCATATTATAATTAAAGATGGTATTAAATTTATTAATTTACATTTGATAAATTGTAACACATTTAAAAACAAATACCATTCTTACTTTTTTACAAGAATTTTTATTTACTCTTATCTAGACATAATGATAAGTAAATGCAATATTATCATTTTGAATTAAACTATAGCATTGAAAATAACGTTTATTATTAAGAATAAGCTTCAAAATATACATTAAATGTTAGAATTTTTAAAAAACATTTATATAAACTAAATTTCAGTCAAGAATTTCGACGCGTTTTAATTTAGCTAATTAAGTTTTAATCTTAGTAAAGTTTTGCTTAAAAGGTTAAAGTTTTAGAAATTTGGTTGTTCAATTGGTAAATTCGAATTTCAATGGTTGCATACCAACATTAGAAGTAGGATATTTAATCGAGAGCAAGATCATTAGAAAAATGCCAAGTTTACAAATAAGTTAAATTAAAATATAAAAATATTCTTTTAAAATATTTTTCCACCTGACAAGTTGAAATTTATAATAATATTTTCGAAAATGTCAGCTGCACCTGACTCGCGCCGACATTAAAAAATGTTTTTATTTTGTCAGGTGCAGCTGACAAACCTTTTATTGTGTGCGCCTATTTCTTAATTTCAGGTGATATAAGTTCGGATCTCAGCATTGGTGGAATACACGAGGAGGGGAAACAATTGGAGGAGGGCTAAGAAGCTCGTTCGGAGGATGGTTTAAAATTTATTTATGCAAGTAGAGAGTAATTAGTATACTTAAGTTTTACTTTTTTTGAAACGTTAACTTTTTAGATTTCATGGAATATTTAGAAAAATCAATTTTTTAGATTTAAATGTTTAATTGAGAAATGTTAAAATTTTGATTTTTTCCAAGAATAACTAAAAAAGTCGATGTTTATTGTGTGTGTGCTTCTCAAAATTTATAAATATCCTATATTTTAGTTATGAAAATCATGCATAACTACGAGAATATAACAATTGTTTTTGACGATTCGTTTAGTAGTTAAATATATTTATATGAGTGTTAATAAATTTTAGTTAACTGAATGAATCCTTTATCCATTAAAGAATCATTTTAAAAGGGAAGTAGTTGAATTATAATTAAAAAAATTCTTTGTTGCACTTTTAAAAATAGAAGTAAACAACATCGGCAATTATAACAAAAAAAATTATTCATTTTATTGGTTATAAAGCAAATTAGATATAAAAATAATAATATAATATTACATGATAAGCGTATATGAATCTTTATCTGTAGTTAAATCTTGTATAACAATTTTAGGAATAACATGTTTAACATTCTTTTTTGATAATTTAAATATTTCTTTTAGCATTAATATTGTACATATTGATACCAGAATGCCTAATAAAAAAATAACATAAACTTTCTGATCGAGCGAACGCATAGTAGAATATTTAATATTCATTTTAAAATGTTTTTCATTAAGAATGAAAATATATATCTAGAAAGAAAATTATTTTATATAAAAGTTATTAAATGATTAAATCATGTGAAAAGGTCTATGTTATTATCAGAATTATAGAAAAAAAATTTATTTGTTTCAAAATAATGGCAAAATAATTCCTTAAAAAATTATGGATATAAAATTTTATTTTTTTACAAAAATAATATCATAAACAATTGACATATTTAATGAGAATTTATTAAAACAAACAAATATTAATAAAATAAATTTCATAATTATCTATGAAGCATTATTATGCCTTTCCTTTTTGTTTAAAGAAATATATTATTATAAAAAATAAAAGCAACGCCTACGAAAAAATGTTATCATAAAGATAACATGAGAAAATATCTTTATAGACTACGTATAGTTATCAAAATAACTTTTTATAAAAAAAAATTCCTTGTTAAGAAGCACGAATATTTAAAAATTTAATTTTATAATATCTTACTATAAAGATAATCTATGTTTGTTTTTGTATATTATGCTTAAAATACAAAAGTTCTTACCAAGACTTAATATAAATATATTAATGAGAAAAAAATTTAAGTAAAATTATAGGAAGTGATGATAATATTTAATAACAACAGTTTGAAATAAAAAATATATATTAATGATAATTTAGTTTTGTGACGCGGATTTAATGAACATTAAGTTTAAAGAATTTATTTTTAAACTAGTGATATGTAAATAATTTTAAGTACACCTGTCGTTAGGATTGTAATACAAATTTTAACTATGAGACAAACATTCATTTCTGATTATTTTTTATTATAATTAAAATTTTTAGTGATTCTCATATGAGAAATATATTAAAGTTCCTGATTGCTTATAGTGATATAATATCACTAGGGATAAAAATAAATTATAAACAAATATAGTATGGTAAAATATCAAATTATTAGATATCATATAAACCTAAAGAGTAAATTAAATATCTCTTATTTATAGTCTCGTTCTAATATTTACTCTATTTTGCTTGGTTATTAAACCTCTTAGAATAATTGCTTTTATTTTTACTATAAGATTTCTTGATTTTCATCGGACAAATGTCTAGGAAAAAAACAAGTTAAAAAAAAATTACTTATAATTCAACGTCACAAACAGTAAGTCAGTCATTTATTATCGTTATGAATGTTTTGACATATGAAAAGGTAATAAAAATTTAATTTTCTCATATGAATATTAATGTTGGTTTCTTCAAAAATACGTTAAGAAATGTTACTTAGCTAAAAAATTAAGATGGCTAATAATAATCACACAAGATACCGGTAGACATGTATGTATTATCAGACAAACATGTCATAAAAATATATTTAAAAAGAATTATTATTTAGAGATTATATAAATTTTTTCTCAAAAAACAATTATATCATTATTTAAATCAAACAAACTTTTGAGTTACAATTATTCATGATCTTTATTATTGAACAATTGTTGACAAAGTAGTAATTTTATTCTTTTTATTTACGAATAGTATTTGTTAACAAATACCTGCATTTCTAAGTAGTAAAAAAATAATGAGATGAATATATTTGACATGGTACAAATGAAATTATAATATCTTAATAACAAAATATACTATACGTGTAAGAAAAATCATTATGTTTAGAAAATTTTTATTTGTCTACTATAAAAGACATTAACTTAATTCCTCAAAATATTAAAATGATCTCTAATTTTACATTAATTGTTTTAGAAGAAAAAATATTAAAAATTAACAATAGTATAATATCATAATTTATCATCTAATTCAACAGAATTCAATTCATCATTATAGTAAGGAATAGGTTCCATATACAAAGAAGGATCATACACAACATCTGTTAGAAACAATCCTTGTGGAGGTGCGACAGGAATATTCATATTAAAAAAATTACATGGTTCTGGCCTTTCAAGGAGATACTTGATAGTAGATTTTTCCATTCTTCCATATCCATATAAAGTTATAACAGATATCATTTTTCGAATCTAAAAATATATAAATAAACCAGCAGAAATAAACCTACTTGTTGTCTTATAAAAGATCTTGAAACAATTGAAACATTTACATAATCAAAAAGATCATTCTCAAACGATTTTGCTTTACCAGCGCCAACTTGAAGTAAGTAGATATACTTCCATGTATTTTTAGAAGAAATATTCTTAGCAATTTCTTTTTGCCTATTATATTTAGAATGTTTAAAGAAACTTGCCATGTTATGTAAGCCTCTAAACATATTACATGCTTCTTGAGCTTTACCTGTATCAAAACCTGGTGGTAGAATCCATGCATAATTTTTTTCTGACATGTATGCTAATGACGTAGATTCTTTGTAACCTTTATATATATCATAATCCTTTGCAATAGCCAACCTATATGTATAAATCCTGTATGAAACATGTCTTCTTTCGCAAAATCCTGGCGATACTTCAGTACAATCTATTATTTTCATTCCATTTGGACTAACTATATCTATTATAGAATTGAATTTATTTAAAAATTCTGTTTTATTTGAATTAATATCATATTTAGGATAAACTTTCATTAAGATTGCATTGTTAAGTGCATGGACTCCTTTATCTGTCCTACTGCTTGGAGAACAAACAACTTTCATATCACTATCTTTTCCTAAAGTATATAAAATAACATTCTCAAGTTGGTGTAAAATACCACATCCTGTGTTCCCTTTAGCCATCTCGGCAAATCTTGACCCATCATAACTTATTCGTAAAAGATAACGAGAACACATATTCTAAGAAATTTCTTAAACAACAGTACCTTCCGACAAAATAAGTAATTATCAATTTAAACACTAAATTTAAACAAAAATAATACTTTTCTGTATGAGATTGAGTTGAAATGTCTTGGAAAAGCGTACATGTGAAATTTTAAGAATTATTTTTAATTAATCAAGGTAGTGAAATTAATTAGTCATTTGATAAGACATTCAAAAACAGATGTTATCATAAATAATACTTGTTTTAAGTTCAAATTATTGATAATATAAATAAAGATAGTATTGTTACTATATTTTCGTTAAATATTCTCTAGGATGATTCCCAAAAAATTCTAAATAATGTTAATGGATGAATGTTGAGATTCTATAATTTTTTATTATCATAGCATCAAAATGTGGTTGATAACTTGAAGCTTCAAGAAGTTACTTACAATTCACACAAACACAACAGATTCTAGAAAATATTAATTTTTAATGTAATTTAAATGTAATATTAAAATAATTAAATCTTGTAACATTAAAATCTTCAAAAATACATTTAAAATTAACCATATATAATATTATTTATATTGATCGTTTGAAGCTTCTTATAATTCCGTGAATCCTTGAACGGATTTTTAAAAAATTAGCTACATTTGACAGACCATGAAAAATTACTCAAGGATTATTTAATTATAATCAACACATAAACGCACATATTCCATATATAATGATAACACCTCTATTAAAATGTCCACCGTCGCCGGGAGTCGTGGCAGGCTCTTGTAAACCAGCTTCTAGGTGGCTTAGGATGGGGAAGGTCTGCCTATCGGGTTGACACTTGTCTTCCTGGTGTCGTTGACCGAGTGTCCGTGCCAAGCGTAGCGTCGATAGACCATCAGTGGGGGAGCCCGTTGGTGATCGGTCGTAGGTGGTTTACTGCCTGGTAAAGAGAGATGGATGGCTCAGGCCCGTGAGGGAGCAGGCAAAAGTCTCCGCGCTATGACAGTGGCCGGATGGCACACGCGAGTCATTAGGTTTCATGTGCCGGTAGTATATGGTCTCACTCATTCTTTTGATATTTTTCTACACTTTTATTTAAATTATATCCTTTCCCTACTCTATTTTTATCATTTTTACAATCCTTTTTTTAGTTGTGACATGAAAAATAATTAAAAATAAAAGTTTACTTTAAACAAATTGTATAACTAAAAACTGTTTAATGCATCGGACATAATAAGTACTATTAAAAAACACAATGAGAACGAATGAACCTTTAAGTTCATTAAAATGCATGGGCTGATAAACAAAATCCATAAAAACATCTTTAAAATTAATATTAAAGAAGAATAAAAAATTGTTTCCATCCTATTACATATTAATATAATAACCTTCCGAATACATTTTTCATTTATAATAATGTACTTATAATAATCAAAGATTACCATGGTAATACAACTTAATATGTAAAAAAAATTCCAGTCAAGAACACGAAGTTTTAATAACATTTTTAATTAACCAACAAAAACAAGTAAAAGACAGTAACTTATCAAACTTAAGCTTCTTGAGCAGCCTTAAGATGTAAAAGGTAAGCTTTCTTAGAGGCAACACGGGCTTTTCTTTGAGCAAGAGTGAGTTTCTTAGCGGTGTGTCTCTTCTTCTCAAACTTCTTCTCTTTCTTGGCTTCACGGTCTGGGTTAGCACGGATAGCATCATGAACCTTCTTGTAGGTGGCTTCAAGATTCTCAGGAGTTAATCCAGCAGCAATGAATTTACTGAAGTGTCTCTTGTAGGCATCTTCATCTTCCTCTTTAAGTGTGCTCATGTATTCAGCAACGTGTTTTCCGAAGATACGATCACGGTGAGCTTCAGCAGAATAGGATGATCCTTCTTTGTCGTATCCGAAGAAACGGGATTCAGAGTGTGGGATGTAAATACCACCATCAGCAGCTCCCTTCATGACAGCGAAGACCTTAGCTCCAGTGGTTGTACGGGCAAGACCGACATCGAGGATAGCCATGAATGGTCTTGGGTTTTCTCCTTCTTGTTCAGCGTTGTAGATTTCTCCATCAACCTTCTCGACACCCTTGTAGATAGAGTCGAGCTTGATGTTTTTCAAGTGTCTTCTAGCCAAAAGAAGTCCAGTAGCATAGGCAGCAGCGTAGTTGGTCAAACCAGCCTTAAGTCCATACTTTGGAAGTTCATGGGCATAAGCAGCAGCAATGACAACATCTCCCTCAAGACGTGAGTATGTGATTTGAGCAATGATGTCCTTGTTGGTGAAACGAACGACAAGACGGTATTTTGGTGTATTGTACTTGTTCTTGTCTTGGACGGTCAAACGTTTACGAGCATAGTAATCAGTTTTTCCCTCACGACGTCTTCTGAATTTTGTTTGATAGCGTTTGAAGTAAGCCTTATTTTTGACAACCTTAACTAAACCCATTGTAAATCTATAAAAAAAGAAACGTTTAGTGGATGTAGAAAATGGATAACTTTTAAGAAAATACGATAAGAATAAAAGTTGAGTTTTTGTGAAGTAATTATAGAAAAAAAATATTAAAAATGACAACTTGCAATGTAAAAATGAATAAAATAATAAAATAAATTTACACTGAAAAATAATATTATTGGTAAAACGTTTATTTGAAGATATTTTAACTTTGTTAACTGTGTGTAATGTCGATGCTCAGTTTCGGATATGCAAGTGAAAGAGCAAGAGAGTTGGTACAAAGATCACAAAAAATGTGTGTGTGTGTGTGTATCATGATTAATTTATAAAGGTGCCGTTAAGGATAGTATAAATGCATTCTTTACGTTTTACTTGAAACATAAATAAAACAATATAACACTTTGCATGTAAAAGTATTTTCTTGTGCTTGAAGTATCAATAAAGCACAAATAAAGCCGAGTAATAAATCTCAAGATTAGTATATAAGCAAATTAAATCATGCAACGAGTTATAGAATCATGAAATTACACTTTCTTCTTTTATTATCTACCTCTGTCATTTGGTGTATTCTTGGAGTATCTTCATATCATTTAGGTGTATCACAAATATCTGATTTAAATCCAAAACCCTGTCGAACAACATCAGTATACGAAACCTTCAAATATGAAGAAAGAAAGAATATGTGGGACAGAATTAAGTACCAATTAAAGAAGAAACAAAACCTTCCAACACTGGAGGATAAACCAGCATTCTTAAGATGGGTGTGGAAGTTAATATATCCTTCCTCTGTCACTCAATACGACAAAATGCCATTACCGTCATATGTAAAACTATTAGTCTTAGAAAATTTATTAAAAAACACAAAAAAACCTTTCAATATTCAGGATATAAACTATGTCATTAATATGAATATTTAATATTGTTATTTTAACATTTTATTAACTTATTGAATGATAATAAAGATTTATAATTAATAACATTTAATGTATTTCTTTAAACAATAAGCTTAACATCATCTTGAAGATAATTATAACGAATCATATCCATTCTTGAGTCACCATCGAGCCTCTTAACTTGTGGTAAAATTTCAAGAACTCTTCCATGATAATTAGCTTCCTCGAAGATTGGATTAAATTGAAAATATATCCCATGAAGTAAGGGGAATTTAGATAAATGTCTAATATTGTTAAAATCACTAATCTTGTTACTACGTGCCCAAAATTCTCGTAACTTTGTTAGGTGATCAATATTCTCGACAACACTTATTCTATTATGATTCAAATCCAATATTTCCAAATTATCTAGACCATCGAGACCCTCAATAACACTAATACCATTAGAATTAATGTACAATTCCCTTAATTTCACCAAATTCTCCAATCCACTTATCTTAGGGATAGCACATGCTGGAATGCTAAGAACTTCAAGATTGGATAAATTATCCAAATTCTCTATTACAGATATTTCATTAGCTCCAAGGAAAAGTCTCACAATCTTAGTGTTATTCTCCAAATTTTGAATCTTCTCAATACTATTATCACCAAGCTCTAAATATTCCAAATTAATTAGTCCCTCCAGTCCCTCGATTTTCTTTAATTTATTATGAACCAAGTATAACTCTTTCAAGTTAAAAAGGTTATCAAGACCTTCAATTTTTTCAATTCTATTAAATGATAAATCTAAAATTTCGAGATTTATTAAGCTATCTAATCCTTCAATTTTTTTAATCTGATTATCATATAATTCCAAATGAACAAGTGTTGTAAGGTTTGTTAAATTCTCAATTTTCGATAATAAGTTCCATCTTAAACCAAGGTATTGGAGACTTGTTAAGAAGTCTAGATTTTGAATTGTTTTTAATCTACTTCTTGTCAGGTCTAGTTCTTTTATATCTGGATCTATATGCTCCACATGAACTTCAATATCTTCATCCTCTGGTTTGTTAATCATTAACCCCTCCATGTCAGTTATATCCTTTTCAGATAGGTGATTTTCATGACAGACACCCTGGCTACAACACTCATCACTCATATTTGTAGTATTATAAAAATTATACCAAAAAATGTATAATATTCAAAATTTAAACATAAAAAATTACGTTATTTAACAAAGAAAAACAATCTGTAATTTGCATTTTTAATATAAACATTCAAATATTTAACTAAGTAAAATATATTTATATAAAACCCCTATAGATAACATATATATCATTACTATAACAGTACAAAGTTTTGCAAAAATTTCTAAAAACCAAACAAAATTATAGAAAACTTTAAGAGAACTTAAACTATACTTAAAGAAGATAATACTATTGTTGGTATATATATATTTATTTATCAAATAATATAGACTCTTAAATAATTACAAAATATATATAGTGTATCTTTGTGTCACGAAAACAGGTAAAAAGATCTCTTATAAAACTTTTTATTAATTTTATTTATATACTCATTACAATTTAATAAATGATTTTAAATTTTTAAATCAAAATACTGTAATTATATATTGATAAGTTTAAATAAAGTTAAATATAATTATAATAAGATATAAATTAATCAGGTAACAGACATAAACACAACTTATTCTCTGTGCTTTAACCAAACCAAATTACATCTAAGTAAACCTTTATTTCTACGTCCAATAAGTTAAATCAGTTAATAATAAATTAATTAACAAAAGAAAATCTTCGTAAAGATTATGTCTCTTTCCCTCTTGTGTATAACACGATCAAACGGAAACAAAAAAATATTAATAATAGTTCATTCAAATAATTTGAAATAAAATCATCTCCTTCATTGGTAAACAAAATAATTTCCTATACAATATAAACATAAAAGGTCAAACTATGTCACAAAAGTCTTGTTTTCTCCCATCCAAAATCAAAACACAATCCCATAACACTACCATTCCTCGTCCCATTAATAAATAACATAGTACAAATGAAAATTAATAAACTTTTAGTCTTTTTTAGTTGTTTTTATAGTAAAATAATATATATATTAAAAAAAAATTTTTTTGGAAAAAAAAGTTATCATAATTTTTCTTTCCTTTCCATACACATTACATATCCTCACTGTCACAAAAAAATAGAGATAGAATGAGACTTATACATAGATTATTTACATTAAAATAAAAGAATAAACAAAAAAAAAGAATTTTTTTCAACTTAATTAATGATTATTTTTTTTGTTGTTCCTTTCTATGTATAATAATACAACAATATTTTGATAGATTATCTTTTTTTACTGATGTTCTTAGGTTTGTTGTTTTTTGATTGAATATTCACATTGGTTTATAGTTAGGATGATAACCCGTAATGCTTTAGAAAGCATTATTAGGCAAAATATAGTTTTTTATGATTGTCTAAATTTTATATATAGTTTAGATATATATTGGTGATAAAGAGTTCGATCTATCTCTCCTTCATACTTTGTTTTCATTCATCATATTGTTTAATATATTTTCATTCGTTACACATATATATATATCCATTTTGTATACTAAAAATAATAGTATCATTCAGCAAAATCACTAAGAGATGGCTCAATTTGAAGTTCTGTAGGAGTAAAATCAAACAATCCTGGTAATGGTACACCATGAAGGTATGTTGTATCTGGTTTACGCAACTCATCGAAAAATGGATGACACAGAACCCTTAATGGTAGTGGTCTCGTTGTTGGGTCATACTGTAATATACTTTCTAATAGATTTATTGCTTCTGAGGATGCTCTGCTAAATATTGATGAGAATGGTTGAGGTCTCATATCAGGGAATCTATGTGTTGAGTAGGTTGGATTCATCCTCATAACATTCTCCTTTGATGGTGTACCTAGGATTTTGATTATCTCAACCAACTGATCTACACCACTTTCACCCGGAAACATTGGTTTTCCTAGGAGCATCTCAGCAAATACTGTCCCTGCTGACCATATATCTATAGCATTCGTGTAGGAGGTTGAACCAAATATCAATTCTGGGGCACGATAGTAACGGGAACAGATATATGCTACATTTGGTTCACCTTCAACTAACATTTTTGCTGAACCAAAATCACATAGTTTCAATATACCACTCTCCCAGTCTATAAGTAAATTTTGTGGTTTGATATCTCTATGACATATACCTAAATGATGAATATATCCCAATGCTCGAAATATCTATAATTAATAATAATAACATAAAAAACATAAAAATATAACGTACTTGATAAGTAAAAACTTTAGTAGCAATAATTGGTATTTGTTGATTACTTCTACTATAACTTCTAATAGCACGATGTACAGTATCTTTGATAAATTCTAACATAAGATTTAAGTACACATCATCCTTCTTATTTCCAATTGAATAAAAGTAGTATTTAAGTTTAACGACATTCTAAAAATAAAAATTATCAATGTTTAAAAAAACATACTTTGTGATTAAGTTTTCTAATAACCTGCAATTCACGATTTTTATATCTCCGATCCTGGAGGACCTTTTTGACGGCAAGGCATTCTCCAGTTTGTGGAAGTTTCACTTTAAATACAATTCCAAAAGATCCACTTCCTAGAATTTTTTCTACAACATAAGTGATTTCAATAGCTTCATCTAAGTGTCTTCTTTTCATTGAGTCATTAGGGGTAGTGCCACTACTACTAGTATTGTTGTCTCCTCCTGTTGAGGTTCTTGTTGATGATTCTCCATCCGGGAGGTCTGCTGAAGGATTTGGTATTTGGGCTGTAACTGTCATAACCTTCCCAACCGGTGGAGCTGTAGCACCAGCAAAAGTGGAATCGGCCATTAGTTTGACCTGTGTTGTTAAAATCACAGGTTTTGAAATTTTTCCTAAAAAATAACCAATTAATAAATGTACAATAAAAGACAAGGTATAATTGTTGTGACAATCATTTAATGACATTAAAAAAAGGTGATATTTATTAATATATATTTAACGAGATATCATATATATATGGAAAACATGAAAGGCAAACAAAATAAATAATATAATATATATCTCTATATTGAATATTGATCTCTCCTTTACTTTTATAATAACATTAACATCTAAATAAAAATGCTTTTAAGAAAAGTTTTGAAAAATTAAATAAAAGAATATAATAATATATATGTAATTATAATGTTAACATAAAAAATATGTGGTAGTACATTATTATTGTAATAGAAAATGTATCTTACATGTAAATATTAATATATTCTTGAAGTCAAAAATGTACCACCAACAAAAGGGAAGATATATATGAAAAAAATGAAAAAAGTAGTTGATGTATACATTTTTTAATACATTATTATAGAAAAATGGTAATAAATTTTCAGTAGGAGAGAGGTTTTCTTTTCTCTTTTTATTATTTTTACTAGGTAAAATGTATGGGGTTGATGTTTGTAGGAAGGTAAAAATATATAGAAGATACAAATTTATGTATAATATAATAACTAGCCAACTAAATTTATTTGGGAAGACGTTCACTTTATTGTAATATTATAGAGATTGTGTACAGTTATGTAGTATATTAAAATAGTATATTAATAAAGGTGTGTCGAGGAGATGAAGAGTTTTTATGATATGTATCACATATGTGTCTGATTAGAAATATATTTATTGTTATTGGGAACGTGTAGATATGTATTTTTAGATATATGTGTGGCCTTATAAACTACTACCAAAAGTGGATATATATGTATTTAAGAGGAGTTTTAAATGTATAATATTAGGGCCAACAAAAATGCCATCTGAAAAGATAGATATAAATATACATAGGAAAAGTGTATATAAACATGTTTTATCCTTAAAAAATATATTTTTATTTGTTATTTATTATCAAAAAAGAGGAAAGATTAATCAATTATTAGGGAAGAGTGTAGATGAAGGAGAAAAAAATGAATGATATAATATTATATATTTTAACGTTTATTGACAAATAGTTGTTGTTTGGTTTGAGATAATATATCTTTTTTATCATGAAAAAAAAATAAATATTTCATTTTACTGTGGTAGTAGTAGTATTTTAAAATGATGTAATAGTAATGAGAAATGAAAAGAAATGTATATATAATTTCTGGTTATTTTGTTGTTTGTTGTTGTTATTTTAATTTTAAAATATATATATACTTTCGCATAATTTGAGAGTTATCTTTAGTATTTTATATGTTAAAATAATTTTATCAAATTTTTTTAGTAACCTCCCAAAGCTTTATCACTTCTACACTTTTTTTGCCTTATAGTACCATTTGAAAAATTATGTACAAATTATTTGAAAAGGAAAAAGTTATACTACTACTACTAACTACTTCTCCTACTATTACTATTAAAATAAAGATGAAGTTACATAAAAGGTCCTAATATCTTTAACATTAATATCTAAACATCAAGAATGAAAAAAGATAGAAAGAATTAGCTCATTCTCAACAATTGTAGTAATCTATTATGTACTTTATGTTTTAAGGAACAAATTTGTATATATACATATTTAATACTTAAGGTTGATAAAATAAATATAACTATTAAATATGAATGACGGTGATAATCATAAGGATAATAAGCGACATGATAACTTTCAAAAATATACACAAATATCTGGAAACTTTTATTTTATTAATAAATATATAGACCAATATTATAGAACTACTTCTTCCTAATAAAATGCTAAATTTTTGATAATAAATAACAATAATTTATAAAACGTTTGTAAAAATATATATATAAATATATGAATATAGAATATGAAAATGATATTGAGACAACTTAATGTTCATCTCCTTCTTCTTCTCTTTTTTGCCTCCTATACATGGTATCATTATGACACAACTATAAGAACGTACACATATATGTATCCATTAGAATTTCCCGTTGTATAAAATGAAAAATTTTCAATATTATAATATATATGTGTAATTTATAGATAATAGTAGAAAAAATTTTTTTGTAGTTTGATTATAAAAGTAGAAAGAATATATTTGATGGTATAAGAATGATTAAGATGTATATGGGTATTGTTTTTGAGAGATGTTATTGAAGAAAATATATGTATAAGAGATATATGGTAAAAAAAATTAGTAATTTTTATTAAATAATAAAAACAACTATAATTTTAGTTGTGATATTTATAGATAGATGAATAGGAAACATTAAAAGTTAGTTTGCAATAGTAATATTGCACATGTAATTAATTAAATTTGGGGCAAATAAATAATATGACAAAAAAAATGAGATGAAATAGTAATGGTAGTTGTGTTGAATCGTAAAACTCTATCTCTAAATTTTTTACCCATTTCATTAATATGGAGACTAATAAAAATATTGTAAAGGGATACAAATGTATATATTATAAATGTAGTCACTATATACCTGTGACATTATCTTCTTAAAATACATATTCCTTTCTTATAGTACAGATGAAGACAAAAAAAGAAGGATTTTTTTTATTTATCTCCATCATTTGCGGTATGTGTGTCTTTGAAGATTAAAATACACATGTAAAAAATAAATAAGAGAAATTATTGCTAATATTTTCTTACATATATGAATATAAAATTTGTCTGAAATTGTTAGATGAAAAAATATAATAAAACTTTGCAAAAAAATAAATCTATTACTGAAGTACGTAATTTTTAATAGTTATTTTTTAAACATATACATTCAATTGTAAAATGTTTATTTATAATAACAGGAATTTGTGAAGATAATTTTAATCTTTGTTTGGTGTGTAAAAAACATAATGTCCTGGACCATATAACACTTTTTTATTAACTTGTTTCATTTTTTATAAATAAACAGTGTTTTATTGTATATATAAGGTATATTTAATGTTTAGTTGGGAATTGTTAAGATTTTTTATGATAATCATTCAAGAAAATGTATAGGGTAAATAGCTATTTTTAAAATAAACCTCTTTTTTGAAGTTGACCTAACTTTTTTTGAGTTGTAAAAAAAGGAGATCCATCTTAAAATAGTTTAGATGTTTAAATAACAGTTCTTAAGATATTCACTTGAATGAGAAAACTTTTTTCCCAGTTTTCATGGATAATAAAAACAACATAAAAAAAAGATAAATCTTTATATTTTAACTATATTAAGGAAGTTTTAATTATACATTTCCTTTGTAAATGAGTAATAAAAAAGATGTATACTATGAGGTCATGAATTTTTATATTGAAGCAGACAAAACAAAAAAAATAATTAAAGAATTTGCTCTGCGGCGAGAATGTATGTCCTTGTTACATGCATACCTTCTATAATTTCAAAAAAAAAAGACTTTGAATAACAAATTATTTTTTAATTATTCTATAGGTTTCTACTTTTCCATTCTTCCATTTTTAAATTCATTCTAATATATAAAAAAATATTATATAGTTGAGGTTTTTACATATATTATTTTTGTATCAATTCCTAAGAAGTCTCCTTAATTCAGGTTCAATTGAAAGTTCCATTGATGTAAAATTAAATAATTTTGGCATCTCAAACTTTGTATTTAATGTTACATTAGGATCAACTAAAGATTCAAAATATGGATCTAATAATATTTCATATGCTTTAGGTCTTTTTGTAGGATTATAAGTTAATAATTTACTTAATATGTCTAAACAATCTGGTGTTGAGTTTCTTATTAATAATTTAGGCCAATTTGGACCAGCAATATGTGGTAGAGGTCTCTTACTATTATTATAATTTAATGCTATCATATCCTCCTTTGTTGGTGTACCCATAGTTTTGATAATACAACTTAATTGATCAATAGAATCAACACCAGAAAATAAAGCTTCACATGTTATTAACTCAGCAAAAACTGCTCCACATGACCATATATCAACAGCACATGTATATTTTTGTGCACCACATATCAATTCAGGGGCACGATAATATCTAGAACAAATGTACGCTATATTCAATTCATCAGGTTTAAGAACTTTTGCCGATCCAAAATCACAAACTTTAAGTATACCTCTTTTTGTGTCAACAAGAATGTTAGCTGGTTTGATATCTCTATGACATATATTAAGTGAATGTAAGTAACCCATTCCTCTGAATAATTGATAGATAAATATTTTAACTAACAATGGTGATAACCTTTCTCGTTGCATTCTGTATGTTTTTATTATTTGTTCGGCGGATGATGGCATAAATTCAAATGCTAAATTGTAGTATACGTTGTTTTTTTTACCATCTGTCATGAAGTAGAATTTTAAAAGGATGATGTTCTGGAAAATGGTAAGTTATAGAAATTAAATGATAAAACTTACTGGATGACTTAGTTTTCTAGATATAGGTAACTCTCTATGTTTATAATTCTGATCTTGTAACACAGTTTTTAAAGCAACTCTTTCATTGTTTTCAGTAAGGTATAATTTAACTACACCAAAGGATCCCTGTCCAAGGATCCGTTCTTCTATCAACTGAATATTAGTTGTGACATCATCAGAGTAATCTTCACTAAAATCTGGTGTAAAATTATTATCCATACACATACTATCATAATGATATCTATTTTTTTCTTGTGGTACGAATACGCAATATGTCTTACACTTCACAATTGATGATTGTCTTCGTTTACTGAAACCCGTTTTACTATTACCATTAGCCATCATTTTAGTAGTTTTATCGGTTGTTGAACGACCAGGTATAATTGATGTGAGAGAACGATTTAATGAGCTAAGAAATGCTTTTGCTTTAGATGGCGATTTAACACTTCTAATATCACCACCAGGAGTATCATTCATCATATCTTTTTTTTATTTATATAATGTATATATTAAAATATTATTTCCGTATTATTTTAAGATTAATAGGTAAATTTAATATCCAAATTTTGGCTTCTTCCTCTGTTTATACAATTATGATAATATCTATTATATTTAGAATTTTTTTCTATAAAAATAATATAAGATAATAATATTAAGTACAATTAAATGTTTATACAAAATGTAAATTAAATTTCCCATAAATAGAATAAAAAATAAACAAAAAAAATAGATCATGTGTATAAAATTACAATATTAATAATTTGATGATTGAATAAAAGATTAAAAAATGCAATTACTTTTTTTAATTGTTTGCCACGCACATTTGAACAATTTTCCAAAAAAGTTTTTGAACTTTCTCTCTATTTATTATTAAAATATATATTAGTAATACCTATGAAATTAATTAAAAATATCTACTATTTATCTGATAAATAATAGGCGAACAAAATATATTACAATTATTTGATAAGGAAAATAATCTAATATTTAAATGATAAAATTATTTAAAACAGATCACCACTTTATAGATAGACAATATTATCTTGATTTTAGCAATATGTATCTGTATCAGTTAAGATTAAACTTTCTATTAACTTTTATTTGCACAGATAGATATATTTAGGATACGTCAAAATATTTAAAATATATCAGCTGTAAAAATATTTTATATTATTTAAATATATATTTAAGAGCATAATAATAATAATAAATCATATATAAATATATAATTTTTTTGATATTAACATGATTTTGATTTTTCATATAGATAGGAATTCATTAATTAGGAAGCAACAAAAATTAGTCCTAGTTATATATTTTGAAAATTCTACCATACAATATTTTTATCGCTATTTTTTAAATTCAAAACTACTAATATTATTACAATATAATGATAATGAGAGAGATAGAAAGAGTGGGTGTGAGGATGTGTTGTGAAGAATGAAATATTATATAAATGATATTTGAACTTATAAATAAGCTATTCTTACAATTAATAATGAAGTTACTAAAAAAGCAATAAATAGGACTGTTTAAATATCATAAAAAAAGAGATAGTCGAATTCATTCCTTAGCATTTCTATTTATAACGAAACTTTAGTTATAAAAAATATAAACTTATAATTATGTTACAAAATATTATTTAATCATTTATAACTAATGATAGCATATTTTTTTATGTTAATTTACTTATAACAAAATTTTATTATCTTGTTTTGTTTATCAAAAAATATAATTATTTATAGGGTTCATTACTAACTATATTTTTTATACTTATAAAAAAATATAAGAATAGGCTATTGAAAAATCAAGTTTATGAAACTTCACATATTTCTTCTTTTCAATTTTGATAAGAATAGAAAATAAAAGTTAAAAATTTTTTTTGAACTAAGAAAAAGAACAAGATAATATAAGAATAATGTTTTATTCTTCTATACTTAAGTCTTATGAGATTGCCATTTATGTTGATACGTATTTTAATATAAAAAAGAGAAAATATGTTATGGTGAATTATATTAAATATTATACACTATTTTTAAGTTATCCTCCTTATTTCGTTATACTTTGTACACTTTTAAAAAGGAATTTTTTTTAGTTGATAAAAGATAATCTTGTATAAAAGATAAATAAGAGGATGGTTAGTGATTTTAGTTTTTGTTTAACTTAAAGAAATTAACATTAATATTCATCTGAAATAATAAAAAAATTTTTTTCATACCTACAAACATTATTATCGTATACATGGTTTCTTTAATTTTCATCTTAAAATCATATAGATACTTGAAAGATTTCTTGCATTTAAAAAATAACAAAAAAAATGACGCATAAATTTAATGCAAATATGGGATAAACTTTAAGAGATTTAATATAAAATTCAAAGACTAAGTAGTTTTCTGATAATTTAAAATTCAAAATTGAAATTATCATGTATTTCAATGATAATAATCTATAACTAAAAATAATCTTGTCAAATTTGTTATCATTTTTTAATAAAATTACAAATGTAATTTTTGACATGATATTTACTAGAAAAAAGAATAATATTAAGTTTTATTTTATCATTATAAGAAAACAAAATAATGATTATTAAGATGAATGTATGAAAAATAGTAGTATTCTTTTATTTTTAATATATCATACAAACTTCTCCTTTAAGATATTAAAAAATGTATAAAAATATCAATGATATCAAAATGAAGAATGAAGAAAAATCACACATTTGATAAGAGGGAAGGCGGAAATTATATAACAAATGTTGTTATATTTTAATTTTATTATTTTTCTTTTTACATCTCTTAAGCCAACCATTTAAAATCAGTATAAATTTATAAACACAAGATTTTTTACAGTGGCAAAAATTATAAAATACAAAAATAAAGTTTATGACGTTATTTATGTGAGAGAAAGGAAATAGATATCACGTATGTGTGTTTGAATGATGATAAATAAAAGATATGAATGTGCATAGATCATACATATGTTAGGTGAAAAAGATTTGAACATATAAATCTCATTATAGATTTAACATACAATTAAAAAGGAAAATCTTTTTCTATTGATAAAATGTTTTAGCTCTACAATAGGAAGTTATATGTTGTAGTTAAATAGACCTTTATAATGACAAGTTAACAGGTAACAATTAATCCTAAACAAGATATGACTTTAAATTGTATATAATTTAAACCTATCATAAAATAAAAATAAAAGACCTTATTATTATAATAAAAAGAAAAACGAGTTTTGTTTATTTTCTCTCTTATAAACCATAAGCAATATAAAACACACATGTATAAATATAATATTTATTATAACATCATGCTTAAGTTAACTGATAAAAATATATGTATATAATTTTCATTACCTATTGTTTGATATATGAAATTCTATATCTTATGGAGAGGGTTAGAATGGCGAAAATGAAAGGATATTGTATGGTTTCTATATATTATAATTTTATAGAGTAGTTTAACACCATGAAGTAGGGAGATTTTTTTTTCCAACATACTTATCTCCCACCTAAATAAACCTTTTCCCAAAATATTTAAATTTATTCTAATTGGGATAATTATTTTTAAATTACATTAAACGCCCTTTTATTTTAATTTAATTTTTGGTATTAAAGTTTAATTTTTTATAAAATATGAGTGATGTTGAAGATTTTGAGGAGGTTGAAGCGTAAGTTTTATAATATTAACAACTTTTTAACTAACTGTTTTTCTATCGATTATAGGAATCTTCCTGTTATAAATACAAAAAGAAATATAAGTGAAATTCGTGTACAGAAAGATAAAATTCTAACTCTTGAGGATATAGAGGCACTAGACAATGATGATGATGAGGATAATGATATGGAAATTGGGGATAAGGACGATGATATATCGATAGAGGTAAAAGAAAAAAATTCAGGTATAATTTACCTTCAAACTGTTCCACCTAAATATAATGTAGCAAAAGTTAGAGAGGTCTTCAATCAATATGGTGTGGTTAAGAGAATTCACCTTGTACCAGATAATAAAAAAAAGAATAAAAATCCAAAAGTGAGGAGTTATATCGAGGGGTGGATAGAATTTGAAGATAAAAAAGAAGGCTAAAGCGTGTGCTAAAGTGTTAAATTGTACAAAAGTTGGTGGTAAAAGAAGGCACCCAGCGAGTGATACATTATGGTCAATGAAATACTTAAAGGGTTTCAAATGGTCCCATTTACGTGAACAATTAGCTTATGAGAAGCAAATAGAAAAAAAGAGGCTGAGTATGGAGATATCCAGAGCAAGGAAGGAGGCTTCACATTTTGCCGATCAACTTGATAAGGGTGTATCACTAAAGAAGTTGGAAGAAAAAGTTCTTAAAAAAGGTGGTCTCTGGGAGAGGTATCAAAAACAAATCAAACAGAGACAGTTGGTTAATGATAAGAAGAAGGAGGAAGCACAGGAATTGGGTAAGAGTGATGATTTTATGCATCTTATTTTTGATAGTAAATAAGATGGAATGTATTTTTTTGTTATGATATTATTATTTTTTGTTATTTGATATTAAATTTTGAAGTATGTTATTTTAATCATAATCTTTTAATAACTGTTATTGAAAGGGTAGTTTTGTTCCCATGAAATACCAGACTCCTAAATGTGTTGTATCCTTGAAAGACTTTCCACAATTTATTTTCCATTATATTTAATGACAAAAGGAATTACAAGTGAATGAACATTTATCAATATTAAATATTTGTAGAAATAAAGCAGGCATTCTAGTAAAAAAATTAATGGTTTAGGGATATAAATAAAGAAAAATAGTCGTGATAATGAATAAAAAATACTTTAATTGTTAGCAAGTAAAAAAGAAATAAATTTTAATTTGAAAGGTAGTAAAAATAAGAGGAACATAGAAAGGATTTTATGATTTAAAAATAGAATATTTAAAAAAGACGTAAAAATTATATTAAAAGTCTGTGTTTTTTTAAATGATATTTGTTATCTAACTATGTTTTTGATACACAAAAATTAATTGAAGTAAACAAATTATTGTATCTGATAGAAAAGTATCATCGAATAAGTGTGTGATGGTGAGGGAATGATATTTCATGTCAAACATGGTACATCACAAATGTCAAAAAGGTAAAAAAAAGATATGAAAAATGGTATAAGGTTTTTGATATGTAATAATGAAATTTTATTATAAAATATTTATATAATTTTTCTCAGTTAGACCTTGAATATATGTTGTATAATAGAATTATTCTCCAAGCATAATATTATATAAATGTATAGATATATGTTTATAATGAAATATTTTATGTAATTTTTTATAACGTTATTGTAGAAAATTTATTATAAATTTAATGCAAAATTTCAGTTTGACGGAATTTTTAAGGATAAAATGACGAGAAATTTCTATTAAATACGTATGTATAACATTTAGAAGGAGTGTGAAAAAAATGATAAAAAAGTTATGAAAATTGTGTTTTATATTACTAAAAAGTAAAAGTTTATGATTTTATTTGAAGGAGAATTAACAATATAGAAAATAAGTGTGAGAGATATCTTCTTTTTATGTAACATACAAAAACAGGATCTAATTATCATTTTAAATAAAATAAAAAGGGGTAAATTTTTAGAAATTATTATCATCTAAAAGCCAAATATATAAATATTCTATAAAAAATAATATATATAGGAAATAGAATATTCTTAACATTTATTTTATTTAAAAATTTTTTACAACATAAAAAAATAACAGACATATATTTATGGAAAGTAATTTATTTGAATATTCTTTTTTTTTAACTATATAATGTTTTTTAAATATTTCTTGAATTTTTATTTCATCTTCCCCCTCCTCTAACAACCACAACAAATACATCCATATATACTTCCTTAATCTATTTTATAGTTTTAATAAAACTAATTTAGTTATAAAGTAAAATTTTTTAAAACTTATTAGGGTGTAATTATTAATAATTATTTTTTAAAGAAGAAGTTGGGATTTATTTTGTAAATTTATTTAGCAAGATATAGGAATATAAACACACTTTTTTTTGATGTCATTCGTCTTCTTTAACATCTAAGTTTATTAGTTACTTTTTTTAAATTAACAAATCTTTTTATTATATAAATATTTATCTGAAAAGTTGTTTATTATTATGATAACTTTTAAAAAATTTAATGATAGTGTTGTTAGAAAAAATTATGTCAAAAACTATGGTTTTTTTCACAAATCTCTTCATTTTTAACATCCTCCAAAAAATGGAACAGGAGTTACACAGGAAAAGACAAGTAATGTAGACCTTTTTTTTAACTGATATTACATATGTAACAAAATAAGATTTCATATTATATATGTATCTTTTGAAGGAAGAAAAAATAGTTGAAAGATGGTTTAATTATTGAAGAATGAAGACTGGTAAAAAGAAAGTACTTTTAATCTATGAACATTTCTTTTATATACATCAAATTAAAGTAGTAATGTTTTTTCTTAAATTTTTTCTTATTATATTGTTAAAATAAATGACCTTTTATTTAATTATTAGTGTACATTCTTGAGGAGATAATAAAAGAAAAAAGGTTAGTGGGAGGCTTTTTTTAATAATTATACATGGAAAATTAGATTAATGTATTTTTTTCACTACATCAAACATCATTAAAAGCGGTATTTTAGGTGGTATCTAAGTTTATCAAACAAACAATTTACTTTTTTTAGGTTTTTTTACTCATCCGAAATGATTGTTGAAATTTGTAACATATAGTATTCTCAATTAGATCAATAAATAGACTAATTATTGTTTGTTTGAGAAGATAAAAAAGTTTTAAGGTAGCGGAAGTAAGATAGAAGCATAAACTTTCTACTCCTCTAATTAAATAAACACACTAGTAATTTTAATTAAATTTTTGAAACAATAATAAATAGACAAAACAATATCTATAAATTTTAACACCAAAAACTTTGAGTAATTTAAATATTAAATAAATATTTATTTTAAATTCTATATTTTACTACAACATACAAAAAGAGCTTTACATAAATATATATCTTTTTTTAAAAAAAATTTTTAATTTTAATAACTTAACATCTCAATGAATTCTATCCTTATTATCATAAGAATTAAAATAGATTACATCAAAAAACAAACTTCATTAAAAGTATGATTTTGAAAACAAAAAGATGTAATTAAATTAAAAAAATTTATATTAAAATAAAGAACTTTACATGGGTGAGTGATAAAGACATTTTAAATTAAAAATTATATCTGTCAAATACATACCAAGCGTTCAGCAAATGTCTTGTTGATGAAATTAATTTTCTTATATCAAGAAAATGCGTCGGAGGATTAATATCGTATTTATATTAAACTTTTTAACGTCGTTCTCAAGAACGGATAGCCTAAAATAAAAAGGGATAGAAATTAAAGGGAAAATCTGAGATTTAGTGGTTTTAACTTTATTCGCGGAATGTAGAAATTATTTTTTGTTTTTGGAAATAGCTTTGCTGATTTATTGATGAAGTAATAAGTACAAAGCAGTTTAATATGAGTATGATTTCATTTTATGCGGGGAACTTGTTTCAGTAGTCTAGTGGTTAGCGAGAAAAATCAGAAAAATAACTATCTCAATTCGACATTGCGAATGCAAAGATGTTTTTGGCCAATTTTTAAAAAAAATACTTGAAGAAAAATCTAGAAAAAATTAGCAAAAACACCGACACACCTGAGCGTCCGAACTATCTCGCGAACTTTATACTCTATCTCATATACCACTATACTATCAAAGCAAATTGCGCAGGGGAAATAAAAGCATAGTTATACAAAACTTTTCAAGCACGTTCTCAATAACGAGCAAGTTGGTATTATAAAAAGATGGTAAAAATTAATAGAAAAATCTAAGTGGTAGTTTGTCCAACCCTATTTAGAGTGTATAGAATGAACTTATTAACTATGGCAAATATATTAATCCTTAACTAATACGGAAATAAATAAAAAAAACCAATAATTCCTTTAAATCCTCTCACAAGGGAAATAAAATAAATCTTTATTAACAAAAACGTATTAAAATAATAGATCTTATAAATAGGTATAATAATAATAAAAAAAGAAATAATAAATTTCTAGTATAAAATATTTATAGATTTGTATACAATAAAATGAATACAAAATTCCATCAATATTGGAAGATCTTCATGAGTCACCATAAATAGATTATAAATTTCACATAATATTATTTTAAGTACCCGCTTTCTAATCGGTAGTTGTTCATATCACATTTTTTGTGTTTTCATCTCTTTTTTTCTCCAACTACACAAATATAGTTTGCATTTATAGTTATCAAAAAAAATTGAAGAAAAAATATATATAATAATATAGATATTTAGCATAATGGCAGTTTTGAGGATGATTAACATGATATAATTGGTTTCCATCTTGTTTAGAATATAAAAAATATAAAAGGCGCAATGATGCATTCAATTATTAATATATAGGGAAATTGAATCGTCTATTTCAGTTAGTTTTGTTTCATAAAAAGCTGTTTAATGCATAAAAAAACACATTATAGTTTATTAATTTTTGGATTTAATGATCAAAAGTTAAGGAGCACCATTCACACACATATTCACTCTCTTTCCATTTTCTATCTCCGAAAATTTTCCATCCACTCCATTAGTAGCTGTTTTTGATGGAATTTTTTTTCTGACATATATTCATTACATTAAATAATTGGTCATATGCACGTAATGTATATATTTTACGTATTTTTTGTTGTTTGATTATCATAACATCATTTTTGAGAGGATATATATAAGTTTAATTTTTTAAATTGATTGAATATTAAAAAAAGTAGATGTTGGTTGTTAAAAAATGATTTTGTGATTTTCTTTTTGAATGTCTTACCTTCAACTGGAGGATTCCTGTGGGTAATCGGCGAATGGATATGGTTTTGTCCTCCTACCATCAGATTTGGACCATGAGTAAGCTGCACATGTGACTATGTGCTTTTTATTTTGTACAACAATTTGAATAACTTCTTCACGGCAAACGAAGCACTTTAATATACTTTCTTCATCCTCGGAAGGATGTAATAAATTCTATATAAAGGAAAATATTATATAAACAATATAAAGAATTTTTTTATCTTACATTAACATGCACAGAGGTACACCTTCGACATGAAACTCTATGTCCGCATGGAAAACATCTAACAGATGCTCTAGCTTCATAACAAACAACACAAACAGTGTCAAATTGTGATGGTATCTCTGTTTCAGGCTCGTATCCTCTTCTTAATGTTTTTTGCTAAAAAAAGAATAAAACATATTTAATTACAAACTTACAATCATCTGTAAATGGGCTCTTTCCTGTTCCAGCTTGTGTTTTCTTAACATTTTCTCCTCACTATCAATATCATCATCAGGTTCTTTTTTACTTCTAAATGAGATACAATTCAATAATCCACAAACCATTATAATTTTACTCTTTAATATATGTTTATATATATGTAATATTTTTTTTTTCTATAAAAAAAATAAATAAATGGATTTTTTTTGATTCTGTTGATGGAAATTATCTATACAACATTTAGTCAGTATCGATAACAAACATAATGCTATTTTTCATTAATGTTTATCTTCAAAGTACAAAGAAGGAAAAGGATGATTTGTTTTTATATAATTATAGTTAGTATTTATTAGATTGTAAAGTAAAATAACTAAAGGAAGTAAATGATAAAAAATTATCATTAAATAAATATTATTAGGTATTAGAATGAATTAGAGGAATGTTTCTTTAGACAGCGTTTATATTTTAATAAATAAAAAATTATGATAAATAGTAAACATTTCTCATGTAATTAAGATATATATGTTATTGAAATGAATCTTTCATCTTCAAAATTAATAAATAATAATATTTTATGAAATATCTCTATCAATATGCATACATAATGTTATTGTTATAAAAAATATGTGTATGCGAATTGTCAAAAATAATTTTAAATTAAAAAATAAATTAAACTTCTACATATTTAAAACAATAACTTTTTTAATAAAAAAAGCGAATCTTGAAAATAAGCATGAAAATAATTTTAAACATAAAAAAAAATGTAATAATTAATATGTTAATGATGAAGAAATTTTCACACTAAGAAAAGAAGCTATTTAATAGAAATTGATTAAACTATAAAATATTAAAATTATACATAAATTTTTATTTTTACTAAATGGGATAGGGTTTATTTTATACATATATTTTATAATGTCTATTTAGATACACACAAAAAAGTCTGGGGTTGAAATATTTTTACAAATATTATTGATACTAAATAAATTTATATAATAGAACTAGACTGTGATATCATTTTTTTAAAATTATTTAATATCACATATATTTATATCATTTTTACTAAAAAAACCGTATTAAATTTAAATAGTAAATCCTCTAGTGATAATGATTTTTTTGAGCAACTTTTCCCTTCAATTTAATATTTACTTATAAAATAAAATAGAGATGATTAAAATATTTTTAAGAGTTGTTAAAGATCATTAAAAAATTGATTTTTAAAATTATTTTTATATTGTATAATTTACATTATAAAATATAGAGTATACAATATTTAGATAATTGTGTGATGGAGAGAGTAAACTTGAAATTGATTAACTTTTTTTGGGAACTGGTAGTGTTATATAGTTGGTCAAAAATTACCATTCAAATTTGATAGAATTTAATTTTTTTAAATTTATTTTACTGAAAATTTATATTACTCCTCACTATTTGTTTGTGGGAGTTTGATATATAGTAGTTAGGTAGTAATGGGGTTGTAATAGGATGAATTATAAATGCATATCTTTTAAAATGTCATAGTAAGGAATTCTTTTAACAACCACACGAGAGTTTGTGTCTGTATGTACTATATATACGCGTTAATATGTTAAAAGTATCAATGATTAATATAAAAAATGTTAAAAAAGCTATATATATGGAAGTAGACTGTTTAACCTTTTATGAAAATTTTAAATATTAAAAATGGAAATGTATATGTATCAATTTACTTAAGAGATTAATTTATCAAGAGATTATATGTAAAAATAAAAAATATTTGTGATGTTATTAGAAAAACACGAAAAGACAATGTTTATAGTTATATTTTCCTTTAAACTAATGTATAAAAGAAAATTTTTTAAAAATAACATAAAATATATTTATCAGAAAGAGAGATTTATTTAATAGAAATATTTAATACAAAAATTTGGAATATTTATAAGTAAAAAAAAGAATTTTAAATTCTTTCATCTTTGAAAATACATTTTGTTCTGTCTTTTTTTCTCTCTCTCTCACAAAACACAAATTTTTGATTATCCTTGGTAAAAATGAAAAATAATTTAAAATATATATCTATCATCTGTGCTGTAGACGTAATAAATATTGAAATTTTAATAATACACTAGAAGTTATCTATCTATGTATATACATGTATATATTTTTTATTTGTAGACGACTCAAATTTTTTTAAAGATAAATTTATATAAGCAAACTTTAAATAATATATTATATTTAAAAAATAAAGGGATAAAAAGGTTTTTTTACTAGCTATTTTTGTTTATATTAAAGTTTTTTGGTAGTAGAAATGTTTATCATTTGAATCGTTTTGTGTAAGAAGATTTAGAAAGGATTATCTATAACTAATCGTTTTTCTTTTTTTTAAACAATAATTGATAAAAATAATATTAAGTGCGTCATGGGAAATTAAAAAAAGAATTGGGAATAAATGTGGATACGGAACTATATTTATAATAATTTAATCATTAACACTAAAAAATATATACTTTATATAATTTATATAAAGGTCACCTTCTATCACCTAAATACATAAAATAATTCACCAGGACTTTACTAACAAAACTTCAGCGCAAGAAATCCCACTCCATGTAATTCATAAGTATTAGTTTTACCTGATTTTAAAAAATAGTGCAAAAATGAGTTAAATAAATTCACATATTAAATCACTGTAAGGGAACTTATCATTAATGTGTTAAAACAAAAAGTGTAAATATAATTTATTTTTATGGAAGTAAAAAAATTATTTTCCTAACACTTCTACTTCCTTATATTAATAATATGATATCTCTCTCTCATGTTTTCACTCTTGACAGAGATATAATTATTGTTACAAGGAAATTTTAAAAACATATTAGTCATATTTTCATTGAATTGTTATAATTAAAAAGCTTAAAATTTTTCTCCTCTTTATTAATATCTATAAAATAATAATGTTATTTATAAAATCTTTTGGTAATTATCGTTAATATAGCTTTTTAAAAATTTTAATGCAAAAAATATAAAAATTTTACAATAAGATAGGTTATTAGGAGAGAAGCTGAACTAAAAAGGAAAAAAATAAAATTCGTTGATAATTAAATCAAAAAAAGGTACATTAATCGCTTAATTCAAAAACTATACATAAAATATAAATCCTTTTATTTTTGTCTTAATGAAAAACAGTAAAGAAATTAGTAGACATATTAATTCATTTTTTATGATAAAATATAGTAACTAAAAATAAAAAATAAAAATAGTTATACATGAATAAAATATATATTTTTGTTAATGAAATTAATTATAAAATTTCTAAGGTAGATAAAAGGTAGTTTGATATATAAATTAGATAGTAAATTAAAAAATTAATATAATTTCTAGTGATAGAAAGATATAAATGACATTAAAAAGATAGTTAGATTGTTTAGTTTGATTTATCTTTATTTGTGTTATAAAGTATAAACAAGAAAATGATACATAATTTTATACCATTTATCTTTTTATTATAGGGTGATGAAGACAACATGAAGGAGACTCCACCTCTAATTACTTTAATAAAAATCATCGTCTGGAAATTTGTGCATATATATCTAATTTTATATATTTAGGGAAAATTAAAAAAAAAGAAAAAAGTAATTATGTCAAGTATATATTGTAGTTTGATGTCAGGGATGAAAGAGAACACCCGTTTCATATAATATTAAAGCATTAATCTCAAAAAAGCGATTAATAAAAGATGAATTTTTATAAATGTGGATATGAAGGATAAAGATAAAAAAAAGAGTGATAAATGAGTAGGAGGATATATTATAATTTTTAAGTATTTTATAAAACTTTTTACTTAAAAATTTATATTATTATTAATGCATATTTGAATTTATTAGTTAGTCTAGACAATGATATTTAAATGATATATAATATAAATGAAAGACATATGTCGTTTTATTTTTAGTTATTAAACTTTAAGTTAATAATTAGGACATTTTAATGTCTTTTGTACTTAAGTTTATTAATACTAATACTATGGCGAATTTTATCTATAGTTCTAGGAATAAATGTATTCAAATGATTGTTTGAGTTGATATGTTACTATTTGAGATAATTAATGAGAGGTATGGTTTTGTTATTGGTGGTTCGTAATTTCTATTGATAGTGAGTTTATTATTATTTAACGTAATTTTGTGTTAGTGATATAAAATATAATGGTAGTCGAAATCTGTAATCACAATATAAGAGTATTAATAGTAACCTTAATAAAAAGAGAATAATAAAATAGATATAGTTAATAAATTTAATTTTAAGGAAATCCTGTAACTTAGAATCATAAATATATTAGATATAAATTGTCAACATAGAATAAGTCTAACATCATCATTGATGTATGTTGAAATATAATTTGATAAAACATCCATACGCTGAAAATTAGATTAAAAAATAATCAAAAAAAGTGCACAATTTCGAGAATGACAAAAATTTGACATGAAATAATAAAAACCAACACAAAAAGCCATCTTATCGGGGGGTACATTAAAAATTTTAACAAAAATATAGTTTTATTTGAAAATAACAAAAAAAAGAAAAGAAATGTTTTTGAGTTAACGGAGAAAAAAGTTAAATATTTAATGATTTCCAAACATGTCTAGACATTTTTGTACTCAAGGGCATAGAAGGTAATTAATTTAAACATACCGACTCCTAAATGCATTATTAACATTACAATAATGTTACTTTAGTTTTTTATCTAATAAAAAATAATGCAATACGTCGGAGTATTCATTTAATTGTTTGAATAATAGTGGTAGGGAAAAATTGACATTTATTAAAAGATTATTAAAATAATATTATTTTAAAATAAATCTTTCTATCATTATGTATTTAACGTAGGCAAAAAAAGTGGTAGTTTAACTTTTTTATACTTTAAGTAATGTATCATAATAATATAAAGAAAAGGGTCTAGACGATTGTGTTTACATACAAAAGAAAAATAATGATCTATTGAGATAATATATATATTATACATAACAATATTTGTTTTGTCAATTAATGAGGAATGTGTGTAAAAAAATATAAATTTTTTTTGAAGGGGACAGTCGTTTTTTTATGTGATAGGAATTAAGATGTTTTTTCAGTGATGAGAAGTAACAATATCGTAGTTTATAATTTGGTAAATTTGATAGAGGAACAGTACTTTATAAATGTTTTATTTGTTTGTATTACAAATGCTGTGAAAGAGTGAAAAAAAAGGTAGTGTAAATGATAATGACCTTGTACTTTTTCGAAGGTGGAAATTGATAAAAAAATGTAACATTCGCATTCAACACATATTTGTTTAAAACATCCATACGATATCGCAAATAAAATATTTAATCACCAAATAAATATGTAATATCTTCCAATTATTAAAAAAAACATACTTAATTAAACTTTTTCTCGATATACCAACTCACGACAAGCTTAATAATGTATGCATTCGACACGTATTTCTCCCTGAACAAAACATCATTCTTTAAGGATAAAAAAAAATAATATAAAAATTAGCACATCTTAAAATAGTGGTAGTCAAATCTAAAAAAAATTATATAAACATTTTATTATGATAATAAAAAGAAAAGTCAAAACAAAAACAACTACTTTTTTAGCCTCGACCATTTTAATTTTCTTATAAAAGTGATATTTTGTGGAGGAGTGATATATGAAGTACTTTAGAATACATTTTTTAAATTTATTTTTATCATGTGTATTTTCTTATAAGTGTAGTGATAAATAGGAATATATGTTATTCTTTTTTATTGTGTTTTAAGATAATTAGAAATTTTTCTATTTTTTTTCTTTTTTAAAATATGCATTACTTTTATGGTAGAGTTATTAATGGTATACACTTTATTGTCGGAGTATTAAAGTTAAAACCTAAATGTATTACCTTCCTTTTTTGATTATCAAAAAGTTATTACTTGTTTTCTATTTCCCCATCTTACCTTCATTACTATATCTATAAATTATATTTTTATTGTTTTAATTTTATAAAAAAACTTTATAAAATTTAAAAAACTCATATCTCAATAGATATTTTTACTTTTAAATTAAAATAAACTCCTTAACTCCCCTTTTTTAAAAATTACATAACTACTTACGTCTTTTTTCTTATTAAATCTTCCAATATATCTTGGAGAAAATAAAAAATTAACATATTTGTGGTTATGTGTATTTATGAAAGAAGAAATATATATATTTATTTGTGTGTCTATCGATATATGTTTATATATATTGTTAAGTAAATTTATAACTGTAAATAGTAATCTCTTTTATTAAAATTTTTGGTTTACTAGTGATAGTGGTAGTTAAAAATTTTGAGAAGTTTGGAGGAGAACAAGATAGTAAGGAGGGTAAAAAAGTTTTAATTTCTTTTTAAGCAAATGGTTTTTATTATTTATTATCATTATCGTATGGTGGTATAAATTTTTTTATTAAACATAAAGTTTTTTTCAATACTTCTCTTATTATCATTCTTATATAGGATGTATGTATAATTTATATATATCGATTTTTCATGATGCCATTTGACATGGTATTGAAGCACCTTGATCTCATATGAAGAGAAAAGGAGGGGAAAGAGAAAATACTAGATAAATATATATTATATATACATATATAGAGATAGAGGTTATTTCCCCAGAATATATTCCAATTTTACTACTATACTTATAACAGTTTTATTTAATTGTTTTATTCATCATCATCTACATTTATTCTATTAATTTCACTTCTCTTTTCATAATTGAATTATTTATAAAATATATTTTCCCTTATTCATTAAAAAACTTTTCCACTATCTTCTATTTTTTAAATAATCAAATGAAAAAAATTCTTTTTTTATTCCCATTATTAATCTCTCCATTTTTAAGTTATCATATCATATGATCACTTTATTGTATTTTATAATTAGCAATTTTATATTTTTCTAACTTCAACATTTATAATTAACAGTGAATAGGGGAAATAATTTTATTAAAATAAAAATTAAAAAATAAGTCATTAAATTTTAAATTAACTGAATGTACAATTCAATAAATGTTACTATGTTATCTTTTAACATGTGTACATGATTATTTTTTAGTTTAAATTTAACTACTTGTAATATGTATATAAAAACATCTTTAGAACTATTTTTTAAAATATTAGCAACTAAAAAAGTAGCTCCTTAATATCTCTAATATTTATATTCTCACTCATGTACCAGTAAAAAATCTTTTTATCTTTTTTTGTTGTTTTCCTTTCAATACATAACAACAAAAGTAAAAAAAATAACGGAAGAAGTGGAATTTATTGGGTGATAAACGGTAGACTTTTCATTTTTCTAATATTAAAGATAAGAAAATTAAATTTTTACAATTTTTTTTATCTATAACATGAAAGTTTTGTATAAATGTAGTTAAACTTATCTATTTTTATGTTCTTATATAGAAGGAGAACTTTTATACAATTGGAAATATTGTTTTCCGTATCAATTTTTTTTCTTTATCATTTTTTTCATTCAATTATTTATATATATCCTATTACTAATGGAAACAAAAAGGAAGTTGTAAAGTTAAAGTTTATCAGCATGTAATATATGAAGGAAAATTAGTTTTTTATTGTAATTTTTGTTTTGTTGCTATTTTTTATTATCAAACGTTTCCATGTGTACTATTTCTGTTTTTTAGGATATCCTTCTTCTCCAGCTTTTTTTAGGTGCACTCCCTCTGTTGCCATTAAAAAATGATGGACTAAAATGTATTTAGTTAAACTTAATATGATATGTAAAAATGATGATAAAACAATTTAAGGAATAGTTATAAAGATATAATATTATAGTTGAACAAATGATGGTTTGTCTTAATTTTTTAAAATATATATTTATTTTTGTTAACATAATATTATATTTTACATCTATTTTTAAATCTATCTTAGTCTTGATCTTTTGATTTTAATGAGAAGAATTGTCTAAGCTTATGATAATAGAATGAATCAATTTTGATAAAATGATTTTAAAAAGTATAAGATTATCTATTTGTATAACTTTATAATAAGTATCTTGAAGATGAATTACATAAGAAAACCACAAGACACACAAATTGATTATTCTTAAAAACTTTTTATATTTCTTTTGCATCTTTCTTCCATTCTTTTTTCTAACATATTATTATCTTCAATTTAAGCACACAATAATAGCAAAAAAATGATTTATGGTGAATATCATTAAAATGTAATATATCTTATTTATACAATGAATATGTCATTATATTATCATCAACACATCTTTTCCATTTTTTCTACTCCCTTTTTCTTTTTTGTCTTCAATCGTTTGGTGTAGTAGTGTAAGTTCCATTCATTGGAACTAAAAAAAGATGGTTGTACATAATTTGTGTTTGTTGATAGATTTATGTATATTAATATATGAAATTATATTGTGTACATGCCATAGTTTACATTATTATGTCCACATACACGCGCGCGCCATCAGAGGCATGTTCTCCATCCAACATATGCTTAGGAATTATGTAAAGGTTTTTAAAGTTTTTTTCAAGGTTATTATTATTTTTTCCTCCTTTTTTGAGAATATCTCTTTCCTCTTTACAATCTAATAATACAAAAAAGAAAGAAATTCTTTATTATCATTTAATATATTTTTATTTTAAATGTTAATAATTACTCATTTCTCTTTCTTTAGAAAAACTATTAATTCTATTTTATTTAAATTTTTATGATTCATAAAATATTAAGTAATTTCTTGTTAATTATTTATGATTACAGAAAATGAAAACAAATTTTTTTGTTGTCATTTTTTTTTGTTTAGAGAACTTTTTTATTTCCTTTAAACTTAAAACAATATATCTATAATTTCAAAAAGAAGTAAAATTTTTTGAATTGTTAAATTTTTTGAAAAAAGTTATAGATATATCTATTATATGTATTCTTTTCTTTTAGTCTATTAAAAATTTAGTGACACTTTAAAAGATTGCTTTAATTTCATAATGTTTCTATACGTCTTTTTATTTTCTTTTTCTAAATATGCAGATGAGGATATATTTTACAGTATTTTTAAATTTATTCATCTTTAACTTTATTTTTTTATACTACTTCTTCTTAAATTAAACTTTCTTATTATATGAATAAATTTATGATAGGGAAGTAGTATAAGTATAATGTAATGTTGTTTGATATTTATCTTTTATTTACAATATTAGCAGTGGTAGTGTAACTTCTATTAATTGTTTTACTCCAACAGGTACAAATAGTTAAAAATTAAATCTATATTTATGAAAGAAATAAATATAATACTTAAAAACATATAAATATACTATTTTTTTGGTAGATCATCATATTTATTTGAGGTATACACTCACTAATATATATATACATAATTTTTATGTATGTGTGATTCTGTAAAAAATTTACCACCACAATATAACTCTTTTCCTTTTATTTTTCTATACCATTATTCTATCAAAAAGGAGACAAAAAATTTACTCATTCCTCAAAAGTTATATAACAGTTCTCAAAATTATTTGATTATTTTATGTATATATATATGCAATTTTGTTGTATAGAATTTTCTTCTATAACATTTTCATTTCATTTTAGGGTAGAATAGGTTAAAAAGTAAGATAAAAAAAAATATATTTATAATAAAAAGGATGATGAAGAAAAGATTTCGGCGCCATATGTTACAATTTATTATACAATTTTTCATAAAAGAAGTGTATGTGTACCTTTATAAAATTTGTAGAGGTATATTATATTTTGTCGTCTAATATATCAAAACCCTTTATATATATAAAAATCATTTGACTAATTATATATACTTTATATAAATATTCTTATTTTAACATTTTTTATCATATTACAATTTAGTAATATTTATTTTTCTTTATTTTTTATATAATATTACTTTAACATACCCATTGAAATTATTTAGATTTTTGGGGGATAAAGTGTTTTGTTAGTATTAAAAAAATCAAAATATTAATACTAACATTTTTGAATGTGTTTATTTAAAATATAATGATATCGATATTTTCATTATAAATATAGGAGAATTATTGATTAATTTTTCTACCCTAAAAAAACATTACACATATAATTGGTCTGAGATTTTATGGTTTTTATTTATCATTTCTTTCTCTATTGTAATAACTTTTAGAATGGTAGAATATAAGATTAAAAGTTCACGATTGTCAGTGGAGATAGACACCATTTCCATATAGGGATTGGATATAAGATAAATATAATTAAAAATAAAAGTTATAGTTAAAAAATGTTTTTAAAATTTCTAAAATGTTATACATACTTTTACCCTATAATATTATCAATTTAGTTACATAGATATAGGAAAATTTTTTGACTAATTTTTATAGAAAAAGTATATCATCACATGATATGTATATATATTGTTTTTATTTTAATTTTTATAAAAAGAAAGCCTAAGGACAAGTTGAGATAGCTTCTTTCTCTCTTCATCTTTTTTTGGAGGTTCTTTTTTAGTCAAGACAATAGGTGTTATTATTTCACTATATATTCCTTTTTGCAACGCCGTTTCTCAACATATTTTATTTTGAAATTCTTTTATTTTTTGATGATGATGATGAAATATAGGGGTGATAAAAGTGCATCATATGGTAGTGAATGCGTATTTTTGAAGTAACTTTCATAGTTTCCTGTGTAACTTTATTTTTTTCGCTGTTTTTTCATGATTACCTAATATTTATGACGTTTTTATATGTTTTACTTGCATATACCAATGAGTATTATTTGTCATCGACAACACCACGACACTATCACTACAAATATTACCACCGTCATCTATTAATTTATATAAAATCCTCTCTAAATAAGGTGAAGCTTTTTGTGGAAATTAGAGTTTACTTTTTTTTTAAAGTATACAGACAAATGTGACTTTTTATAGTACTTGGGAGAAAAATAGTTATACTTCGATGAAGGTATATTATAGTAGGATGGATAGAGGATTGTTGTTGGCGTTTTTAATTTATGTATATATTATATTACTTCCCTTTTTCTAAAACAACATTTGCCCCTGACATATCACCATTTTTGTAGTAGTAGGAGAGAGAGAAATAGCAAGAAAATTAAGAAGGAGCATTTTAGGGAGAGAGAAGGCAAAAATGATGATGGTGTGATGCGCAGTTCTTTTCAGAGAAGGAATATCACAAAAAAGTTTGATTTATATTAATTTCTGCTTCATAATATGTTGTAGTATAATGATTTTTAGAAGTATTTGTAGATAGGAGAAGATATATGTAGTCGTTTTAGTCTTTTCTTTGCATTATTAATAGTATAAGAGGTGCTTTGTTGTAACTATTTATAATCTATCTCATTATTATATATATATATTTTAGTTTTTTTTTTTTTTAAAGATTTCCTTATGTGATGGTGGGGAGGAGGAAAGATGTATTTAATTTGTATAATTTTTGTTTATTTTCTATTTTTTGATTTATGAAAAATTTGGATGTTTAATAATATTTTTTTGAGGTGTACCTTTATGACATTTATATTTAGTGATATTAGCGTTTGATGTAGTTTGCAATAAAAAAAAGCATAGATTTTTCCTTTTTTGATAGTATTTAATGTATCAAGAAATAATTTTTGGTGATTCTTACGTAATGTTATGGTTCTCAGAGTTTTAGGTAAAAGCTTATCACATATCTGATCGTTTATGCTTTGGTTAAGAAGGTTTATATATAATATTGCTTAATGTATTTTATCTTTTACAAATATTTTCATATATATTTTCTCTTAATGCATATATATAATGTTCTGGACACATCATATATTTTGGTTGTATATTTGGAGTGAACTAATTTGACCTAGTGTATGTGTTTTTGGAAATTAGCAAACATTCTAGCCATTTACTTAATTATTTTGGCATTCCCTGTTTTATTAATAGATATATAGTTTATAGTTAACGTTTTATAATGCAAAAAGAATAACGCATCCTTAGAATGCCAACAATACTTTTTGAAACTGTGTTATATATAAAAATTTTCTATCCACAAGGTCAAAAAAGGGGGGTTTAGGTATGTGATTTATTGAGAAATTATAATATCATTGTTGTAATCTTTATTTTATTTATTATTTACTGTATTACTAACTTATCATGAGCCTCCTTCAATTTCATGGACGTGTATGTTTGATTTTAGATATATTTATGCAAAAAATCACTCTAAAATACATTTTTATGATATTTCCCATTATAAGATTAAAAATCTACCTAAAAATTGACAACATAAAGTTTCGTAGTCTTTTTTTGATGTTTTGACAAATCAATAACTATATTCTATTTTATATACTATTAATACTATAAAGTTTATTATATTCATTTTTAAAATAAATTTATTATGTGGACAAGTGATAACGTTATAACTTGTCGATAATTGTCTCTCTCTTCCTTTCCTCCATAACTTATAACATGTGTTCATATCAGTTTTTTTACTAATAGTTTTGTACCCTTCCAGTTTATCATACATCTTATTTTATGTTCTAACGTACTATTTCATTAATTTATCCTCCTTATATCCATTTCATACCCAATTGATGTATTTTTTTGAGGTTTTGATTTTACAAACTTGCTTTGCTTTTATTTTTTTAAGTATTAAAGTAGAAATATAATTATTTTTCTAGAAATCTTACTTTTATAAAAGAAATACACTTTTAAGTTTTATATATTATTATTGGTTGACGACAATAAAAAAAGCCTACAACTTTGTAGGATGGGATTTTTTTTTCCATTGTTAATCTTACTTTTCATTTATAAATTTCACAAATATTATATATTCAACATAATACATATCATTAGATGTTATGTGTATTTTTGAAAGAAAAATTTTATATATATATATATAGTGATGTTTGTAGATATGTAATAATTTTGCCAATTATATTTTATACAAATATATTTTTTTTATAAATACATCATATCAAACGTAGTTATTTTCACCTACTTTATTTTAACATGTATGTAGAAAAAAAAACTTAAAAAAGAGGGTATTATTTTTTCTTTCTTCCTTTAAATAACTCATTAACATTTTTATATATTTTAGGAAATTTTTATATTGAAAATAATCTCATATATAGTTGTTTGAAATTTATATGGCTTGTTAAAAAGACAAATACACATAGTAACTATTATATATATATATACATTATGGTTGAAAAAATTAAAACGCCACACAATGTTACAATATGATAATATTTAATTTTTAGATACTTGAAAATCGTTTAATTTCTCATTCTTATAGTAAAATATAGGTACTTTATCCCAATGTGCAAGGAGAATTTTTAGAAGTTATGAAAAAAGAAAGAGAAAATATGGTGGTTGTTAGTGTAGTAGTGATATAGTAGTTCTATCCTCACAATCACCTAAAAAGATTTTTTTATTAAAAAATCTACAAACAGGCGCCTGGTAGATGTCTCTTTTATACATTTTTATCAATAAATAGGTATAATATTTGAATTGTCAATATAATATATTGATGTTTTGTAAGAATATAGAAATATATATGTAACTACTTACCATTACGAAATTTGAAAATAAAATAATAACAAACGATAAAATAACCATATTTTTTTGTCACAAAAAAATACCGGTTCGATCAATTTTTATCATTGCTTTCATTAACATACTTTGGGAAGATAGGCATTGAAACAGTATAATTATATTTAGAAATATGTATTTGTTCAGTTAGACTTTATTATCTCACTGAGAAAGACATAGTGTACATATCAAATTTATTTATACCAATAAATTTTCTTTAAATTTCTGATTAAGAATGACCAAAATCCTCTAAATTTTTGTTGATTGATGGTAGAGTTTAGAAGGGGATTGTTGATGAAGATAAGACTGTAGGTATATCCACTCTCTCCTACCCATGATGGCTTTTAACTTTCATCTTCAATTACTTTTTCCTAATGTAGTTTAGTATGTTACTTAAGATAATAAGGTATTTTCCTTATTTTCTCCATATAAATACTTCAAACAACAGTAGAAAGTATAAACTTTCTTCCAATTGACAAGCATCATTTGTAAAAAAGGAGGAATTAATAAATAGCATTTGCTATTTAGTTGCTTTGTATGAGAGTTACATTTTTATATCTTTGTTGTAGTGCTTTCACCGATCAATTCATCCCCCATTTTTATTCTCATTTGTTCTCATTTATTTTCATTTAGAAAATGTTTAGCTTTTGTCGCGCCGCTTCGCGTCGAACACATTTTTCTTACTATATTACTACTATATTACTATCTTCTTTTTTTTATTGTTTGTTAAAATATTAATTGTATTCTTTGGTCTTTTTTTGGGCACTAAGAGAAATTTTTATCATTCTTGATTATCATTAGCATTCCATAGTTTTTTCGTTTAACTTCACTCATGACTACGACATTTTTTATTGTTTAATTACCTTTTTTAGGCTTTGGAATGATGGCTGATACTGCGGATCATGCACCACCTCAGTTTGACTATGAGGAACGATTTTCTGATCAGTTAGAAATGAAAAAATTTAATACTGGTCCACGTGCTGATAAATCTCTCCCTAAACCAGTGGTAAGTTTGATATTATTATCTTTAATTTTTGTATTATCTCTCTTATGTTGTTCTTATTTTTTAATTTAACCACAAAAATATATTTTTTATATCCTTCTATAAGTGGCTTTTTATATAATGTTTATTGGCTAACATATATGAATATAAAATATATGTATATCTATGTATATATGTATATATATATGTATTTTATGAAATATTTATTTCTCTTTTAACTACAATTTTCCTTAAACATGTAGTATGATTTTTTTTATCTTTTTAAAAATTTATAATGTAAAAATGTTATACTTTTTAGGCAGTAGTTGGTGTTGGTAATCATCAGTATCACGCACCTCCAAATATACGGCAGCCTACAACAGATGATTATGGAATGTATTCAAGTGGTAGGCAATATCACCAATCGGAGAATCATCCATTTATAACTCCTTCATATGATGGATCTAATTTAAGCGCACAAGAATCTTATTCTGATAGAGAATTGGAACCTGTCGATCGACTGGCACCAAAAATACACCCAATAGTAACGACAACTGCAACAACTCCTGGTGATAAAAAACCAAGAAAAAGAAAAAGGAATACCGAAGGATCAATATCTATGACATCAACTACAAAAGGTACTGGTATTGAAAGTAAAAAAATAACGGAATTTATTAAAGTATGTTTTACAAGGTTATTATGTGTGAATGATATTTAATTTATTTTTTTAGCAAAGTCCAAAAAGATATGGTGGTAGTTATTCTAATGGTGATAACAGTTCTAGTAACGATTTAATAAATGGTATATGTATGTCACCAAATTCAGGTGGTTTAAATAATGTAGTTCAAACATTCACAACGGTAAATAATTCATCAAACCCTTCATCAGTAATTAATGTACAAAGGTTAACACCAAATCATTTAACTAATAATTATTCATCAAGTGATTCAAATTTATCACCACCAACTTCTAAAATTCGGGTGGATTCAGATACACAAACAGATCATTTTGATACTGAAGCAATACGTGTAGATAATGATAAAAAAAATCGTTATATAGAAGATTTATTAAAGAAGACAGAAGAATTGAAGAATAAATTAAATAAAGAGAAAAGTAAAAATGAATCTTCCAGAGCAACACTAAAAACGCTTTTAATAGAAAATACAATAAAAGAACGAAAATTAAAAAAAACTAAAGTTATGGAAGAATGCTTAAGGATAGGACAATTTAAACCAATGAGGCATGGAGAACAGTTTAAAGATGTATGGCAAGACGGATGGGCATTTGAGGACATCCAAAAGAAGATGGAAAGGATTAATAATGAGAAAAATGAAATTAATGTGGCATCAAATAATTTAAAAAAGCGTAAACCAACAAATGCACGAGAATCTAAAAGGCCTCAGATTAATATTGGTGAAAGTTTCACAACAACAAATCCTTCATCATCATCCTCATCACAATCATATACAATGGATGATGGGTTTGTTAAACCAGAAGTGCCTAAATATTTAACTGTTGAGGAGTATTATGAACAAGATGAAATATTACGTTTAAGGCGTGAACACCTTAAGAAGGAGGAAGCAGATGTCCAGATGGAGAAAGATCGTTTAGAAAGAGAAAGAAATTTACATATAAGAGAATTAAAACGGGTACAATATGAGGAGAATAGTCGTTTTAAGACATATGAAGAATTAAATAATAGATATTTATGTTTATCATTATTAGGAAAGGGTGGTTTTTCAGAGGTGTGGAGAGCATTTGATTTAGAAGAGAATCGTTATGTAGCATGTAAAATTCATCATGTCAACAAAGACTGGAAAGAAGATAAGAAGGCAAATTATGTAAAACATGCAGTACGTGAAAAAGACATTCACAAATCACTAGATCACCCACGTATTGTTAGGTTATTCGATTTATTTACAATAGATAACCATTGTTTCTGTACAGTATTGGAGTATTGTGATGGAAATGATTTAGACTTCTACCTAAAACAACATAAACAGATACCAGAAAAAGAGGCACGAAGTATAATGATGCAAATAGTGTCAGCATTAAAATATTTATCAGAAAGAAAACCACCAGTAATACATTATGATTTAAAACCAGCTAATATCCTATTAAAATCGGGTACAACAAGTGGTGAAATAAAGATAACAGATTTTGGTTTGTCAAAAATTATGGAGAACGCCGATGATTCGGATAACATTGAATTAACATCACAAGGTGCTGGAACATATTGGTATTTACCACCAGAGACTTTTGTAATGAGTCATACGCCAGTAAAAATTAGTTCAAAAGTGGATGTATGGAGTGTTGGTGTTATATTTTATCAATGTTTATATGGTAGGAGACCATTTGGGCATGAATTAACTCAACAAAGAATCCTAGAAGAAAATACAATATTAAAAGCAACAGAAGTTGTCTTTCCACCAAAACCACAAATCACATCAGCAGCCCAAGATTTCATTAAGAGGTGTCTACAATACAGAAAAGAAGAAAGAGCTGATGTCCAAGAGTTATCAAGACATGAGTTATTTAGACCTAGAGGACAAGTAAGATTATAAAAACCTTTTAATATAATCAATTTCTCATCTTTCTTTATTCTAGAAGAATCAACCTCCATCATCACCATTAGCAAGAGCAAGTCATAACAAATCAGATTATACTGATCAAGAAATATAATATAATGAAGGGGAAAAATACACAACAAACAAGAGGAAAACAGTTACATTTTATATATATTCCCATATATTAATTATTGTTTAAAAAAGGAAACTAAAAAAAAACTTCTCTACAAAATATTACGTGTGTGCAATTTGCTCGGTTTGAATTTTTGTTTATTTTTTTTTCAACAAAAAAGTTTACAGTCAATCTTTTGTACATAATTTAGTATATAATTATTTTTTAAAAATCATCGAGATTTAAAATGATTTTTTAACACCTTTCCTTGTTTTTTTCTATTATCTCTCTCTTTGTCTTAATTAATTATATTATATATATATATGTTTGAAAAGTTATTCTTTCTTGTTGTAAAGAAAGTTTTTTTGATTATGTTTAAACGTATTCTTCTATTTATAATTATTATTATTACCTGTATTATTACTATTTTGATAACATAAATCCTAATTGATTTAAGAAATAACAAAATGAAAATAGTTTCTCAAAGTAGTTTTAATCCATATACACATCAAGATTTAACAACACGTCCATATATATATATATATATATGATAATATTATATATATATGTGTATTGCTTGAACAATAGTTATCTATGTAATTTAATTATCTTTAAAATGAAAGTAAAATCTAACAAATTTCATCATTTACCTGATACTCAGTATCCCTTTCTCTCTCTTACCAATCATCACCAATATTTCATCTTTTTTTTTGTATTTGTTACACCTCATTTTTTAACACTCTAATTATAATTCATTTTACTTAAAAATAATCGTAGTTTCTTTTGATTATTATTTTGTTTGTTATTATTATCAGAAACAATCTTTAATACACCTTGCAAAAGTTTTTTTCAACATCCTTTTGATTGAAAAGTTAAAAGAAGAAATGGAGAGAATCCCATCAAAAGGAGTTAAAAAGGAAGAAGAACTAGGAACAATGTGACCTTTCTTTAATATTAATATAAATTATTGTATCTTTAAACAAAAAAAAGAGCCTACTTCATTTTTTGTGTATGTGTTATTTTTAATATTAATCTTAATTTTATTAAAATTCCTCAAATACTTGGTAATAATAAAAATGCTATTTATCACTATACTATTTATATTATTTCTTTTTGTTGTGTCTATATCAAAAAGGAAAATGTAATAATTAACTATATATCAAAATTTTGAAAGAATCTTTTTGATGTCACATTATGTATAATATGTCAAATGTAAAAATGGAGGAAGAAAATTGAAAAGAATTAATTATTATTTTTAACGGGAAAATTAATTAATATATATGATAATAATAAGTATATATTATAAAAGAGAATATAAAAAAGATGATTAAGAGTTAATTTTATGTATAAATTAAGGAAAAAAATTGTAAAGTAATAATGTTTTGTTGTAGTAAATAGTCATCTTATAATAATAATAATGGTGATAAGAATATATGTACCTCTCCTTTTGATATATTTTTTTCCTGTTGATATTATATTCTATATTCCTCATTTTCATAAAGATATATAAAATTTTATCATTTATAACACTATAGAAAATCATAAAATTAAATGGTGTACCTTCTTTTTATTGTTTTGTTAATTTTTATTAAATTTAAGAAGTTGAAGGAGAAGTTATGTGTTTGTTTTTAGACAAGACACATCCAGGTTGATGTTGAGCATATTTTATTATTCTATGAAAGTGTTTTTTTTACATCCTCTTTTAAGATATCTTATTCATATTTTTTTTCATTAAATAGTAATAATGTATTTTAAATGATTATTTCTTTTTGAAAGATAAAACTTCCTAATAATATGAATAAATTTTTTTTGCCTTTTCCATTAAGAGTTTTCATATCTTGAGGAAGTTCCTAAACATTTTTAATTTATTTTTAATCTTTTTGATAAAAAAAGGTTTTTTAACTATCATTAATTACCTAATTAGTAAGTACAAAGAGCAATCTCGTGAAAAACGAGGGAGGAGTCAATCTCTCATAAAAAACCCTATAGAAAACAATCAACGGCCTTAGGATATATTAAAGATATAAAATTAAAATTATATCATCAATAAAAAAAAACTTTATTTTATTTTATCCGTTTTTTATTCATGATAAAGGAAAAGATTTTTTTTACGTTCCAGTACAAATATATTGCTACTCAATCTAGTATTATAAAGTCTGTTAGAATGTTAAGAATTACATTTTAGTTTCCTGCACTCTTATATAGAACCGCCTTCTCAATATAAACTCTAATATCAGTGTACATTCAAAAATATATTTTTATTTATGTATATATACATATATATTAAAGTGCCGTCAAAATGATAAATTCCTGTTCATCTTAAATTTTTTATTATTTTTACTATATGTGATAAAGATTTTTGTAAAAAAATGGAGTTTAGAGTAGAAAAAGTTCGATCTCATTAATCATTAAAGTAGATATGAATTGATGAATGTATTTTTGGGTATTGAGATTTTTCTTGTTTTAATTAGTCTTATAGCCTCGTGTACTTTTTTACCTCTTATCTTTTGTATTAATTCTTATATTTATATGTCGACTCTGTAGTTTGGAGTTTCTCCTAATATATTATATGTTTATTTTCAATTAAAATGAGAAGGGATTGTTTAATTAAGAGATATTGTAATACCCAAACCATTATTTAGATTATTTTTTGTTTTTTTACATTCCAGAATTCAAAATATATTATAATATTTAGCTACATCACAAACCAATTGTGATATGATCGGCAATGCCATAAAATTAAGATAATAGTAATAAAATCACAAGAAAGATGACTGAAGAAGTAAACAAGACAACGATATCCGGTAAAAAAACTTTTGTGCCTTTTGATAGAGATGTGTTAGGGAGGGGTGATGAACAACAAAATGGTGAGATTTCAAGTGAAACGTATGATGGTAATTTAGCATATAGTGGTGGCATTATTGGTGAAAGTTTTGATGTTATTGATAATATCTCTATACCTATGTCATTTTCTACTCCAATAATGTCTGAATCTATAAGGTCACCATTTCAAAGGAGGAATGAATCGCTACCTTCAACCTCCTCTATAGGAACGACAACAACAACCATAAATGGTTCTGATTCACTTGGTGTGGCTGGAGATAATTTTTCAAAAGAAAGGAAGCCATGGAATTTGGTTGGTTCAAAACCATCATTGACATTCTCACCAACGACTAATTTTCTTGCTCCACCATCGAATGATAGTCGTAAGTTTTTACATATAAATCTTCTAAAAACGTAGTTTTTTTCTTTCTTTTTAATATTTATTTGAGTTATATATTATATAATTTTTCATAAAGATTAATAAATCTAAATGGAGTTTGTTATAAAAAAATTAATCAACTTCTTTTACTTCACCAAGATTGATGTTTATAAATCTTTTTATTGTTTATATTTATTATGTGTATGATTAAGATTAGGATGATTATCTATTGAATCATCGTTATCATATTCCACCAAAAGAAATATGTATATGTCAAAAGATTTTTGTCCAAGTTATATTATTTGCCCCGATGCCTTAAAATATACTTAAATTTTCTAGGACAAGAAAATAAGAAATTTTTAGGGGGAAAGTTTAAGGGAAAAATTTTGAATGTATGTGTGAGAATTTTAAGATATATAATAGATATATTAATAGAATATTTATCCAACTTTTTCTGAGATATTTAAATATATTCAATTTTTAGTAGAAGGAAATATATGTATGTTTTTAGTGAGTAAAAAATAAATTTTTTATGTCAAAAAAATTACGTGATTTTATATATTTATATTGCATTCTTATGAGTACAAAAAGAATTTTTTTATCCTCCATTTTTATCTATTTTAAAAATATGTTTAAAGAATGAAAAACTTTTGATTAACATAACTTATGATTTTTTGTGAAAAACATTTTTTAATAAGAAAAAGTTTAAAGAGTGCGAGGTGAAATGATGAGAGAGATTGACGGTTATATGGAAAATATTTTTATGATAAAAGGTTATTCTTAAAACAATAAGTACACATCTTCTGATACTGTAAAAAAATTATATAGTTTACTTAAAATAAATCATTTATGATTTATTATAATAAAGTAGAGTAATTTTTTTTTTATAAATTTCCTAAATAAAATAAATATTAAATCGTTATTGATACCACTTATTCTTTAAACTTTAAATGAATTGATATATGAGGAGATAATATACGAAAGATTTGTAAAAATTATTATGTCTATAGTAGAGACCATTTTGCTAAAAAATAAATATCAAATTTCAATAATCCTCCTCAAAATATTTTCTTATAAATTTTTTTAATGAGTATATTATTATTTTTTATCTTTTGAAAAGAGCAATAAATGTAAACTAAAACTCTCTTTTCTTTATTTTTTCCATCTTTTCTTTTCATAAATTGAAAACTCAAATGACATCAAATTTTCTTATCATATAATTTTGTTTAAAAACAATCTTATTATCTTTTGACTTATATAAATATAATTTATATTATACAAAACAAATTTTGCCTTGTATTTAAGAATCACAAATACAAAGGCTACATATGTATATTTATACCAAAACAGAATATAAAAGAAAAATATTAGTATTTATGAGGAAAAACTTTCTTTTTTTATTTGTCAAAGTTTTCAAACATCTTTTTTAACTCCATAAAAGAAGAATAAATAGATTTTAGTTTTTTTATCACTTTTTTTTCCTCTATCAACATCTAAAAATTCCATTGTAATGAGTATAACAATATACATATGTATGATAAGTTTATATATAATTTTAAGTAAAAAAAACGAATGAATGTTATCATTTCAACAGGCTAAACTTCCAAATGAAAAGGGGGTGTGAAAATGGATAATATACTTTTTAAAGGGACATCTTAAAGACTATATACATTAAAAAAATAATGTTAACTCTATTTATCAAGATCCATTTCCTGTATATAGATATTTATTTTATGAAATTTCCAATGAATAAAAGAAAAGTGAAAGTCTCTTGATGAAAATAAAAATTGAATACTACTTAATAAGAGTTTATATTTGTTTTATTCTTCTTGAGAATTGACGAAGATAATGATGAAGGAGGACATTATGTCCTAAAACTCTTGGGTTATTATTTTTTTAAAGTGGACTTTAATTTTATTTTAATTCCTCTTCCTATCTCTTTTAACACTCTCCCTCTCCCTCTCTCATTTCTTTTAACTTTAATCATTTTCTTTTTTATAAAGTTTACATTAAAAAAGAAATTTTGTTATAATAAATAGTTATTTAGGAAGATATATATTATAAAGTTTGTGATGATATTTTCTCACTAATATTTTTCATTTTCAAACTATACAAATATTAGGGTTATCAAAAATACATGTGTTTTAAAAAGTTTTTCATAACATTAAAGATAGCTTTATGCAAAAAGAAATGTTATTTAAAAGATATAGAGATAGTAGTAGAAATAAATAGTTTAAAGTTTACCTCCTTTTTAAGAAAATACATTAAAAGAAGAATAAGAGAGATTTTTAAAAAGTTAAAAGACAATTAGTTTTTAACAAAAATTGATATTTAAATTTGTATTATATATAGAGATATATTAATATGCTTTATATATGTCTATCCACATAAAAATCCGGGGGTTGTTAATGGAGAAAAGGCAAAAAAGTGGAAATTTCTTAAAATATCATTATCATCTTACACACCATCAATAGGTATTTAAGAGAGGCACAAATAAAAAGTAAAAAGAATGGAAATTTTGACGAAAATGACATTAAATTTAAAGAGATAATAAAAAAACTAAAAAGGCTAAATTCTATAAATATAAAAATTTTTTAGCAAGTAAAGATATGTCAACAAGTGAAAAAGCAATGCAGGAGAAGCAATTTCTATTAGCTTGTGAAAGAGGTGATATTGGATCAGTGAGAAAATTGCTAGAATGTGCTCGGAAACATCCTGAATACCTTGATATAAATTGTCTTGATCCTCTTGGAAGGTCTGCTCTTCACATAGCAATTGAAAATGAAAATATAGAGATGATTGAAGCGTTATTGGATGCAAATATTGAGACAGGTGATGCAATATTGTATGCTATTGGTGAGGAGAATGTTGAAGCTGTCGAAATAATTATAGAACACTTGGAGAAGATTAATAAATTTAATCCTGAGACTCAAGGTGTTGAGATCAATGAACATTCAGCTTTTACACCTGATATGACACCAATAATCTTAGCTGCTCATAAAGATAATTATGAAATAATCAAATTACTATTAGATAAAAAAGCAACTGTTCCTCACCCTCATGATATAAGATGTTTGTGTAAAGATTGTACTTATGCTAAAAGTGAAGATTCATTAAGATTATCGAGATCACGTTTTAATGCATATCAAGCATTAGCTAGTCCATCTCTTATATGCTTATCAGCCAGAGATCCAATATTGTATGCATTTGAATTATCATGGGAATTGAGAAGATTATCATATGTTGAGAATGAGTATCGTAATGAGTATCAGGAGTTGAGTCAGAAATGTCAGAAGTTTTCTGTTAATATGCTTGATCAAGTACGTGGAGCTAAAGAGCTTGAGATAGTCCTTAACCATACAACTAATGCATGGGGTGAGGTTGCTCAAAGATATACAAGTACAGAAGAAGTTTCACACACCTTAGCCAGATTGAAATTAGCTATACAATTGAGACAGAAAAGATTTGTAGCTCATCCCAATTGCCAGAAGTTGTTAACAGCTTTATGGTATGATAAGTTACCATTTTTCAGCAATAGAAATTTTATTTATAAGGTAATTTTGAAATGTTTTGTCTTTATTATCGATAAATGTTTTTAGCTATTAATAATAATAGCAGTCTCAATTGCCTATCCCATATTAGCTGTATCATATTTAATAGCACCAAAATCATGTATTGGATCATTTATCAAGAAACCATTCATAAAATTTATCTGCCATTCAGCAAGTTATTGTTATTTTTTATTTCTTTTAATACTAGCATCCCAAAGAATTGATTATACATTTTTCTTTGATTTATTTACAAATGATATCAACGGTAGTGAAGTATCAAAAAATGAAGATATAGATCGGAAGGAGACAAGAGGCCCACCACCAACACCAGTTGAGTTAGCTATCTTAATATGGGTTATAGGCTTCATATGGGTTGAAATAAAACAGCTATGGGATAGTGGGTTACATGAATATATGTATGATTTATGGAATATCCTTGATTTCATAACAAATTCCTTGTACCTTTGTACATTTGCTTTAAGAGCAGTAGCATATTATCAAGTTGAATCTGAGATGAGAGATCCCAATATGCAACATATAGGAAGGAAGTTACATCGTAAAGATTGGGATGCCTGGGATCCGACATTAATTTCAGAGTGCATGTTTGCTACGGCAAATATTTTTAGTAGTTTAAAATTAGTGCACATTTTTACAGTTAATCCTCATTTGGGACCATTAAAAATATCATTAGGGAGAATGGTTATTGATATATTAAAATTTTTTATAGTCTATTGTTTGGTGTTATTTGCCTTTGCTTGTGGCCTTAATCAGCTTAACTGGTATTATGCTTCGATGAGGCAACAAGTAAGTTGTTTTTTTTTGTTCAAAGATGAAGATTAATTATTTTTCTTGTTTTGAATGGGTGTTATTAAAATGATTTATTTTCTAGGAATGTTTAAAGTACAAGGAATTATTGAAAATGGAGGATAGGATAGATTTAAATGATGTTGAAATAAAGAATTTAGAGGAGTCCTGTGATCCAAAGTATAGGTCATGTGCATCATTATTCAATACAGTTGAGACGTTATTTTGGGCATTATTTGGTTTAATAGACTTAAGTCATTTCAATTTAAAAGAGGAACATGCAATAACAGAGTGGACAGGAAAAACAATTTTCGGAAGTTATTCATGTTGTTCAATAATTGTCTTACTTAATATGTTAATTGCTATGATGAGTAATTCATATCAATATATTTCAGATCAGTCAGATTGCGAATGGAAATTTGCTAGAAGTAAATTGTGGATGGAGTATTTTGATGATACGGCAACGTTACCTCCACCATTTAATATTATACCATCACCGAAAAGTTTCTACTACATTAGTAGATGGTTGTGTGAAAATATATTTAGCTTTAGTAAGAAACTTCAGTTGGTTAAACAGAAAAGTATGAGGGTATGTTTTGAAGGAATTTTTTCGTTGGATCATGATTTCATATACGTAAAAAAAGTTACTTTTTTTACAATATGTCTAATTATGAGAAGATGAAAAAAGTCTCCTTTATTTAGGGTTTTATAAAAGTTTCAGAATATTCTAATTTTTAAAATCAGTAAATCAAAAAGAGAATTATTATCGAGTAAGATTTATTGAAATTTAAGTTTCTGTTTATTTCAGCGAACGCTACGAGTTATTGCTGAGCGAGAGTCTGTCTTTGGGGTACAGCTTTTTTCATAATTATTAGTCTTTTTTTCGTCTTTGTTTTTTTTCTACTAACATATTTAATACGATGTTTTATTATTGTTATCTGTAGTTTTTATTTTCTATAAAAGTTGAGTAAAAATATTTTTGTCAAAGTATTTTTCCATTCTATAATTGAATGCTTCTTTGTTTTGCTGCAGACCATCCCCAATATGTTATTTATCAAATGTCTTTTTCATGATATTTAATTAATTTTTATTTAATTATAGTTTGTGTCGAAGAATTTAATAAAGCGTTACATTGCACAGATGCAAAGGAGAAAACAATTAAATGAAGGTGTTAGTGAGGATGATGTAAATGAAATAAAACAAGATATTAGCGCTTTCCGCTTTGAATTATTGGGGATATTTAAGAATGCTGGTTTTGTTACAGGACATAGTGATATTACACAGAAAATAAATTGTAAGTTGTAATGTTAAGAAAAGTTATTTTTTTCTGTTTAATTTTAATAATAATGTAATAAATATTATGTTTTAAGCACGTGCAAAAAGGAGAGCAGCAATGGCAGAGAGAAGGATGAAGGGATCCTCAGCAACATTTAATCTCCCAATACCGGAGGAATGGAATTCAGATAAGAATAGTGGGGGTGATAGCAAAGTAGCACATCAAAATAGGCCAAGTCGATCAGATAGTATTGTTAATTTAGCTAATTCATTGAAATTAACCAATTGGTATCATCTAAATAAGCTGAGGAAACGTGTTAGTTTCAGAAAATCAAGTACCAGTAGTAATACATTATCAATGGATAGTTCAAGTGGCTTGATATTATCAAAGAAACAAAGTTTATCATCATCAGGTTTTGATAGGAAAGAAAGCATCCTTGAGGAGTCGGAACAAGATTTAAGAAACGAATTAGAATCAGAAAGTAATTTCCTAAAAAATAGTTCTGATAGTGTTACAGGAAAAAGAGGAAGTGCAGATGCAATACTGAAAAGGTTGAAATTTAGGAAGACTAATAAACAAAGTTGTACTGTTGACGGTACAACAGAAGAGCTAATATTATAAACAAAAAATATTTTTTTTATAAGGGTAATGATAAAGAACTATAAATTTATATTTATTCATATATTGATCTCTATGAAAAATAAGATTAGTAATTTTTTTAAACTTATGATTTCTTAAATCTAAACATATAATGATTATTTTTTTGAGGTTTATATATTAATTTTATCCATCAAACTGTTAAATATTAGTTAAATTTATAAATTTTTTAAATTTATCGCTGTTGTTTTATATAGAGTGAATTTTTTAATAAATAAAATTGATGTATAGATAAGGTTTTTTATTTCAAGTTCATAAATAATTATACAAAATTTTTTTCATATTAATATAATTAGTAAATTTATTATTCTAATTTAAAAATCACCATTTCTTAACTTATGATCAATATCCTGTACCACTTCATCGGGAAGATTATATTTTTCTTCTAAATTTCTATAAAATTTCAATTGGTTGGGATCAGTCATCTCTTTTGCTACTTTTTTTCCGAAACCTAATTTTCCTATTTTCTGTATTGATCGTGATATATTTGATGATATCGATTGAGATACTGAACGTGAAGACGATCTTGAAGAAGATTTTGAGGATTTTTTTGAAGACTTTTTTGATGATAATACTGATGATGATTGTGACGACGATTTTGATGATAATGCTCCTGATAGATTAATTGATTTGGCAATGTTTTTTTCCTTTCTTCCATTTATTATCATCAAAATTGTAAAAGCAATAAATCCAAGTATCAATAGTATGTTGATTGATATCAAAAAGTAAGAAAATGTAGTAAATTTAACTAGTTGGAAAGTGGATGGCATTTTAATGGGTTTCAGATTTTGATATGGACTTTTGAGTTTTAGAAGATGATTTGTATTGTTTGGAAGTGTACCATCTTCCAAAGTTAACCTTAAAGATATATTTGATTTCATGGATAAATAATAGATTTTTTGGCTATCAAAACAATTTATTTCATACTAATTTTCATATCACCATATTTTATTCAAATTGTTAAAGAAATATATTAAAATTATTAACATATTTCTGTTTAAAATTTGTTTTATAATTAATCATAAAAAAGCTTTTTAATTTTTAAACCTTTTAAATCGGAAATAAGTGAATACTTTACGATTTTTTAAAATAATTGTTGCTTACATGATAAAAAATAAGTTTAATTTGTTTTCACCACATTTCTTTTAACTAAAATAATTGGCATAAATTTAGTAATTGCGTAGCTTAACTAACATTACTCTTAAAACAACTTTACAATTACATCAATTACATTTAAAATAAAAGTATTGGTGCATATTTTAATTAAAAAGTATAATTATTCAAATAGTTTTATCAAATTTAATTGTTGTTTTTATTACTAGGAATGAGGAAAAAAAGAAAAAAAATCAAGTGACTAAAAAGTGGATATAAACTTTAAGAGATCAAAAAGGTTATAGGATATGGTAAATGAATTCTTATCAAATTATTTACAAATAATTTTAAATAAAAATTATATAATTTTAGGATTCATAAAAAAAGAAAAGAGAAAATCATTATTTATGTTCAATCATTAAATAAAACAATAAATAATATTTTAAAATTAATGTATTCACTTTGAATGAAAAAGTTTTATTTTATTAAAATGCTCGTAATTTATTTTCTTTTTAATTATATTTTTAAAAATGGAAAAAATTTTTTTAATTATTTAAGAAAGTAGATATTTTATATAGGAATCATAGATGAACATTAATAACACACATGGGCAAAAAGATTATGTTTTTAATAAATAATTTGTTAATATAAATATTTACATGTGATTGTAGCATCCAGAGTTGTTTAATATTTTCCAATAATTTTTATATGTTTATGGGGTTCTATTATTAAAAATAAAGAATAAAATAGCTATTTAAACAAAAACTAATATTTTATATAAAATTATTCTGACATATTCTATTTGATTATATTTGAAGGAATATCCAAGTAGTGATTAAAAAATTTATCATTGCTTAACATTACATATATCATAACTATTTAGTATGATATTATTATTGAATATTGTATTTTTTGTTAATTTACTTTTTTTACAAGGGAACTGTCAAAATGGACATAATCTAAGTAGAGTTAATTCTCAAAAAGATGTGAATGAAGTGAAAGATTCAAATGGAATTATATATAATTCTGGAGTAAAAATGAGACCTGTTAGAGGACGATCTTTTCTTAGAAGAGGGCATTCAAGGCAACCTTCTGAAGGAACGATGAATCTTATTAAAGAAATGGATAATCCTCACTATGTAAAAAGTCAAATGATTTCTCCGAATCTTCAAGCTGACAGTGTGCTATCAATTGCCAATTTCGATAGAATTATAAACTCAAGGGGAAAATCAATAGAAGATTTAACAAAAGAACCTGTTCAAAATCAAAATCCTTTCTCAAGAACTCAGTCTGTAATGAGACACCAACCCAATGGACGTATACCAAGTTTCTTTAGAAGAAGGCATTCTCTGTCTCATGCTACGATTCGTCACAAGAAACCAACTATGAATCAATTTATACCCACTTTTAACGGTTTTTCTATTGAACCATATCTTGGTTCCCCAAAATATTGCATTAGCAATAATGTTTGGAGGGATGTTTGGAGAGGATGTAGTTATTTGTGCTTTGCTGCAGATCAGTTTATAGAGTTAAAGTTTAGAGTAAGTTTTGTTGATAAATTGTTCAATATTTGACAGTAATTAGTTGATCGATGAATTAAATAGGTATAGAAAAATACATAAAGTGCAACCGTTATTAAAAGATATTACTCTTTATCAGAAAGCACAACTACATGTTATATATTTAGCTAATACAAACAGTATAAGGCGTGACAATAATGACAATAAAAAATGGTTTAGTTATGGGTGTAGCTTATTATCCAGCAGCTAGTGTATTAATGAAAAAATGGTATGACGAAGGTTATCGATATGATTATAGACTCAATTATGCGAGACCTGGAAGTCAAAGTTTTACTCAATTGATTTGGGAAAGAACAACACATGTTGGTATTGGTGTTATAAATAGAGGATATCGTATTTGGGTTGCTCTTAAATTTTTCCCAAGAGGTAATATTAACGGTAAATACAGGAAAAATATTCATAGGCCAAAACATAGCATTAAATGTCCTGAATGACATTTCCATCCAGTAATTTTTTTATTATTACATAAACAATTAAATTATTTAGCCATCATATTTTAAAAAGTTATCAATGAAACTTATGGAAACAAATCATATTTATGCATTTCATTGGAATAAAACTTTTGTTAACTTAATTAGTTATTTTAATCATAAGGTAGCTTTATTTTTGAAATTTGTATTAAAAAATTTTCTGATAACTGAATTACTTGAATGTCTATTTAACCAGCTTCATGACTTCCAATTTAAAGATATAATTAACTTATTATTTCATATAAATAACTTCAAAACCAGAAGCTCGAGTTCGATTTATTCAAAGAAACATTTTTAAACACAAATCTTTAGTTAAAATGACAATTAGAATACTTTTCTTTGTTGTTTCGTTACAATTTCTAACGTTATTGAAATATCAAATCTTTTTTTGGTAATTAAAATATAGATATTGAATTATTAGTAAGAATAAAAGAATTGTATTTGAATAGTTTTGAAAAAATTAACGATAATGTATTAGTATTAAAGAATTACATACATCAATGGTAAATAGAATAGTAAAAAATGATTATTTAAACTATAAAGAAATAATTTATGAATTTTAATTTTTAATTAATGAAAACAAAGTTATTCAGATTAACAAAAAACTGTTTTACACTATTTAATATGCCTTTGATGTAATATTGATACATACATAGATTCAATATTGCTACTTTAGCATTTTGACAAGAATATTATGATTAATGTTAAAAATCGAGTGATTAAAAAGTGGATATAAACTTTATGAGATCACAAAATTATAGAATATGGAATATAAATACCTATCAAATTTTTTACAGATATTTTGTTAATGAAAAGTTTTATAAATTCAGGATTGATTAAAAAGGCAAAAGAAATATTTTTTCTAATTCTATCATTAAATAATATAAAAAATATTGTTTAAAAACTAATACTTTAAGTTGAAATAAGATTTTTAATACTATTAGAGTGTTCACAATCAATTTCCCTTTATTAATTTATAGTATTTTAAACAAAAAGTGTTTTTGTAAATTTAAATAAAAAACAAATATTTAATTGAGTTATATTATACACACATGAAAGTATAATTATGTTTTTACTAAACGTTTTTGTACTATAAAAAATTCTACGAGATTGTGCATTTATTGTTTGAGTAAATAATTAAATAAGTTGTTTAATTAAACAATAATAAGTTATATAAATGATTTGTCATTTTGGTTTTAATTATATTGCAAGAAAATCCAAGTAGGGATTAAGATACTTCTTGCGACATTATATTTTATCAATATTAACTACTTACTATGATATTTTACTAAATATTATATTATTTATAAATTTTTTTTAAAAAGGGATTTGCTAAGTTCCTCCTTTTTAAAGTAAAAAAGAGAACTCAAAAGATACGAGATAAGAAAATAAATCTAATGAAATTAAAACTAATTCTACAGTCAAAATGTGGGTTATGAAATGGCGATCAATAAGTAAAAGAAGTCGTTCAAAACAACGTTCTGATGGAGAAAAGCAACATATTAATGATATTGATAAACCAGATCATTTAAACAATCGGGTAATTTATATAAACTTTTATTTTAATATTGTGGAGTCAACACCTGCCAAAATTGACAACGTTGTTAAAATGAGGGGTGATAGAGGACAATCAACTATCAGAGGAACACTTTCAAAAGAATCCTATATAGAAATAAATCAACAAATCGATGATAACAGTAATACAAATCATTTAGATTATCAGGTGATTAATGGATTCTTTACAAAGGTAATGTGAAACAATCAATTGATAAATTTGATGAAATTCTAAACAAAAAATCAAGTGGTAAAACAGTTGAAAATTTAACAAAAGATTTTAATCTTAATGATCGTTCTTTATCAAGATCAAAAAGTGTATATGCAAGAAAAAGTTTAGGACTTCAGAGCTCAAAATCGTTCTTTCAAAGAAGGCATTTTCTATCACATGCTGCAACTCGTATAAAACGTCCATCTTAGAATCAATATATACCCACTTTTAATAGTTTTTCTTTTAAACCATATCTTGCTTCTCCGGAAACTTATTGCATTAGTGATCATATTTGGAGGGATGTTTGAAGAGAATGTGGTTATAAATGCTTTGCTGCAAATCAATTTATACAATTAAAGTTTAGAGTAAGTTTCCTTTAAAAGCATTATCAAAATCTTATGGTAATTTTTTGATCGATGAATAAAATAGATATAGAGAAATACAGGGTGTCCAGCAAAAGTTTCCCAACGACAATATTTGTAAAATTTATTTTCCACGTAAAAGTACTATTTTTGTACCAACAACCGATTTTTATCTGTCCGTAATTAAGATATTAAGTAATTTTGAGAATAATTTAATGTAAAAATACATTATCTGATAATTTCAGTATAAATAATCTTTAAAATTTACAAAAAATTATTACAAGTTTTTATTAATTTAAAAATAGTACTTTCATTATTTTGATGTATTATATACGGAATTATTTGTAATAGGGAAGCCTTTGCTAGCCACCCTGTACATGGTGTTGAACCATCAATTAAACATTTGGTCTTTATAACAAAGCACAAAAACATGATCTAAGATTAGCTTGCTTAAAAAGTATAACACGGGACCGTTATGATAAAAATAAAGGTTTAATTATGGGTATAGCATATCATCCAGTAGCTAGTGTAATGGTGAAAAAAACGGTATGATAAAGGTTATCAATATAATTATTCGTAAAGTTATTCAAGACCAGGAAATCAAAGTTTTACTCGATTGATATGGAAAAGTACAGTACATGTTGGTATTAGTGTTGCAACTAGAGGATATTATATTTGGATTGTTCTCAAACTTTTTAAAAAAGGTAACATCAACGGTTAATATATTAGAAGCAGCAAACTTGCTTCGCTCGTCGATATTTGCCCGCAGACCTTTTTTTTAATATTTAAAATTTTAAAATTTAAAAAATCTTCTAAAACTTTCGTTTTATAAAAAACACATATAGTAATATTCGAATAAATAGTTCCCTATTTTATAGTATTTATAATTATTATTAAATTTTTGTAGTTTTTTGAATGTTAGGAATTTATAAAACACATTGTATCGTATTGTTTATTACATATTTTCACGATTTTAAACTCATTTGATGTTCTAAGTTTGAGTAATTTTTTACAAATTCCCAAATAATGAAAAATGTTATGTGATTAAAAAAAATAGAAATTTAAAATACAGATTTAGTTTTAAGATTGACTATTTTTTTAATATTAATAGTATTAGAGATTGATCATAAATATTTTATAATTATTTAACCTAAAATAAAACAATTTGGGTGATTATTATTTTATCATTTCGCATTTTGGTATTATAATAAAGAATACTTTTACAAATCAAATGCATACTTTTTAAAATATATTATGAAAATAAATAACAATTTTAATATATTTAAAATGATAAAAATATTTTTATAATTTGATAACATTAAAAATAAATCAAAACAATTACTTGAACACTTTTCGTATTGAAGAAATTTATTTAGACTTTAAAAAGCTACAAATATATTTTAATCAAAGTATTAGTGGTTTTTTAAAAAAATATCATAAAAACTAACTTTTAAAATGTTTTGGTGAGTAGTTTCCACTTAGAAATTTTGGTAATTTTCATTGTAATTTTTTGTGAAGCACAGCAAAATTTTTTAATATTTTTACATTTTTTTTAAAATACGTGTTTGCATTGTCATATCATAAATTTTTTAAACTTATAATTTGCATAACTAAGTTGCAGTAGTTTGAAACAATTTAGTGTAGATTATTTTAACATTGAAAGATTTGGAGTGAAAAATATAATTTATTATAGAATTTAATGATATTTAATTTAAATTTTATTAAATTTTAAAAAGTCAAATATAGTTTCTTTTAACATTTTTCATTATGTTTTAGTAATTGTAGTATACTGCAATGGTTGTAAATATATTTAATTGTCACAACAATTACATAAATAAGATAAAAACCAATTTTTCCACATATCCTATTTACTATATTTTTAGGAATATAAATTAATATTTTAATTTGTTTAAAACAATTGGCTTAATGACTTCTATGAATTATTATTTTCTAACATTCTTTAAAAAAATAGTTATTCTTGTAATTTTTTATTTTATAAGCTCACGAATTTTAAGATCATTCTCAATTAAATAGATGCAACTCAAGAATTAAATTCAAATGAAGCTACTATTTATTTTTTCTATTTAGCATGTAATAATACATTTTTTTTATAATAAAAAGCGGTACATAAAACGAAAACCATTTTAAAGGGTAAACTTTTTTCTAAGATATGGGGAAATTTTTGATGACTTACTATTTTGGAGATAGAATTTATTTGGTCAATTTTTATTGTTGCATGTAATAAACATTAGAAATTACATCTATATGTAAAATTTTGAATAAAAAAATCATCATTTGAGAGGAAAATGGAGGTGCCAAATCTTAAACTTTAACATTTAATGTGATGTATCTCGAGAACAGATAGTGGGATTAAGACGATCTAAATATCATTCGCTAAAGAAATTCAATTACACATATAGTTTGTTATTGTTTAATGATGAAAAAGTTTCGTCTTTGCATACTTTTTTTTTATAAACTTAAAAATTAAGAAAAAAATTGACTGATTTGTTTTTTGGTTAACTCAAGAATGAAAAGAAATAAATTAACAGATAATATCTTAAAATGTTCGCGACAAATTTCCCTAGGGGGAATTCAAGACGTTTCGAAGAAATTGATGTATAGAAACTCTTTTCTTTCTTGAAACTAAAAAAGAACACTTTTTTTAAAAATTAAAAAATCACTTTTTTTTTATATCTCGAGAACGAATTAATAAATTGACATAATATATATATAATTCGATAGAGTATTTGTTTTTACATAAAGGTTGCAGAAACCCTTTATTCAAAAACTTTCATCTTTATAAATTTTTTTTTAAAAAATTTCAACAACGGGTTTATGGTACTTAAAGTTTTCCGATTTTCTTGAGATCATACTTAAAATGTAAGTTAAAGAGAAACTTAAGATAGCTTTTTTCTTTTTTTTAATTTCCTTTTTTGAATTATGGTATATAATTTTAGAATGCAAGAATTAAGTTTTTTTTTTTGGTAATTTTCGAGAATGTTCAAAATCTCAAAAATGAAACTTGAAATTTCAACTTTTTTTTATTTTTTAATTATTAGCATATAAAACTATATATGCCTGTAAAATTTCAGATAAAACGAATAACTTTAAGTGGGTCAAGAAAAATAAACAAACACATGTTTAAGTAAGTGTATCTCATGAACTGGGCTTCAGATTAAGATAATGTTGCGTTTTTTAAAATCACCACATAAAGTCACATATATTAAGATATCAAAATGTTTTAATATCGAAAATAATTTACAAACCCTCGTTAGTCCTAATAAAAACCTTGGGATTTATAATATTTAAAACCAAATAAGATTTGTTCTGAATGATATATTTGTATAGTAGTTTTTGAAAAATTTATAAACACTAATTTTTTTAGTCATCATATTTTAAAAACTATTGATTAAACTTAAATAAACAAAATATATCTGTAAAGTTTTCTTAAATATTATATAGATTTCATATTTAAAAATATTAACACATGTAATTAAAATTTATATATCATAAAAGGAATCATTTTGGAGAATTTCATGAATTACATTGAATAGGCATTGGTTTAATTGATAAATATTGTGAAGATAAAAAAGTTTATTATTTGAAATTCATAGTGGAAAATCTTCAAAGAATCGAGCAATTTTCGACTTTACTCAAACTGTTTCATAGACTCTGTATTTTAAAATAAAATTAACTAGTTATTTTATAAAAAATAGATTGAGATTTAGAACTTGGATTTTGATTCAATTAAAAAAATATTTCCAAGTATAAATTTTAAAAAATACCACAACTTAAACTTTTATTTCTTTTTAAATATTTAAACTTTCAGTATTTTAGAAATATGAAATTTGTTTCCCAATAATAAGAATGTAGATATTGAATTATTACAAGAAATAAAAATTCCAGTATATCAATACTCTCGATAAGATTAATAAGAATGTCTTAAACAAATAAATGAAACAATGATAGATAAAAAAGTAAAAAAATATCTATTTAAACTATAAATAAATATTTTATGAATCTTAATTTTAAATTAATGAAAACAAAGCTATTTAGATTAACAAAAAACTGTTTTACACTATTTAATATGCCTTTGATGTAATATTGATAAATATATAGATTCAATATCGCTACTTTAGCATTTTTACAAGAATATTATGATTAATGTGAAAAATCGAGTGATTAAAAAGCGGATATAAACTTCATGAGATCACAAAATTATAGAATATGGAATGTAAATACCTATCAACTTTTTTACAAATATTTTTTTAATGAAAAGTTTTATAAATTCAGGATTAATAAAAAAAGGCAAAATAAATATTTTTTTGTTTAATCATTAAAATAATACGGTTAGTATTGTTTAAAAGATAATATAATAACTGGAAATAAAAAATATTTATTCTATTTAGGTACCCACGGTTTATTTTCCTTTTTAATTTATAATTTGTTTTAAAAAAAGAAATTTTTTTAATTATTAAAAAACGGAAATTATTTTTAAGGTAATATTAATGACATATAGGAAGAAAAATTATGTTTCTAGCAAGTATTATTATGAGTTTATAGAATCAATTGATGTTTAATATTTTATGTCAAATATAATATCATAGTACTTATGTAGTTTAATTATTGGAAAAAAAAATTAAATAAGTTACTTAAATAAACAATTATACTTTATATAAATGACTTTTCATTTTTTATTAAATTATATTTGTAAAAACTTGTAAACGGTGGTAAAAAAATTTACTGCCGCATAGTATTTTATTGACCTTAACAATTTACTATGATATTTTCACTAAATATAGTAATATTATTTATTATATTACTTTTGTTAAAAGGAAATTGTCAAGTTCCTCCTACTTCCGATAGTAGAACTGATTCAAAAAATTTAAGTAAAGATAGTGATTCAAATGATGCTAAAATTAATTCTACAGTCAAAAAGCGGTTTAAGAAATGGCTATCAACAAATAAAAGAAATCGTTCACAAAAACGTTATGATGAAACAACAAAACACAGTAATGGTGTCCATAGTCCAGATCATTTAAGCAATCAAGCAATGAATGGAGACTTCCACACTAATATTGTGCAGCCATCACCTGGCAAAACTGAAGGTGAGGTTAGAAGAAGGCTTGTTAAAGGACGATCAAGTATTAGAAGGACACCTTCAAAACAACATTATGAAATAACAAATGTCCAAGATGGTGTTCACAATGCCCCAAACTATTTAGACCTTCGAGTAATTTCTGGAAATTTTTACTATGGTAATGTGAAACAATCAGTAGCCAAATTTGATCAAATCATAAACAAAAATAAGAATGGTAAATCAGTCGAAGATTTAACAAAAGATTTAGATTATAGTTATCCATCTTTATCAAGAAGTATGTCTTCAAGAAGACTTTCACTCAATGATCGTTCATCAAAATTATATATTAGAAGGTATTCTCAGGCACATGCTTCAACTCGTATTAAGCATCTAAATATAAATCAATGGATACCTACTATTAGTGGTTTTTCTATTGATCCGTATCTTGGTTCTCCAGAAATCTATTGTATTAGCTATAAAGTTTGGAGACATGTTTGGTATAGATGTGATTATAAGTGCTTTGCTGATAATCATTTTGTAGAATTAAAATACAGAGTAAGTTTTTCGAATAAATTGTTCAAAATTTCATAGTAATTAGTTGATCAAAGAATTAAATATATATAGAAAAATACATGAAGTGAAACCATTATATAAAGATCTTGGTCTTTATAACAAAGCACAAAAACATGCTCTAAGACTAGCTGGATTAAAAAGTATAACGCGAGACCGTTATGATAAAAAAAATGGTTTAGTTATGGGTATAGCATATTATCCAGCAGCTAGTATAATGATGAAAAAATGGTATGATGAAGGTTATCGTTATGATTATAGCCTCAATTATCCGAGACCTGGAAGTCAAAGTTTTACTCAATTGATATGGAAAAGCACAACACATGTTGGTATTGGTGTTGCAAATAGAGGATATCATATTTGGATTGTTCTTAAATTTTACCCAAAAGGTAATGTTAACGGTAAATATAAGTATAATATTAATCAACCAAGTAAGACATGTCCAAATGAAGATTCCGATTAATAGTTTGTTTTTATAAATATATAAACATTCAATTAATTTAGTCATCACATTTTAAAATATTATCAATGAAACTTGTAAAACAAATCATATTTATAAGGTTTTTTTAAATATTATATATTTTCCTACTTAAGATAATATATATAACTAAAAATAAAGCATCATAATGAGATCTTATCGGAGAAGGAATACATTAAGTTGGATATAAATTTGTCTAATTGATAAATATTGTAAAAATAAGAAGGTTTATTCTTTAAAATTCCTACTAAAAAATCTTCAGATCCGAAATAATTGGATCTTTATATAAACTGCTTTATAGATTTTGTATTTTAAGATATAATTAACTAATTGTTCTATAAAAATAACTTGAGATCTTAGACTTGAATTTTGATACAATCAAATGAAATATTTCTGAGCAAAAAATTTGTTTAAAATCGCAATTTAATACTTTCTTTCTTGATTTATTGAGATTTTAAATGCTTTAAAATAATAAAATCTGTTTACTTGATAATAAAAATATAAATAATATTTTATTATCAAAAATAAGCATTTTGGCCTATAAAAACTCTCAGAAAATTTATCAAAAATGTATTAAAAAAGTAAATAAATAAATGATAAATAGAAAAGTTTAAAAAGAATATATTTGAACTATAAATGAAAGATTTATGAATTTTAATTTTTAATTAATGTAAATAAAGATATTTAAATAGCAAAAAACGGTTTTACATCATTTAAACATAATTTATATGCTTTGCAAGGGTTAATGTATAATAACTTTAACAACAAAAAAACGAAATCATGTAGTTTTTACGAAATATTAAATATTAGTATATTTAAATTTTGAATATAAATTAATTATATAGATTATAGATTTCCTATGCAAAACATCGTTTAAATTTGCAGGAAAAATTCTTGAGCTCACGTTCCATTTTGCTTTAAATCTCAGAAAATAGTTTTTTTCTATTTTTAATTTATCAATCTATAAAAATAAAGAACATACATCATAATAATCCACTAACCAAAGTTGTAGTTCCATTTCAAAATGATAACACCAAATAATATTTTTAACAAAAACTCTTAAGTACTTCTTAAAATACTTTCTTACATCATTATATTTATCTCATTTTGTAGTTAAGTAAGTATTCCTCTTAAATTGGATTTCCGGATAATATTAAATATGTTTTACTTTACCACATAAAATTCAAACTTATAAATTATATAAATGAAAAATTTATATTTTATAGTATTTTTTTTTTATACCACTATTTGTAATGACTCTGAGAATCGCCTTTTTGAAAACCTTTTCTCATCCTACTCAAAACTTATAAGGCCAGTCAAAAATTCAAACAACACTATCGATATACTTTTTAAAATGAAATTAAATCAAATAATTGATGTTAATGAGAGGGAACAAATTATAAAAGTTTTTGGTTGGTTATATCACCAATGGTATGATTATCGTTTGGAGTGGGATCCAAAAGAATATGGAGGGACGGAGATGCTGCATATACCCGGTGAATTAATATGGTTACCCGATATTATTTTGTACAATAATGCTGGTGGTACACCATGGGTTAGGACCATAACAAAAATTGATTTATATTATAATGGTACTATCATATGGGAACCTCCATTTATATATGATTCTGTGTGTCCTATTAATACTAAATGGTTTCCATATGATGAGCAAAGATGTGGATTCAAATTCGGTAGCTGGTCCTACAGTTCCTTAGAAGTCGACATATTCCATCCAGAGAAACAAAAAATGGTCCATGGCTACGAAGATTACAAAACTGTTTGGTACATCGAGAACGCAATTGACATTGACGAGTTCCAAGAAAGTATCGAGTGGGATGTTGTCGAGATAACAGGCCTAAAACATAAAGTCAAGTACCCATGTTGTGAAAAATATTGGATTGATATAACATACTACATTAATATAAGGAGAAAAAAACTTTTCTACACAATTAATCTTATGATACCATGTATCGTATTAGCATCAACCTCCTCATTTGTATTTTATATCCCATGTGAGAGCAATCTCAAAATCCAATACTGTATCTCAATCTTCGTTAGCTTGACAATATTTTATCTACTACTTGTTGAAATAATACCACCAACGAGTACATATATATCATTAATTGGGAAATATTTATTGTTTACAATGTTCATGGTGGCATTTAGTATATTTTTTACCGTTATTGTTTTAAATATACACTATAGGAGAGAACAGATGCCAACATTCTTAAGAGAATTGTTTATAAATATCCTAGGAAAACGTATACTTATTTTTAGAGTTTCTGAAGAGGTTAAACTTCATAAGAAAGAGAGATATAGTCAAAAACTACCTTCATTATCAGCTTTAAGAGTGCTTGAAAAACATTTTAAGAAATCACAAGCAACTAAAGTTAAGTATGATGAAAAGAAAAAGAACAATTTAATGATTATTAATAAATTGTTTGAGGGTATTACCAAATCTGTTACAGTTGATGAAAAAGAAGCTGTTGAAAGTAAGGATCATTTAGAGAAAGTTGATACATCTAGTTTTGATAGAAGGTTGAAGATTATTGGTGGCAATATTCAATATATTGCAAAATCCCTTCGACAAGCCAGAAAAATTGAAGAGGTAAATTTAATTCGGTTGATCTTTAGAATAGTGACGCATTTTATATATCGTTAAATAAGCATTTTTTTGGTCAATAAAACATATTTTTTGGATGAATATGCATTAAAAAACATATTTAAGTACATTTTGTAACATTAAAAGTCAAAAAAATTTTTTTGTTATATAAAATTTTTCGAATCAATGGTTTATATTTATAGTTGGTGACACTTTTTTATTTTAAACTATTTTTTGCCCCCATATGCAATTTCCTAGCTAAACATGTTTTTTGGTAGTAAGCTTTGTACTACTATGATTTCTGAACTTTTTTATAAATCTTTTTCTCCAAAATACCTTAATATATTAGCAGAAATATTAAAATTTATTCTAGTTTTAGTTACCAATTTCTTATGGTTTTTTCAAAGAAATGTTTTAATCATTTTTTGATAACGCTAAAGCATTGCATTTTTAATATTGGGCATTCCCACCATTAGACACGCCGTATAGGAATTAGATATGAAAATTCTTCGAAATTAATTCATTAACACAATTTCTTAAGTTTAATAAATAACTGAAAGTTTTCTACTGAATCTTTAGTTTATTGGAGATGAATTGACACCGTTTCCATATATTTTTCTGAGCAAAAAAATCAGTTTCTAATGTTCTTTTTTTAATTTAAAAAAAAATGCATCCGAAAAAATTTTTAAAACTTTAAATTATTTTTTGAAATAATTTATTTTTCATTCAAATATACTTTTCCTATATAAAAATTTATTTTTACAACATTGAATACTTTAAAATGTAGAACAAAAAAGTGTCACCAACTTTAAAAAATCTAATTTTTTTAAATATGTTAAATTTGTTAAAAATATTATTAGATATCATATATACTTACAAATATCCATATAAAGAAAATTTAATTTTTTTAAAATACAAAAAATTGATACGTCTACTATTCTAAAGTTAATCTTTTAATTCTTAAAAAGTTCAACAATGTCTTCATGTTTTTAGATTGGGGAAGACTGGAGATTTGTAGCAATGGTTATTGATAGAATCCTTCTAGCTGTCTTTTTTATCATAATTTTAATCGCTACACTAATAGCATGTTTCTCCGCCCCAAGTCTCCGTGATCACAGAGAACCTCTAAACAATCCATTCGCATCAATGTATACAAAATATCAACAATAAAATTTTAATTAATTTTTTATATTTTTATCATTAAAATATCAAAGAATTATGTAAAATATTACACAACTAAGTTTATTCGAAATATTATTAGAATAGAATTTTAATATTATATTTTGTAATGTTGTACATAGTTAAAACAATAAATTGGTTAGTATGAACTTATTTTTTTTATTTTACAAAAGATTCTGTATTATTGAAATGTATTGACACATCTGATGGCTCCGCTGATGAGGCAAATAGCCGTTCCACTTTCCTTGCACGATGTGAAAGAGATGATCTACTGGGGTATAGCACTGGACCATGATCAATTGATATCTTTCTTGAGTCAGGTTCATCCTCATCTCTCTCATCGATGGCAAAACTTGAAGTTGGTATTGACCTATTGGAACGTGTAATGGGTGATTGACGCATTGCTAAATAACTTTGAACAAGAGATCTAAATTTGTGAGAAGATTTCATTGTCGGAGGACCACTTTCACTTCTCTTAAAACATGTTTGGAAGATATATTTCTGAAAACGATTCTTATAAAAATCAGGTTTATGAACAGATATCGAGTCACCATCATGTAAAATACTTTTCCATGTATGTTCTAATTTTTTTATTAATTTATACCGTTGGAGAATATCTATTATTCCCATGAAAAGCAATAAATGCTCTCCTTTACTATTCATTGCAGGAATACCTTGTTCTCTAAAAAAATTTGTAATAATATTTAATCATCAAAGAATAAACGTACGCTGAAGATAAACTTGAATTAAACTGTGCTTGAATCCTTTTCCATTTCTCTAATCTTATTAAACTTGTATGACTACTAATGGTATCCTGTGAATTATAATTTCCCTCACCTTCGTGACCATCATTTATTTCTCCTTCAAATTCTTCTAATGTAGCTCTATCCAAATTATGTACAGCCAATAACAATGAATAATCCATTATTTGAAAAGAACGTAAAACTAAACAATCTCTTTCTAATATCTTTACTACACTATCATAAACAGCCTGATCTAGCAAAATACCATCAGGGTAAATTTCATTAAAATCTAAATCTTTGAGAGTTGGACTTTTTTTTGCTTTCTCTGCTTTTGATGCATACCGTTTATAAGTAGATCCTTTTAAATCAAATTTATCATGTAATGTTATAGTTTGTGGTAAAAGATTATTCATAACTAGAAGGCGAATATTTTTTCCTAAACTCTGGAATTAATTAATAGAAAATAATAGTAAATAAATAACTATACCTGATAACAAAAAAGACCAAAAAATTTAGGTAGGAATGTTTTCGGATTTTGACATATATTCATATAATAACCAGGTAATAATTCACGTAAAAATTCAGCCTCTTTATACTGAACCGTTTTAATAATAAATTTATCATCTGAAGAGACATAAAAAACTGATCCTGATGCACCAGGATTTGAAAGTTCACGTAGAGGTTGGGCACATAATGATCGTAAAAAATCGGCAGGTTTAATATTAAACATCTCTCTAAAGTAACGAAAAGCAATTGGTGCATACGTTTTGAAACGAAAATCATTGTATTGATGTGATGGTGTTTGTATGGAACCTTCACTGGGAAATGCAACTGATAATATTTCCTGAAAATCACTCATTAATATATCACGTTCTGGTTTATTAGCTAGTGATCCGATTGAATTTGTTATCCCTAGTTGGACGGCACCCATCAATGCATTTGTTGGCACTTTTTTATAAGACACTTCACCTTGCCTATCAATTCTCCTATGTCCTAATTTTTGTTTTTCTTTACTTTCATTATATTGATTATTTGAGGCATTTAGAGTATTAGGTGTAGGAGATAAATCTTCTGTTGGAGCTATTTCATATACTGGAAATGTTGTTGTTGAAGATTTTACTTTTGCCTCGACAATTGAACCAGACATCTTTTACATTTGGTTTTATGTTAATATATAATAAGGTAAGTAGAAGAAATCTAAAATAATTTATCATTTATATATACTTCTTTTATTATACATATTCAAATAAATATAAAAAAATAAGATTTAGATGAAATAGAAATATTTGCTTTTGAAATAATACTAAGCATTGTTAACGGATCAATAAACAAATTTCAACATCGATATATCTATATTGTAATATAATAGAAAATTGTGTCATTTTGCATAAACGAAACTTTCATGAAATAATAACACAATCACTAAATGATATTATTGATAATATTGATATATTTAACCTAACCAATGTGTTTATTTATTTCACTTTTTTAAAATGAAACAATATAATAATATTAATTTGATTTATCTTTTGTAAGAAATGAAATGTACTATTTAAAAGTAATGATAAAAAAGAAGAAAGAGTCAATTAAGTAATATTGAAAAATGTAACTGGATAATACAATACATTATGGTTTAACTTTAAGATAATAGTCTTGCTACGACAATATTAATTTATTTTTAAAACGAATGTAAATTTTTTCGACAAATCACAGTATAAAAATTATTATATTATATTTAACAACGAAGCACTATTATATAAATATATCTAGCTAACTAGGTATGGCTAAATGGATTTTCGGGACTTCAAATATTAATATTAACATAAATATATATTTTTACTATAATTTTTATAACATTACAATTTGATTGAAGGGACTTTTTACTAAAATTCTTTAGTAAAAACTACAATATGACTCATGCAATATAGTACATCCATATATAGAGGTGTTATAAAATTAATAAAAATGTAATAATATTTAAAGTTTTTGATTGAAATAATGTGATATTTATATGTAATTTAATATAAAAATAGAAAATTAAAAAACATAAAACAATTTTCCTTAAATTTTTTTTTATTTTTTCTGTGTCATCTAACTAATAATTTAACACAGACATTTTTAATAGGTAACAAAAAGGAAAAAATGAAACTAATATGATTGGGAGCAATAAATATTATCATTGTAATATATAACATTATAATACTGGTGTGTGTAACCACTAACCAAATGTAAAGTTTAAACAACTCGTGAAGTTTCTATTTATAATTCTAACCTTTTTTTTATGCTAATTATACCAAATGTTTTAATATTATTTATATTTATGTAATACCCTTTTATATTTTAAATAAAAAACATTCTTGTAATGGTATGAATGACATATCAAAAAGTGGTGGTATTAAAATATTTCCTTCTGACATTATATAAGAGAGGTAAAATTTCTATATTTGAAATGGGATTAATTTAATCACACTCAATCTCTTTTGCTTTATGATGTCAGTAAAAAGATTTGACATTTCATTAAGTCTCAAAAAAACCGTAAAATAGTAGTGAACTAAAAACATAAAAATAATAACTTCGAGACTAAAAAAACGACTTTCAACTATTTTCTATTATTATCCCTAAAAAGAAAATGCCAAATAAAAGTAGACTAAAAATACGAGATAAACACAATTATTTTTTTTTTGTTATAAATGTTTGATTGCTAGAATTTTTACATAAAACTTATAACGCATTCCTTATAATAGTTATAACAAAATTAAATGACGGTATTTATAATACAATTTACCAAACAAATTTTGTGTGATTTTAAATTAACTAATATTAATGTTAGTAAAAATAAGTAGCTTTTTTAATATTATTCTAATTATTTATTTTCTATTTATAATTACTTAATTAGGAGCTTTAAACTTAGTAGAAAACATAATATTTTTCTAATAAAATATGTTTTTGTTTTTTTATATAGGAAAATTATAAAAAAATTTTTAATATAACTTTAATAAATATGGTTGGAAATTCTTTTTGTTTTTGACTAAACTTTTTTCAAGTAACAAAATTGTTTAAGTAATACATTTTTAGTGAATTGATAGATAAGAGTATTTTCTTAGAAAGTTACAATTGTTTTATTTTTGTTATTTTTTATGATAAATTGTTCTAGATAAATTATTAGGATTTTTTAAATAAAAATAGCGATATAAAAAGCTTATTTAAAGATAAAATTTATCTTTCTATTAGAATAATAGCTTATAGCTTAAGAAAAAAGGTCAATAGCCCATTTAAAAATAAAAAATATAATATAGTGATGATAATTTTAAAAAAATTAAATTTTAATACTAAGACCTGATTTATTTCATTTAATATATTAGAATTTTTAAAATTTGTGATGTCAAATTACTCTAATCTTACTAAAAAATATGATAAGAAATACCAAGGTAATAAAAAAAATATGAGCTGTGTTTTGGTATCCATTGATAAGAAAATAACTATATATCATTTCATATTTTTATGTCTCATTAGTAATAAAATTTTTTAATTATAAAGTACATACTTTTTCCTAAAAAAATATTAAAAAGTAATTATATAAAACTATAAGAAATATTAATTTATAAATTCTTACCTATAGCTATTTTAATATATTTTACAATGTATAGACAAATGTTTTATTATACTATACGTCAAGGGAAAACTATAAAATTTTAAAAATATATTAATGTATTTTTATTTACATAATAATTTAGGAGAAAAAAATAGATATTTAAAATTTATTGATTTTATAAGTAACAATAGGAAACATTTAAAAATATAAAGAAGTTATAAATGATGTAAAATAAATGCCATAAAATTTTTACTTTCTTATGTATATAAAAATTTTATAGAAAATGATTAAAAAGGCAAGAAAAGAGTATGATAGTTGAAATGTCTAGGAGTATAAAAAAAGTAAAGGAAGATAGAACATAGATAGAATATGTATTATAACAAAAACTAGAATATAATGTTCATTTACTCTCTATGTTATATATGTGCCCATAAATTTAGCATTCATATTCGCGCATAAACTTTGTATATCTACTATTTTCTGCCAAATAAAACACCTATATTTAAATGAAAAGGGTCCATCTGTTTTTAAATTTATGTATTTTTACCCTTATATATGTGTTCAACAGTTTTTCTTACTTTTAAAGAATTTTTCCTGGAATACTCCTTCTTCTACTATTTGACTACTATTATTTTATGAAGAAAATGTATTAGAGCTTGTCCCTTAATGAAGATATAATTTAATATCATTTCTATCACTTTATAATCATTATATAATAAATATTCATTTTCTATTAGAAAAATACTAACTCACTCAGATAAACCTTAACCAATTACTAACTGCACCTTTAAACAGATTATTATATAATTGATAATTCAATAATACTTTGATTAACTTTCCAATTAATATGAGTCTTATAAAATGGAGTAATGTATCATGCTATTGTCTTTCACAACGATGGTATGTATTGATTTTAAAATAAAACTAAAGTAGTTCAAAGATTTTACATAATTTGTAAAAAAAATTCATTTTCTATCTAATGATGGGATTTTGTAATTCTATTATCATTTAATTAATGTCTATTATTTGTGTATCAAAATTATTCATCGAAAAATTGTGTAACGTATTAATTATCTATACATTTAATGTCCATTTCATACTTGTTCAATCAAAATTAATGCAGTCATTTTTGTAGGTTATTATAAGAAAAGAAGAAAGATGTCCTCAGAAAGAGTACCATTAATTGCTGAGAAGATAAAGCAACAAATTAGAGATATTCCAAAGGAATTGGTTACTGAGTTGGCTTTAGATAATTGTGATGCTTCAACATTTGATGAACTTACTGATGAATTTAAGAAACTCGAAATTATTTCTTTAATCAACTGCCAAATTACTAGCTTAGAAAAATTCCCTGTTCTACCTAATTTGAAGATTATTGATCTATCCTCAAACAACATCTCCACTGGAATGGAATACCTCAGCAAGTGCCAGGAGTTAGCTATTATCAATATCTCCGACAACCCAATTGGTGATTTTAATGAATTAAAACCATTGAATGAACTTAAAAATTTAAGTAAATTAATTGTTATTGACTCAGAACTTACCAATGTCCCAGATTATGCTGATAAAATTTTTGAAGTCCTACCAAATCTAACTTATGTTGACCACCTTGACAGAGATGGTAAAGCAGATCCAGTCGTTATGGAGTTAGCTGGTGGAGAGGATGAAGGAGATGGTGACGGTATGACATTAGATGACTTTTTGGAACTTGCTGGTGAACATGGACAAAATGATGAAGCAGAGGATGAATGTTGCGGTGAAAAATCATCTTCCTGTGGAACTAAAAGAAAAAACGACAATGATAAGGATGAAGATGTCAAAAAAAGACGTAGTGATTAAATTTTTTTACTGTTTATGTTTTTTTTAAATTTAATATTCCTGTAATTTGTTTTTGTTTTTTTTTGTTATTGTTAACAGCTTTAAATATTTCTGTTGTTTTCTTTTTAAATTGCTGTATTAATTGATTATCGATACTTCAATTTACCTTAGACTGTTATTAGCAGTAGTTTATACTTTGATTTAAATTTTAATGATGTTTATTAAATTATACACTATAATTTTTGCAGTGTAAATAGGAATCCTATATATAGTAATAATAATTAAGAGAAAAAATGGGAAGGCATAAGAAGACGGAAGCAGGCGGTATTCGCAAAACTAATCGTGGTAAAGGGGGAGCAGTACGTAGAGGGTTCGATGGATCAAATGTTCCAAGTATGCGGAAGACAGTCTCAATTTTCCAGCAACCTGTAACACTTGTCGTAACAACATCACGAGATACAAAGAAAGCAACCACAGAACAACTCAAAAAAGGCATAAGTGCAAATGCAGCAAAAAATGCTAAACCATATCAATTATTTTACCCAAAGGTTTTTGAGAACTTACGAGCATCAGTACCTATAGATAATTTCATGTCTGTAGCAACAGGTAATGTGAGGTGTTTCACGGAGAAGATGGAACTCCCATCAAAAGTAGTTTCAGCTGTTCCTGAAATCCTAAACGAAGAAGGGACAACAGCCTCACTATGTGCTGCAATTCACTCAACATTACAAAAACCCGTTGAGGGCCAGACACTTCCTCATGATAAACTAATTAAACATCCTGAATATTTATTAACACTAGACCAACCATTAATTGAAAAAATTGAAATAACACAACAAGATATTTATGACCAAGAAGAGAAAGTATTAGAGAAACGGAAGATACTTAAAGAAGCTTACAAACGTATGGGCATTTAATAACTATGATCCTCATTAATGTATTATTTATTTTTTAATAAATAACTTTTTCTTTCCTCCTAACTTTTTGTTTGATTTATAGTAACTTAATAAGGAAATTCAAATTAAACTTCTACATTTTCGGAAGGATAAAGGTTGGGTATTATAATTTTAAGTTAACTAATACTTTTAAAGATAAATAGGAAAAAATTTCAATATAAATTTTTACTTTTATTTACATTAGTAAGCTATTTGTTTATACACAACAAACTAGGGAAATAGCTTTTTTCTTATCAATAAAACGTTAATACTTTATTTATTTTCTTTTAAATGAAAGTACCATTATAGAATAATTGATAGTTTAAGATGTTGTTATAATAGAAATTTAACAGATGACAAGATGAATCAGAATAAAAATTTTATATTTTAACTACTTAAAATAAAAATAAATTTTTTACAAACTTATATATAAACATACAGAAGTCAGACTCCACGACATTATTAATATATTCTTTTTAATTAAAATATACACCTAATGATCATTAACTCAAACATCATTAAAAACAAACAATCTAACACAATCACGGAAGTATCATTAAAATGAAAAAATAATTAAAACAGAAAAATATTTTTCATTTCTACTTGTTATAAATTATTATGTAGGAAATCGAATTATATATAACTTCCCTATATAGCCTTTAGTTAATTTTCTTATCATATATTGTTAAAGAGAAGGAAATAATAACAAATATATTAAAAATATATGACATTTTATTTTATTGAAATTATTTTTAATCTTTTGGTCTTAGAAAAGTATACCATTTGATAACAAAAAGGAGGTATTTGAGGGGTGGTTATTATGAACACCTATTCTTGTTCCAATTCTGTTAAAACACCATTGCAGTCTTTTGGATGTAAAAACATAACGGGTTTTCCGTGGGCACCAATTTTGGGTTTATCTCCTAGTGTCCTGATTCCCATTGAACGGAACTTTCTCTACGGCAGCATTGATATCTGAAACCTCGATACAGACGTGGTGCATTCCACCAGTTTTGTTCTTTTCTAAGAATCCAGCAATTGGCGAATTATCACCATATGGATAGAGAAGTTCAATTTTTGAGTTACCCAACTCAACAAAAACCGTATAAACACCATGCTCCTTTTGAGGGACTGATTCTGAGACTTTTGCTCCTAAATCACGATAAAGTTTTGCTGCTTTCTCCAAGTCTGGGACAGCAATAGCAACATGATTAAGTTTCCCCAAAGTATAAAGTTTAGAACTATTCTATAATAATAATTTTAATTTAATTTACCACTACACAAAATACCTTAACACTATTTATAGTCAAACGACTATAACCTAAAAAATTTCTCAAGAAATACATCTTCTCCACCAATAAAATGAAAAAAAATGAAGGTAGCTAAATTGTGAAAAATATTTATATAGTCTGTATATTTATTTAAATTTTGCACGTAGATTATAACAACGCACAGGAAGTTTGATCTTCTTGAAAAATAACATCACAGATGGCATCGGTGATCTAACTACGATTATTGAGAAAAAAAAGACGCGGTCTGATGTAATAATAATTATAGGGTATGTATCATTTTATAGATTATATAGAGAGACATTATTACATACAGGAGTGCATTCTCTTTTTGAGATGAAAATATCTTTTGGCGGGGAGTGTTTTTGCATTCATGCAATATCACAGATAATTGATATTTTTGTTCAATGTTATATTTTTGGGAAAGGATTCGTTAGTGAACCTGTGGGGAAGATACTTACTGATGGAAATGAAAAGGAGTATCCGAAGTTTTTGGAATTGTATTTAAAAGTAGATTTTTTTTTTTTTTTTTTTAATTTTCTAAATTTTTTTAAGTTCCAAAAGATGCTAGTGTCGATTTTTAAGTCGAAGAATATTGGTATAATAAGAAATTTTTATCTTATCATAGGTACTAATGTTTATAAACCTGAAGAAGTCATAAAAATACCATTGAATTGCTGCTCATTGCATAGTGGTGTTGAGGGCAAATGTTCTGATGAAAATTGCGGACCATTTAATGATAAGAACCAAAGGTATCTTTACAGGGAGTTTGTAAGACAGTTTGATATCTTATGTAATGATAAAATAAAGAAAAGTTCCAAGATCTTTGTATATATTGATACTGAAGAGGAATTGAAGACGTTTTCTAATGATATTGAGGAGAGTGATGAATTGGAATGCCTAGAGAGTGACGGAGTATGTAAAGTGAGTGAATTTATGTTCGAAAATTCGTGTAATGGTGAAGTTAAAGAATGTGGCACACTAAAGAATCCTGTTTACTATCGATGGCAAGAATATTTCTCTTTTGAGGGTTAATGCTTATGCTATAAATTTTCATTTATTCTAATACTTTAAGCAATATGAGATACATAAAAAATTTCATTTTAAAAATGTGTTTTCAAACTTATTACTGTAGTTTCATTAGACTATTGTGATTTATGCGTCTTCATATGTCGATGGAGATTGCCAGATTGAGAGAAACGCATCGAACACAAATTACAAGCATATGGCTTTTGACCTATAAATAATTCAGAATAGAAAATAGAGTTATGACGAATTTATTTGCATTTAACATACCAGTGTGTGTTCTCATGTGTTTTGTAAGGGTTGAACTGTCAGTAAATGCTTTCTCACAATGAAGGTGTCTACATCTATACGGTCTATCATGTGTATGTGTTCTTAGGTGTGTTGTTAAACTTGATGATTGGGAGAATGCTCTGGAACAAATCTTACAGGTAAAGGGTTTTTCACCTGTGTGCACTCTTCTGTGAGCTAAAATAAATATGTTTTATACAAAATAAGTTATGAAATTATGATGTATACCTGTTAAATTTGCAGCTTGACTAAATGATTTTCCACAAATCTAAAAGAAATATGAAAAAAATAATGGTAAATTATGCTTACCTCACAAGTAAAAGGTTTTTCTCCAGAATAGTGTTGCTTCATGTGGGCTTTTAAAGTACTTTTCCTGCAATATTGTTTACCACAAGTAGGACACGTTAATAATTTACTATTTTCATCATCAACTTTCTTTTCCTCAACACATTCCATAGGTGTAAAAACAGGGAAAGTAGAGTTAAACTTTGAGTTACACATATTTGTATATGTGGTTCTTCTGATACCAAAATTTGGATTTGAGTTGTAAGGGAAAGAGTTATTCAAATGGAACTGATTCATTGACAGCGTGTTTTGGGTATTCCATACCTGTGCACTTGTTTGCATTTGAATAGGTGCGTTTCTATGATTTGGAAGTACTATATGTGAATTATTTGGTAGGGATGCTGAATCAGGCATTATTAAATTTTCAAAGCCTGTTGTTGGGACCATTACATGATGGAACATGATGCAATTCAGGGGTATAAGAATTCGGAAGCCAATGATTGTTTTCAGGTGGTTGAGGGTACCCATGATTAGATGTTAAGAAATTAGATTGCTCAATAAATGAGAAGGAATTGAAATGATTTACAGTTCCATGGGGAACTGAAGGGCCTTGTGAAAAACCAAAAGGTTCTAACGTATTACTGTACATTATTATTAATTTATAATGAAATAAAAATAGAGAAATGGAGGATATGATAAAACAGGTAGTCTTATTAGAAACCATCCTTAATTATATGTCTTAATGAAGGGATTCTAATCCTTCAACCAAAGGAAAAGGCTTCTTATTTTTACATCATCTATCTACTTAAATGGCTTCTTAGTATATTTAATATCTCCAAATAAGTATAGTAATAATATTTATATTTATAATACAATTTTTAATCTATTTTTTTATCAATATACGTATATATTAATAAAAAATATTTAATTTTAAACAAAAATAACTTTTTAAACAGGTGTTTATATTACAGTATATTTTATAAGTTCTTTCACCCTTCAATTAATCATATATAAATACTGTTAAAGATAATCTCTTGAAAATTTATTTATAATAATTAAAAGATAATAAGGATAAAAATTAGTTTAATCCATGATCAATTTATTGAGGATACATATTCAAGGAGGATATCATGTGAGATTGAGTTACCCTTAACATTCATATCCTTTAGAGCACTTTCAATTTCTTCAAATGATAATTTTTCACCAAAATTGTGCAACATCATGGCTAGCTGTGTCACTGAAACAGAGGATTCTTTGAAGATATCAAGTACTTTCAATGTTTTTGATATCTCCTCAATTGGCATACATATCTGTTGATTTTCATGTAAAATTTCTAAGAATTTTGGAAAATCAATATTTTTTTCATATTTTTTTAGGTACACCTTAGATTCTGCTAATGTTGGTGAGTATCCAAGGGAACGCATCAAGAAACGGAGTTGTGAATCACTCTTTACTATACCATCCTTGACATACAAATTGAAACACTCCCTATATCTTTCAATTTCTTTTTGTTTAAAATAATGGGACTGAAAATTAAGTATAAATAAATAAAAAAAGATAATAATTAAAAACATACCATTATTAAAAATATCTAATCAATGGGTATTTGCAATGATTTTATCGAAAATATATCACAACACTTCATTTACTTATAAATAGTCTTTTATTTCAATACACATTAAAGTCGTGATACGAGTATAAATAAAATTAGACTAGTTTAGGTCATTGGTATTGTTTTGTCATTGGATAATTGTATAGTTAAGAAGTTTATGACATTGATAAGGTAATAATATAATATATGTACAAATATTTATTACAATTAGCTAAAAATATTAATTTTTTGTTTTATTTTAAAGTTATCATATACTATGTTTTATAGAGCAATAGTTTGGGGTACTTTGACATCATTTATTGGCGTTGGTGTTATACTTTTTTTCGTGTATTTATATGTTCCTTTACCTAAAATACAATCTTTGTCTACGTGAACTTCTGTTATATGTCTGATTCTGGGACAACAAAATCTGCCTCCTGTAAAACTTTTTCGATTATTGAACGTAAAGCACGTGCACCTGTCTTTCTATTCAATGCCATTTCTGCTATCTCCTCTAATGCATCATCTGAAAATGTCAAATTTGCTCCATACATTGTAAACATTAGCTGTTTTTGTTGAAGTAATGAATTTTTTGGTTCTTTCAAAATACGTACTAAGGTACTTTTGTCAAATGAATGGAATGGTACAATTATAGGGAAACGCCCAACAAGTTCTGGTATCATACCATATTTAATTAAATCATCTTGGTCTGCCTTTAATATCAACTTATCACGTCTATCATTTTGTTCCTTCAATGAGATTCCTTTATCTAATATATTCTCGCTCTTTTTTTTTGGTCCACCAAAACCAATGAATTTTTCATCAAATCTCTTTGCTATAACTTTTTCAATACCAACAAATGCACCAGATCCAACGAAAAGAATGTCTTTTGTATCTATTTGTACAGTATCCTGTTGACCACCAGCTGTTTTTTTACCATTTTTAACATTAGCAACAGTGCCTTCACAAAGTTTTAATAGAGCATGTTGAACTCCCTCACCACCAACATCTCTAAACGAATGACCTGCATTATCAGATGTTGATGCAATTTTATCGAATTCATCCAAAAATACAATACCTTGTTGTGCTTTTTCAATATTTCCATTTGCATTGATAAGGAGTTTTGTCAAGACACTCTCAACATCCTCACCAACATAACCAGCTTGTGTTAAGGATGTACAATCACATAATGCCATTGGTACATCTAAAATCTTTGCTAATGTTTTACTTATATGTGTCTTTCCAACACCTGAAGGTCCCAACAATATAATATTACTCTTATCTATTTGTATATCGGTGGTATCATCTTTTGTTGATCCTTGAATTATTGGTCTTCTACTGATGTTATTGTTACTATTAGTATTATCAATATAACCATCCCTACTACTGTAAATATTAATGATTGAACTTGAATTTACTAAACTTCCTTCTATTTGTGCTGTTTTATCTTGAGCTTGATTATGTTCTACACGAAGATAATGTTGGTAAACTCCTACAGATAAAACTTTTTTAGCTACATCTTGTCCTATTACATATTTATCTAAGAATTGTGTTATCTCACGTGGATTTGGTAATTTTCTGTTTTGTTCTGGGTGTTCGATTAATTCATTAAGTTGTTTCACTGTTGATGCAAATACGGAGTTACAACTTTTACAGTGAAAGAATTTGTTACTATCTTAAAATAAGTGTTAAGGATAAATATATAATAGATAAACATACTATTTACTGTAGATACTGGAAAAAGTTCACCACCACATTCAGAACAATACTTATCATTCCTAAATTTCTTTCCACCTCCACTGCCGGATGAAGAACAATACCTACGGACTTGGCGAATCTGTTTCTTTTTTAGATTATCATTAATAACGAAAGAAGGAAAATTTTTTCCTAAGGAGAAAACTCTCGATAAGGGTATTGTAAAACGAACACTCATAACTAAAAAAATTAATAATTATTTAAATTTTAACCGAAAACATTGTGTATAAAATTTGGAGTTATACATCAATAATTAACGTATTACATGAATATATAAATGTCATAAGATTGTATCAAGAGTAAGAGTGGTATTATGTTTGTGCATATTTTTGAAAATATTGAAAATAATGTAAAAAATTAGTAATTTTCTGCTACTAAATATCATTTATAATTTATATTCTCTTTTGTCTGCAGGTGTATTACTAAAAATAACAGTAGGAAAGTTTTTTTTATCAATTTTAGAGCTTAATAATAAAATATTAAGGTAGGAGGCCTATGGAATAAAAGGGGAATTTAATCTACGAATTGGTAATTAAAAGTAAAATTAGTATTTTAAAGATTAATGATTATTTGTCTAAATAACAGATATTTATATTCAATCATAAATAAAAATTAACATCAATTATTGTAACGCGTCAAGTATTTTTGCAAAAAAAAAGAATATATATAAATACATGCGTAAAAATAACTTTTTATATTTATCAGGTAGGCATCTACATTCTCAAAGTATTAATATCTTTTACCACAACCAAAAAACAAACTTTATTAAACTAAGATAATACTTATCAAAATATAAAGAATATAGGAAGGATGACAAAAATATAAACTGAAAACATTCCAAAACTTTTACATCTAAAAAAATGAAACAAAAAGTAAATCACGAGAAAAATCTGGTATTTATCCAACAAAAACAAAACAAAATTTTAAAATTATTAATTTATCAAAATTTTTTATCAGTGGTAAATAAAATAACAATAGCAAATATAAGTATAAAAATGTTATTGAAAAACGGGTAATCTTAAAAAAATATATCAAACGTTGCGACAATAATTATTTTGTTGATAATTTGTGTAATAGAAATAATTGTATAATGATATTAAGGTATTTTTGAACGTCAGAATGGTTTAATCTTAAATATACAAGAGAATTTTTAAGCTTAAGGTGGAGATTCAAGAAGGTGTGAGGTGTAGCATTCAATTGTCGTTAAATATACTATTCCAAATACAAATTTCGTTAGCAGTTACTTATTAATTACGCGAAGTAATGGATAAAAATATATCTTATTATAGTTTTATATTTTAATTAATAATTACATGAAATATAATCTTCCACAAAGAATTTTTTTTAATTTTTCTTTACCAAACAAAACAAAATTAGAAATTTAAAACGTCCTTTGTGCAAATAGATATTCATAGATTATAATTTAATAAATAACAATAAAAAAGTTTTCTGGATGTATTTCAAGGGCAAAACACAGACTTTGTACCTTAAACTAAACCTATAAAATTTAATGAACTAATTTCTTATAGGTATCTCAGAAGAGGTCACAAAGTTATAAGTATAACTTCACAAATAATCCTTTAGGTTATACCTATGACAATGATTATTCTCTGAAAGATATTTTCTCACGCAATCATTAATCAAAGATTAAACACCATACGTGTTTTTTTCTTCTGTGGATATGTTAATGTTTTTACTCAGTTTGTAATGTTTCGAGATCACGCAAAGTTTCCATACTTTTTATGATTTCAAAGAACAAGTGAATTCACAGACATAAACAACATTCTAAACATTTTTTGCAATTAAAGCGAAAAGATATTTGTGCAAAAACAACGTGACAGTTCAAGGACTTGTTTCAGGAATAGTCTATCTTTCAGCAAACACCTTCTAAAAGGATGTAGATGTAAAAGAAATGTAAAATAAAATAGTATTACTCCCTCCGTGATAAACATTTTACAGAGAAATGGTAGTCTCCGTATTAGAAAGGTAAATTTATTTATGCTGAATAAGCAGTTTAGAAGGTCTCGATATATTTTCATGGGTTTTCAACATGTCTCAATGTAAGAAATAAACAGATATGTCATGTGATGAATAGCATTTAAAGTGATAATATAGATTTTAGTTTATTTACGAATACAAGATTGATTTTAAAAATGTGTGAGGAAAATGCTGAGTCCTGAAGCGATGTTTGTTATGTTTCATTGGTGTTTTGAGGTTAATATTTGTAGGCGAAAAAATTCATGTGTATTTAATTCAATCTTACATCTTTAATCTAGAACCATTGATAAAATAATTAATTTAAAAAAAAAACGTTTATTTATTTAAAGATAAAAGTCTATTTATTTTGGTAAAATAGGTTAAACTTAAGAAATAATTATATGCATAAGATACGTTTATGAGAATTCTAATGAAAATAGTATCAAATTACTACAAATACCTTATTTCAAGTGCTTTATAATTTTTTGTAAGTAAAATAATAAGAATAAATTAAATTTATGGGATAATGCTAGCAGTTTCAGAAACCATCTTCTGCCAAACATTTAACGTTCTTTCTTGAGTTAAAACTAATGACTCCAGGTATTCAATAATTGCTTCTTTAATATCAACCATTCTTTGGTTTACAAATCTATTATACTCCATACGAATGTACTTCGAGATATCTTTGAAATCTCTCTCAAAATCATCGACTCTATTCTCAGCTTCCTTCAATTCATCTCTCATACCTGCAGCCTTGTCGGCTTTTCCTTGTAACTCTAATTTAGTTTTCAGTTCTCTCTTCCTAGCCAAAGATGCCTGGGCTGCCTGAAGATTTTGCCAAGTTTTAACTCTCTCATAGAATGTCTCTTTGGTAACATTAATTAAACTTAAATGCTCTTGGATTAATTCTAACAATATTGCACTATCTTTTACAACTTGCTGAGTTTCAATTTGACTTAAACACTCTTTGGTTTCAGCTAACTTAGATAAAGCTCTAGAAAGTGACGTATTCTCTTCACATGAACTAAGGAGTGCCAATTGTTTTGATAGTGATTCCTGACTATGTGCCATACTTTTTCTACTACTAACTAAGTGCTCTAAAATAGCTTGCAAGCGGAAGAAAACATCCTCATTTTCATCTAAATGAGTTTGTGCTGTCTCGAACCAACGATCATTCTCATCCATAGGTAGTGTTAATTTACTAAAAGTTTCAGTGATCGTTTTGAAAACTTTTTTTACACTATTACCACTGATGGCTGATGTAAAGTTAGCTTTTATTAAGTCACCAGACATTGTTAAGAAATCTCTTACATCACAATCAATCACCAATCTTGGATGTTTAACAACTCTTTGTAAGAATCTCTGTAATCCACGCATTCTTTTTTCAGCAATATCAATCTGGACATGCTCATCAGTAGCTCCACCACTGGGATTTACTTTAGTTTTTGCCATTGCTGCTATAGATTTTTCCGGTGCCTGCGGTATTATAATCCCATATACCTGATATTTAATATGAAGTTTCTCTCTAAGTCCTAAGAAATCACTGAAGCGTCTGTAGACCTCGTACTCTTTGTGATTATAACATTTAATACCGTCAACTTTTGTTACGATCCGATAAACTAAATATGCTCCAATACCATCTCCACGTTTTTCATAATCAGTTATTGATATCTTTATATTTCCTACGATTTCTGGTGTCATTACTGGTGATTCTCTAGGTGAACTCTGAAATATATATTTAAATATATTGATAGTAGGTAACGTACAACTTTGATAGGTGTCTCTATAACGATATCACTTGGTTTTACTATTGGTGTTGTATCAACAGATAAGGCAATCTCATTCTCTTTGAAATCAATGTTTGATATCTATATATATACGATTATTCATATTATTAATTATAGTAAAATAATGGAAATGATTACCTCTTTTTTATTTTTCACTTCTTCTTTGTCATTAGTGGTATTACCATCTAATGTCAAAGGATCTTCAAGTACAGTTAAAGTAGATGGTTCAATATGAGGAACTTCAATATCATCATCATTTAAATCCAATGGTTCTCTTGACATTTTCTTTGTTTTCTGTAATAAATATGATAAAAGAAATTTTGGAAAAAAATAAAAATAAATATTAAATATAATATGATATATGATTACTTAATAAAAACAAAGAACTATAAAGTTTCATACTTATCAAAATAAATAGTGGAATTTCGTTGTCATTCAATAATCTGCACACGTCATATTTTTTTAAAATTATTATGTGAATAACTTGAACTTTAATTAGCGATATAGTGTACTTTTATATTTAGATGGTATAATTAGTGTGGTGGACTGTTAAAATCAAGTAATTTAAGTGTTTATGTAATAATATTTACAAGAATTCTTCAAATAAAATCTTGTTATTTAGTGATTTTTAGGAAAATTGTTAAGAAAAAAATCAAAAATTTACAATTGATATACTGTCCATAGTTTATTTACACTGATCTATTGTATTATTTTTTTTATAAACAATCTTTCAAGCTAATTTTCAATCATATCAGTAGACATCATATCAATTTTGAGAGATGACATCTTTTTAAACAAACATATCAGTTTAATGTTTACTATTACATGACAATAACAAGAATAAATTCGATCATGTAATCATTGTCAATAATAATTTTTAGTTTAATGTTTGGTAATTAGATATTGTAGTGTTTTCAAGTTTAAACTTTTATCATTTAATGGTAAATGTTTATTTTTAGACATTTAGAAATTTTTAATTAGTTATTAAGATTCTAATTCTTATTTATAGACTTTTTTAGAGTAAATTACAATGTAAAGACAAGAGACAATTTAAACTTAAAGATTACGTTTAAAATAAAAAAAACAAGTGGGTGCTTAATTGTATTGAAAATCTATAAGTGTGAAAAAGCATTTCTTAGGGTTTCTCGGTAAACAAAATATTCAACTTAATATTAAATTTTTCATTTAATTAGTAGGGATGGAGTCAACAACTAAATTAAAAAATTTTAATAAATAACAATAATATAATTAGCATAAAAACCCGTGTTAAAGTAAGTTAAAAAAGACAAATGAAGTATTAAGAATACTTATAAAAAAGTTGTTTTTCATTTTTATGTACCTAAAGAAATGTGTTTTGCATTTTAATCTACTTCATACAATTATTTTATTAAATAATCGTAATATGAATAATAAAGAAATTTCCTGAAAAATATATCCATAAAATATATATTTCAATTTAGCATGTAGGAGAATATATTTCTTGTGAGATATAATATTCTAAAGATAATATAATAATAGTTAAATAACAAAAAAAGACTAAACTGACTTAAAATGGATATAATATAATAACAAGTGTCGTACCTGACTTTATGCTTCGGAAATTTCTTCAATTATTCATATTTTGAAATAATATTTAATTCATAAAAATAAAAAGGATATCAATGATTATTTTTTAGAATATAATAATAATTCCATCTCAGAAGACGTTAGATGTACTTTTATTTTGTATGTAAACAAGTTATTTAATTTTGATAATTAATCATTCTAAACTTGTATACTATAGAATGTATTTATTTTTTCTAATTAAAGGATTTTTTTTATATTTCAGAAACTTATAAAATATAATTGTTTTGTATTTTATTTCTCACATTATTCATTTCCAAAAAAATAAATATACTTTTGAAAATTTTGTCATAACTATTCAAACGATTATTTTTTTAGAAAATATGAATTGTAGTTGGATGAGATTCTTTAATGACATTCATATGCTTAAAATTTAATTAAAGTTTTTCGAAACAACATACATTCATAACTATTATTACTTTCTCTTAACACTATATTACGTCAAGCTACTGAAATGAATGAAAATTAATTTACATAATAAAGTTATATTACATTTTAAATTCTTTTTTAATAATTAAATATCGTACATTTAAAACCCATAGATTAATAAAAAAAAAATCCAATTTAAAGATGCAGCAAATTTCCTATACAATTCCTATGGAAATAAATCTAATTCTAAGTTAATCTCTTAAAAAAGAAAGTCCCGATTTACAACTCATTTATAAATGTTTCTAATATACATTTGAAAATCTGATTACATAAATGTGTAATACATCATTTTGAAAAAAAATAAAATATATCACAAAATTCTTAAAATAACTCCATTGTTTTAACGATTTCCATTATCTCTTAACAATCTCCATAACTTTACAATCTCTCTCTTCACATTAAACTTAAATACTAATAAATTTCATTGTTCTAAATATTATCCCATTCATATTATCTTTTTATTTATAAACGCCATAAAAGGCACTTATATATATAAAAATTTTAAAACTTCTTTGGCACTTTATTTTTAATATCTCCAACCAAACTTAAAATTGATTTTCGTTATTTTAAGTTTTATGCCATTTTACAATATCAACCATAATACTATTTATTCTTAAAATGTTTTAAATACTATATATTCCCTTTTTTATGGGACACATTATTTAAAATTAATTACTTTTCTATTTTGTGTAAATTGTTTTTGAGAATTAGATTACAAGTTTAATTGACAAATTCGAGAATGAGATTAAATTGCATGATTATGAAAGATTTTATCTTTTTTTGGTTTTTTTTTTAAATATATGAATTTATTTTTTCAAGTGTATGTAAAAAATGATCTGTTGGAATTGAATTTTCATCTTTTTAATTTAACTTTTTAAGAATTAAATATATTATTTGTAACATATTTTATAGTGTTTATCATTAACAAAATAAAAACACTTAGGGAAAATTAAAAATATAAATAAGCATTAAATACAGATTCTTATTACACCATTTTTGAATGTAACAATATAAAGATTGTCCTTATGTTTCAATGGATACATAATCTTGAAAATTATATTTTTTCCGTTAACTTAATTCACATTAAAAAATAAGATAGTAAACATGCACACTGTGAAATGGAAGTTCTTTGTTTTGCTCAAAAAGTTATTCGCATTCTCCTTTGTTATTATTTTTAAAAAAAACTATGAAAACAGTAAGGCTTTATATGCTCTTTTGACTTAAAAAGTGGGAAGTTATGTTAAAATTGAAGGGTATTATTTGATTTGTAATGTTAATAATGGCACATATCCATTTTATATCACTTAAAATATAAATTTTTTATTTATGGAGTTTTTTATTATGTAAAATGATATATCTTATATTTTGTTGGTTATATAAATGATATACATTTATTACTAAATGAGTTATTAATCGATTTGTCATAGAATAAAACTAAGAATCCAGGAGAATTAGTTTAATACCATAATTTTACCAGAAGAATCGAAAATCGTATATAAACTTATTAAACATCCTTAAGACTCTCGACAAATAATGTAATCTCCCCTTTTATTTTCATATTTCAGTCACCAATTCTGACGTGTTATCTTTTGAACAAAACATATATAGTATCCTTATTCCAATTTAACTTATTTTCAGATTTACTATTTTGAAATCTCAAGATAACGAAACATCCTTCTAAATATGAGTGTAAGTTTACAATACATATCAATTATCCAACAATTTTAAAGGCTATATTAAAAGTTAGAAAGATACCAACCGATGAATTAGCTGTCTCCAATTGTGCTGTCGTCAACAGAGATGATTTTGATTGTACTGGAATCAAACATGTCATTGTGCAAACAGGACCAGCACACAGATTTGCATTCTCAATAAAAAATCATCCCGGAGTTCCACGTGGTGAGATTGGTTTTGGGGTACCTGCGCGTAAATGGGCAGCTTTATCATTAGATCAAAATGTTCAGTGTAGTCCTTTTACTGTCCCCAATAATCAATTGATTGAATCTATCACTGTTGATATAGACTTTTTCACAAAAAAAGGAGTTTGTAATGATGTTTTTGATTCAGATGACATGTCTCGGGAGTTTTCTATGCAATTTTCTGGACAGGTATTCACTGAGGGACAACAATTAGTTTTTAAATACCAAAATCCAAAGGATAACAAAGAGCACACTTTTTCATTGAATGTTATATCAATTAATGGTATGGATGTCAATGCTGCAATGGGTGGTGGTGGTGGTGGATCAACTGGAAAGATCTACTTCGGACAGTTAATGGGAAATTCAATGGTAATTTTTGATAAAAGGGAGGGTTCACTTTTAAATTTAATTGGTAAAAGTAAAGGAAAGACTGCCTTCAAATCGATTATTTCCCCTGATTGGGATTTCGAAAGTATGGGAATTGGTGGTTTAGATAAAGAATTCTCTGCAATCTTCAGAAGAGCCTTCTTTAGTAGATTATTCCCACCAGAGCAAGTTGAACAATTAGGTATGAAGCACGTCCGTGGTATCTTACTTTATGGACCACCCGGAACTGGTAAAACATTAATAGCTCGTCAGATAGGAAAAATGTTAAATGCCAGAGAACCCAAAATCGTCAATGGACCTCAAATATTGGATAAATATGTTGGTGAAAGTGAAGCTAATATAAGAAAATTATTCGGTGATGCTGAGGAGGAATTCAAAAGATGTGGTAACAATTCAGCTCTCCACATCATTATTTTTGATGAAATCGATGCTATATGTAAACAAAGAGGAACACAAGCTGGATCATCCGGTGTCCACGATACAGTAGTTAATCAAATCCTAACAAAAATGGATGGTGTTGATCAACTAAACAACATTTTAGTTATCGGTATGACAAATAGAAGAGATATGATTGATGAAGCATTATTAAGACCTGGTAGAATGGAAGTACAAATGGAAATATCATTACCTGACGAGAATGGGCGTGTACAAATATTACACATCCATACAGCAAAGATGAGAGAATACGAAAAATTGGGAGATGATGTTGATTTAAAATTAATTGCCAAAAAAACAAAGAATTTTTCTGGTGCCGAGATAGAGGGTTTAGTTCGTGCTGCACAATCAAGTGCTATTAATAGATTAGTCAAAGTTGATGGTAAAGTAACCGTTGAGGCAGATGCTTTTGAAAAATTAAAAATAACATCTGAAGATTTTGAGTATGCTTTGATGAATGATATTAAACCAGCATTTGGATCAGCTGATGAGGTATTGGAGAGATTCCTTAGTGGTGGTATATTGATGTGGTCACCGGAGATATCAAAGATTCTTGAGACTGGTGATATACATATTAATGATGCTAAAAGTCCTGATTCCCGTGGTTTTGTTACTCTTCTTTTGGCTGGATCAGCAGGTGTTGGAAAGAGTTGTTTAGCTGCACAAATAGCAAAAAATTCAGGATTCCCATTCGTTAAGATATGTACCCCTGAAACTATGGTTGGTTACACAGAGATTGCAAAATGTCAAGCTTTAAGAAAGATATTTGAAGATGCTTATAGGTCCCCATTAAGTGTCATTATCATTGATAATATTGATAGGCTCCTTGATTACGCATCAGTTGGACCAAGATTTTCCAATCAAGTACTACAAGCATTATTAGTTTTATTGGGTACCAAACCACCAAAAGGTAAACGTTTACTTGTCCTTGCAACAGCATCACAAAGAAGTTTCTTGAAAGAACTTGATTTGATGTCAGCATTTGATGATGTTATTGATGTTCCTATGTTAAGGACAATTGAACATATTAGGCATGTTCTTGATGACTCTGGTGTATTTACACCACAAGATATACAGGCTATCGAAAGAGACCTCCGTCAAGCTGGAGATGTTATGTACATTGGCATTAAAAAAGTATTAAGAATTATTGATTATACCAAACAATGTGATCCCAGATTTAGAGCTTCAACCTTCGTAGAAAAAATTATCAATTCTTACCTTGTTTAGTGGAGAAATTGAATTTGATATGTTATTTTCAATTTCTTTCCATTTTTTAAAGATGAAAATATATAAAAAAGAAACTTTAACTTGCTTTCCAATAAAATTAATTTCACTTACCAATTCTCGTTCTTGAGACGTCCAAAAAAATTAAACACTAATATTTTATAAATTTTATATGTAAGCTAAACTTATATTTACAATATTATAGAAAATAATAAATAAATTCTTATACTCTTATCGAACCATAACAGTCGATCTTCTTATCATCCTTCATCCTGCTTTTAATTATATCACTTTCAAGTGGATTTCTACCTAGAACAGTAAAAATACTTACATTCGGAGGAAGGTAATGTATAGAATTTGGAAAATTCTTAGTAAAAAATGAGTGTTTCATTGCATCAGCAGCGGATTTTCTTTTTTCAGGATTTAAGTTAAGAAAGCCATTTAATAAATCTATTCCATCATGGAGTTTCTCAAATTCTCTACTAACGTATTGCCAAGGTTTCTCGTAATTTGTGTCATGATTTGATATGTATGTATCATATAAGGGTAAATTTTTTACATTTGGCCATAGATCAATTGTTAATGTACCTCGTATTTTAAATATCTTTTCTAGCTGATCAATGTTTCCTGATGTCCCTGGAAAGAGGGGTCGACCCATTGTCATCTCTCCGAAAATACAACCAACACCCCTGGAAAGAAAATTATCATAAAAAAGTCTAATTATTTTTTTGCTTACCACATATCTAATGAGCATGAATACTGTGTGGAACCAAGCAACACATCAGGTGGCCTGTACCATAACGTAACAACTTCATTTGAATAAGTTCTCGATGGTACACTCTTTGCTCTAGCCAACCCAAAATCAGCTAATTTCAGCTCCCCACTCTCTGATATCAACAAATTCTGTGGTTTTAAGTCACGATGTAAAATCTTCCTCTCATGACAATATGATAACCCTCTTAACAATTGAAATAAAAATAATCTTATTAAATCCCTTTCTAATCCACGTTTAAAAAACTCCATATATTTTGAAAGATCTGTATACATGTATTCAAAGGCAAGAATCAGGTGATCTGAATGGTGTATTATTTGGTAGAGGTGAACAATGTTTGAGTGATGTAGATCACGGAGAAGTGATGCTTCTCTTATGGCTGTAAATGGTAATCCTTCCATTTTTTGGAGTTGGATTTCTTTTAGTGCCACAATGCGTTTGTTTATCCGGTCATATGATTTGTAGACTGTTGCATAGGAACCTTCTCCTAGTTTTTCGAGTTTTGTGTAGATGTGATTTAGTGGGACCGTGTAGGCATCATGTAGTGAAATCTTTAAGGTAAAAAAAAGTTTATTATTATTGGTAAAATATATTGTAACTTACTTTTCTTCCATATAAATCAGATCTTGAACCGTTCTTACTACCGACATACCTCAATGGGGTCCTACATTTAGTATTCCCATTAATAATGTCATCATTTAATATTAATTGCTTAGTCGATAAATCCCTATAAACAGTACTACTACTCTTCGATCTTGAAGGCTTATTATTATCACTTCCATAATTCATAATTCTATTCGGTGTAAAACTTTGACTCATATTTTCAGTAAAAACATTTTCATAAATACCTGATTTCGGCATCAACTCTTGATACCATGATGATGACATTTTAATGGTATTTGAGAAATTATCACGCTCATCTTTGCAAAGGTTATTATTTGCACTAATATATGTAAAGCTATCATCAACATTCTTAATATTATTATTATTACTTTTTTTAGATTTTATGAAAGAACTAATAGTATTTGAAATTTTTTTACTATCTTTTTTACCATTACTCTCATTATCATCATCTTTAACTTTCGTCTTTCCACGTTTACCCGAGAATGACTTATTAATCTTGTTTAAATTTTCACTACTCTTACTATTTCTTATAATTTTTAAATTCTTCTGATTTAATACTGTCAAGGAACGTGATTGCCTCAATTCATTATTTTTGTTATCATTACTTGAAAATAAATTACCTAAAAAAGTAAATATTTATTTTAACATTTAAGAAGTGAAGATAGATGTGAATAAAAAATAATAGACTTACTTATCTGACTTGAAATTTTATTCCATATATTAGCCATAACTCTAGAAATGTAAAAAACTAAATATTATATATTATTTGTGTTGTGGACGTCGTAAGCATATGTTGAGGGGAAACGAAAATAATTGAAATAATTAAGATGAATAAAAATGATGATTAACATATAGAACTATGTTTATGGGAATAAATATGCGTCAATAATTTATTTTTTAGATAACAAGATTTTTCTTAAGTAATACTAGAAATTGTATACATATACAAAAAATATATACATTTGGATATATAACTTTTTTTTCACTGCTAAATTCTTTTTATTGTGTTAATATGATTTTAATTTCTAAAAATTTGCTTTATTGGCTTTTAACTTTTATCTTAATTAACAGCTTTTTACAATAGTTATATTATTATAAGTAGTGTTAGTGTTAAAGTTTAGTATATTAGTAAGATAAAATGTTGATGCCGTGTTTCATTCATCTGTTCCTCTTTCCTCAATTTTACCACTACTCAGAAAATATATATTATATGTATATTGTCATTTTGTGATGATGGAGGCATATAGATATGATAACATTATAATCATTAAACTTTAATATGAAGGTGGAGAAAAAAAATAATGGATGGGTGATAGAGGATGAGTAAAGGAATATTTGAAAGTGATTATTTTCAAAGTGAAAAAAGACATAAATTGGAAAATAATTTAATCAAATGGTAATATATTAATTGAAGGAAGATAATAAAATAAAATAAAACAGCCCTCTATTGTTTCTAGACGCAACATTTAATTAATATTTTGATGCTTTGAACTATTTTATTACTCTTTTGTTTATTAAAATACATATATATTTATTAAAGTAGTATGTGCTTTTAAAGATTCAATATCAAAAAAAGTGGGAGTAAATACAGAACATTAATTGATATAAATGAATGGAAAATTATGTTATAGAAAAAATTGTGTATACTTATTTTCGAAATAATAAAACTTTGAAAATATACTATATAAAGCAATAATTAAAAAAAGTTTAAAGATAAAATATTGTTACAATCGCTTTCAAAGAAAAAAATAAATAAAAGAAGAAGTAATTTATTTTTGATACTATCTACTATAAAATGCTCTACAAAAATTGTTTTCAATTTTTAAGTAAGAAGAAAAAATATTATATTTTAAAACGGAAGTATTGGAAATTCTTAACAATGTCATTAAACAAATAATAACTATCCTAGACTATTTACAAAAACTTTTTTTCACGATATTTATAGAATGGAATCATAACATGGAATAACTTTATCCATTCAATTTTAACAAGTTTTACATTCCGAAAATAAATCCTCCTACTACACAATTCTTGGATTCCTTTTGATATATTTCAAAACTATAAATAGTTTATTTCAAAATTAATATTATCATAAAATTTTAGGAGACTTAAAGTGAAATAGATATATTTATACTTTAAATAAAATTTATAAAAATATATCAAACACATTTTTGAAGTATTTATTAAAATGTAGTCTTGGAAAAATAGATAAATATGTAAAAATTAGCACGATAATGAAGTAGTAGACAGCCAATTTTTTAAATTTTATTATAATATTTTTAAATAATAAAAGTCATATTTTTTTGGAGTAAACAAAAATATATCTTGACAGTTATCAATCAAACACCAGTTAAAAGTACAGGAAAAAATTTAATTAAGAAGTTTTACCAATATTTTCTATTTGATATCATCAAAAAATTATAAATATTATTAAAAATTCTCGTCAATGGATAAATATTATAATATGTATGCCTTTTATAACAGTTTGTTTAACCTATACTAAATAATATTTTGATTTAAAATATTTAGTGTTAAAAAACCACACAAATGTTACCATTCAACAAGACACAATTTAAATTAATAACGTTAGTAATGAAAACAAAATGATTAGTTTATTTTATATAATGATAATAAAACTTTTTGATAGAAATGTTATTTTACAACTCCTAATTATTGGTTATTCTGTAGAAAAAATGACTGCTACTTTGTATCTTTTTTACAATTATTCTTTAGGTTTTGATTTGTGCCATCACGGAGATAAGATATCTATTTTAAATTTGTAATAAAAAAGTAATTTCAATTTAGTGTTTAAGAAATAATATTTTAAAATACTTGTTTATAGACATCTAAAACTCATAACTTTTTTGTCATTTTTCTTAATATATTCTTAACATTTAAAATATAAAGTGTTTTATTTTGTTTTTATTTTTTAAAGTTAACAATTATTATATTAAAAAAAATATATTCACTTTCAGTGGTATTTAAAAAATTTTTTTAAATAATAGTTAAGAAGTTATCCATATTTCTAAATAACTTAGTTGATATGTTATAAGTATAATATTTTTTAAGAATCTGGTTGCTTTTTGAGCACCAATTATTATACAAATTACACCTTTGTATACATCTATTTTTCATTTAATAATGCACCAATTTTTCACAAAAGTTATAATTATTTGAATTTGAAATATTAACGTGAATTATTATTACTTAAAATAAAAGGAATCAAAGTTTTATGTTGGAAGAAATTGAATGAGTAAAGTGTATATGGTAAGGCAACAAAGTACATGTGATATTAAATTTTTTTATTTTTAATAATAAGATTGAAATTGCCTTAATAAGTCTTAATTAAATATATTTCAAGCTGATTGTTAATGAAATTAATTTAAAAAATCCTTGGTGTTTTTCTAATATAGATTCATGATGTTTTTTCTTTTTAATAACTGTTTTATGTATAATTACATTGAACTATAAATTTAAATTTATAATTTCTTTCATTTTCAATGTTTTTTGGTATTTTGAAAGAAAAAGGCAACTCATCAATTTTTGGCAATAGAATTTCATAAATTTCGCATAAAAATATTAATGTAATCTAGTTTTTTTCATTTTATCGTTTCTCCTTTGAAAAAGATAACAATAGTATTTTTAATAATATTAATTATGCTTTTTAAATTACTTTTAGAATCAAAACATTTGTGATAAAGGTTTTCTTCAAAATACGTGTAAATCTATAATGGTAATGTATTGTTAGATGAAAACAAATTTTATGAATCATTATTCATCTTTACGATTTTTGGTTTAATTAAAATTTAATATACTCTCAACTAAAGCACAATTCAATTTATTTTTATTAACAATTATAAAATGAGTACCATTATAATTCAAATTTTGTCAATTAAATGATTGATCATAAATGTTTTATAAGTTTTGAAATATGTTTTTGAAACAAATAATAATGTGATTATGTTCAAATTTATAATAAGTTAAATATAGAAAAACAACCATATGACAGGAAACATAAAACAATGATACTTGTTTTAATGTAATAAATTTATTTTTACAAATTAATTGTTGGTTTTTTGATGGTGCAAAAAACAGAATGCAATTGGTATTGCAAATAAGTTTCATAAGGTCAAGATTAATTTATCTTTTTTCTTGAATTAATATGATTAATACATTAATTGTTTCAATAAAAAACAACGATTTTTAATGGTACTTTGCTGTTACATATTTTTACTACTTCTGTTTACAATTTTAAGTGATCAGTGCATATTTTAATGGGAGTGTAAATATTATTAGGAAATTTTTATTTACTATTTGGTATTGTATACTTGTGAAACATCATATAGTTGCATCTTCTCCCCCTTAATGTAGTGAAATTGATTCAAAAGATGATCTGTAAACATTAGGTTATTGTGTAAAAATTATTAATATATTTGGTCAATTTTTGAAATTATCTTTAAATTGTTTTTATGAAAAATTTTTGATGCTTCATTATTTTTTTAATTGACAATTAAAATAATGACATTCAAATGTCATATTTAAATGAGACAGCATTTAAATTGGGGTAAAATACAATAAATTCTTAAGAAAAATGACATATAAGGGATTTATTGATGCTTCAAATGTTTATTTCCCCTCAAGTGTACTTTCACCTATATCATCCCCAGAAAACAATATCTCACCACAATGTCATTGCCAAAGAAACACAACTATCTCACAATGGAAAAAAGTAATAAAAAAAGTATATAGTTATGAAAAATTGTCCACATATTTTGACATTCCTCTATTTTAAAGATTACCAACTTCAAATTTTTTTATTGTAAAAGACGCTAAATGTTTATAACTTCTGTAATTGACACTTCATCTTAACGAACCTATTTATTTTGTTTTAACTTCTAATACCTCCTCATTAAATTCTCATCTCCACACCCACAAAAACTAACCAATACAAATTTTTCCAACTTCAAAATCTTATTATTTTTAACAACCACCCTGAAGATCAAAAATCAATGAAAAAAAAGTATATAATAACTGTAATATGTTATTTTAATAATTTATCCTTTTATTAATCTTTCTTAAGAAAGTATTCATATGAATGAATAAAAGTGTATATTTTTTGATTTTACTTACAAATGATTAAATTTCATATCTCTTTAGGTGTTGAAAAAAGAAAAGAAATGAAAAATATTTTTATGATACAAATGATCAAAGATTCTTAAAAAATAATACTCTAATTTTATAGCCATAAAACAAATAAAACTTAATATTTCACTAAAAGTTATATATAACGTCTGATTTATTATCTATTAAAACAAAAAAAGTTTAAAAATTTCATTTCATATTCTAAAAAATAAAATGATAAATGAAAGATGATAATTGTTTATATAATATATACTATAATCAAATAGAAATTTTGTCATGTAAATATATTTTTTTGTATATAAAAAAATGTTTAAAAAATTCAATATGAGTAGAGAGAAATTTTGTTGGATATTATGGTTAATAAAGAATTGTTATCTTTTACATGGTGTTGGTGCCCTAGATCCCTGCGCACTACCTCCAATAGAACCAAATAACTCTGGTCTAGTATCATGAAGAACAACACCTGGACCGCCTAATCGTGGTTGCCATACATCGTAATCTAGCTTCTTAAGTTCATCTTTTATCATTGATATAACGGTATTTGATGTATCAGGCTTTAGGAATGCAAATACACAACCACCTCCACCTGCTCCCGTCATTTTTGGATGGATACCATAACGTGATAATAATGTACATATTTGATCTACTTTAGGATGTCCTACACCAAGAGATATTAATAATTGATTATTCATACGACATAAATCCTAAAAATTAATAACAAAACAATATATATTTATCTTTTTTGATACACTTTTTTATCTCTTTTTTTAATTAAAATTAATAAAAAAATAATTAATTTCTCCCTGTATTATTATTAATCATTATATTAAACATACATTAAGTTTAGAAAAAACATCATTAAATTCTCCCCTCTCTTTAAGATCACCACTGACGGCACTAGCATTGGATAACCTTTTACCGCCAGCTGTGTAAAGACTTAAACTCGAGGACCTTCCTCCTCCACCACAACTTCCATATGCAGCATTTGGATTAAGCTATAAAAAGTGAAATGTGACAAGACTTGTGTTTTAAGCATTATTTGTAACAGACAAAAAGCGTAAAAAAATGAAATCTTCTTTTTTTAACAAAAAAAATATATAAGTAAATAAAAAAGACAATGGACAAGTGATGCAAAGCATAATAATAAAAAATGGAAGAATAGTATTAGACAAAAGAAATAACGAAAAAAAAATTTCTTTTCTTGTTTAAAATTTTTTTCTTATCAAAAAAGTTATAAACTTAAAGTAATAAAAAAAATATCCCACTTATAATATATTATTACATTTTTAAAAAACAATATTTATAGATGTTAGATATGCAGAAAATTTCTGATAAAAACTTACTTGTAAAGCACTATGATCGAATTCAGGCAATGGTGTGTGAGTATTACTTCTGTCCCCATTCTCAACTAATGAGATGGCATCTTGACTGTCCTCTGGAACATGTGTTAGTATTCTAGCACCTTCTTTAGATATTGCATCAATTGAATTAAATATTCCTTCAATAACATCTTTAAATTTTTTTAACCTATCTTTAACTGTTTGTACCATTCTGGTGGTATTTCTTTCTACTTTGGAGTTAACCAATATAACTCTTAAATCGGGAATGTTTTTTAATGTTTCTATTGGTTTCCCTGGTTTATAACTTGCAACACCCCCAAATGTGCATACAGCAGCATCCAAACCACTTGCTCTACCATGAATAAGTGATTCTGCTGCAGCTGACCATCGACGAATTGTATCTAAGTGAATATCTTCCCATGTCATTGTACCATGATCATCTGCAGGAATTGTTGGAGGTGGAATGATACCGGCTGTTTGGAGAAGCGCTGTTGCAACACATACACAAAATGCACCTGGAAATTGAATGGAGTCTAGGTTTAAATATGAGATAAAACAAGGTATATGGGAGATAGTTTTAAAGTATTATAGGAAAGAATGGTAAATGGTATTTGAAATGTTATTAAAACAAAAAGACATTATTGACAGTATTACGAATGACTTACCAGAAGATCCTAATCCTACACAAGCAGGAAGTTTAAATTTTACTGTAACTTTAACTGCCATTAGATCCCTGGAATTATTTTAGAAATTATATAAGAATAACATCAGTAAAATTTATATCATAAAGTTAAATATTGTATTTTAAAATTACATACCAATTAATAAATCATCATCAATAACATAACAAATTTTTATATTACAAAAACTTTCTAAAATATGTATAATAAACAACACAAAACATATAATTAAAAAGGAAAAGTTTTTTTCAATAACAACAAAAATATTTACTATTTCAGACTTACCGTTTTCTTTGAACAACACCTAGTAAAAGATACCAAAAAGCTAAAATTGCCAAATGTTGTACTCCACATTGATCTTCACAAGATCCTGATAATTTCCTAGCATACGGTACAACAACTTCTAAACTCGGTGGTCCTTCATCGGGAGGATGCTCTATTGACAGTCTTTCACCAGCTTTTAATAAGTCTTTTAACATCCATGTCTTCTCTACACCTAAATCAGGTAACGATAAATATATCCTCTGATCTGCTGATGTAAATAAACTAGCATATGTACGTAAATCTATTGCTCCAGCCACAGCAGTCTATAAATATTAAAAAAATATGATTCATGACTATAGATAGTGTATTAATTTTTAAAAAAAATGTATGTATATGTTTGAAGAAACTAACTCTTCCATAAACAACAGCATGCTCTCCAAACAGTATTATTTTTCCCGGAGCACTAACATATAGGCCACCGGAGGCACTGGTAAGCGACCGTAATGGAGATACAGTTGAATTAATACTTCCACTTAAAATATGTGATCCTGAAGCAGAAGTTGGATGGTGACTATTAGACCTTGCTGATGTAGAAGATGACGCAATATCATCAGTTTCTGTTTGGGCAACCATTGTTGCTACAAAATGAATATTAATAAAATAAAATATTAGTACAATGTCAATATTATTATTGAAAAAAGAAACCTCGAAATGATATGTGTGTGTAATAAATTATTATAAATTTTCCTTCCTATATCTTATCTTGTTTTTTTTCCACTTAATAAAAAAAATAAAAACAAAATTTTTTATTTACATTATTATTAAGTAAAATAATTTCCCATCTAATGCAATATATATTATATATACATAAATGTATATATAAAGGTACATTAACTGCATTAATAATTATATTAAAATCAAAAAATACTACATATTCTATTATATGAAAGATAAGAAAAAAGAATATTATATGTAAAAAAAGACTATTAAAAATTTTAAAACATGACTGAGAAATTTAGTCGTTAAAAATTGATTTGCTATGCAAAATGTTAAAAGGATATATAAGACAGATAATAATGTGATAATGAGGTGATAACTAAAGAGAAAAATCAGGCATGTTGTTAAGGTTTAGATTTTATAATAGAGTTGAAAATAAATAAGTAAAATGATGTAGGGTATAAGATGAGATGATAAAGAGATTTTGATTAATAAATATAGTGAATTAATTTTTTCCTACTGCTTACAAACAATAATAAATATTTATACTTTTACTTTATAAAATAATGATTAATTTAGTTTAGTTTTTTTAAAATTTTTTTATAAACTTCCATAAGGTTATAATGATGTACTTTTGTAAATAAATATATAAAAATTTTTCATTACAATTTAATTAAAAATAAATATAATAATAAATGTATGTTTTAGTGGTAATGTATTTAGTTTTGGTACAAATTAATTTATTTTTTACCAGTCCATCTATCAAAGATCAAAAAATTAATGTTTCTTTTTTTTGTAGAATAATATAATATATTATTTTTACTGGAATTTTTATTCAATTTTTAGTACTAATATAAGTTATAGTAATATATGTGTCTCTATATTGAGATGAAAAATGTATATTTAAACGGGGTGAAAGAAAATTTCTTCTATAACTAATATATATGAAGATAAAAAGTATATAGCATGCAGATCTTTTAAATAGTTTTTATATAATGGACATAAAATAAATATAAAATATATATATTCTAATGCCTGATTGAGAAATATAATAAGGTTATATTTTTTAAAAAGTAGTTTAAGATGAAGTTTAATTAAGTTTATAATTGAATATAATAAAATTGTTGGATAAGGATATTTGCTTTATTTTAGAAAAGGCTGAATAAAGGCAAAAATTTGGACATTATAGTTTTTGGGACACTTGGATATAATTAAGAAATGTAAAAGAGAGTACCAATATATATATATTATATTATATGAATAAAAAGAGAATATTTAAAGAATTTGGTTAATCTTTTTCTTTATATATGTATATATACTTTTACAATTATTAATTTGTTATTCTTAAAATATCTACATTAAAAAATTATGTACATAATTAGTTGCTAAAGTATATCTCTGCAATATAACTAACTTATATTATGTAGAAAAAAAACAAAACTCATTTTGAATAATATATTAATAACAAAAAAAATTATTTATCTATAAAAGTTAGCACATAGTTAAATTTCAATATTAATAAATTAGATAAAGAAAAAGCTAAAATAATTTGTTTGATAAAAAAATTACCTTAAAAGAAATCTTCCTCAATCTTACATCTTATTCATTCTATCATTTAAACTATATAAACTTTTAAGTCATTCCAACTTCCCATCCCCACCCATCTTAAAACTATGCTTTTAAATATACTACCCAGAAACAAGGCTACTGTCTTGCCAATTTTAATATATAATATATTCATATATATTCAAAATTTTATCCGTTGAAAAATTGGGTTTAAAGGAGAGAGCGTTGGATAGGAGAGGAAAGATGAAAACAGATTTTGATGTTATAAAGAAAAATTATGGGAAATGAAATTTTTAAATTTTATTAACAAATTAAAAAAAAGAATTTTAATAAAAAAGGTATTCCTAGAAATTTATATGTTAAAATGTAGAGAAAAAATAAATAATTTACTAATTTATTTAACATAACACAATATATCCTTTCATTTTCCTACCACACACATAGAAACTTTCATAATAATAGAGAAAAGAGAGCGAGATATTAAAAATGAAATTATAGTACAAACAAAAACGTAAAATAACAAAACTTTTTTAAAATATATCTTTATAGTATAAAATATTTTTTTTGACAAAATAAATTTATAGATTAGAAAATACTCTATGAACATGTATATAAGATGTTTTTAAAAAAACATCTTTTTTTTAATATCCTCTTATAATATCAATAAAAATTTTCAAAGTTCAAGAATGTTAAGGAAGAGACAAAAAAAATTATTTAATTGTAGTTAAGTGTTAACAAAACAATTAAAGTAATACATTTAAATTATAAATAAGCTATATATATTAAAAGTTTAAAGGAGATTGGATATTTAAAAATGCATGAAGAGAATTATACAATTATTTGAATTTTACATTACTTGAAAATGATATATTTATTATTGTGATGTAACAAAATATTCGGTTTTTTTTAAACATTTTTTTACACATAAAAATGGTTATCATTAAAATTATTTTTACAAATGATGAAGTTGAGTTTAGGGTGATCAAAAAAAGGGAAATAAAAATTTATTTAAAATTAAAATATATGAGGGCAAAAAATAAAATAAATAAGACGCTTCGAGGACACTAATTTTTAACAAATAAGAAGGTTTCTGTTTTCCCCGATTAAGGTATATATATTGAAAATTTTTATCTCATTTGTTCAAAAAAATTCATCTTTTCTTAAATATGATATAGAAAATAACAATTGAGGTAATAATGTGTAAGTAGTAAGAAAAACGGCACAATATTAATAAATATATATTTTTTACTTGGTAAAAATAATAATAAAGAAGAGTTAAAAATTATCTCATCAGTTTTCTTTTTAATAATCTGTTATAAATTAAACTCTAAAAGACAAAACGTTCTTTGATATTTAAATAATAATATTTTAGAATAATTTTATATTCACAAGAGTAAAAGATTTTTAAAATCCATTAATTGTTCATTTAATAAAAGTTAGTTGATATATTAGTATATTAACATTATCAGTTTATAGTTCAGGATAAGTAATGGCACATTATAAATAACAATTATTGGTGAAAGTTAGTGGTTTTAGACATTTTGCAACAATATTTTAAAGTTAAAATTTTTGATAGAGGTTTTATATAAAGTGTGTGGTGTGTGTTAGTGCTAGAAATAAATAGAAAAGATAGATTTAAAATGATTTAGTTGAATAATCATGATTTTTATAAAATATATTTTAATCTTATTAGAAATATAGGAACGTTTATATTGAAAACAATTATAAAATCAAATTTATATTCTTCCTTTACTCTTGCATTTTAATGTTATCTTCTCTTATCCTCAATGACAACAGTCTTTTATTACATATAAATTTAAACCTCTTTTCAGTTTTCAAGTTTTTAAAAGAATTCCCATTCATACGTCCCTATCCAGTGCTTTATCATTTCCATGAAAATTGACTTTACATCATCTTAACATAAAAAACTTTAACCGTGAAGTTATAATATGTAAAGATAAAAAGCACATTTATTCATAAAAAATCTTATTTACAAAAAATATACAAATTAAGAATGAATATGATATTTATACTTAATTCATTTTTTTAATCTGAAATAGCAGAAAAATATCTTTTTTTCAATAACACTACATAAAAATTTTATAAATTAAACATTTATATTAACAGCTTAAAAGATTTTTTATATACACATAAAAGGCATAAAAATATCTGGTAAACCTTTTTCTTATTTATTTTTTGCCATTTATATTCTCCAAATAGCAGATTTTTCATTGTTAAAAAGTATCATTGAGAATAAAGAACTCACAAAAACTTTTCAATCATTTTAGCACATAAAAAGACGTGTATACATATTTATTTATAAATACACAATATTTCTGTCTATGTTCTTCATTTTATAAATATATGTAAAAAAGAAAGTGACCATGTAAGATAATTTTGTTTCTGTTATTTTATAAAATAATATACATATAGGAAAGAAAAGTGTTTATGAAAGGGATGGAGTATTTTTAGTCGTTAGAGTTTTTATGTAATTTAACTTTCACTACCATGGAATGAAGAAAAATTTTTATGAAAACTGGAAGATGATGAAGAAGAAGAGGAAGAAATTGGAGATTGATACATAGAGAAAAGAATTATGTACATATCTATTAAAGCTTTTGGGAATTTACTTATACTATTTTTTTATTATTATTTTTACTCGCGCAATTTGACACTACTGAGAAGATTCTAAAGTTTGTACTAGAGTGTCTTTTAGCAATCAAATAAGAATATATATGATAACGTAAATTATATTTATATTTCCTATAACAAATATATTAATTTTTTCATATCTTATTATTTATATTATATAACATTTTTGAAAATATCATTTAATTAGAAAACAACAAAGTTTAATAAATAGCAAATAGTAAATTTGTTAAAAGATAATGAAAAAAAATATGAAAAGTTATTAATATCGATTTAGTGCATCTTTTATGAAGTAATGGAAATATTTATCATTATCAGAAATTGAGACACCCTCATCATATAATCTATCTCATTTTATTTTTTTTATTTTTAAAAAGGTTAATTCAGGTAAAAAATTTCTACCGAAAGGAAACAAACTATTATATATGTACGTACATGCATTTTTAAATTTAATGTATGATAAAATTGATATTTATTTTATCATAAATATGCATTTTATATAAAAAACCTTATAAAATGTAATTTTTTTAAAAATAAAATCTACATACTAAAAATAAGTAGTTGATCAAAACAATAATCTTACAACAATAAAAAAAGCAATAATAATATTAAATATCATAACTGTTAAGCTTAAAAATAATCTCAAAAAAAACTTTACATTTTTTCCTACACAATATCACAAATATAAATTTTATATGTACTTTCTGATTTATCTAAAAAAGAGATAAAAAAAATTTCAGCAAATAAAAAATATTTTCATTGAATAGGAAAAATTATTTCATATAATATACATTAGTAAAAATTAGCTTAACTAATTGGTGTTTTCTCTTCTCCACCATCATAAATAGTAGTAATATACTATAATTGAAAAAATACTTAAATTTTGTTTAACTTATCTGAAATTGTAAAAAGAGGGCAAATTAAGTATATATGAGTCTAGTTTTTTTTTATTATTACTTTCAAATAACACATTTAAAGCAAACAAAAAAGGCAAAAATAAATTTACTGATTCTATGGATTGTTTTTAATGAGGAAAGATAGATTAAATTGCCTTATAAAACTTTAAATATTTGTAAATTATAATGAAAATAAAAAAAGCGAATTCGGAGATAATGAGATTTTAATAATTTTAAATATAGATATTTATGGGATATTAAATTTTTTTACCATGTCTGTCGATAATTTTTTTACTTTAATACATGTCAATTTTTAAAGTGGATGATGTACAATGATTTAAGTCTTAAAAATTAGTAAATAAATATTATGTGTATTGTAAATCAATGAAAAGATAAATCAAAATATCATTGTTTTGTAAATGTTAACTTGACATTAAAACTTTTGTTTTTCTCGATATTTAATGTTTACGATTTTTCATGATTAAAAATAAAAGAAGATGTTTAAATAATATAATGTTAAATTATGTAGTTTTGATGTGTTGTAATATTAAAATTTTCAAAAGAATTTTATGATATAGAATACTATATATTTTTTATGGATGATATGATTCAGAATTTATAAAATGTTTAGTTTATTGTGGGGCACCGGTTGGGAATTGTGGAGCAGCACATTTGTCTGAGGCGGTACAGTCTCCGGCATCAACGCAAACTTGGATTGGGGTCTTTCCGGCTTCAAAGTCTTTGTAGATGGTGTCAATGAGTTTGTGTACTTGTTGGAGGCATGTTTGTCCGTCTTGTTGGTTCATTTGTCCTAATCTAAGGCATTCACGGGTAAGTTCGTGGAGTAATCTGTTTTCTGGGGTGTTTTTGTGGAAGTGACGTTCGGCGTGACCGATTATGTGGCAACAGATTTCGCATCCTGACATGGCTCCAAGAGCGGTGCAGATAAGTCCGAAGAAGGCAATGAAGGCAAGAACGAATTTCATTTTCTGAAACAAAAGAATTATTAATAAGTGTTATATTAAATATTAATAATAAAATATTAAGAAATGAAAACTATTCTTCTACTTACTTTACTTCATCTTTTTATACAAGTATAGTATCACAATTTTATCAATGGTCGAGATGTTTTATCAAGAATTGCTGTACTGTAAAGTTGATAATTATTTAATAATATATTTTATCACAAAGCTGTTGCAAGAAACTTAATACACAAAAGACACTTTAAATAAGGATGTTTTAAAATGTATGTTTTAAAAGTTATTACTGTCACAACACACTCTACATAAACTTAGAGATCGTTGATTATTAATAATTTCTAAGCTATCTATTATGTTGTATCATTATTAATTATATCTTTTTTACTATAATTATAAAATTTAATCATGTGAATTAAAATCTTTATCAAATAATATTATAATTATGGTATTTGTTGTTGGGTTATAAAATTTATGAAAAATGTACTATATTCCGTTAACTGGCGGAAGAGGAAGGAATAAAAAAGAAATAACTTTATCAAATATGGAAAATTGAGAGATAATAGAGTATAATGTTTTATCTTGTTTTATCGTTAAAATTTAGACAATAATTTCTTTGTGCCATAAATTTAGTATGCGGAAAAAATCATTGAATATTTATTTATATCTTATTTTTGTGGTAAATTTCTTAATGGCAACCAGATTTTTAATGCATTAGAGGTTTTTTTATGAAATATATTCATTATGTGATGAGGCAGAATAATATCTTTTTAAACAGCTTTCCAAGTAAAACACAATTATATGATGACACAAATTTTGACGAAAAACAAAAATAATATTTACGAAAAAACGAGACAATTATTTATTCCATGTCTAAATAATAATAATCTCCCATACTAAACTTTTTATAAGGCATATAATTCCAAGATTAATTTATAATAATCTTTATAAGACAGTCGTCGACAACCACCATCACATAATATTTGTCATATTTTTTATCATAAAGTTAGATAATATTAAAAAAATATGGTAAACATTCTAAGAATTTGTTGTCAACAAAGAATATTGAATTCTAATTTATTTTGTTCAAGAAAATACTCTAGACAACTACTAAAAAATGCATCAGTTTATTGTATCTCTACATCGTCAGAAGTATCAGATAGAAATCCTTCAAGCTTAACATTTTTACGTAATGTTAGGACTTTTTCCAAGAATGAGAAGAATAAAAGTAAATGTAGTAAAGACGAAGAAAATAAAAATGAAGAAAATAAAAAGGAGGAAAATACATGGAACGGAAATGTAGATGTAGTGGATATTAAGTTTAAGTCTTCAAGATTGTTATTGGTCGGGTACATGTTTGTATCGTCTTTGTTTATTGTTACGTTATTGTACAATGCTAAAACCGCACCCTACACAGGTAACTTATTTGGTATCATGTAATTAACTCTCGTAAATAGGTGAATATACTTTTGAACACTTTCTTCAAAAATACCTGCCAACTGGAGAAGTAAGTAATGATATAATTTTTATTGTAATGGATTTTTAGGTTAAAAGAGTTAAAATATTTCCAAAAGCGCAATTTATGTTAGTTACCCTTCAGGATGGTGCTATTATTGATGGTAAAACTGTCCAAAAAATGAACATACCTTTCAAATTAGACTTCTTTAACGATGATCCTGATAATATTATACGTAGAATACGTGAGAAAGAGGCATCCTTAAATATCTCTGAATCTGAAAGAATTCCTGTAAAAACAATTGATGACACGAAATTTTATCTGGTACCATATTTTTTAATTATAGGATTTTTCTTACTGTCAACCATTATTTTTTTCAAGTTTGGGAGAAAAATTGCAAAAATAATGGCTCAGAATGCGAAGGATAAAAATGATAAGAAACAATAAGTACTTAATATTCTTTGAATAGGACGCTTGTTTTTAAAAATAAAATAAAATGTGTTTGATGTAGTACATATGATTAATATACCAGGAAGATGTTATTAAATGTCTTTTCCGAGTGTGTTATCGGATTAATTTCTTTGAAGATTGTGAGCATAATTTCACTTGATTAATCAAGTTGATATTCTTTTACAGATATTTCATTATTACATAGTAATACAACATAAATATTTGATTCCACCAAGATAATTCATTAATCTAACGAAATTAAATTCCTCAATAACAATATTAAAGTCATTTTAAATAACATAACAAGCAAAACTAATTGAAAACCACCTACAAAACTTTAATTTAGTAATTGAAGGCTTCTCCTGAAATTATTAGCCCACTCACATAATTAAGAAGTACATTTTTTATTTTCCAAAAAGATTGTAAAAAAGCCACAACATTTAATTTTGATAATTTTATGGAGATTGATGTTAACTATACATATTCTAATTACAAAGCATTTTTATAATACTACCACTGTTCACAATACAAGTACTTTCCTGATTATATGTAAGTTTACAAAGTAATAAATATTAAACAAAATTATTTAAAAATATCGAAATGATAAACATGTTTATGTGTACCTTCGAAAATTTTGCATTATTAAACTTTTTAATTAAATAGAACTTCTCTGCGTCATCAAAAGGATTTTATTTTTTCGAATTTTATAAATAACATGTACTTGAAGAGATTTTATTAAAAAATGTTTTAAAAGGTTTCTTGGAAGTTATTTATTCCTTCATAAATGGTTTGACGTAATTATACTTCCTGTAGTGGTATTAGAAATGTTAAAATATGTGAAAATATTTATTTCAATAGAGTCATTATAAATTAATGCATAACCAACTTTTCCATTAATCCTATTTTTAATTTTGTCAATTAAAAATTTTATGTTATAATTTTTACATTATTTTCCTGTGATATTATTCATATATGAGGCACAAGAAAGTGACAAAATGATAAGAAAAAAATTTTTACAAATAAAATATACCATGAAATTTAATTTATAATTGCAGTGTAATTTTCAAAAAAAAAGATCAAATAATTTTGGTGCATATCAAAATAATAACTACTCTTTCGTAAAAATTATCAAACTCCTTCATCATTTATAAATTTGCTATATTTTTATTCACTCTATTCTCGTGTAACAAATTAAGTTTAAATTATTTATTGGTTTTGCATATAACTACACAGGGTAACTATGTAGTACCGTGTGACTCCCCTAGAAAATGTTACTTTTTCCCTTATTTATTATTACATTATTTATTTTGCTAAATATTAGATGTTTAATTGTGAGAGGAGGAAGAAAAAAAGATTGTCCTTTATTTGGTGATTCTTTACATTAATTTTATTACAGTAAATGAATGATAAAATAAAAAACCGTTTATTTAAATGGAAATATTAAATTAGTATAGTAATATGAAAAGTTTTGGCTGTAACTTTTTTTATATGGTTATCAGATCAATCATTATGACTGTTGCTAAATATTTGATTTTATCAGAAATTAAAAGATTATCATTGACAACTATCAAAATTTCTGGGAACAATGTAATTGCTATAGTTATCATTAACACTTCTCCTTATGTTAATAAAATATAAGTAAAAACATTGTTCTATATGAGAATAAGTTTAAGGTTAATATTCTCCGAAGATAAAAAAATATGGTAACTTCTTTTGAATTAAAAATACTTTTCAATGGTTTTTTTTCAAAGAGAAAAATAAATTTAAATAGTTCTTAGAAATAGTGCATTTGAAAAAAAATTGCATTGGTGAATATTTAAATAAGTAGTGTGACGAAAGGAAGTCAAAAATAATTCATGTTAAAAGTTGAATTCTTTACCTATCTAAAAATCTAGAAAATCACTCTTATAAAATCTTTAATAATAATGAAAATTATTATATTTTATGTGAATCATCTAGTTGTAAGTTATTATTATCTACATAAGGTGCATTTATTGTATTATCAAATTTAGTAATAATCACCAAAATAAAAAATATCATAAGACAGAGAATAAAATTATTTTAACAATACAAAAATAATTTTTTAGAATATAATCTGATTTCAAGTTTTTAAATGTTCTTTTCACAACATATTTTAATATTTATTATATTCCTCACAGCAATACTAGTAACAGTTTTAAAATTAAAAATAAGCAAAAAAATAAAATTCACATGGAACTCATGATACTTCTAGTTGTAATAACTTTCCTAATGAGTTTTAAACACAAAGCATATTAAAGTGGTTGAAGGCACACACACGCACACATAATTGATAAATGATATTGAATTGTACTAAGTTGTTTCTTTGACACACAAAAAAATCTCACAAATTTAACAAAGATACTAGTTTTAATGTTTGAAGAATTATCTATAGTTTAACTTTACAAAAGAATAAAGTACTTCAAAATAAAAAATAATAATTAAAAATTAATTTCCCTTTAAAACTTTTGTAAACAAGAAAGTATTGACCAAAGTTATTTACAAAATCGAGATGTGCATTTGTGTATGGTAGCTTCTATGAAATTAAATATTTAAAATAATAATATAATAAATATTTTTTATGTGATGTTTTGTTTGATTAATGACCTTTTCCAAAAATAAATAACGTGGTGCAATGATAATCAAAGGTTACTTTTTAATATAAATTTCACAATTAAAAATATCGTCAATATTGAATGTGTTTACTAAATGGTTAACTATTTAAACTGATAATATTGTAAATGTCAACATGGGATATTTTTTATTTCACTCAAATAAACATTCAAATTAAAAAAATGGTTTTTTAAAATTTTAATAAATGTGGTTTTTGTTTGTAGTCAAATTTAATTACAAATTGTCTTTTATTATTGTCATGAAATTGTATTCTAAAACACGTTCCAATTACTCATAACAACCAAATAAATATTTTAAAGGTTTTTTATCACTTTTAAGAAATTATCATTAAAAAAGTAAAAGCATTTCTTGAATATTTGGATGTTCCTATAAATCATCTTTTTTTCCTAAAAGGTTATCATAAATCAAATAAACCTCATATTAATAATAGTTTTAAAAAAACTTCCTCTTAAATCACTTACTTAAAAACTAGAATTCACAGTTTTTATTATTATATATATATATTCATACGATTATTATATCTTCACAAAAAAAGGATGGTTACAAAAATTTAGTACCTTCAAAAAAAATACTCCTTACAAATAAACAAAATACATTAAAAAGGTGAAAAAAAAGTTTATTAAAATATTTTAATATTTAAACAATGTCAACTTATTTAATTTTTATTCTTTTACAAGAATTTTACAAAAAAATTATATAGTCTACAAGTTGAAGGTCAAGAGAAGTTAACGCTTTATAATGTCTTATACAGTTTCATTTCAAATTAAATAAAATAATTTTCAAATTTTTATTATATTAATATTATATTTTAAAAGACCTTCAGAGTTTTAATGCTTCCGGATAATATAAATATAGTTCTTCTTTTTTTTAATTTATATCAATCAATCTGTCTAAATTTTTAGAGATTATTGCTGTATAATGATATTTGAGTCTATATATTCTTTATTAATTATTTTATATTTTCTAATTTTGGATAGCTCCTGTCAGATTTCACAGGGTATGCGTAGTAATAATAGGAGAATCCTTACGAAATCAAGTAATATTCAATTTATACAGTCACCAGATGCTGTTCCTATATTACGAAATGTAAAAAAAGAACCAGTAAAAATTACAAGTGATCAAGCTAGTAAGATGCTTGGATTGAGTTTTTTAAGAGGACGAGTCTTGCCTCCTGGAACCATTATTCAAAGAAGAGGACAAAATATAAGAGTTGTCTTACCGAAATTGGAGGTTTCTACTGTGCCAACTAAATTACCAGTTCAACCAAAAATTACCCCCAATATGGTTCCAAGAAACAATAGAAAAAATGGTCCTATTTCAATACAACAAGTACAAGGAACGCTTTCTGATAATGAAAGAGGAGCGTTAAAACCAATTTTCAGAGGAGAAAGCGTAAATGTTCCACAAATCCCAAGACCCAAAAATCTCAAGTTAGTTAATGCTAACAATTTCCAACCAGTAAAAAAGGTACAAGAAATACCAGATATTCCATCTTTTAGACGTCAATTACTTCCCGTTAGTCCACCTCGTAAGCCAATTTCAATACCACCATTAAACATAAATCCTGTTTCTAATATTGATAATAACTTCATTAATACAAATGGAATTCAACCACCAGCACCAACAAACAAAATACCAGAAGGAAGGCGTATTATTGGACCACCATCAGAGGTACCACCAAATGATTTTGTAGTCAATGAATTAAATAACTCAGACAACTTTCTTGAAACAGCCAGAAGACTAGCATTAGCTCGTCGTCTTAGAACAGTATAAAACAAAGACATAAAAAAAATTTCAAGTATTCAATCTACAAAACCATGATGTCATTCTCCAAACAAAAGTAAGTTATTATACTTTTTTTCAAAAATTATTTTGAAAATATCCATATATATCGTTTAAGTTTCGTAATATAATATTTCCCATTGTAACATGATCTATGTAAATAAATTCTAAATACATCCGCAACAGTTTCAGTTAAATAAAAAAAGATTAAAAAATTAGTTCTCATTCTTAGTGTGAAATTCTAATTTAGATATATCATCTATAATCTCATAATTGCTAACATTACCACCACACATAGGGCAAATTTTGACAGATAACTTGTTAAATTCAGATGCAAAAGCAGGAAATGTACAATTTTTGCAAATTGCTAAATCATCTTTTACAATGTGTCGTCCTGTAATTATACAGAAAGGAAGTGTCTGTTTACAGGAGAAACAAGTTAAGGAATACTCTTTGACAGGTTCCTCACAGAAGGGACAATTACTATATTTTTCATCTACATCACCCTTTGAAGCATTTTCTCTTTTTCGAGCAACTTGTTCGATCTTTTTTTTGTACTTCTCGTCAATGAATTTTCTGTTCTCCGGTTTCATTAACTCGACTGCTGCATTGTAGGCTGTCTCGAAAAGCATTGCTTGGGCACAAACAACGACTGTTGATGTTAAGATTTGTATTTTGTGGGATGGAAATTTTGAGATGTTTTGGAGGACTCTTATGAGGAGACGACCCGCAATTTCTGGCCTTTTTGTTGCCATTAATGGTTTAACTAAGAGATATGAATGAACCACAACTAAAGATTGCTTTATTGTATTTGGCATTTCAATATTATTCTTAAATAACTCCTGAGTCATCTGAAATAGGAGATCCCTAGCTACACGGTAATTCCCTTTTAATTGTTCATTATCAGATAAAATAACAGCAACTTTTGCAGCCTCCTTATACCTTTTTATTGATATATAAAATTTAAATACTAATTTCGGATCTTTTGGTATATCACCATTATCCTCCATGAGATGATGCAATAATACATCCTGAAGTGAGGGGTCTTTACTTGCTGCAACACAGTCTATTGCTATAAGTAAAGCGTCATCTTTGTTATCTTTACGCATTAAATATTCTAAAGCTAGTGAATAATTTCCAGCTAGATAGTAGAATTTTCCACATTTTGTATAGTTCTTTTTCTCTTGATAATATTCTGCCATTTGATTGAATTGGACATTTGTTCCGTAACTTTCTAGGATGTCTTCATAGACAAGAATTAGGTTTTCAGTTTCTGCTAATTGGAAAGCTTCCTTGAAACATTGTGAAAAAACTAAGAATTGAATAGCTGATTTCTTATCATTAATGGAACAAAAGAATTTTGATACTAATTTAGCACCTTCAATACTTCTACTTTCTTTAACTAACTTAACAGCAGATTCTGGATCGTTAAGATGATCAAGATATACCCTCACAGCATTATCATAATCATGTCCTTTTAAATACCCTTCAACAGCATTCTGATATTTTCCTTCATTTTCCATAACCTTTCCAAAATTTGAATGAATCTTCGGGGAACGTACATGTTTAAGGAGATCATTTACTTTCCCATAATTCTTTGTCTTCAATGATACAGCAGCAGCACGGTCATAGAAATTACCTAATTCATAAAGATTAGCAGCTTCAAAATATTGTTTTTGTTGTTCCAATATCATTGCACACTCCTTTTTCAATGATCTTATTGGAATTGATGATGCTAGTGCTATACCTTTTTTGAAATCTCCAGTTTTCAGGCTTGTCCTAGCAATACCGCTGTTACAGATTTCATTGTGTTCATATTGTTCCTCTGTTGTATCACCATTTTCCTCGAATAAACCCATTTCATAGTATTTTAAGGCTTCTTTGTAATTACCCATAAATTCAAGTTGTTGGGCATATTCTTTTGAAATTATTGGAACATCATTTGGAGCTAAGTGATCGGCTAATGCTAAAGCTTTCTCCCAGTGAAGGAGATCTCTTCTCATGTCTAGAGCTTTTAGGGGAGTAGAACTTTTTAAGAATAATTCTTCTGCTTTGTCAAATTCTCCGATAATTAATGATAGAGATGCTGATAGAAGAATTTTTTCTTCTACATAGAGCAATTCTTCTAATGCCCAGACGTATGCCACTTCTCCAATGTGTTGATATACTTTAAGACCTGGAAAATGAATTAATAATTTTTTTAAAATTTCATAAAGCTACTATGAAAAAGTAGCACAAGGTGTTTTGCTTGTCAGAGAGACAAAAGTAAATAACTCTGTAAGTAAGGCGAAAGTTCGAAACACTTTCTAGTCGGTTTGCTATGATAGATTTGTTATCCCTGTCTGAACAACGGTAACATACATATAAAAACATTATGTCGATACAACTTGAACTGAGCTCACAAACGACTACTTTTTTAAAATTTTTTAAAGAACAGTCTTACCTATCTCAACATTTAAATCCTTCAAGACAGCCCTCCCAAAAGCGTGCCAGTGTTTCTTCGCATTCAATTTCTCACACAACCTCCATGCATTACTCCATCTATAAAAATTTTATTATGAATGGCAAAAATTAATACATTAAAATCGCAACAATTAAAAATCATTCATATATTTCCATAAAAAGATAATACAAAACTGTAATAAAAATACATTTATTCATAGAAATATTTTCCTATCAATTACTAACAAGTCAAACAAACTCTTAACACAACTGTATATACAAAAGTCATGTATTCACATCTATTATTCTAACTCTTTTCTTTGTACAAAAATAAGCAAGTTAACAAATAATAGCAAAACTAAATTAGGTGTTTAAATAGAGGACATCAAAATAAAATAAATGATCTTTTTATGGGTGATTCATATATTTAGATATATATTTATTAAATTAGTAATTGTGTGATTCTAACATACATGAAAGATTAAGAAAATTGGTGTAAGATTACAAATTTTTATGATTTATCGTAATTTTCATTAAAAATTATGTTTATTTATAATTTTATATTATTTTTATCTATCCTTATTAATATTAATTTATTGGTTGAAAGTGAGAGTAACGATTTGGCAAAGCCGAATAACACTTATTTTTTTGATTTGTACAATATCTACGTTTTGGAGCATTCTGCTAAAGACCTATGGAAATGTGACGATAAAGTCACAATATTCATTGAAAAAGAAATTTATTTCACATCTGCCACATGTTCTAAATCAAGTAATATTATTACCTTAACATGTGATGTATGTTTTACACTAATTACCCCTATTTTTTACAAAAATTAATTATAATTTTAGAGCCATAAAGATGCCTATCAATTTGTCTGGTTACCTTCAAATACCATTAAAACATTTAAAATTCAAATGTCTGTTGGTAATGAATCATTCACTGGAACATTTGATGGGAATATGACGAATTTAATGTCACCACAAATTGTGCTTATCAATCCCATTAATATTAATGAAACTAAGACAGTCAACTCTACGGATATTGAGGATAATTCATTTAATGCATATATTGTTTTTATGATTGCTCCTACTAACACTATTTTAAATAAAGAACTGGTGAGGTTAAGTTATATTAATGTTATTCTTGGAATCGTTATTGCTGTAGCGATTTTAACTTCATTGGTATTATTAGGATTTACGATATGGACGTTGGCACAAGCAGATTGTTGGAAAAAGAAGGGGCCTAGAGATAATGGAAAACCTAAAAAAAGAAGCACAAAAGTTTTGTATGATGATAATAATGCATGGATTGATATAAATGAATTACCAAGTATTAAAAACTTAAGTACTTCCTGTGATAATTTCACAGAACCCAAAATGGATGGAAGAACAAGAGTACGACCTCAAAGTAGTATCTTAGAGAACAGATCAAAACAAAGAAACCACCAAAATTTAGTTACATTCAGACCAGAATTAGCCAATTCTATCTACCCAGCATAAAAATATATTATCACTCAAAACATACCTTTTCAACATCAATGTTTGTTCTAATATTTTTTCAATTTCAGCTGTACTTTTTTTATTCCACAGCATGTCCATTTTGAAACTTTCTAATAAAACACTATTTATTTTACCTTTTGATGATAAACATGTAACAATCCCTTTATTAAGCATCAATGGTTTCATTCCATATGGTATTTTTTGCGAGTTAATATATGTTAACTTGTATTCTGTTGATTCTTTTTTCTCAATTAAGTAAATAAAGAATGTGTAATCATCATAAGTGATAAAAGAATTTTTATCTATTGTAAAGTTCTCCCATAAACAATTTTTGAAGTTTACTTTTATTGATGTTGTTGAGTTGAAGGAGATTAATTTGTTGTTTAATGGAGAGTAGAGGAATGTTTCCATTTTGTTGTCATAAAAACATAGGCGTAGACCGTCTTTTTCTGTCGATAACCATTTTATACCGGTGTTATGTTTATATTCGTTAACAAATGTCCATTCTCTAAGGGAGAAATGTTTGATTTCATTGTATGTTGTAGTGTATATTAAGAATCTCTCTGATAAATCCATGCATTCAATCTTGAGATCACTCTCCTTTTTGATTCTCTTGACATTTGCTTCAAAGGAGTCAGGAAATATCAACGATTGATTCCTTTCATCATCATAACCTGAATCGGATAAAATCTTATTCAGTTGTAGTTTACCTCCAGTTACCATAGCTGCAGCAAATTCATCATTTATTTTTATACTAGTAATACTAGAAATATACTCAAATTCAGTTCTTAATTCTCCACCTTTTCTACTGTACGTATAAAACCATACACGATTATTCAAAACAACAGCAATAAATTTTGATGAGATAGCTATTAAATTAGGTTCAAATTTTATTTGAAATTTCGTTACCTCATCACCTGAAGGTCCACTAAATTGTAACGTTAATTCTGTTAATGATGATAAGGTAACCGAACAATCTTTACATGCTGCACCAATAGTTGGTAACTTTAGTAAATACATGAGTACCATACCATTATGTCCAGTTATAAAAACAAATTGACCATCATAATTAGTACATGCCATTGCAGGACCTTTAGAATCAAAATCCACCTCCAGAATGTCTGTTACCTCACTTATATTATCAATAGATCGTATCTTTAGATGTGAATCACCAACAGATAACAATTCATTTGTCGTTGTATTCAATGATACATTCGACAACATTGTCTTGAACTCCTGAATAACATATAATTCCTGACCCATTTCAGATGGTTGTGCTGAGATACAAACAATATAACCATTACTAAATCCAATAAGTATACAACCATCAACAAACCACAAATATGAAGCCACATCACCGTATTTTTGTTGGAATTGCAAGTTAACAGGATTCTCAAAATCATTAGAATTCAGCAAAATTAAACTTTTATTCCCTATAATACCACTAATATACAATTCTGTATCATGTTCATTAGCATCCTTCGGCTGACTTTCATCACGCAACTTCTTAAATCTATGTGCTTTAATCATCTCAGCTGGAGCATTACATATCAAACAAGCTAAATTTTCACCATCCAGATTTGAGACTGATATCGAGGAGTCCTCTGAGGAGAGGACTAATAAATTATCTGACGTGAAACACCCACTTATTATAGCTCTTTGATGTTTACCTACTATTGGACTTTTTTTTGAAGTTTGATGGTCATATAAAATAAGGTTTCCTCTATTGTTGCCAAGTGCTAGTAATGATTGATCCTGTGACCAACACAAGAAAGTGGGATACTCTTTTGATCCTACACTACAATCTAGTCTGTCTATCTTTTTTGAGGATAACTCCCATAACGTTAGAAACGGGGAGTCTACTGTTGTGATGGCGAGGATGTTACCGAATCTATCCCATTCCATATTTTGTGTTGGTCTAGAAATGATAGAAAAAAAGAATTATACATTAATTGGTGATATAATCTTACCCATCTAAATCAAATTCATCTATAACTTTACCAGATTTATCGTATATTCTTATAAATGAATTAGTTCCAGCAACAGCTAAGTAGTTTCCTTCAGATCTCCAACGACATATTAACTCTCCAGCTCCATTATCTTTTTCTGTTAACTTAAATATTAGTTTCATATTATTAAAATCTTTAATTTAGATGAGATAAAGATAATATTGAATCTTAGGTGTTGCCTAGTAACCAAAAATTATGCGCTAAAAGTTAATTACCCTAGTCAAAACTCTCAAGGCAAATGATAATTAAAGAATAAATTAATAATTAAAAAAGTAGAACAAGAAGATTATAAAACAACATTTTATTTTCCACAGAATCTGTTCAACTTAACAACAATCAAATAAGAAAAACAAATTATGAAACAAGAGCAGAAGCGGTACTGGAGTCGTATTTCCAAGTTGGTGGGAGTTGTTTGGAAGTCTTGTAGTATCTGGCGAGGCGGTGAATTCTAGATTCAACAAGAATAAGTCTGTATTTAGAGTCAATATCTTTACGTTGTCTCTCTAAGTGCTTTCTAATGTTGACGGCCTTCTTAATTAAGTGGTAAAGATCTTCTGGGATCTCTGATGCCATACCCTAAAAATTAGTTATTAAAGAGATGTTTTGTTAGCAGTGTAATGAAATGAAATAGTGACCAATTTTTCTTGAGGTAAAGTTTTCCACTTATTAGGTGTCATTTCAAAACCCCGTCTAAAAAACTAGTCTCTTTTTGCTTTTTTTTAACATACTTTAGCTTTTAAGATACGGACGATCTTGTTTCCAGTGATACGACGGACTTGTGCAACTCCGTGGGAGTCACGAAGAACAACACCGATTTGAGATGGGCGAAGACCTTTTCTGGCCAACTTGACGATGTGATCTTGGACCTCTTCGGAGGTAAGTTTCATCCATGATGGGACGGAACGACGGTATGGGAGGGATGAACGGGAGTTACCCTTTCCTGGATTGTGCATACGGCCCATGACTACAAAATTAAATAAACCTATAATGTAAAATCCAGTGATTAGTGGAAAAAACTTAATTAATGATAAGAGAATAAATATTATTTAAAAAATATGTAATAATTTAAAGTTTATTCTTGTATACAATATGTTTGGGATTTTAATATCTTACAATCTATCGTTGCAAGACAAACAACCATGATGTTGGAATAAGGTCGCCTATAAGCTGATGCACTTTTTGAAGCCTTAAAAAAAGTCTCAAACTAGAAACAATTAAAGTATAAAGTTTATTTGTACATGTACTATCATTTAGAAAAAGGATAAAGACAAATAATTGTTATAAATAATAATTAAAATCTTAAAATAATTGATTTATTGTCCGTTTCTTCCTCTTTTATAACACTTATACCCTTGTCAGGTTCGATCATTAACTTAAGGAAATGCCTACCACTTTCATTACTACTACTATTGATACTTTTTTCATTATCATCATTAATTTGTGTACTAAAAATTTCTGGTGGTGTGGATTTTATATCTCTTCTCTGGGTATTGTTAATATTCTTGCATCTCATAACAACTCTTGAGAAGTTACTCTTCTCATTAACTTTTATTGATGGTGGCTGAGGTTTTTGAATCATTGATTTCCTTACAAAATCCTCCTCAACTTCTCTTAATTTCCCTGAAATCTTTTGATATAATAACCTATCTTTATCACCACATGATAATTGTACTGATGTCTTGTTTCTACACCTCTCCCCTGAATTGTAAACCTTCAAACTATTTTTTACATTTAATATTTCTAGTCTTAATATCGGTAATAAATGCATATTCATTTTATCATCATTAAGTTGAAGTCCAGTTTTTTTAGAATCAAAAGAATTTAGCTTTCTTATTTCATTTTCCTCTCTCTCTAATCCCTCATCAATACAATACCGGAGGATTGTTATTAAATTGTTGATTAAAGTTAAGTAATCGCGATTTTTACAACTTGGATTTTTGGTGACAATTTCAAAGATTCTCCAATTGGTTTTGAAAAGTTTTGTGGAGAATTTGATGAAGAGTGTTATGTCGATTGTCCTTCTGGTGATGCATTTCCATAAGCAGTCGTTTTTTATGTTGAAGAAGTTTAGTTCGTATGTTGTGTGGTTGTTAGATGATTCTATTTTTTCAATAAAATCAAGCCAGTATACTGAGAGTTTATCGTACTCATCGGGTGTCTCTGAGTCATGGATCATTTTTTTGTATGACTTAGAACATAACATAAAAAGATCTCTAAAGAGTGGTTGAAAACATTATTAAACTCCAAGTTTAAAAAAGAAATAACTTACAAATTTATTTTTTTAACTTGGTTATTTTCAATTAATCTAACACATTTAGCATAACAATCTTCTTTATATGCTTTCATGGCTTCGTTAAAGATAATTTTACATGTCTCACCCTCGAAATCACCGTCCTCCTCACCATCACTGAATCCACTGGAACTTCCTATACTTCGTAAGGTATCATTTTTACTGATTTTAAAGTTATTTGTGAAGTTTTTACTTAATGAAGTGATATCAAAATCATGGATATTTAATTCATGGCTTGATGTATCATCATATGAGGAAAGTGTTGAATTTTTTGAAGTAATAGAATTACAGTCGTCATAGAGAAAGTCAGTTGAAAATAAACTTTTCAAATTTTTCTCCATCTCAATACCACTATTCGAGGTTGATGATAATAAATTTTGAAGTATTAATAATTTCTAAAAAATATTAAAATAAAAATAGAGTAATAAAAATAAATTTTTTCTTTAGAATAAGAGTATATATACAAAAATATGTTAAATGGTTCTTATGAAATATATAAAATAATGAAAAGGGTAATTTTAATTTAACATACCTTACAAACATCATTTGTTAAGTCTTTAATTTCAGGCCTTCTCTCAATAACTCCATTATATGGTGAATTTAAATCTTCTATTTTTAATAAAAAATTATTTAGCGTTTGTAATAAAGACATATTTTCTTCTGAAGGTCGGTGTGTTGAATTGAGTTATATGTAGAATTTTTTCATTAAACTTTTTTAATTATTTCTTCTGTGTATTTGTTATATTTATTATCAATAAAAGTATAAAGGTTAAAAATAATATGTAATTTTATATATGTAAAAAAGATTAGAAGGCAGATGAACCTAAAAAGGAAGGAAGATTAAAGTACTGAAATGTAAATAAATTTCTTTTGATAACAAATTAAGCATTTAATAATAAATATCTAAGAAAACAAATGATTCTCTTAGTTTAGAAATTATAAAAAGGAAGTTAGATTGGTAGGTGAAATAAATAAGTTTTTATTAATAAATATAAATATATATAATATAATGTGTAGGTCAAATATTTTCTTCAAATTCTTTTAATGTTCACGCTTCTTACTTATGGTAGTAGACAGTTCTTAAAACTTAAATGTTACAATAATAGACAATTAACAAAAGTACTATCTTAACATGTTATCGATACAGAATAATGATAGATTAGGTAATATTATAATATGACATAACATAAGTTATATTATGTTATTATAGTTATAGAATTTGATAAATATTACTAAAATTTATTTAAACTATCAGATTAAAGTGTCAAATTGATGGAGCAATTTTTAAAATAATTGGATAAACTTTCAAAGAAAGCTAATGTCATCTATGTTATTTATTTATCTAACAAAATAAATATTAATTTAAATATATAAATAATAATAATAATTCTTTATATAGTATTTATTTTAATGGATAAAGTGAAATAATTGTTTTGATTTTTGTGAGAATGTTATCATAAAGGTGTAGTGTTGTGTTTTAACTGATAAACAAGGTAATTGTATTATCACAAAAACAAGAATGATCTTAATCATTTACATAAATATACTTAACAATATAAAAAAATAGAATTGAAAGTTGGTAATAAACATAAATTAAAGATTACAAATAAATTTAATTGACTCTTTGATTATTATTATTGTTAGATAACCATCGAAGAGACAAAATAATAAAAGAAAATTTTAATTTTACTCAATAATACTTTAACAATTAATACTCGATCATATGTTTGAGCTATTTACCTTTGATAACAGTTCGTTAACTACAATAAACAAACAATAGAATTAAAAAATTTACATATACAATAAAAAAACCCAAAAATTTCATAAAACTAAAATTATTAAAAACTTCATACTAAAATATATAAATAATAAAATACAAGAAATTCTTTTTACACGGAATGGAATGTTATAAATTTTATTAATCATAAACATACATAACATAATGTTATATAATTAAGATCATAAGAGGATAAAAATAATATAAAATGACATTACTTATAAGTAATAATAGTAAGAAATTTACAATAAATTTAAATGATATAAAGGAAGTTGATTATTAGTATAAATTATGTATAAATATTATAACAATAGAATGTAATTGGAAAAATTTACCAAAAATTGATAACTTTTTGTCTATGTCGCATATCCCAAATTTTTAACATTTATATGTGTCATTTAAAAAATTGATATATAAAAGGGAAGTTTCAATGAAGGGATGTGTTTAATGTAATAATCTACTTTAACTTTTTTGTACCCTTGATTACATTGATAAAAGAGGTGAAATTTAATTTTTTCATTGAAAATGGAATGTTTAATATTTTAAAATATTATTTTTATCTTATTATAAGGTATTTTATGGGAGTGTAGTCAAGTCAGCTTTCTTTTTTAACTTTCTACTTATAATTTTAAGAAATTATGATTATTTTTTAAATTGTATATATTTCATATTTATTATACTGCTTAGGTATTTATAATTAACAGGAATTTTAAAAAAAATCCAATAAAAATGTGGGGGATGCTCATTTGAAATCAAATAAATGATAAAAAAAAAGAAATAAAACATTACAAATTGTTTCTAAAAAACCTAAAACAACAACAATTTATATGCTTAAACATTACAATTACAGTTATAACTAAAAAGAACGGAGTCGCTAAAAATTTCTATAATAAATCATTTATTACTTGTATTCTTAAATTCAATTAAACTAGTTTTAATATAAAATTTCAAATCATAGACTTCAACGGAAGTTTAGATAATTAAATTATATATAATAATATATATATAGAGATATATCGAAAACTTGATATATAAAACAAAGTAAAAAAAGTTTTTAGTTAAGCTGTTTCATTAAAATTAATATTATAACATTTCGAAATGCTTTGAGGTACCGATTTATTTGATAAATGATCATTGTTTGGTGGAGTAAATAAAATTTTTGACACAATTCTTTGTTTATAAAATGGAAAAAAAGTCTTTTGGTAAGTTAACATTTTATTAAATTAAAATTTTATCAATTAAATTCTTGAAAATGGTATATAATATATATAACTAAATTAACTAAATAAAGGTTACCAAAAAATGAATTCATTTCACATAACCTTTTTTTCTGAAAGGAGAAACTATTTCAAATTAATAATTACATACGTTTTCTTTATCAATGAACATTTTTGTCTAATAAAAATTATATTTTTATATTGTTACACTAAAATATTTCCATTTGTTTCATTTAACAAGTTATTTATCATACCAGGAGCTTCATATAAATTCGTAAATGTTGTTGTATTTACTGAAGTATTTGTATTTACACCTAATGAATTTGATGATGCTGATGATTTTATTGAAAATGAAAGTGGTAATAGAGGTTGTTGGGTTCTTTGAATATTTTGATAATCAATTATACGTGTAGAAGTATTACTACTATTATTTGGTTGACTTACATTACCTTTAAAATTAACTAAATCATGATTAAATGAATTTTTACTATTAAAATTACCATCCAATGCCTGGTGATGTGGATCTGAGGAAGAATTAAAGTTTTCAAAGTTCGTGGAAAATGTTATGTAGATGGAATTCAGTATCTGATAGACTGATGCCATATGTATGAAATAATTTCCGTCCTGTTGTTTATTTCTCTCAGCTAAAAATCTTGTCATATCAAATAAATTGAAACACTTAAATCCTATTCTATTAAATGAATCAAATATCGTACTTTGTGCGATTATTTTACTTAATTTATTTGTTTGAAAGTTACTTGATACACAACAATGGTCTTTTAAAGCATTTATTAATGTTGATCGTAATCTCTCTACTGATGCGATATCTTGGAGATTGATATCATTAAAGTCTTTCCCACTAACATCTTCCAACTCTGTCTTTATTTTCGAATGAACATTCGAATCAATTGTCTCGTAATTCATTGCATACAAATCGTCTGAACATCTCTCGTTTTTTCGATTCAATAATTGAATCGTCATTAGCGTTGAGAAACTAGCATGATCCCAATTTAACTGGGAATGAAATATGTGGGCTATTTCACTAATACTATTGAATAATGGCTTGAAACACTGAGGAATTTCTTTTATGTCGATCCTTACATTTGATGCTGTAAAGTAAAATTTATTTCTTTTATCATTATCTTTATCGTTAGATTTATCATTGACGCGTAATTTACTATATGGGTAGTAATAACAAAGTTTTAATGATATAAGAGAAAAAAAATTCCTTCCTAGAAGGGTTGTGAAGTCTTGTATTTTCAAACTTGAAATATCTGGTATTTTCATAAAAAATTGATACATTGATATATATTCATTATTTAATAGTTTAATAATTTCATTCGGATCAACCTATAAAAAATGAAAATCATTCAAATTTCTTGATAAACATACCATAGAATCATATTTCTTCTCCTCACCGATAATACTATTTCCACCTTCGGTCCAGGCTCTTTGAATCATAGTAATAAGAGGCATCTGAGGTGATGGTGGTTTATCTTTAGCCTGACTCTTAGCTTTCGATGGTAACCTTCCACGTCGTCCCTGCAAACACCCATATCGTACAACTTCCTTTACCATGCCAACAGCAAGACACTTTTGAAACCTGCAATATTGGCAACGTGACCGATACCTCTTATCAATAGGACAATTCTTCGAACCAGCACACACATATTGTGCTTTTTTCTGGACCGTTCTCTTAAAAAATCCTTTACATCCTTCACATGTTCGAGCTCCATAATGCTGGCATACAGCAGTGTCATTACACACAGCACACAATTTGTTTGTTGTATCCCCGTTATTTTTTTGATCATTATCAATTATATTGTAATTATTATTTGTTACATTCGATGTTCCAAGTGACTGTGTATTATTATTATTAACAGTTACATTATTAATATGCCCTGTATATTGGTTTGAGTTTATTAAAGCTGCAGCTGTGATAGCTGAAGCACTGGTGTGATTTTGTGCTGACATGATAAATGGTATATTCGTGAAATTGGATGGGTGAAATGGATTTGGTTGGATTGATGCTGTATTGGAGAATGATGAAGTATGTGTACCCATTCCGGAACTAGTATAAGTTTTATCAGTGAAAGGGAAATTTAGATTCATGAAATTATGGCTGTTGTATGGATTATTAGCTGAGGTTGTCTTTGTGTTTGATGATATATCTGTAATACTTCTGTTTTTTATTGCTAATGAGTCATGTGACATTGATGAAGAATTTAATGACTCTTGATTATTAGGAATATCAAATGGTGTACTATAATTTATGAATGGATTTGGATAGGTATTTTGATCAAAGGTTCTACCTAGGTTGACTGTTGATGAACAAAAATTCGATGCTGGTAATGTAAGTGAATTATAATGAGTTGGAAATACGGTAGTTACTTGGTTTTGGGGAAATTCAACACTACAAAAATTAAATTACCAAAGATATTAATAAAAAAGAAGTCTACCTGTTTCCGAAGAACATATTATTATTATTACTAACGTTATCATGGTTCTGTGAAGTTACATTCAAGATATCATTATAAGTAAAACATCCAGGTGCATGATAATTTTGAAAAGTAGTGGTATTAAAATCATGAGAATTTTGAAAACCATTATTAGTTGTTGGGATATTTAAATCATTATTCGAAATATTATTAATTAAAGTTCCATTAATGTTTACATTTACAGTGCTATTATCATTATCCGGACTTCTATTTGTAGTAGTATTACCCTAAAAATGTTATATAATATTTAAAGTGTAAAAACGTTATTTAATGTCTCCTTTTTAGAAAAATATGACATATTATCTTAAGATGGAACTTACAACATTAACACTACTATCACTGTCTCTTATCCTTCCTTCACTTTGTTCTCTTAATATTTGTGTTGTACCAAAGTTCATAATATTATTAGAAAATTCCTAAAATTAAAAAGATGGTATTTTATTGTGAAAGGACATTGGTATACTCTGGATTGTAATATTTTAAATCAACTTTTAGAGGAGGATCTAATGGAATTAGGAAAAAAATTGAGATGTTAAAAAAATTTTGTTAACCAAGATCAGGGAGGAGTTAGAATGGGAGAAAGAAAAGCTATGATAAAAAAATTAATATGGAAAAGAATGTAGTATTTACATGGTAAATAATTACATTACACCCCACAATGAAATGATACAAATTTTTAACATTAAAAACTTAGTAATCAGTATGATGCAAAAGCTTCTACCTATTATTATAGTTATTACAAAAATCTCCATTACAAAAAGTATAAAAAATAAAAGTTATGCCATTTTTATAATAAAGGTTAAATAATGATAAGAGTTGTAAAAACTTTACAGACAAGAATGACTCTTCCAAAATTACACATCTTGCCAATAAATCTTTTAAATTACCAGGTTATTTTTGTAATTAAAACAAAAAATGAAAAAGCGGTGAAAGTAGGTTTGGAAGTTTTTAGGGAGGTAAGTTACAAAAATGTTGGTATTTTAGAGATTGCTTTATGAGTAATCAAGCTTAATATGACTAAGACAATGGTTTTACATCTCTAAAAAAGATGACTCAAAATTTAAAATTTCGGAAAACTGTTAAAACAAACTAGGAGAAACAAATAAATAATATTACAGCAACTACAACTTTGTGGATAATTTTTTGGAATTTTATATTACTTTTTTTGTTTCTTTTTTTTCGATTAGAAAAAATTTTTATATAACAATAATATGATAAAATAAATAAAATATTCTCTTAAAAAATAATATCTCATTAAACAACTTTTACCTAACTCCAGAAATTATATATCATCAGTTGATATATTCTTTTAAGTATCTGTATTTTTATTTTAAGTCCCTGAAGATAAGATTTACCGACTAATCTGTGCTTAATTAGGTAACTCATGGAATATTATATGTATTTTCATGAATATCCATATGGAAATGATGCCAGTTCTAGAAATGGACTCAATTACCTAGGGAGGTAATTATATTTCCATAAGATAACCATTAAACTTTGACAAAAAAAAATTGTTTTTAATATGTTGATAAGTATTGTTGAATAAAAATGGTGTATTTAATTGTCAAAAAGAAAGTATTACAATCAAAGGTATTGAATAGTGATAAGGAATAAAATAGGTATGGTAATGTAAAAGAAAACTTTGTGAATATTTAACCAATCTCATATGTTTTACATAAGTGTTATTTTTATATTAATTAATGATCAACAATTCTAAAAAAAAGAATTAGTTAGGTTATTATATTGAAGTTATCACGCATTTGAAGAATTAAAGATGTGTAATAATTGAATAAATTGAAAAGAATACAAAATGCATATAAAGACAGTAGATATTTTCTTAACAATATATTACCATTAAAATGATGAGTTATATATGTATATATAGATTTTTTTGTACTGTTATTCTCTTTTTTATTCAATTGATAATGATTGTTTTTTTATTAAAAAGGTAACTTCTATTGTTAATTTTATTTTCCTTTATCTTATTATATTTAAATACATTTCAATTGCGTGTATTTTAATGGACAATATACATGTATTTAAAAGCTTTGACCATTTATCACTTTCAATTTGGAAGTTACTATCGAATTTTATATGTAACAATTCTTTTCTCTATTTTTATAATATTTTAACCTTAAATTTAATTACCTTTGTCACATCTTTCTCATCAACATCTTTATTAAAAAATCATTGAAATTTAATGAAATTTTATTTTTACAAAAAAAGAAGTACCTTAAATAGATGAGACGCCACATTGGTGTAGATTTCGTTAATTTAAGATGTGTGAAAAGGTGAAAATTTCAACCGTCAATGGAATATCCTATTTTTAAAATGTACTTTTTTTATTTTTATCTTAAATTGAGACTTTAAATAAATTCCTTTTAACCTTATGACATTTATGTTTATTATAAATTTTAAATATATTAAAAGATGTATTTTGGTATTAAAAATCATTTAACAGACTTTATTACAGTTTTTTTTGTCCTATTAGCATATTTTAAATATCAAAAGGTAACATTTTTGTTCCAAAATTGATGAATTTGTTCTAAATTTATGATTTTAAATTATTATTTATGATGTCCTATCAAAATACCAATCCAATGGATAGAGATAACCTAATCTCTTAAACAGACGAATTAATTGTTTTAATAATGAGCTACAGTATGATTATTTTTTACCATTTCACCAACACCCACATTTGAAAAAAACCTACCGCTAACCATATTTATTTTTGTGAGTGTGGAAGACTAAAAATTGTTAACAAATACCATTTTCCACAAGACATAATGCTTTAAATTGAGGAAAATGTATGTTGTGGTTGATGTATAAAATCAAATTATTGACAATTTAAAAAATATATATTAAGAAAGTTTAATCAAATGATTAATGACAAAGATGTTTTATCTAATCATTTTATTCGGTAAATTATAAAGTTATTTTAATGTTAAAAAGATTAAGCATATGGTTGTTTTTTTGATGTCCTCCAACAATGAAGAAAGTATGATATTATTGTGGTTGGGACATAAATTGGGATGTAACATCCTTTATTTCTTCCCTATTTTTAAGGCGAATTTGAGAAAGTATAAAAAATATGTTATGCTATTAGTTACCACCCTCAAATAACAAAACCAATTTGTACAAATTTCTTTCTCCTTATTAATATAACAATTTCAAAAATTTATATTTTATTCATTATCTTTAATACCAAACTTGATTTCCCTTTAAACACAGTTTAAAATTTTCTCTCTCTCGAAAAATGGTTTATTTGAAGGGAAAAAAATTTTCAACAATTTAATTCATAATTTATAAAAAAAATTTTTCTAACAATACCACAAGGAAAAACCTTTTTTCACCATTATATATTTAAATAACTCATTCATTATAAGTGTATTTACTATTTACATTATAAAATTAAGCAACAAATGTACTTTTAGCAATTCGAATAAAAAATTCGTCTACCTACAAGGAGAAAAAGAAAATCATTTGTGCTTTTGTTTACCATAAAATATATGAATTTTTATAAAGAAAACGAGATAAAAAATATATATATTTTAAAAATATTTATCTTTTTGCAGAAAAAAATTAAAATTAAAAGTGGCTTTTAGAAAAATTTTATACCATTGCAATTCTTCTTCGTAGACAAATTAATCTTGTAAAATATTATTAAAGAGAGATATAATTATTAAGAAATAAGATAAAGAGTAATTTTAATTTAGCTTTAAAATAAATTAAAGAAAGTAATATGGGTTTTTAATTTACTTAATTATATTTACTACAAAGTAGACTTGTATTTGGTACCCCAATATTAGCTTTGAATATAATTTCTTTTTTCCCATTATTAGGAATACTTAAGATATTGACTAAAAAAGTATAACACTCTCCTTTATATGTTATTTTGCTAACTGTTATGTTTAACTAGTCCACAAACTAGTCAGGAATACCAATTACAGTTCCAATTTTATATTAAAATTATGTGTTTTTCCATAAATATAGGAAGAAATCGTTGGAAAATTCATTCTAATATGAAAAATATATTTAATTAAAATCTTAAATATATATATTTATTTATATTTTTATCTTTTCTTCTTATTGAAATTGAAACCTTTTAAAAAAAGATTATCCACTTCTTATTACGTCAATTGCCGTTTTGAAGATGTAAACAGTAAAATTTTTTAATAATAAAGAATAACTAAAAATCTTTTGAAAACTCTATTATAAAACTTAATGTTTTTGTCTATAATAATAAAAAAATATTTATTATATATTCATGATAACTTTTGAAAACTTAAAGACTCCTTTTATTTTATTATTTTATCTTTTCCTTTCTTTTCTTTATTGTAAACATCACCCATTAATAATGTTTCCACTTTTATCATTTTACAGCCCCGTTTTCAAAATTGAATGAAATTTTATAGTCTACAACAATAATCCTCATTAAATTTTAAAGATAAATTTAAATCTAACTTTAAAACCATGATGAGATAGACAATAAGGGTATATAAAATGTTGTTTTGACTTTTCATTCTAATATCATAGCAAAATATTTTAAAAAACCTAATATTTTATTTTATTAAACAAAAATTAATGTTTGAACAATAATAATGGGTTTTTTTGTCTATATTTTTTTCTAAAAAAATTGTTTGTTGGTTTATTAAAATATTACTCTGTTATGTACAACATGTAAAGTGTAAATAATTTTTTAAATATCTAATATAGTGCAAAATTAATAGTTTATTGTAAACAAATGTTAACACAGAAATATTTTTTAATTTTATATATCGTGGTACTTTCTATGGCATTTAACGTAACTTTTTATTATTTTTTTTAAATATTTTCATATTTATATAAAATGTCTGGATTTTTTATGTTAGATAATTTCTGAGAAGTGTGAAAAAGGTTTTGTCATGATGATAATGAAAGTGAAGTATTCTGGGAGATGATGGAATTTTGAGATGTCAAAAAATATATGTAAGAGAATCTTTTCTATATTTTATTAGTTAAATTTATTTTTTTATATATATATACAAAATACATTTAATACTTTTATTAGATATCCTACTATTTAACGTTACTCTCTCATTTTATAATTTTTTATTAGTATTATATATATTTTATACATATATTGTATATATTTATGTGTTTTCCGTAGTATAACACTTTAATGTGCCTGTCAAAGTAACATTTTTGGTTTTCAGAACATTTTAATTAATATTTTAAGAAAATTATATTTTTGCTAACATATATTTTATATACTAAAAAAATTTACGTATATTTCCATAATTTTTACTATCTAATATAAATTATAATTATGTTCATGTAAGTGCTTTATATTTTATTTCAAATAAAAGTGTTAATTCACAGAAAAGTTAAATTTTTCATACATCAATATAAGTATAATTTTTATAAATTAATATATTATAAATGTGCCACAAATATTAAATTAAATTTTTTATATATCCTTTTTTAACATAATGTAACATATATATGCTAAAATAAATTTAGTACTTTTATTCGAAATATTGAATAGAACTTTAAATATAATGTAATATCCATGGAAAAAGGAAGTTTAATTTGTATAAGGAAGAATTTAAAAGGTAGCTAATATCTCTTAACATTTCCCATTATTTTAAAGATATTATATTTTTTTATTATTATAAACGGCAAAACATTTGCATACTTATTTAAACACTTGAAAAGTAATTTTTTTCCTAATTTTTCAAGTATAAAATAGCTTTTGTATTCGTGTTTTTCACATAACATATCTAAGATTACATTTTTATTATTAAAAAAGACAAAAAAAGAGAAATTTTTTCCATATAATTTTTCCTATTTATCTTTACCTTATATTACAAGAACCTAGAAAAGCATAAAACAAGAAAAATTCTTGTTCCTATTAATTAAATTTACACTATTACAACATAATTTAAAAGAATGTATAATAAAACTAGGTATATCAAAAATGATAGTATACAATTTATACTATTTTAAAGGATATAGATTAAATTGTGATTTTTAATTTTTGACTCCAGTAAAATTATGATTAATATTATTTAAAATCTTATTTTCCAAGTAACTCACTTCAACATTATTATTAGTTTTTTAAAATAATGATAAATACATTATTAACACCTAATATATTATAAGTTTATTATCAGATTATTATTTTGAATAAAACTTCTCTGACTTTTTAAATACTTATTATAGAAATTATTTTTTGTTTTTTAACTAATATCCTTGTAAAGATTTATTTAATCATGAATGTTTTGACGATTATTTTATTTAAGTTACTTATAAATTGATTACTAAAAGCTTCTTGATTGTAAAGATTGAGTTGCTAAAATCTTGCATCCCTAATGGTGTAAGTTCGGTGTTTACACTATGACGATACGTTACGACCGCCCCAGACTGACTGTCACTGACGAATGGTTTCTAACTGAGTTGATAACCGAATACTACAAATGTTTTTTGCTTTTATTATCTTCATAAGAAATAGATTTTAAAAATTCTTTTTAAAAAGTTTGATAATAAGAGAAAATTTATAAATATTTCTATAATGTTTTCAGAAAAATCTATTATGATACCTATAACTAGCTTGGCAAGAGGAATGTCTTTAGATACTTCAAAGATAGTCCATAACTCAATTGACTCTCCAACAACACCAACAATATCACCAATAATTGTTATTGGGAAAAATCTCTTTAAATTTAAGGAACAAAAAGATGATGAAAGTAATTTATCAAACAATAAAATAAATAATAACAATAACAATTTAGATGAAAGTGAATTACTTTTAAATGGGCTTAACGATGATAAGATAATACAAAGAAACTTTAGTGCCGATAGTGATTCAAAAGATTTTTTATCAGCAAATTCACATTTCTTTCTTCGACAAAGCAGTGATACAAGCTACATTTATAGAAAACTTAATAGGAGTGAAGCAGTAGACGAAGAAGTTTGTGAATATAAACGCCCAACATCATGCAATACATGTACAGAATATTCAAATAACAATGAAAAGGTAATTTCATTTATTAAAAATAACAAAAAAAAATTTCTAAAAATATTTTTACATTTTATTCTATTTATATTTTGAGATTTGTTTTGATTTTTATCAGTCTTATGAAGTATTATTTTAAAGTAACATATTATATGTATGTAAGTATATGTGTATATGATTGAGAGATATAAAATGAAAATAACTTGATTACTATAATATATTCTCCTTAAATTTTTTCTAACAATTAAATACACTTGTATAATAATTGTATTTTATTACAAAAAAAAACATGGTTAATCTATTTTCTAATTTCACTTTCATGCCCAAAGGAAAATGCATCCTATGAAAATTATCGCTTTGTGGCAAAAACAATTATTATCTTCTTCAATATCAATTATTTTCTCAAAAAAAATTTCTTACATATCTCTTTTTGAAAGTCAGAAAACTTTCAATATCTTTATTTTAGTATTTTTGTTTTGTTAAAATTTGAGACAAAAAAGTTTGCATCATACAAAATTTCTGTTATATAAAACTGTGAGTGAAGAGAATTGCTGAGATGAATGAAAAAAATACAGCTTTAAAAATATTATTAATTAATTATTATTTTTAATTAGACTATAAATTATTTATCAAAATATTAGCTACGTTTTTTATTTTTTAAGGAAATAATTTGTTTTAAAAGTGTTCATTAAAATTTTCCTTTTTTGGATTTTATATTATTTTAGCATTACTTTTTTTTTGATTTATATGATTGTTTGTAGTCAAACTTTTTATGGTCCATCCTTTTTATCTTTACTGATATTCTTTTTAGTACCATCCTACAACATTATTCAGTTTAATCCCAAGATATCTCATTAACTTTTTGTCTTAACTTTTTTTTTTATATCATACATATTGAAATCTTTGTTAAAAAGACTATTTTCTTTTCCATAATGTAGTATTGTATTGTAACAAAAGGAAAAAAAAAGGAAAAAAATATAATTTGTCTTATCTTTTTATTCTTTTAAAATTAATTGTGATGAATCTTTTTTTGTACCATAATGTAATAAATGTGAATTTTCTAAAATGTCATTTGTAATATTAAAATCATGAGTAATTGTAAAGTTTTGTTATTTATCTATAAATTTTTAATTTATTTATACATATTTTTTACTCATATTTATCATTATTGCTATTGAAGAGTGTTAAACAAGAACTCTTTAAAAGGAAGTCAAAAATGAGATGGAAGACTATATTTTAGTAATACATAAAGCTTCACTCTCTCGAATATTTAGAAGAAATTTTTAAAAATTTGTTACCAATAAATTAAAGTATTACATAAATAATTATGTCATTCCTACCTCTTCATTCGTTTTTTAATTACCTCCAAAAGTAATTATATCATAAAGTTTGAAAATTTTTTATTCTTTTATTACCATACTAAGTAACTCTCTCCGCTAATAAAATATATATAAAAATAATGTATCAAAAATAAAACCCACATAAAATATTATAATTTTTAATACAATGTATGTACTTCAAAAAATGTTGTTTATACCTGTAATATCTATATATTTTAATATTTTATGTATATAAATATATTTCCCACCACTTTTAAATTGATTCCCAGCTAATATTACGTTTTCCTTATATCCACCACAAAGGAAAAATATTAAACCTAAATTTTAATACCTTTTGTTATAAATATTGTCCCTATTCAATACTCCATAAATGGATGCTGTTTCAAATTTTATTTTTTTTATCAGTACACATAATGTAATATCACATTCATATTTGCTTAAATATAAAATTTAAAAGTCAAAATACATTATATTTTTATTTTATATGTTTCGCCTTTTCTTAATAGAATGTTTTATAAATAAATTAAAATTAATTAATAATTCATGTAATGATTGAAAAATTATTATAAATAAGTAGATATCAATTAAACTTTTATTTTATTATTTCCTTTTTCTTTTAGATTTATAATATGTCTTCGTATCCCAATCAACATGCCAAATTTTTAAAGAGAATTAATTCATCATCATCTAATTATGTACAGTTGAATCAGTATAAGTTAATTGAAGATATTGGGCAGGGGAGTTATGGGATTGTTAAGCTTGCTTACAATGAAAAAGATGAAAAACATTATGTAAGTTAATTTATATATTAAAAAAGAATTTTATTATCAATTAAGGCCATGAAAGTGTTAGATAAAATGAAACTACTTAAAAACTTTGCTTGTTTTCGACCACCACCAACAAGAAAATGTAGACCACCCCCTTCAATAAGAGCTAATCCATTACAATTAGTCCAAAGAGAGATAGCTATCCTAAAGAAGTTATCGCATCCTAATATTGTTAAACTAGTTGAAGCATTAGATGATCCAGAGGATAAATTTATTTATATTATTTTCGAGTTAGTGGAGAAGGGTTCAATTATTGAAATACCGACAGATAAACCATTATCAGAGGAGGATGCATGGAAATATTTTCGCGATACGTTAAGTGGCCTTGAATATTTGCATTACCAAAAAATTGTCCATCGTGATATTAAGCCATCTAACTTGTTGTTGTCGGAGACTGGGCAGGTGAAAATTGCTGATTTTGGAGTGTCCTGCGAATTTGAGGGAATTGATGCATTTTTGACGGGTACAGCAGGTGCACCAGCTTTTATGGCACCCGAAGCATTGATAGAGGATGCCTCACATTTTTATAGTGGTAGAGCACAAGATATATGGAGTTTAGGTATAACACTATTTTGTTTTGTCTTTGGTAAAGTACCATTTTGGGATGATTACATCATAGCACTACACAAAAAGATTAAAACACAGCCATTAGAAATTCCCAATGAACCAATAATATCAGATAGTTTAAAAGATTTGTTGAATGGTATATTAAAAAAAGACCCTGGTCACAGGCTAATGTTAGGTGAGATAAAAAATCACTCCTGGGTGACGAAGGATAACAAATACCCAATGTTAAGTGAAGAAGAAAATTGTCATCTAGTGACAGTTACTGAAGAAGAAATAAAAAATTGTGTTCGTATTATACCACGTTTAGATACCTTAATTTTAATTAAATCAATGGGTCATAGAAAAAGATTTGGTAATCCATTTAGATCAGCTTCGAAACCTAGAACAATAACAAATCGCAAATGTAAATCAGTTAGAGATTCTAATTACCTCACACATGGAGGTAAAAACATAGAAAATGGTGTGAAGGTATATGGAAGTTTAAGCGATAGACCGGAATTGTTAAAAGAATCGCAGTCTATAGATATTACCGATAATAACTCACTCGAAAGAAAATTAAAAGAAATTTCATTACGTTAACTATTTGTTTGTATTTATTTTATAATTTTTAATGTCATATTGTATATTGCAACAATTATAAAGAAAAAATCATGTTTTATGTGTTGTTGATTTCACAAACAACAACTCTTTTCTTTTTTAATTATTAAATGATCACATTTATCACTACAATAAAGACTTTGTTAAATATGAGAAATAAAATAACTATATATTTATTAAAAATTTTTTTTTTATTAATTGTATACCATTTTAAGCCCTGACTAAATATTTTTAAGCGTGATAAGAATTTTTAAGTATCTTTAAAATATTAAAATCCAGCTATTAATAATATTAGTTTTATAATAGATTCTGACTTAACTTTTTTTATCATTTGAATATAATGTTAAAATAATTTCCTTTTTCTATCTTTAAAACATGCATTGTCTAAGAGTAATATTTACTCTATTGATTTTCACTAACAAAATAAATAATATCTTTTTGTAATATTTAAAATAATAAGTGTGTTTGCATTTTTTAACCTTTTATAAATTTACCTCAACTTAATATAACAATAAATATTTTCATTGAAATCTTTTATGTATACCGATGATAGTTGTAATATAAATTTACATTCTATGAAAGATAAATTTTATCTGTTTATTTAAATCAATATATCCTCTATATCTAATAATAATTTGACATTTAGATAGTAGCTTATTTTGTCGTAAAGATATGCCGTCTCTACCGAATTCAAACTCTACTGAAATAGTTATCTCGACTACATCAAGTGCAATTTTTAATGCGACGTATGTCTATAATGATGGACCACCGTTCGGAAATGATTCTCAAAAATTCGCATTCTTTCTATGTGGTACAATTATTGGCATTGGTGCATGTCTTTATCTTGCATTTGCAGCCATAAGAGATCGTAGAATTAGAAAAGAAAACAACGCGACATACGAAACGAGGAATGTATTACCAGGATACGCTGAAAACGACGATATCGGGAGGGCAAAAGAAAGATTTAAAAGATGAAATCCACCAAATAATCTCATCAGATCCTCGGAATGACATTTTTTAAAATTTTATTTTAGTGTACATATTAAATTAATAAATTTGTATGATATCACTTTAAAATGTTTTTCATATCTAATAAAATATGTAATATGTGACATTATCATTTGAAATTCTATTTATACATTCATGAGATATTTATAAAAAGGGAGTTTGTAGTAACTTAAAGATCAAACTTTATTTTTTTTATGTACCAATTTTTTTAATAAACTCACAAACTGCAAAAAAAGATAAAATTGTGGGTAAATTGGAAATATTATATTAACATTCCGTTCCAACATTAAATACTCCCATATACATATAATTTATAATGAAACAATTTTGAAGATCTGCAAAATTTTTACCAATACCTAAAAGGGGGTAGTAAATGGTGTTGTAATTATTTGTTCAAAAAAGTGTTGCTGTTTATATTATGATATATAATAAAGTGGGATGATTTTAAGATATAAATTATACTCTCAATCAAAATTGGTAGAAAATTTTAATATTTTATATTGTTTCATTCTTGTTTAAACTAAAATTCAAGGGTGTTTTATTTTTTATTTTAGAGGTATGTTTTTGATTAGGGGTAAGATTGAAATTCAAATTCATTTACAACATACAAAAGAGTTACACTTTTTAAAACACTTATCAAAAGTGAACGATAATAAAAAAGAAAGTTTTTAAATTTATCTATTTAGTATTTAAATAGTAACCACTTTGGTTTTTTTACTAACATTTTGATAAGCACGACATTTTTAAACATTGGATGTATATGTATATATTTATATATATTATATAATTAGAATATATTAAATAAGGTAAACTTTTTTTTTATTAATCTTCAAGCTATAGTAAAGATTAGAATGTTAAACAAAATCAGATACCCATTATTATACTAACAAATATATGGTTTTTTTTTAGTTTGATGTTAGCCGAATCTGTCTCAAAAACTTGATTTTATGTAAACTTTATCTATTAGTCCTTAACATATCTTTACATATTTTATATTTATCAGAATTAATTATCACTGATTTCGATTTATTTTAATGTTAAATATATTTGAAGTTCAAAGGTGGTGAGATAATGAAGAGGTAAAGAAGAGGTAAAAAATCTAATCTTAGAAACGTGAAGATGAAATATTTTGTTAGACAAATATTAAAAATGTTACTTAAGTGTTGAATTAACGTGAATCAAATTACTAATAAATTTTTTGAATTTGTTCAATTTTTTTAAGGATAATTTTAGTTTGAAAAATTATTTTTACTAAAATACAAAGCACAAATATTAATATACATATAAAATTTTTTCTTTTTATTCTATATAAGATTCAAATACTATATGATAAACACATTCAATGGTTTATTTTAAAATATTTTTAAATACTATTATTTTTTTAATTTCTATTGTAAATCTTACACATCCAAATGCAGCAGAACATTTATTTAGAAGTAAAGGTGTTACTAAAGTAAGACGGATTAGATCGGATGGTGGTTTTGATCCATTGAATGCTCATGGTGGTGTTTTTCGTAAATTAGATTTGAGTAAGGATGAGTTGCGGTTGATAAGTGAGTACCATGCATTAACGGAATATGGTAAAATTATCGATCTTATGGAGTCAAAGATCCTTGATTCTGAGGATATGAGAAATAAAGAAAAGATAAATTTATTGAAGATTATTCATAAGATGAGACCACCAAAGTCTGTTAAGCATTTATTAACTAAAAATGATAAACATAAGGTATGTTGCCTTAATTTTAATAATAATTTTTATTATTGTATAATTTTAATAAATAAATTCTTATTTAGATGAAACACCATTATCATAAACAGGAGATTGGCCAAGCAATGGATATAATTTTAAGAAGGTTAGATGAGCAAGACCCATCAACGAGACGTGAGATTGTTGATTATTTTGGTTTAGGAAAACAGGATCCAAAAAACAAAGAAACAAGGAGTACTGAAAGATGAAATAAATAATTATTTTTTAACAACACGCGCATACTAGTATTTACCAACTTTTTCAAATGATTTATGACTTAAAGAAGAAGTATTACAAAGATAAGTGCTAATTTTTTAATTGGTATTTTAATCGTTGGTTTGGTGGCATTTTCTATTCTTAAAATCGGTGATATTTCTAGAAGAGAATTAAATTATCATGCAATTTCTTTTTACTACACATATGTATTAATATATACATTGAAGTGTTATATAATTTTCTTTATATAATACCAATTTATGTCTATATTTCTTTTGTTTATATATACATTAAATAAAAAAATAAATTTTTATATAATAATTTTGTGGTATATGCTTTTTCAATATGTATTTATGAGTTGAATGTTGATTTTTTTTTAATGATACATCTGAAGATTCTATTATTAATGCTTGTTCTCATGATTAATCATCTATTTGAATGCCCTAAAAGAATGATTCAAAAAGTTTGTAAAAAATGTCTGTTCTCAAACATTTAGTTTAATAAAACAGTAGAAGCTTCCTTTCTTTAAACATTACTTCTAGCTTTTCCAGGAAGTAATTTGAAGTTACTGTTTTTCTAAAGCTTTCATTGTTGTAAAACAAAGCTGTCATTAAATGCATATAAAGGAAATAGAATAAATATAGTTTGTTCATAATAAAAAGTTTTTTTTCACCTTCTGTCTTATGTATAAATATTTACATGTTATAGTACCTCTTACATCAAGTAGAAAAAGAAGTTGGGATATATTTATTTTACTTAAGAAAACTTTTATTTATGTATATTTTTTTGCACTATCCTAATGTTTATTGAAGGACATTTTATCTAATAAATATATCTTTTAAATATTTATTTGTTAATCTGTTAGATTGTGTAATGGCATTTAGATATGTCATTAATGATGATGTGGTAAGAATGAATTAGTGATAGAATTAATTTATTTTATATGATTTCTATGAATATTTCTAACTTTTCCCTCTTTTTACAACTATATATGTATTAGAAATTGTAAAATTAAATGTTTTTTTTATTTTTAATGATTTTTGTTTTTGTGTTTTCCCATATTTGGCACGCCTTCTCTACAATCTCCACCTAATTAATCAAAGTTATAACATTATAAATTATGAAATCAAAAGTGTTATAGGAATGAATAATAATAAAATATTATGTCGATGAATATTATTATATAACATTTATGATAGTTTATAGTATGTTTACGATATGATTAAACTGTCAGTGATTATATTTATACTTCAACAAGATTGTTTTCCATTTAATTTTATGTTTAAATTTAAAGAATATCTCTGGATACAAAAATAATCATTCTTTTATAGATAAAAGATTCGTTTGATAAGATATTTTTAATATATTATATTTTATGAGGAGATCATATTGAAAACTAATGAATTTTCTGTACATTTTTACTATTTTATGTTTAAAAACTATAAATATTATACTAACGTTACCAATATTGAATTATAACAATATTCCCAATAATTTTTTAACGATAACTGTTAAGACGACATCTAAAAATTATGATACAAGGGTCCGGGATATTTTAGATACTTGGTTTAAAAAATTACCTAACAATATATGGTTTATCACAGATTTGGATGATGATCAGATATCAACATTATCTGGAAATCACTTGATATCAACGGAATGTGGTATGGAGCATAAAATTAGTGATCTTGTATGTAAGATGGAAAAAGAATTGGAAGTATTTACTTATCAAAATTCTCTGTGAGTTTAATATCCCTATTATAACAATATTTTTTTCTAGATGGTCATGTCATTTTGATGATGATAACTATGTTAACATAGACAAATTAATAGAACTCCTGCAGATATTCGATCCAAGTTTACCATATTTTTTCGGTAAAAGAAGTATTAAAAATCCATTGTATATTAATAATTTCAATTTAAAATATGCTACTGGTGGTGCTGGTTTCTGTATAAGTAGAGGTATACTATCAACAATAGAGAAAGACATTAAATATGGACGGTACCTTGATATAGCATTTGATAATAGGCTCCCAGATGATATGGCATTCTCTTATTTTTCTAGGTAAGTAATTAGAAACGGTTCATTAATTTTCTTTAAAAATCAATCTCCTTGACGGTGTGCATTATATCTAGAAGTTAATTATTAAAATTTTCGCATACTAAACTTCACTTCACACATCATTTAAATTAATTATATCTCTAATGACTTTATGTTTTTTTCCAGAATACAACTACAATTTTCCATTAACAGTTATTGATGGTTTTCACTCACACCTAGAGATGGAATCAAATATATTAAATCCAGATGATGAGATATCATTTTCTTTTAATGATATGAATAATGAGAATCAGCGAGTTAAGATGATTATACCTGATTATTGTGTCTTTCCAAATGATAAGAGATTTATGAGAGCTCTACATTGTCTTGTTGAGGAGAGGAGACATAGGAGGATAAAGAATTAATTTTCAAAGAAGTTTTTTAATAATGAATAACTTAAAGATATATTTCTAGCGATTAATAACTAATGTTTTTGACATTTAACTATACAAAACTACACTAACTAGTCTTTAATAATAAATGTTCATACATCATACTTATAACAAAGTTTCTATAGTTATGGAAGAAAGTTTAAAACAATAGATATGTAGTAAAAAGAGAATTTTACATAATTTTATGGGTCATTTAACGATCCTAACTCTGGTTGAATTTTAACATAATGTCGTTGTAAACATTGAAATATTGTATAAAGTTTTGCCATAACATATCTTATTTATGTATAAGATTAAAGAGCTACCGATTCCTGCAAGTAATATTTAATTAACGTTTTATTATATAATATTAGTTTTTATGTGTATAATTAAAATGAATAATAATTAAGCAATTTAAATGTCATTTTATGTGTTAGGTGCAAAAGTTTTGACGTTTTATGCCTTCTTTTGAAGTGTTAATTAAATAAATATTTTATGGCCTGGAAGGTAATAAAAAAACGCTCGTTTTTTCCCTGTGAAAGATGTATATATTCAAATATGCTTTCTTATTAAAAAAAGTACTGAAATTATTTGTTATATGTGCAAAAAAATGCATTCTTAACATTTTTTGACCACCTAGATTTAAGAATCTGACTTTGGAATTTTGCATGTAGGTAGATTGAAACATACTCTACCGTAATCTAGAAAAAGTTTTCCCAGAGTGAAGAAAACTAGTGTCAAAGTGCCGAAAATTGTAATTTTGTGAATTAATGGCTGAGGCAATCTAACAAACACATACAAATTAAATATAAATGTGTATCATTACTATGTCCTAGATAGCTCAGGTATATAAAGTTAAAAAAATCATGTTTTTTTTTATTTTTATAATTTTTCTTGTGCGAAGTTTAAATATAACTTCAAAATTATATTGAATTTGTGATTGGGTTATTTTTCCTGTGTATATTAAAATACGAATTAAAATTGTAAATCATTTATTTCTTCACTTTTCTACTCTAAATTGAGTTATACCGATTTGAAATATTAAAACATATCCCTTTTCGGTAATTTTAAAAATATTAAAATCTCATAATTAATTAAGAATGTAATTTATATAATTTACATTATAAAAAAACTAAATGTTAAGGATACGGAGTCTTACATTGGCTCCGGTATCTTCCCTATCATTACTCTTACTTCTGGTAATCATAGTTAAACAAAAATTTTATTTTATACTCTAAAAAAATACAATAAAATGATATGTCAAATAGTTAACCTACGGAGCTTGTTAACTAGTTATTATACAGGTGTTTGTAATACAATAAATGGTTAGCAGGCTTTGTGGATGTTCCTTTATATTCTAATTTTGATGACACTGACGATGTGTCAGGCTTAACACTAAATACAAGAACGATATTAATCTTACTGTATTACACTTCTTGATGTAAAAAATTTAATATAATCATCAAGATTTCCATTTAAAATTAGCGTTTAAAGAGGTTTAGATATAATATCATGTATTATCAATATAAACTTTCCACATATTAATAAGGAAATAAAAAGAAGAAATCTTTTTTTAATAATATTTATTTTAATAAATTTAAAGGTTAATGTTAAAGCGTTTAAAGATAAGGTGTATTTTTTAGTATTATTTTTATATCTAAATAAATATCGAAAGAGGAATATTGAAGTAGATTAATGAGTGCTACATAGTACCAGCTTTATAGATTCACCACTATAAAGTTTCTCATTACGCTTCCTCTCACAATATAGATAATATTATTTGTTATAACTATTAAAAAGAAATTAATTAGCATTAAAATGAAGTTTTTTTTTTATGATTTTCAAAGACATTGGATAAAATTATTTTCGTTACTATAACATATTTTTCCATTTTTTATAGAAGCCATTTAAGAGCTTTCTTGACCATTGTTGGCATCTGACTCCACTCAAAGGTTATCCTGTTACTTTTATCGTGACTCTCAATAACTGTTTTATATTTAATTGGTTTTGTTTTATCGATAACTCCAGTTGGGGCCATTAAACCATTATTGGATGCTGACTTGGCATTGGCATAAAGGTATTGTGCTAACATTTCAGTTATTCTATCAAAACTACTATTTATAGATATACATATCTTTGGATCGGCAGGATCTCTTGTCATACCATGTGGACAGGCACAATAGAAGTCTCCTGGTGTATTTACACAACCGTGTGAACAACCACCGTTTTGTTGAAGGCATTCGTTAACATCTAGAAGGAAAAAATTAATATTTGTATAATACGATAAATAATATGTGTCAAAAATGGGGAGGAATTGTTAATTAAATCACACATTATAAATAATAACTTACCATAACATTGACCTTTGTTGTAATAATAACCACTTGGACATAAACCACGATGACTTTGAATTCTACATGGACAGTCATCAGGCTTAACATTTGGTGGTAACGTTCCAATAGGACTAAAGGTATGCTCATATAATTGAAGATCACATGGTGATGGGGCAGTAACTTCACCCTCATTATTACAAGTACATTTACATTTATCAGGAAGTGAAGTATCTAAGGTATGTTCAAAATCATCTGGAGCCATTGTATCCCTGTCAATGTGTACAAAATTACAATTAGCTAAGTTATATTTTAGATCTTCTCTCTTGCTTTGATCACTTGTAAATACGCAAACATAATAGTTGTTATCTGTTGGGAGGTCCTCGATTTTTTTACCGAAACCATCTTTACAGGTAGCATTTGTTGATAACCAGTTTTTCAATGGAATAGTTACATCTGGGGAGTATTTGATTACGTATTTTTGCTTATCATTAGTACAACAAATCCAAGATACTGAAAGTGAGTTTGGTGATGTACCAACGACACTGATGCGTGATGGTTTATCTTCATTAATCTTAGGGATTCCTTTTTCGTCTTTGTGAACGATCTTTTTCTTACCATTAGCCTTATCTTGAGTTTTGATAGCTTCACAAATGGCAAATGATGTCCAAGATGTAAACAATTTTTCAACATTCTCCCATTCAGAAAGATGAATAACTCTTGTAGGTGAGTTACCAGATATTTTTGTTAACAAATCAGATGATGGATTTCTAAGAGAGATTGAAACAATATTATGAAGGAAATCATAAGTAGCAAATTCAGCTGGTGGTAATGGATCATCCATAGATGTACCATCAGATGATATAACAATCATGACTTTAGTTGTACCAGAGATAGCGTTTTTAGCTGCTTCCATTGTAGCTTCATCAATACCAAGACCGAGTTGTGGTGATGAGAAATCATTTAGTTCTTGAGTTATTGAGGATAATTCATGAGATAATGATTCAATGTCTAAACCTAATTTTCTATCTTGAATACCTTTGCTGTTGACAGTAATTAAGTTAGTTACAGCCATCATAGGTGTTGCTCCGAATTTATCATAGAAGAAGTTGATTAATGATTTAATTGTATTTTTGAAGTCATTTTCCTCACTACGCGATGTTGTATCGATAACTAATGAGAAGAAGAATGGTCTAATGATGCCACCTTTACACAATGGTGTTGGTTTCAATGATCTCGTTGTTCTGATACTTGGTGTTTTTGTAACATATTCATTAACATCAGCATCTTCAGTATGATCAGTTGATCTCTTAGTTGTACTTGATTTATGAATACTATCAGTTTCCTCTTTAACAATAATACTACCACATAAAGCTGTATTAATCTTTTCTATTCCTTCAGTACGGAATTGATCAACATCATCAATACTCATTAATCTATCATGAGCAAATTCTTTTCCAACAATTCTTCTCAAACTACTTAATTGATCAGCATCAGGATTGATGGCAAGTGCAAATACCTGTGAACCATATGTTTCTCTTAAATCATATGCAGCACCAATAGTGTTACCTCTGTTTTTACCTGTTGTTATAAGTAAAATAACGTTAGGAATATCTTTACGTCCATGTTCAGAGAGTTGTACTCTTGCTGCATCGAATCCTTTAAGTGCTATTGGTATACCACTTTCTTTTTCTAGGTCCTTGAATATTTGTAATATCTCTTCTTTATCTTGATAATGTCCTAATGAAACTGGTACATTAACTTTATCAGAATATTGAATAAATCCAATACGTACAACATCAGGAGCCATATCTAAATATTCATCAATCAATGTTCCAAGACCATCCTTGATCTTTTCATAAGTAGCAGCATCAACATTGTCGGAAGCATCGAGAAGGATAATGAAATCTAAAGCGAAATCAATCTTATCACATTTCTTTTGTTCATAATAAATTGGTGCAATTGTATAACTTGGTTTTCTTGTTGGCCATGGAATGTTTTCATCATCAACAACTCTTGGTGAATATCTACAAATATCATCAGCAATAACTCCAAGATCAGTTGGTTTTGTATTCTTCCATCCATTAACTTTAACAATACGTCTTTCATTACCCTCTCCAACTAATTTACGGTCCTCCTCATAATCTCCATTATTTGAGACAACATAAATGTTTGTTCTGGTATTTTCACGGAGTTGTTTAGCAGGTGTTGCTATATCAGTAGTTGATTTACCATTCTTAAATATAATGGCAACATGTGGAACATTTTCATTTTGTTCAATTATAAATTCTCCAACAGCTTGAGTTAAGGCATTAGCTAAATTATTGTCGCCTTTAAGGCGTCTGGCATCACCTAATTTAAGTAGTAATTGTGCTTCACTATCATAATCACCGAATGATAAAGTAACTTCAGCATTCTCTCCGTATTTAAGAAGACCAACACGTACTCTATTGACATCAAGATTGAAATGTTCAACTAAGAAGTTCTTGGCTAATTCTTTCAATAATCTGTAGTCTAAAACTTTAATGTCATTTGATGCATCGTAGATAATTAATAAATTAATGTAACTGTTAACGTAACAATGTGATGATGTTCTACTGACAGGTCCAATCATTACATGGTATCCTTTATCACCAATAGGTAATGGTGAACCATTAATACCAAGTGGGACACCGGTTTCTGAAGTTGGTATAACATTTCCATCGTGATCAGTGTAGAGTTTATCAGATGTTGTTGGCATATATTCACCATGGATATCTGTAACTGGGAATATTGGTTTACCGGTCTGGGATAATTCTAAGATTTCACCATTTGGTCCAATAGCTGGATAGACATACATACCATCATCATTCTTCTTCAATACATTTCCATTTGGATCTAAAGGTTCGTGGTTATCATTAACTGGAATAAGTTGTCCAATAGGATTAAAGAATTGTCCTGTCTTAGAATCTTTCTTCAATGGAGTATTATCGTAACTTAATATACTATAATCTTTATCAACAACAGGAATACCAGTTGGTACCAATGTTGTTTCATCTTCCTTAACCTCTTCAATATAATATTGTCCCATAGCATTTGTTGGGAGTACAGAACCATCTGGAGATAGTGGTCTTCCTTGATCATCAGTATTAATTGGTGTTCCCTTGTGATCAACAAATACAATACCTGTTTCATCTTTTTTCAATGGTACACCGAGGTGATCAACAATTTGTAAAGTTTTATCAGTTGGGAGTATATCACCAGTAAGTGATGGATCATAAATGAAGTTACCGAATTTATCTTTACTCATTGGTTCACCAGTCTTCTTCAGTGGGATACCGGTTGATGATGTTGGGATTGGATTGCTTTCTTCATCAACGTATCTACCATCAGGGGCTTGAGTAAGTGGTTTTCCATCAACACCAACGATTCTGTAGATTGGTTTTCTTGATGTATCTGTTGGTAAGATTTGTCCACTCTCATCAACGTAAGGATAGATATAGGCACTTGATTCGTCTGTTGGTAATACCTCATCGTTTGGATCTAATGGTTGCATATCTTCGTTGAATTTAACGATTTCTCCATTAGAATTAATGAAGTTACCTTGATCATCCTTTTGAAGTGGTTGACCATCTGGTGATACAATAATAATTGGTTTATCTGTTGTGGAAACTGGTTCAGGTAAATAAATGTAATTTCCTTTATCATCTTGTTTCAATGGTTTATTATCATGCCCAAGAGGAATACCTTCATCGGTTATCTTAATAGGATCACCGTTCTCATCAACATATTCTCCATCATCGTTCTTTGGAAGTAATTGTCCTTCTTTATTGACAATTGGATAAACTGGTTTACCATAAGCATTTGTTGGTAATGCTTCGCCACTCTTTGGTGTTTCATAAACGTATACTCCTGGTTCATCTGTTGGGAGTGATTGTCCTGATTCACTAACTGGGACTCCTGTAATTTCAACGGTTGGTATTGGTTTTCCAGCATCATCAACTCTAGCTCCAGTTGTTCTTGATGTTGGGTAAAGATTTCCATCTTCATCAACAATTGGGTAGACTGGAACTCCACTGGTATCTGTGGGTAATACTTTGCCATCAATGTCAGTTGCTGGATATACGAATTGATTTGTATCCCTTGTTGGGAGGACATTGCCTTCTGGATCAAGAGGGCGATCTTGAGAATCTAAATCAATTTCTTCACCAAGTTTATTGACGTATCTTCCAGTTGTAGATGTTGGTAATGGTTTACCATCAAGATCAATGATTTCATAGACAGTTCTTCCATAAATATCTGTTGGAACAACTGTTTGCTTCCTCTTCATCATATACATAGACTCCTGATTCTTCAGTTGGAAGTGGTTGTCCCGTTTTACTAACAGGGATACCAGATCCTGAAGATGTTGGTATTGGTTTTCCAGATTTATCAACCCTTTCTCCAGTTGTTCTTGCAGTTGGGTATAATTGACCTTCAGAATCAACAATTGGATAAACTGGAACTCCACTAGTATCAGTTGGAAGGATATTATTTTGACTGTCAGTGGCTGGGTATACATATCGATTAGTATCTTTAGTTGGTAAGACTCTTCCATCTGGTCCTAATGGACGATCTTCAGAATCAAGTGGAATTTCTTCACCAAGTTTATTGATATATTTTCCAGTTGTAGATGTAGGTAGTGGTTCACCGTCAGGTCCAATGATTTCATAAATCTTGTCACCATAAATATCAGTTGGTAATGCTTTGCCAGCCAAGTGTGGAGCTTCGGTTCTGTGAGTTGCATCATCTTCAGTCTTGTAGACGTAATTCCCTCTATTGTCCTTTTGAAGCAATTGGTTATCTGGACCAATTGGGATTCCATCATCATTAGTTTTAATAACATTTCCTTCTTGATCAACGAAATTACCTTCTCTGTTCTTTGGAAGTAACATTCCGCTTTCATCAACGATTGGATAAACTTTCTTACCGTAAATATTTGTTGGAACGACTCCTGGAGTTATTGTTGTTTCATAGATGTATGATCCAGTTCTATCAGTTGGAAGTGGTGTACCAGTTTGATCAACAGGGATTCCGGTTTTGTAAGCAGTTGGAATTGGTTGTCCGGAATGATCAACTCTAGCTCCTGTTGTTCTTGAAGTTGGGTACAATTCTCCATCGGAATTAACAACTGGATATACTGGGATTCCACTAGTATCAGTAGGAAGAATATTGTTATAACGGTCAGTAGCAGGGTAGACATATTTACCTTCATCGTCAGTTGGTAAAATTTGTCCATCTGGACCAATCGGACGTCTAGTAGAATCGAGTGGAATTTCTTTTCCAAGTTTATCGACATGTCTTCCAGAAGTACTTGTTGGTAATGGATGACCATCTGGACCTATGATTTCATAGACTTTTTCACCATAAACATCAGTTGGTACTCCAATATGTTCTGGTGAAACTTCTGGTTTGTAAACAAAATTACCTTCATCATCCTTTTCTAAAAGTTGATTATCAGGTCCTATTGGAACACCATCTTCGTTTGTTCTGATAACGTTTCCATCTTTATCAACGAAATCACCATCTCTGTTTTTAGGTAGGAGGTTACCATCTTCATCAACGATTGGATAAACTGGTTTACCATAAACATTTGTTGTATAAGCTTCTCCACTGACTGGAGTTTCATATACGAATGCTCCGGATTCATCAGTTGGTAATGGTTGTCCTAATTTACTAACAGGTACTCCAGTCTTAGCTGATGTTGGTATTGGTTTTCCGGATTCATCAATTCTTTGTCCAGTTGTTCTTGAAGTTGGATACAATTGTCCATCTTCATCAATAATTGGATATACAGGGATTCCACTAGTATCAGTTGGAAGAATATTATTATCACTATCCGTAGCAGGATATACGTATCTACCTTCATCATCAGTTGGTAGAATTTGTCCATCTGGTCCCAATGGACGTCTACTTGAATCGGTTGGAACTTCATCTCCAAGTTTAGTAATATATTTCCCGGTTGTAGATGTAGGAAGTGGTTGACCATCTGGCCCAATGATTTCATGTACTTTAACACCATACTCATCAGTTGGCAAGGTGATTTCCCTCTAATTCATCTTCTGGTTTGTAAACATAGTTACCGTGTTCATCTTTTTTTAAAAGTTGATTATCAGGTCCCATTGGAATTCCTTGTTCATTTGTCCTAATGACATTTCCTTCTTTATCAATATGATCACCTTCATCGTTCTTAGGAAGAAGCATGCCATTCTCATCAACGATTGGATAAACTGGTTTACCGTGGATATTTGTTGGTATAAGTGCTTCAGGTGATGTAGTTGGGTAGATATAAATACCTGAATCTTCTGTTGGAAGTGGTTTACCTGTTTGGTCTACTGGGATTCCTGTTTTAGCAGCAGTTGGTATTGGTTTTCCAGATTGATCAACTCTGGCACCAGTTGAACTTGAAGTTGGATACAATTGTCCATCTTCATCAACAATTGGATATACAGGGATTCCACTAGTATCAGTTGGAAGAATGTTATTGTCATGATCGGTAGCTGGGTAAACATATTTACCTGATTCATCAGTTGGTAATACTTGTCCATCTGGTCCTAATGGGCGACTACTTTGATCAAGAGGAATCTCATCTCCAAGTTTATTAATATGTCTTCCAGTATCTCCGGTTGGTAAAGGTTGGCCATCTGGTCCAATGATTTCATAAACTTTCTCGCCATAAATATCAGTTGGTAAAGTAATTCCAACCATGTCTGGTAAAGTTTCTGGTTTAAAGACGAAGTTTCCTTTATCATCTTGTTTCAACGGCTCGTTATCAGGACCAAGAGGTGTTCCATCCTCGGCTGTCTTGATAACATCACCCTTCTCATCAATGAAATCACCATCATCATTCTTTTGAAGGAGTTGTCCTTCCTCATTAACGATTGGATAAACAATTTTACCATAGACGTTTGTTGTGAATCCTTCTTCTGTTGGAACTTTTTCATAAACGTATGCTCCTGTTTCTTCAGTCGGTAAAGCTTGTCCTGATTCACTAACTGGGATACCTGTAAAATGTACAGTTGGAATTGGTTTTCCGGACTCATCGATTCTAGCACCAGTTGTCTCTGATGTTGGGTAAAGTTGACCGTCTTCATTGACTATTGGGTAGACTGGAACTCCACTGGTATCAGTTGGTAATATATTATTTTGGCTATCAGTAGCTGGATATACAAATTGATTTGTACCTCTGGTTGGGAGGACATTTCCTTCAGGATCAAGTGGACGATCTTGAGAATCTAAATCAATTTCTTCACCAAGTTTATTGACGTATCTTCCAGTTGTAGATGTTGGTAAAGGTTCACCATCAAGTCCAATAATTTCATAGACAGTTCTTCCATAAATATCTGTTGGAACAACTGTTTGCTCCTCTTCATCAAACACATAAACACCAGATTCTTCTGTTGGAAGAGGTTGTCCTGTCTTACTAACAGGGAAACCAGTTCCTGCTGATGTTGGTATTGGTTTTCCAGATTCATCAACTCTTTGTTTAGTTGTACTTGAAGTTGGGTATAATTGTCCTTCAGAATCAACAATTGGGTAGACAGGAATTCCACTTGTATCAGTTGGAAGGATATTATTATCACGATCAGTAGCTGGATAGACATAATTACCAGAATCATCTGTTGGTAAAAGTTGTCCATCAGGTCCCAAAGGACGGTTATAAGAATCAACTGGAACTTCATCTCCGAGTTTAGTAACATATTTTCCAGTGGTTGATGTTGGTAATGGTTGACCATCTGGACCAATAATTTCATATGTTGGTCTTCCATCTGCGTCTGTTGGTAAAGTTATTCCTTCCAAATCAACTTCTGGTTTAAGGACATAATTGCCTTCATCATCCTTCTTTAAGAGTTGATTATCAGGTCCTATTGGAACTCCTTCTTCATTAGTCTTGATAACATTGCCATCTTTATCGACGAAGTCACCATCTCTATTCTTAGGAAGCAAGTTTCCATCTTCATCAACTATTGGGTAAACTTTCTTTCCGTAGACATTTGTTGGAACTACATCTGCAGATGGTTTGGTTTCATAAATGTACTTTCCAGTACTATCAGTTGGAAGTGGAGTGCCAGATTCATCAACAGGGACTCCAGTCTTGGCTGATGTTGGTATTGGTTTTCCAGATTCGTCAACTCTTTGTCCAGTGGTACTTGAAGTTGGATACAATTGTCCATCTTCATCAGCAATTGGATAAACTGGGATTCCACTAGTATCAGTTGGAAGAATATTGTTATCACTATCAGTAGCTGGGTAAACGTATTTTCCTTCATCATCAGTTGGTAAAACTTGCCCATCAGGTCCAATTGGACGTCTACTGGAGTCAAGTTGAATCTCTTCTCCAAGTTTATCAATATGTCTTCCAGTTGTGGATGTTGGAAGTGGCTGGCCATCTGGACCAATGATTTCATAAACCTTCTCACCATAGACATCAGTTGGTAGCGTTTGTTCACCTACACCTGGAGTTACTTCTGGTTTGTAGATGAAATTACCTTCATCATCTTTTTTGAGTAATTGATTATCTGGCCCAATTGGAACTCCCTCTTCATTAGTCTTGATAACATTTCCGTCTTTATCAACAAAATCGCCGTCTTCATTCTTTGGAAGTAAGTTTCCATCCTCATCTACAATTGGATAAACTGGTTTACCATAAACATTCGTTGTATAAGCTTCTCCACTGACTGGAATTTCATATACGAAGGCTCCGGACTCATCAGTTGGTAATGGTTGACCTGATTTACTTACAGGTACTCCAGTCTTAGCTGATGTTGGGATTGGTTTTCCGGTATCATCAACTCTTTGTCCACTTGTTCTCGAAGTTGGATACAATTGCCCATCTTCATCAACAATTGGATACACTGGGATTCCACTAGTATCTGTAGGAAGGATATTATTATCACTATCTGTAGCAGGATATACGTATCTACCTTCATCATCAGTTGGTAGAACTTGTCCATCTGGTCCCAATGGACGTCTACTTGAATCGGTTGGAACTTCATCTCCGAGTTTAGTAATATACCTCCCAGTTGAGGAGGTTGGGAGTGGTTGACCATCTGGTCCAGTGATTTCAAAAGTTGGTTTACCATATACGTCTGTTGGAACAACAGTTTGCTTTTCTTTATCGTACACATAAATACCATATTCATCAGATGGAAGTGGTGTGCCAGATTCATCAACAGGGACTCCAGTCTTGGCTGATGTTGGTATTGGTTTTCCAGATTCGTCAACTCTTTGTCCAGTGGTACTTGAAGTTGGATATAATTGGCCATCTTTATCAACGATTTGGTAGACTGGGATTCCACTGGTGTCAGTTGGAAGGATATTATTATTACGATCAGTAGCGGGGTAGACGTATTTACCTGCATTGTCAGTTGGTAAGACTTGACCATCAGGTCCCAATGGACGATTATCATCATCAACTGGAACTTCATCTCCAAGTTTAGTAACGTATTTACCTGATGTAGATGTTGGAAGTGCTTGACCATCTGGTCCAATGATTTCATATGCAGGTTTTCCATCTTCATCAGTTGGTAGAGTTATTCCTTCTAAATCAGCCTCTGGTTTGAAAATGTAATTACCTTCTTCGTCCTTTTGCAAAAGTTGATTATCTGGTCCAATTGGAATTCCTTCATCATTAGTTCTGATAATGTTTCCATCTTTATCAACAAAATCACCATCTTCATTCTTAGGAAGTAAGTTTCCTTCTTCATCAACAATTGGGTAGACTGGTTTACCGTAGATATTTGTTGTGTATACTTCCTCACTGATTGGAGTTTCATAAACGTATGCTCCAGATTCGTCAGTTGGTAATGCTTTTCCAGTCTGGCTTACAGGAATTCCAGTTTTAGCAGAAGTTGGTATCGGCTTTCCAGATTCATCAACTCTTTCTCCAGTTGTTCTTGAAGTAGGGTATAATTGTCCATCAGAATCAATAATTGGGTAGACAGGGATTCCACTTGTATCAGTTGGAAGAATATTATTTTGACTATCTGTTGCTGGATAGACGTAGTTACCAGAATCATCTGTTGGTAATACTTGTCCATCTGGGCCAATTGGGCGTTTGCTAGAATCAAGTAAAATTTCTTCACCAAGTTTGTCAATATATCTTCCAGTGGTTGATGTTGGTAATGGTTGACCATCTGGCCCAATGATTTCATATACTGGTCTTCCATCTGCATCTGTTGGTAAAGTTAATCCTTCTAAATCAACTTCTGGTTTAAGGACATAATTACCTTCATCATCCTTCTTTAAGAGTTGATTATCAGGTCCTATTGGAACTCCTTCTTCATTAGTCTTGATAATATTGCCATCTTTATCGACGAAGTCACCATCTCTATTCTTAGGAAGCAAGTTTCCATCTTCATCAACTATTGGGTAAACTTTCTTTCCGTAGACATTTGTTGGAACTACATCTGCAGATGGTTTGGTTTCATAAATGTACTTTCCAGTACTATCAGTTGGAAGTGGAGTGCCAGATTCATCAACAGGGACTCCAGTCTTGGCTGATGTTGGTATTGGTCTTCCAGATTCGTCAACTCTTTGTCCAGTGGTACTTGAAGTTGGATACAATTGTCCATCTTCATCAGCAATTGGATAAACTGGGATTCCACTAGTATCAGTTGGAAGAATATTGTTATCACTATCAGTAGCTGGGTAAACGTATTTACCTTCATCGTCAGTTGGTAAAACTTGCCCATCAGGTCCAATTGGACGTCTACTGGAGTCAAGTTGAATCTCTTCTCCAAGTTTATCAATATGTCTTCCAGTTGTGGATGTTGGAAGTGGTTGGCCATCTGGACCAATGATTTCATAAACCTTCTCACCATAAACATCAGTTGGTAGTGTTTGTTCACCTACACTTGGAGTTACTTCTGGTTTGTAGATGAAATTACCTTTATCATCTTTCTTCAATGGCTCATTATCAGGTCCAAGTGGTGTTCCATCTTCAGTTGTCTTAATAACATCACCTTTATCATCAATGAAGTCACCATCTTCATTCTTTGGAAGTAATTGTCCATCTTTGTCAACAATTGGGTAAACAATCTTACCATAAGCATTTGTTGGTAATGCTTCTTCACTTGTATCCTTTGAATAAACATAAACACCGGATTCTTCTGTTGGTAAAGCTTGACCAGATTCACTGACTGGGACTCCTGTAATTTCAACGGTTGGTATTGGTTTTCCAGTATCATCAACTCTAACTCCAGTTGTTCTTGATGTTGGGTAAAGATTTCCATCTTCATCAACAATTGGGTAGACTGGAACTCCACTGGTATCTGTGGGTAATACTTTGCCATCACGGTCAGTAGCTGGATATACGAATTGATTTGTATCTCTAGTTGGGAGGATATTGCCTTCTGGATCAAGAGGGCGATCTTGAGAATCTAAATCAATTTCTTCACCAAGTTTATTGACGTATCTTCCAGTTGTAGATGTTGGTAATGGTTTACCATCAAGATCAATGATTTTATAGACAGTTCTTCCATAAATATCTGTTGGAACAACTGTTTGCTCCTCTTCATCAAACACATAAACACCAGATTCTTCTGTTGGAAGAGGTTGTCCTGTCTTACTAACAGGGAAACCAGTTCCTGCTGATGTTGGTATTGGTTTTCCAGATTCATCAACTCTTTGTTTAGTTGTACTTGAAGTTGGGTATAATTGTCCTTCAGAATCAACAATTGGGTAGACAGGGATTCCACTTGTATCAGTTGGAAGGATATTATTATCACGATCAGTAGCTGGATAGACATAATTACCAGAATCATCTGTTGGTAAAAGTTGTCCATCAGGTCCCAATGGACGGTTATAAGAATCAACTGGAACTTCATCTCCGAGTTTAGTAACATATTTTCCAGTGGTTGATGTTGGTAATGGTTGACCATCTGGACCAATAATTTCATATGTTGGTCTTCCATCTGCGTCTGTTGGTAAGGTTATTCCTTCCAAATCAACTTCTGGTTTAAGGACATAATTGCCTTCATCATCCTTCTTTAAGAGTTGATTATCAGGTCCTATTGGAACTCCTTCTTCATTAGTCTTGATAACATTGCCATCTTTATCGACGAAGTCACCATCTCTATTCTTAGGAAGCAAGTTTCCATCTTCATCAACTATTGGGTAAACTTTCTTTCCGTAGACATTTGTTGGAACTACATCTGCAGATGGTTTGGTTTCATAAATGTACTTTCCAGTACTATCAGTTGGAAGTGGAGTGCTAGATTCATCAACAGGGACTCCAGTCTTGGCTGATGTTGGTATTGGTCTTCCAGATTCGTCAACTCTTTGTCCAGTGGTACTTGAAGTTGGATACAATTGTCCATCTTCATCAGCAATTGGATAAACTGGGATTCCACTAGTATCAGTTGGAAGAATATTGTTATCACTATCAGTAGCTGGGTAAACGTATTTTCCTTCATCATCAGTTGGTAAAACTTGCCCATCAGGTCCAATTGGACGTCTACTGGAGTCAAGTTGAATCTCTTCTCCAAGTTTATCAATATGTCTTCCAGTTGTGGATGTTGGAAGTGGTTGGCCATCTGGACCAATGATTTCATAAACCTTCTCACCATAGACATCAGTTGGTAGCGTTTGTTCACCTACACCTGGAGTTACTTCTGGCTTAAAGACATAATTACCTTCATCATCTTTTTTGAGTAATTGATTATCTGGCCCAATTGGAACTCCCTCTTCATTAGTCTTGATAACATTTCCGTCTTTATCAACAAAATCGCCGTCTTCATTCTTTGGAAGTAAGTTTCCATCCTTATCTACAATTGGATAAACTGGTTTACCATAAACATTCGTTGTATAAGCTTCTCCACTGACTGGAATTTCATATACGAAGGCTCCGGACTCATCAGTTGGTAATGGTTGACCTGATTTACTTACAGGTACTCCAGTCTTAGCTGATGTTGGTATTGGTTTTCCGGATTCATCAACTCTTTGTTTAGTTGTTACTGAAGTTGGGTACAATTGACCATAGGAATCAACGATTGGGTAAACTGGGATTCCACTGGTGTCAGTAGGAAGTATGTTATTTTCACTATCAGTAGCAGGATATACATACTTACCTTCATCATCAGTTGGTAAAACTTGTCCATCTGGTCCTAATGGACGTTTGCTAGAATCAATTGGAATTTCATCTCCGAATTTTGTTACATACTTTCCACTGGATGATGTTGGTAATGGCTGGCCATCTGGTCCAATGACTTCATAAGTAGGTTTTTCATCTTCATCTGTTGGTAAAGTTATTCCATCTAAATTAGCTTCTGGTTTGAAAACATAATTACCTTCATCATCCTTCTTAAGCAATTGGTTGTCTGGTCCAATTGGAATTCCTTCGTCATTAGTTCTGATAACGTTTCCATCTTTATCAACAAAGTCGCCATCTTCATTTTTAGGAAGTAAGTTTCCATCTTCATCAACAATTGGATAAACTGGTTTTCCATAAACATTTGTTGTATAAACTTCTTCAATTTCAGGAGTTTCATAAACAAAGGCTCCAGATTCATCGGTTGGTAAAGCCTGTCCTTCTGGACTAAGTGGTTTTCCTGAAATTGACAAAATAAGAATTATTTTTCTATATCTAAAGTTTAAATTTACCTGTCTTATATGATGTTGGAATCGGTTTTCCTTCATGATCAACTCTAGCTTTAGTTGTTGGAGATGTTGGATAAAGATTTCCATCCTTATCAGTTATTGGATATACGGTTCTACCATAAATATCAACGGGTAAGATATTGTTATTCTCATCAGTTGGGGGGTAAACGTATTGGTCTTGTGGATTTTTAGGAAGAACTCTACCTAATGGATCAAGCGGACGATCCTCTGAATCCAAATCAATTTCCTCTCCATTTTTATTAACATACCTTCCACTTGATGATGTTGGAAGTGGTTTACCATCAATGTCAACAATAGGATGAATAATTTTACCGTAAATATCAGTTGGTAAGACTGTAGCTGATTTATCTTCATCATATGGTAGAGTTTGGCCTTCTCTGTCAGTTTCTTGTGGTTTTATTGGTTGAACTGTAGGAAGTGTTTTTATCTTTGAAACAGCGTATGGGTAATCAATAAATCTTGATTTACATTGGCTTTCAATGAAATCGACGATAACTTTATTTGTTAATTGATTCCATTCGTCAAGGAATCGTGCTTTGGTTTTTTTCTCTTTGACTTCCTCCATGAATTCATCTAGTGTGACAACTAATAATGGATATGGTAATCTATCCATGTTATATGGATATCTATGAACATCTTCACCATTGGTAAAAGTAACGATAATTTTTGATGTTTCACGATTACTGAAAGTAGAAAATTGCTGGTGGGCAGCATTAATTAATACATTAATATCTGGTTTATCTAATTCCTTAGATTGCTTGGTATTCTTGAGAGTATGAGCAATTTCACCCTTCTCTTGGTAACCTCCCAATGAGATTGGTATAGCTGCACTTCGACCATAATTAATTACTGATACTCTGGTAACATCAGGAGCCATATCTAAATCTTTAGTAATAACGTCACTAATTGATTTTATAACATTATTATAGTCAGATTCATCCATAACATTATCAGCAACGGCAAATATAATATCTGTTTTAGCATGATTTAATGAACAGCTCTTAACTGGCTCTGTAATTTCAACTTCCTTTTCACGTTCATGTTTGTCTTCTTCAACTGTTACAGCTGTTGTGTATGCTGGAACAGGGGTTGTTGTAGTTTGATCTTTGTATATTGGAGTAAATAATGTTACTTGTTTTACTGGTTGTTTTAATGAAGTACATACACTTTGAAGAAGTTTAAAGTTTGGATTGCTATCCCTAACAAATTCATCCATATGTATAATAACGACACGTAATCCTTCTACTTCTGCTAGTGAATCAAATTTCTGTTTAACAGCTCCTGTAATATCAGTCATTGTAAAAAGAATCATAACTTGTTCTGATTTATCATGGGTCTCATGAATGAGATCTAAAACACTCTTAAGTGCCAATAATGGATCAGCAGTTCCGCCTGTGAAATGTAACTCCATCAATGTTTCCTTGATCTCCTCAGTGTCTTCATAATTTCCCTATATCATATAAAACTTCAACAGCATTACCGTAATTAGCTAAACCAATCTTTTCTTGTCTAATATCAAGTTTGTTAACGAAGAAATCAACAAGTATTGTTCTGAATCTTTCAAAGATTGGTTCTGAGGCACGACTGGTTTCGAAGATAAAGAATAAACTGCTGTCCTTTAGTAATGAAGCACATTGTTGATCTTTTCCATGGAATTTTTCATCACCTAACAAATTAAATAATAATATTATCAATTATGTAAATACCTACCGTCATCAGAGGAAGCTGATATCTCTTGTGTAACTTCACCTTCTTTTGTTTGTTCTGTTGGTAGTATCTTATCAGGGACTACTGGTGGATAAATATAAACACCTTTATCAGTAGTCGGTAAAACTTGATTATCAACATCCACAGGTTTACCTTCCTCATTCAATGGTATCTCATTACCATCTTTATCAACATATCTACCTTCTTCATTCTTCTCTAATGGTGTTCCATCAGGTGAAGTTATAGGGTAAACAATCTTTCCATAAGAATCAGTACCATACAATTGTTCCTCTGGTTCGACGACCTCATAAACATGAACGCCCTCATCATTAATTGGTAACTTCTGACCACTTACAGTTTGAGGTTCACCATACTCATTTGTTGGGATTGGTTTTCCTGTAAAATCAACTCTAGCACCTGTACTTGATGTTGGATATAATTCTCCATCTGGAGTAACAATTGGATAAACTGCTTTTCCAGTAACATCAGTAGGTAATATGTTATTTTGACTATCTGTAGCTGGATAGACGTATTTTCCTGATTCATCAGTTGGAAGAACATTTCCCTTCTGGGTCAAGTGGACGATTTTCGGAATCTAAATCTATTTCTTCACCTAATTTATTGATATGCCTTCCTGTTGATGATGTTGGGAGGGTTTGGCCATCTGGTCCAACTATTTCGAAGATTTCTTTACCGAATATATCTGTTGGGTGAGCTGAGACATCTTCTCTATCTGTTGGGAGAACTGAAACCTCATCTCTATCTGTTGGAAGGACTGAGACATCTTCTTTCTCCTCATATGATGGTGGAGATTTTGTAGTTATTGCTGATGGTACAACATCTGGGTATCTTTTAGTTTCCTCTTCATCTTCTTTACCTACAACATTTGTTGATTCAGTAGTGACTCCTACAACAAATGGAGTTTTTTCCATCTCGTCTTCTTTTCTTATAATATCTTCTTTAGGTCTCTCTCTAGAGATATCTTCTTCTACCATTGTTTCATCAGTAGTGAAAGTTTCACCCTTAATAACATCAACAGATTTTGGTTCTTGAGGTAAAACACTCTCTTCTCCTGTTACTGGATAAATATAAACACCTTTGTCGGTAGTTGGTAATACTTGATTATCAGCATCTACAGGCTTGCCTTCTTCATTCAATGGTATTTCATTACCTTCACTATCAACATATCTTCCTTCTTCATTCTTCTGTAATGGTGTTCCATCAGGTGCAGTGATTGGATATACGATTTTTCCATAAGAATCTGTTGGAACTTCATCTTCTTCTGGTTCAGTGACATCATAAACATGGACACCTTCTTCGTTTATAGGTAATGGTTGTCCTGTCTCACTTTGTGGTTCACCATACTCATTTGTTGGTATTAGTTTTCCTGTCTTATCAACTCTAGCACCTGTGGTTGGAGATGTTGGATACAATTCTCCATCACCATCAACAACTGGGTAAACTGGGATTCCACTTGTATCAGTAGGAAGGATCCTATTTTGACTATCAGTAGCTGGGTAAACAAATTGATTAGTATCTTTAGTTGGAAGGAGATTTCCCTCTGGATCTAAAGGTCTATTCTCAGAATCTAAATCAATTTCTTCACCAAGTTTGTTAACGTATCTTCCAGTAGATGAAGTTGGTAATGGTTTACCATCAGGCCCAATAATTTCAAAAACTTCTTTACCGTAAATATCTGTTGGTCTAGCAGAAGTTCCTTCATCATCATATTCTTCAATTCTTTCAATAGGAATCTCTGGTATTTTTTCTTCCTCATCAGATTTCTCTCCAATACTTGGTCTATCTTCATCAGTTTCATGGGCTTTAACATCACTTTGATCAACCTTTTCTTTATCATCCTCCTTAATTGTTGGATAAACGGCGGTATCTTCATCATCTCTTCCTTCGACATGTTCAATCTTTATTGGGCTTTCAGTTGTTGGTGGTTCCTGAGTAACACTAATATCTTGACGAACAGATGAAGATTGTCCTATTGCTTCACATGTTACACCATCCCTAGACATTTCATAACCTTCTATACAATAACATACAGTCTTAACGGAACCAGAAGCATCACTTATCAATTGACAAGCTTGATTATCCTTACAATTACAATCAATACCAGCAGGACTTGTCTTAGCTTCAACTGGAGAACTTTCCAAAACTTCTCCATTCTCTAATTTTCGCACGAATTGTAAAGATATAATCTGTCCCAGGTAATATAGAGTCTATGATAACATTCGTATCACTATCTGATGGAATTGTTTGGAAGTAAATCTCTGATGGGTCATCCTTATTGAGAGCCTTAATTTCATACTCCTTAATTGGAACATCACTTGTGATAGCTGGTTTAAATGAAACAACGGTTTCATCATTGATATTTGTTCCTACTCTAATATCTGATGGTGGTTTTGGTGTCATAATCGAGAATGTTGGTGTTTGAATACCGCGTTCTGGGTTATCAACAATCACGAAGTAGACTTTTCCTTCACTCATCTCTGGAATTGAAATAGATTTCAATGGTCCAGTACCACTAATTGAATTCCACTCCTCAACAGGACGATTATTATCATCACTATATAATACAATCCACTCATTAGCATTCTTCAAGTATTCTGGTAACTCATCAGTAAACTCCAACTTAACTTGACCATCCTCCAATTTTGGTTTAACAAACTTCTTTTGCCATTCAGGATCTTGTTTTGGTAGGACCTCAATATCAATAGTCCATTGTGCAGAACCAAGAGAATTCTGAGCAACACAGGCAAATTCAGCATTGGTTGTAACATTATAAACACGCAACGACCATTCAGCATGTTCTTTATTAGCTTTAACGGTACTTGGATCAATAGCATGTTCTCCACCACGAATCCATTTAACTTCTGGTTGTGGGTCACCTGTAGCGTTACAGAAAACTGTGTATGAAGATCCTGGTAATAGATATACAGTCGTTTTACCGTCAACACCATGTCCCCCATGGGACGTTGTGATGTACGGTGGGTTTCCGAGAGGTAATGTACGTGAGATACATGCTTTGGAGAATACTCCCGGACCATCAGGGAAAAGTGCTCTAATCTTAATGACATATTCAGTATCTGGTTTTAGTACATCCTCAATTTTCGTTGTTGTGCCAAAACCATCAATAGTCATTTTCTCCCAATCATCTAATAATCTATCATCCTCACTTTCAACTTTCTTATCAGCTGGTACATAGAATAATTCATAACCAATAGGTTCCTCCTCAAGTGGTTCTGGATTCTTCCATTCAACATCAGCAGAGTATGGTGAGAATGGAACAACCTTCAAATCATATGGAGCTGATTCTCTTGCTCTACTGATTGTTCTAATTGTTTGTGTTGATGAGAATGGTCCAGGACCATCATTATTACCAGCTTGAACAATAACAGCATATGATGTATCTGGATCAACACCAGTGATTTTAGCGGTTTGTTCACCCTCATTCAAATTATCTCCTGTTACATGGTATGTTTGCCAATCTCTGACAGGTTTAGATGGTACTTGACCAATCTCTTTATCAGGATCTTGATCATCTAATGGTGTATAATAAACAATGTATACTGTAATATTTCCATTGGTTATCTCTGGTGGCATAAATGATACATCAATTGTCCTTGGTCTAAATGATGCCAATTTAATATCTTCTGGTGCTGTACCAGGACCCATAATGTGAATATTAAGTGGAGTCTCTTCCTCACCACCTTGATTTCTTGCAATACATCTGAATTTTTTGGAACTTTTTATATCATCAATAGAGTAGTACTCTCCCTCAGCAAGTGTATTACCTAATTCATCAACCCACAATATTTGTGGTTCAGGATATCCAGTGGAGGTACAACGGACTTTATAATCAGAACCTGGTGGTAATTTAACATAACCATCCTTATCAGTGATAACATTCAATTCTGGTACACTTGGTGGTACAATTCCATCACTTGTCTCAAATGGTACGATGTCACTAGCTGGACCGTCAATTTCTCCACGTGGTATAACTTTAACGTGATATTTGGTTTCAGGATCAACGTTTTCACCATAAATAGGTATAACAAGATCTTCTGGACCATCTGGGGCTGTGTATGTTAACTCTTTCCAATCAGCATCATCTGTTGGTGGGTGGTCTTTTGTATATTTGATAACGTATTCATTAATGAATTGACCTGGATTTTCAGGATCTCTGACTTTTGGTAATCTTACCTCAACAGTATTATTTCCATGAACTGTAACTTCTGGTGTCTCTGGCTTTTCAGGTGGTGTTGGTAAGGTCTTAATTCTAATAGGATCACTAATAACTCCAGGACCACGACTAGAAATTGCTTGTACTTTAACAGCATAGTCAGTTTTTGGTTTCAAATTATCCAATCTAATCTGTTCCATTGGTCCAGTAACATTGATTGTCTTCCATTCTGTTGGAGTCTTACCATCTGGCCCAATTTCAGCATACTCAACAACGTAACCAGTAATAGCACCGTTAGGTAAGTCTGGTGTTGCCCATTCAATGTTGGCAACTTTATCACCAATAGGTAAACCAACAATCTCATTTGGTGGTGTTCCAGGTCCAGTTACAGATATTTGTAAGATTTCTTGGACTTTTCCAACATTATTCTCAGCAATACAGATGTAACTGTCATCTTTGATAATATTCGAAACTTGTAAAAGTCTGTCAGAAACTTTATTACCATCTTTATCGAGCCATTGAACAACTGGTTTGTAAACACCTGTAGCTGTACACTCAACAATAACCGATCCCATTGGTGGAACTTCAACTTTATTGTTTGGTGGATTTAATGTTATAACTGGTGCTGTTTCACCTGTACCTGTCTCAAATTTAACAGGATCAGATGCTGGACCTTCATTAAGATCATTGATAGCTGAAATTCTAATAACGTATGTCGTATTAGGAGCAAAGACATATTTTCCCTTATCAATTGTTATACTACCGTGATCATCGTGACTTGGAACATTGATCTTTGCCCATTCTTTGTAATTATCAACATCTGTTACACCTTCTTCTGGAGCAAAATAGATATTATATCCTTCAATAGGTCCGTTAGGGAATTTAGGTCCTGTCCATGTAACATCAAGTGTGTTATCCTCCTTGACATTAGTTAAAATATCATATGGAGCATCGAGTGGTGCTCCACTGCCTGTTTCAAATTGTTCAGTATCCGATGGGACACCTTCACCATTATCGTTGACAGCACTGATTTTAACGTAATATTTTGTGTTTGGCTCCAATTCACCGCGAGCGAATGTCTTTTCATTCTTTATTGGATCTTTTACTTCGATAACTTGCCATTGATCAATTGGAAGTGATGGATCTGGGGAAAGGTAAACTTTGTAGGCGGTCAAGTCACCGTTTGGATATCTTGGATCTTTCCATGAAACGACAGCAGAATTGTCATTAGCTACATCAACTTCGATATCTTGTGGTGGTGATCCTGGTTTGATGACATCAACGACTTGTCTTGAAACCTGGGAACCATCTGGATTACGGGCTTGACAAATAAGAACGCGTTTAGTTTGGGTATATGTTTGGATTTCAACAGAAACATAAGTATGTGGATTATCAGCAACAGGTTCAATTCTTACTGGTTCAGGTTGTGATCCAGAATCAGTCTCATTATTAGTTGATAACCAAGAATATGTTACAGTTGGTGTTGGTCTACCCTCAGCGAAACATTTGAATTTGATTGGTTGATTTGGATCAACAACTATTGGTACACCTTCATCTTCATAAGTTTCAGGGTCAATTAATTTCAATGACACTGATAATGGAATGTGTTTTTGTCCTGTGGTAACTTCAAATGCTTCAGAAATAAGACCAGGACCATCTTCATTGACAGCTTGCATTTTGACATAGTAATTTGTATCTTCATCCTGATCAACGACAGTAGCTTTATTTGAATCTCCATCGACGACCATTTGTTTCCAATCACCCAAGTCATCATCTGGATTCTTGGTATAATAAAGAATGTAGTTTGTGATTTTTCCATTAGGTAAGACTGGTGGCTCCCAACTAACATCAAAACCGTTCTCATTTGGAGTTGGTGATATATTAATTGGCGCTGAACCAGGTCCGAGAATCTTAACATTATTAATAGCCTCATCCTCACCAACATTATTAACACCTTGACATTTAACCTGCCCAGATTTAGTTGTAACCTCGGAGATAAGTTTAGATTGTGATTCCATATCATCGTCAGGTGGTGAGATATCATAAATTCTGAAATCATCCTTACCATCTTCAATTGGTTGGTCATTCCAGTACCAGACAATTTTTGGTTTTGGTACACCAGTAGCTTTACAAACATGTTCCATATCATCGTTACTTGGTTTTCTTTCTATATCCTCAGCTGGAGTTAATGAAACTTTTGGTGTTCTTGGTGCTAACCATGTTGTAAGTTCAATAGGATCTGATACAAGACCTTCACCTCTATCATTTATACCACGCATCTTAATTGTGTATGGGGTCATTTCTTTCAAGTTTTCTAGTGTAAAGGTATTAGCATCTGGGGAACCAACACTGACTTTTTGCCATTGATCTTCTGGTAATGATGGATCATCAGTATATAATATTTCATAATCCTTCATGGCTCCATTAGTAATAAGTGGTGGCTTCCAATTGACATTAATGTTATTTCCTTGAACTTTACCTTTAATTTTCTCAGGTTTCAATGGTCCAGTAACAATGACATTAATAGTTTTTTGTGCTTTTCCTGCTTCATTCTCAGCTTCACAGGTAAAACTAGTTCCTTCATATAAACCATCGTGATGAAGTACACTGCCGGGGAATTTTTCTTTTTTATATACTGGTCTTCCTTTGGAAATCCATCCAATTTCAGGGGTTGGATCAGATCTTGTAACATTACATGAAATAACAAATGGTTCCAATGGTTTGACAAATATAGTATCACCTTCAGCAATCTTGATTTCAGGCTTGATAGCTGGTTTAAGTGTGTTGATAGCAACAGAATTTCCTAATTTTCCCGGTCCAAGAACGTCATTAGCACGCATTTTGATGTGATATTTTGTACTTGGTTTCAAATTTGGAATTGTTACACTATGATTAGGTTCATTGACTTCAATGGACTCCCAATCTTTAAGTGGTTTCTTTCCTTTTTCAGTATAGTAAATGGTGTATGTGGTAATTGGGTTAGAAGTAAATACGGGTTTGTCCCAATGAAGAGTGATAGACTTTCTTCCGGGATTGATTTTTTTGATTATTGGAGCATAACCTGGTCCCATGACAGTAATGGTTATTTGCTTTGAAGCAACTCCCATATCATTTTCAGCGGAACAGATAAAATCAGTTGTTTTGTAGAGATTCTTGATTTCCAACATTTGTTGTGTTTTAATCGTTCCACTAATTGGTCTAATGTTTGTGTTTTCTTCACCAACTTGATGCCAACTAAGTTTTGGATAGTCAAAACCAACACCATAACAAGTAATATTTATTGAACCACCAGGTTTTACTTCATAAGGACCAGAAGGTTCAAGATAAATCTTTGGAGCCTCCTTTCTCAACAAACAACTTTCACGACCTGGACAATCACAAGAATATTGTGTAGAATCAATAGGAATACAATGACAATTAGCTAATTTTCTACAGAAAACCTCTGGAACCGGTATGATACATGTTTTACCGGTTTGATCTAATACCATACCCTTAGAACAGGAACATTCAACTTCATTAGCTCCTATTGCTTTACAATTATGTGAACATCCACCATTATTTTCAGCACAGGCTCCTAAACCTCTACATACTGGTGGGGTACGAACCCATTGTCTGTTGTAACAAAACATAACATCAACTTCATCAATCATTTCATAACCCTCATTACATTCGTATTTGGCATATAAGAATGAATCTCTTTTTGAGTATGTAGGACTTCCCAATTGAAGATTTTTTGGCATTTGTTTTCCTTGTTGACGATAATATTGTTTAATTAATCTTTGAAGATTTGTCAACGGAAAGTAAGCAAGAACGCGGACACTATAAATGTGTATTTTTCCAAGATTTAATGTACAAAAAAGTAATAAAAACTTACGTTGCATGAGGAATGTTAATTGGTTGAACAACAGATCCAGGATATTCATTATAATCAGTACAAGATGTATCAAGTTCCGTATATGATGGATAACATATCTCTCTTCCACTTTTCTGTGAAACAATACATTTTCCAGCATTCTCAGGAATAATTGGTGGTGTTGATACTATAAAAAATATTTGAAAACTACTGTTAAAAATGGTTATCAGGATAAAGCAAATGTTAGTAGTGAACAAGCATGCTGATTTTCTTTAAATATAAGAAATTTTAAAAATAGCAATCTTATAAATTAAAAGAAAATCAGAGGTAATAGATAAAAGGCAGGAAAAGTGTGTTAAAATGATAATTAATATAATTTTACATTCTTTCAATGTACAGTTATAAAAAAAATACAGTTTCAAAAAAAATTAGTTAATATACACCTTCTACTACATGTAAAAAAATAAAAACAAACCATGTTATTACTTTTAAAAAATAAAAAAAAAGCTTTTAAAAAAACAAAACAAACGAATAGATTCTTTTTACTTTCACTTGATTATTTTAAAATAGGTATTTTTTTATTAGGTTCATAGTATATAATAGTACAAGTCAAAGAACATCACTTTATTAAAGCTATATTGAACAAGCATATTAAAAATCTGTAAATTATTAATGATAACAAACTATCACAATAATAAATGTACTAGCAAGTAATTTTTACCTTCTACACTTCCACAGTAATGACTGGAAAGATCAGCGCTAACGACACATCTTCCAGCCCCACTTTTTGTAGAATTTTTGAATGACTTGCGGATGTCAGCAATATCAACTACCTCTGGTTCATCTATAGAAAAAATTTTTTATTTTACTGTTGTTTTTTAGATATATGAAATGTTAAACTAAATTTTAAACTTAATTTTATTTTTATAATTTATTATTAGATATCATAGAGACCATACATGCTTAACTTAAGTTGAAGGACAAAATCATGAAGTAAATTAATGAGAATGATTATTGTGAATGAAAAAAATTTTGGCAAGTAAAATATCTTAAGTCAAAATACCTGTAGTACATTGTAAGAAACACCTTTATTACTTATCAAATTTTAATAAAACACATCATTATTAATTATTTGAAGTATGGAACGTTGAGTGTAAATATGCTTGGAAACAAATGACAAAATTATTTTTTCACATGCTGTGAATTCAAAATAAAGCAAACCTACTTAAATGCAAACAATATGAAGTTTTTTTTCCAACTCCATTTTTATTTAATCTTCTTGTTATATTAACATTATCATCATCAATATAATAATCATAGTCATCATCATTTATGGGATTGACAAATGATTGTCTTTTTATTAATCGTCTCCTGACATGGTCAGTTTTGAGAACCTTCCTACTTTTATATGGAAAATATTGTGAAGGCAAGCATGGTAATCTTTTTTTTATTAGCTTCATTTCAGAAAAACCTGGTAAAAAGGATTTGTTATGATTAAAATTATTTAAATGGGTTCTTTTTAGTTAATTAGTTATAAAATTAATGGTATATATAGGAAATATTATTGTGGGATACATTTTTTGTTTTTTAAAAAATGAAACAAGTAGATAAGAGATAGAAAGAAGTTATATGGAACCTCTCATAAAAGGCCATATTTATTATTTTTTTATTATAATTTCCAAAACAATACCTGTTTTTGGTCTCCCTTTTCTGTTAAATTTTTGGTGAACACTTGCAATATGACCTGTTATAATATAAAGCTATTATTAACATTAAAAAAACATTAAGCATGCATTTCAAAAAGTGTTATCTCATTAAATCATACATAATTCCATCATCTTAGTTAATTTTTTTCATACATATTAATAATTATTAATTAAAATATATTCCATCTTCATACTAAGAAGCTTTTTACTTTTTTTTTACCTCCATTGTATTTTTATCATTATGTATATCTTTTATATATAAATTATTTTAACTTTATTTTAAACTTTTATTAACTTAAAACAAAACTTGCCTGTATTTCTCTTGACTCTCCTAATTTCATGGATAAGCTGTTGCATATTGATATTAGAAGATCCCAGTGGATTGGTTTCATTATGCTTGTGAATAAGAACTCCACTCTCCCAAATATCAATGTCATGATCCTTGATAGTTGGTGGTTCGCCGATTCCTTCATGCGCCAATATTATTGATTCAGGAAAATCTAGATCCTTACATAATATTGGACTGGCAAAACATAGCGTTAGAAGGACAATTGAAATAAACTTTGAATTAATTTTAAAGAAAGAATTAAGGGTTTTGAAGATTGAAAAATTAAATATTAATAGAAATGTATTACCAAATTCGGGGAAGGCAAAGTGGGGCCTTCCCTTATCTAATGATACCATAATTTAGCAGTTTTTTTTTGTTGAAAGATTACAGGTATTAGGAATGTAATAAATAGCTTCCTGAAAGAAATATAAAGTCAAAAAATGCGGAAAGGTGTTGTTGTACTTGATTACGATAGTAAAACTAAACAATCTCAATAATATTAGATAAGAAAGATTAGTAAATAAAAAAATATCCTAAGATCATATATCAAAAAAGATAGAATGATCTTGTATACTCCAAACAAATTAAGTATAGTCACATTATTTATGGTACCCTTTACATAATATTACATCTAAACTGAAAACTTCAACACTTCCATTAATAAATATACATTCCATAAATCAGAAACATCTGTCAAAAAAGCGTGAAAATTTTTTGAGTCTATGATCTTATTGAATTACAATAAATTTCTAAACAAATACCACATTTATTCCATATAATGTTCACTTTTTCTTACATAATTTTCCATAAATAATCCATAAAAATGAAGAGACGGACAGTAAACTTTATTGAAACATTGTTTAAAGTTAAACAATGAGACAATCTATTAATCTATGATCAAAGAGGATACTTTCATCAGTCGAATGTATTATTAATGACAAAATAACAGTTTAGTTTATTATATATATAATACTTACTATAAGATTTTGGAACAAAAATTTTTATGAGTTTTTAAGAATAAGAATCTAAAGTAAAGAAGTTTTTAATTGTTTCAAATTTTTATAGTCATTAGAAGATATTTAATAATAAAATTTTTATATATTTTTGTTTGAGTGAGTTACTGAGACAGTGGAAAAGGAGGAAGAGGATAGAAATAAAAATAATAATGTGTTTTGACAGTAATATCAAGTTAGAATATGATAATAATATAAAAATATATGTGTATATCATCTTTTTATTTATCATATATTTTTTTTTATTTTTTTTTAAAAAATGGTACAGTAAAAAAATAAATAAAGAGGTTAATAAAACATTTGGGAACGTAATTTGTTCTTAGTACATTATTTATCATTTTTAAATATCATTAAAAATCTTTTTATAAACTAACAATTTAGTATTTTGTTCCTTAACATTTTATATACTACTAAATTACGAAATCATTAATATATAAATCTCAATTACTCTTACAAAGTATATTATCTTTTGATTTAATATCTCAAATAAACAATTGTAATTTGTTGTTAACTTTGTGTGGAGTAACAATAGAAATACCTACGATTATAATAAAAAAAGGATGATGGCAATAATTACGTAATAAGACTAAAGAGATGTAGCATTAGCCTAAAATTTTATCTAATTGTTTGTATTTTGATCGCCATTAATTTTATGGAAAAAAATAAAAATTAGTATATTCATTTTAGGGAATAAATTATTTGTAGCAATTAGAAAGTAATAAATTTAATATTCTTATCATTAACTAATAATAACTCCATTGCAATAGATCAAATTTGCTATGATACCTGCTAAATTAACATCTTTAGCAGGAATATAATAAATGAAGTGCCATTTTGTTAATGTAACAAAGTATCACTTTTATAAAATGTGACAGGTTGATATATTAAAAGAAAAATAAGACTTTAAATATATATTTCACTGAATTTTATATATATATAAATAGTGAGGAGACCTATTTAATAATAGAAATGATAGATCCAAGAGAATGGCATTTTTAAATATTGAAATAACTTAATGTTTAATATTATATAGATTAACTTTAAAATTTGATTTTCAACAACATATAAATACGGTTCTTGATTTTAGTTTTTGATGTAATATTATATTAGAAAAGTCAAATTTTCTACATTTAAATAAACACATATATTACATACCGTATAAAAGTATAATTTTTTGTAACAGCAATATGTTTAGAAAAAATTATACTTTATATAAATATTCCTCTCATTCAATTTGTTTATTTACATAACCAAATGGAAATTCTATATTAGATATCTTAAACGAACAAAATTAATATTTATTACTCATTTAAAATAAATTCTCATATTTTTAAATAATCTGAATCTTCCTATATTCATAACAATTTCAAAAAAGTACCCTGATAACATTAATATTAAATTGCCATTGTCTAATATCCTAATAATATCAATATAACTATCTCTAAACAAATTACATACTTATTAAATAAAAAGACTTTTGTACTATCTAATATGTTTAACATTAATAGGTAAAACAATAACAATTAAACTAAAGTTTATAATTTTATTAAAAAGAATGAAAATAAAGCAATTAATTAACATTCATTCTAATAAAAAGAATCAAATTATTCTGATAAACAAAATACAAAATCCATATAATTATTACACTATAAAATATTTTTTGGCAATTATCTTAAGCTCTTATTCTTGTTTTCATAACATTTTTATTATATTTCTTGTTGATTTGTTATAAAAAAATAATAAAAACAATAACGATCAATACACGTATGAAATCACCTTTATTAATTATAAATTTCGGATATTCCACCTTATTTGATGCCTTATCACTAAAATCCCTTCCATATGAACTTTTAATTTAATTTCAAATAAAAAGACTTAATTTATCTAGATAAAAAACATGTTTAGCACATGTGCTATCATATTTCACGCAATTCAGAATTAGGAATATAATATCATGAAGTAATATACTTATATTAAAAACAATTTATTAAATGGAATTATTTATGTAAACAAGTATTCTTAAAATGATATCTTTTTTTTTACAATAAACATATTATAATGTCATGTAATATAATAAAAACTTCCAATGCTTAAAAATATTTAAATTGAAAAATCTTCTTGATACAATTTACATTTTTATAAAAAAATATTATTTAAAAAACTGTTTACAGTATGACATTTGAGTTAACATATATGGGAGTTGAAAAGGGATATCAGTATATCAGATTAATTTTATGAAAGAGAAAGATGGAAAAAAAAACTAAATACTTTATGTTAAAGGTTTTTTAATATAAACTTTAAAAATTTTTATCAAAAATTGAGATGTCACTGGGAGGGTAATTGTATACTTACATCTTCGGATAGAAGGTTTGAAATAAAAGAAAATTATTTGAAAAATGATATGACTTTCCCGCGCTTGAAATAGGAAAGATGGTGTACTTGTTTAAATCTTCATAAGGAAGCATTTAGAAATAATATCTATAACAATGAAATGTTTGTTAAAGCTATATATAATTATCCATTAATCCTAAAGATAACTATAATATTTTTTTATATCTCAAAAAAATGGCATAAAAAACGAAGTTTTCAAAATTTGATATATAATTGGAATAATTTGATCCATTCAGATATATATTTTTTTTTCTAGATATTTTATATTTATTTATCAATCAAAAATTATTTCCTCCCAAAAAAAACAATTATTATTTGAAAAATAACAACAAAATATTTGTGTCTGGTCATCATAAAAATTGTATGTGTGTTAAAGAGATGAAAATATTATCAGATAATAAAGTATTTAAATTTTATTTGAAATGTTATTTTATTAAATTAATCGTTTGTTGGAGTTAACAAAAATATTGCTTAGAAAAAGTTTTTTATTATGAGAGTGTTTTAACATTTTTAAAAAAATAAATATTTTTTTTACTATTTTTTTATGATCAGTATTAAGAATGAGAGAAAGATAAAATAAATATAATGGAATGATCAATTATTCAAAAATGGTTTAAGGTAATAAGCAAATACCACATAGAAAGTTAAGCTATTTCATTTGATAAAAATAATTAAACCAATTACTAAAGTCTTTTTTAAATTCTAGAAAAGTCTTTTTGATACGCTATAAAGTAGTGATAATCTATATTCCGAAGATAGTTCTTTTAGAAGTAGAAATTTATTGTTAATAAAAATGAATAAGCATAAATAAGTGAGATATTTTTAAAGTTAAATTATGTTATCAAATGATGAGACGTCTATGGATAGAAAAGCGTTATCAATTGTGAAAGTAAATGAATACGGAACAGTAAATATAGAGGAAAAGTGGAAATGTTATTAAAATGAAATTGATGGCATTAATGTTAAGATGTTTTTGAGTATTCTTAAGTTCATATATATTATGATAAAAATATTATTAGTATTTTTGGATTAGATAACTGTGAAGATAAGTGTTATTATAATTTCTTGATAACTAAATGATCTATAGAGCACTCATATTATTTATGTTTTCAAGATATGTATTTTAATTAGTTTCTGACAAATATTAAATGTTTTACTCTAAGGTAATTTTCTTTATTATCATTTATCTTTTTATTATAAATAATTGTTAATGATATAATTTTTTACACAACATGGCATTGTTTATGATTATTATATAATTTTTCTGTTTACAAATTTAAACAATGACATATCTTTATTATTATGTTCAATTACATTTTATCACTCAAAGGTCATTTTTGGTTTTTATCAATAATATTATAATTTGAAACATGTTACACTATGCCGTCAAAATTATATTTATATGCATAAAAAAAGTAAGTAATAAGAATTAAATGGTTTTAAAGTAATATTTATTTTAATATTAATAAACTGTTTAATGTAAATACTTCTTAAGTTAATTAGCAACATTTGCTACAAATCCTAATATTGTATATTTGTTGACGTAAACTGTTTATAGCAAAAGCTTTGATCTTAAATTTATGTCTTTTTGAAGTGTATGAAAAATAAATTGTTTATTGTTTTAAAATTTAAACATCAATTTGGAAACTTTTAATTATAATGTTTACAATAAACAGAAGTGAACTTTTTGTGAAAGGAGATGAAAAAAGTTTTTGCAGCTCTTGGAAATAAAGAAATCAAATATCATTTTTTAAACTTTCATAAACGAAAATCCTACTGCATCAGAAACTACATGCATTGTCCATTTGATTTGAAAAAAAGTATGTTATTGAAAAATTATGAAAAATAATTACCATAATAAGCAATTATAACTGCATTTAATTTCTTAACCAAAGTACAAAAATATTACAGTACCACACAATTAAGAATTTAACCATAACTCCTCATCTTTCATCCACCCTAAAAATTAAAACACATAATTTTGCTAATAAAAAGTAAGATAATCTCACAAAAATAACTGAAATATTATCTTTATCTCGAAAAAACCCATTTACTATTTTATTTATAAAAGAAAGTATTTTTCTTATCAATATTTACTTACCCTTTCAAACTTTTCTCTTGAAAAAAATTTTTTTTATAACTTACTTGATTGATAAATGTAATTGAGGGAAAATAAAAGAAGAGATATGGAAAAAATTAATAAAAAGAATAATAAAGTTTTGCATTGTGGTTTGTTGAGGAGTAATTTAATAAAAAAATAATGGTGAAATTTTTTATTTTTAGTTGTTTTAAATTATATTGTTGTGTGATAATACGTTTTGTGGAGATAATGTTATTACTGTATAATCAAAAAAGATTTCTTCAATAATTCTATGGTGTTTATTCATTAGTTTTATTGATGAAGTGTTGATCTAATAAATTTTCTTTTTATCAATTATTGTTAGAAAATTTCTAGAGAGATGTTAAACTAAATTTAATGAAAAGATTCTTATATTATTTTTTAAGATAGAAATATTCCGGTAATTTTAATGTATAACTATCATTGATTAATTATCTTTTCTATTCTCCATTTAAGTTAATGTCATATTTAACGATAAATCTCTATGTTTATATAGTTTGTCGTTCTACATTTAATATAAGAATATCTTCGAAATCCATTTTTTCTTCCCTTTCTTCATAAGATAACATAATTGGAAAAATATTGACACGAAACAATCGTATATAGAACACCGATGCACAAACATAAAAACGTATCTTGAGCAGAAATATTCGCAGGATGTTTTTAACTTGAGTGTGTAAAGATAGGTCATTTTTGTATCATTTAACACCATTTCACTTTTCATACGCTCCTATTTGAGATGAAAAATACTGATGAACCTGACAACAAAAAAGCTAGGGTACGTTTCTCAAAAGTTTTATCGAATATCATTTTTAGCTTGTACTAACAACTGATAATCCAGATCCTAATTTGGATGGTATTGAGAGGAATAATTCTAATATTTCTCCTCCATTAATAAATAATTCTTCAAAGGATAATAATTCTATTGGAGTTATTTATAATTTCTATACTAATATTATTCCTACAAAAGATAAATTTCCTTCAATTGGTAAGATAAAAACAAAAGAAATAGAGAAGACAATCATGAATGATACTAATAAAATGGAGGGCATGAAACTAAATAATGATAATCAAAATAATGAAATGATAGGTAATGGTGGAAAAGTAATAATAAATAGCAGTGAAAATGAGAAAAATTGTGTAATTGGTAAAGATAATAGCATTACTGAAGATAAAAAATCAAATAATTCAATAATAAATTATCCTGCATTAGAAATAAAAAGAGCAATTAAATTTAACGAGGTACCAAATTACTTGCTAATACCGGGTAGAATTACTGAAGAATGTATTTGTAAAGTTATTCCACAAAATATAAGAGATGAAATTACATTTGCTATTGATGGAGGATTAGTCACAGACAGTAACTGGAACATTGATGATGGGTACCTTGGAAAACAGTGTTATATTGATAAGAAAAGATATAAGTATATTATTAATGAGGAGACAGGAAAACCTGTAAAAGTTGAACCATACAATTTTGGGAATGCCAATATTAGGAGGGCTAGGTTAAAAAATGATAGAGGTTCTTTTATTATTGAAAGGAGGCAATGGTTAATTTATCAGGAGAATAACAACGAAAAATTGAGATTAATAAAAAGAATCTACATGGCTTATCGGACACCTTCAAATTTTCCAAATATAGCTTTATTAACGTATAGTTGGTGTGATAATTTCAATCACAAAAAATATTTGTCATTGCTAGAGAAGGTTGAACTGCTAGGTGCACCAACACCACCAAAAATAATACAAAATGAGGAACCATATTTTCCTAATGGAGATACAATAAAATATTATCGTAGATGGCCATTATACTCACATCAAGAGATAACTCCAGAGGAGGCATATGCAATCATATTAAAAAAAAAAGAAATATCAAAAGATTTGATATGTCATAGTGTTCCTCAGTGTTATGGTGACATTGGGACATTTATTATTGATAATGTTCATGTAAAAGATCCAATAATCCAGAGGTTGGATGATGGACATTCAAATTGGGGTGGTGCAAATGATATAAATATTAAGTATTTTAAGTTTGATGATGAAAAAAAACAAATATTACAATTAGATATCAAATCAGGTATTCCAAGTAGACTGGTGAATTATGATGTTAAGTTGTATTGTCGGATTTGTCGCAATAATCGCGGCAGTGGATCATTTGTTAGAAAAATGTATTTGTATTTCATTAGAGATTGGAAAAAGTTAGCTAAATGTCTGCCAATAGTGGTTGTGACGTATTCATTTGATGAGATAGACGAGAGCATTTTTGATTATGCGGATTCGTTACCTCCAATGATATGTGAATCAAGGAAATACTTAAATGTCGATGAATTACCTGAAGTTGTTGATGTTGATGGTGTAATGGAAGATGGTGGTGATTCATCAGGTTTTTAAAATTAAACGGAATGAAATAGAGAATTATATAGTTTATGAAATCGGTGGTGAAAAGAATAATAAAATAATTTATTAGAGGTAAATTAACCTTCGGAGTGAACATATCAAATTCATTACGTCTTGCCATATTTACTTTGTTAGAAAATTTTATTAATTATGTGTGTCGTTACACACGAAAGATAAAAAATTATTATTATTCATCAAAACATAAAGATCTAAAATTATGGGGATTTAGAGAAAAGTTACAAATTGTCAGTGTTATGACTATTATTCATTCTATTCAAAGTTTTTTTTATTCTCAAAAATTTCTTTTGTAATTTTTTTTACATTAATAAATTTTAAATATCTTGGAATCCTACCAACTGCCACTGTTATGATTTTTGTGAAAATTTGTTGAAAATATTATTAATTTTTTTTTGTTTTTTTTACTTTTTTTATATAATTGTTGTACAGTACATAAAATTGAAATAAACGTAGTGATAAAGTCATTATTTCTTTTTTTGTGGTCTGAATCATCTGTTTCTAGTAAACATATGTAATCATATAATTAAAGAAACATTTTTATTGAGTAAATCCTTTTTTTTGCAAAAATGTCTGACAACTCGTGTGATTCGAAATGCGGAACATAAAATAAACAATATTTCTATGAAAAATAGTTTAGCAAATACATTACTAACAGGAAACAAGTCAAATATCTTTTCAATTATATTGCTATATAAATTTAATATGGCTAATATAATTTGTCAAGGTGTTGAGAAAAGGTAACTATATCACTTTGACCTGGAGCTAATAAACTTGATTTTATGATAGCAATGTATTAGGTAAGATGAGTTAACAGGTTTTCTAAATAAAAAGAATGTGTATTTGAGACTAATTTTTTGCTAATTAAAGGAAGGTCAAACCATCAAGATAAAATGTAAAAATAAATAAAGTTTGAATTGAAAAAAGGAATAACAGGTGTTAAGTTAAAAGGTGAATCGAGGTTTCAAAATGATTACGTGAATTTTTTTGATAACTATTGATATATAAAGTTGTAAACTCTTTATAATTCTTCATTATTTAAATTTGCAATTAAAAATAATTCTATTAAGTTTGAATAACTTTTCAAAAAAGCTTTTGAAAGGTTAAAATTATTTATGTTTCTATTTGTATGATGTTTGTGACTAAATTCTATCTAGATACATACATGTTTAAAATATTTTAAACTATGCTCTATGTAAATATTATCTTACTCATAATATTAATTTTTGATTCTTATTAGTTTTTCCAATAACAATACTATTACAACAAAAAATATGTTTCAGAAGGCGTTTAAGTGATCAAGGACTTTTTCATTCGGTGAAGGTGTAATATGTAATGAATTTTTAATCTAATAATCTTTAACAAAGAAGTTGTGATAACTATAAATATAAGAAATATAATATCATATAATAATAATGAAAAATTTAATTTTTTCATTAGTGTTAACTGAAATATTTATTTCATCATGAACTTAAGTAACCTACTTTATAAGAATTACTGCTTTAGTCATTGTTTTCTATAATTAATTACAACAAAAGTTAATTACCTTGGCATACAAAAGTCAATGTCATTATTATGAAAAATGATAAAGAATTGTGGTATTAGCTTAATTTTTAATATATTTCACCCTTTTTTACCTTCATAAATTATATTTTACCCACTAAAACATAGATATCTTTTTTTTGACCTTGCTAACCTTAGATTCTGAAGCTATACATTAAGTAATAAAAATTTATTATTCATCAAGAGTTTTTATAGCTTGTATTAACGACACAAAGTGAGTATATAATTAAAATATTTTTACACTATCATGATTTTATTGTAAATATTACTTAGGAATTATTTATTATTTTTTCAACACTTCAAATCCTATTTTCACCTACATTAATTATGATTAAAATTAAATTAATAAAAATGACATGTACAAAAAGTTAAGCTTATATGTTATGATAACAGGTTTAAATAATAAACCTAAAAAAATTTTTTTAATTCAATTATGTAGCTTCTAGTTTAAATATTTAAACACTAACCTTGATTGATAATGAAATTTAATTGAAAGTAGTACTTGTTATAGAGAATTTTAAATTAAATTTCTAAATTTTTTTCAGAGGTTATGATAATTAAAGAAACATTATTCGTAATACTAATATTTTTCAGCAACAATGGTGTTGCACAGATTAGGGAAGACTGTTCTGACGCTCCAAATGAACAGATAAAAGAAATCTGTCTTAGAGTATGTTTTGTGATATAAATTTTACTTAATTGTTTTTAGTTTCGTAGAATGGATAAGATGTCAAGAGAACAATATGAAAGACAAGCTGATAATGCTTTATGGCCACCCCAAGCACCAGGATCACCTACATTCCAAAGACCAATCCCTATTCCAGCAACTCACAGAGGAAATTATGCATACGATCCACTTGAATGCATGTCATTACAATGCTTATGCCCCTTCTTTAACGGTAGAATGATGGCACCAGATCATTGTGTCCTTCCAAATGGAGAACCCTTAAAAATGGCCTATAGAAAGGAGTACCGTATGATGACTGACGATGAAAGATTCAGATATCACAGAGCATTACAGATAATGAAACAAAACGGACAATATGATGCTCTTGGTAGACAACACAGGGATGTCTCCTCAGGTGGTGGTGCTCATTCTGGACCAGGTTTCTTACCATGGCATCGTGAATACCTAAAACGATTCGAGATCCAACTTAAAATGATTGACCCAACATTAGCCCTACCATATTGGGACTCGACATTAGATAACTATTTACCAAATCCAAGAGATTCAATTTTGTTTACTGATTTGTTTATTGGTGCAACTGACTGGAATGGTTACGTTACCACAGGACCTTTTGCTTATTGGAGAACACTTGAAGGTGCCTTTGCTTTAAGAAGAAATGTCGGTGCTGAGGGAAATTTATTTAATGAGGAACAAATTAATCAAGTCATTCAACAAACTAATGTCGAGTATGTACTTTCTTATGTCACACAAACTGCTGGTTGTCCTTATCCTGTTAATTATGCAGCTATTGAGTATTCACATGGAGCTGTACATAGATATATTAATGGAGATTTTGGGTAAGATTCGGATTTTAATGAATGTTAATTATTATTTTTAGTCCCGTCCCAACTAGTGCCAATGACCCAATATTCTACGCTCACCACGCATTCGTTGATTTAATTTTTGAAACATGGAGACAACTCCGCCAACCAAGATGGGTTCGTGAATCAGCCTACCCACCAGATATACCATCATGTACCAATCCATTACACTTCAGTTACGCAGAAATGAGACCATTCCCAAGATTGATAAATCGTGATGGTTTGTCAAATGCTTACACAGATCAATTGTACAGATATGCTCCAAGACCAACATGCACATTAGCCGAACCAGCCTGTGGTTCAAGATACCTCTTCTGTGATACACGTGGTTACCCACATTGTGTTGCCAAAGTTAGATTAGGTGGTATGTGTAACGGACTTGAAGGTTTGGATGCTTGTTATAATGGACAATGTATCTTTGGTAGATGTGTTCCAGGACCAACACCGGCTCCATTTAAACCATTTATTTCTTCAACTACTCCTAGGCCTCCAGTTGTTTTGAGATCATCAACTAAGAAGGCTAAGGGTTTGGTTACTGACACATTGAGAAATATTACAAATGCTATCAAAAACTCAGTACAACAAAATAAGAGTAAGAACAGAACAAGAGTTGTAGGAAAAAGGAGAAATTCGTAAATTCAACAATTGTTACATTTGTTGATTGCTTTGACAAAAATCCATGCTGTGAAACATGGTCACTCATTCGGTGAATGTAGTGATAATCCTAAATACATGAACTTGAATTGTCCTATGAGTTGTAAGAAATGTAAACCAAGTTTCTCATTATTGGATAGTAAGTTTTGAAAAGAAATCTCATTAATAATATTTATTTTTCAGCCTGCAAAGATAGACATGTATCATGTAAACAATGGAGAAGTGAAAATCAATGTTCATCATCAACAGGTTCTCACCTAAGTTTTCCTCCAGGAAAACTGCAGAGAATCATGTGGATTATGTAGAACAAAAAAATCTGACACATGTGCTATCCCCAAAAAGAAAAGAAAACTTGCAGAGGAACTTAATATTCATACAAATTTAACGAAAAAACATTCATTCAAGAAGGATGAAATAAATTTGAGGAGAGTCGTTGCTTAATCAAGAGAAAAAAATAGTTAAAAATGATTTTAAATTTCTTTGCGGGTTCATTTAAAAATTTCAAAAAATACTTCTGCCTTTTTTAGATTTAATTGCAAGTGTTTTGTATGTATAAATTGTAAAAAAAATTGTAATATTCTTTATTTTACAATTACTATAAACTTTTTCTATTCATTATCAATAAAATTTTGTCAATAACAATAATTTATCTAAATTACCTGTATGTATCATTTTTCTTTTATGACAATATATCTATATTTAATTAATGCAACATTTTATATTTTGTGATTTCAAGATTTTGTTGTAATTTAATTAACATTAATCTTTACTGATATTTAGTAAAAATGTTACATTTTATTGGGATAATTGTAATAATTATTAATACTTGATAAAGATCAAATTTCGGATGGTGCAATTGTTTTTGATGGGAGAAAAATGATGGTTGGAGTGTAGGAAATAGGATTAATTGTGGATATGTATTTTTTTATGTTTTTAATTTTATGCTATATTCAATAAAAAAATTATGTAAGCTTGTATGTATAGTTTAAACTTGTTTAAAAATGAGATATTTATAAAAATATATTTTATATTTGAATGTAATATTAATTTTTGTTATTAAATCATATTCAAAAAGCAAATAGTAAGTAAGGAATACAAATGGGGATGTAATCACATACAGATATATAATTAGAAGAGATATAGATATCCTTTTTACAATTTAAAGTTTATCAAAAAAAGACAAACATCTCACATATTCATCTTTCATTCTTTTATCCATTTTACCTGTTCATTAAATGATCAAAAAAGACATAGCAGTAATTTAAAAGGAAACGTGTAAATAAGTTTACTCTTTTTACAGGAAAAAGTTTCTTTATCTATCTAAAATACATCTGAATACGGAAAACGTTTTTCTCCCACTTTTAAACATTAAATAAGATAAATTAAGATATCCTTTATAATATTTATCGCAACATATTATTCTCTACCTTTCCTTATTCACTACTTTTAATGATGTTACAATTTTTGTAGATACCATTATAGAGATTTTAACAAAATAAAAAAAAGGTATCTTGACCCATCCTATCTTCTATGTCAAACAGGATTCTTTAATCATCGGCATATCATCATTCATTCCTCCTCCTTTCTAAATTCTTTAAAAGGAGTCGATTAACTAGATATCACCAGAGTATCAATCTCAATCACCCATTATTAACGATGGATGAGAAATCTACTACTTCTACTTTTAATTCTAATACCTATTTAATCAACGAGGAGCAAAGACAAATGAAGAGAGTTGCTTTCTTTGCTATTGTTGTATCAACTGTTGCTGTTATTGCTTCAGTTGTTACATTACCTATGATTTATAGTTATGTTGCTTCATTCCAATCTCACCTTATTATGGAATCTGACTTCTGTAAGGTAAGTCTATTGTATTTTCCTACATTCCTCTAAACTAATTTATTTTCCTATTTTTAAGACACGTTCCCGTGATATGTGGTCTGAAATGTCTGTTCTCTTCAAGAATACTCCATCATCAGTTCGTGCAAAACGTCAATATGGATCTCCAAATCCACCAGCTGTTTCAAATGGATATGGTCCAGTTGCCAATCCAGAACCTGCTCCAACATGTTGCACATGCCAACAAGGACCACCAGGACCACCTGGACCTCCAGGAGATGATGGTCCAGATGGTAATGATGGAAATCCAGGTATTGACGGAACAAATGGACGTGATGGTGCTGTTCTTGGATCTGCTATTGCTTCTGAACCATGTATTATCTGTCCACCAGGCCCACCAGGTCCACAAGGACAACCAGGATTGAAAGGACCAAGAGGACCAAAAGGAGCTGATGGTAAGAATGGTGTTGATGGAAGGAAAGGAGAACGTGGATTACAAGGACCACCAGGAAGTCAAGGACCAATGGGACCAGTTGGACCAAAAGGAGCCCCAGGACAACCAGGAAGACTCATCCAAATTAACGGACCAGCAGGACCAGCTGGAGCACCAGGACCACAAGGACCACCAGGAGCTCCAGGAGCTGCAGGACCACCAGGAACAAGCCAACAAGGACCACAAGGACCTCAAGGTGATGCCGGTACCCCAGGACCACAAGGTAAACCAGGAGCACCAGGATTACCAGGAATTCGTGGACCAACAGGAGAACAAGGAACTTGTGAACATTGCCCAACCCCAAGAACCCCACCTGGTTATTAAATTAAACAAAGTTTTAAAATATATAATTGAAAATGTAATTTATTGGAATATAAATTCTACCTATCTTATTTTGATAAGATTTTATACTAAAAAAAATATATTTTTTTATAAATATAAATATTAGAAAATTAATAACAAGTCAAATAGTCAGAAAAGTTTTTTTTTTTAGGTTTTTTATTAAACCTTTTTATTTATGTTAATAACCACTTCATGTGAATAAATGTTAAACTGGGTACTAATTTTTTAAATGGGTAAATTTTTTTAAAAGTATTGTTTTGTTAAGAGTTTCCATATTAAAATTTAGGAATCTCTTAAAACATGTATTTGATTGTTTTCTTGTGATTCAAAGTATAAGATTGATATATAATCTATATACATAGTCTTTAACTTTAATATACAAAATATTTTTTTTAAATTGTTTATATTACAGCAATTAATATCAGAAGATCAAATATCCTTTATGTTATGTTAAAATTAACTACCTTTTAAAATAGTATTATTGTAAGCTTAAATAAAAACATGTTTTTTATTTATATACGTCAATAAAAATCCTTGATCTAATATATTAAAATGCTTGTTTTAAATATGTTTTTTAATTGGCTTTAAAGATTACCCTATTTTAAGTGAATTATAAATATTTATTTTGTGTTATTCTTTTTTTAAAAGATGTTTAGATTGCAGAGTATGGGTTTTCTTAGTAATAACTTTAAAAAAATTTTTTTCATTTTATTCAATTACCAAAATTGGTAATCAAAATTTTCGATCAAGAATTTAGTGAATGCATATGTTGACGTCTGAGAAAATGTAAATGTTTTTAAAGTTTTAAATTAAAGTAAATGGTAAAGTGAAATAACGTATGGTATAACGGACAAAAGTTTATCGCCTACCTGTTTTATCAAAATTTATACAGTCTTGGTATGATAAATAAAACCGAAGTTAATTTTAACGGTATATTGTTAAAGTGTTATATTTTTTGATTGATGTGTTTGAATTTGTATTTCATTTCAAAAAGTTTTTAGTTTAGTTAAATTTAATGTGTTTTCTGACATATTAGTCTGACGTTAAACTTTTTCTCATTTTAATATTTAAATTTTTAATTTATACAATTTTTGATATTAAATTATTTATATTAAAATAAAATTTTATTAGAAAATTAAATATTTAAAGTTGTGAAACTTTCTATAAAACAATTTTGTAAAAATATACCTTACAACAACAATACTTGATTTTTATCTTTGTTGTCTGATTATCTAGTAACATAAATACCACAACCGACTCTAATAATTTTTTCATCTATCTGTAAATATATAATCTTGATTACAATGCCTTAGGCAAGAAAATAGAAAACGATAGATTGTTTCAAAAAAGTCTCATTATTGGGGACAAACTAATTATATAGTGTATTTACAATAAATTTATAGATACATTAAAAAATTTATTAAAAAAGGCATTTATTTAATTAGAGTATTCTTTAATTAACATTGCGTTATTGGCATAATTAAAACCCAGAGTGATACACTCAAATGATGATGGATCCATTCTCGAAAATTGAAATTTTTGTTTTAAACTTTTTAAAGCTATAAAAGCTTTCGTTTCGAATTTCGAGAAAACTTCTAAGAATTCGATGTTGTTTTTGGAGTTTGATGTTGAGAGGTACTCTGCTAACTGAGTGATAAATGTTGCCCCAACCTCTGATAATGATAGTCCACGAAGTAGTGGAAAACTTTCCAAGAAATACGGTATATCAACAAACTGGAAACAATCAACATTATTAATCTCCAATGATCTAATATGTTTTTCCTTTAATATTCTAAGACATTCATAAACATCAAAGTTATCCATATAAATTGAAATATGTAAATCACTAATATTTTCCGGAATATAATAAAATATATCCCCAGGATTAAGTACATTAAAAGGTGAAAAATTCAAGGACAACTCAAATAAAGGTGAGTTCCTCAAGAAACTCTGATAAATCTTCCCCGAAGTCTGACTACAACAAACACACCTACAATCTATCAAGAAAACAGCTTTAATAATACTTTCAAAATTAATAAATTTAATATCGAAATATAACTTCATCCATTCTCTGAAGGAACATTGTATTGAGGTGTCTTTTGGTGATATAACGATTGATGAAATATTACTACCTTTGAAAATATTGTAAAACAAATCATACTCCAATACATTAATATCTTCATCATCTCTCTTCCATAGGATATCTAAAATGATATTAATGTTAACATTCAATTTCTGTAAATTTTTATAAATATATTTTAATGTTTTATATATCTCTTTGTTTCTGCATGGATAAATTATTGGCGTAAGTGTAATCTCATTGATTTTACATCTCATTTCTAATATTAGTTGAATTATGCATTTATCAAGCCACATAATTTCTTCTAAATTCCTTTCTCCATTATCATCTATCACCTCAATGTGGACATTTCTTGTTTGTAGTAGAAATCTACGTAAAAAACCAATAAGAGCTATACTTGTTGATTCATTGTTACATAATAATTCATTATCGATAATATCTCTATTTGCTGTGAATTTATATTCTGGAGCTGTACCAACACTAATATCAATAGTATTCGTATTATATGATATAACGATTTTTAAGAAAGTTAAATTTTTATAAAAGCCATCTTTTAGTGATGGTAACAGTGAGTATAATGATAAGTCTCTGAAATATTTGCAGGCCATCTCAAATGATACACGATCTTTGACATCATCGACATATGATAATATAATATCCATCAAATGGTAATTTCTTAAGACCGTATCCATAGCCGTTGAGTTTGCTGATAAAAATTGACTCATGATTTGGGAAGAAATTTAGACAAAAATGATAAAAGTATAGTTTTATTGAAGATAAACGAATATATTATAAAAATGATAAAAGTATAGTTTTATGACAGATCAATGAATATATTATAAAAATCACACATTATATATACATTCAAAAATATATTTTGAGTGTAAATTGTAGTCTCTAACAACTGCCCAATAGCTATTTCATAAAGAAGATAAAAATATCTATATCTACTGAGGATAATTATATTTATCTTTTGATAATGTTAAATGTGATATATGAAGAAATAATTTTTAATGTGATTGTTGTTATTACTATTTAAAAAAATCCCTTGTCACATTTTTAATTTTGATTTGATAAGGACACCAAAATGAAAGTATAACAATAATAAGTAATAGTTTTTTACGAAAAATTGGTGTTATTGGTAAGGGCAAAAAGGAGGAAATAAAAAACTAGAAGTACCTATTTAGAACATTAATTTTATTTTTACATAACAATGTTCTTAAAAATAATAATTGTTTCTCGATTATGTTTATAAATCATTCAGCATTGTTGAAATGAGAATATTATTTAAACTTATTTTCTAGATATTCAATAGATTATTTTTAATAACAACAATTTTAATTGAATTTTTTCATTCAAAATGCACTTGAATATTTCAATTAAACAGACAAATTTTTCTTTTCATAAATCTTATTTGTTAATTGATTTCTGTGTTAGTAAAAATTATTTCATGATTAATTGATTTCACAACACAAAAAAAAACTATAACGAAACTTCAACAACCTCAGAAAAGACAAGAATATACAAATATCAAATAAAGAAAAAACAAACATTACTCATTGAGTGATGATAAATTTAGTTAATTTAAACATTAATAAAAATAATACCATCACCAATAGTCGGAGATTTTCTTTTGATCATAAATTTATCAGTTTTTGTAACACTATGTTAAAATGATTTCACATCTGAAAACAATTTTTTAACAATGTTTGACAATATTATTTGTTTATTTTTTCTGTTTAAATCACATCCAGATGTTTTCTTAGTTATTTGAATTTTTTTCGAATTAATGTATCGTAAATAAATATTAAAAAAATTAAAAATGATAAATAATTCCATAATAATGATGGGATTACAAAACCCCACACCTTATTTTTTCTTGATCTTACAATGAAAGACTGATGTACTGTTTGTGTAGATATGATATCCCAATTTTTATCAGTAAATTAGTGTAACGACAAAAATGTTTGTTAATAATAAGGATATAATAATTAAGAGGACCACGGAGTTGAAGCAACGTAAGCTGATAATTGATATATTTCATAGATGTTTTAGAAAATGCCAATCTTAAAAGGGAAACTGAGAAGCAGATGTTTGAAATATCTAAACAAGAAGAAATTTACCAAAAAGGTAACAAAATTCCCACAAAACATAATTTTCATAACAACATTTTAGAGTTTAAGAGACTTTTGGAGCTCCAACTAAAGAATGAAAGAATGAGAAAAGAGATTGAGAAAGTCCGAGAAATTAATAACAATATAAAAAAGAAGGATGAGGACATGCATAAATTAATAGAAGATGCCACGAATTCTGTATGCCACTCCATTAATGAAAATCTCCTCCAATCATCTACACAACCAGGATTTATACAACCTGACGATTTAGATAATCTCAGAAAAACAATTGATAGTGCAATGGAGAAATTTAATTTATTATTTGATGACTCATCTGAGGAGAAGTGGTTGAAGATGAAGGATAAGCTATTGGCTGATTTACGGGTAAAGGAGATGATGTTCAATGAAATGGTCAATAAGTTAGAGAATGTCAGAGCAAGATGTTTCTCCCGAAATCCTACACAAATCTCCGGAAATACATGGGAAATGCTTCTTGATGAAATGAAACAATCCATGTTCGTGACATGGTACAAATTCACCGAAGAAGAAATGAAACGAAATAAAGTATAAAATTTCTGCAGAATAATTTTTTCCTCAATGTTAATAAAATGTATATTTTTTTACTTATTAAATAATAATTAAATAAATATTATTTAAACAATCGATTCCCAAAACAGTGTTTGTTATCATTATTTACAATACTTCTATTAAATTAACAAATAACTGATAAATATTTAGCTACAAAAAAAAGTTGTGTAAATTTACCAAACAAAAGTAGTAACCAGGGACATTATTCCAAGCACAATTATTGTTAAATATTTGATATATATATATATAAAAGCCTAAGAATAGGAAAAAAATTAATACAGAAATTATTAATTATGGATTTTATAACTAAATACATCGATATTCAAGATGATAACGATAGGACGATGGATGTTAAGAGTGATGAATGTTTTGAAAATTTATCTATACCATGTGAGATGATTAAGAAATTCAATGATATGAGGATCTGGAAACCATCACCAATTCAGGCGGCGACGATGCCAATGACATTGTGTGGTGCAGGTATGGCATTATTTTAATAATTTTCATCTATTTTAATTATAATTTTTTAAAGATTTACTTGTCCAAGCAAAATCAGGTACCGGAAAGACATTAGTTTTCGCAGCAATGAGCATAATAGTAACAATGGAAACTGAAAATTATCCCCAAACAGTTATTGTTTCACCAACAAGAGAGATATGTGAACAGATATACTCAACATTAAAACAGATAGATTACAAAAATTTGAAAATTGGTTTATGTTGTGGTGGTGAAAATTCCTACAAAAGTCAAAAATCTATGATAGAGGGTGGTGTTCAAATAATTGTTGGAACATTAGGAAGATTAGTACAATTCATAAATGATGGTATACTTAATCTTAAAAACGTATCAACATTTGTTATGGATGAGGCTGATAAGATGGTCGAAGGTAACTTCCAGCAGGATATATCATTAATCTTCTCTAATTGTAATGAAAATAAACAAACTTGTGTTTTTAGTGCAACGTACCCACAAGAGATATTAGATGTTTTGTCACGTTTTATGATTGACACAACAATGATAAGATTAGACTCTGAAAATGTCCAACTTTTAGGCATCAAACAATATGTTCAATTTGAAGTTAAGGATAATGAAAAAGGTGAATTTACAACAGCCGCTATATTAGCAGCAAATATACTAAAAAGACAACAATTCAATCAAGCAATATTATTTTTAAATGAAACAAAATTACTGGTAGAATTTGCAGTTCAACTAAAAAAACATATCCAAGAATACTCAATTCAACTAATGTCAGGTACAATGTTACAAAAAGAAAGATCCAAAGTTATGAATGAATTAAAAAATAAAAAAGTGAAAGTTTTAATTTCAACTGATTTGTTGTCACGTGGTGTTGATTCACAACATATAGATTTAGTTGTAAATGTAAACTGTCCTGTTGATTGTTGTACATATTTACATAGAATTGGACGTGCTGGTAGATTTGGAAATTATGGTGCTTCATTTACGTTAATTGATAACGTTAAAGATTTAATAAAATTTACTGCTATGGTTGATAGTGAAAAATTGGCTGTAAAATATTTATCTAAAGATGGTTTGAGAAATTCTCATCTAACTATGGATATAAATGTTTTTAATGAGAGTAAGGATTTTAATGGTGATTTAGTTAAGGAAATGTGTTCTGATTTGTGTGATGTGTTTAAATGTGGTTGTTATGTTGATAATAGTGGTGAGCCTGTTATTAGTTATACGAGAGATGAAATAATGAAAATTAAGGATATGAAAAGTATTAATGAGTGGCAGGTTTATGCTAAAAAGGTATTTAAAAATTGTAGTTGTATTTTCTATAACATTGGAAGAGATAAATTTGTTCATGAACATAAGAAGGAAAATGTCAGGAGAAATGATGCTTTTGATAAATTTACGAAACTTAGATTGAAGAGTGATAAGGTTTATTACAAAGAGAGAATGAAGAAGGAGGAAATTAATCATGTTGAGGAGAATGGTCATAGTGAGACTGAGAGTACCCCTAGTCCAACTGAGTTGACGTGTTATAATAATGAACCAAAGATCGAATTTAATGGGGAAGAAAAACTTGATAACCAAGATTTATGTGTGTATTCGAAGGATGACCTTCTCAAAATCCTTAATTCGAAGACAAACGACCAATTACGTGCAATTTTCATTGGAATGAACCTAGGAAAAGAGGTTTACAAAAGTGAACCCGTAGTAATGGATTCCGAATTAAGAAAACCATTTGCTTTACAATTGAGAATTCTACGTGAACGTGAAAAAGAAAGAAATAGACGTTTACGAAAGGAGGTTGAAAAAAACGAAAAGAGAGACAAAAATTTTATTTACGGGAAAGTTGAAAGAAACTGGTATCATAACGTAAAATTTCCCTCAATTCCACCCAAAACAAAAAAGATCTATCAGGAAGTTTACAATCTGGCAACAGGGAATGATAGATATTCACTACCATCAATAAATAGTATTCTAGTTAGCCAATCAAGTATCGATGAAGATGAATGTGGTTTGAAGTCCCGTGCTGAGGAGAATAAAGTTCTTACTCAAAAGTGGTTAATGACTCAGGCTAATTCAATAAATTAAAAGTTATTTTATTTTTATTGTTATAGTTATTTATTTTTTTTTATTTCATGGGAAGATATTTATGATAAATTTTATTTTGTTAAACGTATGTTGTATGCATTGGTTTATAATGATATAGTAATCTATTGAAAAAGTATAACTTTTTTATTAGATTATATTCATGCTATAATTATTATTTATTTATTATGTGTAATTATCATTTTTCCTGAATTGATAAATTCTTTGAGATTTAAACAAAAAATTACTGAAAGTTATTGGGTGAATATAATAAATTATTCGTCAAATACACCTTCAACATTAAACTTTTTTTAAAAAAGAAAATTTAGGTAACATGATGCACTTTTGTTATGAATGTACTAACAAATAAATTAGTTTAATACTATTAATGTGGAGTAATTTTGATAGAGATGAATGAATGATATTTTTATATTTATCATATTCACCAAATCTATTTTTAATTGCGGTAAAATAAAGTCTTATTAGAATTGTTATAAATTAATTGAAGTATAGATAGAGTATCTATTTTGATATTGTAGAAGGAATGAAGAAGTGTATAGTGTTATTAATAATTTTTTTGTTCTCTGATGTTTATGGAGAAGATGGGAAAAAATAGTAAATGTAGATATTGTACATACGAATGAGATAAGAATGAAGACAACAGAGTGAGTTTTAATATTAGTTTTTTTAAATGTTAAACATTTTTAAAGATTGCTAACATTAAACTTCTCAACATCAAAAAAACCAATTGATAATTATTTTAAATTTAGTTGCCGTGATCCATATTTGTGTTATGTTGATAACAACACAACATTTATCAATGTAAAACTTGACAAAAATAATAACTACAAAACAAATGTTTCAATAAAATTACATCCAACATTTCTTGGAGTAACAAACATAAATGTAGAACCAGTAAATGTTTCAGACATAATCATAGCGCTCAACACAACAATAAAAGTTCACAAAACAATAAGTGGTCAAAGGTGGGAGAATATCTTTTCTTTGGTTGTAACATACTTCATAACATTCGTCACATTTCTTATGGGAACACAATTACACCTTCCTATAATTCTTGAAATCCTTAAAAAACCGTTTGGTCCAATTGTCAGTGCCGTCTGTCAATTCGTATTTATGCCATTAGTTGCCTATTCATTATGTTTAACAGTTCTACAAGATGAGCCCAATGTCGTTAAGTTTTGTTTTATCGCAGCTGGATCTTCACCTGGTATGTTTGTTTGAAAATATAATATTTCTTTTATTTTAAAAATTCATGTAAATATCATTTAATGGGTATGTCAAAAATACCAATGTATTTAAAACTTTTTTTTATTTTAAATATATAACAATTAAATTGAAACACGAGCTCATTTTTAACATCATGAATATTATATAGTGATAAAAAGTAAGAATTTATCGCATGTTGTAAAAAATAATCCATCAAAATTAATCTTTAGTGATAAAAAATTTTAAATGATTAATATATTTGAAAAACTTTATAATAATTACAACATCATTTAATGTTTGATATATAAATATTTCAGGTGGTGGAAAATCAAGTTTTTGGACTATCATATTTGATGGAAATTTAGATTTGTCAGTATGTTTAACATTCATCCAAACATTGTGTGCCTCGATTATGATGCCATTTTGGATGAAGGTACTTGGGGAGAAATTTTTGGCAAGTGAAAACATTGCACTTCCTTATATGGGATTGCTTAAAGCTATCTTAAATTTAGTCATTCCATGCGTAATAGGGATGATAACAGTTCATTATAAGCCGCATTTAGTTAAGAATGCTCAAAAATATATTAAAACAGCAACATGGTTTTCGACGATAATTTTCACAGCTTTAGGTGTATTCGTGTATTATCATATCTTTTTGATGATTACCTTTCCAATATTAGTAGCAAGTTGTATATTACCATGGTCAGGATATATTGTAGCATTTTGCTTTGGTAAATTGTGCAGACTACCAATGGCTGATGTTATAACATTAAGTATAGAGACTGGTGTTCAAAATGTTGGTTTATCAGTTATGATGTTAATGTATAGTTTTAAATCACCTGAACTTGATATTGCTATAGTTGCTCCAATTGTTGTTATTTTAGCAACGGATAAACCACTCGTAATCATATGGTTAATTAAAAAAGCTATATTAAAGTATAAGGAGAAAAATGTTGTTAGAGAAGAAAACATACAACTCCCAACATCACCATCATAATACTGAAGTAATTATTATGTATTTTACAAAAAAACATTTTATTACTAAATCATCATTAAACAACTTGGAGTGGTAAAATTCAAATTACTTCATTAATTCAAAATTCATATTTAACTGGAGAAGAAAACAATTTTAATCACTGTTATAATGAAAAACATAGTTTTTAAATTTTATTAGAATTAAATCCAATTATTTATTCCTTGTTAATATAAATAGATGCATAAATGATTTGTTTTTTATGTTTAATTTATGACGTATTCTAAGAAGATGAATTTGTCAAGTTAAATTTATGTTTTTATAATATAGTTTTAATTTTATGTTAAAATAATTTTTTGTCCATCCCACCATAAATTGTATTAACTTGTTGGATTGAAGAAATTGATAATTCTTGAAACATGAAAATAAAAATTTAATACATATTTTTAGTAACTTTATGATAAGATAAAAATATGATAAATAAGTTTAAAAAAAAAGTTTATCATTTTATTTTTTCCAGTAAATTTATTTATCCAAGATAATGTTAAGAAAATTATTAAAAATTTATTCTTATTGAAGTTATAAATTATTTAGATAAATGTTTGTGTGAAAATAAGCACATATACAAATATATGTATTTATATATACATGTATATGTTACTGACGTATTTATATATATATATATATATATTTGTATATGCAATCTAAAGATTTCTTTAATTTTCAACTAATTTATGCCATTTTGACAATTTAATATATTTTGTCATATTGGAAGTTAATTTGTTAAATGCATTGTCTTATGTATATCTAATGAAGGCGTTTTCAAAGTGATCAGAAATTGCTTTGTTTTATCATTTATGGTAGTGAAATTTATATTTGTTATTTTTAAATAATATAATAATGATATAAAAAATAACAAAATATATAATATAATATACAATTAAATGGTATTATTTTCAATATATTAGCTATTTTACATAATTAAGGAACTAAATATAAAGAAAGAAAAAATATTTCAAGATAATTGATAATGTTTATATTAATTACTACATTATATATTAGTTCATTCTAATTAAACCTTTTTTTCCGTTTTTTAATTTCCATGATTATAAAACATACTCCTTAAAGTTATTGACATCATATAAAATATATCTTATAATTATCCATAAATTTAATATTTTACATATATATAATATTACATGTCATTGTACCTTTCAAAGAGTGACTTCAACTTTACATTTTTAAATTACATGCTTCTCTAAAAATTGCAATTTAAAATAATATAAAATTTCATTTTTAGTTTTAAATTTTTTTATTGCTTTAGTTTATATATTATATTATAAAAGTATTTGCCTCAATGTTGTTATATAAAATTAATTTTTTATTTTTATTCTAATTATAGTTCATTCTTATTGTTGTCTGAAGGATGAATTTATTTAACAAAACAGTTAAGGAATCTTTTAATATACCATCAAATAATGGTGATATATGTAAGCAGATAGAGTATGAATATGTTCATGATGTTTATACACAATTGGCAGGTCATTGTTTACGTGTCTGTAAAAATGCTCCGAAATCTTCAACAAAAAGTGGTAGAGTACCACAGTGGTCTGTTGTTAAAAAATTTTTGAAAGAACTTCCAGATGGTTGCGTAATACTAGACGTTGGTTGTGGTCAGGCCAAATATGAATTAGAAAATGGATACATTATAGGATTTGATTGTTGTTGCGATGTTTTAATAAAGACAGAGAAAAGGAATAATGTTGATGTTTTAGTTGCAGATACATTAAATATTCCTATTAAGTAAGTATACAATATTTTTATTTTTAATTTTATTACTTAATTTTACAAAGAAAAAAAAGTATAGATGCAGCTTTATGTGTTTCCGTTATTCATCATTTTACTACATTTGAGAGGCGTAAAGAAGCCTTAATGTCCATATCTAAGTGTTTAAAACCAAATTCATTACTTTTTATTAATGCTTGGGCCTACGAACAGCCCAACGGCAAATTTCCATCTGTTGATGTTTTGGTACCATGGAATTTGCACGAGATTAAAAAACCATGTATGTTTTTTTTTCACATACTTTTATCTATAATTATCTATAATCTATATTTAGTTTTTAAATTTAATAATGAAAGTACAAGGGAGGAAAGAATTATAAAAAGTTCAATACCCATAAACTTGCCAAGTGAGAATACTATCTCTAGTTGGTTTTCAAATAAAATTTCAAAAATATTACCAACACAGGTGTCAGGTTTTATAAAATTAAATGGTGCACAACAAACACCAAATATGATAGATACAAACAACAAAATACAGAAAATTCCACCAGCAATACCAAAAATCGTTGAATCAATTAAAAGACAATCAACAACAGAGCAATTATTTTGTGGAATAAAAAGATGGAGTCCAATGATTGGGAGAAAGTTATTATCATTAGTAAAGAATGTTGAGGAACAATATGCTGATGAGTTAACTGACCAAATATTTTCTGAGGCATTCACAGAAATATTGAGTATCTTACATGAAGTAACATACTACAGATATTATCATGTATTTAAGCAAGGAGAATTGGAAAATTTAATTGATAGCGTTCCTGGATTGAAGACAGTAGATTCATTTTATGATTCAGCAAATTGGTGTTGTATAGTTGAGAAGATTGAATAAAATTTTAATTTGCCAGCATTAATTAAAATTTTAATATGTTATAAATTATTATTCTGCAAGAAAAATTTATCTAAAGTTAGAAAACGATAATCAAAATTACTTGTGACATATTTTCTTCTTACACTTAAATGAAATTACATTACAAACAAATTTATAGCACTAATTATTAATAAGCTACAAATTTAATAATTTAGCATGTAAATTTTTATGAAGTATAAGTAATTTCATAATAAAAGGAAAACAATTTTGAATTCATCATAACTTTTTTAAATTTACTGATTTTTTATTAAATTATTCCCGAAAGATGTGTTTCTTTCAAACGTAAAATTTTATATAAAGAATTGTGAAAAGGATGTTAAACTTTTCTTACATGCATTATAAAATATATTACAACTTGAGTATACTCTGAAGTACAATTTCGTGGATAAACAAAAAATCAAAAAAATATATATAAATCTTCTGAATCTACATTTGGGATATGTAAATTCTATGGATTCACATCTTCGGATCCACATTTCTGACCTTGAGCTTTCTGAATCCATCATTCTGATCGATAAAACCTTTGAATCCACCAATTTTATATATGGATCTTTAAATCTACAACTCTGACCTAAAAGTGCTCAGAATCCACATTCTTTCTTCTATAACAATTCCACTTTAATCATAATAATCTTTTCACACCTTCTACATCATGGACACTCCTGAGAGCACTTCTATATATAGGGTCGCTTCAGAAACTTCGCACACACCCCCACACCACACTCCTACACTTTTGTTCTCAACGATACTATCAAAAACAACTATCCTAACAAGCCATGGGACATCAATTACAAGTATACCTTAAATATGCCCAATCTCAGGAAGAAACGAACCCCAGTTTTTCCACAAAGGGGGGCCAAACTTATAATTTTGAATTTCTATTTTTTTAACTGTTCGTTATTTGAAATATATTTGAATATTTACAAGAATTCACTTTAAAATTTTATTTCCTATATGCTATTCAAATTTAAGTTAAACAATTTTATATAATTTTCTATTTAAAAATATTTACGTATTATTGTATATAGTTTTTTCAAGCAATACGAGGTACTTCATTAAAGATTAACTAATTATAGTTATTACTTAAACATTTATGGAGACATAATTTGCGTAAGAAAGCGTTTGAATAAAAATTATGTCAATAGAAGAATGAATTATAAATTAAAAGTAATTTAAAATGTAAAGAACGATTTAAAAATAGGTAAGTACTTTACCATATAAATAAGCTTTGAATATTTACTAATTAAGAATGCAATATATATGTATGATTTGTAAAACAATTATATTTAATTATAAGTAAAAATCACTTTAAATTTTCTTGTATTCAATATCTAAAATAAATTTAAGAATATCAAAAAAGAATATTGGCCTTTTCATTTAGTATATAATATCATTTCCTATATTGAAAATAAATATGAATAACAAATTCTATTTATTTGATAAATTTATTTCTATATAAAGGAAGGATTATGATCGAAAAATGAAAAGTTTGCTTATCATAAAATTAAATACTTATATATGACATTATTTGATAAGTACAAAACAATTCAAGCTGTATTAGTAAGACATTATATACACTACCAAAACACTTAGAAAATAAAAAGAAAATAAACTTCTTTTTTTATGTTTCTTCCTCAACTGTTCCAGTTCTTGATGGTCTACATGTTGATATATATTTTTCATAGATTTTTTTATAAGAAATAATCCATCTGTTAAGATCTCTGTGTCCTTCAGCATCAATTTTCTTTGTTTTAATATAATTTCCCAATACAAGACGATGAGCAAAGATGTATTGGAAGTCTGTTTGGACGACACCGTGACGGTAATTCCTCATATCTTTAATAATTTGTATGGTAGTATCATTACCGCCATTTTGAGGATTATAGACTCTCTCCATCATATTTTGAATTAGAACAAAAGTTCCCGTTCTCCCAATACCAGCTGAGCAATGAACCACAACAGGTTTAGTTGAATTCTTTACAATATCAAGAATATTAAATAATGTATCAGTGATGTCCGGGACTCCTTTATCAGGCCATCCTAAATATTGTAAATGACGTATTGTTTTATTAACATTATCACACTGAATCTTTAAGTTTATGTCCCTCATATCATTATCTGTACATTCATTAAGTTTTTCATTGGTGACAACAGTAGATCCAAAAGTTAATGATCCCCCAACTTCGAATGGATAATATTTAGCACATTTCTTGATACCATTTTCTTCAAATTGGCATAACATTATAATATATTCGACTTCCTCTTGAAGACACATCTTCCAAAAGTCAGCACAACTTTTATCCGTTGGTCCTTGTGTGCAAATAAAAGCTTTATCAGATCGTGGAGTTTTAACGTAATTAGCATGTATATAATCATTGGGTACGTCTTTTAATTTTACACGTCCATTCTCAAGACACAGTATATCACGATATCTGTAATGAATAATTATAAAGCTTCGTTTTTGTATATGAAACGTACCTATTTCTTTGACGGTTTTCGGGAAGCAGAAAAGTTACATAATCAGCTGGATTTGGTCTTGACCTACTGAGAGATACAAATTCTATAGTTAATCCTTCAATACCCTTCTTAATACAATCATCTAGAAGACCACCAAGTGAAAATGGTGGTGGTATAATTCCAGGTTTCTCGTCAAGTGAAGGATTTTGAAGCTTGACAATTTGTAATAGTCTTAAAACAAGCGATTTTTCATGGTACGGAGTTGGCATCGACATGACGTTTCGTTTTCTATTTGTACCTGTATGAGTGATTCTTGAAGCACCAGGGTTAACTTTCTGTCTTCTTGTATGTCTTCTTCTAACAGTAATCTTTGCAGTTACTGTTTTTGTTGTGTTATCATTATCATTTAATATATTTAATTGCTTTGATGGTGTTTGATTATCTCCTCCTAAGGATCCGCTGTCCTTTTTTTTCTCACCATCTTTATTATTATCCATATTTTAATAAGGAAAGAAAATGTAGAGACTAATTTTTTTTGGAAATTATTATGATAATATAAAAAATTATTGATTATTAATTTGAATATTATTTGTTATATTTGATATTTATTCATTTCAAAATCGTTTTATACATAAAAAAAATGGTCTCATTATTAATTTTCTGCGTAATAAATTAAATATTTACAGAAGAAAATATTTATATGAAGATGTTAACAAGAAGAAAGGAAATTAATACTTTTGATTAAAAATTTTAAAACTACTTTATAACATGTTTACAGATTTGAATCGTAATATTTTATTGTTGTTCATTTCAAAATAGAAGAAATTTCCAGAATGTTCTAATGTTTTCAAGCTACCACTTTAATATTCTTTTTTTATCTGTTTATGTAAAATATGATAAAAACATTTTATACCATAATATATAGTGTGTACTAGAAAATACAGGAAAAAAGAGAGAAAAAGTATAAAAGTGAAGTTGTTTGAGGAGGAAAGTTAAACAGAAAATAAATATTTTCTATATTCTACTATAATAGTGACTCATACTAATTATTACTAAATCAAAATGCTTCGTCATAGATGTGTTTTTCCTTCCGCCATTCCTATGTTAATTCATACAACTAATTCTATATTGAATGACCTCGAGAGCAGTTTAAATCCCAGGCATGTTTCCTCATTAAAAATTATTAGAGATGAGGGCGTTTCAATAACTAATGAAGGTATATCTTTGAAGTTTGATGTTTCACAATTTAAACCCTGAAGAGTTGTCAATAAATGTTGTCGATGGAGTTCTTGTTATTGAGGGAAAACATGAACAGATGGATGATGGAAAAGGAATTGTAAGTAGACATTTTATAAGGAAATTCCGTTTACCAGAAAATTTAAAAGCTGAGGACATTAAAAGTGAGTTGTCCAAAAGAAGGAATGTTAGCTATTGAAGGTAAATGTCTTGATCATGAAAAAACAAAAGTCAAAAGCATTCCGATTGATGTTAAATAAGTTAATTTTTTTCTGTATTGATTATTTCCTTTGATACTAATAAAATTTTTATTTTATTTCTGAAAATGCTATAAAAATTGTGTTTTATTTCTCTTAAAGTTCATTCTTATCAATATTAAATCATTTATATGTTACACAAAATGAATAAATATCAATATCTATTGTTAACACTTATTATAATATACAAATCTCCAATGGTATTAGTTTCTAAAAAACCTAAAAAAAATGGCAAATGTGAGTTTAAAATTTCCTAACATGTTTATACTATTATTTACTACTAAAAAATCACAAGAAATGTGAAAAGGCAAACAGTATTGAATAGAAAGACACAAACAATAACTACATGATATACAAAAAATGTTCCAAAATAAAAATTGATTAAAAATTAAAAAAAAACTGTACCGTTTTAAAATAAAAAATTATTTGAAGTATGTAAAAGTGCAAAAATAGATGATATTCATAAATAGATAGATGAAGTTATACTATAAGATGAACAGGAAGCTAGGAGGATATATGCATTTTTTTCAATTTATAGTTAACGATATATTTATCCTAAACCAGATCTTAAGTATATTTTAATTCAGCAAAATAATAAAAGTACACCAGAAGAACGATTATATTAATCTAAAGATAAATTTGAAAAATATAAAAAAAGTGCGCAATTAAATAGTTATTCAGTATATCATAATTATATTTTGGTATTTTTACAAGTTTACAGAAAACTTTTAATATCTCGGTCTAATTTTAGTGATAACGATATAAATTTAATTGCATTTATTATCTACTTTGTATATACTATTTCAGAGGACCATTGATTTCTCGATGTAAATTTCAAAACTTCAGTAATTTTTTTAAAGTAATTTTTCAAAGTTAATTAAGTTAATGAGGATATTTCATTTGCGAAATAACTGATAGTATATTTCAAAAATATATTTAAATTTTTCTAATAAAGTTCAATGTTATTAAATTTAAAGTTATAAGTTTCCTGTTGGGAGTTTTCTTCTTTCATCAATCAAAAATTCGTAACTATTTCTATACCTTTTCTACTCTTTCATTTTTGTAAAAAGTCTCCTACAGATTATTTTCCTATTTTATTTCAAAATATCTTGTACTTTCAGTATTGTTTTGTTATTTTATTTGTAATATTAAAATGTGTTACTTAACATTATGTGTATAATAAAATATAGATTTTAGTAAATAACCGAGGAAAATCCTTAAATAATATTACAGTTTTATTATATTGTTATTCTCGTTGCTATGAATTTTTTGGCTGAGTTAGAAGAAGGAATAAGTAAAGTTAAAGTTACCCTTGATAAAGATAAAGTTAAAATCAACAATATTTTTAATAATTTGGTAAATACTACAAGAGAAAGTATGTTAGATGTTTTGGTATTTATGTTATGAAATAACAAATGTTTTTTTCCAGAGTTAACACCTGCTACGAATATTGGAGTAAGTACTCTTACTTCAAAACATATAGCTCCGTATGACGTTGCTGTAAAAGACAAACAGATTATAGATAAATCTTTCTGTAATTTATCTGATAAGATTAATTCACAAGTAGAATTATCAAAGAAAGAAAAAGTTATGGAAGCATTTATAGCAAAAGAAGATGGTGTTTTTAGTTTCATAACTTTCGGAAAAGAGGTCCAATTATACGTCTTTAGGAAGCTTACTTCAAATGAATCCTACAATCAAATAATAAGAAAAAATTTTCAGAAATTTGCACCAAGAATGGAATCTTTATATGTTGTTATGATACATCCAAACTCTTATGAACTTCTTAGAGGACTTGAATGTTTCTACAATATAAAAACAATAAAGATTGATGTCCTTTCTTTGCAGAGAAATGGAAATAGGATTCTTACAAATTGCTCTTCGTTGAAACCAATAAATCTTCATATAAAAGAATTCACTAATAGAATCGACAACATTTCTGACAGTGAAGAATTTCGATTTAAATCATATATTAAAAATATAATCTTTGAAAGTGATCCACAATCTCTTCGATGGTTGCTTGACAGATTAGAAATCTATGACAAAAGGGAACTCGAAAATTTTTATATATATTATTCAAGTTTTTCAAGACTTACCACATACGATGATAAAAATGTATTCCTAAACATTATTACATATTTTAAGGAAGTTAATTACTTCATGGATGACTTTATCTTAAGTGAAGTAGACATATTGTTTGCCAAAGTCGTTGGTATCTTCAATTTAAGATTGAATATTAGTGTTTATTTTTCACAAAATTCATTTAACAAGAATATTCTTGAATGCCCTGGTATAATTGATGACTTCAATGAAAATCGTGGGAATTTCTTGGGTAATCCACTTAACAGATTTCTATCGCAATCCAGTGTGTATTTAAATGTACGAAAACTTGCAATAAATGATTTTTACGGTACTAGACGACAATGTCCATTTTCAATGTATGAGATAAAACTTTTAACACAAGATATTTTATTGATGTATTTTCTTGAACAATTGGATATTGATCTCCATCTTTTCAAGAACTTCCCAGATTTTAGATATTTTTTTAATGGTATTAAGAGTGATTTAAAATATCTGAGAATTGGTAAATGTTCAACGATGATGTCTTATCATTTCCCTGTAATTGCAAATAATTGTCATGATCTTAAATATATTTGCTTGGAAGAAGTTGGACCTTATACTAATGTAACAATCAATGAAGTTCTGAAACACCTTAAAAATTTAAAAGCCCTTAAGATAACGTTTAGTGATTTTTACAATGTAAAATATATTATTGATAACTTAACAAAAAAAGTAAATAGAAAAAGAGTAGACGTTCTACAGTGGCCAGACATAGATTCTTTGGAAGTTCATTTCTCAACCTTTGATGAAGATTATCAAAAGATTTTTTTGGAATTAGAAAAGAATACACCAGATATAATAGGAAAATTATTAATAAGAAGTGAATTGGTTGGTCAAAAAATGTACTATAAAATTCTTATTCAACGCCATGAAGCAGTAACGGAAAGTTTTTAGTCATATTGCTAGCTGGTGATTTAAATTCATTCCTAGATAAACCCTGGTGGAACTTAATTCTGATTTTGATAAAATATATATTTTTATATTAACTTGATTATATATTAAACATGAGAAGCACCCGAGTTTACAGGAGAAAATAATTAAACTTATTAAATAATAATTATTTTATTTCAAAGTGCTTGATAAAATTTAGAATTTTATTTTAAATACAATAAAACTAAATAATTGAACATACCTTTAATCGGTTTTTATTTTATTTCAAGTTTATTCTAAAGATTTTATGTGATATTAAAAACTATCTGTCTTACAAATAACTCATAATTATTTATTCTTAATAACGATATATTTTGATTTATTAAGACATCTTTCAACTTAGAGTGACTGCGCGTTCTTAGGTATCCATCTTAAAATAACGTTATACCCTGGTCAAACCTATGCTAAAAAAAAGTCGAAAAATAGTATTTTTAAGATAACTTAGCTAACTATGGTCCATAATACTTGAGATTCATTTTATTCCTTATGCTAGAATACACATTTTCTGGCTATTTATCCACAAAAATTGGTTAAACTTTTAAAAGGTTATGGAAAAAGCAAAATTTTTCCCATTATTTCTTATGGATAATAAAAAAAAACGGAAAAATGATATTGGTAAACAATTTATTAAACTTATAACGACTTTAAATACCCATAAACAAAATCAAGTTTGTTAACGAAAATCAACGTTAAGCTCTTTAGACCATCCAAAAGAATAATGTACAAGATTTCCACGTTCGGTACCACTGTGAACATGGAATGCTGTATCAGACTAAATGTATGTACATCAACACCTAAACTATGTAGGAGACTAGAAGATGAAACACGCTCTCACCTTGAAGACTATATAAGAAACGGAAGGAGAATATTTCACGCAGTTGATAAATCACAATTATATTATAACATTGTAACCTTTACTTTTATTATTATACTAATTCCCCCTTGCTTAAATAAATTATTGTATAAAGTTTCGTGTTATATATTGTAAAAGCCCGGGAGCCTACAAGGCTCCTGGAGAATCCACCAGGACTACACCACATCTTGAACAATCTATAGAATTTAAAATATAACATCTTTCACGACTATTCTCTACTATTAAATTATTATTAAATTTTACTCTATCGAAAAATCACTTCAAAATTCTTGCTCAAAAAAGTAAATTCAACCTGTTTAAAGAAGTGTAACTTATATAGCTTACCACCACATATACTTCCAGAGTTTAAAAGCCTAAGTTCAAATAGACGATTCGTTATTTGAATGTAAAGCAGTTCACGAGTATCAAAAGGAGCGTTCTCGCATTCTAACATCGGATTTCCAGTAAGAATGTCCACTATAATTTTCTTTATAACTAAACTTGATTCATTTTCCTAATAAAAGCACAATTTTTTAAGAGATTGCACTCTAAGATGGTTACTATTATAAGATATTCTGAGTCCATTAGTGGCCAAAATCTTAATTAAATGACTATCCAAGTTTGGTGTTCTATTTGGTGGGATAGCAGAAAAATAAAATGTTGAAAAATTTTCGCTAAGATAACTATCATCACACAACTTTAAGTACCTTCCACTTGCAACATTTCGAAGAACAAACCAATTGATTCTAGTGAAATCTTTATCTTTAACAAAAAATTTCATATTCACATCATTACCAAATTCAACCTTAAAATGAATTTCTTTATTTATTTATTTCTTAAAGTTTAAAATAAACTCACCACTTCTGAAGTATTATGAATCGATGTATTTTCACTGCCCTTTTAATCAAATCCAATTCTGAATGGTCTATATTCATTTCAGAAAATTTCTAGATGATCCACTCTTGGTCAATTTAAAGATTCAATGTTCTTTTCAACTATAAAGCAGAAATACCTACAGACAAGCTTGAGGTCCTTTAAACTCTTCCAATCTAATTCTTTCAAGATTTGAAGTAGTACATTAAAAGGTAAAGATAATAGATTCTTTTCAAGTTTATACATTTTAGACCTGTGCGATAAAATAGACAAACACTGATACGTTTTTTAAATTTATTGAAATTAATAAAAGAAAACAATAAAAGAAATGGGATGACTTTAATAGGATATCAAAATAGTAAAGAAAAAGGGATTTTTCTTCTTGAGGGATTATGGTGTGTTTTGGAAAGCGCAAAAAAAATTCTCTTTTCCTTTGTCTAAAAAAGTATACAAGATAGGATAGTTTTTGTTTATTGTTAGTATACTCTCTCAATTTTTTGTAATACATCTCTACAATTTCTTATTTCTTAATGTGTCATTATGTCACATTGTCGTTTAATTTTCTCATTAACGTAAATGTTGTTAATCTTGTTGTACTTTGTAATTTGTGTTTTTGTAGGGGCGTGTACACCAATTTAATAAAGTTTTTGCTAAAATAAAATCGTTACAAAAAAAAAACAAAATCATCGGAGGGAGCACGTAAATTCACCATTGGTTTGTATGGGAATTATGAACAAGCTCTGATATCTTTTTCATTTTTCGACACCTGTTTTAACAATAAATTATATGACATTTTGGACTGAAATTACTTCGTATTATATATAATAGTGTATAAAGATGCAAAATAGAGATGAAAGAGGTTAATAAAGTTATTAAGTTGTTTTTGATAAGTACTACTGATAACTTTAAGTAAATAATAATAGACAAAGTATGATTTATTAATATTTTAATAAGGTTACATAGATTACTATACTAAAAATCATGTATATATTTTATTTTAAATTTACATTAATGTTAACAATTAAAATTACACCAGTACATTATAATTACTAAAAACAAGCATTTATTCTTATTTGATATTGTTTATTAGTGATAGTAACTAAGAAATTCATTTTATTAAAGCTTAAATATTAATTTTTCAAATTTTAGAAGGACAATTGTGTATTATGAATAAGATTTTATAGTTTAAAGATCTCTAAATTACAATTATCCTCAAATCTAATAAATAAAAAACTTATTTTAAAAGTTTAATGTAAAGTAATTATTTAGGGAATAATTGTATATTTTTAAAACTAAGAAAAATTGATAAGAGTTACAATAATTTTAACAGATAAGTTATTTTTAAACTCTATATACAAGATGATTAAATTTTTTAATTTTAATAATAATCAGACTATAAAGATAAAAAATAAAAAAAATTCTCGTTAATATTACTGTTTATTGTTTTTATTATCTTTCTCATTACTCAAAATTATCTTTTATCAATAATTAACTGGTTAATATTTTTATTAATCTATTATAATATATTAATATATGTTTGTATCTTAAAAAATTGCTATCTATGAAAGTTTCCATCATTTTTAAAATTCCGTGTTGTTGTATTATTCATATATATTAAAAGGTAATATATGTTAAAAAAATAAAAAAGTGTGCCATAATTATAAGATTAATGCAGTTAAGAATTATATTACAAGATACACATTGTTAATACATGTTTTACCGATGTCAAAAAATGAAAAAAACCAGTGGTGAGTTCACGTCTCCCCACATCGGAATCATTTTAATACCGTCCATTTCATTCAAGATATTGCTTAACCAGCTTAACAATGATACCATGGATGTTTTTTAAGTAAAAATTCTTGAAAGAAGTTGAAAATTGCTAAAATCATTAATATTTGGGATTTTTACTGCTCTATTAATGTTATTTTTAAACCATATATAAAGATTTTCAATATTTTTATGACTTAAGGCATTTGAATTTTAAAAAATCGTTTATAAGTAAATTGATTTTAATATAACGTAATCATTCATTTATCGCACAATGTTTTTATTTTTAATTATAGTAGTAAAAATATATATATGAAATTTTATTTTAATGTCAAAAATAAAAAGAAAATAACATTGATATATTGACAATAAAACTTATATAGACATTACATACCACAAAATTAATTTTGTTAATAAAACTTAAAAATGAGCTTTTTAGAATCTCTCCTATAGTATATAAAATTTTCATGTTCGATCACACATTTCATAAAAGATATTACCATATATCTATTACGATAATTTTCCTCTATTAAATCATTGTTAAATTTTATCTTATCAAAAAATTCTCTGTAAAAGTTTTGCCTTAAAACACCAAATTTACAAACCTTGTTGAAAATTAGATCAAATTGATTACGATCACATATATCCTCAAGATTGAAAAATCCAAGTCCAAATAGATGATTCATTACTTCAATATCAAGTGGTTTACGAGTATCAATGGGAACATTCTTATATCATAACATGGGACTGCCAATAAGGAGATCCACTGTGATTTGTTTCTCAACTAAATGTGGTCCATTTTCTTTAAAAAAGTCCCAATTTCTAAGAGAATCATTTTAAAAAATTTGCAACCGTAAAGTATTCCAAACTATGTACTGCTTTTAGTTTTAACAAAAAGATGATGTTTGTATCGTCTTCCATTTGGTAATCCAGCGGAAAAAGTATATTTAGAAAAGTTTGCGCCAGAGAAACTTTCACAACGTACGCGTAGGAATTCTCTATTCGTGGCATTTTGAAAAACAAGGGATCTGAGTTTCGTAACATCTATTTTTTTAGAAAATTTTCACATTCATCGTCATTGCTAAATTCAATCTTAAAACAAATTTTTAATCATTAATAAGAATATATATAAATTCTAATCTTTAATTTTTTTACTAATTCTTTTATGTCATCTTTTTTATACTATATAAGTCTTTTACCTTGTAATATTATTCATTGCTTAACGAATAGTTTACATTATTTAAGTAAGTTTTATATATATCTATGAGTAAAATTTATTTGCTTTTATATAAATATATATCTGGAGTATTGCGCAAGTATAGACCTTATTTTATACTTTAAGATAGAAGATTTTATTTAAAATTACTGGTAAAAATAGTGACTACCTAATACTAATACAAAATTTACAAGAAATATTATACTTACTATTTTTTTTCAATATATAATAAATACTTATTATTACAGATATCACAAGCTTTTAGCACTTATCTAAAATTAAAATTTTAGTAGGTAAGCCATCAAATATTTAAATAAAAATCAGAAAAAAACAAAAAAATACAAATGACTGATCTTTCAAAATCTCATGTATAAATGTGGTTTGAAACAATAGTCAAAACGCGCCATAGTAGTTTTTTTTTTCCAAAATCTAATTGAGAATAAAATTAGATTTTACTTATGTTCTTTATAATTGTAAAATTGAAGGTAGCCACTTATAGCTGTTATAGTTAGTAATAAACGCTAATCAAATATAATCATTACATTTTTAATATTTTACTCATTTATTATTAAAGTTGAAAATAAACTGACATCTTTTACAAGTCAATTCTCTCTCCAGCGAGCATTAAAATATAGTCAACTCTGGATATTTTATTTTCATCATAGACAATTAATAGGAAGTGTACTTTTTGTATATGCAAAAATTGGGTATTTTCCCAATCAACAGATAAAACTTTTTACAAACAAGTTTAAAATTCTACAAAATTTTCCAATCTAACTCTTTAAATAATTGAAGCTTAAGATCACCAGGTAGAAATGTGAAATACATTTCAGGTTTATCTACTGTAGGTTCACAGAATAAAATAAACAATTACCAATATGTTTTCTTAAATTATTACAATTAGAAAAAGAGTAAAATAAAAGAAATTAAATAACTAAAAGATTTCAAAATAAAATCGCTACAAGAAAAAGAAAAAAATTTATTGAGATCAATCTAATATCATTTATTCTATTGAAGATATTATCAAACTAACATAACAACAACACTTTGAATATTTTTCCAATAGAGAATGTTGGAAAAAAAAGTTGAAAGTTCACCAAGATCATTATTAATTAAAATTTCAAATCTTCTATTAGTGTTATCTTGAAGTCACACCTGAATATTTTCACAAGCATTATAATTATCCTTACCAGTATCGGACAACATTAACTTATATTCATCATCTTTCATTATTTTACAATGTCCAGAATTATGGATTAATTTTTAGAGTGCAAGCTCTAATAAAATCTTCTTTCTCGTCTCCATATTATCATATCAACTCTTGTCCTGTTTTGCTCAGCGAGCCATCATTTGATATAATTTGTCGAATGGGTATTCTTTGGTTTTGTTTAACGTAGAAATGAAAGAGGCTTGTTACAGAGATGGGATAATTTATAGTGCTGGTATCCTAAATAAAATGAACGAAAGTAGATATCGTATTATCATAGTTTTTTTAACACTGTAGACATATGTGTAGACACTTGAAGCTTCTTGGAGACAAATGCCATTTGAAGGTCTCATTTTAATATTGGTACTTTTAACACTTCCAAGAATATACAATTTTCTAAATTGACTTTCATCTTCCTTGTCCCAAAGGTTTTTCCACATACAATAATTTTACAAGAACAACATCACTTTAATTTTTTTTTTAAATCTAAAACAGTGCATTTTTTTTATAAAAAAATTCTGATAAAATGATGTAGTTTTATAAAAAATACATATATATTTTTATTAATACTCATAAAGTAAAATTTGACAATATTAGAAAATTTAAATCGTTTTACTACATAAAATTAATGGCAATATCGTAACCATTTTTCATAGAAAAATAAAATTTTTAGAATTTAAATATGTGAATACTTAAAATGTATTGTATAATCGTGAACATATTCCTCCATGAATCTTCAAAATCCAGCACTTTTTGTAGGTGGAAACTACTGAATCGGATGTTTTTTACCCATGTATATTGTATGAAAACCCTGAATTCGCAACTTTTCATCTATGAAACCAATATGAAAACCCCAAATCCGATATAAAAAATTTTCGAATACCTGAGTCTTAAAGTTGATAATATTAAAATCAATAATTTTTAACATCTAATCATATTTATAACTTTAAAATTTTTTACTTAAAAATGTCAATAAATTTCTTTTAACTTTATAAAAAAGATCACTGCAAATAAGTAAAAAACGATATATCTTTTTTTAAAACCAGTCTTAGATCCTCCTTCGGCAGGTCAGGACTGGTCCGCAGAGCACATTTTTTATAAAAGCAATTTTATACTAAATTATAAAACAAAGAATGTGTTTAAAATTGTTTATTTGAGTAACATATTTCTGGGGAAATATAATATTTTAAAATACATTCCTATAACATATTAAAATAGGAAATCTTTTTGAGTTTGAGAATGATTTTACAACGCCTGCTTTTAACAGAACTGTTTAAGTTAATAAATTCATACAACAAAAAGAATTTTATTTATATCCAAAAGGTGAATGAAAATAAATATTTGAATCATTTCAAGCTATAATTTAAATGATTTTTTATCATATTTTTGAAATTGGTACAAACAATTTCATATCATTGATATACTAACTACATATTTACTTTAATTCTGCATATATATGAGTGAGAAAAAGTAAAAAAATTAATACCTAAAAATAACTTTCGTCGTTTTTATTTGACAAACTTCGTTATAGTTTTCATATTTTATGTCAGCTTTAAATATGTACTAAATTTAATTAATTTAATTCAAAAAACTTGATAAAGTTATAATATGAGGAAATTTTAAATTAGCTAAAAAAATAGTCATCACTTCTGTATTCTTTACCTAATTCATTTTTTATTAATCTTTTTAATATTGAGTATCCCTTTTATTCCATACTTGTACCTTTCAAATGAATCATAAATCACAAATTTCTATTGACTCTTAAAAGAAATATTTTTGAGACAAAACAATGCAAAGATATGTCTAAAATGTGGCGTTTTTTAAACATAACTGAGTCAATTGTGAACGAAAAGTTTCGAGACTTATTTTCCCCTCTAAGTTGAAAAAAAATACAACAAATAATTATTTAATCATAAAAATTGATCAAGGTTGAAAAGAGTTATGTATGAAACAAATTTGATTTTTACAAAAGAAATGAAGAAAAGAGAGAAAAATCTTACTAAAATTGAATAGATCGTTTTCTAGATAAGCTATAAACTTCGCAATAGTCTCATTTTTTAAGTTAAACTTAAATCTATGTAAGCAAATCATAACTACTCAATTTTATAAAGTTTCAATTAAATAATAGTTATTTAACTTTTTGGCTTTTAGCAAAAAAATAGTTATCACTTATTGACCCATAATTTAGCTAATTTGGTATCAATCTTAATACTGCTGTGTTTCCTCTTTTATTTCATACTTGTATCTTTTAAATGAGTCATAAACAATAAAATTTCATTCACTTTGAAAAGAGTTATTTCTGGAACAAAACTATGCAGAAATGTGTCGAAAAAAGTGATGTTTTCGAAAAATAATTTGGCTAATAATAAACCAAAAGTTTCAGGACTTATTTTCCTCTCTAATTTGAAGAAAAATACAACAAATGATTATTTGACCATGAAAATTGATCAAGTTTGAAGAGAGTTATGTTTGGAACAAAATTGATTTTTACATTAAAAATAGAAAAAAGGCGAAAAAATGACATTAAAATTAATATAACTTCTTTCATAGTTGAGTGATGAAGTTCATAAGACTCTTATTTTTTAAGCTAGACTTAGATCTATATAATAGATACTATTTGATTTGTTTTTATCAAGTTATGATTAAGTTATAGCTATTTAACTTTTAAGATGTTTTTTTAAAATTGTCACCGCTCTTTGGACCATAATTCGACCAACTATAAATCAGATCTAATATCATTAGACTTCCTCAATATTCTGGAATTATACATTTCAAGTGAGATATAAAGCAATTTATTTCGTTAACTTTAAGGAGAGTTAGACGAGTAACAAAACTATGTTTAAAAGACCCTAAAAAAGGATGTTTTTGAGATAACTTGGCCAATTATACCCAAACAATTTAAGATCCATTTTCCCCCTAAATTAGAAAAAAACACATTTTTTGGCTATTTACCCATTAAAATGTGTCAACTTTATACAGAGTTATGTCAAAAAAAAAATTTATTTCCATTTTTTTTTTTGGTATAGATTAGAGGATATACAAATAAAAAAACATTGTTGTATGGAATAAAAAATCTACTATATTTGATACAAAAATTAAAAATATGAAGACAATAACTCTGTAAACTTTCTAATAAAAATTCTTCATTATATACTCGATAATATCCTTTGAAGTAACTTCAATAAACCTATGTGCTTTCATTTCATTTTTTGCCTTTATCATATCGGGGTTATTGAAACTCGGTCATAGGTTGAGTTAAGATATATAATCTCTATCACTAATTAGAGTAAATAACCCATCGTTAGCAAATTTTGTTTTGTGGAAAATACTTCACTTTTTAATTATCCCGTACGATTCTATATAGAATGTATATTTGTTGATTATAAGCCGTTACCTAATTGTAAAAAATATAAACAATACCTATTTTTTTAAAAGTAGGTATAGAGTCTTATCATATTCATTCAAGGTACATTTCAAAAAGGAAAATGTAGAATCCACAAAAAGTACAGAATTTTTCAATTTAATATTATCCAAATAGTAGAAAAATTGTTTTTGGAATTTTCTAAATCCTCGTTTGACTTCTAGACATGCACAAGAGGTTTTCAAAAGTAGAACTGTTTTGTATATCTGTTTCATGAATAACTATTATTTTTATAGTACACAAACATCGAAACCTGAAGATTATCTGACAAAGCAGTATAATTTTTTCATTATTAGATCATGATAGTGAATCTGCGAATTTAAGGGAACAGTAGTTTCAAATGAGATGAGCCAATAATTAAAATTATTATTTTACTATACAATTACTTTATTTAATAAATTTTTTATTTTAAAAACTTTGATCTATTTTTAAAAAATTTCATTTTCATCACTAAATTTTATGTGAAAAAAGTATGAAAAATAAGCTATTCATGTTTGTACTTAACATATATTTATTTGTCATATTATTTAAAATATTTTTAAATAAAAATGAAATGATATTTTAATTAAAAGTAATAACATATTTTGCTATGTTTTCCATTGATAACGATAATTATGTTATTGTGTTCCCCGATTTATAACAATAGTAATAAATATAATTAAATAATAACATATATTTTCTTTCTTTTATCTATATGGAGGTGAAAATTTGAATTATTTTTATATAATTGATATTATTTTTACATTGAATATTTAATCTAATACATAATTAGAATTTTAATTTATTATCTTCATTTTAATTTTTCCCGACTATACTGGTTTTTATGTAATAAAAAGATTCTAATCCTAGTTTATATTACTCCATAAATAAATTTTGTCTATAATAACAAAAAATTTACTTTAAATAATATTATTAATTCTGTTCTAACCATAGTTTTTAACATTGATAACAATAATATTCTTTATTTTATAAATGGGCGATCAAACTACATTGACGAACGTTACTGAGCCTTCATATTTATCTGACATATATTCTGATTTAACAACGAACGATATTACTAGTCAGTAAGATATTTCTTAATTAAATTCCCATAATTAAATTAATTTTACAGGTTGAAGAGGGAAAAAGGAGATAGGTTTGTAAGAGTTGAAGATTCTGGTAAAGAAAAAATAACGTTACAAGTCAACATTGATGATGATAAAGAGAGAAAAGTACCACAAAATAAAACCTTTACAGTTGATGATGCTATTGAAACTCTGGGATTTGGAAAATTTCAAATTAAAATGTCTTTTTTAACAGGATTAGCGTGGGTAAGAGGTGAAATACAATATAATAAATTTTGTTTTTAAGATGGCTGATTCTATGGAATTGATGATACTTTCTATTATTTCACCAGCTCTTGAATGTGAATGGGGAATATCATCTATGGAGCAAGCTATGATAACCACAGTAGTCTTCTCTGGAATGTTTTTATCAGCAACGATATGGGGAAAAATTTGTGATCGTTATGGAAGGAAAACTGGATTACTGTGGTCATCCTTATTTACATTCACTTTTGGAGCTTTAAGTTCTCTAGCACCAAACATTCAAGTTTTTTTATTATTACGAGGATTGACTGGAATTGGTGTTGGAGGTCTTCCACAATGTATTACTCTGTATTCTGAATTTCTAGGATCGTCTCAAAGAGCTAAATGTGTTACTTTAATTCAAAGTTTCTGGGGTGTTGGGGCTTGTTTTGAAGCAATCATAGCTTACTTTGTAATGGATTCACTAGGATGGAGATGGCTATTAATTATAAGTTCATTGCCTTTACTTGTCTATTCTTTTGTGTCAGTTTGGTTACCAGAATCTCCTAGATTTTCCATATCAGCTGGAAAGAGAGATGAAGCATACACCGTTTTAAAAGAAATCGCTTACTACAATAATAAAAAAATGCCTGAAGGAGAATTAATTGTTTTAAAAACAAATAACACTAAAACTAGAGGAAGTATTAGAAACTTATTTATACCAAGTTTGAGAAGAACAACACTTTTACTCTGGTTTATCTGGACAATGAATGCTTTTTCATACTATGGTAATATTCTCTTAACAACGATCTTCCTTCAATCATCAGATGAATGTCATGGTGGAGGACATAAAATAAATGTTTCGACTTCGACTGGATGTAGACCACTTGATAAAAGTGATTATATTGATATCTTTACAACATCTTTTGCTGAATTTCCTGGATTATTACTCGTAGTATTAGTTATTGAACTAATCGGAAGGAAAAAGACGATGGCCCTTGGACTTGGAATTTTCTCCATATCTACGTCAATCTTGTATTTATGTCTAAGTCGTCCATTTGTAACGACATTATTTTTTGTTGCTCGAGCATTTATATCTGGTACGTTCCAGTGTGTTTATGTTTACACACCTGAAGTTTATCCTACATCTCTCCGCTCTATAGGATTAGGAGCTAGTTCTGGTATGGCAAGATTGGGAGCTATTGTAACACCATTCGTAGCACAAGTTGTATCAACATACAGTTTGTACATACCAGTGACTGTATACGGTTTGTGTGGTCTGTTGGGAGCTATTGCAGTATTAGCTTTACCCATTGAAACGAAAGGTAGAAAAATGACTGCAAGTTTTTTCTTTCTATTTATACTGACTTTCTTAAACATTTAAGGACTCACATTAGAAAATACCGAATTAATAACATCAATGTGAAAACTTCTATGTCAATAAATAATCTAATTATCAATATTTTTAGGAGTATGTATTCTCATAAAACAATATTTTATCTATGCAGTTTAGAAGAAAAGTGAATTATTCTTGTTCTATCTAATATCATTCTGTTAATTACAATTATGACATACCTTTGGAGTGATCTTTTTAAATAAACGTAATTCATTAAATAACGTCTTTGTGAAATTAAATTTAGTAATGTAGCGTGCATGAAAATGTTGATCTTTCCACTTACTGATAATTAAATACTTTATCTTTCAAAGTCCACTTTTTCCCAAACAAATACTTTTATAGGCAAGCCAACACCACTCTATGTCATTTAAGAGTATTCCTTTGAAGAGAAAAGACAAGAAAATTTAATAATAAAAAGTGTTACGAAATGTCTCAACCGAACAAAGATCTTTCTAATTTGAAAGTATAATGTTTTCTTTTTAATTGACAACTTTCCAATCATTTGCTTTTTATTTTATGAAAATACTTTATTCTCTGTACTACATTTTTAAATAGCTAAATAACCATTTGATAAAGATTATTTGAATATTTGAAAAGATATTTCTAGAAAAAAATTAACTTATCATTTTTCTCTCACTGTATTAAAAGCTTTACATGGCCATTATATAGTTTTAAGATGAACCTTGAAAGTCTTAATGATTATATTTCTAAACCAAAGTATATTGCTGAAATTTCCTTAGACAAGAGTGGTAACGTCCTTGACGAAAAGGCAGCTAACAAGTGCTATTTTACTGATAGATTTATCAATCAAGATATCTTCTATATAAATCTCAAGTCTCCTTTACTTTCATATGAGGACAGAACAAAGGAAATGGAAATAAATTCAAGAAGGAACATCTTACAGAGTATTAAGAGATCTAACTGTACTTTAAAAGATTCTCTTTATGGTGCTGAAATTTATTGTTCAAGTGGAGTACTAAAAAAATTTGCAACATCACATTTACAAAATAATATCGTTGATGTATGGTGCACTAAAATTGATGGCGTCATTATAATGGTAGAAGATCGTCCTTCAGAAATAGGACAACAAAGCACCAATGGTAACGTTAAACATTCAGGTAGTGATTTCAAAAGTTCACGTCAAAGAAGCCAGTGTTTTCAAAGAAGTTATAGTTTCGAGAGAAATTTGAAATTTGCAGCCTTCTTAAAAGAAAATCCACTTATTGATAAAGCGCCTTTCGTTGAATGTAATCAGGCTTGGAAACAATACAGAAGGGTTTACATTGCTGATCTCAAGAATCCACATAATCCAAACGATAAAAAATCATTAAGAGTTGCCTACAATTCAATTATTCATTGTGTTGATAAGAATAAAGATAAGCCTGTAGTAATAACAACCAGACCTTCATCTATTGAAGGAATCAACTTCGTCTGGAGATCTGACCATATATCGAAATTATACATGCAATCTATTTTGTTAGATAGTGATCAAGTTGTTGTTGGAGAATGGGATAAAAACCACGTCATCCGCCGTATCAGAGTAAAAAGTACTCAAGAATTATTCAGAAACAACAACTTTAAGGAAAAAACACTATACGAAAATTTGTGGTATGTAATAAATCAAATTCAACGCGCCTTCGAAAATGATGGAGAAAAAAGAATAAAGTGTCTTCATCTGGTAAAACGAAATGGTGATGACAAATTCCATGCAAAATGTTTCTCTAATATTCCAAAACATGAAGCTTGTGTCGGAGTTTTTGAAGATTTTTAAGGTTTAGTCATTTCTATTTTATTTTAATTTTAATTATTGATCGTTAACGAATTCATTAATAAATACTGTTTTTAAGAAAAAGTCGAGAGGAGAAACTTGAAGGCATCACCTGTGAGTGGCGCTTCAACAATTTATTCACCTCATACTATTTTCAAAATTATCCTAAATATTGTCTATAATAAAAAAAAAATCTACTTTAAATAATATTATTAATTTTGCTCTAATCATAATTTTTGACATTGTGTTAGAAATTTGGATATGTTAAAAAAAATTTATAAATTTTATAATTCTTCTAATATATATTACGATTGGTTTTTAATAATAATGAGAATTAGTTTATTTTTGTGTAATTGACCTCGAATCTGAAGTAAGAATTACCCAACACGTTGATAACGTCAATATTCTTTATTCTATAGATGAGCGATCAAACTACATTAACAAAGGTTCCTGAGCCTTCATATCTATCTGACATATATTCCGATTTAACAACGACAGATATCACTAGTCAGTAAGATATTTCTCAATTAAATTCCTATAATTAAATTATTTTTACAGGTTGAAGTCTGAGAAAAAAGAAAAATCATTTAAGGTTGGAGATTCTGGTAAAGAAAAAATAACGTTACAAGTCAACATTGATGATGATAAAGAGAGAAAAGTACCACAAAATAAAACCTTTACAGTTGATGATGCTATTGAAACTCTGGGATTTGGAAAATTTCAAATTAAAATGTCTTTTTTAACAGGATTAGCGTGGGTAAGGGGTGAAATACAATATAATAAATTTTGTTTTTAAGATGGCTGATTCTATGGAATTGATGATACTTTCTATTATTTCACCAGCTCTTGAATGTGAATGGGGAATATCATCTATGGAGCAGGCTATGATAACTACAGTAGTCTTCTCTGGAATGTTTTTATCAGCAACGATATGGGGAAAAATTTGTGATCGTTATGGAAGGAAAACTGGATTACTGTGGTCATCCTTATTTACATTCACTTTCGGAGCTTTAAGTTCTCTAGCCCCAAACATTCAAGTTTTTTTATTATTACGAGGATTGACTGGAATTGGTGTTGGAGGTCTTCCACAATGTATTACTCTGTATTCTGAATTTCTAGGATCGTCTCAAAGAGCTAAATGTGTTACTTTAATTCAAAGTTTCTGGGGTGTTGGGGCTTGTTTTGAAGCAATCATAGCTTACTTTGTAATGGATTCACTAGGATGGAGATGGCTATTAATTATAAGTTCATTGCCTTTACTTGTCTATTCTTTTGTGTCAGTTTGGTTACCAGAATCTCCTAGATTTTCCATATCAGCTGGAAAGAGAGATGAAGCATACACCGTTTTAAAAGAAATCGCTTACTACAATAACAAAAAAATGCCTGAAGGAGAATTAATTGTATTAAAAACAAATAACACTAAAACTAGAGGAAGTATTAGAAACTTATTTATTCCAAGTTTGAGAAGAACAACACTTTTACTCTGGTTTATCTGGACAGTTAACACTTTTTCATACTATGGTAATATTCTCTTAACAACGGTTTTCCTTCAATTATCAGATGAATGTCATGGTGGAGGAAATAAAATCAATGTTTCGACTTCGACTGGATGTAGATCACTTGATAAAAGTGATTATATTGATATCTTTACAACATCTTTTGCTGAATTTCCTGGATTATTACTCGTAGTATTAGTTATTGAACTAATCGGAAGGAAAAAGACGATGGCCCTTGGACTTGGAATTTTCTCCATATCTACGTCAATCTTGTATTTATGTCTAAGTCGTCCATTTGTAACGACATTATTTTTTGTTGCTCGAGCATTTATATCTGGTACAATCCAGTGTGTTTATGTTTACACACCTGAAGTTTATCCTACATCTCTCCGCTCTATAGGATTAGGAGCTAGTTCTGGTATGGCAAGATTGGGAGCTATTGTAACACCATTCGTAGCACAAGTTGTATCAACATATAGTTTGTACATACCAGTGACTGTATACGGTTTGTGTGGTCTGTTGGGAGCTATTGCAGTATTAGCTTTACCCATTGAAACGAAAGGTAGAAAAATGACTGTAAGTTTTTTCTTTCTATTTATACTGACTTTCTTAAACATTTAAGGACTCACATTAGAAAATACCGAATTGATAACATCAATGTGAAAACTTCTATGTCAATAAATAATCTAATTAGCAATATTTTTAGGAGTATGAAATCTCATAGCATAATGTCTTTATCTATCTATGTAGTTTAGAAGAGAAATGAATAATTATTTTTTTCTATAATATCACCCTTTTAATTACAATTATGATGCATTTTTGGAATGATCTTTTTAAATAAATATAATTAATCAAATTCTGTCTTTACAAAATTAAATTTAATAATATAATGTGCGTGGAAATGTTGATCATTCTTTTTACCGATAATTAAATATTTTATCTTTAAAAGTTCATTTTCCCTAAATTATAATACCTTTAGAGAGTTGTAAACATTACTTTATATTATTTAAGAGTATTCTTTTAGACAGAGAAAGTATAAACACTACCAGAAAACTTGGATAAAATAACGTTACAAAATATTCCAATTAAACAAAGATGTTTCCCTCTTTTACAATATAACGTTTTCTCTTAAACTGACACTTTCTAATCATTTTATTTTCATGAGAATACTTTAGTCTTTTTGTGGCTTTTTGAAATATCTAAATTACCACTGGAAAAAGTTTTTTAAACACTTTGAAAGAAACTCCTAGTATGTAATATTTACCATTTTAGTGGATGATTCTGTTTATTAATTTTTTCCTCGCAATTATTCACTCAAAATTTAAAACTGTCGTTTTGACAGAAATTGTACAATCATGGGTTAATGTGAAGAATTCTGTTATTTCGACTACTAATTAATTTTTCTTTAATTGTGCTCACATAATAATAAACATACTTTTTTTATTATTTCTCATATATTTTTATATAAAATGAGCATATATTTCTTAGAAAAAGTACTTATCAGTTTTAAATATTTTATAGCATTTTTATTAAGAATGTGTGATCAGTTGAAACGACATACATACTTTTTTTTTATTATTTACTATACATTTTTTTAATTTGTAAGGTTGATTTTAAATATAATATCATGTATAGCCAATGCAAAATACATAGTTTTTTTTGTGGATTGATATATAATTTTTATAAAAATGTATATTAATTTTTTTAAAATTACTAGTGATAAAGTGAAACCCTATTATTTTTGAGAACGACTTAAAATAGATTCAAAATGAGAAGAAAATATTATAAATGTAAACCTTAACTGGTATAAAAATTTTGAATATGATAAAATTTATTTATTATGATTGTTATAGACGATAATCATCTATTAAAAGTAATAAAATATAGATATTTTAAACTTGTAGAATCTTTTGAATTATTTTTTTTGTGATTTGGGTACTTTAATTTAATAAGATTGTAAATAATATTTATTGTTCTAAAAAATTACTTTTAATTACATTAAATTTTTAAAAATTACTCACGTTTTTGGATTTTGTTAATTTATAAATATTTTTGTAAGAAATAGATTAAATTTATATAAAAAAGTGCAATAGTATTTTAAAAGATTAAAAAATCACTTGATAACAGTATTAATTGTAAAAACATAGTCATTTCATGTTAAATTTACTATTTTATTGTTTGTAATTTACGATGTTTCGTATATTTTACGAAAAATATAAAGAATCAACAATTTCTGTTAAAATGTTAAATTTTTGCATTATTTTTTTTGTGCCAGTCGTTTTGACTGGTATAAAAGCACCTTTTTGTATAAATAATTTAGAAAAAAAATGAAGTCTAATTTTAAAGTTTGATTGTACATTTATGGTAATGTAACTATTTACTTTCAAAAAAATGTATGATAAGTTATAAAAAACGTATGTACAATGTCTGTAAAAAATGTATAGGTAATGTTGTTTTAACAAGATATTCACATTTTGAAAGAAATGTATACACATTTTTGTAAAAAAACATGCCAAATTATTATAACAAGTATGTAAGTCGTTTCAACATCACATACAGTCAAAACAACATACATGTCTGTTTTTAAAAATATACAATATATTTTCTGAAAAATCTACAAACAATAATAAATAAAAGTATATGAATTTATAGAAAATGATACCTCATCATGTTTTTAAATAATTTGACGTTTATGTTAATTTATATATTAATTTTTTTTAAATCGAGTAAACTAAGAAAATTTAAGATCACTAACATTTATTAATAAATTAAATAAATGATTTATTTTTTTAATACTACATCGGAGGGTTATAGTGTATATGTCAAAACGACAGTTTTCATTTTTGAGTGTTAAATGCTTTACGTGGTTATTGTGTAGTTTCAGAATGCACCTCGAAAGATTTAATGACTACATTTCTAAACCAAAGTATATTGCTGAAATTTTCTTAGACAAGGATGGTAACGTCCTCAAGCATAAGACAGCAAACAAATGCTACTTCATGGGTAGATTTATTAAGATATTTTCTTCTAAAATCTCAAGTCTCCTTTACTTTCATATGAGGACAGAACAAAGGAAATGGAAATAAATTCAAGAAGGAACATCTTACAGAGTATTAAGAGATCTAACTGTACTTTAAAAGATTCTCTTTATGGTGCTGAAATTTATTGTTCAAGTGGAGTACTAAAAAAATTTGCAACATCACATTTACAAAATAATATCGTTGATGTATGGTGCACTAAAATTGATGGCGTCATTATAATGGTAGAAGATCGTCCTTCAGAAATAGGACAACAAAGCACCAATGGTAACGTTAAACATTCAGGTAGTGATTTCAAAAGTTCACGTCAAAGAAGCCAGTGTTTTCAAAGAAGTTATAGTTTCGAGAGAAATTTGAAATTTGCAGCCTTCTTAAAAGAAAATCCACTTATTGATAAAGCGCCTTTCGTTGAATGTAATCAGGCTTGGAAACAATACAGAAGGGTTTACATTGCTGATCTCAAGAATCCACATAATCCAAACGATAAAAAATCATTAAGAGTTGCCTACAATTCAATTATTCATTGTGTTGATAAGAATAAAGATAAGCCTGTAGTAATAACAACCAGACCTTCATCTATTGAAGGAATCAACTTCGTCTGGAGATCTGACCATATATCGAAATTATACATGCAATCTATTTTGTTAGATAGTGATCAAGTTGTTGTTGGAGAATGGGATAAAAACCACGTCATCCGCCGTATCAGAGTAAAAAGTACTCAAGAATTATTCAGAAACAACAACTTTAAGGAAAAAACACTATACGAAAATTTGTGGTATGTAATAAATCAAATTCAACGCGCCTTCGAAAATGATGGAGAAAAAAGAATAAAGTGTCTTCATCTGGTAAAACGAAATGGTGATGACAAATTCCATGCAAAATGTTTCTCTAATATTCCAAAACATGAAGCTTGTGTCGGAGTTTTTGAAGATTTTTAAGGTTTAGTCATTTCTATTTTATTTTAATTTTAATTATTGATCGTTAACGAATTCATTAATAAATACTGTTTTTAAGAAAAAGTCGAGAGGAGAAACTTGAAGGCATCACCTGTGAGTGGCGCTTCAACAATTTATTCACCTCATACTATTTTCAAAATCATCCTAAATATTGTCTATAATAAAAAAAAATCTACTTTAAATAATATTATTAATTTTGCTCTAACCATAATTTTTGACATTGTGTTAGAAATTTGGATATGTTTAACAAATTCATAAATTTTATAGTTCTTCTAATATATATTACGATTGGTTTTTAATAATAATGAGAATTAGTTTATTTTTGTGTAATTGATCTCGAATCTGAAATAAGAATTACCCAACACGTTGATAACGTCAATATTCTTTATTCTATAGATGAGCGATCAAACTACATTAACAAACGTTACTGAGCCTTCATATCTATCTGACATATATTCCGATTTAACAACGACAGATATCACTAGTCAGTAAGATATTTCTCAATTAAATTCCTATAATTAAATTATTTTTACAGGTTGAAGTCTGAAAAAAAAGAAAAATCATTTAAGGTTGGAGATTCTGGTAAAGAAAAAAAAACGTTACAAGTCAACACTGACGAATATGAAGAGAGAAAAGTACCACAAAATAAAACCTTTACAGTTGATGATGCTATTGAAACTCTAGGATTTGGAAAATTTCAAATTAAAATGTCTTTTTTAACAGGATTAGCGTGGGTAAGGGGTGAAATACAATATAATAAATTTTGTTTTTAAGATGGCTGATTCTATGGAATTGATGATACTTTCTATTATTTCACCAGCTCTTGAATGTGAATGGGGAATATCATCTATGGAGCAGGCTATGATAACTACAGTAGTCTTCTCTGGAATGTTTTTATCAGCAACGATATGGGGAAAAATTTGTGATCGTTATGGAAGGAAAACTGGATTACTGTGGTCATCCTTATTTACATTCACTTTCGGAGCTTTAAGTTCTCTAGCCCCAAACATTCAAGTTTTTTTATTATTACGAGGATTGACTGGAATTGGTGTTGGAGGTCTTCCACAATGTATTACTCTGTATTCTGAATTTCTAGGATCGTCTCAAAGAGCTAAATGTGTTACTTTAATTCAAAGTTTCTGGGGTGTTGGGGCTTGTTTTGAAGCAATCATAGCTTACTTTGTAATGGATTCACTAGGATGGAGATGGCTATTAATTATAAGTTCATTGCCTTTACTTGTCTATTCTTTTGTGTCAGTTTGGTTACCAGAATCTCCTAGATTTTCCATATCAGCTGGAAAGAGAGATGAAGCATACACCGTTTTAAAAGAAATCGCTTACTACAATAACAAAAAAATGCCTGAAGGAGAATTAATTGTATTAAAAACAAATAACACTAAAACTAGAGGAAGTATTAGAAACTTATTTATTCCAAGTTTGAGAAGAACAACACTTTTACTCTGGTTTATCTGGACAGTTAACACTTTTTCATACTATGGTAATATTCTCTTAACAACGGTTTTCCTTCAATTATCAGATGAATGTCATGGTGGAGGAAATAAAATCAATGTTTCGACTTCGACTGGATGTAGATCACTTGATAAAAGTGATTATATTGATATCTTTACAACATCTTTTGCTGAATTTCCTGGATTATTACTCGTAGTATTAGTTATTGAACTAATCGGAAGGAAAAAGACGATGGCCCTTGGACTTGGAATTTTCTCCATATCTACGTCAATCTTGTATTTATGTCTAAGTCGTCCATTTGTAACGACATTATTTTTTGTTGCTCGAGCATTTATATCTGGTACAATCCAGTGTGTTTATGTTTACACACCTGAAGTTTATCCTACATCTCTCCGCTCTATAGGATTAGGAGCTAGTTCTGGTATGGCAAGATTGGGAGCTATTGTAACACCATTCGTAGCACAAGTTGTATCAACATATAGTTTGTACATACCAGTGACTGTATACGGTTTGTGTGGTCTGTTGGGAGCTATTGCAGTATTAGCTTTACCCATTGAAACGAAAGGTAGAAAAATGACTGTAAGTTTTTTCTTTCTATTTATACTGACTTTCTTAAACATTTAAGGACTCACATTAGAAAATACCGAATTGATAACATCAATGTGAAAACTTCTATGTCAATAAATAATCTAATTAGCAATATTTTTAGGAGTATGAAATCTCATAGCATAATGTCTTTATCTATCTATGTAGTTTAGAAGAGAAATGAATAATTATTTTTTCTATAATATCACCCTTTTAATTACAATTATGATGCATTTTTGGAATGATCTTTTTAAATAAATATAATTAATCAAATTCTGTCTTTACAAAATTAAATTTAATAATATAATGTGCGTGGAAATGTTGATCATTCTTTTTACCGATAATTAAATATTTTATCTTTAAAAGTTCATTTTCCCTAAATTATAATACCTTTAGAGAGTTGTAAACATTACTTTATATTATTTAAGAGTATTCTTTTAGACAGAGAAAGTATAAACACTACCAGAAAACTTGGATAAAATAACGTTACAAAATATTCCAATTAAACAAAGATGTTTCCCTCTTTTACAATATAACGTTTTCTCTTAAACTGACACTTTCTAATCATTTTATTTTCATGAGAATACTTTAGTCTTTTTGTGGCTTTTTGAAATATCTAAATTACCACCGGAAAAAGTTTTTTAAACACTTTGAAAGAAACTCCTAGTATGTAATATTTACCATTTTAGTGGATGATTCTGTTTATTAATTTTTTCCTCGCAATTATTCACTCAAAATTTAAAACTGTCGTTTTGACAGAAATTGTGCAATCATGGGTTAATGTGAAGAATTCTGTCATTTCGACTACTAATTAATTTTTCTTTAATTGTGCTCACATAATAATAAACATACTTTTTTTTATTATTTCTCATATTTTTTTATATAAAATGAGCATATATTTCTTAGAAAAAGTACTGATCAGTTTTAAAAATTTTATAGCATTTTTATTAAGAATGTGTGATCAGTTGAAACGACATACATACTTTTTTTTTATTATTTACTATACATTCTTTTTATTTGTAAGGTTGATTTTAAATATAATATCATGTATAGCCAATGCAAAATACATAGTTTTTTTTGTGGATTGATATATAATTTTTATAAAAATGTATATTAATTTTTTTAAAATTACTAGTGATAAAGTGAAACCCTATTATTTTTGAGAACGACTTAAAATAGATTCAAAATGAGAAGAAAATATTATAAATGTAAACCTTAACTGGTATAAAAATTTTGAATATGATAAAATTTATTTATTATGATTGTTATAGACGATAATCATCTATTAAAAGTAATAAAATATAGATATTTTAAACTTGTAGAATCTTTTGAATTATTTTTTTTGTGATTTGGGTACTTTAATTTAATAAGATTGTAAATAATATTTATTGTTCTAAAAAATTACTTTTAATTACATTAAATTTTTAAAAATTACTCACGTTTTTGGATTTTGTTAATTTATAAATATTTTTGTAAGAAATAAATTAAATTTATATAAAAAAGTGCAATAGTATTTAAAAAGATTAAAAAATCACTTGATAACAGTATTAATTGTAAAAACATATTTATTTCATGTTAAATTTACTATTTTATTGTTCGTAATTTACGATGTTTCGTATATTTTGCGAAAAATATAAAAAATGTTAAATTTTTTGCATTATTTTTTTTGTGACAGTCGTTTTGACTGGTATTAAAGCACCTTTTGTATAGTTAATTTAGAAAAAAAATGAAGTCTAATTTTAAAGTTTGATTGCACATTTATGGTACTGTAACTATTTACTTTCAAAAAATGTGTGATAATTTATAAAAAATGTATGTACAATGTCTGTAAAAAATGTATAGGTAATGTTGTTTTAACAAGATATTCACATTTTGAAAGAAATGTATACACATTTTTGTTAAAAAAACATGCCAAATTATTATAATAAGTATGTAAGTTGTTTCAACATCACATACAGTCAAAACAACATACATATCTGTTTTTAAAAATATACAATATATTTTCTGAAAAATCTACAAACAATAATAAATAAAGGTATATGAATTTATAGAAAATGATACCTCATTATGTTTTTAAATAATTTGATGTTTATGTTAATTTATATATTAATTTTTTCTTAAATCGAGTAAACTAAGAAAATTTAAGATCACTAACATTTATTAATAAATTAAATAAATAATTTATTTTTTTAATACTACATCGGAGGGTTATAGTGTATATGTCAAAACGACAGTTTTCATTTTTGAGTGTTAAATGCTTTACGTGGTTATTTATAGTTTCAGAATGCACCTCGAAAGACTTAATGACTACATTTCTAAACCAAAGTATATTGCTGAAATTTTCTTAGACAAGGATGGTAACGTCCTTAACGAAAAAGCAGCTAACAAGTGCTACTTCATGGGTAGATTTATTAAGATATTTTCTTCTAAAATCTCAAGTCTCCTTTACTTTCATATGAGGACAGAACAAAGGAAATGGAAATAAATTCAAGAAGGAACATCTTACAGAGTATTAGGAGATCTAAATGTACTTTAAAAGATTCTCTTTATGGTGCTGAAATTTATTGTTCAAGTGGAGTACTAAAAAAATTTGCAACATCACATTTACAAAATAATATCGTTGATGTATGGTGCACTAAAATTGATGGTGTCCTTATAATGGTAGAAGATCGTCCTTCAGAAATAGGACAACAAAGCACCAATGGTAACGTTAAACATTCAGGTGGTGATTTCAAAAGTTCACGTCAAAGAAGTCAGTGTTTTCAAAGAAGTTATAGTTTCGAGAGAAATTTGAAATTTGCAGCCTTCTTAAAAGAAAATCTACTTATTGATAAAGCGCCTTTCGTTGAATGTAATCAGGCTTGAAAACAATACAGAAGGGTTTACATTGCTGATCTCAAGAATCCACATAATCCAAACGATAAAAGATCAATAAGAGTTGCCTACAATTCAATTATTCATTGTGTTGATAAGAATAAAGATAAACCTGTAGTAATAACAACTAGAATTTCATCCATCGAAAATGTCAATTTTGTTTGAAGATCCATTTTCTTTCTAAAATTATACATGCAGTCTATATTACTTGATAATGATAAATTTGTTATTGGAGAGTGGAATAAAAATTTCATCGTCAGCCGCATTAATGTAAAAAGTTCTGAAGAACTATTCAGAAGCAATGACTTTAACGAAAAAACACGATATGAAAATTTGTGGCATTTTACACACTAAATTAAGGATGTCTTTGAAACGGAGAAAGAAAAACCAGTAAGATGTCTTTATTTGGTGAAGTTGAATGAGAACGACAATTTCCATGTGGAATTTTTTTCTAGTATTCCAAAAGAGGTAACCTGTATCGGAGTTTTTAATGGATTTTAATTTTTAATTATTTTTATGATACTTTTTTTAATGATAAATATATACTATATTTGACTATTAATGTTTAGAATGCAAGCTCCTTCCTATAAATCATTTAATTAGTTATTTAAATAAATTAAAATAATATTTCTATAACAAATTTTAGATAAATAAATATATCCAGTACCATTTGTAAGATTTGCAGCTAATTTTTAACACAAAAGTTTATGTTAAAAAATTGTATTTGTACAATATATTATAATAAGGAAGCTAAAAACTATTATGGTTTTATTTCATGTTTAGCTTGTAAATTAAGAATTTACTTTACAAAAAATATGTTTTTCTTATTTCAGTCCTTTTTTAAAAATTGTCTCAATAATAACCGTCAAGTTACATGCAAATTCGAGGGAGAATGTAACATAACCAAAGGTATGTTATTTGTATTCATTTAGTAATTCTTCATTTATTATTGTTAGAGAAAGTAGAACAAAATGTTTATAATTGAAATTTAAGAAATGTTTCTATTGTGGAATGAAAAATAAAACTTTTGAAAAATACAAGATGCCTTATGTAAAGAATCCCGTAAAAATTAAATTTAACAAAAAAATTCACAGAATAGATTATCAGAAAAAGTTTCTAAAATTAGGACTTCGCCTGTTTCTCTTCATAATACAACAGGTATTGGAATAAAAACGAATTCTTCTAAAGAAGATAAAAATAAACTTATACTAAATAGTCCGACTTAAATAATTTCACAACCAGAAAATAGTATTTTAGGTGATTAATTGAATTTGAAAATATAATAAAACATCCCAAGAAATGACACTATTATTATTTTGAAGTATTCTTTGTAAGTTATTTGTTTTATACCACAAAGATTATTATTTATCTTCTTTAGGAAACTACAGAAGATGATGAAGAAATTATTTACAGTGATGGAGTATTAAAACCATTTAACAAGATACTTGAATCCAACAATCAATTAACAGAAGAAATCGGAAAATTTAATGATTTACAAATAAATGATAAAATTTTGTTAACAGAAAAATTATCGTGTAAAAATACTATACTATGTCTTTGTGTACAATGCGATGGACAATGAAAATTTTACATTTATATGACTGAGAAGAGCATTGATGAAAAGCGTGATGAATCAGTTGATAAGAAAATATTTAATAAGTTTTTTGGCAAGAAATTTCGTGAATTAGTCAACAAAATAATTGAACTTAGTGTATCTAAAGTGGTAATCATAAAGGCAACATTATTTTTAAACAATAATACTTATGGTTTATCAAATGATGGCTCAAATGGTGCATTACTACTAAAAGAAAGTGTTGTAGAATCTTTCCTTAAATTTAAAAAGTATGATTTCTTAACATGTTCATTAAGATTGTATGATCTCATAAATTGTATATCATCATTACTTGACATCCTCGCAAAAATGATTATAAAAAACAAGATTCTAAGGGATTTATGCAATTTAATAACGATGGAGCATTAATACAACAATACGTTAGAAAACTCAGTGTAACTAGTGAAGATGAAATAAAAGAAGAAAACACAACTGAGGATAATTCCATGGAAAAAATTTAATTAAAATCCATTTATTGAAATTTTTGTTTTATTATCTAAATTTAATTTTAATAAAAATATTCGTTAGTACGATATCTCTTGCTACTATTATTTTAAAAAATATTTGAAAACGTATACAATTTTATATGTTTCACCATCAGAAGAATTCTAGTTTCCCATTTTGGATATGGTATTATCTTTATCATGCTTTTGATAGGAATAATAGTGTTTGACATAGTTGTATAATGAAAGTTATTGAAATTTATGAACTTTATTTATCCACAATACAAGGTATTTGAAGATAATTTCTAATATACGAAGTTAAAGTATGTTATATAAATGAACATCTTATCAATATTTATGTTTAAGGTTAATGTAACTAGTATTTTAAGAGAAAAATCACTTAAATTGTTTAAGTTAAATACTTCCGTTACCACGACAATAATACTGTGCTTGGTCACTTCTACAGAAAAATTTTTATCTTCTCTTCAGAATAAATATATCTCCAAAGAACCATTGGTCTTAAAGAGAGTGTCTTCTGATACAATAGTCTGGAAAAGGTAATTTTTTAACCATAAATAGATAACTCCTAAAAGGATTGTTTAATTTTTGTGTGAAGGAACATTTGAACAAAAGATTTTGATGTCATTTTATTTAAAAGTGTTTCATTATTTTAAAGTCATTATTTGAAATCATTACTAATTTACTTTTCATTATAGTGTTCAATATATAATAATATTCCTGCTTTATTTTCAAAACTAGTTGGTCGGACATTGCTAGTATTTATATCTGAAAATGGCATTTATATCGAAGGTATTTTCCTTATCATAGTTTACTTATATTGTTTTAGTTAAAATTAAAAAACTTTCTGTCTTTTAAAGAGGAACAAGAGTTCACGTTTGACTCAACAATAAATATCATTTGTGGAAGGAATGGGTCTGGAAAGTCGAATGTTTATGCTGCTTTCTGTCATGTTTTCACTGATATGTATGACAAACAACCCATGACTGAAAGAATACGTACAATATTCGACTCAGGGAAACACGGTAATGAAGCTCGTATAACTGTTGAAGTTATTGGACGAGAAACAGAAATGGAAAACAATAATATTTCTGTCGTCGAGAAGGCAATAACACCCTATAAACAGCAACTATTTTTTAATGAACAACCTGTTTCTCGTGAAGAAGTAGGTTTTTTTTATTACATTGTAATAGTAATTTCACTGTTTCTTTTAGCTCACCATGTCCTTAGAAGCTCTAGGTTTCCAGTGTGTCAACAAGTATCTAATCCTTAAACAAGGTCAGATAATGTCTGCTAAAGATTTTGATGGAGATGGTTTGCTTAAGGTAATTCTTGAATTCTTCAAAATTGGAGAATCTAAAGTCTGGGACTCCAAATGCAGAAATGTTCACGCGGTCTGTAAAGATAAGCAAAAAATAATAATGAGCAATCTCAATCCCAGACAGCAACTATACTCCTCGTTCCAAGAAAAGCTAGACGACTACGATAAGTCGTCAAGTTTGAATGTTGTAAGAAATGCAATTAGTAAGAGGATAAATTTAGCAGAACATGGCGACGCTACAGCTGACATAGAACGGATTAGTAAGATGGTTAGGATTTGTGAGTCTTCTCGTGATCAGCTCTTGGAAGAGAAAGAAAGACTTTCAAAGGATGTAGCACAAATCAACACGAAGATTTCGAAGTGTCATTCTGAAAAAAATGCTGTTATAGACAAGATAAATCAAAATGGGGAGGAAAAGTTCAGAAAGTGTGCTGCAAAGAAAAACAACAAAGCTGCTTTGGATGACGTCAAATTTAAACTTGATGGAGTTACTGGCAAAAAAGCAGCGATTCGCAATCAAATTGCTCAGGCTTCAAATGATTTGGGTATGGCTCAGAATAACTTTGACCTACTTCAAAAGGAAGTCGATAAAACTGTAGTATCTGAAAAAGACGATCTGTTTAAGAAGATCGCCTCCATCTCTAAAAATTTAGAAAAGAAAAAGGAGCTTAAAGTTTTATTGCAAAATGGATCTTCTCAACAAAGAGCAGCTGAAATTGATTCTGAAGTCCAGAAACTTATGGAACTTCTGGGTGAAGAGAAAACAATGGCTACAACATTAAATACTAAACATGCTCAGATGGAAACAGACATTCAATCAACTAATTCGATAATTAAGGAGTACAAATCAAAGATTTCACACCTTGATGGAGTTATAACAGGCACTAAGGGTAAGATTGAAGAACTTTTATCTCAGAAAAATTTAATTATATCTTACTTGAATGAGATCAAGAAAAGCCTCATTGATTCTTCTCCACCTCCATCACCCTCAGAAGAGTACTATGGTAAACTCCGACGTTATGGACTAAAAGCTATTGAGAAACATTTCAACTACAAGAATTTTTATGATATAAAGGGTACCAATTATAGTCAACACGCAGGTACTTATTTTGGTACTCTTTGTGATATTTTCGACTGCAATGATGAGTTTGCAACGAAGTGTGTTCAGTTGGCTGCGTCGAAATCTACACTACTTGGAATTGTTGTCGGCAGAACAGATGAAGCTAAAGCTATCAAAAATATTCTCGATGAAGTTGGTATTAAGGAGAATATTAACTTATACCCTTTAGAAAGCTACAAAAAAGCTAGTGTTAAAAGAGTTGTTGAGCCGGACGTTAAACCACTGATTGATGTTTTAAGCTTCGATGAAAAGTTTAAAAACCTAATGATTGCGACTTTTGGTAATTGGTACATTGTTGATAATTTAGAAAGAGCTCGTACAGTTACGAAGAAGTATAGGATTAACTGCATCACACGTGATTATTTTTCTGTGTTTAAGAGTGATGGCAAGATTGAGTGTGGTTCAGATAGTACACCTCGAAATACTATTGAGGATAGGCGGAAATTTCTTCAAGATCAGGAAAATTATGTGAAAGAGTTGACTTATTTTGAAAGACTACATTCCGGGATGATCACAAAAAATCGTGAACTTGATACGATTAACGAACAAATTAAATCACTTGAAAATGAGTTAAACAGTATTAAAGGAGAAAAGACTGCGATTGAATATGATTTGTACTCAAAAGTGACCCGAATCAAAGATTTGGAGAGATGCATTTTGTATGTTGATAAGGATATTCAAAATGCCACTGAGAGGATAAATGGACTTGATTTAAAAATTAATGAGTTAACTGATATCAGGGATACAAAAATGGATAAACAAGATAAAGAAAATCTTTTTAAAGAAATAGATGATCTTGAGGAACAATTAAAAAGACATTCCGATCAAATGAATGCTCTAGTCAAAAGAAATAAAAGTTTGTTAAAGTTGTCAGAATTAAGGGAGAAAATAGAGTTTCTTAAGGGACAACATGAAACTTTTACAAAAATGTTGGATGATGATATGAATGAAGGCCCTTTAAGTATCCGCAAAAATGAACTTCAAGAACAGATTAAGGATTTGGAAAATGATATTAAGATTCTTGAAGATATTGGTGAAAATTTAAGTGATAATAAAAATGAGATAGAAATCAAGTATGCTGAGTTAAATAAGGAAAAAGAGTCTTTAATTGCATCTTTGAATAATGTTTATGCAAAGATTGATAAGTTCATGTTCAAAATAAAAGATTTACAACAACAGTTGGATAAATATAATGGGCACAATGAAAGACTGTCCCAATACCAGTTAACTGTTCAGGAGGAAAAAGCATTTAAGGAGTACGAGAATTTGAATATTGATGAGTTAAAAGAAGAATTTAGGAAGATTAATTCGAGATTGGAGTCAGTATCTTTATTAAGGAGTGAATATATTAAAGAAATAAGAGACCATATTAATGATTATAATTCTATGGTTGATAGTTCTACCACCGTATCTAATAATTTGGAGGAATTATCAAATACAATAGATATTTTATCAACTGGAAAAGATCAGGAGTTTATTGAAGGATCAAAATTTATTTTTGCACATTCAGGAACTTTGTTTAAAAGATTCTTCCCTAATGGAAAGATTGACCTTTCATTTACATGCAAAAAATCTGTCCCTCTTGAGAAATTGACAATTAAGGATCTGAAAGGAATTAAAAAAAGGGTTAAGACATCTGATACCGGTGGCTTTATTGAGTGTGGACTTTCAGGAGGACAAAAAAATGTCATATCACTATGTCTTATCATTGCTTGTCACATCCATTTTTCCTGCCCATTTATGTGTTTTGATGAGATTGAGGCTGACTTGGATCCTGTTTTTAGAACAGTTTTTGTCGAAATTATTAGAGATCTTCTTTCTAAAAATCAAATCTTTATAACAACATTTCGTGAGGAAACCACACAAATTGGTGGTACATTTTATGAGATTACTTCTACAGATGAAGGCTCAGTTGTTAATAGAATAAATAAAGAACAAGCATTGGAACTAATTGAACGTTAAATTATTTTTTAAAAATTGTATTTTAATAATTGTATTATATTTTGTATAATTCTAACATTGATTTTTTTTAATAAATATATAACATAATATAAAGACTTAATTTTAAAGTTTAGTATTTTAAAAATCATCCATCATAATATTTAAAGCATTTTAAGAGCAAAAGTCGAGAAAAGAATACAAAGACACTGTTTGAAGGCGATGCTTCAACAATTTATTTCCTTCGTACAAAATCAACAAAAATATAAAAAAACATAACAAAAAAAAAGTACAACAAAGAAATCTTAAGCCTTTCGTTTAGAATCATACTCAGCCAATAACTCATCAACAATCGTCCTTTTCCTTTCTTTGTTCGTTAATCTACCAGAATAGAAGTCAGCTTTTGTTTCAATCACAGTACCAATCTGAAAGTGTTTTGGCAACTCATTGCTACTGTTCTTCTTATAATGTGCTTTTGGATCCAAAGCCCCACGCATCTGTATTACTTCGAGATCACGTTTAATTTCCTCTGTCATCTCCGGAGATTTCATATCAAACCATCCTTTTCCTGCTGTTTCCTGACGAACAGCCTTAGAAATTGTTAACGTTACTGATGAAAGAATTCTAACCTACCTTTCTTTCCTTTCTTTTTTCTCCTGCTTTTTTATCCCTCATGCATTGTCCTATGTTTTTTTCTATTGCTGGACCCACAACGGCATTTGCTACAATCTAAATATAATTAAGTTAAAGTAAAATATAAAATAAATTACCTTGTCAATATCTGGAGATATTTTTATTTTGATATCATCCAAAACTCCTTTCTTTTTCTTTATCAAAGGCATAACTAAATGAAACTTCAATGTTTATCTCTCGTACATACCAAGATATGCATTACCCCAATCTTGAATATACAAAAATTTCTTGATTGGAGAAAAATATATTATAAAAGTGTAGAAAATGCTATCTTTCCTCAGAAATTCTTTTTCTGGCTTTTCCAAAACACGATCCTCTTCTCTAGGGTTGGTAAATCAAAATTCGATCCAAAATTTCACTGATAACTTCTTGACGCCAACTTCTTATGACATTTTACAAGCGAGAGGTAAGTTTGTTCTCCAAAAAATGGTAATATCCTCTTCATATTCCAGGTAGAAAACGTTCTTTAAAAGCAAACTTGTCACGTCAGGACAAATTAGAGAGAAAATTAAAACGTGAAGCCAAAGAAGCTGCAAGAAAACAATATAGTTTCATGGAAAGAATCAAAATTAAGCGAATGAAAAATTTACTCTCACCTTCCGAACAATACCCTGGACGATGGAATTCTGAAGATGAAATCAACCTTCCTGATATTTCGACAACAAATGTTTATTTCATTAATAAAGTTAAAACAAAATTCTATCCGATTACAGAAGCATTAGACATGCAGAGAAAAATGCAACAACCAGCGATTTTTAATAATCCTAATGGAATTGTTAAATTGAGAATTGAACTAAATATGACTACTAAAAAGAAAACAAAAATGATGGCTAGTAGTGATCATATTGTACCAGTCCCTTATCCAATTGAAACAAAAGAGAAAAGATCTATTCTTGCATTTGTAGCTGATACTAAATTACAGGAATTAGCCGTCGAAAGTGGTGCTGAAATTGCATTAGGACCTGACATTATTAAAAAGATTGTTAAAGGACAATTTAGGATAGATGATTATGATTTTTGTGTGGCACACATTGATATGGGTTCATCGATATTACCATTGAGAGGTATTCTTAAATCGAGACTTCCAACAAGAATAAATGGTGGATTGGGGGATAATTTACCTGAAATGATCGAGAAATTCAAGAAAGGTGTAAGAATGAATGTTAAAAGCGATCCTGTATACCCTCACTGGGGTTTATGTAACGTGGTTATTGGAACTTTAAGTATGAATGATGAAGAAATCTTAACTAACACTCAAACATTAATAGAAGCTTTATGTAAACTCCGTGATCCTGAGTTGGGACCCTTTATAAATAGAGCTGTTATGACCATTGGAAAGAATAGTTATTATGTTCCTGTCGATGTTCGTGAATACACACCTAGTGTAAATGAAGATAAATAGAATTATATTTAAAAGTTTTGTTAGTAATTTAATAGTTGTTAGATATAATTTTTTTATCAAAAAATTGTGTTGATTTTTCTAGTAACAAACTAAATTTTTTATTAAACAAATAATATACAAGTTAAAAAGAAGCATTTTTATGTAAAGTATCATTTCAAGGGCAATCTTCACAAACTTCTCCTGTTTGGTAATAATCAAGTACCAATTTATCCTCAACTTTTACCTTGTCATTAAACAATTTAGTTTGTTTGAATACCTCCATTTTTTCAGTGATCACGAAACCCAACTTTTCAAAAAGTTTTATACTTTTTATATTATCGTCGTTAATTACAGCGAAAAAATTATCATTTCCTAATGTCAATTGACAGTATTTACTCATGAGTTTCACAGCCTCTTCTGCACAACCCTGTCCTCTGAAAGCTTTTTCTGCTACCATTACTGAGAGTTCAATTCCTTCAGAATGGATAAATCCATTTATATCCCCGATCATTGCCTCAACCTTAAAAAATTTTATATAGAATGATTATTAAAAGTGTTAACCTTACTTCATTCTTATTTTTATCAAAAAGTTCCTTTGATAACATTATAAATGTAAGTTTGTCATCATCATTCCTCCATGATTCACACATTTCAATCTCCTCCTCATACGACAACTCCTCAGATCCTGTTTCATCCCTCAAGACAGGACACTGCATCCATCGATGGTACTTCTCCACATGTTTAAAAGTGTAAGGAACCAAAACAACTTTTGTTCCAATAACAATAGTATTTTTATTTATCAACATATAGAGTAATTTAAAAAATACAATAAATGTCTTATTCCGAAAATATTGGTACTTTGATAATATTATTATTCATGATAATTAAGTAAAATAAAAAGAAATATTTATTAACAACAAAATATATAATAATTCTACAAATCTATCCTCTATATTGTACATAAGCTTTGTTAGCTTCACAAACTTTATGAAAATCTTGTTTGGCCTGTATAGTCAATCCTTCATTCTTGAAGGCTCCCAACAGCTCAGATGCCAACATATTTGGCAAACCACTATTACCACGTTTTGCTTTAATCCTACAAACATCCCTCATCATCTTCATAGCCCTGAATTCAGCTTCGTCCTCCGATATAGGTGATGGTACCTGATAAGTTATACCACCCTTTGTTATTGGTACAAGTTTCAATAACGGTCTACAATTATTTATTGCTTTCTCTGCTATCACAAAAGGATTTAATTCTATTGTCTCTTTTTCTTTATCCGATGCTTTAATCCAAGCTTTGTATTGTCTTCTTTTGACAATTTCTATCGCTTCTAAGACGTATGTTCTAACTACATCTTTTTTTCCATCTTTCATAAATACACGAACGAGTTTATCAATTGTGTGGTTCCTATAGAAAACTGGTGTTTGATCAAATCCCATTGCTTTGGCATGGTAATGTTTCCTTTCATCGTCCTCTGCTATCGGTTTTTGGAGCTGTAAGATAATATTAAGATAACTTCTCCTTAAAACTTACTTCCTCATAATCGAGAGTTGGTTCAATGAAAATTCTTGGATCATAGACATTATGAAGAGTCTGTGTAAATTTAGAAAAATTTCTACAATGTGCTAGACTTGATACAGATTTAGATAGAAATTTTAAATAATTTGCCATTTCATAGGAGTACTACTCTAACTAGGTAGGAAGAAAAAAAGGGAATGAATTTTACCGAGTATCAATGCATAATGTCTTAAGTGGATAAAATTAAAAACATTTGTAAAACGTATATTATTATTTAAAAATTTCGAACACCAAAAGTTTAGTGATAATACTTTCTGATCTCCTGTCATTCTTTTTCGTTAGATTGTCAAAGATATAAACATCAATGAAACTCCTGATTACTTCAAGAGAAGAAAAAGAAAATGAGAAATGTGGATGACCAAAACAGGTTTATAAAACATATTTATCTTTCAAATTTTAATGTAAATAATTTTATCAATGTAAAAAAAAGATAATACAAACTTTTTTTATAAATTAAATGCTGGATGGAAATTTATCTTAAAATTTGTCACTTTTTAAGTAATACACATCTAGTGATTCATTTTTAAATTGTGATAAGTGCTATAATAATGTCAATGAATCATTAAATTAAAAATGTTTTATTATTGTGTATTTACATTCCACCAAAGTATTCAAAATTTATCTTTGATGATTAATTACATATACTCCTTTAAAAGACATATAATTTTCAATAGTAATTTTGAATAAGATTTATTTAATTTATATCTTGATATATCAAATTGATGTCTTGGTAATTTTTAATTCTACAATTAATTAAAATGATATTTCTATTTAAAAGTTTTTGTATTAGAATCTTAAACTATAATTTATTGTTAAATTATTTTATATTATTATTTATTCTTTTTAATATATCATCTTCTGAACGTTGTCCAATATTTTTTGGAGCATATGAATGCCCAAGGAATCACACATGTGTAAATACAGAATGTCATAAAGATGGTAAAGCATCAAAGACATGTGATGATGTTATTTGTGGTGATGAAAATAAGTGTTATAATGGAGTTTGTTGGCCTGTTGAAGGAATTCCATGTGACAGAAATACTTTAGTTGATAAGGATGTAGCAAATGCAATGTCTTCAGATTGTGGACCAAAAGGAAAATGTATTGGGGGACGTTGTAGGATAGATAATTGCTGGAATGTTATTTGTCATGAAGATGAGATGTGTAGAGGAGGGAAATGTTATAAGATGGTTGATAACTTTTGTTGGAACTCTTTTAATTGTGGTCCAAGATTCAAATGTGTTAATAATAAATGCAAAATGATAGAGGATTTACCGAGAGAGAAATGTAATTGTGATCCTGGTATGATTTGTAAGAATGGCCAATGTATGATACAGGATAATTGCACTAATATTGCTTGTGAATTGGAGGAAGTCTGCATTGATGGGATATGCAGTAGTTTATTAGGAACAAAATGTGCTTATGACGGTGATTGTGGTGATGTTTTAGTCTGTAAACAAGGTATTTGCGTTGAAGATTTAGAATGTCGAAATAGGTGCCCATTTGATAATGTATGTAGGGAAGGTTTGTGTTCTGGAATTCAAGGTTTAGTATGCGAAGAAGGTTCATGCGGAGATGGTTATGAATGCATTAATGGAGAATGTTTAAAAAATAGTAAGTAAATGTAAATTCATTATTAACATTATTTTCTTAAGATTGTATGAATGTAGTGTGTCAAATTGGAGAGCGATGTGACAATGGACTATGTATCCGTGTAGAAGGTTCATTCTGTTCACATGCTCCAAAGGATTGTGGTCCATTATACAAATGCATAAACGGTATATGTCGAGATTTCGTTAAAGAGATGTTGATTCAATAACAAAATGTTTATCACAATATATTATTTTTTTATTCTCTTATAAGCTAATAAATAACAGAAATTTAATAAAAAAAATGAAAGTTATTATTGTGTTATAACCATTATAACTATTACTATTATTGGATATAACAGGAACTGAAAATTTTATTCTCGTGTTACTTTCCTCTAAAAATATAAAAACATTACATAAAGTATACGAGCTTTTATATTAGTTTCCATTAAAAATATTAAAGTGAATTTAACTTACGGGTATTTAAAAATTGATAATGAGCATAAAAGCCTGTTGCATCGAATATGTAGTTTGTTTTAAATAACATCCTAAAGTAATTTGATTCACTTACAATTACTGATGTCGGTTTTGTTTTTCCACAAAATCTTCTGTTTGTTCTATCAATTGTTTTGTAATTACTAAATAAAACGTAGTCTGATTGAGTGGAATCTTCACAACCAGCAAAACCTTCAACATCGAAGTAATCAAAATTTATTGCTACAACATAACCATCTTTAGCGATAAATATATATTCGCATTCTAAGTTCCTTGGATAATATCCTGGATAATTTACGGACATCATTGTTCCAGATTCTGCATTTGACATGTTGAATATAAAAGCACAAGATTTTGAGGTATCTTTGATAGCACTCATTTCAAGAGTTTCTGTGAAATCATTTAAAAATCTATACTTTAATTGAAAACCATGATTGGGCATTTGACTTCGTAAGACATCAGATTCCCTTGGGATATATTCGATTGTTATAATATTTTTTGGAGACATTAATTGAGGTGGTTCCTGAGACTCACAGAAGTCATTTATTTTAGACATTCTTGATCCAATTAAAACATGAACAACTATATGATCTTGATCTTGACATCTAAAAAAATAATAAAAATTTTAAAAAAATAAATTACCCTTTAGTTTCATTCCCATTAAAATCATTCAAACCAACTTCCAAATTAAATTTTGTAAAAGTCAACTGAACATACTCCCCAACAGCACCAATAAACAAAATATGACATTTTTGATTAGATAAACCATGTACTTGTGAGTCGAAAACTCCTTCTTTATAGACAATCTCCTGATTGTTCTCTTTATTCTTTACTTCATTAGAAGCTTTCGATGATATAATTTTGATTGGACAAGCTCTATTGCCTAATATGATTATATGATTAATATGAGATATAATAACAATAAATGAAAAAATAAGAACCATCTCAAGATACTACTATCCTACAAAATATTTATGTTTTTAAAATTTTAAATTCGAGGCTTTTATGTAGTTTGTTATATTAAAAAGAAAATATAGTCAATAAAAAGCTTTTATCGAGTTTAGAAAATTAATAATATTAAAGTTTAGGAAATAAAATGAGACTTGTTAAATATTGAGAAAATAAGATGAAAACATAGTAAATATTAGAAAATGTATTTGTACTTACTTTTTTCACTACTTAAATTACTGATAATAGGAAATAAAAATTGTGATTGAGGTGCAATTGCCTGAATATCTATTTTTAGTAAACTCGATAACTTCGTTAATTCGTACCAAACAATATTATCAACTGATGGAAAATTATTTCTTCCTTCATTGATATCTAATAAGTTGTTATGACTTTCTTGAGATGAAAATATATAGTTTTTTATATTATCAAAATTTATTTGTTGATGATCAAAAGTTAAACTAAAGCCTAATGTCTGAAATGTAATTAGTGATAAAACATTTTAAGAAAAAATATATAACATACATTTAAAGTATTCTTTCCAGTTTTATAGTCTATCTCAAATCCAACTGAAGAGATGTAGTACAATGGATACTTAGAACCACTACAAATTTTTTCAATAACCTCTTTTGATTTCAATTTTTTAACTAACAAATAATCACTGTTACATGAATCATTAGGGAAATCAAAGAATGTTATGTTAATCATTAATCTTCTACCATCGATTGCTGGAATAAAATAATAGGCCAAAATATTCTTCGGTGGGTAATATGGAGCATTAGGAGAAAATAAATTTCCCTTAAGTGAGTAAGTCTCAAATTCATAATCACCATACTGCAAGGCATTTTGTTTATAATCGTAATTATTCAGAAAACTATAATGCCCCACGAATCCATGAGATTTCCCTGTTTCTGACAAAAACAACATATACATGTAATTGTATTTTGATATAAATGTAATGTTCGAAGATAATTCATTGCTACAATACTCTGAATATGCTTGAGTATCTGTTGAGATTTCCGTTGTATTGATAGTTGTATATATTCTTAGAAAATCTGTGCACTTTGGAGATCGTGATAAAAATGAGAAATATGAAAAATATAATTTTATTGAATAATTATCAGGAGCTTTAATTTGATAAATAGTACATGTTCTTGGAAGTGATGGTTGTGGGAAAGATGGTGAAGTCAATTTTTCTGGGAAATTAAATAAATATAATTGTTAATAATTAATCTAATTACCTTTTTTATCAGAAAAACTCAATATCTCACAATTCAAATTAATTGCATTAGCTGGCATATTTATTATTAACATAACAAGGAAATATTGAAATATCATGATAAATAATAGTTATTCTTCAAAATTTGTACAATGTCATTGTTTGCCATTTTTAACATAAACTATTCTTAAATTTATGAAAGATTATAAGTATTAAGGAAAAGATTTATTGTTGAGAATAATTTAAATGGAGAAATAAGGAAAATAGGCATAAATATAAATCAAAAGCTATCTCATTAAAGAATAGAAAAATACTACAATAAACATATTATATTCTCCAAAACTCTCAAAATAAATAAAATTTATTTATCAATAATTATAGTCAATATTAAAAGAACGAATGCAACGCTTTATAAATTCTGAAGTTTTTATTAATACATTTTTTTTACGCATTATTTCCATCCAATCTTCTGGTTCCATGTCTGTGATTATGAAAGTATTAATGGGGTGCGATGGAGACAGTTTATCATCGTAACTATTGCCGTTATTCATGTTTATGTAAAATGGGACAACATCTCTCCTATTTTCAAGTACACCCTCAACACTTAATTTATCTTTTAAAAGTTCACCCTCTCCTAGCACTATCCACTTCTTTAACTTCTCACGTAATTTATCCTCAACGCCAATTTTATCAATATAGAAAAAACAACCACGAAAAAGATTTGGTTTCATTGCTAGTTTTGTCTTTGGGCCTTCTTTTAAATTTGAAATTTCATACTTCCCATTTTCTAGGAGGATACCCTTAAAATAAATATATCTATTCTCCTCAACATTAAACTTGTCCATTGATTTATTTTCTAGTATAATTTTCAGTGTATTTTCATGTAATATATAAATTCTTCTGATAATTGCTTCATATAGAGCATCTGATTCTTTAATCATATCTAATGCCAGTGATTTTGTTATCCAGTGAGTAGTTATTTTAGACAGTGAAAATACTTCGTATAATTCTCTCGATGGCATTTGTTTCCACTTTTTCAAACTTTCAAAATTTATAGAAGTATCAACCAAAATTTTTGGTATAAATTTAAAATAGTTATTTTTTATAAACGATTTTCTTTTTGAGTTAAATAATAAATTTTTTATCTTTTCGTCATCAAAACAATAATCTATTGGTGTACAACCAAAGACATCCTTGGCTTCAACATCAATACCAATCTTAGTACACAGTTCTTTGATAATTGAAATCCTTTTGTAAGTTACAGCGAGGTGAAGTGGAGTTTTGGCATCATAACCACCATGGGGGTTAATATAATGATTGCACTCTTCAATTAACCATTTAACAATTGAAACTTTATTCGTAAGGACCGCATAATGAAGCGGTGTCAAACCAAACCCATCAAATTTATTTAAATCGAAGTAATTCTGTTCTTTAAATGTTTTGATAATTTTTACTGTTGATTTAACTTTTTTAATTAAATTACAAAAGTCATAGAAATGATCCTTTCGCTCGTTAATGTTCAATGAAGCCATCTCTGTCACTGTTACTGATAATCGTTCTGTTTGGCACGGTATCCTATCGATGTGTTGACTTTCACAGAAAGTTAGTGGAAATGCTTCTTCGTTCTCCTTTATATACAATCTATCTGTTTGTGGTATTTTACTTTTTGAAATCACTAAGCACGATTTGGCATATCTCATTGGGATTTCTTCTCCAATTAGTTGATTAGAAATATCTACATCACCAATATCATAACAAAACCCATTTTTTTCAACTTCCAAAAGAGCTGAACGACTGATAAAAATATCATTTTCTTGTATATCTAAATTATCGTTCTTATTTTGCTTCATAATCTCTTCGCTTATAACTTCAATATTCTCCTTCATTTCATAACAATCCATAGGTGAACTTTTCTTACCACTACTTGTGTGATCAGATTCAAAGAAATTACAGTCATCTTCCTCAGCTCTCTTGATCTCTTTTCTTATAAAATCAGTTCCTTTATTCGTTCTTTCGATAGCTGATTCAAACACAGTTAGCGATGTCTTTGTGGCAAAGGTTTCCTTTGGAATAATAGGTTTTTTTCTTATAGTCCCTATACCAGGGAGTAGGGGAATTTTAAAAGATGCACTATTTTTATTTGGGACAGGAAATTGTGATGCGGTTATAAATTTAGTGTTATCAATTGGCATCTGCGTTGCGAATATATTAATATCCTCAGTGTCATCTCTGTTATTTTTGTTGAAGTTAGTTACAAATGCTGCTTGAGTTTGAAATAATGTACAATAATCTACATCGTCTTTTGGTGATTTTAAATTGTTATCGTTATCATTATAAGATGTGTCTCCACCGTTAGCAAATTGTACTTGTGTTGCGAATAACATATTACTTTGGAAGGGTTCTTTAAAATTATCTTTTTTCCCTGTGACAGTAGGTGAGTTATGAAGAAATAATTCTCCACTACCCTTATGTTCGTTTTCATTGGAATACTGAAAGTCATTGCTTGATTCTTCAACATCTACAAATTTAACTTTTTTTACAGGTTTCCGGTTGATGGGACTATACTCATCGGGACTGTGGCCGCGACATTTGTTATCCGAATCCGATGGTAAATCCATTGAATTCAAAGTAAATTCATTAAACATATGATAATTATGTGATGTATCATTATATACCATGGAATTTTCATCATAACCGAATCTGGTCCTAATACTTTCCATAATATCTGGTAGATTAAAATTATTTACACTATCAGCCATCAAATACGATTTCTCATTTTCATCCTCCATTGGAATATCAGAATTATCTGATTCCTGACTTCCAAGTGTCATCATCTCGTATTGGCTATTATTAAAATAATTATTAACTACTTCATCAACCTCCTCAATAAATTGCATTTCATGCAAAAACTTTAGTGTAGAAATTTTATTTGCCATCATATCACGCACCTCCGGATCAGTGATATTCTATTGTAAATTATTATAATAATTAAAAAGTACTACTGAATCTACGACCTACTTGCAGGAGATTAAAAATCTCATCTTGACATTCCTCCCAATCAGGGAGATCTGGATCATCCAATGATAAAGTTTTTATTTTTTTATTATTCGTTAAGCTGTAATTCATGGCAGTTTTGTTATTTTAAATTTAAAATATAATTAGCGAGGAGTAAAAATAGTAATAATTAATAATCAAAGTTTACTTGGTAAACAAAAACTCAAGGACCATAATGCGCTGTTGAGGTTGCCCCGCATAATCAAGAAATCTAACTGAGACAAATTGTCTAAGAAATTGGAAATAAGTCCCTCAAATATGGAAAGTTAATATGCATAATCTCATTAGTATCAAAATTTATATTTTATCATTTTATAAATGAACTTTGATGGTTACATCACTTCATTTTAACATAACAAATACTAACTTTTTTATTTGTTAAACATTGTAAACACACACTAAATTGATTATCATTTATTTGTTTCAACTTTCTGTGGTGCTTTCATATATTTTTCCATTTTTTAATTATTTCTATAATAAATATAAATATCTAATTGTAAAAAAAATTTATTAACAATTCAATATTACATCGGAGGTGTATCTTGCATTGCTTTGTCGTTGGTTTCGCTTATCAATCTTATTTTGTTTTTAATAGATTTGTCTTTGTGATAAAACTTATTACTATCTTTACAGAAAACATAATTTTTCTCAAATGTTTAGAATTTTCACATTATTCAAGAAGTGATAGGGAAATAAAACTGGTGATATTAATATATCTTAACATTTCATCTTGTTAATTTTTATATTTATTCAAGGATATTTTTTCAAAGAATGCGTGCAATACAAACACTAAAATTCCTAATATTATGTACTTTGATATTTACATTTTACTTAGGATTCGTTGCTATCATGAATACAAACAATATCAGAAAGGTACAATTAAACTTTATTAATTTTTATGTGTACTTTATTTGTAGTTTAATAATTTTCAAAAAATGGAAGAAAAAAGGCTATCGAAAGTATTAGTTGATGAACACGAGGAAATTAATATTAATATTATTGAAAATAAAGAAAAGATTATATATACGGATGTAATAACAACTTTATCAGAAGTAGTCAAACCGGAAATATCAACTAAAAAGACACCTGATAAGAAAGTAGAAAAAATGAAAACAACAACAACAACCACCACTACTACACAAGTAGTTACTGAAAAGAAGACGGTTCAAACAACGAAAATAAGTTCGAATATTACCAGGGTTATTAATGAAAAAGATCATACAAGCGCACCAATACATATTTTTTACTATCCATGGTATGGAACACCTGAATTTGACAATGGTTCTTATTATCACTGGAACCATCATGTCTTAAGAAAGTGGGATGATCCTTCAAAAGAACCATTATACTATTACAAACCACCATATGAAATAGCTTCAGTTTTCTACCCACAATTGGGAGCATACTCTTCCCGTAATCTAGAAGTCATCGAAAAACACATGAAAATGATATCATCAGCAGGAATAGATGCTGTAGCTATTTCATGGTTTCCAAAAGCAAAAGCAGATAGTGAGGGGAAACCTTGGGAGGATATGATAAAAACATATTTGGATATTGCCGTAAAATATAAATTAAAAATAACATTCCACATGGAACCTTACAAAGGAAGAACAATTGAAAGTATTCATGATGATATTAAATACGTCATTGACACATATGGTAAACACAACGGATTCTATAGACAGAAACCAAAAAAAGTTGAGGTAAAAAAAGGAAGTTCTTTTGAGAAAGATGCCAAAGATATTGCACAATTAGAAAAACCCGTATTCTATATTTATGATTCTTATTTAATTAACTCTAGTGACTGGTATAAAATGACATCACTAAATGGGTCTTTAACTATTAGACATACTATGTATGATTCTATTTTAATTGGATTGTTAGTTAAGGAGAATGACCAATTAGAAATCCTGAAATCTGGTTTCGATGGTATTTACACTTACTTCGCTTCAGACGGTTTTTCATACGGAAGTACAATGAGCAATTGGATGAGTCTTTCAGAATTCTGCGAGAAGAATGATCTTCTTTTCGTTCCATCTGTCGGTCCAGGGTACAACGATGAACGTGTCCGTCCCTGGAACAGTATTAATACCAAGGAAAGAAATGGTGGTGAATACTACAAAGACCACTTCAAAGAGGCGCATACTGCCCGTGCTGATATTGTATCAATAACAAGTTTTAATGAATGGCACGAAGGTACACAAATAGAACCTGCCGTACCATTCACTGACACTAAAACACATCCAAAACATCCTTACAAGTATGAATCATATTCTAAGGAACCTGAACAATATCTGCACATAACTTTTGAAATGATCAAACTATACTTTACACCACACTCCAAAGACATAGAAGCTAGGCTTGGGGTTATCGTCTAATTTAAGAAATTTCATGCTTTTTTTTAAAACTATACGGGAAGATAGGATATTATTAATAACATAACCAAGAAATAAAATAAATATATCTTAAAACATTGTGAGAATGAATAACATAATCTATTGAAGTTTACTAAAATATTAGTAACTATTTCCATAAAAATTGCATATGTAGTTTTTGAACATAAACTTTTTATTATTTCTAAGAAACTTTATTTTAAGGACAATGTTTTATTTGTATTTTTTTTATTTAATTACTAATGTAATTTATCTGTACAATTTAAATAGAGTTTTAAAATTTGATTAAGTTAAAATTACACTGAAGAGTATCTTTATCTAATTACACTTATACAACAATTTCGCAATCTCTTGAAATAATTTCATTATCCAATACACATAACTCAAGTAATAACTTAAAAAAGAATTCATTATCATAACCTTTATTTATAAATAACTAGATTACCGAATAAACTCTATCAATAGACACGACAACTAAAATTGTAACTTTCTTTATAAAAAAACATGTAATAATTAATATCCACAATGTACTGGAGAACAATCAATCTGTCTACACGAGATATTCTCCATAACAGTCAAATACTTCTCGTTGTCTGTAAAATCTAATGTCCTATTAATCTTATTAACAGCCTCGAACAATCTATCATTTGCTGTTTTATAATCCTTATCAGAGGTTTGAATGACAACATGAAGGGGTTCAGAGTAATGGGCACCATATGGGTGTCTACTTAATTTTTTCTCTTTTTCGGGATCCTAAGAAGAAGACATGTCATCAAAAATTGTTATCATTTTTAAAAATTTACCTTTGATGATCCTTTTCCTCTAATACATATCTGGCACTTGGTTTCTTCCTCCAAAGTTTTGATGTTCATTCCTTTTGGTCCAATTAATCTTCCGATTATTGATATTCCTGGTATTTCTTTTAACATTGCTTTAATGGAGACCACAAACATTTTTCTATCATTTCTTTCGTTATTTGAAAACATATTCTGTGATGGTGAGTTATTGTGGTAAGAAAAACTTTTAGGTGCCGTAAACGTTACGTATCCTGCTCTGCTCCCACTTAATGGTGAAGTTACGTTACTTACATGTGACGGTGAGTGTAAATCACTTGAATTGTAACGTGTTAATGGATTTTCAGGACCAATGTTAAGGGGATTTGATATCATTCTACCTTTGGGAGTCTCTTGGAAACCTGTAAAGTTTTGGTTACTCAGCATTCTCCTTAAATTTCTCTCGTTATCTGGGGTTTTCATCAAACCATCATGACTTGAAATTTTTGATAAATCATTTGGATGGTAATTGTTATTGTTAACATCATCAATGTTGAAGAGCTTGTTTGTTCTACTACGTGAATTATTTATTATATTTAAACTATTTATCAACTGGTTTTGTGAAAGCGGTGGTAACTGAGGAATGTGTATTGGAGTCATGGTGTTTCTGGCAGCTTCAATACTGTAGTTACTGTTATGTGGACCATACAAACTACTCTTCATCTTTGCAGATGAATTTCTATCAACAAAATCTAAAAATACCTCTTTATTAGATTTCCCCTGGATCCGTTTACTGAGGTGCTTCAATAACATGGTAGAGTGTTCCTTAATCTCATTCAAATCAGAGATATTCTTTTCTGCAACCTTAACCAACTCCTGCAACGGTTCGAGAGCCTTCTTAAATTGGTGATCACTGTCCAATGCCTGGTTTTGTGAAAGCAATGAAGCAACAGTTGAGTGCATTGAATTATTCATTAGCTAATGTTTTCTTTCTTACGAGTTTGCGGGTTGTTATACATAATGGAATTATATAAATCTGAATATTATATGTCACTTTATGCAAAAAGATAACACATCAACTATTGTATACGGTTAATCGTTGTATGTATTTGAATGTGAACTTTGTACTATTCATCCTTTTCCCTTCATGAGAATTCATCTTAAGTGAGAATCAAGACAATTTATATAAATTCTTTTGGGAAAATGAAACATTAGAATAGTTTGGACACAAATATCTCTTGTAATTTCAATTATTCTTTGTTGATGTATAATTTGTAATAATAATTTACTATTACCGCTATTTATTCAAAATATTCTATTTAACTATAAAACAAAACCTATAAAAAAAGGTGGATTTTACTAATTTAAAACATTTTATTTGAACGATGGAGTCTCTGAAAAATCGACCAATATACACAAAAGAAACTTTGAGTGGAATGCTCAAGCCGAGTATGGAGAAACTCAAATCTGGAGACCAATTTTATTATTCTATAGATGGGTGTAGGTCATATTACTTAGCAACTATCTACGACATATATCAAGAAGGTGAAAAATGGTTGTGCAATATCCAATTTAAAGATTGCGAAGATCCCACAGAGGAGGTTGTCGACCTAGATAACATAATCCAAAACGGACTAATCAGATCGGATGGTGAAATCAAGGAAACACCAAAGAGAATTAAAAGCATGTCAAGGAAAGAGAAAGAGGGGGTGTGGAGTTTTTAAAAGTTATGAATACGTCGAGGGATTCTATGTACATTTAGAAGGTCTCAACTTAAAACACGGCTTCCACGACAGTTTATACAGGCTCAATGTAAGATTAAACGCCGCATCTATAGTTATTCCAGCTCTGCCTGAAAGATCATCAATACTCATTTTTGATCACTATGCAAAATTCAAATATAAATTATTCCCATATGGTGAAATAAAAGATGTTACAAGAGAAAAGTTTGAGATGTATAAGAAAGAATTTTTGTACCTCGTCAACATGTTCAATGAATACGGACCCGGTTACACTATATTTTTTGGACATTGTAATCCAGGTGAGGTAGATTTATGGATGCAGGATCTAGAAACGAACCCAAACACGTGTTTTGCTGCCTTATGCAAGTGGATATAATGTTATACGCTTTATAAGTAATGTTTTTCTAGAGCATTCAAAAAATCCAGAAGATTCTTTTGCTATGAGATTCGGGATTGAAAAATTAGTTGGTGTTGGAAATCTTATTGCCGATAATTTTTGCTGGTATATTCAAGACGGTGATAAAGATTTTAATGTTTAATTATTTGTTAATTTTTGTTTATTTGTAATTTAATTTTTGTTTAATAACTTATTTTTGTCAATCAGTATACGTTACGTTTAATAAATTTTGTTTTTTAACGGTAATGTTTACATGTTTTGAGGCTATTACTTAATGAGATTGTGAGTGGACGTAATCTTGTTTAGTTATTTGTCCTTTTTTGTGTAACGATGATGGTGATTATTTGATGATATTGGGATCAAATACTACGCTTTACCAGGAAGATCAAGACTCTTCAAACGATTGCATTTCGATTCTACCATACGTCTTTGGGGAATGGCAACCTAAAATTTCAATTGTGGAGATTGCATTAAATTAAATCAGGTATGTATAACTATATGTAGCAGATTGAGAATGTCAAAAGATTTTGACAAGCTTTATGTCTAGGTTTAAAAGACTTTTTGAGAAAGGTAAACTTCCAAGTGGTGAAAGCTTAACGCACCTTTACATAAATTTATTCAAAAGTGGACGAATTTCTTGTAATAAAATATTTTAGCAATTTTCATTTACCTCGTTAAAACCGTATCGTGAACGATAGCAACAAACTGTTTAAGTGATAAAAGTATTGATAATAGAGGTAGGTGGATTGAATATTTTATTAATTGAAAAAAAGTTGTAGCACAAACAGATACTTTGAAATACCATAGTATGGAAGATGGATTTACTACTCTTAGAACACGATCAGCAGGGTAGGAAACTGCGTTTCAGCAAAGAAAAACAATTTATGATAGTGAAGAAGTTGGTAATATATTGTTAAAAGATAGTAGAAGTAGATTCAACAAAGGAATATGAAAAAGTATCTATTGTATTCAATCATTTGTTTATTGCTATGAAGAAGGCTGATTTTGTGTCGGTTGTTTAGAAGGCGTATATAATAATAAATGTTTTGTTTAATTAACATATACTTCACAGGATGGTTATTTTTTGTAGTTATTTATTTCACGTTTGAAGAAGAAGTATTTGAAGCAGATGTTAACATTATTCAAGAAAACAAAGTGTATTTATTGTTTAGTTGGTGATGACAATAAATATACTGATAGGAATATGGAATTTTCTGCATTATAAAGAAGGAGAAGTCTAATTCAGAAGGGAACATGTTAGGGAGTCTAAGGAATACCTTTGGTTGTTTAGAGGTTCTAAAAAAGAAGGTAAAATTGTTGAGGTATTTAGTGATAGTCTTGTAAGTAATAAAGATATTTTAAAGGCAATCTCAAATATCCATGGTGTTGAGAGTATGACAGATAATTTGTTTGAATGTTTTGAAAATCGTCACGGGGAAATACGTGCTAAAGTGAAGTTTTTAAAAGAAGCTAAAGTTGAAGAGCCAAAAATAATATAAGAAAACTTTTGATTGATAACAATGAACTTGATTGATTAAAAAACACATTTTTATTAAATAAAAATTCTTAAACAATTGTATCGTATGTTTTTATGTGCATAGATTATCTAAAAAGCTTTTCTGAAGGCATTTTTTTTAAAGTCTACTCTTAAGTAATACAAAACCTATATCATCTAAAAAATGTCATAGTCTCCTTTTTAATGATACATCAACATAATATCAAAGTACAATTTGTTTGATTTAATAAGTCAATTATAAGAGTTTTTATAAATTCTCTAAGGTGTTCTCGAATTTTCTGGTGGTTGACGGAGCTCCACACATTAATGTTATATATAAAATAAAATTTAGTTACTATTATCCCCAGAATACTAGCCAACACAAGGTAGGTTTTGTCATTGTCTTCTCTTCATTGTATGCTTTTTCAGGATCATGTCATTAAAGACCTCAACTTCAGCGGATGGAGTTGCAATAACAGCAATTATCAAACCGATTCTCGGTTTTATGGAGGTGAAGGATAACTATATATCTGAACTAGCAGTTGAGAAGACTGTAACACTAAGTCCAAGGGTTTTAATCAAGGACTTGTGTAGAAATGTTATGGAAGTGTATAACTTAGGACATGTGGCTGATGACTTTCAAGGTATTTTTTATTATATCGTAAATTTATATTTTTTCTAGTATATATTCGACATTCGAATTCAGAATACTACCTACTAAACACATTTTTTCACGACATGAACGCTGAAATTGGTTCTGTTGCTCCTCTATTTAAAGACACATTGACAATAAAAATATTTGTACCTTTGTAAGTTTCCGGAAATTTTTTAATGTAATTTCTTTCGCTTATTATAGAAAGTTCTGTGAGTGCATTAAAACGGTGAAAGCAGATGGAGTATATGAAAATTTTATCAAATATTTGATTTCTAGAATGAGCGACAAGAAAAGTCAATTACGAGATGAAATCATTCAGGTAAGTGTTTTTCTATTGTTTTTCTTAAATCGTATAATTTTTAGTATGTAAGAAATGAAGCAAAAGGTTGTCCGATCAGGCAACTCCCACTGGAAACTCTCACCAAAATGGATGAAAAATTAACTCATGCGCTTCTGTTGAATGTTACAAACATGAGTGAAATTGTCTCACCAACACCACAAAAAGATTGTAGCCTTAGTATCGCGTCGGTACCAAGGGATAATAGTATTTCGCCTCGTGGAGTGGAGCCCGATGACTTGAAACTATGTATCGATGATCTCGAGTCAATTATTGGTGATAGTTTAACTACAAGTTCATCTCAGGAGAATCACAAGGTAGTCCGACTAGATGCAAAACCTAAAAAGAGAGTAAAATATGATAAAAAAGTGGAATTACCTATTCTTGAGAAGTGGTATGGATCATCGTCATCGTATGTCCATGATTTCACACAGTATGCAGAAGGCGTTAAACACTGTTTCTGGGCGACTTGAATCAAATAGACTTACTTCTAAAAATATCCGTTCATGGTTTGAAAGAAAAAGAATCCGCGACAAAAGGGATCAAAAAATGTTGATGAGTTAATTTTAATCTGTAAATAAAACAAATTTCTGTCACATTTCTGTACTTTATATTTTATTTATTATTTCTATACTTACCAATAAAATCTTACTCTAGTAATGTTGTGTTATCATGTAATGATGTAATTTTAATACTTTTAAGTATACAAAATCCCACGAAATAAGATCTATTATAATATTTTAAATTCTTAATTATATAATAATTTTTACATTTAACTACTAATTTATTTTATGTAGAACATTTTAACAATATTTTTTACATGAATTATATAGTATCACTAAAAGACGGATTTCAATTTTCAAATTTCCTTATATCTGCATCGCATGGTAACATAGACAACTTTACCAATTTTTTGATTTCAAATTTAGAGTATTCTATTTTAATATCCAGTTAATTTTATTCCAGCCTGTACAACAGAACTTGCAAAGACTGTTAAATTGACCACAATTTAAGAAAAGAGATGTTAATACAATAATCTTATCAATTGATTACAAAGATTGTCACAAAAAATGGTATCATGATCATCATTTCATAAAAAAAACACGTAAATACCCTCAAAAACTATAATGAGGAAAATATATTTCTTTTTCCAATAAGGTTAATGCAAACAGGGAAGTAGCAGTAAAAATTTAAATGTTAGATCCAGAAGAATAGGTCTAGATAGAATGAGTCTTACAGCTGCTCAGAAACTTGCTACTCTTGTTGATTAGAGACATAGTTGAACATTTGGTTGTTTCATTCCTTTTTAAAGTTGATGCCGAATTGTTGTTTGGTAGAAAAGCTGATTCAAATGATGTTCCACTGAAGAAGAAGTAACATTGCTTAACCCCGATAACTACATGAATTAAAAAATCTAACAGAAATATTTGTTTCATCGTTATTTATACTTAAAAAAAGTTTTATTCTTATTTACAATGGTAATAAATATAGGAAAAAAGACAACATTTATAGATCCATCACTTTCTAAAAGCATGTTTTCTACTTCTTTTGTATATGAATACTAGTAGTACTTCTGGTAAAATTTATATGTGGATGTTGTTGTCATTTTTCTATTTTTAACCTCATTTCTAATTTGCGAAAATTTAAGTCACCTGGAAAGAGAATAGTTAAAAGTAATGATCCTGAAAAACTACCTTTCATTTGAAGTATTTACTTCAAAACAAAATTAGGATTTTAGTATAGTTGCTTATGTAAACCATGGAAAAATAAATAAAGTAATAGAATATTACAGTTAGGAAATGTTGCTGATTCTAATACAAAAAAAGTACAAGTTCTTGATAAACTATAGCCTGAGAAGGAGCGAGATATTACCATGAAAGAACAAACTTGTTCAGCGATATATATTAGTTATCATATAAATTTAATTGATACTCAAGGCCATGGGATTTAAGTTTCGAAGTTGTAGAATGTTTAACACCGTGTAATTCTATTGTTTTACTTGTTGGTTCCAATAAATGTTCTCCAGGCCAGACAATTTCTAATTTTTGGTTGGCATTTAAAAAACATTTTCCAACGATTCCTGTCCATAATAAAGTTGATTTTAAGAATAATAATGTAAAAATTTTTAGATTAACCTACATTTAAAATGTTAAATTTTTCTTTTTTAGGTACAAAATGAGATGAATTACCTATTTAAATGGATGAAAATTAAATGAATAATGTATCAACAGAGTCTAGTTAAAATGTTTAAGGGTATTGGATGATCTAATTGGCAGGTTTATAATTCCTTCTGAAAATGAAAAAGCCACATTTTAAGGTTAATTTTTGATTATGTTATGGACAACTTAAAGAAGCTATTTCATTAATAATGGAGAAAATTTTAGTACATGAAAATATTCTTTCGATAGCTCAATGTAAATGTCCCAATTCATAGCCTTTGCTAATAGGAGATACTAAAGATATAGGTAGAAAAAGACAGTACGGAAATTCTGGATTGATGTTCAATTACATTGGAGAGATCATGATTTGCATGACATTGATGGATATTCAATAGATAAATACTATGATTGTATTTATAATAATATGTCCGTTTACACTTCTCAATGTGGTATGCTTGTAATATTATAGAGAAATTTCTAAAATTCTACCAATAAATAAAAATTAGGTTATTTCTTTATAGAATATGAAAATTTACATATATATATTTTATAAAATAATGGTATTTGAAATAAAAAGTACTTCTGGATATTTTGACATTTTAAGATGCAGAAACATTAATATTAATTAATTACTAGTTTTCATAAACTAAAAAATTTTTAATTATTATGGAAACATTCCTTACTGTATATATCATAACAATATTAAAACATTTTGTATTGAACATAAATGAAGGAATGCCTAATTAAATGATTTTATATTTAAAACATCAGATGCTATCAAAATATTTTTACTCAAATAAATGAAATAATCAATATGAAATATTTAATCTTATTATTGCCAACTTTCACTTTACTATCAGTTATTGAATCATATATAACAAGTAATTCTAATTCAACATATAAATATAAAAGAATTATCTATAATAAGAAAGTTGTTGATGAAAAATATTTTGTAGCACCTAAATATAAATTAGCAGCATGTACTGTGCATAAAAGTTTTAGTGCTATGTTAACAAGCATTTTGTGCTATTTAGATATGGAAAATATTTTTATGAAAAAATATAATCATTTAGCTAATTTTACTTTTAAATTCAAAAATTGTGTAAACAAAAAGAATAATCGTTTAGGATCGTTTGGTGAATTAATTCAAATTCATGGTAAAGGTAATCGTGTAAATTTTCTCAAAACATGGAAAGTTATTATGGTTGTTAGAAATCCTATAGAAAGATTTATTAGTGGTTTTGTTCATTTATGTTATACACATAAAGTAAAACATTATAAACAATTTTGCTTAGGATGTGGCAAAAATTATAAATGTTTTGTAAACAGATTGTATAATATTTTAACATCTGGATATAAATCAACACTCCATGGTTATTTTCAAACGAAAGCTCATTTTTATCCTCAAACATTGTATGTTTAAAAAAACATATGAATAAATAACATTATAGGCAATGTAATTATTTAAAAAATAAAAACAAATTTGTTGTATTAAAATTTGATCCAAAAAATTTAGATTTCTTTTACAAGTCATTAGAAGAGATCTTAATTCAACAACATGTTCCACCTGATAAAGTTGAATATATAGATAAAGAAATAAGAACTTACAGAATAAAACATTCAACAACTGGAAAAGCAAAAACAATTGAATTTATAGAAAAATTCTATAAAGAAAGGGGTGTTTTAAAAAAATTAATTGAAATATTTTATAATGACTTTAAAGAATTTGGATTTGAAATACCAAAAGTATAATTATTTGCAAAAATAAAAAGTAGTCTTTTATAATTTGTATATGTGTAATTCTTTTTAATAACATTATTAATAACTATAGATGATATACTTTTCCTGATTTGATAAGGTTAAAGTATTGAAAAGATTTAAATAATTGGTTTTTAATAATTTCTTATATGGTGTTTTTAACTTTCCGTATGCGAAATAATTGCGACAAGAATTGTCGGAAGTCAAAAAAATTTTTATTTTATTACCTCGGACAGAATAACCACATTTTACACTGTTTAATGACATTTTTTTTAGTGTGTAGAATTTTAATGAACAAAGTAAAATATCATTTTCATAAAAAAAAAATTTTTTTAAAAGTATAAGTACAATAAGTGATAAAGTAGTTAGTTATTTTTATTATCATTAACTATGGCTTTGCTTTAGTAAAAAATTTTTATTTCCTCAATAATTTGTCATAAACATGCAGAAAACATACTTTTCTTGTTGCTGCTTAAGTACAAAATTTGACTTTCAAATTGTATGGTTCTTTTTTTAAGTAGTAAATTTTGTGACAGCTTCATTCTCTAAGTTTGACTGATATCTATATAGAAATTTTATTTTATTTTATTTGCTTTCATCAGGTTTCGATTAAGTAATAGCTATTTAAGTATATAATTTTTTTATTAAAAAGAATGGTCATCACTTTTTTAGTCTATAAATATGCTATTTTATTATAGATACTTGTTGTATTGTTTTTCTTTTTATTCTGGTAATAATTCTTCAATTTAGTCATATGCTAATTTTACAATTAAAAAAAAGTTATTCTCTATGCAAAATTATGCTTAAAATATATAAAAAATATTTTTAATAATAGCTTGGAAAAAATGTCTCAAAATAATTTTTCTTTAATATAGGAAAAGACACATTTCTTGACTATTTAATCACAAAAGTTGGTGATAGTTAAAAAGAATTATGGTAAAGATAATATTGTTAATTCTTTTTTTTAATACAGAATAAATTTTGCATTTAAAGTAACGACTTAATAATAATCATATAAAATTTCAAGAGAAATAAGAATACTTATCATTAAAGTGTTGTCTTATTGTACCTCAAACGTATTGGAACAAATGTAGTAAAACTTTACTTCATCAGAATTATTAAATGTTTAACAAAGATATTTTTGATGAATATTGTGAGTAATTTTACTATTATGAATTTACAGATTCGCTTAATCTTGTATAATATTAACAAACAACTTGTGCATAATATTCAAAAAGAAAAGATATTATTATATGTAAAAAAAATAATTTTTAATTAAACTTTTTTGATTTTATTCTTTTAATAACAATTTACGTTTTGACTATTAAATTACAATTAATTTGATCATAAAAAATAAATTAAAAATTTAGAATTGTTGCAAAAGAATTTACTACACAATATGTTTTTTCACTATTCAGCTGCGAATTTAACATTTTTGAAATGATTTTTACCGAGATTTGTAGAAATTGGAGTCCCAGTAACATTGTTTGAAGATGTGGATGTTTTAGAGTCATTTTCCATTTTTATCCATTTCTATAACAATTAAGTTAAAAGCATTTTTGGGTTTCCCTGTAGTTGTCTTTTTAATACCAATCATACCGTTTGATTTTTTGTTGCTACTTCTTGAGAATGAAGATGATCCGCAAAAAGATATTGATGATAACAAATCATTTTTCATTTTTTAGTCCTTCTAACAATCATATATGCCACCACAATTACTACTATGCAAGATAAAACAACAGTAGCTACGATTGCTGCCATCCAAGATGTTGAATTATCTATGTATTGGTTTACAGTCTTGTTATTACTTGTAGCAAATATTGTAACATTTTATTTTTTATTACCTCCTCTGATAAAAAAACTAATCTGTCGCTTTGTGTAGAAGGTTGTCTCAGCTGGCGTTTGGTATATACATGTAATTAATGCCCCAAAGACATCCTTTGGAGATTTATAAATAACCAGATTCTCCTTATATCTATTTCGTTAGTTGTTTTGGAGAAATTTTCAATATTAATAGGTTTCCTGACGTTATCTCCAAACTCAATCCTTATTTTTTTAATTTCACCAAGGGATTCATATTGTTTTATACAGCCAATATATTGCTTGTTGTTGTCTTTTAAATCCTTTAATGACAACTCAGAACCTTCACCAGGCAAATAATATACCTTGTCCATGGTAATAACACTTTTGCTGAAGAAATTTGTTGTTTTTGATTCCTTATATCTATAGGAGCCATAGTTTTCAATCTTCTTCCGATCAAAAGCTATTTCATTTTTAGACGAAGTGAAGATGATGTTGTGCTTCTCCTCATTTTTTTATTGAATATTCAGCTGCTCTTGAGTAGAATTCATCCATATGAGCTTTGTTTATCCCTTCAACATTTGATAAGCATATAAAGGTATAGTTTTAGTAGAGATCGTCTAATTTGATAAGCCGGTAAAATATATTCTTCTTTTGATGTTTCTTTATTGTATCCACTGTTCCTATTGTAGGCAATATATTAGCTTTTATATCACTTTTTAAGTCTTGTATACAAAATGCTACGTCTTCAACAAAAGGAGATTTAGTAATTCTTTCATAAGTATCTAGATTTCTCAAAGGTTCTGAAACGTTGTCCTATTTATAAATATATATTTTCTGCCCCGCATAAAATTTGTGATTTGAATCCTTATTACGAATCGCCATCACATCCATTAATCTTTCAGACATATAATTTGTATCAGTTTTCGAATAACCAAAATGATAATGATGTTTTGGATCATCAGAAGATTGACATTTTATTTCATCATTTAATGGATTGATTACTCCTCTTACTTCTTCATATCCAATAAAAGAATGATATATTTTGTGTCCCATCAGTAAATCCGGTAATGTTGGTTGTTGCAATTTTCCACAAATAAATTCTCCTGTATTATGATTTTTCTTATAAAAAGGCACCACAATATGAGCATATTCATTTTCTTCTTCGAAAAAACCGTTATCCTTAATATGGTTTTCCGGTATAAACTTTAATAATCCGTTTTTAGTTACTCAATTAATATAGGGGCATATGCTTAATCTAATATTAATTTCATTATACTATTTAATTCCTTATAGCATCTTATTATCACTTGATTTAATAATCATTAAAGCAGCATGTTCAACCATATGAACTTCATAGGCATTATTTAAGTGATCAACATTTTTTTTTCTATCAAAAACGTTAATCCAAGATTACATTGATAAAAGTTGCACCAAATTTTATATTGAGTACTATCAAAATTGTTTCCTACATAATATCCGACAGAATAAGAGATATGATATCTTCCATCATCAGAAACGGTTAAGATTAAAACCCTAGGAAATTCGTCATTATTTTTGCGATCCAAAGAAATTTGGAAAATTTTAATTTTGTTAAATTCTACATTAATATCTGTTTGATCTGTTTTGAATTTCTCCAATTCATTGAATTTCTATATTATTGGGCCATCACTACTCACTTTCTAATAATCACTAATGTTTACTTGATAGGTAACTTTTCCAGAATCAAATATAGCATATTGAAGATAATTAGTAAAAAAAGTAAAATTTTTACTAGCATTATAAAATAAATTGAAATACTCTAATATTTTTCATTTTAAAATAATGAATTTTTCTACTTAAATTTGCACAAGCATATTCTATTTTTACATTATATCAATAGAAATATGAACATAATTTTTTTTGCATAGATGATAACACGCAAAAAATTGGACAAATTCCAACAAACCAAATTAAAAGCGATAAAACGTTCTACGTGTTAAAAAAAACAAATTTTCTAAAATTTGAAAACTATTAAGCATCATTAAAAATGCTGTAAAAGACGCATAGTTTTAGTTTACTGCATTAATTTTGCCGTTTTTTTTCCAAAAATGAACACTTTTGATATTTTGAAATACGTTATTAGAAGCCAATTTCCTTTAAAATTTGCAAGCTTTCTTACAAAGATCATGCTTTCATATAGTCGGGTACGAAAAATAAATTTATAAATTTAAAAATTTAATAAGAATAATATACATAAATTATTTAACCACACAAATAGTTACCAAGTAAAAATATTACTTAAGTATTTGCTCTTTTTTTGAGTCGAAAAATTTGAATGTTTTTTCTAGTATGAAGAAAAATATTTTGTAATTTTTCAAAATTTTTATTTTAAAAGATGATTTTGAAAACAATACGAAAAATTGGACTTTTAAGTAGTTATAATTTCATAAGAAAATATAATTTCTAAAAATTAAAAATTGAAATGTGTTGTAGAAAATAGCCCATATGATTAAGATGAGAATCCCTGTATATATTGAGTTTATTTTTACGATCGAAAAATAGTAAATTATAAATTAATTATTGAGAATTTTATATTTGTTTAAACCTTTAACATTGATAATAGAAATAGGTGGATTGGATATTTTATTATTTCATAAAAGTTGTAGCAGAGATAGAGACTTTGAAATACCGTGGTATGAATGATGTATTTGTTATTCTTCAGAAACAATTAGAAGAGGAAAAAAATTACGTTTTCAGATGGAAATCAATTTATGATTGTAAAGAAGTTTCTAATGTGTTGTTAAAGAAAATAGAAGTAGATTCAACAAGAGAATGTGAAAAATATTTGTAGTATTAAATCATTTGTTTATTATTATGATGAAGATTTATGTTACGTCGGTTGTTTAGAAGACATATACGACGAGAAATGTTTTTTTTAACCAACATATGCTTTACAAATTGATGATTTTCTGTAGTTATTTATTGTATATTTAGAAGAGAAATATTTATAACAGATGTTAAAATTATTCAAAAGACCAGAATGTTATTAATTTTTGATTGATGATAGTGATAAATATATTGATAGGATTATGGAAGTTTTTTTGTATTATAAAGAATGAGAAATCTAATTCAAGAGGGAATATGTTGCGGAGTCTAATGAATACCTTTGGTTGTTTAGGGATTCTAAGAAAAAAGGTAAAATGGTTGAGGTATTTAATGATAGTTCTATGGGTGATAAGGATATCTTAGAGATAACATAATATATGTATATATTGAGAGTGTGACAAATAAGTTGTTTGGATATTTTGAAGAATGCAATGAGGATTTTCAGCTAAATTGAAACATAAAAAAAGTTAAAGTGCTAATAAAAGATAACCAGAGAATGTTAAATTGATAATAATGAACCCGACTAATTAAAAAATTACATTTTTATTTACTAAAAATTTTTAAACAATTATAAATAGTTTTTTATGTACACTGATTATGTAAACAGTCCTTTTGAAGGCATTTATTATAAAAACTAACCGTAAAGCATACATTACTATACTATCTGCCATTTCATAACCTTCTCTTTAATGATATTTCAAAATAATATAAATGTTTATGTACAATTTTTAGATAATTTAAGTGAATTACAATGATTTTTTATATATTTTCCATGATCTTCTTGAACTTTCTAAAAGTTGACAGAAATCAACACATTAATGATTATATTTAAGTATGTAAAAAATAGGTGCGATATCATGCTAAAACCAGTTACAGAAGGTAAGTTAGTCATCCATTTTTATTGTATGCTCTTCTCAGAAGTATACCACCAAATAATTGCTATATAATGAATAGAGTCACAACCAAAGTAATCATCGAGCCTAATCTCAGTTCTATGGACAGGAATTATTTGCGTTTACCTCGATTTAGAATCGAGGAAGATGTGATATTTGATCCAAAAACTCCGCTTAAGGATATTTTCAAAGGAAATAATGGGAAGGTACGGTATAGAACATTCGATTGACAAATTTAAAGGTAATTTATCTTTTTGTAAATATATATTTTTTTAGTTTATGTTCAACACGTTAGCATTAAAGACTTCCTAATTTCCATTGGGTTTACTCATTGAGGATTTGAACATTAAAATTGCTTGTGTCTGCTATCTATTTAAAAAATTATTTATAATAAAAATCTTGGTTTCCTACGTAAGTTTAAGGATTTTGTTAAAATAACTTTTCTTATTTATTATAGGAAATTTTGTAGTTTTTTTAGTATGGGAAGAAAAGTTAAAAATGCATGAAAATGTCAGTAAATATTTGGTTTCGAAAATGGGGGGGGGGAGTGAAAATTGGATCAACAGATGAAGTTACTCGAGTAGGTGTTTTGTATAGTTTTTCATTTAGAAAAAGGTTTTCAAGTGTATCAGCAGCAAAATAAAAGGTTGTCAAAATGAAGAAAATTCAGTTGAAACTCTCCTTCAAATTGTGGAAAAATAATTTATTCACATCAGTGAAATGTTGGAACCATGGGTGGAGAGATAAAAAAAGAAGCAATTCATGACTAATCATGATGCCTAGATTAAAAAATAATTGCTACTAATTATTTTTATATTTTATATCGTAAATTATATAAAAATATTGTAATATTTAACTATTTATAAATCTTATTTTATCAGTGTCGTTTCTATCATATAATTATTTTTTCTATACTGTTGAATATAGAATATATCCACATTTCATATATATTATTTACTATATAAAACTATCGTTATATTAATAAATGAAATTATATCTTAATGAGTGTTTATTTCAATTTATTGTCACTACACTGAAAATTTTTTCGGGACAAAATGTCACGAAAATTGCAGGACTCGCATGGAATTCCCGCATACGCATGACATTTTGTCCTGTATCTTTGAAAAATGTGGGAAAAAATTTTTCTTAAATAAACGTGAAAAAATGTCACGTTTACTTAAAGTAAACATTTTGTCGCGAAAATATTCAGGAGATTAAGTATCCGTGACATTTTTATCCGTAACACTTTTTTTTCGTGACGAAATTTCACGTGAAAATTACTTTTTTTTCGTGACAAAATGTCACGCAAAGTAATGTCATGGATTTTTTTTCTGTGTATGTGGCAACATGGAGGTTCCACCGATTCTCGACTCTTCTGGAGATATTGACTTAAGAAAATTATTTAGTCATGTCAAAAAAAAGTGGAAGGAATTGAGACAACTAAATCAAGCACAGGTAAAAAATTATTACCATCAGTGACGTTATTAACAACACAATATACAAAATTAAAGTCAAAAATTGATAACAATAATAAAATAAGGTAACTATGTCATTATTCAATGAAATGATGTCATCAATAAACAAAACGTTAAATATAACAAATGGAAGGAGAATAAAGACATTCAAAAGTGGTGATATCCGTAGATTCTCAGAAAAATATGAAGATATCATTAAAGATGATCAAGAAAGAGCATTTGAAATTGAAAACTATTCTATGGGTACAGCGAAATTAGCATATTTTGCACTAAAAAAGAAACATACCTTAAGTTGGGATGAGTTGAAGAATACATTAATTGAAAAGTATGATCCTGAAGAAAGAAGATAGATTATCGTCATTAGAAGTTAAACAACAACATAGACAAATTACACTGAAAGACATAGAAACTGGTGAAATGTTTTTATTACGTATTGAAAGTCAAGTAGGAAAGTTTAAGGAAACAACAAATGTAGTTTTAAGTATGGAAAGTTGTTTGAAATAATAGTATTTTTGTTGAAAAAAACTTCAGTCAATGGTAAAATGCATAAATATTATAAACAATGTGATAACAATATTGAAAGTTTGAAAAAAAAATTTTTAAAAATGGCACGTGAAATGTACATAAAACATAAGAGATACATAAAACTAGAAATGATAATAAATAAAATGATAAAAATAAATTTAGAATTTAATAAGAAAGACTATAAGAAAAACAATTTAAAAAAGAATGAAGTAAACAATGTCGATTTTTCTAATTCTTCAGATGATAATAAAGTTAATGATGATTATAAAGTTATATATTATTGTAAATTAAATGATAAAAAAGTGACTACCAGAGTGGTAATAGAAAATTACAATTGTCAAGCATTGTTTGATACAGGTGCAAACATATCGTTAATGTCAAATAAATTATACAACAAAATCAAAGATAAAATTACTATTCATCTATTGCTTGCTTCATTTAGAATAATGGATGTACAACAACAGCTAATCAGCATTTTAGGTAAAGCAAAAGTTGTATTAGATGGTCAAAAAGTAGAAATAATAGTTTCAAATATTAATTTTGGAGTTGTTGGCATTATTGTTGGAACGAATATATTCAAAAAGATTAAAAACATTTTATTTTAACTTTTAGATAATAATAAAGTAAATGCAATAACAATGAGCGATAAGGAATTTGAAAGCTCAATAAAAAAACTTTTGGATAATTATAATATACTTTCAAAAGATGATATTATTAAGTCATCAAAAGTAATACCTGAAATAGAAATAACAGTAAATTATGTAAAACCAGTAGTAATGAAAAATCGCCCGATTCCGTTTGCTTTATTGATAACAGTAAACAGTCAGGTACAAGAAATGATAAAATCAAATATTGTAGAAACATCGTCTTCACTGTATAATTCAGCTATTATTCTAATAAAAAAACCAGATGGTTCAATAAGGCTCTGTATAGACTACAGATTTGTTAATTAAAAAATAAAATATGAAAACAGACCATTACCACATATGTTACATAAATGTTTTATCATATGTATAAGAAAAAAGTTTTCAATACAACTGATTTGTATAAGGGATACTATCAACTAAGATTAAAAAAAATAGTAGAGAGTTAACAGCATTCAGTTTCAATGATCACAAACTTCAATTAAAAGTGTTATCATTTGGATTGTCATTAACTCCTGGTCTTTTTAATTCAATCACTTTTAATATTACTGAACCATTAATAAAAAAAATATTCAAATAGTATTTATATGTACATTGATGATATTTTAATATCAACATAATCAATTGTGGAAAACATAATAATATTAAAAAATGTTTTTGAATTGCTACAAACTAATGACTTAAAAATAAATATAAGCAAAAGTAAATGAATACAATCTTCTGTCGATTTTCTTGGAATGACATTAACAGAAAATGGTCTCCAAGCAAATACAGATAAAATAAAAAAAATATTAAATTTTCCGTTAACATAGTCAAAAAAAGAACTTCGATCTTTTTTAGGATTAGCCAATTACTTAAGACAATTCTGGTATAAATTTAGTCAATATTCAAAAAATTTATATGGTTTATTATCAGTTGATAAATTTAGTTGGTCAGAAGATACAAAACAAAGATTTTGTATAGTTAAAAAAATCACTACAAAATTTCTCATTTATATCAGCCCCAAATTTAAAAGATGAATATAATAGAAAAGCTGAATTTCAGTTAATCACAGATGCATCTAGAGTTAGAATTGCTGGAGTGTTACTTCTAAAACAAGATGGAGCATTAAAAATAGTAGGAATGTATAATATAACATTACGTGTTAGTGAAGTCAATTGTCCACCAATGAATTTAGAAGCTCTGGCACTGTATACTTCACTAGAACATTACTATGTTCTTTTGTATAATAATAGAGTTCATTGTTTGCCTTATAACATAAAAACCATGAATCAAAAATGGCTAAAATATATAGATTAACAAAAAAATTCCATATAGAAAACATCAACAAAAAAATAGACAATTTGTTAAAATTATGTAAAATTTGTTTACAAACAAAAGATGTAAGAAGAGTAAGATCTTTAAGAAATTAAAAGACCAAACGTATGGAACGTTCTTACATTGACATAAGACATTCTGAAAAATATGATAATCAATTCTTGGCGTTAAGAGATGCAAGTACAAATTTTATCATTGCACGATGGATAGGTAACATGAAAACCTATACAATAAAGAAAACTTTAAGTTCTATAATAGATACATATGTTGTCAGGCGTGAAATAATGTGCGATCAACAAAGTTGCTTTATTTCAGAAGAAATTGATGTGTGTATGAAGGAGAAATGTATCATTAAATTGACAAGTATTCCTTTACGAACATTCAACGAATGGTCGGTCCAGCAGAGAGAACTATTCGCAGTTTAAAGGATAATTTGGAAAAGTTTCATTTAGAAGCTAAATCTAAAACAGAAGCACTAACACAAGCACTATCAACATCAAGAGTTATACCATATAAAAATAGAAAAGCACCACTTCAACTCATTTTCGATGATAGTACTCGTGATTTAGTCAATATATTACCAGAACCTAAAAAGTATAAGATTGAAATATATTTGTTGAAGATTATTATAAAAAAAGACCTGATCTAGCATTTGGTTGAAGTGAATGTCAAATTTTAACGAAAATAAATAATAATAGTTATAATATATTAACTGACACTGGAAAACTTTCTCAGCGGACGTCGAATGCTATAAAATTAACGGATATGAAAATGAAAGATACTGATGTTGATAAGTGTATTTCAAAATTCCCGAAGATTCTTCTTTGAAAGGGGGATGTTAAATATAGAATATATTCATACATATTATTTATTATATAAAAATATCGTTATATGAATAAATGGAATTCTATCTTAATTAATATTTATTCCAATTTACTGTCACTATGTGACAACACATACAATGTTTGGTTGAGTGGATTTTACGAAAATATCTCGTCAACTTTTGTGTTATTTTCCTTGTTGTGTACTTTAATTTTTTTGTGTACCAAGTTCAACAAAATAAAATTTACCATAATAGTTTTCACCTCTTAACAATATAACCTTTTAATTTTATTCTTATTATATTTCATGTTACAATTTTTAATAATATTTTTGTAGGAATTGTTGTGTACTATGTCACCTAAACTCGAAGATCAATTTTCCAAATTTTTCATGTTTAAATTACACGATAACATAGAAGATTTTCATCAATGGCTTGGCTCCAGTTGGACTATTCTTTTTTAACATTCAGCTGATTTTACACCAGTCTGTACAACAGCATTCGCGCCAAGGATATTGAATTGGCACTTACAATTAGAGTTGTCTTTGTTATCGGATTCTAAAAATAATTTAACTTTCATTCTTTACCCAGCAACAGCAGGGAGAAACTTCGATGATAGAATCCTTGTTTGTGATTCTCTTCAACTTGCACTACCCAGAAAGTTGCTACTTTTTAATATACAATTTCAAATACCGCAACACACTTTTCCAAAATGAACTTGTCAATTCGTGCCACGAAATTATATTAAGAACAACATCCCCTATACACATGCTTTCTCTCAATGAATTCCCGTCTATAACATGGTTAACAAAGTGCAAAAGCGCCATTACAAACCGTGGAAAAAAAATATCCACAGGAGTGATTTTTAAATTACAGAATCCGTGACAGGTTACCAAAATTTCACACAGCCAAATCTTCCATGTTGTCTTTAGAGTTGTAGTAAACAAAAGTATGTCAATACTATATACTCTAAACGTACACAACGCACATATACACCTACTTTATTTATATTTTATTTAATTTTTAAAAATCATATTATATTATTAACAAGAGGTAGTATTCAAGTCTACATGTTTGTTTCTTAATATTTATTTAATCCCTGTGAAGTTATAACTATTTTGTTCCTACTTTTTAGAATATGTCAAATTTTGATACTGACACGTATGAACGTTTTAATTTGTACATTTCACCAGAGAAATTCTTTTTTGAACCAAGGGATAGTATTGGGAATTTAGTTTCCAACACTTATTTGGAGATTGATAGATTTACAAATCAATTCACGTTAAAAGGTAGTTTAATTAATTATTATTGCTTTTATCTTATTTTTTTTATCTATTTAGATGCTACATACTCGCCAATACCTTTTCAACAAGTTGAGATATCATCAATATATGGAATATTTGGTATCTATCCTACAAATCAGGGCAATCTATTAGTTATCATCAAAAAAGCACAAGTTATAGGATTTATAAATGGAACAGAGATATATAAAATAGTGGAAATTGATGTGGTACCATTTAATAAAAGGACACCTGGAACAGAGGAGTACAATAATGAGAAACAGTTAATTGATATGATCCAATACGTCATATCAAATGGTTCATTTTACTACTCCAATAAATATGATTTAACAAGATCAATGCAATGGTTAGCTAATTGTAATATGCCAGAATTTAAATCACTGCCGATGATTGATAGAGCCGATAGCAGATTTACCTGGAATAGGTATATGGCCTCACCATTCATAGAAAAACCAGATTTGAAAAAATATATCTCACCAATCATGCAAGGTTTCATAGGAATCAGGCATTGTACATTAAATTACCATGCATTTAAATTAATCCTAATATCACGTAGATCAATTCACAGAGCCGGTGTTAGATTCTTCAAAAGGGGTGTTGACTCGAGAGGTAATCCAGCTAATTACGTTGAGACTGAACAAATACTTGAGTATGATCCATATGGTGATCCAAACAAAAAACAAATGACATCTTTCCTTCAAATGAGGGGATCTATACCATTATTCTGGAGTCAAAGACCTAACCTTAAATGGGCACCAACGCCAGCTGTCAATCCAACTGATGATCAATTAGAGGGGTACCTAACACACATGCAAACACAATATAATTTGTATAAAGGAAAACATTTATTAATTAATTTAGTTAATCAGAAAGGTAGAGAAAAGAAAGTCGGTGGGGAATTGGAGAGGATTATAAGACAGGCAAATTTAAACTTCGTCCGTTATGTACCATTTGATTTCCATAAAGAGTGTCATGGTTTAGATTGGTCGAGACTTTCCATTCTAAAAGATGATATCATTCAAGATATTGTCACAGGAAGCTACTTCACAACAGTTGGTGGTGAACAGTACTCTGTACAGAAAGTTTTCTTTAGAACTAATTGTATGGATTGTCTTGATAGAACAAATGTTGTACAAAGTGTTATAGCATTAGAAAGTTTATATTTACAATTGTTAGGACATAAAATTATTGATAATGTAGGTATGGTTAGGGTTAATGAAGAATTTAGTAGTATTTTTAAACATATATGGGCTGATAATGGTGATGAATGTAGTAGACAATATGCTGGAACTGGAGCATTGAAGGCTGACTTCACGAGAGTTGGTAAAAGAACTGTTAATGGTGCTATTAATGATGGCATTAATGCTATATCAAGATACTTCAGAAATAATTTCTGTGATGGTTACAAACAAGATTCAATTGATTTATTCCTAGGAAATGCTTTTCCATCAAATGAAATATTGCCTAAGATTGTATCTGAAAGTACATTAAATGTATCTTCATTCAATGGTGCTGCAATTATCGGTTTCATCTTTTCTCTAGCCATGACAATCCTATGTATCCTTATATCAGGTAATTTTTTTATTTTTCGTTTTTATTTTCGCTTATTTGAATCTTAACTTTGTTATTTTACTTATTTTAGAAAATCTGAGTGCAACCCTCTTCTGGTTCATCTTTTCTCTTTGTCTTTTTTTCTTTATTTATTTTAATGGAGAAGAATTTGTAAACAAGCCTAAGCTTAAAGTAGATTAAATAAATTCTTAAATTAAATAATAAAATTGATGGAAAAGTGAAGGATTCTTTTGTGGTCGTCATCATCGTCGTTCTCCAGCACACAAAAAAAACGACAACATTATAAACACACCATATCAAAGATTAAATATATGTATTTTTTATTAGATATTATAAAAACTTTTATGTATAACATTAACAATTGACGAACTAAGTTTAGAAATAAAAAAAAGATTTTTGAAACAATATCTATCAATTATAGTGTTGTAAACATTTCAAACATCTCTGTAAATAGACATAAAAGTACTTGGTTAAAAAGATTTTTACGATTTAAAAAAGGAGATATATACTATATGTTTGTGAACTTTTCTTAATGACATAAGTATTTCCAGTTTCAATGGTTGATTCTAGTTTATTTTACTATTAATCACACTAGACAATCTTAAAGAGGAAAACGATTTGGTGGAAGGACAAATGTGTATTAATGTATAGGAAGTATGAAAGCTGTTATTTATAGCTTTTACCTCTTTAAAACTATCTTTTTTTCCACTTCCTTTATCTTAAATTACGTTTTCTTATATGTTTCAAATAATGCAAAACGTAAAGTATTAAAAGTGTTTATGACTTTAATGTATAATATTAATGTTTAAATTACTTGTTATTTTATCTTTTATTTTAAAATTTAACTTATGATAGGGCGCCATAATTTTCTATTTATAATATCATGTTCTTTAGATATGAAGGATGTTTGATATATTGAAGTTAAAGATAATAGATATGATAGAATAAGTGTATGTTTATCAAAAAATTTTTAACCCTTCTCTCATTATTTATATGTAAAATTTAAAGATCTATGTACATTTTATTTTGTAGAAAGACTTATGGAACTCAATTACATGTCAATTTTTATCTTTATAGATATTAACTAATAAACGTTTTGTCATTTATCTTATCACATTTTTTCAAATAAAATCTTGGGGCATTAACGGGGTAGTGGAGAATTTTAAAATACTATTTCGATTGTAAATCACAGACAAAGTAAATATATATTAAATGTATATATTTTAAGTTATATTTGATTATATTCACGATCCTGTTTTCTATATATTTGCATTTAATTTTTATTATTTCAATAGAAATTACTATATTATTTCGTTCTAAGTATTTTTAATATATGTTCTAGATGTATTTCATGCATAATTCATCTAACATTAAAAATTTTAACCTTTTTTTCAACAAAACATTAATATGGCATACATATTTATTTAGAAATTAAAATTCAATCTGAAACTTGTTTAAGAAATTATTTTATTACATCGTATAAAATTTTATCACATACATTTTATATAAAAATGATAATATTTTTAAGTATAACATTTAATATTTAAAATATATATCATATATTTTTTATAATTTATTTATAAAAAAAACATAATAGGTCAAAACAAAATGTATTGTGAAGTTTGACGTAAGCACAAATTTGTTAAAGATGATTCTTGACATGTACTCTTTTTAATAGGTAGCGTTAATTTAAAAATTTGATATATTCCTATGTCTCATGACTTCTTCTTCATTGATGCTCCACTACACATCATTCGTCAACATCACAAATATTATATTATATTTTATGTATGATGTCTGATTGTATTTTAAAGTAACGAAGCATCGCCCCTTCTATTTTGAAAATGATGCCTATTTATTTTCATACATTTTTTGATTATGTTATATAATATATTTCAATCTACTAGATTTATAATCATCATTATGTAACAAGGACGAATTGTCATAACAAAGGCTTTATAAAATTTAAACTTTTAATGAATTATTTTAGAAGTAAAAGGATGTTTAATAATTTTAGTTTGTCTATTTCTAGTATTAAAAGTCTATTTGCTGTATTACTTCTAAATAATGATATTTCTATATCATTCATCTAGGCTATACTAATATATCCACTAATTATTCCGATAAAAAAATTAAATTCATTTAACATGGTAAAAAAATAAAAAAAAGAATTCTTTTCAACATTAACCTCATACATTTCAAAATATATAAGTAGAGAAAAGTTTTTTATATCTAAAATAGATATACATAATATGATTATTAGTATTATTACGATATACATAACAAAAATTTCACAGAAAAATTAGTTGTTAAATTATAAATTTTTACACTAGAAAAAAATATAAATATATTATTATTTTTGATTTACAATAATTCACCTACTTTTTGTTTATTTCTAAACAAAAATTTTATACTTCTGATTTTCTTTCTCTGTCATATGACGCCAGACACCACCCCTATCGACTGGCAGCTGTCCTAATGGAGTTAGTGTTTGAATAAATGTCTATCCCAATTTAATATAGAGGAAGGTTAACAAACAGATGTACCTACAAAAACTCACATCTTTTGTATAGTCCATACTTCAATCATTAATCAATAATTGCTTTCACAAAATATATATCCTATATATATATATTTTTTTCTTAATTTTAATAATTGGTGTTTTTGCAAAAAAGTATTACGTTTTAGAAGATTATATTTTTGATATAAGATTATGTTTACTTAAATGGTACTTAATTTTATGATTATTGAACACCAACCATTACTATTATAGAAGATTTAATATTTACATTTATATTATTATCTTTTTTTATGATTCTATACGTATATTTTATCCACAAACAGATAAACTTCACAAATTTACTAACATAAAATCAATAACAATGATAATAAATAGAAATTTCATATTTATATAAATTACATTTATACAAATAAATAATCCTCATATAACAAATTTCTTAATATTTATACTTCAACGCATCTTTCTAATATTTCTTGAACTTTTTAACACAAATTTTTATTTTCATATATTATTATTGTATAATATTTTTACCAGTACCATTACTTATCAAACTACATATATATATCCACCCATATGAGAATTATTTTCCATAACAAAGTTTGTTTATAATTCTAAGTTCTCCTCAATAACGTCATAATAATATAGTACCAAGGCTTGCCAGGCAACCATTAACATTCACTTTTTTGAAAATATTTTAATTCATTCAATGCCGTAGTTTTTTCAGCCTATCGTTATTAGTCATTAAAGATATTTTTAATATTTAATTTAATTTACCACCAACACTACCAACCCCCTCTTTGTAAATCAAATCAATTATACATAATCATTCTTTTAATTATTATTCAATTTAGAGTTATATTAAAGTTATAATGTAACATAAATTATTTAATTTATTATCGTAATTTAATATATTTTTTTCGTCCCTCAATTTTAATATATATTAACACTTTTATTTCCTCATTCAACTGTCATTGGGATAAAAATATATTAGGCATTAATTAATATCTATAACTCCATTATCCTTATTAACACTAAAAATCTCATAATATTTCCGTTTTTTATATCGTAAAACAAAAAATTTTAAGAGTGAGGATAAGATTATGTTATTTTTTTGTTATCAGATACTTTCTAGTAATATAAAATTAAAGAAAAGCTTATATATTTTTTTGCCTTTTTCCTTTCCGACACACTTGTATATATATATATATATATATTTTCAATATATTTTTAAGTATTTACAACTTTAGATCTCTTTTAGTACTTTCCTCTTATCTTTATTTTCTATTTCTATAACTTTTTGATAATTTTTCATCAATCTACTCACATACTATCTATCTTTTACTTGTTAATACGATAAAGTAGGTAAACTGATTTGTATTTTTTTTTCTCCACGAATCATTCAAGGAGAAAAAAATTCCCTTATTTCACTCCAACATCTTGATACTCAATTTCAAAAACGTAAACATTTAATTGGCTTTCCTTAGAAATGATGTGAATATTCCTCAAAGTTAAATAAACTAATATTAAGTCAACAAACTAAAAAAAGAATTAGACTTCTTTAAAGTAAATTTTCAAATCTTATTATTTATTTCCTTGTCTTAATGTACACTAAAATAATATATGCAAATAATATTGAGTATATTTTTCTTATCATGCTTTTTTGATTGTTATGCTTGTATAAATATTTATTAGAAATACGATGAAAATAATAATAATATAAATAATAATCATCATTTTTTTATTTATCTTTTTTTTTTACTTAACTATTGTATTTCAATGTAACAAATTTCAATACAACAATTTCCTTCACAATCAAAATTTCTATGGTTTAACATTTCAAAGAAACAATTATATGTTTTTTGATGTGTATGTATTATATTATGGATGGAGGAAAGAACAAAATTATTTATAATTATAATGTGTTTAGAAGCTAAAAGGGGAAGACAATAGTTTTTGTTAATATTATAAAGTAAAAGTATAACGATATGTGTTTATGACATTCACAAATATTCTTTTATATTTATTTATATCAATGTTTCCACTTAAATTATGATTATATATCTTTTGATATGTTTGCTAGAAAGAACTTTAGTCATAAGACAATTTTTAGGACTATCTAATATCATATCGATAATATTTATATTAAAAATTTTTTGATAGTGAAATGTGTCATATATGAATGGTGGTAAAAATGATACTTAAAATTTAAGATATTTTCTATTTCTATGCTGATTTTATTATCTATAAATTTTTAATTTTGAACATAAATATTTTATATTAAAAGAAGATTGTTTATACCATGTGGAAGAATAATATAAATAGACTAAGGGATTCAGAGATTTTTGATGGAAAATCCTTTTAAATAACAACTAATCTTTAAGCTTTCCCTTTTCTACCACCACGGCCGACATCCTCCCACATCTTTCTAGAAAACATTTTTCTATACACTTTTTTTTCCAAACAAAATGATGAAACATCAATAGATTCTTTATTTAAATGTTCTACTAAGGCTGTTGTATATTGTCTCTATGTCTTGTGCCATATACTATATAGCTATAAAATTTGACAAATGTGTTTGAAATATTTAAAAATAAAATTTAACATACTATCCCTTTAAAACATCCTATTCTTAGAGTATGATGTTATTAAAATACCCAAGTCCCAGTGTAACACAGGAACATTTTTCCTTTTTCTATGTCATTTTAAAATGTTAAACTTTCTTCGAACCAAGTCATAAGACCCTACTTACTGTCTTATGTTTGATTTCCAAAAATTATTAATTTTAATGTGATTCAGTAAAAACTAATTATCTAAGAAAGTATCCCTATTAACTTCCTTTTTTTCGAGAAAATTTTTACAATTATATAAATTTTTAATGATTTAAAGATTGTGATGTGGTGGTGATGGGGAATATACATATACGAAAGGGAATAACAAATTACATCATCCTTTTTTTCCTTCTCCCTCTCTTTCTTTTCATATGACTTTTTTTTTTTAATATTCTTAATAATGATACCAAATAACGTCATATTGTGAAATGTAATTGACAACATTACGCATTATTTTTTTCAATAATTTCTTGATACGTGTGACATTTTCTATTCTTTAATCCACTATCAATGTTTTTTTTTATTTGTACTCAATATTGCATAGTTGATATTTTATCATATCAAAACCTCTGATTTTAACAGCTAAAAATGTACTTAAATATTATATATATAATATTTACATTTTCAATACAATATAAATATAATTTCACCACTTCAGAATGTTTCTCTATTCAATCTTCAATAATAATACTAGGTTTTTGGTCGTTCTCTCCTTTTTCAAATCTTATCAAAAATAAATTATAATGATAAAACGTTTACCAATTTAATATATAAATGTTAACTGTTTAGTAAATGTAAAATAAAAAGTTAGCTTATAGTTAATGAGCAGTTTATATATAGAAGTATAATGGTAATTTTGAAATTTTGTAATATTACCTACTAGTTTATTAATTATATACACACGTCATATTCAGTTGCTATTATTATCAAGTGATAGCGTAAAAACTTTTTACCTTAAAATGTTTACTTCCTTTTAACCTATACCTTACTAATAATCTAGTTTTAATGTTTGAGGTCAAACTTATAAATTACATCTTTCCAACTTGTTAACAAGAGAAATGATGATAAAAAATGAATTAATTTATTTCTCTAATCACTTTCATTTTTGACAATAAATCATTTAATTTTTGGTTACTGTCTAGACTTATTATACTATAGTAATGTACTTCAAAATTTTTATCATTTATAATTATATTTTTAATCGTCGTCATTGTTAAAATATTTTTGAATTATCATAAAATCTTATAATTATTTTTATTTGATGTCACGCTATCATATGACATAAATGTATTGTTGATAGTTGTTAGGTGATCGATTTTTATCAACTTATATTATATAATTTTTAATCACTACTTTTTTTAAAATTATTTTACTTCTACGCATATGTCATACAACTTTTAGGAGGTGATTAATAAGTTTTATATTTAAACTTACTCATTATAATTATTACATATTCATTAAAAGCTTATTGAATAATGTATTACTTCATCTTATAAAGTTCTCCGTTAACAATTGTTTCTATATACATTGAACCATCGATAGTCACTAAAAACACATACTTTCTTCCTAGATATCTATTAACTATACCTTCACAATTGATATCGGAATGATTTTAAAAGAGAACGCTATCGGTGTAAAGTTAATTTATTTGCTGGGAAAGCATTTCTTAATTCTTACTACATTTTGAAATTTCTTCACACTAAAACTATTTTCATTTACATTTCATTGTATATTAATGTTAGGTTATTGAAAAAAAGATATTAAGTATAGAAGTTTGTTGTTTGACGACAGTTGACGTGTCATGTAAAAATGCATATATATTCAAATACCACCTAGAATTATCATATATTATATAAATTTTTGTTTCTTTCCATGTGATTTACTTTTTAATTTCTCCCTATCTTTCTTTTTTCTTCCTTCTTTCGTTCCTTCTTTTACTTGTTAAATATTTCATTATAAAATTCTTTGTACATTTCATTGACATTTTTTAAGACATATTTGATTGTGGAGTTTTAAAACAACTTGTTAAAAAAGTTGTTTGCATTGATTTTCATTAGCCTACATCATAGTGCTATGAGATGATGATGTGCAAGCAAATGTATATGTCTGTTTAAATAAAGTTAATTCTGTTCAATATGGCAATGTAATATTATAAATGTATATCGTAATTTCATCATTTTTACCTTCTACACATCATTCATATACCTCTTTTAATTTTAAATATGTTAATTGTCGCTTAAATCAATTAAGCACTTTATTAGATGATCAAACGTTAATAAAACTAATATTTCCTATATGTAATATTTTTTTATAGTTTTTTACACTACTGATTTATTCAAATTATTAAATATATATTCTATCAGTTATTTGCGTTTACATATTTTATGTATTTTTTTTACCGTCCGTCTATCTATAAATAATTAGCTTTTTTTCTCATTAATTTTTATCAGTAATAATACTAACATAAATTCTATTCATTCCAGAACTACATTTACATTTTTATTTTTTAATCAACCAAAATTTTAATAATGGAGAATCAGCAACAAGCAACAGCTAGCGAACTTTGCCGTGCCGGTTGTGGCTTTTTTGGTTCAGCTACTACAGAGGGACTTTGTTCTAAATGTTATAAGGACACACTTAAACGCAAACACGATAATGTTAATGTCCGTCTTTCCCCATCATCAGTGCCTCATTCAGGAGCATCAACGTCCGATGCCTGTTCATCACGTAATGTAGATCATGTTGCTGAACAAATAAGAGAAGTAAGTTGATCACTATCATGAGAAGAACATAAGTTATTGTATTATTTTTAAGGTTGTTTCTGCATGTCAATCATTAAAATCTTCTGACATCACCCAAAAATCACTTGAAAATGTAATAAGCCAAACATCAGTCGTCGTTCCACATGTAGAGAAGGTGGATCTTACAACTGTCCAAATACCCTCAAGTTCAATCTCTACAACCTTATCAACTGGTAAACCATCATCTGACATCCAACCCCCCTCTGATGGTCCTGGATCCTCTAAAAAAACAGTAAATCGTTGTGGCATGTGCAAGAAGAAAGTTGGTTTAACTGGATTTACATGTAGATGTGGTGGGCTTTATTGCAGTACACATAGATATGATTCTGCTCACGATTGTTCATTTGACTATAGGACTACTGAACGTGAACAAATTGCAAAGAATAATCCAACAATTGGATTCAATAAAATTGAACGCATCTGATAAATGTTATTTCTATCAACTCATAATCACCATTTTTAAAAAAAATATTCAAATATTGTACTACTATTAATTTTTGTCAAAATGTATATCTCCTATATGTTAAGCTGTGTCTCTCTCTTATCTTTTTTATTACAAAAACAAGATTTTGTCATTGATTATATTCATTTTGATGAGGATGATGATAATATAATTTCTAATTTTGTTATTTTTAATATCTCCAATACAACAATTTTTTTTAATTGATATATTATTAATTATTGATAATTTCTTTATTGTTGTTTTGGGTTTATTTCCATTTACCCAAAAATTAGAATTTATATTTTTATTACTTTTCATTTTTATACTATTTGGAGATTTATTTATAATTTTGGTGATTTTTTTTTGGAGTGTCCTTCTAACAACATGCTCCCCCAAAACAAATACGACACATCTATATATTAGTACTTTTCTTTTTTTTTTTACCTAAAGAAATAAGAAAGTTCTTCTGTATTATTAATTTAGAAACCAGCGGGAAGAATCTTTTCATAAAATGGGAATGTTCTTTGCTTGTTACATTTATCCATATGTACATAATTATTTTTTCTTTTAAAACTTTATAAATTTTTTTGCTTTTTTATCTATAATTAACTTTTTCTCATATATTTGGATGGATTATTTTTTTTGTCTAAAGTTATATATAAGTTAAAGATATAAGATTTATAATCTACATTGGATTGTTGATATTTCGATGTTTTTTATTTTATTTTCATTAAAAAAGTACAAGTAAAATGGTGTTGTTATTTTTTATAAGTGATATGGTAAATTTGGATTAGATTATAAGAATGATTAATTTACTAATCGTGTTTATGTGTAAATCAATTTAAGTATTACTTTTTTTATAAGTAAATAAGCTTAAGCAAAGTTGATTAAGGTAAATAACTTAGTTATGGTGGAGAGATAAAGGAAAAAAATTTACTTTATACGATTCTTAAATAACTAATGACATAAATAAAGTTGTATAGTAAAGTAATAAAAATAAAATTGGTCATTTTTTCTCTACTGTTCTTAGTTGTTAAACTATATTTTTCAAAAAAAAATTATCTTAGTTAGATAAAGAGAAAAATACATATATCCTATAAATAATGATAAGTCGCCAAAGATTAACCTTATTTTTCTGAAAAAAATCTTTTTTTTCTGATGTGATAATACTGGATATTGTGTATTTTTTTCATTATATTAAGTGTGTTAATATTTTTTTCACTATATACCTTTACTGATAATGATTACGTAATGTGAAAATAATAAAAAAATTATATAGAATGTGTAAAATGGATGATGTTTAGATGTTGGGTATAAAAATGGGATTTATTACTCTAAATAATATGGGTCATTGTTATATAATAAAAATATGATTTCGATTATCATATAATATTATGTTTTAAATGTCATATTTGTCAAAATTAATAATCCATGTTTCTTAATATCAATTTAATCTTTATTAATAAATCTCATTCATCCAAAACTGATTCTCCCTTCTTGAGAATACAATAATAATAGTAAAATATATGTGTTATTGTTACAAAAATAAACAAACCTACTTCAAGAAGAGATGTATCAATCATATATTTAATCGAAAAAGTAAAACTCAGTTAACCTTTTGAAAAATAATGTTCTCACAGTGTGTTCTTAAGAAATAGGAGAACTCAATGTAATAGGGTTTTTAATTATATTGGATGAAACTATCATATTTACCACTTTATTTTATTTATTACTACAATTTTAAAACATTTTAACACAAAAATATATCGTTTAAATATAGTTATACATTTTTATATTAAAAATCTTTCGAATTCTCTAATTGCATTGTTAAAATCTATTCCATATTTTTTTTCAATTTTTTTCTAAATCAAATAACAACAAAAAAAATTATACTTCATATAGAGTTGTTAAAAGAAAATATATTCTTATATTGTAATATTTCCTTTTTTTACTTTATAACATATTTATAATTTAATGAGATACACTATAAAGGATAATTTTTACAATTACAAAAATTTTTTTAACCATCCTTAACAATGTTATCAAAATCTTCAAGTCATTTAAAAAAGCCATACAAGGTCATTTATTTGTTAATTTTAACTAAATTATCTAAAGTCACATCATTTTCTCTCAATATTTCTTATTATATAATAGTTTATACTTATTTAGGACACTTAATTTTTATTCATTTATTTTAAAATCTTTATTAAAATTTCATTATTAAAAGTATATAGAGAAAAGTTTTCTTTTTATCTTCCAAATTGATAACATTATTTTAAATTTATATTAATTATTATATTTATTTCTATTGTTAAGATGGGTGTCTTTAAATTAATATGAGTACATTCAACAACCCCAGGGTATTTTGTAATTGCTAAATATATTACAAAAATCATTTAATAATCGAAGCTTTTTAGAAATAAAGTTAATTGTCACAATAGTTAAATATATACTATATATTATGAAGATTAATAATGCACTCTTGAAAGAATTGTTGTATTTATATTATATAGAACGAGTAATCTTGAAAATTTCTTGTTAACGATATACTATAGTTAATTTTCTATATAACAAAACTTCAAAATAAAATTTAATTTGTTGTTAATAATAGAGTACTGTTTGAGGTATATCGATAAATAATATAAACGTTTTTCTTTTATGAAATCTAGTATATTAGGAAGATTTTACCTCTTTTAAATCAACGATTTTTACTGTTACATGTTTTTTTGATTAATAATAACAACAGAAATGTGTAATTTGATTCATTTTTAAGTTAGACTTTTTTATCTATTGTAGGTGGAGTATTAATTTTTAAATATCTTTAATACAACACATTAACAAATATTTTTAAAAATATTGTACTTTTAATATAAAATAATTTTTAACCACCAACACTATATATGATCTTGGCATTTTATTGATCTCAAGACACCTCATCAGCAATTAAAATTTAACAGGTACTATTAACCATATATATATAATTTAACTTCTATTATATCTTTTTAATATCAAATCACTCTACTACACATTTTCTACAGCTGTCTGTAATATACATGTATAGGTTGAATACATTTTGTAAAATATTTTCGAACAATTAAAATCTCTACATAGATGACCATCAGATTTTGATATTTGCATTTACTATTTATATGTTTCAGTCCCACATTTTGCGCACCCTTTTTAATAAATAGCTTGCTAATTTGTAAATACACATTTACGAGGTTTTTAGTTTCTAAATCGAAGAAAACACATATAGTTAATGTGAGAGGTTCAAAAAATTTTTTTTTACTTTTTAAAATTATTTTCTACTAGATGATATATGAAAGTTTTATGTATTTTTACTTATAATTTTTTTATCCATCGTAAAATTGTTGTTATTTATGAATTAATAATAAAATATCACACCTATTCATAGTGAAATTTTTTTTAATGATTCATAATATCAAAATATAAAGTTATATAGATACGTTATTTAGGGAAAAAACAATTATAGCCACTTTGTGGAATGGTAAGAGTAGTGAAATATATCATAAAACTAGAATTTATTAGGTGCTAAAGTATTATATGATTTTTTAGTTAACTGTTTATCGTAATTTTCTATTGTTTATATAAATAATTATTATGAATTATTATTTTCAAATAATATTAAATAATTAATTTTTAATCTTCTACAATATTTTTAGACTAAAAATTTCTTTTATCATATAATGGGTTCATGTTTAGGGAAGAAAAAAGTCTCAACACCATTACCATCAACAGTTGGTAATGGTAGTGTCATGCCAATAACAGAATTACATCATCCCTCATTACATCACCCTCCAATTAATGGGAGAACATCATCCATCTTACCAAAAACTTCTTTCACCAATGTATATAATAATCATAACCATATTCAATCACCTCCAACAACAACCACTGCTAATGGTGTTAAATCACATACATCAACCCTATCACAAGGAAGTAGAACTCATAATGTTTATATTGCCCTTTTCGATTACGAGGCAAGGACTGATGAAGATTTAAGCTTTAAGAAAAATGAGTTATTGGAAATATTAAATGAAATGCAGAATGGTGATTGGTGGTATGCTAGATCTCTTGTCACTAATAAGACTGGTTTTATACCAAGTAATTATGTTGCTCCAGAAAAATCTATTGATGCTGAACCGTAGGTTTAAATGTTTTTAATTATCAATATGAGTATATTATAAATGTTTAAATACATTAAGTACTAAATTACATTTATTATATACTTTTCTTTTTTTTTTACAATAATATATCACATAAGAATTTAATTACAGTATTTTAAATTACATTAATCTTTTTTAATTTATAATTACTATAAATTATTGATATATTAGAAAAATTTTACATTATATATTAATTATTTAATTTATTATACAATTTTAGATGGTATTTTGGTTCACTACGACGTATAGATGGGGAAAAAGTTTTATTACAATCATCTAATGATCATGGCTCTTTTCTTATTAGAGATAGTGAAACAAGAGATAATGAATTTTCATTATCAGTCAGAGATGGTAATACAGTGAAACATTACCGAATCCGCCAATTAGATCAAGGTGGTTATTTTATAGCAAGAAGGAAAGCTTTTACATCTTTACAAGATTTGGTTGCTCATTATAGTAAAGAAGCTGATGGGTTGTGTGTTAAATTAACTTCACCGGCCATCAAGGAAGACCTACCCCAAACTTCGACATTCACCTATGATGATCAATGGGAAATAGATAGGAGATCAATTAGATTAATAAGACAAATTGGAGCCGGCCAATTTGGTGAGGTATGGCACGGAATTTGGAAAAATTCCACACACGTTGCCGTTAAAAAACTGCGTCCCGGTTCAGCTGATGTATCTGATTTCCTTGCTGAAGCACAAATCATGAAAAGACTCAAACATCCTAAATTACTACAGTTATATGCTGTATGCACGAGAGAGGAACCAATATTAATTATAACAGAGCTGATGCAAGAAAATTTATTAACATTCCTTCAAGGACGTGGTAAAAATTCATCTATAACAACTCTCGTTGATATTGCATCACAAGTTGCTGGTGGAATGAAATATTTAGAGGAGATGAATTTTATACATCGTGATCTTGCTGCAAGAAATATTCTTGTTTCTAGTACAGGATCAATAAAAATTGCTGATTTTGGTTTGGCAAGATTAATGAGAGAGAATGAGTATGAAGCGAGGGTTGGAAGTCGTATACCAATAAAATGGTCACCCTTAGAAGCTATACATTATAATAGATTTACCAGCAAATCTGATGTCTGGAGTTTTGGTATTCTACTTGTTGAGTTGGTTACATATGGTAGAACACCATATCCAGGTATGACGAATGCTGAAGTTTTACAAAAAGTGGAAAATGGTTACAGAATGCCATGTCCAACAGGATGCCCTCCACCACTATATGAGATAATGCTCCAATGTTGGCATAGAGACCCCGAGAAAAGACCAACATTCGAGACACTACAATGGCGTTTAGAAGATTTATTTTCTAATGATGGATCTGAGTACAAAGAAGCAGCAATGAGTTATTAAAATATATATAATAAATTATAAATTTTTTTATTTAATTTACATAGATGAGGTCTTCCATTTTTTTCATCTTTTACCTTCTAAATTGTGTGTCTGTCGTGAAACGGAAACAGATTTTTTACCTTAAAATAATTATAAACACAGGTTTTTGCCAATAGGCAATTTGATAATTTACTTCTTTTTTTAACTATATTTAAATTGTATATGATTTATAGTTGAATGTCACATATATTTATTTATATCAGAATAAAATGATTAACTATTATTAATGTAATAAAATTATACTTATTTATTAATTGGGTAAATATTAAAACTCTCATACATTTGAAGTATCGATAAAAAAGTAACATCAAATAAAGAAAACGATCTCCAATTAAGGTGATTAAATTTTTTGCCATAACCTAATCCAAAATAAACAAACATATTTATTTATCAAAAATTCACTAACCGAAACATTGTAAAGTATTTACTTTAAAATACCCTTTGATCTAAATAAACAATGAATCGTTTATAGTATACTTCTTTTCGTTATCTCACCTCAACTATATTGTTAATCTCCTTTTGATAACTATATATATAAACCAAATTTTGTGAAATTCGTACTATTTATCCATAAGCTTAAACTACTAAAATGTTCCAATATTGTGTCTATTATTTTTTTATATTTTAATAAGCCTTTAATAAAGTTGAATTATAAATAAAAAAGTGGTAGTGAAAGTTGATTTTTGTGTAATGGGAGAATGCTTTTAATCAACGTTGTGTAAAAGTTTTGTTTACAATCACTTTTTGACTTTTTGAAATTTTAATGTTATCAGTTATTTGTGAATTTTTAAACTATTTTAAATATTTAATTTGAAGTTTTTTTTTGTATTTACAATGAATTGGCTTCATGATGTGTTATAATAAAATTTTATTTAATATAAAAATTATATTATAATATTTTTCTAAAAAAATTTTTGCCTCTCATTTATTGATATGTTGTTATGAATAAACTTATACAATACTTTTGTCAGTTTTTTTGCAGTTAGTTAAAAAGGAATAATATCTATATATTGCTGTTATAAAGAAAACAATAAATTTAACCATCATTTAAATAAAAGTAAAGTAAAAAAACTTTTTTTTCTAAATACATATACCGAAAAGAAAAATAATTGTTATTGTGTACCTATATGTGTATGCTTCAACTATCAAAGTAAAAAGTTTATTTTAAAATACCCTATTTATAGATTCATTTAACTATTTTAATACTCTTAACTATCTTAATTAATATTCTTTTCAATCACCATTAATTGTATAAACTTTAAATCTTCCACTTTTTGCAACAATTTATAGATTATATAGTTAGAAGCAGTAAATGTATCTGCCAAAAGTAAACTTTAAAATTTTATTGTCTATACCAATTGAAAAAGAATATACATTAAGTTTCGACAATTGATTATATTTTTATTGAATATGCGTATAATGAGTATATGTATTTTATCTAGAAATTATCATACATTTATGAAGATATCTGTACTGTTTTCACAGGAAAGATAAATAATATTCCATAGGTTATTAATTTTTATTATATTTACAATCACTGCTAGTTTTGTTATATTTATTATATATTATCAGAAACAGATAAATGCATATATATTTATTAAAATGTAATTGTGATTTTAATTTGACAAGGCATAAAAAAATTAAATAAAATAATTCTTATCTATTTTATATTAGTAGATCTTTTAACTTCTAGAATTTTTGTATATTTCTGATAAAAAGAATTATTCATATAACAATAAATTTTATAATATATATTTCTTTAAAAATTTAAACAAAAACTTTTTATCACTACATCATTCTGTTATATTTTTCATTCTAATTATTGTTACTAAATTCCTGTTTTAAGAACATGCTTTCTAGCTTTATCATTTACTATTTTAAATCTTAAAAATCTAGACCTTAATAATAAATATTGTTAAAACTCTCAAACTAGTGTGTTAAATAATAAATTACTAAATATTTATAGTAAAATGAATTCTTTTTATAACATATAAAATGACACATTTTAATAATTTAAGTTAGAAGTTTCGCTGAAAATAGAGCTTATTCTTGGGAGACGTCACCTAGCATTATAAAGATTAGAACAAAGAATTATTATTTGAAGCCTGTTTTAAGTTATCACTTACCTCCTAACATCTTCTTCACAAATCTTTATTTATTATTATATTTTTTTAAAACACATATGGATTATTGTGTTGTGAGGAGGCAAAAAAAAAGTAATTAAGTGAATTGTAGTTTTTAAAGATTGTTATTTTAGAAGATTTCTCCAATCGCAAGAAAAATAGACATTAAAAATTATGACCAATAAATAATATTAAATATAAATTAGTTTTAACTAATGTGCATTGCAAAATGTCATATATTCTATCTTAACATATTAAAATAAGAAAAATAAAAAGTTTTCTCCTCTAATATCATTATTATTAATTTTTTTACAATAAACTCTTAACATTGAAGAAATTTTTGTTATCGTTATTATCATTATTTTTTCTTGTCAAAATTTTTATTATACTTTGAAGTATTATATATATGTATATATGTTTTTTAACGTTGTAAATAATATTTGTCACCAAGCTTTCAATCTTTTTTCAATATATAAACACTTAAAAATCAGAAGGCTGTTGATATTATATTCTGTAGTAAATAACTTTCATTTGTTTTATTTTTATTGTTATTTAATGAAAACATCTTTCTTTTTTAAGGGGTATTAATGTTTAATAACAAAAAGATGAATGTGTTACACTTTTTGTGAGATTGTAATAAAGTTCTATCATACCTAAACCTTTCATTGATATTACTAATAAACTTCTTTTTAATAACATTTTATACAAATTGCCTTATATATATTCTATATTATATTCACAGAATGATGTATGGACAAGAATGACAAAAAAAAACAATAATATTAACATTTATTATATATCACGAATTACCTTGTATTTTATCAAATCTATTTCCTTATCATTGTCATATCAGTATCTAATTAAAAACAAGTACAAATGTCCTGCCTATGACCTTCTCATTTAAAACTTACGAAATGCCAATATTTTCTTATCTTCCTTTCTTAATATATTCTTCACATATCATACCGTATATCAATCACTCCAATTTCTCAACATCCATCCGGTTCACGTTTCTTTCCCCATAATTATATAATTAAATCTTATTATTACAGAAATCTAAAGGAAAAAAAATAGATAATTTTTCAATTACTATCTATGATAACAAAATACATTTATTTTCTATGACTAAAAAATTTTATCTATAACCATTAAAAAAGTTTACTCTTTTTCAAAAAAAGCGCTAATTGTTCGTTAAATTGAATATAATAAAATTAGAAAAAAGGTTACATGATACTCTACCTATTTCTATAATATTTAACGTCAAAACATTGTGTTTAAAATTTACAAAATCATAAGTACAAATTTTTAGAGTTATGCTGATAATTAAAGATGACTAAGAATTGCGCAGAATTTAAAGCAAATATTTTTTCAAAAAATAGATGTCAAAGTTGTTTTCAAACTAAGGAACAACATAGTAGTGATGCTCTTGAAAAGGCTAAGGTATGTTTTATTTTGTTATACCAAAACTTTAATTATAATATTTTATAATGGAAGATTATTCTAAATATCAAAAGTTATTGTTTTTGATTTCAATCAAAATTGTGGGATATTATTTAACAGTTTTTGACACTATTATAAGTTATAATTTAATTATATATGACATAAAGAATAACAATAATAATAAGTTTTATTTTATTTCTGTACATTTGTTATTTGAAAAGTTGTTATTATCAAATTCTTGTTAACAAAAAAAAACATGTTGGAAGAGGCGATTAATGATAAGCATGTTAAAAATTGGTAATCAGATATAGTTCCTAAAAAAATTGACAGTTTATTATTGTTATTAGTAATTATTTTGCAATATTTTTAAGTATTTATATGTGTAGTTTAGTATTACATATTTTCATTCATAAATTATATTGCTGTAAAGATTTTATTCACTCAAATATATAATTTAATAATAATAATATTATGTATATATAATTTATTGAACTAAATAGAATGTGTAGTGAATAATATAAATATTGAATTAGAATTGACAAACGACTGGCCATAATAGTTCATAAGTGTTTATATTGATTGAACTCAATGGATATTTTTATCTATCCACTTTTATTGTTAACGTTTACTTTGAAGATGGTAGTTCTTTGTCATTTTTTAATTGTATAAGGTGGTCGGTAAAAGGAAGTTGTGTCTTTACAATTCTATTAACATAAATTTTATTTCATATCTATCAAACTTTAATTCATTTCCTCATTACTATATGTATATATGTATATAATTTTATATGAAAAAAAAAGTTTTATTGCCGTGAAATTTTAAGAAAAGTCATACTTTTCTTTTTGATCACCTATCCATGAAGTTATTTATTAAATAATACAACATATATTTAGAAAATTTAACAATATATAAATAATAATTACTTTTATAACCTCAATCCAAAACTATTTACGTAACCTAAAATTTTATCACATTCTCTGTATATTTTGTAAGAGAAACATAATAATATAGTGATTCTATATATATATTATCATAAACTTTTATTTCTATACATTTAAACTACATTATATTAGGTTAAAATTATAAAACTTTATGTACTAAATTTGTATACCTATTAAATATTTATTTTCTAATGTTTTATTTTTATTTTTTTTTAGATGAGCAGAAAGATAACAGCATGTGGTTTTTTATATGTAGCACCACTAACACTAGATTTTTCTGTTCCAGCACACTCACAGAAACGCTGGCAACGTCGTTACTTTACACTATTTGACGATGGTGAATTGACATATGCCTTAGATAATAATCCAGAAACCATACCACAAGTTATCATGGATATGAATAAGTGTATTCGTGTATGTGAGGCTGATCCCATAACAGGAAATTCACACTCGATATTAATTGCATTTAAAAATGATAACAATACATTTAATCTAAAAAATGATGTTGAAAAAGAAAAAAATATTAATAATGATCCACAGGTACATCCAGCTGTTTGTTATGTCAAGGCAGATAGTACAGAAGAGATAAGGTGGTGGCAAGGGATGTTACAAAATTTCGCCAAACAAAATATGATTCACTGTATGCCTATTCCTAGGAAAGAGCAAATAGAAGAAGATGAAGATGAAATTATTAGTGATGATTTGTTGAATGAGACAACCTATGAGCCAACAATAATTCAGGTACTCATTTGTTTTCCTATTTTTTTCCCCATAAAAATATTTATATAAACTTTGTTTAAAAATCTATTTATAGATAAATGCAAATGATTCATTATCCGAAATAAACAGTTCATCCACCTCGCGATCAACATCACCTGACAGGAAAAGTGAAAATACCATAAAATCACCAATATTAAAAAATAAAACATCACACTACAGTTTGGATAAAACTCTAAGTACCTCAACAGAAAAATATTTAAATAATTGTGATAATTTCTCTATAACATCTCGTGAAAGTAATTTAAATTCACGAGCCAGTGAAAGTATAAATTCCATTCATGGTACACCGAGGACTGTAAAACAAAGGAAACGATTAACAAGGTATTTTTGTAAATATGGAGATAATGATTATTAAAGATATACTAGTTTTAGGGATGACATGACGTTAACTAGAAATAATAATAAGAGTATATATAATGAGGGTTCTGAAAAAAATAATGACAATTATAGGAGTTTTCAAATGTTTGATGATGATGAGAATTGTAGCGAGTCAAAGAATTCTCTTATTACGGTATGTTTTTAAGAAAGAAAGATAATTATTGTAATATTTTTTAGCCATTTCATATCGATACATCAAACGCTCATACATTACGTAAAGGATGGTTGATGATGAAGGGTAAAAATGATAACGAATGGAAGAAGTATTGGGTTGTTTTAGCAGGGTTATCATTAAAACTATACAGTGATGTATGGGGTGAAGATACAACACACCCAGAGGTGAGATTAGATTTGACCGATTGCGAGAATGTTTACCCATCAGCATCAGCAAAATACTATGGTATTGAGATAAAATGTCGTCGTTCCCGGCACATCCTATCAGCGATTACTCCAGGAATCCGGGATAGTTGGATAGCAGCCCTCCAACAAAATCTCCACAATCCATCACCAACTTATATAGATCCATCATCCCAATCGATAGATGGTTTATCACAATGTGATTCAGCTAGTATATTATCACGAAAAAAGAAAAATATTGCATATGTGGCTCCAGAGAGTCATCATAGTAATAGTATTATGGGTGATGAATCAATGAGTGAGGATGACACCAATATTTTGAGTGATATAAATCGGACCCCACGATTAGGTATACAAAAGACAGATATAAATAACAGTATAAATTACAATAAAAAACTGTATGATGAGTTAAAAAATAATGCAGTGAGGAGATCACCAACCCTACAAAAAAAAGAACGTACTTTAACTTCTCAAACTTCTGTTGAAAGTATAACAAATAGAGGAAAAATGTTTTTGCCTAATGATCAAACAACATATAGTTGGAAATCATCATTCTCTGATGATAAAAATGTAAGTTTTTTTGTTGAAAATAATAAAAATATTTTACTATACTTTTTTTCACCCCTACCTCCTTCATATGATAATAATCTTTGCTATCACAAAAATAAATATATATTTGTAAGTTATACTTGCTAATATGTTATATATATGTATTACGAAGAGATATATAAATATAAGAAGGTATATGATTCAATCTTCTGAACATTATATGATTTAAATCATAAAATAAACTTTTTAGTATACATATGTTTTTAATAAAGACAAAATATTATTCGATATTATAACTATCTAGTAAAAATTTGAAATCTAAATCAAAATATTTTTTGATAAATAATAATACTAATTTAATATTTCCAAAATAATATCTTATTATTATTTTATATCTAAAATATAGCATCTCTTGATGTGATATGAGAGGAAGGATGGTTAGCTATTACAAAAAGCTATTAACTTTTATAACATTTAAAAAAAGTTCTTATAATCTAAATATTGAGGATGGTAATATCGATGATAATAATATCAATTTTCAGAAGACTTTTTATAATAATAATAATATAGGAGATAAATTAATAAAAAATCAGGATAATAGAATAGTTAGTTTAGAAAATCAGGCAAGTTTTTTGTGTTTTGATTATATTCACTAATCTTTTTTAGATTAAAATGCTTAGAGAACAGTTAAGAGATGCTAAAGATGCTTTGAATAGTACACAATTAGAAAATGAAAAGTTGAGAGAGTTATTTGCTAATAATAATGCTGCTTCGCAGTTGAGTCATTTAAGGAAATGTCTATCAGCTGCTGAGGATGATATCATGAAGAAACAAGAGGAGATGGAACTGTTGAAGCATGAGTTAGGTTCTTATGAGAATAGTTCTAATGAAATGTAAACTTTTTTAATAAAAAACATCTTAATAATAATATATTTCTTTAGATCAAATGGAGCACGAAGAAGAATGATAAGCTTAGCCAAACTCCAAGCAAAATCCTTAGAAAACATAGTCTCACCAAATAAAGGTCTCCAATGGTATGATTTAAAAAATTTCTTAGAAGCAATAGTTAATAAAATAAACAACCTAACAGTGAATGATGAACAGATAGATGAGAAGATCGAGACATTGTTTGACAATCTTATCCATGGATACGAGATGTTAACAGAAATAATCGATCCTAAAAATCTACCATTCAATGAATTAAAAGACTCCTCAACGATGACAGATGATTGCAAGCATGTAACATTTGATCAGGAGACAATAGAAGCTGATCTCCAGGGAGAGATTAAAGAACTAGAAGCCGAGATTGAAGATATTCAATTAATGCACAATGAAGAGATATCAGCTATCTCCAAGGAGTATGATCTAAAGATCCGTTCATTGAAAGAAAGATTGAGTGAAGAAGATTCAACAAAAAAAAGATTGCAAGAAGAATTGCAAACATTATTAAAATCAAATGAACACCATATCAGTGCAATTAAAGTAACCTACGAAGATAAGTTAAATAAATTGACACAAGAATTCGAGAATGAGATACAAAAAATCAAGGAAGCTCATGAGAATGATCTTGAAGAGGAGAAAGAAGCAACAAAAGTAGCTTTGGAAGTCTTCCAACGTACCCATGACGAGGAGATAAAAAATCTTAACTCCAAACTTGAGAAAGCACTTAATGCTCATAAAGAGATGGAAAAGATAAATAATAAAAATGATCCCTCAAATGAGGCGTTGATAAATCAAATGACGGAGGAGTTAAAAAATTTATCCCAACTATATTCAGCAAAATGTCAAGAAAATTCTCAGTTAGATGAAAAGATTAAGTTTTATCTTAGAGAGAGGGAAAATAATAATATTGAGGATATTGAGAATTATAACAAGAAGTTGCAGAGGGATATTGTTTATAGGGACACAACTATTGATCATTTGAAGATGAAGATTAGTGTTTTTGAGAGAAAGTTAGTACAGTTAGGAGAAAATCCTAATTCTCTGATTGATAATCAAGGTAAGTAACATGGAAAAAATTATTACATCACATGCTTTAAATGTTTAAAAATAAGTTTAAAAAAAATAACTAACTTCACGAGTTTTAATATAATTTTTTTCACTTTTATTGCCTTTTAGATTTCACTGATCATCAAACAAGGTATGTTTTATACTAATTACTATTTATACGAACTTTTTCTTTATCTTTGCTCTTATTATTGCTTTTATTTCACCTTGGTACACTTACCTTATTTTCTTTTTCCTTTCTTTGATAAAGATTAATTGATTTTTATAGAAAATGTATTAGAACAAGATCAAGATCCAGAAACCAAACGCTTACAAGATCAATTGACCTCAACTCATTTCCTTCCTCAGATGTTTCAAAGTCAAACTCGATATCGACCGCATCATCATCGTACAACTTTTAGGAGGAATGGTATGTTATCAATTATTAACTTTTTACTCCTTTCTTATAGATATTCGTTACCATTCAAACCCAACAGCGATCCCCACAGTAATTAATAGTACTTTAACAAAAAACCTCCAACCAGATGTATCAATGTCCCATAAACTATCATCACTAATAGATACTTCATTACCCTCAACGTGTATGTCAACCTCAAACATCGTTTACTCAACAAACAACCGACATACAAAACACACAACCCACTACAGATACCCCACCAGCCACAAGTAATAAAAATCCAAAACAATGTAATTTACCAGTATCTGAAAGAAGAAAATTTTTTGAATGTGTAGCAGAATACACAACACCATTTTAAAATATTTATATTTTTTATTTTCAAATTACTCATATATCTATACAATTTTGACAAATTATTTTCAATCAAAAAAGGAAGTGTTCATGAAATATAAATAATGAAAATTTATATCTAATTCACTACTTACAAAAAGAAATTAATTAATTTAAAAAAATTTATATATATAGTATAAAATTATTTATTTTTATATACAGTATAAAAAAAAAAAAATAAATAAAATTTATTTATAGTTCAATTATTACAATAATTTTAAAATTTTTTGAAACTTGTTTTTATTTTGAACAATTTTTATTTGAAAAATTTATTTATAATAAAATAAATGGTTGTTAAAAAATGAAGAAATAATCTAGCAATTATATTTAAAAAAAAGGTAAATAAATAAATGAACCTTGGTATATGACAATAAGAGGTAAAATACTTATAAAAATTATTTAGCAGGAGGCAAAATACACTAAAATTTAATAGTAGTAATAAAAATAATTATAATACAAATATAATCATTAAATAAATCTCATTTACTTGAATTTTGACTTATATTTATTTAAGTTACAACGTTATTAAGTAATCAATCAAATTCTAACATGAATTATTGTTAGGAAACTTTTACATCTCTTTATTTAAAGAGGTACATCACTCTTTAGCTAGTTTCAAAGAAATGAAAATTATTAACTTTTTATTTAATACAAATTCATGAATTTCTTTTACCACAATTTTTGTTTAATTTATATAAAAAAATAATATAGTAAATTTTTTTTACATTATTAATGTTACTATTACTGTATTGTTTAATGGGAAATGTGTGTATTGTATTATAAATTCCTATCTTAATTTTTATTATCACTTTACTTACTTAACATTTTACCTCCCTAAAAATATAAAATTTTAAAACATTATAAAATTAGGAAACATTTTTTTAACATTATGTTTATAAAATACTTAATTTTATATCTTATCATTAGTCATTTTAAAAACAATTTCTAATGCTTATAATTATCGTAAATACCTAATGTTTAGTATTGTGACATTGATTTTATTAATTATTTAAAACAATCTAAAAAGGAGTACCTTAAAAGTAGATATATAAATTTTTACCACCTAATTGCATTTTGATAAAAATTCTATCACCTTAACTTTATAATTAAAAATCAAGTTACTTAAGATAAAAGAAGGTGTTAAAAAGTCTCTCATTTATAAATAATATCTTTTAAAACTATTTTTTTTTGATATTTAATGGATATAAATGCATAAAAAGAATCATTTTAATATTTTTTAACTCACCTATATTAATGTATAAATAATAAGAATGTTCTTAGAAATATTATATAATGTAGAGATTCTTACTAAAGGTACAAATAAATAATATGAAAGAAAGAGTAATAATAAAATGTCAACTTAGTGTTCTATTATTATCTCTAAAATTGTTCCGTGTATTTTAGGGCTACTACTTTTTTTCATAATAATAATAAATATATATATCCTACTTCTTAAGATTAAGACATTTTCTCGCACATTAAATATATATTTAACAGAATTCAAAAGTATTGTTTATCTTACCAACCGGTCATGATCTAAGTTTCCTAAAAGAAACCAACTAGATTTTCGCTAAGAAATTTAATATTTTTCTACTTTTTGTGTTAAAATTATGATTTGTCAAGCTTATATAATATGATTTATTAAAAATTAAAAGAAGGAAATAATAAATAATTCCATTGTTTATTACATTTATATTAAAACTATTAAATTGTTATCTACCATTTTGTTTCGTTAAAAAATTTTTTCATAATATTTTATAATAATGACATTAGTAATATTAGCTTATTAACCGATTTTTGGTTAAATTTTAAGCAGGTTTTTTGCTAATTTATTAGTGTATTCTCTCTATATATAATAATTTTATACTTAAAAAACGTGTAAAGATAAAAATATATTATATATAAGAATGCTAACAACTTATAACGGAGAAATGTTAAGTTTACCAAAACAAATGATTTTAATTATATATAAACATATTTAATATTACATATTTCAAATTTATCTAATTCTCTATTTTGTGCCATTTATTATTATTGCTTCTTCTATGTATATTTTGAGGAGAAAATAAAAATTACTCATCACCATCATATTACACCATCAATCCATCATTTACTAAACCATCAAACTACTAAAAAATTTTTCATTTGTGTAAAGTTTCGAAAAAAAATACAGATTTATTTTACCTCATAAAATAACATCGTTGACTAAGAAGATTTTTTTCTATAATTTTTTATAACTTTTAGAAATATTTATTTTCCTATTGAAAGTATCAAATTGAAGAGACAACTATTCATTAGGAAAATAAAAAAATTATTTTACTTTTAATTGGATTTAACTACTTATTATCAATAGAAAAAAGGGAGAAAAAGAAAAAATATTTTCTAATATGTTTAGGGATAACAACTTCAATAGGCAAGAAGATGACTATTTCAATAATAATGGTTTATTAGGTAGGAGCATATTTAATAGAGTAAGTTTTTATTTATATTCTTCAACCAACATACATAAACTATTTTTCAATTAAAATCACACTTAAAATCTTGTTTAATAACATCTTTAACAATTCATTTTGTGATCGTTAAACGGAAATTCCCTAACACAAGATAGTTTACTTTAATAATACACGCAAAAATTGAATCATCATCTCGATGTTATACTCTAAAATTCAACGTACTAATCTTCTATTTTTTTTAACTCCACTGTTAAATTTAATTCCCAAAATCATTATAAATTGACACCATTAAAAAACTATATATACACTATTATTTATTTAAAATAAATTATTCAATTATTCATTTTATAAAAAATATGTAAAATGATATTAAGAATATATAATGTCTAATTTTAACATTGACAAGATTACTTTTAAGAATTAAGGTCAGATTGTAGATTGGTTTGTGAAATATTACTTTACTGTTAACAGTAATACTTTTCTTATTTCATTAATAATTTCTAGATCAATTGTCTTATCATTTATTTTTCAAGGTAATAAAATTATCTATTAACTTTAGAAATAATATACTTTTTCACTTTTTTTATTTTATTACTACTGAAGTTTGTCTATATTTTTTGTTTATTGTAAATATACAATACACAAATTATAAGATTTATTTTTATCCTTTAAAGTATTTCATTTTATTTCTAACATTATTTACCTAGATTTATTATAATCATTTGACTTATCTTTTATATTTAAGAAAAAAAGAGTAATTAATTCTTGTCTCCTAATGCATTAAAAAAATAGTACTAAAAAATGAGAGTAATCATGATTTAAAGTACATCACTACACTAAAATTAATGATTATTATTCATATTATTTCCAACAAAACTGTAAATAGTATATAATGTTTTGAAAATGTCAATGCTTACATAACTATACCTATATAACGATTCTAAACAAAACTTTTCATAATGTTGTTTGCTAAAACATTTTTTATGTGTTTTTAAATAAATTTCACATATGAGATAAAAAAAGACTTCTTTTTCATTTATAGGACATTACAACAATGTTTTACCTATCATTTTCAATTATTTTTAGATGTGTGATCGTTTAACGAATAAAATATTTTTCTTAAACAAAATACATATTTATACATAGTTTAATTATTTAGGTATTTAATTATATTATAAGTTAGAACTGTAAACTTGTCATTATCTAATAGATAAATAAATTATTCTAATTCTTATTAAAATATACTTTTCATTCTTTATTTTATCTTAATCTCATCACAATTCTTTCTTTATACATCTATTATCATTTAATATTTAATTTATTATAAATTTATATATGTTTTAGAATCGTAGTTTACGTCAGCCGAAACGTAAGAGCAATTCAATGTTTGATGATCAAATTTTTAAAGAAGCATTTAATGCACCATTTTTTCAAAGAACCCCATCATCGTTTGTCAGAGATGCAATACCTAAAGAATTCATGAATACTGGTTTTGATAGATTATTTCCCTTGACATCTGGACATGATAATAATTTTATTAATCAATTTAGACATGAACATAGACCAATCCGTGAGACGCAATCCTTTAGAATATCATCATCTATTAATGATAGTGATGATGAATCTTTTTTTAGACCAAGAAATTCTAGTACCTCTTCTAATGGGATTATAAGAAATATTCCTATTAGATTTGCTGATGATCAAAATGGAAGGATGTACGAGGGACAACAACATTTTAATGATCACTATTCTCATAATGATTTTGTGCACTATAATAGTAACAATAACTTTCAACAAAAAAATGATAACAACAATAGGAGAAATGATTTTAGGGAAAGTAACTCACAACCTCGTGTGACATTTGAAAGTAATTCATACTCAGTACCACCACCGGGTATTCGTCGAACTAAAAGGTAACCATCATATTTAATATTTAAAACTTCTATTTCCAATCATAACTCTCAACAAGTTATCTTTTCATAATTTTAGTTAGCAAAAAATATTATTTACTATATATTTTATAATTGATTATATATTATTAATCATATTAAAAAATTCTTACCATTGCGCAATTTACAATCAGCATGTTATAAATTAAATTTCCCTAATTAAAATTATTATTATGAAAGTCATAATATAAAATACTTCTAAGTCATCAATTTCATATACATTAAAATATCATATAAATTACAAATTTTATACATCATTAAACTTATTGCTATATATGTAATTTATATTAGAGTGTTTTTTTATTATTAATATATTTCTAATAATATATTCTATCATATGAATAATAAAACTAAATTGTGTTTTGCTTGTTTTAGTTCTGGCCAGGTCTCCCCACCATTATTTGGGAGATGGAACGACTTTTTGGAAGATGAATCAATTAAAATGAATGATAATAAAAAAGACATTAAATTTAACAATGTCAATAAACCGTTGATATTACCTAAACCACAATATTTACAAAAACCTAACTTCTTTTCAAATAATATTGATCAAGATGAGAAAGGCAATGGACAAAGAAATAAAGTTTCATTAGATAAGAGTGTTGAGAAGAATACTGCCAAAGACCAAGAGCATAATAATAATAACAATGAAATGCCTGTGAGTGAAAACCTATACACACCATTTATCAAGAAACCATTTCAAAAAGTTGAGCACGATGACTCAATTGATGAAGCTATAAGAAGCTTAGAGATGCTTGAAATTAATCCATTAAAATATACCTCATTTGATGGCAACGGATTTGATAACAACAAACACAAAAACATCCAACAATTAGATAACAGTAGTTTGGACTCTCCTTCCTCAAGTGGGATCGTCGGAGACCTATCAGATGAGGAGAAAAAACGTTCCTCAATCCCATCAAAATATCAAATACTATCAAAACCAAACGACATTCTAGCCGATAATTACAGTAGAGATTCATTTTATGAGGATATTCCATCAACATTACATAAACCAGTGACCTCTAAAATGGCTGGTTTGATAGAACAACCAAAAATAATAGTTCCTATGGGAAATGGAAATACTCTAACAATTCCTTTAACATCAAACAATGGTATTTACACAAAAAGCACACAATTACCAGAAAACCAGGTGAATTCATTAAATTTTTCAAATTACAACCATCCACATCCACCCTCTGCATCAAGGTATGTTTAAAATTAATTTAATTATATCATTCCCAAAATTACATTTAATTTTTTAGTTTTTTAAATGTTGATAAACACCTAAAAAATAAACGGGTTTTGGTGGATGAAATGGAAAGTAATTTGTCAATCCTAAAAAAGTGTGCCCAAAATATATTAGAAATCAGTGGTTCTCTTAAATGGAGATTAATAAGTAATTTACAAAATAATATTAATATGATAAGGGATAATGTCAATAAAACTATGGTATCTTTGAATCAAATACTAATTCTATTCAATAAAGTTAACCCACAACCTGGAACGGATAAGGAGGATGAACATAATGAAATTGTTGAATTTTTGAATGATAAAATTAAATTAATGGGTGGTATTAAGAATGAATTAGAAATAAATAATTATAATGTTAATGTTTATGCTAGGAAAAATTCATTTGGAACTTCTAATGATTGTTTAGATCAGTATGTTATATTGTTGAAAAATCTCCCATCTGATATTTTGAAGATCATTGAATGGATAGGGATTTTACCTACTGATGGAAGTATTATGTATCCTGGTGATGAGTTTGTGAATAATACTCTTATTAAAAAAAATAATTCTTTCATACCTGACATTTCATCAACTAAAAAAGACTTTCAAAATAATAACAATAATGATATATATAAGAATCCTACTAAGTTATTATATAATCATACCAATTTACATGAAAGAACCCCACTAAAAAGTAATGAAACAAATAACAACAACAACCCAAAAACAATAATTGAAGAAGAAGATTTAGAAAGTGTTATAAGTGACACAAACAGCCTTAACAATGATTATGCCATCTTAACTAACAATAATCCACCTGAAGCAAATAACAAACTAAACTTAACACAAAATGACGATGAACTAATATCTTCAATAAAGTCATTATCACAACGTGATAGGCATCTCCTAACAGAGTATGCACCACTCTTTGATATTCATGTTAAACAGTTATCCTCTGCCATTGAGACATTCTTAACAGTCATTGAAAATAATTTACCACCTATGGAGTTTGTTCAGCAGGGGAAAATTATCATACTTGAGGCACATAAATTAGTTTATATCGGTGATATAATCTCTAAGAATCTTAACAATCTTGTGTTGAAGAATACTTTACAAAAGATGGCTGACAAGTTATGTGATATACTAAAAGTTTGTGTTCAACACATGAAAATTGCAGCTGATGAGGTATGTTCTGAATGCACTTATCAACGGTTTTTAATCATCATTTTTCAGTATCCAACCCTTCAACCGATATCAGATATGGTTGATCAAGTAGTTGCTGTATCAAATTCCTCATGTGACATGAAAATTCTAATTAACAGTTGTTTATAATCAAAAACAATATTGTACATTTCATAAAAATATTTACTTAATCATTGTAAATAATATACATACATTCGTTAATTCAAAAAAGTGCCACATTTTCAGTCCAAATGAAAATAATTTTACTTATATTCATGTAGTAATTGTATAAATTTATAAATAAATCTTGTTTTCTTATCATTTTGTTGGTATTTTTGCGTTCTAATATTTAAGGAGACTGTACTCAGTAATGCAGTGGCATGCACACAATATTGCCCGCTAAAATATGCCATTTGTATAATCACAACACACATTTCTTTACAAGACAAAAGTTGGTATAATACGTACCATTTAAATGTAGGTAAAATTGCTAATTGTTAGAATATACTTATTTTTTTATTGTAAATATGAATTCATCTATAAAAGTTGAAGAAAACAATATCAATAATAAGATGGAGGTTTCACAAATACCCCATGACTCTTATTGCTGCAACAGAAACCCCGAAAATAGCGATTATATTGTTGGATTGTAAGTGATAATATTTAATTTCTATAATTTTCATGATAGATATCCATTATCGAATTACAAATTTGCAGTGAAGGATGCTCAGTCAGAGAAGGATAGTTCGGTTCAGGCGAGGTTTCAAAGGATGAGAAATGAATATCAGACTATTGGAATGAGGCGTAGTGTTGAAGCTGTTATGCTCGTTAATGAACATAATACACCTCATATTTTACTCCTCCAGATAGGGACAACGTTTTTTAAGTTACCTGGTGGTGAGTTATTACCAGATGAGAATGATATTGACGGTTTAAAGAGAATTTTAAATGAGACTCTAGGGTCTCCTGATAAACCAGCAACTCAATGGAATGTTACGGATATGCTAGCAAAATGGTGGAGAAGTAATTTTGAACCACCACGTTATCCTTATGTACCTAGTCATGTAACAAGGCCAAAAGAGTGTTGTAAATTATTCCTCGTTCAATTACCTTCAACAGCGTGTTTCTCTGTTCCTAGAAATTTTAAATTAGTGGCAGCTCCACTTTTTGAGTTATATGATAATGCAACAGGGTATGGTCCTGTGATCTCTACACTTCCACAACTTCTCAGTCGTTTCGAAATGAAATATTTAAAATAACAAACTAATGAAAGCATTTTTTTTGTTAAATTTTATTTTTAGAAATAAAAAAAAATCTTACTACTTATAATATTAATATTTTATAGATATTTAGTTAGTTGAAGGATGATTAGTTGAATGCCGTTTATGGTGATCTTTTAAATTAATCCTTCCTGAAGTTTGTTCTTTTGATACATGTTCTTTTGTATCATTACTACAAAATACATAATTATTAGATAATTTACATAGAGTTTAGGTAAATTACACATGAATAGCAGTATTAGGTGTTGTAGCATCTATGTTTTCAACCTCTTTTTTTAAAGCTTCTGTTGAGGCTGATGGTGCTGCCTCTGGGGCATCAGTTCTTTTTGATTTTTGGGTTTCCTCAAGAACAGCAGTTCTTGTACTAGCTTCTTTTCTGATACTTCTTGCTGGTAATCTATTTGAGGTGTTAACTCTTGCATCGTTACCAGCTGGTTGAGCTGAAAGTTCTCTAAGCTTTTTTAAGGTTGATGGATCATTTGCTAAAACGTAGATAGCTCCAAGGATGATTAACAAAACGATTATAAGAAACATTTTCTTATAGACTAAGTATTTCTTAATTATTTTATAAAATTTATATATACCAATTTTGAATATTATGAAAAAATTCAAATGAAATTTCCATTATCTTTGATAATTATTCAAAATCTTATCAACTTAATATCAAATATTTCTTTCCTCTCTATTATATGTTAATGATGTGAGATTTTAAACTTGTCGTTCAAAACATTAACAGTTCATCATACTTAATGAATTCCCAAAAGAGGTTTTCATAGTATATGAAAAGTATATATATTGTCAAGATTTATTAAAAGTTTATAGATAATAAGTATGTTGACTATCTCATGAAAACAATAAACTTGATCACCCATCAATACAATATATAAATATTTTTAAAAGTCTTATTTGAAGCTCTTAACTTTTTGACAGGCACTTGATATAACAATTAAATTAATAAAATGCTCATTATTTTCATTATTACACAACATGGTTATAGATAAATACTTTATTAGATAAACAAGCTTCAATCATGACACCCATTGACCATTTATGGCATTTAATAATAAGATGCTAAATGGATAGCACCTTCTGGTGTAATATTAACTCATTAGTATAAACATGCATCAGCTAATAATATACTCGGCATTAGATAAATGAGTTGAAATAAGTTCATGTAAGTAAAAAGGGAATTTTAAAACCCATATGTTATATCACATTCATCATTTATATTTTGATATTTTAATTCATCCAGATTACATCATGACAAAAATTGTGGTTACAGAATTTGCCTTTTTAAGGGTAAATGCCGAAAAGTCGCATTTAATTAGGGAAAACAATAGGGTTTATAAGGATTACATAAGTATCGGCAATTTTTAACAACTCCTGCTGGTTTAAAATAAAAAATGATTTATTAATAGATTTATTTAGATTATAACATTTTTAGACAATTTTAATATAAGCAAAATATATTAATATGGTGGTTATTGCAATTTTTTTGATAAAAATGGAATAAAATAACAGCTTTTGTAAATATGTGGCAGATGTAATTGAGAGTAAAAATGATAATCACTACGTTAAACAACACCACATATCCGGTTAATTTGCAACTGATTGTTTTAGGTGCCATATTGCGTAAGATTAAATCTGTGTAAAAAAAGTAATTTAAAATTGCAAATAGTTTAGTGGATTAATTAGGTTGAGCAGGTGATATTAAGCAATTTGATGAATATGAACTTTTAAGAACTTCCGTTGAACTTTAGGCACTTCCTTCTAAGGTTATGCCATTATAAGTATACCAAAAAATTATTTATTATATCTTTATGTTTCCTATAATTTTTTCAAAGAATAATTTAAAAATATTTCTAGTATTCCTAGGAATATGTATAATTAAATTTAAAAAGGGAAACTTTTACAATGTCAACTAACTATCCAAAGAGGTACTTGTACTTTTATGATTTGTATTTCAATGGCGTAACTGATATCCACTTTTAGAGAGAAGAATTACATGGATTTTACTAATCAAAAAGGTACTTAAGCATTTTCATATCCAGCTGATGACCTGTTGTTGACCTGCTAATTAAGATGATATTTTCATGTTATTAAAGTTAATATTAGGCAGATGTAATTGTTTATAAGTATAGGATCATACCTTGATTACATAATCCAATAAAGGTTTACATAATAAAGATTAAAGTGGTATCATGGATATAATTTTATTTTAATGTTGTTTATTATTAAAAATATGAACAAGTTATTTTGGAAGCCCCTTTGTCAATATATTATCGTGTGCTTTTCCATTATTGGCAAAAAAAGAGAAGTAATATCATAGTTGTTAAGATGAGATGATTCTTCACACATCATATGATTATACAATATTTTTAAAAACAGCTGAAAATGGCCTTTTCCGATTAGTATTTCAGTTATGCAATCGGTTAGTGGTAGAAATCATTCAATTTGTCATGGCACAACTTTTTAATATCCATAAAAATGTCACGCCTTTTAACGTTTCAACTAAACATACCAAGTACAACTTCATTGGCCTTCCAAATAAGGAAATGGGTGGAGTTTATAGAAGCATAATGTTGAATAACACCAACAGTTAGCTCATTTTTATCTAAAGATAAATAAACATTATTATTTTTGAAATATTTCAATTTGATATGAATAATTTACAACCATTAATGAATGAAGTTCTTGCTAATTTTGCTGCTAATATCAATTTTTCAAATAATGTTAACACTCATCAATCTACCACTAATAATACAATTTTCCCACCATCTTTTCAAATGCTAAATAATAATAACAATAATGTAATATTACCTTCACTTTATTGTAAGTTTTTATAAAAAAAATAAAATAACAAGTTGTAATGTTATTATTTTCTAGCTCTACAACTGTATTTATTATCAAACCAACTAAATCTTGAGAATTTATTTCCAATATCGGGGGAAAAACAATTATCTCCAAAAATAGACTCACCGCTATTCATTTTTAATTCTCCCATAAACAATGAAATAACGGATACTACAAGAGATGTAAGTTATACCCAAGTTTTTACCAAAATCTCCAAGCAACAATTATAACCACCTTAATAACCCATGCCTAAAATTTTAGGTATTGTTGCTTATAACAGGAAGGAAAAGAATAATTATACCTAAAAATATCATGACATTTCAATCATTTTTAACATTTTCCTTATTTTAGATTTCTAATAGTAATCATAATAGTTTCTCTATACAAAATATATTATCACAAAATATTAAAAATGTTTCAAATAATATTAATTCACCAAAATTATCCTTAACAAATAATGAATCCAGGATAGGCGAAAAGAATAACATTGAAACTGTTGGTTATACAATGGATGCATTATTAATGACAGATGGGAGAAGTAAAAAGAAAAAGTACCAATCAACGTCTCCAGATTCGATTGCATCACAAGCCAGTACATCCTCTAAACATGTATGTACTGAATGTGGTAAAAGTTATGCTACATCATCTAATCTCTCAAGACACAAACAAACTCATAGATCCCTAGATTCAGAGCATGCAAAAAAATGTCCACATTGTGATAGAGTTTATGTATCTATGCCAGCACTCTCCATGCACCTACTTACTCATAAAGCACAACATAAATGTACTGTATGTGATAAAGTTTTTTCAAGACCATGGTTATTACAAGGACATATGAGGGCACATACAGGCCAGAAACCTTTTGGTTGTGCACATTGTGGAAAGAAGTTTAGTGATCGTTCCAATCTCAGGGCACATATTATAACACATACAGGTTAGTAGAGGATTCTTTAAAACTTCAAGAAACATTGACAAGGATTATTAGGAGTTAAGTAAATTGTTTTAATCATGAATATTAACATTAAGAACAACAGTTTAATCTTTTTTAATATTTTCCTAAGATTTATTTAACTAATATCACTATATTTTAGGGATTAAGAAACATAAATGTGACAGTTGCGGAAAGATGTTTGCCTTGAAAAGTTATCTAAACAAGCACAAAGAATTAGTTTGTCCAAAGTCAAGAAAAGAATAGGATGTATTATAATGTCCATATTTTTATTCATTAAATGCCAACAAATTCTTTATAGATGATCAGTATTAATAAATATAAAAAAAAGTTTATAAATTCATCAACTTTTTCTTTTCTATCCTCACATGTAACAATAACTCGAATAAATGCTTTTTATTTACAATAAAAATATTAAAAAAAGAAAACAAAAAGATAAATAGTTATCTATCATTGAACATCCCATTCTTCTTCATTTCCTCTAACACTTTAACAGCAACATCGTGAATTACTGGAGGTAAAGAGATATCCTTTAAATCATGAATTTGACTAAACTCGTAAGCTTTAGAAACCGTCCAATCATTGATATCTAAGTGGTAAGTAGCTAATATTCTAACACAATTTGCAAAACGAATAGTGTCAAGCATCAATTCTCGTGGTACCTTATTATGAGGATCGGAGGACCAACCAATAGCAAGATCACTATTCTTAGGATCACAAGGGTACACCCATATGTTTCCATTACAACCAAACACAAAAGACACACCTTTTTCATGCTTAAATAAGTGTGTTTTTGAACGAGTAACTAAGTAGAAAGGAACTTTGACAAGTACTCCTTTACCTAATTTGCCATATTTACTACTTCTCGTTTGAAGTAATATTGTCCCATCTGAATATATTGAATGTATCTCTCCAGAAATTAAATCGCCCCGGACAAGAAGACTTTGTAGTGCTAACTCATCATTCAAACTTCTCCTTTGATTTTTGACTCCTGGCAGTTGGAAATTGGTGAAATTCAGTAATGCTTCCTGCCTTGAAGAGATATCTAGTTTCCATCGTCTTTGCTGGACCTCAACAACACGCCCAACAACAACATCACCCACCTCACCATTGTAAACACCACCATATGGATTCACTTTTACTAACTTGTTGACTTTATTTAAGACTCCACAAACTGTACTGACTGGAACTCCATTGACATCGATAATACCACTTCCTCTGTAAAGATAAAAAATTAAAGTTCATGGAGATGTAAGAATGTAAAACAATACCTAATATCATCGTTGTCAAGATTTAACCTTTGTCCTGGTATCACTACAATGAGGTTATCTGAACGTTGCCGTATTCCTTCACGAATATTAGTCTTCGCGTAATCTCCTAGTGAAATAGCAGTACTCATCTTTATTACATATAGATAATTAGATTTTTGTATCTCAATACATATCTTTCAAATGTGCTTTTCAGGTTATCGCGTTGAGATGTTTAGTAAAAAGATGCAAGTAGTGAAAAAAGACACTCATTTTAATATTAATTGAATTTATTGCAATTTACTTATTTGGTTTCTCTTCGAGGAAATTATGTCATAATTAAAAGACACTACATACATTATTATCCTTAAAAATTTCATTCAATCCATCGATAATAAAGAGAAGAAGAAAGTGAGGCTAATTAACGATTGTTAAGAATCAACTTCCTCTTAAAATAACTTTCACGTTCCTCAAGACGGTTTTTCTTAATATTTTTTATTAATTAACAAAAAGTCCTACAAATTTAAGAGACCAAACCTCAAAAAACAGAATCAATTTTATATAAGAACTTTGTGTAATTTTACAATATAAGAAGAATTCTATTAATGAAGGTTGATACTTACAAGTGCAATGAAAACATTTAATTATATTTAAAAATTATTTATCAAAAAAATCATAAAAAAACGTTTCCCTTTGTTAAATAAACTATCGTATAATTTCAATAACTCTTCAAAAATTCCTAACTCAATGTTCGGTAAAGTTGGAAATTATCAGCAAAAGGAAGATAATAAAATTTTAATAAATGGAAATATTTACATGTTAATAAATAATATGTCCTATTTGATATATAAAAACAATTTATTCGCACAAAAAAATCATTAATTTTTTCTCCCACTTTTTGAATTTTATTGAAGAATTTTTACTATATTTACTCATAGTGTTAAAGTGTACGCGACTCCAATGTACGTACAGAATACGCGCACAAATATTTCTTATGAGAGGACAATTGCCTTGTCATCGTCGTGCGATTTTAAAATAGTGGCTGCCTTCGTGGCTTTTTAAGATAAATCTTTTTGACAAATATCTCTATTTAGTAGATTAATATGTTCTTGTAGTTGTAGTAATTATAATTTTCTATCAGTGTTACTTATTTTATTTTTAACAATCTTATTTTTTATCAATTTTTAATGTATTGACCATAATTTATCTTTATATTCCAAAATGTAGCATATAGTATTGTCTTTTTTTTTGTAAGTGTATACCCTATTTTATCGCATTGGAATGTATTATGTAACACTAACTACAAATATTTTTCATAGGTCAAATATTGATGACGACTCATCTTCGATCATAAATATGTTTTAAAATTATCGTTATTAATATACATTTTTATTTATATTGTCTTTTGTTTTTCAGGATGACCGATGTTGATCAAGAACCCATCCTAAATGGGAACTTAAATCATGAAGAGTCCTTTGCAAATCTTGAAAATGTTGATATTTCTAATTTTACTGAATTCCTTATTAATATGATAGGTATCCTTTTGAATAGCAAAAATGAAAATATGCCACAAATTTTGACGGCCATCACACAGTCTGATGAAATTATACGGAGATTTATTTGTTCTGCACATCAATCTGTCCTAGTTGTCAATAGAACTATTTATAAAGGTTAGTTTTATTGTAGTTTATTTAAAAAAGTTTATATATCTTTTCTTATTTAGAAAGTGATAGGGATGATGAGGAAAAACTTGTTATTGCATTTTCTATTGCATCAGAAGTTGTATTTATTGGTGAGAAAACATCAACAATTGTTTTTATTAAGAAGGGCTCAGTTATTGATACTGAGAAACCAATTGCTGAACAGGTACGAGTTAATACTGTCTCTGATGGAAATCCTTATGAAACTTTGCTTGCTAACATTTCAAAAATAACAACACCATTTTTTAAATCGTTCATCAATGAAGCTCGTAGAGGAGAAAGAGATGGTGGAGATAAATTTGCTCCGACTGTTGAAAAGAATCTAAGTGAAGTTGAAGTTGCTTTACTTCATCTTAAACAGAACATTGAAATTCCCGATATTGATCTTGTTATTGATCCTACTATTGCTGAAGTTGTAGACAAGGCACGGAAACAAAATCGAAAGGCTACTGTTGCTGATTTACAAGACAAAATTTCCGATACGAACTATCTTAATCAACTTCAAAATGGTGTTAATAGGTGGATTAAGGAGATCCAAAAAGTCACTAAACTTGATCGTGACCCAGCTTCTGGAACCTCACTGCAAGAGACAGCTTTTTGGCTCAACATGGAACGTGCTCTATTGAAAGTTAATCAAAAAAGAGAAAGTGAAGAAGTTGTATTGACACTTGAAGCATTAAAGAGTGGTAAAAGATTCCATGCTACAGTGTCATTTGATGCCGATACTGGATTAAAAGAGCGCCTAGCTTTGGTTAACGATTATAATATGATTATGAAGGATTTACCACTAAACGATTTGATGAGTGCTATGGATTTAAGTAGCATTAATAGTGCATTGCAATCAATTTTTAACCAATTTAAAAAATTCAGAAATTCAAAGTATCCTATTATTCGTGCTTATAAACTCGTTGAAGTTATATCCAGAGATTTAGATATGCAAATGAGAAAGGTACTTAGTAACAGTTCATTTATGCATATGAAATTTTCTGAAGTTGAGTATACTCATAATGAGTGTCAAAAAATCTTCTCAACATGGGAGGAGGAATGTGCTAGGATAATGTCTATTTTAAGAGACGCTTCAAAAAAGAAAAGAGAAGATGGAACAGCACATGCTAAAAGTTACCTTCGTGTTAATCCACCTCATAAGAAATTGGAACTTAGAATTGCTGAAATCAAAAGAATAAGAACACAACATGAACAATTGAGAAATGTTGTTAACAGAGTTTTAAGATATCAAGCTGATAAACTTGGTAATATGGGAGTTTATTCTAATGATGAGAACAAACCACCAACATCAGATTCAAACAGTGAAAATGGTGTTCTTAGACAAATTGATTATGCATATGAAACAATAAAGAATGTTGATGCCATTGATACAACTGAACATGGTTCAGAAAGGTGGTTTGAAGCAATTAAACATTATGAAGAGATCATTGATAGAGTTGAAACCCAAATTGCTAGTAAACTTTGTGATCAATTAAATCGTGCCAAAGATGCCTCTGAAATGTTTGGCATATTTTCAAGTTACAATGCTCTTTTTATTAGACCTGCTATTCGTGGTGCCATAAAACAATATCAGGATAAACTTATTGAACGAGTAAAAGCCGATATTCAAGATTTGAAACACAAATATGGTAGCAAATTAGCTGAACAAAGAGCTACATACATTGCAACGACAATGGATCTTCCAACATGTACTGCAAAGATTCTTTGGGTTCGTCAGATAGATAGGCAAATACAAATGTTAATGAAGAAAGTGGAGAATGTTCTTGGACAGTCTGCTGATAACCATATTGGTGGAAAGACATTAAAGATTGATTGTCAAAACTTTAGGCAACTTCTAAACTGTGAAGACATTTTCAATGAATATATTGAATCCGTTAAAGATAAAGATTTATCATCAACTGGTGGAAAGTTGTATGCTGTGGAGAGTAAGAAGACTCATGATAATAAAACTGAAAGTATTTTGAAAGTAAACTTCAGTACTGATGTTATAACTCTCGTTAATGAAGTCCGTAATTTAAAACACATGAACTTTAGAATTCCTTTGAAAATCGCTTCAACTACACATCATGTTAATCTAGTTTACCCCTTTGCTGTTTCGATTATTGATTCGATTCGTACTTATCATAGTGTCAATCAAAAAGTTTCATTGAAACCTTCAATTGCTCTTTTGGTTGCTGCATACAAGAATGAAATTCATGGTTTAATTGAGGAAGGTTCTGCATTAACATGGGATTCATACAAAGTTGAGCCTTACGCACAGAAATTGAGTGAAGCTATAACCAAATACAATGAAAAAGTCGATGAGTTGCTTAATGTTGTCTCACAAATAGAAATTAATTTGGATCATTTATCAACTTGTTCTTATGAATTTGATCATTTCACAAATCTTCTTAACGATATTCAAAAAGGTATAGATTTGTTGACATTAGGAAGTTATTCAAATTTAAAACATTGGGTTGCTACGATCGATGAAGATATAGAGAACAGATTGGCTGTCCGTGTTGAAGAAGCTATTAATCTATGGGATTTGGTTCTTCGTCAATCTCGTGAAGATCTTGAAGATGCAAAAGAAGCTGGTAAATTAATTCCTTTTGTCAGACCACTGGAACTTGAATTAAGATTAACTTCACAAGTTATGCAAGTTTACCCATCACTAGAACAATGTAAAGCAAATTTGTATGATCAATTGTACAAATGGCAATCTGTTATTATTGCACAACAAAGAATTACTTCAAATAAGTATACAGTAATGTTAGAAAAAGATACCGATGATGATGGAACTTATCGTCATGTTTTGAAGAAGATGCCCGGTAAAATGACCGTTTTAATTAACACTTACAAGACAATTGATAAAGTAATTTCAAATGCCACAAAACATATCAATGAATGGATGAGATACCAAGGTCTTTGGGATATGCAACCTGATGTATTGTTTGAACAACTTGGAAAAGACCTATCAAAATGGATGGAAGCTTTAGTTGATATCAAAAAATCACGTCATCAAGTTGATTCACAAGATCCTAAATTTGAAGAGAACTGTTTTATTTTTGATCATACAAAAGTTCAACAAAAAGTATCCATGAAGTATGATTTCTGGCACAGAGAAGTTATTAGGAAGTTTGGAAACATTCTTGGAAAAGAAATGCAAGACTTTTATGATGAGATTCACAGATGGAGAAATGATTTGGAAAGTCAATCTATTGATACTGGTACAACAAGTGATGCTGTACAACTTATAACATATGTTCAGAAATTGAAGAAAGAAGCTAAAAGATGTAAGGAGACTGTTGAACGTTTACAACATGGTCAGAGACTTCTCGTCCAACAAAGATTTTCATTCCCACAAGCTTGGTTATATGTTGAACAGGTTGAAGGTGAATATCAGGCACTTAATGATATTCTATTCAGAAAAGATACTGCTATCCAAACACAAGTTGTCCACCTCCAATCAAAGATTAGAGAGGAAGATGAATTGGTTGAAAAGAGAATTGAAGATGTCCTTGAGGAATGGAACAAAGCCAAACCCATTCATGGTTCTCAAAAACCAGCTGAGGCTCTTGAAAACTTAGCAACCTATGAAACTAAATTAAATAAATTAAGAGAGGAAAGAGAAAATATGGTTAAAGCTAAAGCTGCTTTGGAGATAACTTCAAGTGCCAAGATGAGTGCAATTCCAAATGGTTTAGATGTTACAATGGAAGAATTGAACGATTTGAAGAATGTTTGGAAATCTCTTGCACCTATCTTTGAGACTGTTGATGAGATGAAAGAAAAAACATGGTTATCTGTACAACCACGTAAAATTAGACAAGGTTTGGATGATATTCTCGATAAGATGAAACAATTACCATCTCAATTCCGTTCATATGAAGCATATGATTATGCTAAGAGATCACTACAAAATTACACTAAAGTTAACATGATTGTAGCTGATCTTAAATCAGATGCATTGAAAGATCGCCACTGGAAACAACTTATGAAAGAATTGAGAGTTAATTGGAATGTTCAAGACCTAACACTTGGTCAAGTATGGGATGTTGATTTGGTAAAACATGAGAGTGTCATTAAACAAATTCTTCTTGTTGCACAAGGAGAAATGGCTTTGGAAGAATTCTTAAAACAGGTCCGTGAATTTTGGCAAGATTTCGAAGTTGAATTGGTTAACTATCAAAATAAAACTAGATTAATTAAAGGATGGGACGATTTGTTTAATAAACTCAAGGAACACATGAATTCCCTCGCAGCTATGAAATTATCACCATACTACAAACAATTTGAAGAAGACTCATTATCATGGGAGGAGAAATTAAATAAAATTAATGCATTATTCGATGTTTGGATTGATGTACAAAGAAGATGGGTCTATTTGGATGGATTATTCAGTGGAAGTGCTGATATCGCTTCATTGCTACCAATTGAAAGTGGACGTTTCGGAAATGTATCAACTGAATTTTTAGCTTTGATGAGAAAAGTTGCACAATCTCCACGTATTTTAGATGTTGTTCACATTCAAGGTTCACAAAGACTTCTTGAAAGACTTGCTGATATGCTTGCTAAAATCCAAAAAGCTTTAGGAGAATATTTAGAAAGAGAACGTTCCTCATTCCCAAGATTCTACTTTGTTGGTGATGAAGATTTGTTAGAGATTATGGGTAACAGTAAAGATATTACTCGTCTCCAAAAACACTTGAAAAAGATGTTTGCTGGTATCATGGCTATAGATTATAATGAAGAGACAAAATTAATTACAGCTTTCAGTAGTAGAGAAGGTGAAATTGTAGAACTGTTATCTCCAATTGACTTGAATAACTACAAGAAGATTAATGATTGGTTAACTGCCTTAGAAAAAGAAATGCAACATACATTAGCAATGTTGTTTGCTCGCTCTGTAGCTGATTTCTCTAAAATTGATATTAATGCTCCAGACTCTACTCCATACATGAATTGGCTTGACACATACCCTGCTCAAATCATTGGTATTAGCGTTGAAGCATGGTTTACAACATCAATTGAAAAACAATTTATGAGAGGAAATGATACTAAGAATGTTCTTGATGATGTTGAAGCAACACTATCTGTCCTTTCTGATGGTGTCCTTCGTGAACAACCACCAATTAGGAGAAAGAAAATTGAATTGTTGATTACAGAATTTGTCCACAAAAGAGATATCGTAAGAAATTTATATGAAAAGAAGGTTACTAGTATCCATAACTTTGAATGGCTTAAAGTAATGAGATTCTATCTTGATAACACAACTACTGACACCACAAAGATGTGTCTTGTCCGTATGGCTAATGCTGAATTTAACTATGGTTTCGAGTACCTTGGAATCCAAGAGAAACTTGTTCAAACACCACTTACTGATCGTTGTTACCTTACTATGACTCAAGCTCTCCACTCACGTCTTGGAGGATCACCATTTGGTCCTGCTGGTACAGGTAAAACAGAGTCAGTCAAAGCATTGGGTCACCAACTCGGAAGATTCGTCCTTGTTTTCAATTGTGATGAGACATTCGATTTCCAAGCTATTGGTAGAATTTTAGTTGGTTTATGTCAAGTTGGTGCTTGGGGTTGTTTCGATGAATTTAATAGACTTGAAGAGAAAATGTTATCTGCTGTCTCTCAACAAATTCAAACCATCCAAGAAGCTGTTAAGGCTGGTGGCGATACGAAAGTTGATCTTGTTGGTAAAAATCTTTCTGTCAATCCTAATATGGCTATCTTCATTACAATGAATCCTGGATACTCTGGTAGATCTAATCTTCCTGATAACTTGAAACAATTGTTCCGTTCTTTGGCCATGACACAACCAGATAGAAATCTTATTGCTGAAGTTATGTTATTCTCACAAGGTTTCAGAACAGCAGAAACATTGGCTAGGAAAATTGTCCCACTTTTCATACTTTGTAAAGAACAATTGTCAAATCAATCTCACTATGACTTCGGACTTCGTGCATTGAAATATGTCCTGGTTTCTGCCGGTAATTTGAAGAGAGATGAAATTTTAAGACTCAAACAAGAAGCTATATCTAAAGGAAAAGAACTTAATGATAGTGATTTAGCTAATATTAAAGCTGAACAACAAATTTTAATTCAATCTGTCTGTGAAACTTTGTTGCCGAAATTAGTTTCAGAAGATATTACATTACTTTCATCCCTTCTCCAAGATGTCTTTCCTGATGTACAATACATTCCTAAACGCCTTGATGAACTCCGTACTGAGATCTGTAATTATTGTGAACAACATATGTTATGTTACTCTACAACTTCCGGTGAACATGGTGCTATGTGGCTTGATAAAGTTATGCAATTATACCAAATCACAAATCTCAATCATGGTCTTATGCTCGTTGGTCCATCTGGTACAGGAAAATCAACTGCTTGGAAGGTTCTTCTTAAAGCTTTAGAGAGATATGAAAAAGTCGAAGGTGTCTCACATATTATTGATGCTAAAGCAATGAGTAAAGATGATTTGTTTGGATATATGGATCAAAATACTCGTGAATGGAGTGATGGATTGTTTACACATATCATTAGAAAGATTATTGATAATGTTCGTGGTGAGAACTCCAAAAGACAATGGATTATCTTTGATGGTGATGTTGATCCAGAGTGGGTTGAAAATCTTAATTCTGTTCTTGACGACAATAAATTACTTACCTTACCAAATGGTGAACGTTTATCAATCCCATCAAATGTTAGAATAATATTTGAAGTTTCTGACTTGAAATATGCCACATTAGCTACTGTATCACGTTGTGGTATGATTTGGTTCCCTGAAGAGGTAATCAATGAGGATATGTTATATGACTCATATCTTAATAAACTTAGAAATCAAAGACTTGATATTGAAACAAGCAGATTCTCTACAGATAATAATGATTTCCTATCTTATGGTACTCAACAAACATCACAAACAACTGAAATTATGTCTATGGAAACGTCTATACATAGTTCTTCAATGATGACCAGTACATTTGGTAATCTTTCTTCAAATGTCAATTCCCCATCTGATACCATTACAAGTAGAGTTTTGGAGATTCAAAGAATATGTGCTAACATTCTTAGTAGACATATGAAGAGTGATGGACTTGTTGCTTTAACATTAGACTATGCATTAGAAAATATTGATCATATTATGGAGGCAACCTCACAAAGATTGATACTCTCATTCTTCTCAATGATGAATTTCTCTGTTAAACAATTACTAGAATATGAATCTAATCATCAAGATTTCCCACTTACAACTGAACAAATCGAATCATACATTGAAAAATCTATGGCCGTTAACTTAGTTTGGTCAATGTCTGGTGATGGAAAATGGAAGAGTAGAAAAGAGATCAGTGATTTCGTTAGAAGATCATCAACCTTCCCAATGCCATTAAATGATGAACACCCAATAATCGACTTTGAAGTTACAATCACTGGTGAATGGTTGCCATGGTCATCAAGAGTACCTAAGATTGAGATTGAATCTAATCGTGTTGCTGCATCTGATCTTGTCATTCCAACTATGGATACAGTACGTCACGAATATTTATTGAAGATATGGTTGTCAGAAAGGAAACCACTTGTATTGTGTGGTCCACCAGGTTCTGGTAAGACAATGACACTCCTTGCAGCACTTCGATCACAACAAGATATGGATGTTATTAATGTTAACTTCTCCTCATCTACAACACCTGAATTGTTAATGAAGACATTTGATCATTATTGTGAATACAAAAGAACACCTAATGGAGTTGTTTTAGCTCCTGTTCAAATGTCTAGATGGCTTGTTATATTCTGTGATGAAATCAATCTTCCAACACCAGATAAATATGGAACACAAAGAGTTATCTCTTTCTTGAGACAGCTTGTTGAACAAAATGGTTTCTACCGTACATCTGACCATGCATGGGTATCTCTTGAAAGAATACAATTTGTTGGAGCTTGTAATCCACCAACTGATCCAGGAAGACATCCATTAACTCTTCGTTTCCTCCGTCACGTTCCAGTTGTTTATGTCGATTATCCAGGAAGAACATCACTCATTCAAATTTATGGAACGTCATCAAGAGCTATGCTTCGTATGATAACATCACTCCGTAGTTGTGCAGATGCACTGACAAATGCTATGGTAGATGTTTATCTTGCTTCACAAGAACATTTCACACAAGATGATCAACCACATTATGTATATTCACCTCGTGAACTTACTAGATGGGTACGTGGTATTAATGAAGCACTCATTCCACAAGAGTCTTGCTCTGTTGAAGGTTTGGTTAGGCTTTGGGCACATGAAGCATTAAGACTCTTCCAAGATAGATTAGTTCATGATCAAGAAAGAGAATGGACTGATAATTTGATTGATGAAACAGCAGCTAGATACTTCCAAGGAAATTGTAATATCAAGGAGGCTCTTCAAAGACCAATGTTGTATTCTAATTGGTTGACAAAGAATTACAATCCAGTTACACAACAAGAATTACAACAATATGTCCAAGCTAGACTTAAAACATTCTATGAAGAAGAATTGGATGTTAAACTGGTACCATTCGATCAAATGCTTGATCATGTTCTTAGAATTGATAGAATTTACCGCCAACCACAGGGACATCTTCTCCTTATTGGTGTCTCAGGTTCTGGAAAGACAACTCTCTCAAGATTCGTTGCTTGGCTTAATGGTTTATCTATTGTCCAACTTAAAGTTCACTCTAAATATAGTGGAGCTGACTTCGATGAAGATATCAAAGCTGTTCTAAGAAGAGCTGGTTGCAAAAATGAAAGAATATGCTTCATTATGGATGAATCAAATATGCTTGATACAGGATTCCTTGAAAGATTAAATACACTTTTGGCTAATGGTGAAGTACCAGGATTGTTCGAGGGTGATGAGTACACAACTCTTATGAGTCAAATCAAAGAAGGTGCCCAACGCCAAGGTCTAATGCTTGATTCTGGAGATGAATTATACAAATGGTTCACATCACAAATTATTAAGAACTTGCACATAGTATTTACAATGAATCCAAGTGGTGATGGTCTCCGTGAGAAAGCATCAACATCTCCTGCTTTGTTTAATCGTTGTGTTATCAATTGGTATGGAGACTGGTCTAATACAGCCCTTTATCAAGTTGGATCTGAACTTACTAATATTCTTGATATTGATCAAGATAACTATAGTAATCCGATTACATTTGAACCATGTTGTTCTCTTATTCCTGAAAAAATCACTTACAGACACGCTGTTATCAATTCATTTGTCCAATGTCATAATAGTGTTGGTAAAACTAATGCTTCTGAAACTAAGAGGGGTCATCTTATGATGCCTATAACACCAAGACACTATCTTGATTTCATTAAACACTTCCAAAATCTATTCCATGAGAAGAGACGTGAATTGGAGGATGAAAGAGTTCACCTTAATATTGGTTTAAGTAAGATCAAAGAAACTGAAGAACAAGTTTCTGAATTACAAAAGAGTTTACAACTAAAAGGAAAAGAATTGGAGGAGAAGAAAGTTGCTGCTAATGCTAAATTGAAGGAAATGCTTCATGATCAACAGAAAGCTCAGGATGAAAAGATTACATCTGAGAAGTTACAGAAAGAACTTGCTGATGCATTAGTTCAAATTGGTTCTAAGAGAGAAATTGTCCAGAGAGATCTTGCTCAAGTAGAACCAGCTGTCGATGAAGCTAAACAAGCTGTAAAGGGTATCAAGAAGACACAACTTGTTGAGTTAAGAAGTATGCTTTCTCCACCAAATCCAGTTAAATTGGCTTTAGAATCTATTTGTATGCTTCTTAAAGAATCTGTTACATCTGATTGGAAGACTATTCGTAGTGTTGTAGTAAGGGATGACTTTATTAATAAGATTCTGACCTTTAATACTGACCAAATTAGTTCAAAGCACTCTTGAAGCTATGAGAAAATATACTGAAAACCCAGAGTTTGATTATGAAAAAGTTAATCGTGCTTCCGTAGCTTGTGGTCCACTTCTTAAATGGGTCAAAGCACAATTACTTTACTCTGAGATGCTTAATAAGGTCGGTCCATTAAGAAATGAATTGATAAGACTCGAGAGGGATGCTGAACTCAAGACCAAGAAGGGTGAAGAAGTAAAACAAACTATTGTAGAATTAGAACAAAGAATCGCTGCTTACAAAGAGGAGTATGCCGTTCTCATCGGTCAAGGTGAGACAATCAAAGCAGACTTGGCTACCGTTAAAGAAAAAGTCCAAAGATCTATTGATTTACTTGGTAGTTTACGTAGTGAATACGATCGTTGGAGTGGAAGTTGTGAAGGTTTCTCACATCAAATGGAAACTCTCATTGGTGATACCCTTCTATCAGCAGCATTCCTTGCATACTCAGGTTACTATGATCAAAGAGTTCGTGATGAATTATTCAATAGATGGTTTACAAATCTCCAACAAAATGGTGTCAAATTTAGAAATGAAATTGCAAGAATTGAATACTTGTCTAATGTTGATGAAAGATTACAATGGAATAATAATGGACTTCCTAAAGATGACCTATGTACAGAAAATTCTGTTATGTTACATAGATTCAATAGATTCCCACTTATTATTGATCCAAGTGGACAAGCTATGGACTTTATGCTTCGTCAATTTGCTCATAAGAATATTATTAAAACTAGTTTCCTTGATGATTCCTTCAAAAAGAATCTTGAATCAGCTCTTCGCTTTGGTAATACATTACTCGTTCAAGATGTTGAATCATATGATCCAATTTTGAATCCAGTATTGAATAGAGAAGTTAAGAAGACTGGTGGACGTATACTTATCACTATTGGTGATCAAGATATTGATTTGTCTCCAGCGTTCCAGATTTATTTGATTACCAGAGATGCTTCTGTTCAATTCCCACCTGATGTTTGCTCCAGAGTTACATTTGTTAACTTCACCATTACTCGTAGTTCATTAGAAACTCAATGTCTCAATCAAGTTCTTAAATCAGAGAGACCTGATATCGATGAGAAGAGAAGTGATCTATTGAAACTTCAAGGAGAATTTGCTGTTAGACTTCGTCAACTTGAAAAAGCTCTATTATCAGCTTTGAATGAAAGTAAAGGAAAGATTCTCGATGATAATAGTGTTATTGCTACATTAGAAAAATTGAAGAAAGAGGCTCAAGAAGTTGCTAAGAAGGCTGCTGAGACTGATAAAGTTATGAAGGAAGTTGAATTGGCTTCACAACAATACGTTAGACTTGCTCACGCTTGCTCTCTTATCTACCTTATGCTTTCTCAATTGAATGAGATTCACTTCTTGTATAACTATTCTCTTGATTTCTTACTAGATATATTCAAAGTTTCTTTATCTTCACCACAACTCAGTGGAGTTGCGGATTATAATGTGAGGTTATCAATAATTACAACAAATCTATTCCAGATTGTATATAAACGTGTATCACTTGGAATGCTCCATGTTGATAAAGTTGTCTTAGCTATTCTTCTTCTTAGAATTTACCTTAAAGGTGAGGCTAAAGAATTATCTTATGAACCTCAATTCGATCACTTACTCTTTGGATCAGATTTAATTGGATCAGAATCCTCGAAATTGAAAGCAGATGCTAATGAAGCTTTGAAGAAACTTCCTTACCTCAACCATCAACAAATAGTTGCATTGATTAAACTTACAACATTACCTGGTTTCAAAAATGTTATCAGTAGAATTGAATCAATACCAGATTTCAAAGATTGGCTTAAATCTGACAACCCAGAAACATTAACACCTGAAGTTTACGAGACAACTGAACCACTAACTGATATTGGTAAAGCTGTATATAACCTTCTTTTGATACATGCTTTAAGACCAGATCGTGTTGTAGCATCATCACACTTACTTGTTTGCTCAGGTTTCGGAAGTGAATTTATGCAACAAGATAAAGTTGTCAATTTGAAAGAAGTCGTTGAACAAGAAGTTGCCGGTAAAACACCAATTCTTCTATGTTCTGCTGTTGGTTTTGATGCTTCAGGAAAGGTTGAAGATCTTGCTGTTGAGATGAATCGTGAAGTAACATCTATCGCTATTGGATCATCTGAAGGTTTCAACCAAGCTGATAGTGCGTTGAACTCTGCCAGTAAATCTGGGAAATGGATTCTCCTTAAGAATGTACATTTGGCTCCATCATGGTTAGCACAACTTGAAAAGAAATTACATACCTTGAGACCTCATCATAACTTTAGACTTTTGTTGACAGCTGAAATACATCCAAAACTTCCAATTTCTGTTATTAAGGCTTCACGTGTCTTGGTATATGAACCAGCTTCTGGATTGAAGGCTAACTTATTAAGAAGTTTGTCATCTATTGCCGGATCTAGAATTTCTAAATTACCACATGAACGTTCTCGCTTATACTTCCTTATTTGCTGGCTTCACTCTATTGTCCAAGAACGTCTTCGTTACACACCTCTTGGATGGGCTAATACCTATGAATTTTCAGATGCAGATCTTCGTGTTGCTTGCGATACCTTAGATGCCGCTGTAGATATTAATGCAGCTAAAAGAAGTAATGTTGATCCAGAAAAATTACCATGGTCAACACTTCAAACTTTACTTTCTCAGTGTATATATGGTGGTAAAATTGATAACAAATTTGATCAAAAGTTACTAGATTGCTTCATTAACAAATTATTTACATCAAAATCATTTGGAAATGACTATGTTTTAATTAAAAATATGGATGGAAAGAATTCATTAACAATTCCTGAATCAAATACCAAGGACAGTTTCATTAATTGGGTCTCAACTTTATCTCCAACACAAATGCCTTCATGGATTGGATTACCTAATAATGCAGAGAGAGTTCTCCTAACAGAGAGAGGACAATATACATTGAAAAACCTTCTTAAGATGTCTGGAGATGAGTTAGCTTATGATGATGAGACTAATAAGAAAAATGCACCATCGTGGATGATTACATTATCTGAGCTTGCTACTAAATGGCTTAATTTGTTACCAGAAAACATTGAAAAATTAAAGAGAAATAAGGATAATGTCAAAGACTCACTATTCCGCTTCTTTGAAAGAGAAATCAATCTTGGAGCTGCTCTACTCCGTGATGTCCGTTATGATTTAATCGAATTAAAGGCTGTCTGTAAAGGTGATAAAAAACAAGACAATCATATCAGATCATTATCGTCATCATTAAACAAAGGTTTAGTTCCACAAAATTGGCAACGTTATGTATTACCGAAGAACGTCACAGTTGCTTTGTGGATGTCAGATTTCGTGGAACGTGTCTCACAACTAGTAAGATTATCAAAATCAGACAATTTAAGATCTGAAGAAATATGGCTTGGTGGAATGTTTGCACCAGAAGCATATATTACAGCAACAAGGCAAATGGTAGCTCAATCTAATGGTCTTGCTTTAGAACAACTTAATATGCATGTCAGAGTAGGAAAAGAAAATAAGACACCAGATTCATTCTCAGTTAAAGGACTCATATTCATCGGTGGAAAATGTCAACCTCCAAACAATGTCATAATATCTGATGATGTATACAATGAAATTGATACAGTTCACTTCTCATGGATTTTAGATGGAACCAAATCACAATCTATTAATTTGCCAGTATATCTTTATAATAATAGAACAAATCTGCTGTTTACTGTTGATTTTGTACCCGAAAAAGATAAAGAATTCGAATATTATGAAAGGGGTGTAGCTGTTATAGCTAACTCTATCATTTCTTAAAACTAAATTTAAAATACACCCTCGATTTATTATTATTATTTTTATACTATTATTATTTTATTAAGATTAATCATTAATTGAATAAATATAATTTTTATGCATAAAACATTAAAATACAAATTTTAATTAACATTGATATATACATTATTCCACATTGTCTTCATTTTCCACATCCACATTATCAATTGTTGAAGCCATTTTGACCTTCACCTCGTTATCATCGTTTTCCTCTAACTGAATACTCTCTAGGCAAGCTAAACGGAAGTTATTTTGGCCATGTTTATAGCATGGAAGTGTTACTTTAGCTTCTGGATGTGATGGTGGAAGCCACGACACCAAACCGGATGGCGGATACCAAAAGTAATGTTGTCCCGAACCCTCATCAAACATCTCTCTCCACCCAGGAGCTAATGGATATGTTAGTAGTAGATGATGTTTAGCTTCCAAATATTCCATCTGTAATTGGTATACATTGAACTTTGGTCCCCAATTTAGGTGGCAGAACTCTACACAAACATGAAATGGATTATATTTATTAGGACAATGTTCAGCAAAAGGTGGGTACTTCTTCTCATTATCGACCTTCTCTCCATCACATAATTTGTTTTCATCTACAGGTCTTTTTCTTTCAGGTTCCTCCTCATCTAATTGTGAATTTTCTTCTACACAGAAATATATTTAACAATATATATTTTATCATTATTATAATACACTAACCTTTAATAATTCCTCTTTTTTTTAATTTATTTAATAGAGCAGATGGTAGAGGCATATTTGAAATGACAAATAAAAATTACTTAGAAAGTAAACAAAATCAAATTTATATATTCTCTATAACTTTTTTATTTTGAAACTTTTATATTTAAAATGCCCACCCTCCTCTACTTATACTCTTAGTATTTAAATTTATTGGAGAAAAAACAGTCAATGTTGGGATAACGTTTCTATAGAGACGCATATGTGCATCATTTGACTTACAATTATACATCAAAGTGCACAAAAATTTTGCACAGCGACACTACTAAACAGAATTTCTTTGCAATACCGCATTGAGACAAGCAAACTATTATTTTTGAGATATATTATTATTTGCTACAATTAGTGAAAAAATTTTATTAAAAAGGAATTTTTATCAGATGTCATGAATATACAGGTATGGTTTTTATTGTTATTATAATTTTTTTGTACTGTTTTGTTCCTTTTTTAGCCTGGTGAAGCTCCATTTTTAAGTGAAGGTTTAGAGGTTAGTGCCAAATTTAAAGGCGCGTTTTGTGAGGCTAAGATAAAAAAAATTGTTAAGAAGGATATTAAAGTAAATGTATTATTGAAAGAGGCACCTTTTGGGAGCTCGGTAATAGAACCTGAATGTATAGTATCTGGATCATGTGAGGTGAATCAAAATGTTATTATTAAACTAAAAGATAGAAATATTAAAGCTGCCATACGGCAGATTCGTGATTTCTCAAGGTATTGGGTGGAATTTGATGATGGTGATGAAAAAGAATTAAGTAGAAATCAAGTTAAACTAAAAGGAAAAAAACATTTCCAGGGTGAAATAAATATGAACGAGATGCCTTTAAATAATCCCGATAAATTGAAAATAGATACTAAAAGTGAAAATGGAGATGATTTGGGACGACCAAAAAGGTAAGCATATGGTGTCCTATAATTTTACGCTAATTAACAATGTCACATCTTGTAAAATCTACTAACAATACTATTTTTGTTTCTTGTTTGTCTTTAAGTATAAGTAAAATAACATGAAACAAGATTGGGCAAAGGGATAATACCAATGAAGTTACATTATGGACTGTAGCTATATTACTTTACCATAAACTTTACTCCCCGAAAGCTCTTTTTGATCTACTACTTAATCGGCGTGTGAACTATACATCTTATTAATCAAAGATATTGGTGCTGTAAGAATTTTTTTATGTCTATGTCCATTCCAATTTAAAACCCCTTGCTTTTGTTAGTGTTTCTAAATTATTATTTTATTCATAACATTATTATTTATTTTTTTGCATGCTTAGAATTACAAATTGTATATTTTCCAAACAAAATCTTATTAAGAACAGTTATGAATTTAGTAATGAAGGAGATTTTACTATGATGAAAAAGTGTTATAATAGGCAAAATGTGCATCATTATCGTGATAGTTTCTTTTTACCCATAAAGTTTGTCTTTTTATATTTTGTGATTACTAATGTTTTTATTATATTTTTAGTGATAGGAGTTGTAGAGGAGCTTCAATAATGTCATCAAGATCTCGAACACCATTGTCTAATGACAATAGTTATATTGATAATAAAATTGAGAAAATCAAAAATGGTTCTAGAAATTCACCAGTAGTTAGTAGTAGTACTCCAACCCGAAATGCAACTGATAATAAATACTTTCCATTTGATTTGGGAACTATTGATAATTTTACTGTTGGTAGAGTTGTTCTATCGCTTGGGAAGGAGAATGATTTCTCCAGAGCAGCCCCATCTGTTATTGTATCACTTAAAGCATATAAAGCTTTCTCAACAAATCTCAAAGTGCCAACTGAAGAAAATGAAATTCCATTAATTAGTTTTGTTACATCCAAATTTTTTATTGCTCAACAGGAAACGTTACGTCCATTTAATGGTAAATGTCTAGAATACCTTCCTACACCTTCTGTATTTTTAAAGTCTGCATACTCAAAAGCACAAGCATTCCTTGATAACGGAGAGTTACCTAAAGGTATTGAACAACAATGGGTATTTTATAAGGAAAAGAAAAATGCTTCCTCCCCTAAAAGGAAAGATAAAGTTATGAATAAAGGAGGAAGGAGAAAGAAGTAAAAAAGAATGGACGGGAAGTGAAGGAAATAAAGTGTAATGAAAATAAGAGCTCTAATATAAGAAATTCTGATGATGAAAAATTAAATAATATTAAAAAAATTCCTGTACCAGTTAATAATAATACGAAAGAAAAAGAAGCCATTGAAAATGGGACAGAAATTGAGGAGAAGGTTGAAGAGAAACAAGAGTTTATTAGTTCCTGTGGCAGCGATAAAACTTCTAGTGTCACAAGTTATTCCAGTTCTGAGGATGAGGAAGAGGAAGATGTAAAGGAGTACCAGGAGAAAAAAGATAATTTTATCGCTAGATTCTATAGTTACGTAGGCAATATTTACCAAAATTTTATAGAACTACCTAGTGTTACTCCTGATGAAGTTCTAGATATTTATAAGTTAACAAAAGTGATTGTTAAACTCGGTGGAGCAAGAATCAGAACAAATAATAAATGGCCTTTAGTTTACAAAAAAATGCATTTAGAAAATACGGATTTATCATTACCAAAGTTAATTGAATTCTATGATAGATATCTTCATGGTTTTTTAAAAGTCAATAAAAATCTCGGTTGGTCAGCAGCAGATAGTTGTAAAGATTCATATGGTTTTACTACTAAAAGACGTACTTCAAATGTTGTTGATAAAAAAGTTACTTCACCTGCACCTCAAGAGGCACCACCCCGTTTAGATACTTCAGTATTACAGAAACCTAAAAAAAGAGGAAGGAAACCAAAAGAAAAGTTGAATACTGATGTAAAAAGTCCTACTGCTGAGGTTGTTGAACAAGTTGTTAGTAGTGTACCTGATACTCCAACAGAAATTCTTAAAGAAGTTCAAGATTTAAGTGATCGCAAATCTCCGCAAATTACTTCACCAAAAGTAGATAACGAAAGTAGTGGGAGCGTACCTCGTCCTTTGAAAAGAGAACGTACCAAATCAGAAAGTGGTGGTTTACAACTCGAGGATGAAATCACACCTCCTAAAAGAAAAATTCCAAAGCGCAAATGTAGGGAAGAAAGTATGGTTAGAGAACGCTCCGAACCAAGGAATTCTCATGAAAAAAGTATTGAAAAAGATAAAACGGAGATTGTTGGTCGCGGAAAATCTGAACTTGGTGATAATTATTGTAATGCCAATATCTTTACTATGTTTAGTGTTGGACAAAAAATGTTAGGTTATGCTGATGATAGTTATTGGGATTTACGTATCCTAAGTTATGAACAACCTGATAAAAAAGTACTAGTGCGTAGGATAAAAGAAATCTGTGGACCAGATATGGTGTTTAGTAAACTTCAGAAGAAGTTATTAAAGGGCGTAATGGCAAATATGAGTTGTTTTGTTCATTACTTACGTTGGAATTCTCGTTATGATGAGCAATTGGGGTTAGATAGGATATATCTTCTAAAAAGTGACCAAGCAGTATTTGAAAGTCAGTTTTCTGAATCTCTTCCTGAAAATTTAATGAAAGAAATCGTTGAATGGTGTAACTCTTCGGATGGTATTAAATCAGTTAAATACACTTGTTATGAACCCGACGAAGAAGAAGATGACAAAGTTGCCTCTGAAGATAAGGTTGCAGAATCGTCTGGAAATACAGATTTTCTTGGTAAAGAGGAAGTAGCTGATTTTAGAGTTGAAGGAAACAAACTTGATAATGGTTTCAAAGATTTAGAAGAAATCGTTAGCAATAAAAATAGTAACTTAATTGTAACAGCTGACGATTTTCTAAAGAAAAAACAGGATGAAGTTGTGGAAAAAGAAGTAATATTAAAGGAAGTTGAAATAGTTAAAACTCCTCAAATAAGTAGTGTCGAATTCCTTTCATTCCTAGAAAAAGAACCATTGAAAGAATCTGTTTACTTCGTATGCAATGAGTTTCAGGAGAATGATAGTTCTGAAACGATAGATGATCTAACACTCGAATGTAGTGAATTATACGACGAATCACCTGATCTAGAAGATATAGGGAATGAGAAGTCACCATTGCATTCACAATTAAAATCAGCAATTCGCAAGAAAGCCAAACGTCTTAACCAATATATCCCATCTGAAATACGAAAACGTCGTCTGCAGAACCCTCAATTTGAAGAAAATGAGGAATTAATCTATGAATGTCCGGAACCCTGTGTTAAAGCCTTACTAAAAAAATATGATGAACCAGTTACTGAAGATTACTTAAAACTAACAACACTAATAATGTCCGATGATGAGGAATTTAGTGAAATTGACAAATTCTTAAATAATGAATCACTACCAACTACTAAAGATATTGAAGAAATAAAATTCAACAAAGATATTATAACAGAAAAATTAGACATACTACGACAATATTATACTAAGAATTGGCTTGACCTAGAGGAGGAGGATGACAGGATTATGAAGTATTTATTCGAGAAAGATATTGCTGCACATCGTAAAAGAAAACAACATGATGATTCTCCTTCTTGTCAAGTATTTGAAAAAATTATCGAAGATGAGCGTTTAGATGAAAGATCTCAAGAAAATGGTGAATGACTTTTGTATAAATGTTATATTTCGTTGTTATGTTAATATTATCAGAACTAAGTATTTTATCTTAATAATTTTTTTAGTACATAAATTTTTATATGACAATTATTTTTAAGTTTATTCTCTGTTTGATTAAATAATACAACAAGATGCCACTTCTTTTTTTCTTTTCTTGAGTATGTATTTTAGTATTCCAAAGATAAATGTTTCTTTTGTCTTATTTTTGAAGTATATTTAGTAAGAAAATGGTATATTTTTAGAACAATAAGGATAAACCAATAAAAAGAGAGTTAGGCGGCGGCAAAACACATCACCTCTCTCGCTACAAACATGCGCTCTTGAAAAATATCATAAGTTGGTAAAATGTATACCCCTCTTTACGATACCGCTCTATTTTTAATGAAGGCATCATTTCATCATCTGATGGTTGTTAAAATTTACTTTGCCAAAACTTATATTTACACTTACATACATTTCTAAGTCACCTGATATGAAATATATGTGAAGAATACATTATAATCAGCTTCTTATTCTCCATTCTTTTCACTACTTATTCGCATTTACATTTTCTCTTTGTTCTTTGAAAACAAACATTTCTATCTTGCGCATCTGCGTTCTTTCTCTCACCAAATGATACATAACGTTATAAAACTTCAAATAATTTTTCTCTCTCGTTTGCACTTATTATTTACAAATCTTTTTTGACACATTGCTTTCTCCTAAGCTTATTGTAGATCTTTATTTAACTTTATTTTAGTTCATTTACTCGTGTCTTCATATATTGTCAAGGTCAGTTGAAACTATAGTAAATATCTCTAAACTCATGAAACTTTTTTCTATTACAAAAATTTTGTGAATTTTATTGTCTTGTTACCCTTATTATATTTTACTTTTAAATATTATAACTATGCGGCTGTTGAAGTGAGATAGAATAAAATAGAATTAAATGTTTATTTGAAAATAAATTTCCCTTTCATTTCTTTTATTTAGATCAATGAACAAAACTTTTTTCAATAGATTGCGCGATAAAAATTTCTTTCTGTTGCATATGTGAATTAAGTATTTTAGAAAATGATGCATTTTTTTCTATTTAAAGATGATACATAATATTTAAGTTTATAAATAAGTTTCTTGGTTTTGATCTTATTTTTTGTATTGGTACCACTATTTAATATGATTGTTTTATACTTTTATTTGTTATTTTAATATCTTAACAGTTTAATATTTTTTTCTCTCAACTTCCTATTGATGTTTCGAGCTTTTATGATATTATATATATGTGTTGTGTAATTAAAAAAGAATAATCAAGTATATTTATGAATGCGATAGTTTTACATATTGATTACGTATATTATTACCTCAATTTTAATCTTATCCTTTTTTAATGCATAATTTTAGATTGTAAAAAATAATTTTCTGCGTTTAAAGTATTAAGAAATATATAGGGTTATTTATTAAAAGCTAATACAGAAGCTATTTATATTTTATTATCTGCATATATTTAACGAAAGCATTTTGCTATACCAATCATTTGCACTTTTAACTGTCACATTATAATTTTTATTTCTATTCAATTGAATTGGTTGTTTTAAGTAATTTTTTTATTCACTAATAGGACATAAATTATGTTTACAATCTCTCTGTTAACATTATAACAATAATATCTTTGTTAATTAAAATTTTCAATATATAACGCCTTTTTAAAATATTTTTTAATGTTAAATATTATCTCATTTGAGGATAGGTTGTAATAATTTTTAATTTTTTTATAGAATTAAGGAACGTTTATTTTTATAACATAATTATCCTGTTATTTGTTTATCCAACGATTTTTAATCTATATTACTAACTGATAAGTAACAAAAAAATTAATTTTTATGTGAAAAGATAGGCAACTGAAAAAGTGAGGCTTTGTAATAAAATTACAATGGATCCGGCTGTTGCACTGGCCTTAATTGTATTGGCAGTTGTATTTTTGATATCGTTTTCCATTTTAGTTGTTATGTGTAGAAGTAGATACCAATATAAAAGATTCTTGAAGTCAAAAAGAAATGGTTTTAATAAATTGAATCAAGATAATTGGGATGAGATGATTCAGCTTTCTCCGCTTATATGTAGGTTTATATTTAACACTTATTTTATTTAAAAGTTACTGTTATTATTATTATTTATTTATAAAATACATACGTCATACATCTTTTTTTAGCGCAAGCTTTGGACAATAATCCTTGGTTAGGTGATGCAACAGGCATTCTGCAACATTGTGTATCAATTTTGCGTTTATGTCACCAACTAACAGAAACACTCTCGAAAGTCCCATCAAATGAGTTGTTACCAATGTACAGCGATTCTATATCAGTATCAACACAACGTATACTTAGAGATTTTGACTATTTTCTTAAGACACTTGGACAGAAAAATGCTGACTTAGCGGTTATAGAAGCTCGAGCATGTGCTTTAATATCAAGTTCTTTTGCCTTAACCAATTCCATTTTCATTAATGTTTCCAAAGAGCAAAGATTCATGCAATGCTTTTATTACAGAAATGGAAAATCATATTAACGTTTTAAAAAGTTTTGTGAAATATGCAGATGAAAGAAATGAGGCATTAATTATCTCGACAGCGGAAAGTGAAATTGTTAGAAACGATTATGATAATACAATTACGGAGGAGGATAAAGTATCACCAGATTTATCAGCTAATGACAATGAAACAACTGAAATAGATATTATAGTTACAGAATTTCCAATACCACCTGATGAAGGAAATAAGAAAGAAGAGAAAGTATCTAATAGTATCATTAAGTGATTGTTATATATAATTTATATACGCAATTGATGATAATATTCCTTGGATCTCAATAATTAAAGTTTCGCATATTTGCAGTAATTTTTTCACTTCAAAGTGTATTAGCATTATAAAATCGGGTACAACCTACCACTAATTAATATCAAAAAAGTATTTACTTTTGTTAAGGACAATAGAAAAATGATTCAGTACACTGTAATGCTCCACATCTCAGGAATTCTCATGTTGTTCCATCTTGTTCATATTTTTTTAATAATCTTGTTATATTAACATTACTAACCATTTATGATTCGTTAACACATAATTTTTTATATTGTTTTGCTAGCATTTATATATAATGTATATAATAAAATTATATTATCTAAAGATACATTCAATTCTTTTATCATTCTTCATTTATGTTCTTTACAAATTTATTTCAAGCTTTCTCTATTATTTGATATTTTAACAATTATTATATGTGAATTTATTAAACTATAATATTCTAAAGAACATTGTTATAAGTAGCAGAGAAAGTAAATAAAATTAACATGGAAGAATTTTATTGTCAGGTGCAAAAGAAGAAAGATTAACTTGAAAAATACTTATAACAGGGAAGTAATGATTTGTTTTATGAGATGAAAATGTTAATAATAATGAAGTTATTAATATTTATCAGTATGAGGTATAGGTAAATATAATGTAGAATTATAAATACAAAGTGTCACTTGTTTTTTACCAATGGTTAATAAAGGTTTTAATTTCACTATTTTTTTAACCGTAAAAAATAATTATTATTCTTGTTTAAATATAAAAAGTTAGAAAAAGTTTTCATAATGTTTATTTATTATTAAGATGTCAGGGAAATATTAATAATATTTTTTTTATAAATATTTGAAAGAGTCATGAAATGATTAATATTACTTTATTCATAGTTTTTGATATATATAAAATGGTGTAGGCATTAAAATATTATCTGAAAATGTTTATGTCATTATTGTGTATCCATAGAAATGTAATAAATAGGATTATAAATTGATATAAGAATCTTTTGATAAAGATTTTTTCAATGTCATTTATTGTTAAAATTTTTTCGCATGATCTCTGTTCTTTTTAATTAATGATGTTATTTTAATAATAAAATTTAAACAATATTATAATCAATCAAATGAGGTTGTATAAATTGTTTTAAAGACACAAGAAATTAATTAACAACGGAAGTCATTTTAATATAATTACATTTATTGCTGTAATTTAAAACAAAATTTAATTAAACTTATCGATAATTAAATTTGCTTTAAATTCACGTAAGTAACAATAACTTTTTTTAACTTCATTTAATTATTCTAAATACCTTCACCCATCTGTTTTTTATTTATTTCATATAAATTAAATCTACCATACAATCAACATTATTTAATAAGTACATAGAAAACATTCCTCTTTTTGATACATTATTGTTATTATATAACTTCCTTGTTAATAAAAATCATGCTTCATCACAAAGTAAGTACAAAATTTAAACTGGTAAACAAGAAAAAAAAAGAAAAGAGAGGGTATTTAAGTGGAAGATCAAAAATACTTAACATCAAAGTTACTATTTTGACGTCTCATCAATTTCTCACATTTAAATGATGTAACAAACAACAAGAAATTTTATTCATAATGTCAGTTTATAAAAAATATACATATATAGTATTAAAGAAAAGTATCATACATTTTAGAGATCAAAACACATAAATAATTCTAATACATATTCTCCAACATCATTTCATTTCCTCTGATTTGTCTTTCACTAACAATAATACCTCTTTCTCCCAAAAGTTTTACACGTCTTTCTTCCTCCTTCTGTTTCTCTTCCATTTTCTCATCATGCATCGTCAATATCGTTGCTGGATCCACCTCCTCCAAATCAACCTTCGTTTCTTCATCAACCTCGGCAACCAAAATTACATTCTCCCCCCGGATGAGATAGACACCCCTTGGGATGTCACCATAATACTTGTCAACAAAAATCCTCTCCACTGCATCATCAAGGACGATATTAACAAATTGATCAATTGATGATAAAACTCCTATCAATGTTTTGCTATCCCGAAGTTGGACGATTATCTTCTTTCCTAACGATTCAAATAACGAAACAGCACCTACAAGATACGGGTTTGGTAATTCCATTTTCATGATAATGATAATTATTAATGGCTCACACAATTGTCAATTAAGTAAAAACTACAAAAATATCCAATCACCCTAAAATGATAATAGAGGTATGTCGAGAAAAAAATTAATTAACGTTCCCATGAATAAGACTTGGAGTAATGTAATTAATGTTTTTTCTTATCACGTAAAATTTCCCCTCAAATTTTTATACATAACAACAAAGGGATTTTTATGAAGAAAAAAAAGACCCATGTTCTTAAGATGGAGCAGGATTTGATCATGTTCCAAATGATAAAAATCAGTGGTTAATTACCACTATTTACAATAATTAACTGAAGCCTCCAATTTGAAATACTTTTCTTTCTAAGACCCCACTTTAAATTGAATATAAATTGAAAGTTGGATGTGTATATACATCCCATGAAAAGAAGTGAAAAATTGTTTTGAAATCACTAATATTATTTAAAAATGAGTATTAAAATTAATGGAGAACTAACTTTTGCGGAAGCATTTTCTAAAGTGAGTTTTAAAAGTATTATTTCCCTAATTACGTATTCTTAAGACTGGACCAGAAAACATTAGAAATGTGTGTATAGTTGCTCATGTAGATCACGGTAAAACTTCACTCGCAGATACTCTGATATCCTCCAATGGAATAATATCTTCAAGAATGGCAGGAAAGCTTCGTTACATGGACAGTCGTGAGGATGAACAAAATAGAGGTATAACCATGAAATCTAGTGCAATCTCACTATATTACAATCCCATATTCATTAACCTCATCGACAGTCCTGGACATGTTGATTTCTCCTCAGAAGTATCAAGTGCCATATACATTGCTGATATTTCTGTATTAGTTGTTGATGTTGTCGAAGGTGTATGTTCACAAACGGAGACTGTCTTAAGACAAGCAATACAATGTCGTCATGATATCATTTTAGTTATCAACAAAATAGATAGGTTAATTTGCGAACTTGGTTTTGATACTTCTCAAGCATACAAACATATAAGAATGTTAATTGAACATGTCAATAGTTGTATTAGTCAAATATTGCAGGTTTATTTACTTGATGATAAGTGGGAAGAGATAGATAAGGAGGAAGAGAGAATTCATTTTGATCCAGTTAAGGGAAATGTTATATTTGCTTCAGCAACTCATGGTTTTGGCTTTGGATTAGAGGATTTTGCCAACTTATGGACAGAGAAGTTGAATATGTCTAAGGATGAGTTGAAGATTTTACTCTTCTCTGATGTTTACCTTGGTGGAGGAATGAAGATATTAAATGATGCTGAAGCTAAAGGAAAGAAGACATTATTTGAGAAATTGATCCTGGACCCTATGTGGGAAATATATAAATGTGCCTTCGAAAAAAATGATGTTGATAGGCTGAGAGAATTAGCTGGTAAGATGAATATTACAACAAAGTCGAAACGTACCAATGAAATTTACGATGAATTCATGAAGCAGTGGATGCCTTTGACGAAGGCTTGTGTTAGAGCAATATATAAATGTAATAGTCCTAAGAATTGTTATGAAAATGAAGACAGGTTGAAGAATTTATTACAAGTTGACTGTCACCCGTTGTCAAATGATATCAGGGTAGCTGATGAAGAAAGTAGTAGGACAATTTTAACGATAGCCAAAGTATTTAAGTTTGAGGATGAGAAAGTCGGAATGTGTAGAGTATTATCTGGAAGAGTTACTGTCGGACAGAAGTTGTACTTCTTAGGAGATAAAAATTTAAGGAAAAACAACTCAGAATGCGAGGATGATAGTAGTGAATTGGATTCAGATGAAATGAGTCCAGTAACTATAACGAAACTCTATATCATGATGGGTAAAGAATTAGTTCCTGTAACTTCTGCCAATACAGGACAAATATGTGGAATAACAATTGATAACACATTCAAAAGTATGACTATATGTTCAGAATTTATCAAAGATGGTGAAATTAGTTACAATATTTCACATACTGAACCTTTAGTTCATGTTTCGATAATGCCAACTATCCCTGGAAATGATGAATTTGAAGAATTGAAGGAGGCTCTCAAATTATTAACAGTCTTCGATTCATCTGTACGTGTCTTTGAGGCAGATAATGGAGAGTTAAATCTTGTAACAGCTGGTGAAGTTCACCTCCAGAAGTGTATAGAAGATCTTAAAGATCTTGGTCAAGTAAATATTGATGTCTCACCACCTGTTGTACCGTTCTTAGAAACTATTATTCCTGAAACAAATTTATCATATACGAAGATTGTTTTTAATCAAATGACTGAGTGTAATATACGAGGTGGTATGATTAGTATAAAACTAAGATCAGTGCCATTACCTGATGAGGTTTGTAGTATCATCCAAAAGAATAGGAATTTGTTGAAAAAACTTCGTGAAAAGAAAGTTGAAAGTGATGATCTTAAATGGATGAAATTTTACAATGATTTCAAGAGTGTTTGTGAGAAGAAACTTCCTGGATATAAAGGAACATGGTGGTATAAGAAATCAAAAGAAGACATATCAAAAATCGTTGACAAAATTTGGTGTTTTGGACCACCTAAAGCAATGAATAATTTGCTTATCAACAACATTGAGGGTGAATCAAATATACAAAGTAATATTTGGAGCGCCTCAAAAACACGCAGTAAATGGATTGATCAAGCATTTACTGGAGGTTTTGATTTAACAATGACATCAGGGCCATTAGCCAACGAGCCCCTGCGCGGTGTGGCAATTATTGTTGAAGAATTCCATATGACAGAGGAAGAGGTCGATTGTTCAATTCAGGGTCAATTAATTAGTGCCGTCAAAGGGACGATTCAAGCATCACTTAAGAAACATCCTTTGAGATTAGTTGCCGCAATGTATCGTTGTCTTATACAGGCCTCACCAAGTGTTCTCGGTAAGGTACATACCGTCATCTCACAAAGGAGGGCCAAGACGATTAATGAAGACATTAATCAAACTAATGGTCTTTTTCGAAATTGAGGCATATATGCCTGTTGTAGAGTCTTTTTCTTTTTGTGAGGATCTCCGTAAGAAGTCCTCTGGCATGGCATCTGCTACAATGGAATTTTCACATTGGCAGATTATTGATGAAGATCCTTTCTGGATTCCAACAACAGAGGATGAGAAGGAACATTATGGAGATAAGGGTGATAGTGTTAATCAAGCTAAAGTTTATATGGATAATATTAGGAGGAGAAAAGGATTACTTACTGATGAATTGATTGTTGTGAATGCTGAGAAGCAAAGAAATTTGTCCAGAAATAAATGATTTTATTTATATTTGAATGAAGTAGTTAAAAGTTTCTTATCTTTTTTAAATTTTCTAGAAATTCTATTTTTTGTCACTTTGTTTCTTGTTATGATAAAAATAAGACTTTCTTGAATTTTTTTATGTATTATTAATTGAATTTCTTTAATATTTTATAGTTATATAAATCGTGAGAATATTAGGTAAAGTTGAATATTATATAATTAAAATTGTACCAGGAACAATTTCCGATATTTAATATACAAACAACAAGAAGAAGTTAATAGTTGATATTTTCTCCTTTGAAACAAGTTATAGAAATTCCCGAAAAAGGGCATTATTTTATTATTTAAACTTCCTTCTTAATTCTTTAAAAAATAAAGTCAAGTAGTGTAGTTGTGGTAAAAATGTCTTTACAAGTGTTTCATATTTAATAATTTTTCCATAAGTAATTCTTTCTATTTAATATTTCCTTTCTTTTCATTCATATGTTTATTAATGTTTAATGAACTTTAATCTTTTATAATTTAAATCAATAAACATAAAGTTTATCAGATATTATAAATTTTAGGGTACAAGTTCCGGTAAAATTTACATTAATAAAAAGCTTTAAATAATATGATAAAAAGATGATATTTAATAGTGAAGTTACGTTATAACTCAAAAGCTAGAAGTTGTTTAGACCTTTTATTTAAAAAAAATGAGATGTCAAAGTATCTTTGAATTAAACTATTTGAAACAATACATCATTACATACAACACTTCTCTAACATTTTAATTAAAAGTATCTTTTATCATTCCTTTGATAGCAATGCTGTATACTTTTCTTTTATTTCTTAGATACATTCCATAATATATCAATAAAGAGATTTATAAAATGGGCAAAAATAAAAAAAATGAACTCTATTTTAGATGAGTATAGGTTTTTTGATTATGATTATTTGAAGTATTTTTATTGTCAATTGACGTATATAATACATATATTATTATATTTATATATATTAAACATTATACTAATTGCAGATGAAGTTATATATTGTTTTAATAATACATATATATAAAAATCTTAAACTATTCATGTGTAAAGTGTCATTTTTATCATACTTCAAATTTAAATATTATTAACTGGTAATTTATTAATTAATACCACTATATATTATGCTATGTAATCTCCCATGCTCTTTATTTATTTAAATTAAATATCCCACCAGAATTATTAATATTTACTTTTCTTGTGAAATCAAAATTTATATATATTAATTTTTTCCTTATAATTAAAATGATATATACAATTTATCCTTTAAGAATGTTTATGCTTAAGTATAAGTGTCTGTTATACTTGACTTAATTACACGCAAAAAAAAACAACATAAAGATTAGTGAATAGAATATATCTATGAAAGCTATCATATTCAAGGGGTATCATTAAAAATGCAACGTTAGAATTTTGGAATTTTGCCTAAACTAAAGTATTTAGAATGTTAATTATTTATTAGAGTACACTTCGTAATGTCTACCCCCACATATTTTTTATTAAGATTGCTTTTTTGATAGGGTAAAAAAAATCATTTCCTAATTTTTACGGACATCTTATTAACCTCTGATAGAATATAGATAAAATTTTCTAAACATACACCATCCATATGTATCTTTATTACATGTATTTATATTTTGTTTCTTATGATGAAATAAGATAAATTAAAACATACTTTGTCTACTTCTTTAAATTTAAATGAGAATAATTGTAGTAAGATACTTATACTGTTTCAAAGTTATAATCTACATGATATGTACATTATTTTTTAAGAAATATTGCTTCTACTATTCTTTTTTTAATCAATTTGTATGATTTTTTAGTTCGTCGCATTAATATTTAATTCATGTCGTCACATTGATTCTCTAACTTGTAGCTAGTCAATATAAACACCTGATATGAATGATTTTTGATTAAAGAAATGTTTTACTTTTTAACATGCTTGTTATATAAAAGTTTGATAGAATGATATTAAAGCATGCTATAATAGTTTATATTAATAACTATCTATCTTTTTTTTTCTTATTATGTATTTTGTTTCACTACATCTTTATATGTATTCCTATTTATAATTTAATTTTTAGTTGTATTAGATTAAGTATAATCATTATTAATTTATGAAAGGTATAATTAATAGAAGATAGTGTTCTTATAGAAACTTTTATTTAATATTATGTCTAAGATATTAAGTATATATACTCAAATTATATAGATATGAATGACTTCTTTTTCATCATTTCAATCATTTTGTTATGTTCTAATATCATTCATTATAAAATGATGGTATTTTACCATAAACTTTTAAAAGAGAAATAATCAAAGATTGTTAATTTTAGGAGTTATATTGTAAATATCATCAAACTAATTATTAAATCATTATATGACACCATTTAAATTCATTTCTATTGTTAGAAATTCATCATTTTTATTCTTTTTTAATAATAATAATAATATCTTTATTTTTTAGGTTTTTTTTAACCATCAATTTTAAAAGGGTTAAAATAACATCTCTTCTCGTTCTTGAAATTTGGTGTCACTCTAAAAACATCTTTTTCTGTGGGTTTTTATACTTCTTTCCTATAATAAGAAAGCAGACATAAAAATAGTAGTGTATTAATAAATATTATTCATAATTAAAAAAGGAAATGAATCCAGGTTTGTTTAATAAATAATATATTTTATTAGTATACGTTTGTACATATTCATTATCAAAATATTTTTAATGTTAATTTTATAGAAATAGTCATAGAACCTTGTGCTGTTTGCGGTGATAAGTCAACTGGCACACATTATGGTGTTATATCATGTAATGGTTGTAAAGTATGTTTATAAGATTGTACTTTTATAATACATTTAATTTATTTTTGAATATAATTATTTCTATGTTTTTAGGGCTTTTTCAGGAGGACTATCTTACGAAACCAGACATTTACATGTCGTTTTAATGAAACTTGTACAATTGATAAGAATTTCCGGTGTGCCTGTAGATTTTGTCGATTTAAGAAGTGTTTGGATGTAGGGATGAAGAGAGAAGCTATACAATTTGAGCGTGATAGTAATATAAGTCCTGGCATGAGGAGAAGTAACAGTTTAGATGGAATGGATAATTCTGGTCCAAACTCAAATAAGATGAATGGGAGTGAAACTCCATCTCCTACATTAATGGGTAGCCATGATAATGTTAACGTAGTAAATAATATGATGCAACCGCAACATGTGAGAATTAAAAATGAAGTTATTGATTTGTTAATGGAAATGGAAACAAGAAATAATAACGCATTATGTATGCATTACAGGTCAAGTGTTATCACTTCTAATTTGATAAACAATAGTAACGTTAATGGTGGAGTCGGTGGTGGAAGCATTGACTCAGTCCGTTGTACCACAGAGGAGCTAAATGAAATCTCAAGGACAACACTCCTATTGATGGTTGAGTGGGCCAAGAATATCCAACCATTTCCAGAGTTACCTATGGAAGATAAGATAATTTTGTTAAAAAATTACGCACCTCAACACCTAATTTTAATGCCTGCCTTTCCGGAATCCAGATTCAACAAAAGTTTGTCTCTTTAATAATTCATATATGTCTCAGGAACCGAAAGGGGGTGTAGAATTGAACTCCTTTGCAGCCTTCAAAACAAGTAGTATTACACCACGTGTATTAGATGAGATAGTTTGGCCTATTAGGCAACTCCAGATGAAGGAGGAAGAATTTGTATGTCTAAAAGCATTAGCGTTCCTCCACCCAGAAGCTAAGGGTTTAAAGCACGAAAATCAAATAAAGGTACGGGAGGCAAGGAATAAAGTCTTAAAAGCATTGTATGCTTTTATAAGTGCACAAAATCCAACAGAAGCTCCAACAAGGTATGGTAACATCCTCCTACTTGCTCCGGCATTGAAAGCTTTAACTCAGTTACTGATCGAAAATATGACTTTAACTAAATTTTTTGGTCTTGCTGAAGTTGATTCGTTACTTTCTGAATTTATTTTGGATGATCTCAATGACCAATCAAATACACCTGTGGCTTTACAGCAGCATTTACAAGGTGGTAGTATAAGTCGGATAAATGGTACTACCACTTCTAATGAAGATCATCAAGAGTAATAAGTTTGAAATGTTTTTTGGATATCTAGAATTCTTTTCCTGTATTGATTGTGGTACATTTTTTTTCCTCTTTTAATTAATAATTAATTTTTATAAATAAAATAATAAAAAAAATTATATTTATATAAGTGTGTTTGTATTTGATTCTAGAAATTATAGATTAATATGGATATATACACTTTTTTCAATCTTAATATACGTGTTGTAATATTTTAAAGAATCTGAAAAGGTGAAATCTTATATGTTCCATATAACATTTTTGACAAATATTACAATATATTTACAATAACCAACAACTATAATATCAACAAGTAATATGATAAAAACTTTGTAATTTTATTACAACGTAAAAAAGCTTTTTTTCCATCCAAAGTTCAATTTTACAAAGTGTAATAGAAAAAATTAATTGTTCTATGGGGAGGGGGTCTTTTTGACTACGACAAAAAGATTACAATTTATAAAGGTGATATATTATTTATTAATTTTAAAAGATCACAAAATACAAACTAGAATACTTTTTGATTAAATAATAATTTATTTAACTAACTGTATTATTTAATTGAATATTTATGATAAATAATTTTGTTTTTATATACTTTGAAAAAATATATTTATTATAAATTTGAATGATATATGTATTGTGTATTGGAATAGTTTAAAAATAATGTGTTTTATTTATTTAAATATTTGTTCATATGGCAATTGATAGGAAATATATAACAAACATGTAACATTACAAAGAATAATTTATAGAACATTTTGAATGCGTAAAAGAGTACTGTAATTAAATATTCGATAAAGGAATTTTGTTTAATTGTTTGAGAATTTTTTTTAAAATTATTAATAAGCTTTTGATTTTGTTTTAGGGTGTAGATAAATAAAAATAAATAAACACAGTTAATTAAAAGTAATTAGTTGGATTTTTAATAAAAAATATATCTCATTTACTTTGTTCAAAGTATTTCTTTTTAATAATTTCAAAGTGCTTTCCATTAAAAAACATCAAGATTAGAAAGGAATTTGTCATTAAATAGAATATCATTAAAAGTCTTTTTATAATAAATACATCATTATATCAACCTAAACTTACAACATAGCAACATATTTATACAAATAATACAATAAACAAAAGTTTACTTCTCATATTTCAAAGTGTAAATTCAAGTAAAATTTAGCTATTCTAAAAATAATTTTTTCTAACCTTTATATAATTAAAAATCCTATTTTTTTATTGACACGACAAAATATATCTTTACTATTATAAATTGTATATTAAATTTTGAGAGAATGAAGTTATTTGTCTCATAAATATTTATTCATTATCTGTATATTAGGTAATTGCAAAAACAAGATGATAAAAATTAATTGAAAAAATAAATAAATTGTTATAGTTATCAATCATTTTATTTTTATTTAATTTTATTATTGTTATTAGAGACTTAGAATAAAAATTTTAAAATAGGGACTCTTGTTTCTTTATGGGTAAGTAAAAAGGTAGTTATTTGAGGAATGATAGATAATAATTTTGATAGTTTTTTTTTGTTGATAAAAATTGAATATCAATTAATATTAAAGTTTATTGATATTTAAGCATTATAAATAAAAAATTAAGAACGATAAAAGTTGTTGATTAAGAAAGTTAAATATACAATAATATTTTTCACTCAATGAGTAAAAAGATATTAATGTTAAATTTTTTTATGATAAGATGATTTTATTATTGAAGAAGGGGATGTATTAAAGGTATAGACTTTTTCTTGTGCTTTAATCTTTATTTATATAATAGTAATAGATGTGTTTCAAGAAAAAAATAGTGTGGAGTCTAATGAAGTATGAATGTATGTTATCTTGTAAGTTTTCCTATGAATTTATTTTGTTATTTAATCTTGTGTTAATTTTAGTTTAATATTTTCCAATAATTAGTACTTGAAATATATATTTCCAATTAAATACCTAAAAATAAAACCATTAGAAAAATAAAACAATAGTTTAATTATTTATTCTCTTTTATATATCATTACAATTTATTTAAAAAAACTAATACACATACAATGTATAATAAAATGTTTATACTGTATTTTAATTTTTTTTATTTAACATATATTTTATAGATATTTTAAAATTGAAAATTATTTATTTCTTATCATATTTCTCCTCTTTAAATTATTAGATACTCTAAATTCTTAATCACTGTATATAACCCATAGTAAAAATATAAGTAAAATTAATCCTTTACTTTTAATATTGTATAATGTTGTCATTATTTACATTATATAGAAATATTTAAAAGCAATGATAAAAAGTAGTTAGAGTATATTATAAGTTAATACTATAAATGACAAGATAAATCTTTTTTTAAAATAACAAACTTATATTATTATTAATGGATGGTGTTTTGTCACTTCTTAAGAAATTTTTTTATGTATCAAAAAATAAAAGTCAATTTTACATTGTATATCTCCATATTAATGCGCAATTATAAAAACTAGATACCAAATATCTTTCGAAATTTTATATGTTAAAGTACATACAAGAAGTAATTCTAATAATCTTAATATTAAAAATAAAAGCTAGCATACTCTCTATTTCTTACAAACAAAATTAATATATAGTCAAAATTCATTTCAATGCCATGGTAAGTAAGAATACAAGATACCTTTTTCTTTTATCAATTAATATAATTAAAAATAAGAATAAAGTAATATAATAATACAACTACCTGTAATTAAATAAAAACAAAACTATTTTTTCAAAAACATCTTATTAACTCTATTTATATCAACTACTAATTGATATGTATTTAATCAAAATGATTAATCATTTTTGTTTTTTTGTTTTCCAATCCGATTAAAAATATTTTTTTCGTACTTAAATATATATAAATATTTTACTTTGTATATAAGATTGACATAAATTTTAATATTAAACATTGATATAAAAAATTATCAAAAGATGAGGAATAATTTAAAAGATTCTTTTATGTATGGAAGCAATGTAAAAAAAAGATTTATCAGGAAATTTTTCAACCGGCAAGAATTATTTTTTAAAGGTATATAAATTTTTGTTGGTTTTAATGAGTTTATAAGCTATTTCCATAATTTTGATGGTATCCTGTATGTCCATCTAAATCATATTTAACCATATTCCTTCCTGTTGATATTCCATTTATAAGTTCATCATCATCCTCTCCATCCTTTCTTATTCTCCTCCATTTAGCTCTTCTATTTTGAAACCATGTTTTAACCTATAAATAATATTAATATTGTTATTACAATTGGGAAAAAACGATAAATTTAGAACTATTTAACTGGTTATCGAAAAGTTAAGTATAATACTTAATACCCATTTTTGTACACTCCCATACAATCTAAACTCATTAAACAGAAGATTCATTTGGCAACTTGTTAAGTAAACTTAGTGTCAATTACTTGTTAATTAATAATGTAAAAAGAAATATATTACTTATTATAGTGATTAGATTTTATGTTTACAAACTTATTTATCTATTAAAAATATAAATCCGATATGTAGGTATAGTTAAAAGAAATATCATTAGATGTATAAATATGGATATGTTATTTATATGTTAACATTAAAGTTTATTTGATCATACTTACCTGTCTTTCTGATAGTGATAGTGATTTAGCTAATTTTTTACGTTCCTGAGGTGATAAATATTTATGATTATCAAATTTGTGTTCTAAGGCATCTGTTTGCTCGTTTGTGAAACGGATTTGGCCTCCCTTTCGTTTTTGGGATGATTTGTTCATGAATGGATTTAACCAAGGAAATCTTGGATCCCATGCTGAAAATGTATGTAAAATTATTAAAAATTATAATTTTTTTCTACAAAACAATATTTTGTAGTAAAACAAACAATTTACTTACAATTAACCATTGGTAATCCACCGGAACCAATTTGTTGATGTGCCTGCATAGCCATGGTAACATAATTTACAGCATTTTGCCAATTAGGATTTGGAAACCCTCCATAAGGATTATTATTATTCCCATTCATAGATAGTAGAGGATTTTGATTATTATTATTAGCTGTTGCTGCAGCTAACATTAACATAGGATGATTATTAGACATATTATTAATTAACGGTAATTGTAGACCAGCTGTCATGGATTGTAAAGGATCAAATGAAGATTCTGGTGTAGATGATGATGTAGATTGTTGTGAACAATCAGGTGATTCAGTTTTGAGATTACCATTCTCTACTTTATCTCTAGGGTTCTGAATAACATCATCTTGTTTCAGAGATGGGTTCAGTAAATTACATATAGAAAATCCAATGGGAAAAGATTTGTCAGTTGATGAAGCCATCATAGAAAGATAAGAAATGTGAAATGAAGATAATTTGACAAAAAGTTACTATCTATTAGCTAGTATAAATTGGAGGCGTGTCGTACAGTAATGAATAATAAAGTGTTATTTCTAATATACATATGTACCTCCTTAATGTAAATATTGATGATTGTAGTTAAGAAAGTGATAATCTTATATGAAGCACAACTATTGCTCATGAGTTTTAATTGATATGAAAATTGAGTAACAGGAAACGAAACAAAATAAAATTTAAAAGTAATTTAATAGTATAAAAGTAATTTTGCTTAATATTATGTATCGCAATTAATATTTTAAAAGTTTATGTAATAAATTATTTTTTATTTAATGAAACTATTATTTTAAATGATAAATGATATAATATCCTTAATACATTATAATAAGATTAGTAAAGTTATTATTAGCTTCATGTAAATGCTTCGTCCTCTTTAATTACACAAGTTGCAACAAAAAAAAGTAATTAATTTGCCTCATACCAATGTTATTATAAAATATAACCACGATAATTCTCAAAAATTTTATAATACTTCAAATACTCAATCAAAAGATGATTCTCTTTATTAAAATAATTAAATGAAAATGTCTTTACATTCTTAAGAACATTTTTAATAAACTCTTCAAAGAATGTACTCAATTTGCTTAATAAATCTAGTATCACTCATACCCAGGATCAATTACAAATATTATTGCTGATTCTCAATTGAAAGGTGTATTGTATATCAATGACAACAAATGAACCTTTGTATTTTTCAAGAGGCTTTGATCGGCAAAATTAATCTAAAAGAGTTAAGAGTTTGTTGATATGAGGAGACCGGATTAACGCGGTAGTAGTAGAGACATTAAAAATACAGTACAAATTACTTTATTGCAACCCATACATTGATATTAACAATAAAATCACTTAATAGTCGTTTATTAGTATTTCATTAATATCGTTGATAAATATTGAATACTTATAAAGTAATTTAATTACAAAGAAAAGTAAAAAAAAGAAGATCATTTATTTATAACTCAAATATTTTTAATTAATGCTATGCAATTAATTTTTCCTCCCATCATATTATGGTGTGTTTTTTTTAATGTTATTTCAATAGATAAAATGACAAGATATTACAAATCACGTTATTTATGTGATTCTTTTTAACATTATAAATTCTTTCAATTATTTGAAGTACATTACATTTGTTTAAAAGTTAAATTTGACATAAATTAAGGGACTAACAATCTTAATTAATTAGATTATCAAAGCAAACAATATAAGAAGATTTTTATTGTAATGGTATGAATTTCCCATAGTATAACAACAAGCTTATTATTAAATTAATCTTTTAAATACAGTAGTTGAAGTCAATATTTATTTTGAAAATGATGCAGCGTTATAATTCAATTAATGTCAATCAACAAAATGTTTACTTTATGTGGTCATGACATTAAATGACCAGGATGAGTGCCATTAGTTAATGATGAAGATTTTGATATTCTGATGTAATTGATAGGATTAAATCAAACTTCAAGTGGTAAATGAGCCTAAGCAAATAGAAATTAGATGGTAATTTGTCATGTTTTCTATTTATTAAATATTCATCTATTATAATTTAGTGATAAAGTAACCTGAAATATAATATTCAATTGATTCTTTGAAGACCAATGAAATGATGACACAAAAAGAAACAATATATTTGGAGAATGTTGGGTTTAATGTCCTTTGAATTTGGATATGTGAAAGAATTATCATTAATAAATATAAAAATTCAATTGACCAATGCTCTTCAATATTCCATATATTAACTAATGTTTTGTATGCATAACCTACAAAAAATACTAATTTTTAAAGTACAATTATGTTTTAATACCATAAGACCCCAGAACACAACTAGAAAAGTTCTTTCTGTATGAAATAATTTGTGATACTCCTCTCCCAACAATAAAGTACATGAACTTTAAAAATAAACAATAAAAAATATATCCCATAATTATTTGAGTTAATACAATATAAAATAACAAAGCAGAATAATGAACATCAACATTATCACTTTCACCTATACTTCCTTTAATCATATTATACCATTTTACAAAAGTTTCATTTATCAATAACACCAAAACAACGGTAAATTTATTTGTAACATCCTCATTGATAAGAACATGCCTGTATGCTCTTATATTTTGGAGGAAAAATATCAATACAAATTAATGGATAATCATCTTCGATGTACTTATCAACATATCCTTTGCAATATTTCTAAAAATATTTCCTTCGCACATTTACAATTATTCATTCATTCACTTACACAAATTGATAGACGAATGGTATTTTTATTATATTGATGGTAAAGGTTATCAGCATTCCTCCCACAATTAATACAAATTTTTTGTCTCTTATCTAAAATCATCTATTAAAAATTAATATAATTTTTACATTAACAAATAATTAAAATTACTTTTTTTAAACTTTTGCTATTCACTTAACATTATTGTCAATATTTTTCTGACTATATTTAATATCAATAAATAAAGCTTACTATCACAAATTAAACAATCTTAAAAAATATCAACGTCAATTCTTAATACTTTTTTACATTATCGCATTCCCACTCTTCTTCTTAAGACACATTAAATGATGGCCGCTTGATCCAAACCGCGCAATTTTTAATTTCCTGGTTGTCAATAGTGGTCAGCCTAATGGTGTTTGCTAGTTAAAATTAATAAATACATAATGTATGAACCTATAAATAGTATTTTTCTAACCTTTTTTAGTGATAACAAAATATTTATAAGTTTTTATATTCCATAATAATGTTGGATATCTTAATGTAAATATCCATTGTTTTATAAACCAATTATTTATCAATATATTACTTTCATTATAAAAAATAAGTACATTTATCATAATATTTCATTTTATCATCTTACAAAAATTAATAAACTAATATTTAAAATATCCTAATCGTACTTTAGATAAGATATTTATATGTTATTGAAATATTTATAATAAATAAATAGGTATTATAAGATTCTTAGTAAAAACATTTTCTAAGATATTCAAAATGATAATATTAGATATTTAAGTTATTTAAAAATAAAAAAAAAGTTTATCTTGAATTTAAATAAGCTATTAATCTTACGTTTTTGCTGAAGTTTCTTATTTAGAGAGACTTTTTATAATTTTTCTATAATTTTTCGTATTTTATAATAATTTTCTTGATAATATTTTTAAAATTCTTAAATGTTTATTTTCCGAAGGTACCAATTACAATATAAAAGTACGTATTATATTCATTTATATTATAATATTTATATTAATATAAATTTTTTGTTAATATAACTTTTAAAAGGTTTGATTCATCAAAAAATTTGTCATATTCAGAGAAGCAGAGCCTGTACCTTTCAATTCTTTATCTCCATAAACCAATAGGGCTAGAGTATTACAAATTGAAAATGAGTATGTACAAAAAACGTGGCATACAAGCAGAAGATATGTATTCTCTAGTTAGAGACAAAGTGTATCAGCGTCACCCGCATCTTCATCTTATATTTCCCCACATACATTCAAACATTTGAAATGTGTTTGTATATTGAAAGGTTCTCGCATCGGACACAACGTATCATTTCTGAGTGTAGTTTGCCTTTTTTATGTTATTTCTTGTATTATTTTATCATGAAATATTATTATATATCTATATTTTTATTAATTAATGTTAAATACATTTTAGAGATTTATTTCAGAGCTATAACGTGGTGCTAGAGAAATTGGTATATTGATATTTTTATGCATACTCAAGTATTAACTTAACCAACAATGACTGATCCGTTAGATTCAGACCACGAATTAAGAATAGATGAATCCCCTGAAAATGATAGTGACATTTTATGCATAGGAGAGTATAATATTCCAGATATTAAAAAAAGTACAAATAAAATTTGCAATAAATCCGATAATTCTGAGAAGCACGACAAAAGTAGCAAAACTTTAGAGAATAAGAATGGAGATAATAATCTAGAGGATAATATTAAGAATAATAATGAAGACACTGTTAAGGATGAACTAATATTTTTTAAAAATAATGAATTTACAGATATAACTAAGAAGGATGATGAAAAATTCCCAATTTCTTTTGAAAAAAAAGCTGCTTCTTATTCTCCAAAGTCAAATGAAGATATAAACAGTATAATAAAGAAGGATTTTAAAAAGAAAGATCCTATAAAGGATATAAAAGATTTGCATAAAGGTTGGTGAACAACAATTTTAATTTTTGTTATTATTTTTTTCTTTTTTATAGAAATTATTTTGAAACCATCAGCTGAAGGATTGCTAAAAGTACCAGAAAATCGTAATTCAACTGATGAAACTAGTATTACTACTAACAATCAATATATAAATCGTACTAGTCGTGCTTCTTCAGTGTGTAGTTCTTCATCAATGCAAAGAAATAAAAGAAAGTCTAATACACCTAAACATGTCAACTTCATCTCTGAACGCATAAATAGTGCATTTGAAGAAAATGAATTACAAAAACAAAAGATACTTGACATATTACAGGGTGCTGCTTCTGTAGAACCAGAATATAAATATAAGGCTGAAAAAAGGAAAACAGATGATGAAGATAATGTAGTTGAGGAAAAGAAAATTCGTGAAGATAAGAATATACAGCTAAATAATACTATTGAGAAAGAGAAATCACCTATAGCAAAGGTATTAATTAATGCAGAATCTACATTAGGAAAGTTATTAGTTGAAAAGGAAAAGGATAAACCTGAGGATAAACTAAAGGAGGTACTTTTGAAGAATTCCACTAATATAGCGTCACCAAAAGATGCCAATTTTGCTCCAATAAAACCAAAACCACCACCTATGATATTTAAACCAATGAAAAATCAAACTTCAACCTTTTTATCCTCTCAATCTACCTCATTAAGCGGTACTAAAAGTCCAACAAAGAATTCCATACCTCCATTACCGAATAATAAAGATAATTCTCCATTAATAGGTAGTGGTAAACAATTAAATGCAATTGCTCAACTGTCTAAGAATATTACAAAGGTAAATGGTCAACCTCCAGTAAAATCTGCACAAGATAATGATGTACCACAAACAACCTTAACAACACCCTCCTTATCAATTGCTCCACAGTCCAAGAAACGTACACAATACCATAAAATGATGAATAGGAGTCAAGGGGAACCAACAGTTCGCGAGATGTTATCACCACAAATAAAATATTCACGAAATAAGACGGAACAACAAACACAAAATATAGTTTCACGATCCAATGGTGTTATGACACAGAATGCATCATTTATAAATTATCAAAATAATATTTATCCCCAGCAGATGCTTGTAGCATCAACAGGTTATCCTAGTTTCTCAGGTCAACCAATATATTCCAATGCACCTTATAGTTATTTTGTACCAGCTTCAAGTAGTTTATCAACACAGATAATTAATGATTCCTCAACACCACCAAAATTGGCACTAGTAGGAGAAAATACTAATAATGAGGTAAATGGTAATAAGGTTGAAACTGATGAATTTAAGGAGATGCCTGATATTCAACATACAAAAACACAGGTTAAAGATGATAATGCGAGTGCAAAAGAGAACAGTAAACCATCAAAGATAAAAAAACTTGTTGATGAAAAAGATATTGAGGAGGTAAGTAGAGCTTTTGAGAAGGAGGCTGAAAAATGCAGTGGATTACGAGGTGGAAGAAAACGTAAGGTATTAAAACATTCATTGGACGGTGGTACAATGATTGAAGAACACCCAGAACCACCAAAACACATTCTTAAGAAATCATTAGAGAAGATTGTACCCAAAAATCTTATCGAAAATGCAAGAAATTCTAGGGATAAAAAGAAACTGAATGTTCCAACACCTGAAAAAAGGAAAGGATCATCAAAAGAGATCCAACGCCTTCTCGATATGGATTTTGGTGTTGGGAAATCACCATTTGAGGAAACAAATTATGACAAATATACACAATCTATATTAAAACTGAGTAGAGAAAGGGAAGAAGCATCTTCTTGTGAAAGTTTTGATACTTCAAAGAAAAAGAATTGCCTCAAGTGTAATGGTCCTTTACCGACACCAAGGACAAGGAAATCTGATGTTAAATTTTGTTCTAAAGATTGTGAAAAGCAATATAACAGTAAAAGTAGTAGTAGACGATCTCTTAGAGACAATGTCTCGATATCATCAAATGATGGCCCAAAATCTGAACCATCATCATCACCTGCAAAGGAAGTTGTACCTGAAGTTAAGGGAAATGAAATTGCTAAAAAAGGCAGGGGTGGAAGGAAAACTAAGGGTATTGTTAAGAATGATGAACCTACTATTGTTGAGACACCTAAAACATCAAAGAAACCCCCAACACCAAAACAATCTCCAAATGTACCAGCACCAAATTTGGTACCAGAAGTCACACCAGATCAATCTATATTCAAATCACCATCCTCCAAATCCGTTACGGAGGAGGATAAAACACCAATGCCAGTACTTGAAAGTGTAAAATCTCCCTCATCCTCTCCCCAAGTGACACCAAAAGAGGTTGTTGCCAACTCAATATTCACAATTGATGGATTAGATGTTAATAAAGTAAAATCATGGACTCCAAACGAAGTAATGTTATGGGTTAATGCACTTTGCAAGAATGATCTAGGACAAATATTCAAAGATGAAGAAATTGATGGTGAATGTCTACTTATTCTAGATAAAGAAACATTAAAACAACACTTACAATTCAAAGTTGGTCCAAGTATGAAAATTCTAGAAGAAATTAAGAAATTGAAGGAATTACAAAAGTTATCATAAAATTTTGTGTATTTCTCTCGTCTCCTCGGTATTCTCTTTATTATGTTTTTTCTAACCTTTCCCCAAAGGGGAAATTTATTTTTTTTTAAGAAATCACCTTGCAATATTCTTAAATGTATAAAGATAATTTTTTTCTAATAATTTTAATGTACAATCGTCCCACCTAACCTTTTTTTTAACCATTGTACGATTATTAAATAACATAATTTTAAAGTTTTTTTTTGTTAACGTAATAAATTTATCACTTGCCAGAATAAAGTTTTTAAACTCATGTGAATGATAAATTTCCTATCTAAAATATTTATTAAATTATATTTCAACTTCCTTATATTTATGGTACAATAAAAGAATTAAAATATAATCAAAAATTTCTCATTATCACTACATTAACATTACCGTCAAAAAATAATCTTACTATCGGTTGTATCATACCCCTAATACATGATACGACTACAAAATAATTTGAAATCTCCTTTTATATTGATAATAAAATACAAAATAAATCTATATAACCGATAAAAGTAAAGATATGTTAATAAAATATTAGATTACAGATAAATATTGTAGTAAAAAAAATAAAAAAATAATAATATTTTATTTGTAACATCAAAATTGATAATTTTTGCTTTCCAGTTGGATAGAGGCATTTTTATGGTGTGTTCTTGTTGTAGATAAAGTTTTCTTTGACACTGTGGTGAATTTCATGACTGATAATCTTGCTTCAGGTGATTAGGAGCAAAAGAGGTCAGTTAAAAATAGAAAAATTAGATTATAGGGTACAATTATACTTTTTGTGGGATGAAAAAAGTTACCTCGTTACATGAATCCTGATAGAAGATTTAGCATTTATAAAGTGAATTAAAAAATGTATAAATCACAATTCCTATAAAATTCAAACTTTCTGATAATAAATAAACTAATTTAATTTATAAAATATTACAAACTTCTATTACTAAGTTAATTTTCTACGATATCAATTACGTGCAAACTTTAATGTCTTCTTTTTTCACCCCCGACATACTTCACCATCTGAAAAGTTATTATTAGTGATGTATTTTAATTTATGACTTCTCTTTACAAAAACTAATTATAATTAACTTTCTTTTGCTGTTAATAATGATAAATTACTATAATTCCAGAAGTTAATTGATTTACTGATAACTTTTTACACGTTATTTAATTAAAAAAATTTAATAAAGTTTATCACTAATTGGTGTTGGTAACTTAGATAATATTACTTTAATATCATAGCCAGAGAGAAAGAAAATAACACATAATAATTAGAAAGATACTGTTGTTGATAAAAAGTTCTATAGTTTTCCGGTTTTTTATATAACATTTGAAGCTCTATTTTTTTCAGCCACAACTCTTAAGAACAATACCCTTTGTCTTTTTTTTATTATTTCCCACGCAGTGTGGTAACATCCACAATGTTTAGCTGCCTGCAGCTATGTAACATTCATTTGCATAATTAAAAAAATGTCATCATATATAATAAATTTTAACGTAAAAAAGTATGCTTTCCTCTATGTAATAACAGTTGCACTATAACTGATACAAATAAACTATTATCAAGTGCTAATATTTGTACGGAATTCCAAAGAATTTTTAAATTCAAAGGAGTGACAGTGTTTATATTCAAAATATTTCATTAAACTTCTTTTGTATCTTGTCAAGAAAAGACCTGCGAATCATTTAAAAACACATTATTTTTTTAAATATTTTTGGTGATTAAAGATGAGTGAGGAGATTTCACTTGGAGAAGGTGATGTTAATAGTCTTGAATTGGATAAGATTCTTGTCCTCGTTGATGATACAGGTATACATGAAGATTCTTCATTAGAAAATGGAAATTTTAATGATAATTCACTACCGTATGATGGGAATGAGTATATTCGTGAACCTTCCAGGGTGAATGAAGGGAATTCTATGATTTCACAGGGAAGTGATTATAATACTAAGGAAAATGATAGGTTATCAAAGTAAGTTTTATTTATTCCATCAAATTTATATGTTCCTATACCTTAGTCGAGATGATATGATGGATGAGGACTTGATTAACAACTTCATAGATGATGACGATGGTTTAGTTGATGAGTTGGATAAACCAAGAGTTACAACAATCTTCGACCACCCAAACACGGATTCAAGTTTTATAGTCATCGTCCCTTTAGCTGAGGAGCGAGGATTTGAGATGGTCGTCGACAGTGTTGTTAAAGAGATTGAAAAGTACATGAGTGGTCGATCTTTGACTTTTTATGTTGAACCATTAAAGAAGTTGATAAGGAATCTAAATTTGCTTACCAGTGAAATTAAAATATCAATTAATATGAACGAGAATACTGATGAATTGTTTAATGCTGTTAAGGGATTAGCTAAGTCATTAATTGAAACTACGAGATTGGATTGTTCAGTTAAAATCAGTCAAACTTTCTACACATCAATCGTTTTTAAGTAAGTTCTAGAGAATAAAGTTGTTTATCTAATTTCTAGTCCTAATGATGGTTTACTACCAGTTGAAACTATGCGTTTTGGAAACATCTTACATCCAAATAAGTTCATCTGTCACAGGGTACACGAAGCAGCTGATTTTGATAAGTATCGTAGATTACTTAACGCCTTCCATGGATCTGATGACTTACCAAATAGTATTATTCTCGATTTGGAACACGATAAAGGTGAATTTTCTTTAAAATTCGGAGCAAATACATTTCTAAAGAAAGATCCATATGCTGAGGAGGAGGAAGCCAATGAAGTTGTGATTAACCTCTTCGCAAACTACATCGCCTTCAGGAAGTTTATATTCTCAATCCAAAATAATCCCAACGGTCTATTGGATGTAGAATTGTATTTTGTCCTCAAACACCCACTTCAAGTCCGTTGCTGGAGGTATGCTAAGTACAAAACTGCTGGGGAACGTATGAGTAGAATTAATATGCTCCGTGTCTCGACGTGGAACAACTGTGATGATAATTTTAATAACATCCCAATAAGTGAAGCTTTTGTTGTTAATGTATCTCTAAAGGGATTAAAATCCGCTCAATTATATGGGATTGTAAATAGATTTTTGGCAAGATCTGATTGTGAAGCTGAGTACCGTTGTATGGATGTGATTAAGATTTCTGTGGATGATTATGTTTCTGATCCTGTTGACGATCCAATTTACAAAAAAAGGATAATGGATTTACCGTTTGATATAAAATACCTCATATCAGCAGTTTTCATGAGGAGTGGATTCATAAAAGATGACTTGTTGCTTGATGTCAATAAAAGAAATGAGTTCATAAATACTGTTCTTCAGTATTATTCTCAAGATAGTATCTTGACAATAGATAGTTTGGAGCGTCTTATTAAACAAATAGATAAACAAGGTATCTCGGATTCTGTAATAAACATGTTGATTTACCTTCATAATGAATTTGAGATAAGTGGAAAGCAAATTATACAAATACAAGAGGACCAAAGCCGTAGTGGATTCGTTAGATTAAGGAAGCTAGTCATAACTCCGACAAGAACGTTACTAATGCCACCGGAATATATAATGTCGAATCGTGTTTTGAGATATTTTGATAAGAATGGTGAACGTACACTTAGAGTTGTTTTCCGTGATGAGGATGGAGCTAAGATGAGAACTACAAGTACTGGTGACTACCTTATCAAACTTACAGTTGGAAATTGTTTAGCAAAAGGATTCACAATATGCAAGATACAATTTTCTTATCTTGGTTCTTCTAACTCACAAATGAGAGATAATGGATGTTATTTTATTGAGAATCAAAATGGTTTGGAAGTTACTCACGTCAGAAAGACTATGGGACATTTCAGAAGAGAACCAATACCAAAATTAATGGCACGTATTGGTCAATGTTTTACACAAGTTCATGTTTGTGATAAAATTGAGATTACCAATTCAATGATTGGATTTATTGAAGATTTTGAAGGCGGATTGTTAAAGAATGGAAAGTCATATATCTTTTCTGATGGTTGTGGACTCATCTCATATGCCATGATGACGAGGATTGCTAAAGATATTGGAGTATATCCTATTGTTCCATCATGTATACAGTTTAGATTTCAAGGTATGAAGGGTGTACTAGCTATTAGCGAAAAACTTAATTCTCTAAATAAAGCGTTCGAAAATGCCAAAGGAACTGTCATGACACAGACGGCATTCAAGAAACTAGCCTACCTCTCACAACTACACTTTCTATTCAGACCATCACAGGAGAAATTTTATGCACCATGGGCAAACAAAATTGAAATCGTTAAACATTCTGCTCCAACCGTCGTATGTTTGAATAGACCTGTAATTAATATTTTGGATCAAGTTTCATTGAAACAAAATCCACTAACAAATGAACGTATAAGAGAACGTATCCATCAACTTTATGATCAAAATATATTTGAAGCAACTGAACCTTTGATTGATGAATTCCATCTAAGGACTAAATTAAATGAATTCCCAAAGTTTTTAAACTTCAAATCACTTCGTTTTGATGATGGTTTTACATTGACAAGAGAACCTTTCTTCAGACAACTTCTTACTGCAAGTACTGTATTTACTATTAAGAGTATAATGAAACGTATGAAAATTAAAATTCCTTTTTTCCTGGGACGTACTATGTTTGGTGTCGTTGATGAAACTGGAATTTTATCTCCAGGACAAGTATTTTTCCAGTATACACATAACATTGATCAGTACAAAGATTCTAATAATGACAGTTTTGCTAAGATTCATGTTGGAAGAGTTATGGTATCAAAGAATCCTTGTACTAATGGTGGTGATATAAGAATGTTTGATGCTGTTGATATAAAACAATTACACCATCTTAGAGATGTTATTGTTTTCCCAAGTTGTGGACCAAGACCACACCCTGATGAGATGGCTGGATCTGATTTGGATGGTGATGAGTATTCTGTTATATGGGATGAAAGATTGTTCCTGGATAATAATGAGAAGGCTTTTGTTTTCACAAGTAATGTAGATAAAAATCTTGCTGATGCTAATATAGGAAATTTGGATGAAGAAATGAGGAATTTCTTGGTTGATCATATTAGACAAGATTCTATTGGTCTTATTGCTAATGCTTTACTTGTTAACTCTGACATTTATGGTATTGACAGTAAAGTTTGCCAGACAATTGCCCAGAAACATTCTATTGCAGTAGATTTTGCAAAATCTGGTGTTTATCCTCCACCATTGACAACAAAAGGAACTAAAAAGAATCCACCAGAGTTACCGGAACGTTTCCCTGATTATATGGAGAAAAGAAGATTCCAATCATATGAAAGTCCTCGTTTACTTGGTCAACTTTATAGACGTCTTAAGAAAGTTGATGATATTCTTACAATTTCTTTAACACGTTGCTCAAAGGAAGAGATAGAAATTGATCCAGAATTCGTTGTTGAGGGATGGGAAAAGTACAAAGATGTTGCTTTAGCTAGATATCGTGCTTATAAAGCAATGTGTGGTAACATTCTCGAAAGTTACAGTATCGAACACGAATTCCAGTTATTTTCAAGTTCATTCCTTAATCTCAAAAACCGTATCAGTGATGCGGATAATGATGATTTATCGCAATATAATACAGCCCATGTTATTGAGTCGAGATTAAAGAATGTTATTGCTGATGTAAGGACAACATTCTTTCAACAGTTTGAGGAGGGGAGATTATGGTTACAAAGGACTGATAAGAAGATGCCTAACGAAAATAGCGAGGTTTTTAGGATTAGACAGATACTTGAAAGAGATTATATATATCCATCTGAGGAGATGATGAAATTAGCTAGTGCTTATTATATGGTATCGTACACAGATAACCATGAGAATCAATTCTTATCTTTTCCATGGACATTACGTGACATATTGGTAGCAATGAAAGTTAAAGCTAGATCTAATCCTAATCGTATTATAACGACACGTCAACCATTAGCTGAGGAGTTGACGATAAGAATACTTACATTCTCCAAAAAACACCATCTTTTTAAGGAGTTTCAAGCAGGTTTTGGTTCTCAGGGAAGGTATTGTCCTTTGTTAAAGAAATTTATTGCACACTATAAAGGTCTAGATAGTTTGTTATTCTTTGTCTGTAATTGGGCTTCAACAAACGAACAACTAAGTACATTTTTAAATGTCGAACAGATATGTATAATATTTTTAAAGTTCCTAACAAATACATTGATAAAAATGAATTGTGAATCTGTTTCACCTAATTATTTACCATCAATTATTGATGCTAACTCTCAACCCCAGGATTTATCAACGATGAGACATAGTATTGGAAGGAAATTCCTAGATTTTTTACGTGTTATCTCTCTCCAACGTTTTAGAGACTTGAAGTATTTAAGACTAGATCAACCAAATACAGGATATGATTTGACACTAGTAAACAAGGAATGGGTTTACCTTCATAATCATGGTATGGAGACATATCTCAAGATATCTTTATCAAAGAATTTTTATCATGTTTTACCATTCTTATCAGAGTATACAAATGAAAAGCCAACACAAGAGGTTATTGCTGATATGGAACCATTTGTTGTTGAGGCTAGTGGACAATATACTGAAGAAGAATTGAAAAGTATGATATCATCACTTCGTCAAGTTATTGGGATTAAACATTTATCATTACGTAATATTACTAGAGGGTCAAAAGGTAAAACACAAAGGTATATGGTATCAGCTGTTGGGACATTAAAAGAGAGGAATGCTGTTAAATATCATTTATCAGGATCCAAATATCGTACAGTCCCATTCTTTAATAATCATGCTGCCTTTACTGTCAATAATTATATCGATATTGAATTAGCACTATTTTTAGCTAAAGAATGTTAAGAAAGGAGAGTGTATATTTCTATATAATATTTTAGTTGTAAATAGATGTTTTTTTATTTGTTATCTATTATTAAGTAATTAATTAATTGTTTTAAATGTTTAATTAAAATAAAGTTTCCAAGAAAAAAGACACTTTAAAACGGCTAATAGTTTATTATTTAAATTTATACATAATACAACATATCATAAAAGAAGTAAAAAAAATGTACAGGGTATTGAAAATCTTGATTATGTGATATCATTTAACTTTTAAAAAATAATTAAAGCACAACAATGATGAGATAAAAAGTGATAAATTGTTATGATATTCTCATTCAAAATACGTATACAGTTCCAGACACTTATCTAAAACATTTTCATCGGTGGTAAAAAATAGTAGAAACTATTTTAATAGCTATGTTTAAAATGTTTGCTAGAGGAATCATTTCCATCTATGACACTTTTTCTCTTCCTTCCTTTCTTTTCGGTGTCATCAATAGAGAAAAAAGTCAAACCACCCTAAAAAGTAAAAATTTATATATATATGATAGATATTATATAGAAGTAATATTAAAAGAAAATCTTACCACTAAAAGAGGTATAGCAGGTGTTGCATTTAATACTTCAATAAATTTTTCGAGATCATTCAACTTTCTGAAAGCAACAATACCAATACCTTCTGAAAATGAATCAACAAAATATGGTGTTAAGCCTTTTGAGGTGCAAAATTGTAGCAAATCATATGGTGAACAACGGGAATCCAATTCTACAAGTTTTAGTGAATAAAATCCGTCATTATTATTGTTATCATTATTATTGTTGTTGTCGAATGAGTCTGGTTCCACCAATTGTTTATCTTCATCATCATCCATTATATCTGAGTACATCTCTTCTTAATAAGTTTTATTTTTAAATATAGACTATAATAATAAATAAATAAATAAATATAATATATATTTAAGTTGTGATAAATTATTAAATCTTAAAATATTTGATAAAATAAATAACAAAGTATAACTTTTAAACAAGAAATCAAATTTATACACATTATATAATAAGTGAAAAATATAAAATGTTATAGTTAACTAATTTTTACAACAAAAATTTAGAGATGTAACTAACATACAACTAGAAAAATAATATTATTTCTCATACAAACAATATATATTTTATACAAAAAAAAAATTTACAAAGTGATAAATTTTCTTTTTTATAGAGCAAATCAAAAATTTGAAATTGCATAATAAAAAATAGTTGGAATATCGTTTCTTATAATAGCTATTGTCAGATGATAGATATAGGAATATATTAAATAAAAGTAAAAGTTATAGGTTGATTAAACAAAGATTTTATATCATAGTATAAAGTTATATTTTAATAATCTAATATTTTTATTAAGCGATATAAAAGGAATATAAAAATAAAGTCTAATGTTATTCTTTATGTTTTTTATTTTATACTAATATTTTGCTTCTAAAGTCTTTTGTTTACCTTCGGATATTACAATAGAAATTTATTATAACTTTCAAATAGTTATTATTTAATTATAATAATAAAATTAGATAACAATACTATTAAATTGTTTAAAAGTTGTAGAGTTACAGACAGTTGTACAATTTTTATGGAAGATAGTTTATCTAATGATCTTTTTTCAAACACTTCTGGTATGTTTATTTATTTTTTGTTACTCTTTTTTTATGTATAACTTTACATACATTAAATTTATTACATATAAATATAAATTATTTTTTTGACTATTCCAGAAACTAAATTTTATTTTCGGGATTTAAAGAATTTATATAATAAGAATTCAACGACATTAGGTATTATGGAAAATTCCTGTTTCAACGATGATGAAATATGTGGTGTTATTCAAAGGAAAGATTTAGTTAAAAATATTGATGAGATAAAATGTAAAGAAAAATTCCAAATAGTAAAACCAAAGACAACATGTATAGGTTGTGAAAAACATGCTGAGCTATACTGTTGGACCTGTCAATACAACTCCTATGAACCACTAATAAACTTATACAACAAAACATTAAAAGAAAATGAAACATTACAGGAGGAGTTATCTTCAAAGATAAAAAAAAGAATGGAAATTGGAAGTAAAATATCATCAACAGAAATAAATATATCAGATATAGAAAAAAAAATAAAAGAAAAAAAGTACTCTATCTATTTATTGGGAAAAAGAAAAAAGCAATTGGAATATTCTGTAGAAGGAAGAAGTAAAAGGATTAAAGACTTGAAGGAAAAAAATAATTATGCTAATGATTATAAATTATTATTGATAAAGAAAGTTAATAAGCATGAGAAGCAATTTAATAATTCATCGAAAAATATCAGTAGGAGAAAGTGTGAAAGAATTATTTGTTTGTTATCTAATATTATACCTATTACGAAGATTCAAAGGTATATTGAATCCCCTGTAAGAAGTGACTCAGTCGTTAAGATGATTAAGGAGGCTGCTAATGATATTATACCACTGGATTATAGAGCTCTCCTTAGTAGTAGTGAGAAAGTTGCTTATGATATTTATCAGGTTTGCGGATGTGAGATACCTGAATTAGATAAATATAAGAATTTGAAACAGCAAATTAATAATGGAATCTATTCTATGAATATTGAGTATAAGAAACAACTTGCTGCTTTGAATTTCCTCTTGTTCTTATCACTGAAACTCTAGTTCCATTGCTTAACGTCATTTTACCATTCCAAGTACGTTCTTAATGTGGTTTTTATTTATATTATCTTTCTTTTACTTTTTAGTTTACACTTAAGACAGTTATGGATTGTGATTCCTGGGATCTTGAACATTTCGAAGGGAACATGGATAAAATTAAATTTCGTCATAACATTGATATGTCTACAGGCTTCAATGCCTCAAGAAAAGATACATTTCTTAAAACCAATGAAAAATCTAGTAGAATTGAAAGTTTACTGTAACGATTGCATCAAGAATGGTAATCTTGTCCTGTACCCACAAGCATTTAGTGGTAAATTAAAAGAAAAATATTGTGAATTGTTTGGCGAAAATAAAAAATATACAGAAGAGGTAATGATAATCATTAAAAGTCCTTTTTTTAATCTTTTTTATTTAAGTTTGCCGATGATTGGGATCTTATCTAACTAGTACTAATAATACAAAAGAATAATCAAAAGTATGGGTGAATTTACAAATATATTTATATTTTTTAAAATACTAAAATAAATAACTCAATTTTTTCATTTTTAACGTTATATTTAAATAATTCATGAAATGTTAATTTTGTTATTTCCTTTTTGTGGATCCCACTCAATAAAGGTTATGCTCTCCTGTTATTTTCTCATTTCTAAATCCTTAATACGACTTTTTAATGATTCAATTTCATTAAGCAATTGATTAACCTTTTCATTGTACTCTTTTCTTGTAACATAACCATCACTGTTAGATTGTGGTGGTGTTGGTGACTTGTTTCTTAGGATTACTTTATTATCGAGAGAAGCACTACCAATTGATGAAGTGGAGAGATTTGTTGGAGTGTGTGAAACAGATTTATCAGATTTCCTATCTATCTCAGAAGTGTTAGATTCTTCAATAGCCTTAAAAAAATCTTTATAATACAGAGAGGAAAATAAATAAAGTGCTGTGGAAAATGTGTGTGTAAACGTACAGTGTACCGGTTTTTAATAAACATTGCAGATGGTGGCCTTTTACCTACAGGCTTAATCCTATTTACTGTTGGACCAATTAATTTTGCTGTTGGTTTGCTATCAAAAAGTCCACCTTCCTCTGGTAAACTTTCATGGTATTTTGTTCCTCCAGGTGATGGTAAAGTCCCGTCTGATGATTGATCATGTCCCAATGTTGTATTTAAAGATGTCATCATTCCTCCACCTAATGAAAACCTCCCAGCTTAAAATAATAGTAATAAAATCAATAATAAATAGTAAAAATATGATAACATACCATTCATTGGGTCAAACTTCAATTTTGAACCAATTAAATTTCTCCTATCAGCAACAGAAACTCCATCAAGAGGTGAACTAATTCTATTCATTTTACTACCAGAAGAATGAGACATATTACTTATATTGTCAGGACTCTTATTGTTATTATTACTTGATTGAATACAATCTGCGTTTAAACTTTGATTGTTAATGTCTTTGCTAGGACTAAGGCATCGACTAACATTACTGGAATTATTCATACATCCGTTAGTAGTATTAAGAATAGCATTGCTATTGTCTTGTGTTGTTGTCATTGTTGTTGTATTAGATATATTACTTGAAGTTGTCATATTTTGTTGCTGAGTTATTGTTGATAGAGATGATGTTGGTAGAGATGTCATAGAGGATGATGAATTTAATTGTGTTACTAGTGTGGAAACTGATTTTGGTTTTTGTGGTAGCGCCGGAGGGATGACAGCTGGGGATGAGCTGTTCGGAGCTGGCATTGGTGGTTTACGGTGGGCTATTACAACATCATTTGTAGGTTGTTCACGGTATTTAGTGAAATTTGCTGGAAAAACTCCGATTCTGTTAGTTATTAAGTGTTTCCCCTTAAACCATCCCTCTTCAATGTTATTACGATCAAGGATTTGTATTTTATCACCTTTCTTTAATGTCAATTCATCTTCACGAGATGCTGTATAGTCAAAGGCAACTAGAGCAATGTCTAAAATATATATTTAAAAATTTAATATTAAAATGAATGGTAAAAAAGTACCCATCTCATTTTCAATTGATATATTGTTGTAATGATTACTGCTAGTTGTACTACCACTCTCCGAAGGGGTCCTTCTTTTGTAATCAATATTTTCCTGTATATCAGAGATTTTTTCAATATAAGAATCAGGAAAGACACCTTTAACACCATTTATAGACCCATACAACCATCCGTTATCTTCTCCTTTATCTAAAACTTTTATTATTTCACCAGGTGTTAAAGATAATTCATCATTCTCCTGTGGAATGTATGAGTATCTGACAACAGCGTCATATGGGAAAGAATCAGATGATTTATTAGTTGAAGAATGTTTCCATCCTATGTTTGATTTGTTAGTGGGCGAATCATGCACATCTATTTGACTTATACGATTTATCATATCTTGCACCTTCCCACCATTCATATTTAATCTAAAGTTATATTATTATTTGATATTTTTTAAAAATAAATAAAAAAGAAAAAAAACATTTATTAAAATGTATAATATAAATAATACAAATATTTTATCAAACAAATTCAATAAAAACAAGAAAAAATAACATAAAAAAGTTTGATATTTTCAATAAATTTTAATATTAAAATATCCATCAAAAAAAGTTCATAACACAATAAAAAGCTAACTAACCATATAAGTTAAAAAATAAGATAACATTAAATAAAACAAAAGTAAATAATAAATATTTGCAATATTAAATTCTTAACCACAAAATAATAATGTAATTGAAAAAAATAAAAGCCTTGACTTTCAAAAGCACTAAAAAGTATTCGCAAAAATACATACAAGTTCTTAAATAGAACTATTTTAATAACTAATAGAGACACAAGAGAATATAACTTCCACAATTAAAACATGTTTTTTATATTATTTAAAAAGTTTTCACACAAGAAAACAGTAGAAATTATACTATCTTATGATGTTTATTTTCTATTTTTAAATCAATTTGACCATTAACTATATATAAATGTGTAGATAAATATGAATGCAATTTTGTTCATATATACATAATGATTCACTTGTTTGGAGATATAAAATTACAAAAGATAAGTTACATTTAAATGGTAATAGAAATTATAGATGAATAGATGGTTTTTTTTTCTGTGGTTTGTTGGGAGATGTATTTATTTAAATATTTAAAATAATATCTTTAAGTAGAGGCATTATATAATTTTGATGCAATTTAAAAGGAGTTAAGACATAAAAGTATGCCAACTAATGATATTGGATACGGTTAACTTATTAAAGTAAGTGGATGATTGTAACCAACTCATTGATTGTTTAAAATTACGAATGACGGAAATTATTTGAAGTTATATAAAAACAATTATACAAAGAATATGGAGGGGAATAAAGTTATTGATCTTAGATGTACTGGCAAAAAAATTCTCATTAAAGTCAAGGTGATAATGAAATGTTTGTTAGTAAAAAATAGTTATTGTGTCAATTATCAAGGATGAGTCACGTCCTTGTGACATATGTAGTTTAATGGAGGGAATTATTTTAAAAGGATTACTTAAAAACATAGTTTAATAAATCTATATATATTATAGTAAGAAATATTAAGTGAGTAATTAAATAAATGAATCTATCAACATAAATTTTGTAACAATACTTTATAATAAACATTCGAAATATATGATAAAATTATGATTAACAAATAGTAAGTACATATACAATAATAATAAATAAGACTTTTCTTATTATAATAGAAGTGATAGAAAATGGTAATGTTAAGGAGAAGTATCGTCGTTGTTACCTTAAATGTTATATAGATAACCTTATACTAAATAAAAATGGTAATGTTTATTTTAACAATAATTTATTGTTTGACAAACTGACAAAATACTATTTTTCAAGTATATTTAATAATATATGACAATAATCATTATTTTTAAATGTTAAAAATAATCAAATTATATATGGTAGTGTTAAGAATTAGTGAAGTACCGTAATAATTATGGAAATCTTATTATTAAAATAATAAAAATGTATAATTTCCATAGGATTATGAAGTAAAAAAACAAATAATCAAAGCGCATAAAAGTGTTAAGTTCTTTAAAATATTAAATGTGATTTTCTAACACTACATACAGTAAATGGTTTTAATGAAATGTGTAATACTAGTAAACATATTGCATTTTTAAATTAAACTGCAACATTTTAATAACTTAAAAACGGAGGATAAAAAGTAAAGATCAATACAGTTCGTGAATAAAACATTATTAGAACAGTAGCAATACTAGATAAATGAAGTCATCGGCAATATTGTATACATCCTACCAAATAGTTCTTATATTCTATATTTTTCCATTGTTTATTCAATAGGGTTGTAATTGTAGTTTTTAAAATAAAAATATCTATATTTTTACAATCTATTATTTTAATTTTTACAATAACACATATTATTTTTATTTTACAATTTGTTTTTATTTGTACTAGTTTTGATAATAAGTGGAAAAAAGTGGTTATAGTTAGAAAAAATAATAATGAATGAAATCAGAAGTATAGAGGAGTTAGAAAAAGAGATACATCTAAGTTCTCATGAGCTTTTCAATCACAAAAGAGTGTTACAAGAAGAAATTGATAGATTTAAGACAAATTTTATTGATAATGAGAGGCCTGTAGAATTTGGTTCTTTGATAAAACTAAATCATAAAGTAAGTGAGACAATCAGTTAAATACCAATAACAATACTATCATTTTAGATTCTTGAAGCATTAGATATAGATATCCAATATCTCTTTGAAAAATCACAAATAAAATCTATTACTAATAACATTGAAAAATTATCAGAAAGATTGGGTCAATTAAGTAAAAAGCAATTTTCGGTGGAGGAATTAAATTTATTTGACCCAAAATCACTCAAACCAAGTAGTATAGCAATGATAGCTGATGAAAAACTGTTAGATTTAATTGAGAGCGAAAAAGCTGTTAAAGCTAATGAAGAAATTTTATTTTCTACAACTATTGTTGAAGAAGTTAATGAAGAGGAGAAGTGATGGGAGAATTTTAATATAAAATAAATATTTTTTTAAATTTTAATGATATTTATATGTTTTTATACGTTAATATATTTTAGAGAGATTACTGAAACAGTATGTTTTAATCCTTTTGTATTGTAAATGACAAAACAACTTTTTTGTAGTTATGACATTGACTTCGAAACTTAAATTGTCGGTTTTTTACGATATTATTTCACCACATTGTCTACCCATATTTACTGTAAGTTAATGGTACTTAACTGTAGTGGAAAGCGATAAAAACAACAATATTTTTTAGGAACTCTCGAATGACGTCATTTTTAGAAATGTGAACCTAGATTTGAAGCCTGTTCTAGCATCAAATATGGATTTATCATATAATTCACCTCTATATAATATGTTGTTACCCCTAGATAGAGAAATAAAATTCATAAATGCTCTTTACGATGTTAATATGATTATCCCTGATAACTGGAAAGATTTGTGGTTGGAAAACAAAACAGAAAACGTACAGAGCTTTCTAGCAAACTTAATTAGTTTTAAACAAGGAAAATAAGAACGATCTTATTGCATTTCATTTGAAATTACTTCGTTCGTTTTGGATTGATAGTACAACAACAATGGATAGTAGTACTTTGACAAGTTTAGTTAAAAATTTTACAAATCTTAAGAGTAATTTTGATCTTTGTAACGATAGAGAGGTGAAAAATAATATGGAAATAGCAGTCAGTGAAAATGTTATTGATATACCATATTTTATTTTAACGGCTCCAAAAGACCGTCGCTACATATATAGAGGTTATGAATCACTACCATTGATTAAAAACGATATTACTTTACAAAAAGATATAAATTAAATATTGTTACTTTAGGTTTATAATAAAACAAAACTTTTATGTTGTAAATTTTTACATTTCACCTACTTGATAACAAATGACATCTAATAAAAAAAGAAATATAATAAAGTAAAATTTATTTTCTAAATTTCTCCTTCATCTTGTCGTACTTTATTTTCATTGTATCAACTCCTTTCCCGAATTTCCGGTAACCTACAGATAGATATTGTAGTGTTGCAACGAGGATGAAGTAAAGGTTTTTAAGTCCAATATAGGAGAAGTAAGCGGCATCTTTTAGTAATGTCCCAAGGAGAACCTTAAAAAGGAGTTAACTATTAGTAAATACTAGGAACATACAAACAATTTAATCACTGGAGATGCTTTAAGAATTCCATAAGATTGAGTTGGAACAGATTTAACTGATTCAACCCATGATTCTTTTTCCCACATACCAATACCTCTCTTATCAGCAACCTTCTCTGACATCAACAGCTTATTGACAAGTCTTGAGTACGATGGTACACTTTCCAAAGAAGCAACATGTTTCTCATCGTTGGGACTAGGTATCTTAGCGAAACCTTTACGTACAAAATCCTGATTCATATTTACAGTACCTAACATATTCTTCTTAAATGTCAATTCAACATCAACAGAATCACTATTTCCTGGAGTTTTTTGTATAACTGTAAAGTTCACTTTTTTTCCTTTCATTTTTAATTCATCTACCATGTACTTTAAACCATCTTCACTTAACTCAACACCAGCTAATTTTAAATTTAAGGGAGATACTTTTTTTGTGGATGTTATGAAGGGAACTTTATAAAGAGGTTGGTGTTCAACTTTAATGGTTCCGAAGGGTGTTACTTCCTTTACTATTCCTTTTAATTTAACTTCTTGTTGTATGAATTTTTGAGGAATGTCTGTTACGTGTTTGAAACGACGAAAATTTGGGGATCTTGTGAGATACATGGCAACCCCAGCTACTCCACAGAGAACGATACCACCCTAGATTTTTTGATAAATTATTTTAAGAGAATGAAACTTACTCTGACAAGCAATGGTGAATACAACTGAAGGAATGAAGCATCTTCAGCAACCAAAGGTTTATTTACTTTTAAAGTATCACTTGAAGCACCAGTCTCCATTTAATAAACCTTTAGATTACATAAAGTAGTTGACAAATTCTCGAACAAACTCTTGGAAAGAAAAATTTGTCTGATGTGGGAAAGTGATACCTACAAAGAATATCAAAGATTTTCTACCCATTATTTGATCAATCTTCTTTTCGTTTTTTGTCATCTTAGAAAATTTATTGATAATGTTTTTATTAATTTTTTTACTCTAACGTTATGATTCTTTGGTTTCATACAAATTTAATCAATTTGTATAAACTATTTTTTCCATCATTTTCTCATCAATTTCCTTCAATATTTATGATATTACTAATAGTAATTTACAGGAATAACCCATCAAAATGGCTACCAGAAAAATGAATATGTTTGAGAAAATGGCCAATTTAGTTGGTGTCCTCTACCGTCATCAACAACGTCAATTCCCAAGAAGATACGATTTACTAACCAAGGTATTCAAAAAAGAGCTCGCCCCACCAAATGCTGCTGATATACCAGCCATCAAGCGTGACTGGGCAACTCTTTTAAAAGCCCTAGAAACTAGACAATACAGAAATCTTACTGTCAAAGTATGTAGTTTATCCTTTAAGTATTTATATTTTTTTTCTAGGAATTCCTTGTTTATTCTGCCGTTGGAATGGAAATCTTATTTTGGTTCTTCGTTGGTGAGATGATTGGCCGTAGAAATGTCTGTGGATATATTGTACCTGCAGATTTCGTATCAAAGGAAACAAGAAAGATGGCTAAAAACCAAGTTGTTGAAGATAAAAATAATTTCTAGATTGATTAGTTAGTTTCCTCCTAATGATTTGTAATTTTATAATTAGGATAAAAGTTTAATGACATTTTTGAAGTTGTATCGTTTTTTTTAGTAAAAAAGTTGTGTTCTCATCGGTAGATTGATTTTTTAAAGGTCGCTTAAAGGAGAAATTGTATCAAGAAATTGATTATAATAAATGATTGAAGTTGTTCTGAGTTTTATTAAAAAGAGTATTCGCAGCCAGCAGGATTCGAACCTGCGCGGGCAAAGCCCAAGTGATTTCTAATCACTCTCCTTAACCGCTCGGACATAGCTGCACAGAAAACTGAGAAAATTCATTTTCCTTGAAGAAATTTTGATGTTAAGCTTAAAATTTTGCTTCAAAATGCAAATTAGTCTTACTTTCTATAATTTTAGCATGAAATCTAGTATTTCTAAAGTTTTAAATACTTTATTAGTTAATTGATGTGATATTTCGTTAATATTGGTAACGAAAGGAGGCCTAATAGGAGTATGATTTTATTTTTCCCCTGACTTGCTTCGATGGCGTAGTGGTCTATGAGGAGATTTTTAGAGTTGCCATGACATGGTCAAACTCTCCCAGTACCAGTAAACAACCTTAGTGAAAATTCTCTGGGATTCTACTTATGAACTGTTAATTTCTTACTTAATCCACACACCAATACGTTATTAAAAAATCCGTTGCCTAAAAATAAAGTTGTACGTATAATTAAACAAATATTCTACTTTTATTTAAGAACATTTTAAATTAACTACACTTTTAATTACCTAACTAAGTATTGGAAAACTAAAAAATGAGATTTATTTAACATAATTTCACCATTGCGGCTTCTACAGAACACCTGATGTTTTTTTTAATTTTGAAGTTTTGTAATAATTAATGAACTTTCTAACTGCAATATATTTTCACTTGACCTTTTTACATAACCACTCTAAATTAGATTTCCTTTTAAGACAATATATCTTATCAACAAACTAGTGATACACAATCAAATCATTGATTACAAATGTCTTTTAATTAAACAACATTCTCAAAACTATTTCCCTAAAATGGCAAGATTATTCCCAGCAGATATCGCCGAAATCATTCGAGCTTCCAATCGTGACGATGAACACATTAGCACAATTATTGAAATTGTAATTAAGAATCTCCGATTACACTTAAATCCAAGAAAATTTTTGCAATATTCATGTTATGCTCCAGTTATTGGGAAGATTATTTATTATGCTTCAACGTCACTGTTTAAAAAACAAACATTAGGTGAAGAGTACATGAATTTGGTTCAAGTTGTCTCAAGATTGAGGAGAGAATTACCTTCAGCGTTTGTGCATGTTATTTTTATCGTACTTGAAGGATTTAGTACGTTGTTTGAGAAGTATTTTTCGAGATTTACATTGTCTTATTATATGAAATGTAGAAATTATCTTTCAGTGGATGAAGTTGTTGACGATGATGAAATGGAATACCTTCTTGTGGAATGGAGGGATATAATTAAGAATTATCTATCTCCTATAATTGAAAAACTTCATTTATCGTATTTCTATCTTATTGATAACAATTTCTATTCAATCCCAAAAAGGATAACTAATATAAAGTATTTTTCATTAAGCCCCAATACCTCAATACAAATTCAAAAGTTACTATACTATATTGGTGTTCTAAACTTTATTCTATCATTATACCTTATTCTCGACGGTGCATTCAAGATATACAAAAAATACTGTGATAAAAAGAATCATATTACTGGTAAAAGTGCATTTTCAAATACAAACAAAAGTAACAATACACTTCTCGATAAGTACTTACAAAAGTCCAAATTTACATGCCCTTTGTGTTTACAAATATCATTTCCAGCATCAACTCCATGTGGACATATATATTGTTTTACCTGCCTCACAACAGGGATTTTGAAGGATAACTCAAGGCATTCTAAAGATGATGGACCGTTGAGATGCCCACAATGTAGGCATGGATTTACATTTAGTCGTATTATACCATTATTAAATTATTAATATTCAAGTTTAATTATTGTAATTGTATTATTAAAAATACGCTTAGTTGATATTATGAAATTAATTATATTTTATTTTAGAAATATAGCAATATTGGTAAAAGTTATCTATGTTTCTAGATATGTAAAATGAGATTATTGTGAAATCGGAAATATAGATAAAATTTTATTTTAAAATAAAATGAATAAGATGAATTCATTTTTATGTTTTATTTGTATTATTAATTATCAATAAATACAAATTCTTGTTTTATTCTACCGACTCCATGGATATGAGGGGGGTAGACAAATTGTAACGATGCTGGGTTTGAACTTTTATCACTGGATTGATTACCCCTTGCAACTACAGTCATTTGGATTTCTTCTTTACATGGACTTATAATTTTATATGTTACGAAGATTTTCATATCAACGCCATTCTCCAGTATTTCCTTACTAGTATATGGTTTATAGAATAGCTTAACATTTTTCGGTTTTAAAGATTTCGATTTAAGGAATACATACAATCTTGGAACCTTTCCTGGAGTCATATCTATTGTATCATCATATGCTATGGTGAAATATTGAATTGATTTAATATCTCCAATTGTAGAACACCTAACTTCTGGACCACCTTCATCAAATACCGTAACCGTTTTAATTTTTTCTGAAAGACCATAATTTGGATCAACATCATGAATAAGGATGACTGTTGGATCATCCTGTTCGGCTAATAAGTAATGAGGAATCATAACTTTTCCTACCACGTCAACATTACCAATCTCTGTAGGCTCGAAATCAATAACAACGTTAATCTTTGATTTATTCATCATTGGTAATTGATCCATTTTATAACTAACTTGAATATCCTCTTTCTTGATTCCATTTCCATTCAAAATAACATATAATTTCTTAACATTTACACCATGGGTTATTTTAACTGGATCTTTATGTGATAAAATATCAACATCATAAGTAAATTGAGACAAGTCACTAATAGGGCTAATATTATGTCCATATATATATTCAATAAATGGACCTTGAAGTTTATTTCCGGTATAAAAACGTGGAACTATTGTAATTGGGTGCCCCAAGTTATCGTTAATGTATTTAAAAGGTATGATAACATAAATAAATACATTTTTTACATTAAAATTCTTAACTTCCATAACATTTGAAAGAACATAAATATCATTAGTAACCATCTTACGATATGTATCAATATCTTTTGTTGAATTGAGGAACCTGAATTTTACTTGATCCATCTCTATTAGGTGTGAATTTAATTTAACTTTATAATATGTCTTGCCATCACCCCAATCTATTACACCACTTGTGCCACGAATCATATCTTCAGGTGTTCTCTCTTTTGCTATCGTATATGATATGGAGGTATTTCCAATGGCACCTTTAATTTCTGTTGGAACATCAACCATACAGTTATATTTAAATGTTCCATCACGGTAGATAGAATTATTAGTTAAATGTAACTCAGCAATGAAATCTTCCTTTTTACCGTTAATTTTTGATTTTTCATAATCAAATATTAAGATATCTCTATTATCTTTATTAAATTCAGCTAGATTTTCTTTATCATATAACGCTTTAGGTGTGACGAAGATCTCATCAAAATTTACCTTTTCATTACCAATCTCAATACACTTCACTAGTATTCTGTTTAACGGCAAAGAGAATTCTCCTTTCCTAGTAAGAAGTGGGAATTTATTGAATTCTATAACTGTGCCATCAATTACTATATTCATTTTAACTATAACAACATTAGAAATAAAATTGTATGTCATAGGATAGACTACAAAAACTTTAATAGCATCATAAGCATTTTTGAAATTAAATGATTGTGGTACAGCAATATCAATGATCAAAATATATTTGTGGACCAATGTATATGGGCTCACGGGTTCCCTCTGGTATCTGACATTATATGCGATTAGATTGGGGTTTTTCTTAACAAACTCAACAGGATCCTTAACTTTAACAATAATATCATTATTTACTATTTTATAGCCTAATGAGAATGTTATTTGAGGAAACTCAGATTCTTGAAATCCAACTGTGTTATGTTCAATTGTTGCGGAACTGTCAACAACTTCATGTGACGTAAATATTGGATCATTTGGATCGAAACCAGGAATCTTCCCATTAGAAAGTGGTATTCTAAACTTTATTGGACTTTTAACAATTTCCCTTGAATTTTTTTCACTAGAAACATAAGTTATCTTGATTTCATCCAAGTTAATAGTCTTTTTATTGTGTAAAGGTGGATAATAGTATGGTTGGAGCTCAAATCTCGCACTATTTACCTTAACATACAAAATGACAATTGTTAAATATTTATCAGAAAAGTCTTCTTCACTAAGTTCATTCAAATTTTCAATCTGTTTTACCTTTGTGGTAGAAGAATTAAAACCACTCTCTCCAAATTTAATCATTATATGTGATTCTGAAATGTTTTTTTCATCACCCATTGATCCTGTAACAATTGGAAATTGAGTCACTAGATTTTGGAATTGAATATCATATGTAACATAAATTACATCACTTATGAAAGCAAAGTTTTTCGTACATGGGTGAATTTGGTGTATTTCGAAGCTTGAAAGCCCTGTTTCATAGACAAATTTTGATGGTATACGAATATTAATAAAAGTTACAATTTCATTTTTTTCTCCAATATCAAAGGTGATAATGAAATTTATTTTATCTTTACCATATGCAGAACTATTTTTATTATGACGAGTATTGTCGTAAATAAATTGTAGATCTTCAGCTGTTATAAGAGGGTTTGGTTGCTGAATGTATAATGTTGGTTTCTTATCAATTGCCTTCTCCTCCAATCTTGTATTGAAAGGAATGTAGACTATTGCATATTTGAATTGTTTGACATCCTCAAGAGAATACGATAATTTTTTGTTATAAAAATCTTTACATCCATGTGTATATAAGAAGGTAAATTTAGCGTTTATATTACGAACAATATCTTCTTGAAGTGTCAGACTATGATCTAAACCATGAAATGTTCTGCTATTCAAAAGAATAGTACATATAAAAAACGGTAGAATATAAGAAGAAAAAGTCATCTAGACCATGAAAATTATGAAAAATTACCAAAAACAATGTCTTTTATTTACATTTTTAGCGTCTTTTACAGTCATAAAAAATTCCTAATAATATTTTAATGAATTTTTATAATTTACAGCATTATAAATATTCAATTTTATTGCCCTCAAATAGACTGTTAGCACGTGCTTCCAAATCATCATAATTCAAATAAGCTCCACACATAACTCTCTTTCCCTCAAATTCTTTCCTAGCATGAAGTACCCTTCTATTGTCCATAAACATTACAGTACCAGGATTTAAAGTAAGAACCAACTTATTCTCATCATCACTCAAAATTTCATTAAACTTTATATAAGATTGATAAAACATCATCAACTTATCATAATCATCCTCACTCTTACCAATAGTTAGATCCATTCTATCATAGGGGTTAAAAGAAATTTGTTTAATCTCTCCATTGGATGTTTGAATAATCTTACAGTTATTAATACTATGATAACCAGTACCATTTTCTCTATCACGGGGTAATTCTTTGTAATGATGATAAAATTTATTGTTACTTAAAAATTTAAAATAAGTGGGATACTTTTTCTTAAGTTTTTGTGCGCAATAAATTCCATCTGTTAAGATATTTTCACCTCCACTTTCCGCTTTATGAAGACAGTGAAGTACCTGAATTCCTGGGGAATGATTGAAATATGTACAGTCTGTGTGGAGACCTATTGGTAGTGAGGTATATGCTGTATCTGCATGGGATTCTGTAGTGGTATTGTTTGAGAATACCCAGAAATCACCGAATAATGTGTTTTGGATGCAAGCTATTTTTTTGCAAAGTTCTTCTGTGTGTTTTGGATCGTCGTATGGGACGTCATTCACGAAAACTAGACCGTACTTATAGAATTCTTTGTAAAATTCTTTGAGATTTAGATTTTTATAGGATAGTGGTTTGGAATTGGCTAGAAATATTTTCTTGTTCCATAGAATTTTTTCTGGTATTTGATCATTTTTATATTCATGGGATTTCAATATTGAACTGATGTCATATTCACTTTTATGCCCATCACTCCATTTTATGGATAATTTCTGGTTTTTTTTATTCAATTTGACGTCAGAGTCATTGGTAATCTCTGATTGCTTCCATAGATCATTCAAGGACACATTTTTTTGAAAAGTATTCCAGTTATAAGATTCCTTACTCTTGCAATGATCGCGGAGCCATATTAAAGGTATTTGAATATTCTGACCATCTAAAAATAATCATTTTTATCACTAAAAATAAAACAAACCATCCTCCTCGAGTTGAAGTCCTCTCCTGTTGTCAATTATATTTACACTATTTATATTTTTTAAAAAAATATTAGTTGATGATAAGAATCTTCTAGAAATAATGCATCCTCTTATAAGAAACATCTTGTTTAGAATGCTTTATTATAATAATAAGACATATTTATGTGTTATAATGTAATCAATAGGCAGTAAGTTGTCATTTTGTTCTTTAAGAAAGCGATAAGATTGTGTTTAAGGAATTTTTTAGGCTGCCTGTTTTTTATGGGAATTTGTACATTTAGTCCCCTTAATCATAGTACTGTTTGATCAAGTTACAACATTCATTATACAAAAGCGAGAAATATAACCTCTTCGACCATCTCATTTATCACAATTAATCTAACAAATTTATCAAAATAACTTTAAATATCTCCATTAAATAAAATATAATAAATAATTATATAAAGATTCATTCTCTAATATAACGTGTACCTATCTTAAAATATTTATAAAATATGAATCTCAATTACAAACTTGTTCTCCTTCTTCTCATTTAACTTACATTTTTTAAAGTGCAAATAATTGTCAAAATATTATGAATAAAATGAAACTTCAATGAGTATTTTGTAAGAACAAAAAGACTTTTTTATTGTTGATAATTGTTGGTACAGTAGAGGGTACCTACTTTAATTACGTTATATTTATCTATAAAGTGGAATAGAGATAAGAAAGATTTTCTAAAAATTGAGTATAAAATGAGTGTTTGAGGTACTTTTTGATTCATTTTTGATATAATATTATTTTATTCATAATGGCTGCTTGGGGTGAGTTTTGAAGTATTTTTTTTAATTATGTGGTTTTGTTTTTGTAGATCAATGTCTTCGTGAGATGTTTCGTCAACATGACAAGGATATGAGTGGTTTCATTGGAAAAGAAGACATCCTTGTCATGCTTTTGAATGCTGATAAAGTATGTTATAAAAACTTTTACTTCTTTTTATCTTTTGATCTAAAAATAATATTATTATTGTTATGTAAACATTTTTTTTATCTCCAGGTAAAGGAGAATGACCCAATTTTCAAGACAAATTTAAGATTCCTCATTAACATAATTAAGGAGGCTGACAAAGACGGTGATCAAAAAATTTCTTTTGAAGGTAGGTACTTACAATTACCTAAACTTTCACTATCAAAAAATAATTACACTAATTTAAATATTTAATTATTATTTTTTCAGAATTCAAAGAGTACATCAACAAGGCCAATGAACAATCAACATAGTAAAACATACACATTACGAAATTTTTCATTAACTAATTGAAATTAATTAATTTTTTAAATTCACTTTCTCTTTTGTCATTAACAAAATAAAATAAAAATTCTTACCTTCAAAAATAAAATATATCTAATCTTTTAATCTTTTTAAAAATGATGAAAAACTTTTGCTAATCTTTCACTAAAACATTAAATCGGATAAACACATCACTTGTGTTTTTAGTCATTTTGTTTCTTTATCTCCTACCACCATCTATTTAAATAATATTTTTGTATGTAATTTCATTGTGTGTCTCTCTCTACCTTACATAAATATGGATTTCCTTTTAAAAACTTAATCATGTTTAATGAAAAGAATATTTTTCAAAAAGTAAAATTTAGATTGATTGATGGGTGAATAATAAATTTTTGTGTGTACATTTGGAAATCCTTTTATATTTATCTCCGTTGAGGATCTTTAATTTGAATGAAAAGATTATGTGAGGTATTTTTGGTGATATTTTTAATTCTCTTCAATGACAAATAAATCAAAAAATTTTGTAGGTAAAAGATAATGTCTGTTGTTAAAGATATATTTGTAATATTACAGAGAGATAAAGATATTTTATCTTATAATGTGATAATTTTAATGTCTTTGTTAGTGAGGAATTATTACTTTTCTAATTATTATTTTATTGACGTTTTTTTTGTTATTGATGATGAAATAAAAAAGACTGATTTGATTTATTTTTTCGTGTATTGTATGAAAAAAATAAGGTAGTGGGCATTAAAAATACCAGAATTATAGAGGATGTAATGAAAAAACATAAAAAACATTTTACATATCTAAGAATATTTACTTTCAAAAATTTACAGAAATCTCTCCAATGAAAGACAAGGATAATATTAAAATTAAAGTATCAAATATATAGTAAAATTGACATAATTTAATAACCTGGTGGTGTTCTTGGTGCTAAAAAGAGTTAAGAATAGATTAGTACTATAAAAAGAAAGAATATAACTTACTTGGACATTCTGAGCAACTTCCCATATCTCCTGGTAATCCTGGTGGACCGATTGGACCTGGTGCTCCAGGTTTTCCGTAAGGTCCTGGATTTCCAGTTTCGCCCTTCTCTCCTGTCTCTCCCTTTGGTCCTGGGGCTCCTTTATCACCTTGAACTCCTGGTAATCCTGGGATTCCTGGTTCTCCTGGACGTCCTGGTGGTCCTGGTGGAGCGACTCCTGGAATGTGTTTTCCTGGAGCTCCTTTATCTCCTGGTCTTCCTTGTTGTCCTTGGATTCCTTGTGGTCCTTGTTGGCCTTGTGGTCCTCTTGGTCCTGGATTTCCTGGTTCTCCATTGGCTCCCATCTCTCCTGGGTATCCTTTAGCTCCTTTATCTCCTGGTGCACCTGGTGGTCCTGGGGGTCCTGGTGGACATTCACGAATACATCCTGATGGAGCGCTTTGAGTGGCTGGGGCATCAGTTCCTGGGGCGCCGTCTTTTCCGGCAACTCCATCGTTACCGTCAGTTCCTGGGGTACCTGGCTCTCCTGGGGGTCCTGGTGGTCCGTATTCACATGGACAACAATCTCCTCCATTAGAGGGGCTTGATGCGACATCGACAGCAGCGGCTGGACCAGCTCCATTTCCATTGGCATAAGAGTCGTCTCTGTATGGTTGTTGACGACGGATTTCTTTGCTGAAAGCATTTTGTGCAGCGATGGCGGATTCACGTGAATCATGTGTTTGAATGAAATGTCCGAATAACCATTTACCATTCCTGTTTGATGTAGCTTCTCTTCTCATTCTGTCGGCTCTGTCGTGTTGTCCTTTTCCTAATTGTACTGTAACGACTTCACTCCATAGATCTTTATTTCTGCTCTAAAATGGATTTTATCAGAATATCAATATTAGAGGTTTGTGAGACTTACTCTACAGAATTCAATATCTGAGACAACAGTACTTTGAATTCGTTGAATGTATTGATATGCAACAGGTAACACAACAACTGAAGCTAACATGGTAACGGTAGAAAGAGCAACAGTAACAAATGCTAATCTTCTAAAGTGTGCAAGATCACTTTCACTGAATTTAGACATTTTTGATTCTTCAGAACTTGTCTTCATCCTGCTAAAAATAAAATTATATAAAATTATTACAATGTAAATCATAATTATATACACGCGAGTGAAGATAATTAGAATTGGTTTTTCTTGAAATTACAACTATTATAATTAAATATTCCCCAATTACAGGTCATAAAATATTTTTATTGTCATGTATACCTATTTATTTGGACAATAAAAAAGAATAAATGTAATAATAAAATAGTTTAAAAATAAATCCACTTTCCTACATAATGAGGTAATGATTCCAAATAACTATAACTTTATATAAATAATTAAAAAATACTTGATGTTTCTAAAAGTCTAAAGTACCCATATAAAAATGTTATAAAAAGACTTCATTTTTACAGCTATCTAAAATATACTTGAACTACTATTTATAAATAATAAGATTAACACATCAATTAATAATTTTAGAAACACTTTATACATCCATTAAGTAGATTACCTACTCTATATATAGTTTTCTTAAAAAGGTGATAATAAATGTAGAAGAGAAATTCCATAAATTTAGATACCTCTTTCTTTTTAACAGAAGTATCTTTACAACAATAGTAAAAAAATATATTTACTTTTTGAGAGTTTAATAAATTAAAAATACACTGAATATCTTTTTAAAAAATTCCTCAATTTATAAATAATTTTATTCCCTAAAATCCCACCCCAAAAAATGTTACTTTTTGGCAAATCAAATCTTATTTGACATCATCCATATCCAGTATTATCATCCTAAAACATGTCTTTAGAGGTACCAAACTTCGAAAAGGAGAGAGATAGACAACTCCACCCTCAAAATTTTTACTATTTTTCATGTATATTATTTATCTTAATATTAAATATATTTTAATGTGTAGAAAATGTATATATAATGATTGTTTGCGTATATGTATAATTTATATTGAAAGAAACTTTATCAGATTAAGGAAAAATTTAATTTGAAAAGGCAAAAATTTTTCAGATTATGTAGATTATTATTAATAATCAAGGTAACATTTTTATTTGAAAGATAATGTTATTTAAAGAAATACATGTTTTGATGGAATGAATTAGAGAGAAAGAGAAGGTCTTAAGGATTCTGGAGTAAGATTGAGACCGGTATTAATCATGCTAACAATGTTGATTGATGGAATATTAATTATCGATGGTATGCCTGGAAATTTTTAAAAAATTTTATCTTTTTAAAGAATTTTTTCATATTTGTATCGTTATAAAAACAAAAAAAGATAAGGAGAAGTAAAAGAATGTAAGTAAAGTAAGATGAAACTCTTTTTCTCTCTATCTCCATACACGCACACACACATCATTATCTTTTTCCTACATTATCCAAAAAACAAAATTAAAAAATTCCTCTATTAATAATTTCTTGTCTATTACATTATTATGATTTTGTCCAATAACTAAAATATACATCTCTACATTACTGATTACCATCAAATTATTATTTTATCTAAATTACAATTACACTATAGGTGTTAGAATAAGCAATTTATACATGCCTTATCTTCATCCGTCATTCTACAACAAAAGATTAAAAAGATAATTATCATACATGTTTGATTTTTTTAAAATAATTGAGATTTTTTTATTCCCTGTTTAGAGGGTATTTTCCGAGGTCCTACAGGTCCTTAATTAAACTCAATATACTGCATTTACTCTTCTCATGTATTTTTTCGTAATTTTTTCCACCATAAGAAACAGGAATAAAAGATATTTTTTTAATTTATTATACTACGTTTATCTTAGAATCACTCATGGATCTCTTAATTCCTCTACACAATAATAAAACAAATTTAACGATACAAGAATGTGGTTAGTAGTTAATTTATTTTAAGATAATGGATTTTTTTTAATTTAATATAAAATTGATATTAAAAAAAGAATTTGTTGTTGATCATTATGATAATATTTTTGTAGTACAAATGTATAATAAAAGTTATTTTTAAAGAATGAGATAAAGTAATTTTCATTTATGGAGTTGTTTATGACTAGCTATTAAAAAAAGGTAATTCCTATCTTTATTAAAAATCATATGATATATGAAGATTAATTAGAGTTTTTTAAAAAACTTGTCGAATGGCGTAAGGTGATGTTGTTTTATGTTAGGTGAGGAGTAATGATGAAAATAATCAAAATTGTATTGTAATTGCATAGTAAATATTTAATTTTTTTCGACGTCTCCTATTCTTCAAAAAGGAAATTATGAATTGACAAAAGTTATGATATGAGGTTAATATAATTACCTTCCAATTATAGAGTCATTTCCTTTATCGTAAATATCAAAATAAAATTAAACTATATTTTTTTCAAACTCATTGTCATATTTTTCATTGAAAATTTTCTAAGAATAATAAATCAATGTAATGACATATCCTGAAATTGATATGTGTTAAATTTCATCTATCAATTTCTCTTTTTTTCCCATTTTTTGTCCTCTCTTTCATCTCTCTATATATCTCCAAATGTGAGTATTATGACCTCATTGAAATTTGAAAGAACAGATTGTAGATTTTTTTAAAATTTACCTAATAATTATTGGATTATAAAAGTTGTAGTTGGTGTGTAGACAACATTCTTTATAATTTGAATTGTGAAATATCATATATCTAAAGTTGTAATTTTAAGTTATCTCATAGATAAATATGTATATAATGTCAATTAGTTAATGGAGTAGTAATTTATTTGACATTGAAAAAGTTTTCTCTCTCCATTAACTGTACACCTATTATTCTTCAAAGCAATTCTTAAAAAATATTTGATATTATAACGGAGACTTTTTTAAATCCTTTATCTGTATAATCAATGAACCTTATAAATCAATTCATCACCCTTTGGGCATTTAAAACACCTCGTATTATTAATAATCCAAAATACAAATAAATCTTAAAAATTCTTTGGATCAATTTTTTATTAATTTATCTACATTGGAATCTACAAAAAGGTGTTAAAATGCACATAAAACTATATTTAAAACTTTTGTCATATAAAATATAATATAAATTCTACAAAATTAATTTTTTTTGTTATATAAAGATAAATATAATAATAATTTGAAAGAAGAGATTATGTTAAATGGATTTGTGTATTAAAAATAATATTTTGATTTTATGAATAAAATGTAAGAACACTGGTTTGGTTACCCCTTATCATTAATGTCGGGGGAAGATCTTTTGTTAACATATCTAACCATGCCATGTATAGGGAGCTGGGGATTCCTTCTCTTGGAACTGGTAATGTTATAGCAATGAGATTAGAATTTTTTGAATGCTGAAAGAGGAGCTCTCTCATTCTTAACTCTCTGTAGGTTCGTTTTTTTTGATGTTGTGCCGCAACTGGTGTTATAAATCCTTTTTTATTGTCTTCTGGATTGTTTGTTGTAACTTTCCATTTTGTTATCATTGTCTCAAATTCTTTTATTGTTGTATTGTGGGGTTTTTTAGCAATATCTTCAATAACGGTGACATTCTTACACTCAATCCTAAACTGTGCCAATAATGCTGCCATTTGTTGTTCATCAGCATGTGTACAGGCTTGAGATGATGCTAATGTAAAAACTCTTAATGTTGCTCCCTACAAATTATATTAATTATAATTATTAATAACATTATTTATTATATGTTTAAAATATTAAAATTAAACTAGTTTTGTCTAGTTTATATAGTAATGTCTTTTATAGATAAATTGTAATCATAATAAAATTTGTAATTTTAATAATATTATTACCTCAAGATATGATTTTGGAAGCCTTAATAGATGTGGGATAAGGAGAGTTAGTCCACCATCGTCAAACAACCACCAGACATCTATTATAGGATTCTTTGGTTTAATACGATACTTATTTATTCTTTCTATAGTTTCTTTATCCGTCGAAGGTATATCAGAGTCATCACTAAAATTATTATAAATTTTAATGTTATAATAAGATTATAAAATCAAACCTTTTCCTTTTAAAACTTAATCTACTTTGTGTAACATGACGAACCATTTGTGACATTGAAACATGGGAATGTTTTCTATGTGGTACACCACCATTATCATATTTATCATCTTTTAAATTAACACCAAGTTTATATTCTGATGGTGTGTATTCAAGTCCCAGATGTACCATGGAACTTGAACTATTATCATTATCTTTTTCAAATAATTTTTCATCGTTGTAAAATTCATTCATTTGTTTTTGTGCCTTTGCTACAGTTGATAACTTTCTTTCCAAGTCACCAGATGGGTGATGGATAGTTTTCTCTAACATTGTCTTAATTTTTGATGGAGTATGTAATGGTATATGATTATGATGTCCATCCTTATTAATACTCGATATCCTAGAATGCATACCATTGATAACTTTATAAACATCCAACTCCGTCAAATTCTGACTAAAATCAAATGAATCATCTCCATTTCTTAATATACCAACCCCATAATTATTTAAAAACGCATCTCTTAACATTCCAACATAATCATTTATCTCTTCAATATTTTTTACATCAACAACCTTCCAATCAGATTTAAAACCTAATATTAAAACATTCGGTCTCAATTTTCCTAAACCAGATATTTGGAAAAAATTCTTTACACCATTCCTTAAATTAGTATTCATTAAAGGCATATAAAATGCTTTTATCTTATTCGTGTGTAAAAAATGATTCATTTTTGTTTCTAACATCTTCATTATACTATATGTACGCTCATTATTGTGGTAGGGGATAACGTGTCCTGCAATTAGAAGTGAATCACCTTTCGTGATGCTGTTAGCAAAGTCTATTAGTGGGAGACGTGATGCTGGATTTCCAGATAATAATAAGATTTGGGGTCTGTAATTTTTGACGTGGATTTCGGTGTTTGTTAGTTTTTGAAGGGAATGGAGAGCATTTATGTAGAGGTGGGCTTGATGCGAATCACCCCAATTGACGTCAGGTCTTAGGTAATGCATGTATCCGTATGTAGCAACGAAGAATATTATAATCAATCCTGTGGTCCACATTGATATCAATAACATACACATACCACATAAACAAGCACCAAACAATGCTATCCATTTATTATAATACGGAAATTGTGGTCTCCAACCAGGTGAGTTAACAAAAGAAGCATCAAAACAAGCATAATTAACCAATAAATAAGATGCCATGAAAAGATTTGTAACAAAGTTATTAATTGAGTTAAGATCACCATACCCAATTAAGGCAAGAGTCAAAAATGATAACAATATATAAGACCTTCTTGGGATGTCACCTTTACCTAATTTAGCAAAAAATTGCAAATGCGGAAACAATGAATCTTTGCATACAGCATAAAAATTTATTGGTCCCTGATCAAGATTGGTTATTGTTGATGAGATTGTCATACCAAACATTCCTGCTATAACTAATGGTCTCCAGGCTGCTTCTAACTCTGCTACAGGGTAGAAATTCATTATACCATAACGGCAAGTACTGTTAAAGGCACATTCAGGTGTTATCCATGCCATGCTTTCATTGTCCATTTGAGGAAATTCCGTTCCGGAGGCGTCTCTTAACATTGTGGCTCCTGATGCTATGACACCGATGATGTACATTATGAAAGTTGTTCCAAGTGATGTGAATAAACCTAATGGAACATCTCTTCCTGGATCTTGTAAATTATCAGCAAACATAACCCCAGCCATCATACCAGTAAATCCTGGAAAAAATACACCAAAAACAGTTATAAAAGTATTATCATTCCTAAACTCTGGTAGCATATTAGCCTTCGCTGTCTGCCAACTATACCCCGTAACTCCCCTCATAAATTGATAATCATTAACAGGAAAAAAAGTTCCAATAACCCAATCAAGGAATGATAAATAGTAGGAGGAATGGAAGATTGTTGTTAAAGTTTTATTAACACCTGGTCCAGCATATGATATCAACATTAACAAAAATAACAAAGTAGTCCCGAATATTCTAATATCATTAATCTTACTATTTGTCAACAACGGATATCCGGCTTCAACAAGGAGGTCAGATATCAACTCAGCTATACCAACTAAATACAACCCAGCCATAGCTACATTGGCTAATGAAAAGATAATACCTATGGAACCACCAAAATGTGGTCCAAGAGATCGGGAGAGGATGTAGTACAAACCACCAGCTTGGTGTTTACCGTTTGAACTGATTCCAGAAAGTGAGAGAGCTGTTATGGCTAAAACGAAGGATGAGAATGTTACTATACCAACACCTCCAAGGATTCCTGCTTGTCCTGCTACAAAACCCATACGAAGGTACAGTAGAGTTCCTACAATGTTTGTGTATGATGGTATGTAGACTCCAGTAAAGAAATTTAGCTTGACTTTCTCTTTCTTGAATCTATCTCCACCATTCTCAACAACTATATGGCCATTGTCGAAGATCTTTGCATCACTTGATTGTTTTTCTAGATCCGTATAACTTTGGCTGGAGGAGAAGTTGTCGTGTCCTCTGATTAACTCACCCATTGAAGGTCTCCGGCAGATGTTTTTGTGGACTGTTTGTCGGTAGTGTTCAATGTTTGGGAGTCTTTCAATTGTTAGCCAGTTTACAATTGTGTCATCTTTGTTTATAGTTTCCAGGTTATCGGAGGAGAGAGAGAAAATCTGATTAAAAATGTTAATAGTTCAAAAATTAAAAATTTACCTTTGTAACTGTGTTATCATTATCAATAGACTTTTTTTTGGTTGTAGTTTGGTGTGTTATAGTTTCTAGATTTATTGGCATACTAGAGTTTCTTTTAATATCAGTTGTAGTTTTGTCATCAACAGTTAGAGCATCAAAGTTTTGTTTGTCTTTTGATTCTCCACCACCATCCTTATCTCCATCATCTTTTTTTAACTCCTTATTATCATCTTCATTAGTAATGGTGATGTCGGGTACGGTACTTATTACGATCTTAGGTTTTATCTGAATACCATCATCTGAAGAGCTATTGCCACTACTAGACATTATTTCCTAAAAAAGATAATTAATGTCATAAACAGACTTCATATAATATAATGAATGTGTTAAAATTTTGTGATGAAACTATTAGAAAGTTATAAAAACAAGTTTAAGGTTAAAAAGATTGATAATTTCTTTGAATATTCAAGAACTATAAAGTCAAAATCATGTATTAAACATATATAAAATCATTGTAACTAATTTTTAAACTTCTAAAATTAATTATATTTAAAATTAATATAACAATCAATTTTTGATATACCACAAATTGGTATAAAAAACAAGATTTTGTTAGATTATTTTTAATGATATCATTTTTAATAATGGAATATGTTAATAATTACAATGCATACCTTTATATTGTTTCACCATCAATTTACCTTTTATTATTTTATCTTTATGTTAAAAAAATAAATTTACAAAATATTATAATTAATTAGATTATAGGATGTTATTTATTTATTGATTATTTGTTATTTTTGTTATGATACCTATATTTGAGAGAGTATAAATTAAAAAATTAATAATTGTTGGTGATACTTTGATTTTCTCAATAAATAAGGTAATTTATTATCTGTTATTAACTAATTAGAAGAAGGAGACATAAGTACATACCATATAATTACGTCATTATCAATATAAATATATATAAGATAACCTTGTAAATTATAAACTATATTAATAACATTATTATTAACTCACTACATGTAATGCTTAAATTTTTAAAAATATTCTTAATTAAGTATAGTGTGATAGAGATAAAAAAATAATAGAATTTCACGTATAAAATTATCGCTTAAAATAAACAAAAATCTTATTAGAAATATCAAAACCATTTAAATTGAAACCACCTAAAGAAACGAATATTATAATAAAAGAAAAACTTTCTCTAATTACAAGCTTTTATGGAAAATATATAAATATATATATATATATATATATATATTCGAGTATCTTTAAATTTAATTATAAAAATGTTATTTTAGATGATTGACAGGTTACCTATAATTGATACTTTTCATATTCTTAAAAATAATGCTATTAAAAAAGGAAATAGTAATTAAGACATCTTTTTTGATAAAAAATATTTATAAAAAAGTAGCGACAATATGTTAATTGTTTCATTTTATTATTATACTTAGATTGATTTATTAGGAGAGTTGTATTAGTTACAATTTTTAAAATATTTCTAGTAAAACTTACTGGTGTTGATTGGATGTTGAAGATCTTTTTCCTCCCAATGCCGTTATTCATAACTTCTATGATTGATTCTTTAAAATGGACGCCTTGTTTCTTGTTATTCGATTCCTCCATAATTAATTCTCCTTTCCAGATCAAAATTCACTCAAACAAGCGATTTGTAGTTACAAGAAAAGTTAAAATATAAAATAATATTTCAAAAACTAAATAACTTCAAAAGTATTCTATCAACTAAATATGAAATAACTAATTGTTCATAACCTCCAAAACAGTTATCTCTCTCCATACATATTTCATTTACCTTTTTAATTCAAAACCAAAAGTATAATATTCTTTATAAATTTCATCAAAAGATATTTTTTAATATGATTATTTTAAAATGTTTAGTAATAATTTTCTATTTATAACAAGTTTTAGGCAAAAAATAGATTTTTTTAACACTATGTTGTATATACCAACTACTGAGTGATCTTGATTTTTGCGTTTTGATATAACTTTTTTGGAGATTAATACTGACAGAAGAGGGTATCATGTTTTTTTGGTATTTGTAGGTGTTATGATATGTGCTTTTTATCAGTTAAATAAGCTCTTTTACTATATGTAATCTACTTTAAATGAAATAAAATAATTGATTATATAGTGTTATGTGTTATTTTTATTATCACTAAATAAAGTACAAATAATGTCATTAGTAATTAGTTATATGTATAGACACATACATACTTTCCTATAATATTAATCTAAATAAATTCAAAAATTAAAAATAATTATTAAAAATAAATTACACTTTATATATATGTTCATATTTATACATTGAGTAACTTCAAAGAACTAGGATCATCTTTATATTTCAATTTGCTAGTATAAAAACTGTTCCTTCTTTTTGCCATTACATTTAAATTCTTATGGATAACAACTGTATTGTTTCTACTCTTGTCACTTTGTTGTGTTATGTGATTTAGTTGTCCTAGTGCCTGGATGTATTTACATGTATGTGGATTGTAGTTTGATGAGTTTAATGTTAAGAAATTTATTGAGTCGAATTGAGTTTCACTTGACTCCAGGGATGGTGTTTTTTGACGTTTTAGTTTGTCGAATGGGGAGAGAGAAGCGACGCCTTCGTTGTCGTCTTTCATTTCTTTTCTCTTCATCCATTGCTGCTGTTATTATTTGGTCTAGGTTTTTTATCAATGATTGTAATTCACGGGGATGGACCTTTAAATTAAGAGAAAACATTAATTATTTAAACTTCAAACATACATTAAACTGTTTGGCAATCATCTTCAACAAAGTCCCAACCGTAATATGTTCACCATTAATATAAATTAAAGCATCCTTAGCTTTAGCAGGGGATCTCCCAACAACATGTACAATCTTCATCATCTCGGCAAGTGTACTAATCATCATAGACATAATAGATATCCCAACACTAAGATAGACCAAAACAATAATCATCTCCAGATCCGTTCTCGGCTTAGGTGTTATATCTCCATATCCAATAGTTGTAATTGATATAAAACTCATATATACAGCATCAATAATATTAATATTATCAATCCAATAATGAAATAAAAATTAACCCCAACGATGTATGAAGGAATAGAAATATCATAATAACTTGCATAGGTAGTGATATATTACATTTTGGTTTGAAATTGGGATCAGTACTTAGAGATGCCCGTAATAACCATATGAATTTTGCACAACTCTCACCGATGTTTCTGAAAACTGAAAACATTAATGGGATTCCAAGGTAACTATAACCGGTACAAAATATTTTCATATTCTGTCCTGTTGGTGATAAATTTCCGTATCCTATAATTAATTTTTAGTAATTTTTAGGTCTTAAGGGTTATTTTCATACCTATTGTTGCTATTGTTGTGAAAACAAATAATACCACGTTTCTTGTTTCTTCTAATTTGATGTTTTCATCGTAAGTATGAAATACATAAACTCCTAAAGCAATATATCCTATTAATGTAAATATAAGTATTAGCTGAGGTAAGCATGCTCTAATCACCTAAAAAAACAATCATATTAAGGTATTAATTAGTAAAATAAACAAACTTCAATTTTAAACTGTTTCTCCTCAACTCCTCTCCTCTTTAAAAAATCCTTCTTAAACAACTCCCACGGATTTCTAATATGTATCTTATTATTAAAAAATTTCATAATATACGGCTTATCATTAGAATATTCACTATTATTATTATCATCATTTGAAAGATCATTTAATAAAGGTGAATAACTCTCCTTTGAATCTCTCTCAAATGAAATATTTCTCACTGCATCATAACTATTATTTAAAACTTTGCTTTTCTCTCCATCATCAACAAGATGATCTTCAATTTTTGTAACAGTAAATCGTGTCTCTGAAAATTTTTTCACCCCACTCTTCTTTGGCTTCACTTCAATTTGTACATCATTGTTATTTATTCCAGATGACATGTTACTATTTTCAATACCCTCATCATCATCATCTATCAATGGTATATTATCAATATCATGGAATGCTGATACTTTTAAATAGAGAGCAGAATCCATTTCTTTTTATTTCTTTGTAAAAAAACTACTGCTCTTATTGTAACATAGGAAACTGAAAGGTGTCGTATGTATATATGTTATGTTTCTTTTTTTTTGACTATAGACGGTTAGAAAAAGACACTAATCATTTAGAGATAGAAAATGTTGTCATAATATATTAAAATCAAAACACGGAATTAATATATTGACATTATGATCATTTAATATAAACAAACTTTAAAAATAACAAAATTTCAATGATGCTTATAAGGGGAGGGCGATACAAAGAGATATATAATATTACAACAATATAAAAAAATTTCAATTATACAACTGACAATAATAAACTCATAAAATATGGTGAAGCGATTGGAGATGTGGAAAAAAAATTGAATACTTTTATTGAATTGTAAAATTAATTTAAATCAAAAGTATAATAAATACAATTATGTAACAATGTAATAAAAAAAGGTGCAGCAATCAACCTATAAAACACAGTTTTTTTAATATAAACTTTTCTGTAGATAGAAGATCATCACTTTTTAGACAAAAATAGGCAAATATTATACTTTAAATTAAATAAACAAATTTTTCTATGAGAATTTATTTAGTTTAAAGAATGTATGATTGGTAATTTATAATTTGATGTAACATAAATTATAATCAAATATTAGGAAATGAAAATAATATTTAAACGTATTATGGGACATGTAATAAAAGAGCGGTAAAATTTGTATAAGGAATCTTTTATTCTTATTTTTTTATCTTCAACAATACTGAAGACAATTAAAATTATTAATACAATACATTACATCAATTTTAGTAGAAATGGTACAACAAAATAATAGTAGAAAAAATAAAGAAAGCCAGTACTTCATAAATTAATGCAAATGTCACTTTACAGATAAAAATTCTAAGACTAAGAAACTACAAAGATACATAAAATAATAAAAATATTTGATGAGAAAATATAATCATATCATGATATAACAAATCATCAAAAATAAAACATTACTTTTTTCATTCAAAATTATACAATACATCTTATAACATATCTATCTCAATAAGATTTTGGTTGATGAAGGCATGAATAAGAGTCAATAGTTAAGGTTACATTATTTTTAAACTATAATCTTTGTATATAATAACTAACAGTACACATACCCCAATATCACATTCTCCCAATTAAAGATAATTTACCTTCTTCGTTTTTTTCCACAGTTTAAAGTATAATCATGTATTCTAAAGTTATTTTATTTTTATCACTTATTTTATTTGAGACTATAATTTATTTTTAGGTTAAATGATGAAATATTTATGTTTCTAATAAATTATTATTAGCTAATAATTAATTTAACTTTCAAGGTTTTATGGGGAATTTTTAGTCTTAATGAACGATAGAGTATAAATAGTTATTTTTGATCAAGTAATTTTGTTGATCTTTTATGTTTTTTTTGTTTTAACTCCCAAACATCTTTATTCATATAACATTCTTGATTTCGTTAACTGATTTTTCATGAGCATTATTTATTATTTCGAAGTTTTGTTTTAAAAATCATTTTAAATAGATATTTTAAAATATTTAAAATGTTGTAATATTGAGATTTTTATTTAATAATAAAGTTATTGAAAAAAACATTATACAATTTTAATAATATGTAACATTGCAAAATCATGATCTTGATAATATTAAAAAATACTGTGTAAATAACTTAATCGCACCGGTCTTTGTATTCTATTTATACACAAATGTCGAAGAGAATATTTTTAACATTCTAAAAATATTTCAAGATACAATCTTTATCTCAATAATTAAATATTTTGACATAATTTTATAAAAAAATATAGTTGAAACTCTTTTTAATCTTATTTTATGTAAATAGAGGTGCGGCCGATGTGAATTTTAAGAATTTTATCCCAGAAAAATATTTAAATTATATTTGATTCTTGTAAAAAAATGTTATTTGTCTTCAAGAAAGGATTACTTCATAAATCTTTAAACCACACATTATTAACAGGGAAATTATTGTTAAAATCAACCAACACCCGAAATGTGTCCTTATCAAAAGTTATTTTGTCTAAAACAGAAACAAAATTAGTCCCATTAGCATCATTAGACCAAGCAACGTTAGGCCACTCAATATTATATCTAAAAGAAAATGGAGCTCAGGCAACACCCACAGATTCAATGAGAAAAGGTGTCATAGCTGCTAAGGTAAATATTTATATTTTGAAGTTAATACAAAACAAAACTTTTAGATATTTTCTTTAAGTAGTTCTGCACTCGGTGTTGTAATGATACCGGCGTTGACGAATTACCTTTGGGTCTCAGCAACAGAACACCCCTCTATGATGATATTTACAATTCTGGCAAATACTTTCCTTGGGATCTTAACATTCACCCCGTTGTTGTTACATGTTTTAGTTAAAAGATTTGTTAGCAATATTTATTATAATCATGACACCAAAACATTCACCTCGATTCATTATAATTTTTTCTTAAAGAAAATGGCTATGCATTTTAAGGCTAGTGATGTCGTCGATCCTGATGAGGCACCTGAAGCCAAGAGGCTTTACCTTCCTTTGGCTACTGTATTTATCAAGGGAATGCCCTTACTTGTTACTTTGGATAAGAATCAATATAGAGATCAATTAGCTTTTGAGGAGATGACTAAAGGAATCAAGATTCCTAAAGATGCTGATTAGAATGTATAATTAATTAATTTTATAATTCATAGAAGATTGTTATTACATATGTATAATTTATTTATTTTATATTAAAAAGATAAATACAATTAAATGAGAGGTAATTTCAATAATTAAATGTAAACTCTGAGTCTATTACATATTTATTAACAACTGGATTTCCTTTTTCATCAATCTCTGGTCCAGTGGTCTTTGGAATAAATATATTCTGCGGTATCATCACATTATCCCCCAATTGTGAAGTTTTCTTACCCCTCTGAACATCAGAGTAGAATAAATGCTTTGGTATCGTTGAGGTGTGAGGTTTATAACCACGATACTTCTTTTTTCTTTGTCTTCTTTTATAATCACGACAATAACTACATATCGTTGATTTTCTGTGACTATATTTACATGTACAACTCCTATCATCGTAATGATATCTTTTTTTATCATAATATGTCGTATCTGTCCCATTGTTTGATTCCTCCTCACAGCAACTATATTGTCTCTTTCTTCTAGATTCTTTATGACGTTGTTCCCCTCTCCCCCTTCGACATTTACTCTATAAAATTTATTTATTTTTACATTGAATTGAAATTTTTTAAATCATATAAAAAAGTTTTGTAAACTTTGTCAGGAAATTAACAAGTAATATATAAAAAAATAATTTTTGTATTATTAAAGGGTACAATAACTTTTAACTGGTATTGTAAATATTAAATTGTTCCATTTAATTTTTTTTATAACATCATAAACTTACACAGTGACAAATTGTTGTCTTTACCTCACTTACTTTGTCATGTTCATCACCATTACCTGGACCATGTCTTCTCCTCCTCTCTAGAGATTCTCTTTTAATTTTATCATCCTCAATAAATTGCCTGTCATTATAATAATCTAATTTTCCTTTATCATATGTTATGTCCTTTGTCGGTGGAGGGTAATCTTTTACCTCTTCATCATAATCATCCTCATCATTTCCTCCATACACATCTTGTACCGGTTGTCCCCCAATATACTCATCCTTCAAAAAAGCCATCTTTCTCTGTTCTCCCATAAAATACAATAATCACCACAAAACAATAAGCGTTGATAAATTGGAGTATGATAAGGCAAATAGTTATAGCTAACCAGTAATCCCTTACATCACCAACCCACCTTAAAAAAGTGAAAAACTAATTAAAAAAAGGTTATCAAAAACAAATAAACTAACCAAATAATACAATATGCAGTTGATGTTAGAATTGAACTTATCATACATGGAAACCATGGCCAAATCAAATATCGTGACAACTAAAAATATAAAGACAGTAATATGAGGATAGAAAAAATAGAATGTTTACATAGAAGATGTTAAAATAATACCAGGTCTTCATTGATAAACATATTTAACTTACATTATGAACCCCATAAATCAAAGCCAGTGATGCAAATAGAAGGAAAAATGCAACAATGAGACATATAATTTGTATAATAAATAACCCTTAAATAAATATTGAATTATAAAAATAGGTTTTGTAATAGGAATACCTTCTATGATTCTTGATGTTCTAGCTGTAGATGCTCCTACACAAGGACAATAATATTCGCATTTTAAATTAGCCTGAGCCATTGTTACCTCACTACATTGTGATAAGACTCCTGTTTGCCATCCAAATAGGAAGAGTAAACATAAAGCATAAATCTAAAAAATATAATATATATATAAATATGAGAGATAAAATTAATTAAAGTTACGTACACTGCTCCATATTGCAACAGTCATAGATCCATCTTTTATGTTACAACAACATAATGCTATAGAATCATTCTTTTTTTTTCTTATATCATTTTTGTATTGATAATACTTTTGATCCTGGATTGGATCTCTACGATACATATTAAATAATAGTTTTATAAGAATACGCTTTCACTTTCATTAGCACTATTCCAATGAAAGACTTGAAGAAAATTTTCTTAAAGTATGATGAATCATATGTAAGGAATGATAATAAAATATATTAATTTATAACAATACAAATATATAATCTTAAATTATTTTAGGATAAAAATAATAAGATAATATCTATATATATAATTCTACGTTTATATTGTCTATATGTTATTGGTTATTTAATAATAAAAATGAGTACAATATCACCTTCAACACAAGAACACTTTTGAAATAATAAATAATGTTATCATTTTGTATGTCATTGTCGTTTGAGTATATACCTATCTATCTTTATCATAGGGAGAGTTGTGGTGGACTTGCACATTTTTAGGTTGGTCATTCAATTTACTAGCAATATAAATGTTATATTTGTATACCACAACCCCCCAATGCTATAGTAATAAAATATCTTAGTTCTCCATTTCCTAACAGGTATCAAAATAAGCATCTATTTTCTTTTTCATTTTTACTCTTGATAATATTATTAATAACAATAATAATATGTAGAGAAAATTAACATTTTTGTAGGTGGAATGATAAGATGATAATTTTGGGAAACAATAAACATCGGTAGTACAATACTTCATATTATAGATAAGGAGAATTTTTAATTGTTTAACAACTTTTACTTTTTTTCAGTTATAAATGTTGTAATATTGTTATATAATTTATATTTCCAATTAAATTAAACGGTGTATGTTAATAAGTGTAATCTTTTGCATTCAATTGCCATAACTACCTTATATAACTATTTAATCATATTTAATAATATGAAAGTTTATTTTATTCCCTATCACTTACCAATTTACATTAATTTTCTCTATTAAAATTAAGATTAAAATGAAAATCCTTCAAAAATGTATTTATTCTATTAAAATATTATACCTTCTTTTAACTACAACTAGTCTTAATGTTAAACCACATGAATAGTGAAAAATTTTAAGTATAACCAAAACTCAAATTGCCTAGAATTAAAATCATGTTTCCATATTTAATTAAAAAAAAGAGTTTATATTCAATATCATTTATATTATGTATACATCTATATTTCTCCACATATATGGCAAAGATATATAATAAACGAAACGTGCATTGCACATATTAGTGGCGAAAAAATAATTAAATTTTAATAAATTAAAAATAAGTGATTTATAAAATTTCCCCATCATCTCCTCTTTTTCAGTACCCATTACTTTTTCTCCATACAAGATGTATTGTACACTTGCAAAAGACAAAGTAATATTACATCTTCAATAATAATGAATCTCTCTCTCTCCTCTCCAATCCCAAATCATTCCAAATAATAAGAATAACACCATATATCTTCCACCAAATAAACTATATATATTTCTTTTTACTTAGATCTTTGATCACCAACCTGATTTGTTTTCTAAAACACTGAAATTCTTTTAAAAATAAATTTTCTCTCTCCTTAATAATAATGATTCAAACCAACTTTAGACTTTTTAATTTTCATAAAAATTTTTCACTCTTTTAAATATCATATCTAGTATTATTTTAGATGCAAATAAATTTTAAACACCCTCTTTATATTTATCTTATTTATTTTTTTTGTTCAAAAATGTTTACTATTTACAAATATTTGTTAAAACAAAATAAAAAATTTCAATTTTGATAGTATTATTTTTTTTATAGGCTTTTAGCGGGTATCAAAAGATTGTTGAGTGATGGATTAACTTCACTTATAAAGTTATTTAACAATGCATTTTATACTAGTGTTCGGTATTCATTAAAAATGATGAAAAAAAAGGAGGAATTTTTATCTTTGTATATTTGAAAAATTTTCGGGTAATTTATATTTATATTTTAAGAGAGATAAAAATGTTAAAATATTTATTTCTAACTTTATATATACCATTAAGACCATTGTTACAATATTTTTTAAAATGGTAAAAAAAAACTTAATTATAGATGGAGTAATTTAACATGCCTACCAAAACTCATTTTGTGTAAATTTCGCTTTCATTTTCTTCATTTATTTTTCTCCATTTGAATGGATACTCTTATTGTTACCTAAAAAAATAAAATAATAGTAGTATGGTAAAAATTTTATTGGCAGAGGGGAGAGTATTTTCAAAAAAATAATAAATTATTATTCATTACTTCTAGTCATTTTATTACCAATTTTATTTGTTATTTTTATAACTTATCTATATCGTTATTTTTGAATAAAAAAAATATATATATATTATTTATTTGTTTATTTATTGGAGGGAGGGGAAGAAAGAGTAAAACTATATTCATATTATAAGATGCCCATTTTTTTATTGTTCAAATTTCTACATCTATTTTTAATGTAAAAAATTTTTTTCTTTTAAAATACAGGGAATAATTTTGGTGCATAACTTGATATTCTAGCTTATTTTTGTTTGTAGATCATAACATGTATATATAATATAAAATATATATCATTTTTGTTGATTCTTTATAATATAACAAAACATAATGATTAATGATGGAAAAATTATTATTTTTAAATAGAATTTTTTTTTCCTCAAAACTCCACTATAAGACATTGGGTATTGTATAAAATTATTTCAAAATGTCTAAGGATAGTAAAAATTTTACCATTAAAATTATTCATATATTCCCCTCTTCATTTTTTATCAAAACACTTTACAATCTCCCATTAAAAGAGATATTTAAAATAAAATATGAACATTATGTTAAGTTTTCTAGCAAAATCTCAAATAAATAATAAAAAATATCTTCTTTTTTGACAAATGTCAAAAAATTCTCCATCTTCCCATTAGGAACAACCTATTTATTTATTTATTCTATTCATCTACACTTTTTTTAAGAAACATCCTAAGATTGTATATATTTGTATCGTTGTAAATTTTTGTTAACCAATTAATTTTAAAACACCATCCTATATGTTAAATTGTTTTATAATAAGGTTCTTATTATATATATATAAAATTTTTAAACAAATGTTAAAAGATTATATTAATTATGATAAAAAAATGTCTGTGTCTCATTGTGTAACATACATATAATGATTTCGAAAGTTTAATTAAGTATGAAAAAGATAAGAATTGAAAAATGACTTAATGTATATGTGTGTATATCTAAAAATAATTTAAGAAAATTGTACATTTTAGAAAGTTGATATTTTTTTCATAATTTTTAAATATGTTAAATGATTTAGTGGATATATAACGAGTTAAGACATTATAATTATATATATTTTTCATTGATAATTATCAAATGTACATTTAAATGCAATTTAAAAATATTTACTTTAAATTTCATTCACCCCTTTCTTCCTATGGTATTGTATTATTAGAGGAATTTTAAACCAATTTTAATAATTTTTACAATACTCCTTTATTTATTAATTGTGAATGGTTAATTAATGATGAAGATTTTTGATCTTATATTTCTGTTGAAGTATTATGTGTGTATGTTGTTTTAACTATATTTTTTTTGTTTTCAATCATTTATTGTTGAAGATGTTATATATCCTTTTGACATTCACTGTAGTTGTTTTGTTCTATTTTTTTAAGGATATAGTAAAAGTAAGTTTAAAAACAAATTAGATAAGAAAAAGGAATGTTACATTAAAGGACATTTTTAATAAAACATTACATTATAAATTACTTCCGTCTTTTTTATAACCTATTTTTGTGAAACAATTTATTCTATATATCATCTTTTCAATGAGGAAAAGATTCATTGTTTCTCATCATCTGATATATCTTTTTCTCCATCCACAAACACTTACAAACATATATATCCATCATTAAATATATTTCATTGTTTTTTATCATTAATGTCTTAAAAATCTCATTCTCCTTACACTTGATAAAAAAAAACCTTATCAATTTTTTTACAATTTTCTCCATAATATCTCTCTCCCCTTAATACCTCTCTTTTTCTTTCTATTACCTTCTCCAAAAAATTGTTAGAATGCACGTTTATAACATATAAATAATTATCAATCATTTTTTAATCATTCTAACTTTATTTTTCACTATATTATTATTTACATTTCAACAACAAAAACTTAGTTACATCCATCTCATATATGAATACATATATACATATTTATATTTTTCTCCACTTTCAGGAATTTGTGGCCAATGGCAAAAATAAAAAACAGATAAATAGGAAAATAGAGAAGACTTATGTGGGGTAGGAAATGTTAATCACTAAAAAAATTGTTCCTTGTTTTCCTGTGCCTGTTTTTAGTTTTAAATCTTTTTATATATACCATAACTACATAATAATTAGAGTTTGTGTTAGTCTTTTTTTTGCCAGTTAGTTTAAAATGGAAAAAGAGACTAATTTTTTTTGCTTTCTATATAAAATGGCCATTTATAGTTTACTTTTTTTAAATTTCTAACAATAATAATAGTTAATACATTATTTTTCTTTTATAACAAGAATCTTAGTTAGGAAAAATTAATCATTCATCTGGGTGTGTATTGAATTTCATTATTTTCTAGCATAAAATTTACATGTCTAAAAAGTTGTAATAAAAATTTTGTTATAATGTTTAATCAAATAGTGTAAAGATTTTTTTTGGCAAAAATATATATATCTTTATACTATACACTTCAATAATAAAGATATAATATATTTAAGTAATAATTAGTTTAATGATAATTTAAAAAATCTTGAAGTGTATCTTTTATGATGTAAGTTATAATAAAATGTATAAAAATTATATGATATAGTTTTATTCTTTTGTAAACTTTAGCAAATATATATTTTCAAAGTAAGTAGTCGTTTTTAAAGAAGACTTTATATAATATTGAAGTTACGTTATATTACGCATATACTTTAGAAGTTACTTGAAAATTACCATCAAATGATCAAAGTTCTGAAGACTTTATTATAAATATATAATATTATAACTTGTTAGGATTTAATTATATATAAACTATATTTTTAGAGGAAAAATAACTTTAATTGTTCTCTATCGATCAACTTCTTCTTTTTCTTCTTTTTTTTCTAATTTCGCCTATATTGTAAACAAATTATTACTCTTACTTAATATCACTTTTTCATTGGGTTGTTTACACATTTTTAGCAAAAAAAAAGACTACATTTCAATGTTTGATGTTTTTGAAGTAAGGTATCCAACATCCTCATCTTGTTTATTTCCTTCTATATCCTTAAATTTTTTTGTCAACCATGTGATTTTCTTAAAGCTAAATATAAAGCATTTTTTTTAATAATATTTTCTATTTTTATGAATATAATTTTTTATAATATTATAGATTAAACTTCAAAAAGTAAGCTATTGCATATATATAATATTTTATACTTGATTTTCATAGTATAAAATATCTGTACTATTTTCTTGATAATATTTGGAAGAATATTAATACCTATTTCTTATTGAAGCTACTATTTCAAAGGAAGAGTAAACAAAAATAGATTAAGTCTTTTTATGAAAAGCGTTTGATTGACAATTAAAACTGTGATTCCTGGTACCTCATAAAAAGTTTAATTCTTTTTTTCAATACATCACATAAAATAACAAAGAACCTCTTAATGAACTACTATTTGTAGATAGAGGTAAATTCTTGTAATATAAGAAAATAAAAAAAAAGAAATGATTCGTCAACGGTAAGTATAACAAATGAATAAATTACCCATTCCAAGGAGAGATCCATTCAAAAGACAATTGTTTATTTGTATTTGTGATGACGGTAGAAAATTGTTATAAATTGAGTATAAAGGAATTTTATCAAAGTTGTTCTCTCTTTTTAAAATTGTCAATATCCTTTTTTTTATTTCATTTTTATTTTACTTTTTCTCTCCTACATTTATAATTTTTTATTTTACAATTCTCTATGAGGAAAAATTTAATGTTTTTAATATATTTTTTTACAAAAATATGTGTGTAAAAATATAGTGTACAGGTGAAAAATTAAACTATAAAATTAGATTAATATTTAGTTTAAACTTTTACATTTCAAAATATGACATAAGATATTAGAATTTTAAAATAGTTAATTTCATTTAATTTAACTAATAACTTCATTATTACAATAAGAAATCGTTAACAAGACAAATATTAACCAACATAGGTGGTCTATTGTATAGTTTTAGTTCATCAATTCAAAGAAAAAGTATATTTTTTAGTTTTCAAAACTAAATTAGGCGGTTAAATAAGGAAAAGTAAAGTAAAAAAAGAGCAATATTACCATGGCCTTCCTTATTTAGTTAAACACAAAGCGATATGTAGTATTTTACAATTGAAAAAAGAACATTACAAAAATTAACTACATTTCATTGCCATTTTAATGTTTTGACAACAAAAATTTGTATATATAATGCTGATATGTGTTACACACGACTACACGCACATCCGTTATATTTATTTCCGTACATCTTTTTCATTATAATATTACCAATACACTAAAATATTATATTAACGTACAAGAGGATGATGAAAAAAAATAATCGCTTTTAATATAGTAGATAAGAACGTATATTTACAATTTTTCACTTTCCATTTCTAATTAACAATAAAAATTTTCATCTCGATCCTATTTGTTTTTTGTGTACAATATTATACTTTTAAGAATAAGAGTATTTTTTTAAATCGAAATTATTATCTGGTTTTAGTATATTACAAAAAAAATTTGATGGACCACCATGATTTTTTGATAAATTGATCAGTTTAGCTATCTTTTGTATTGACACTTAATTTAAAAAAGAAATTAAAAAACAGGATTTAAAGAATAGTTGTTAGAGAGAGAATATATATATTTTACTTACATATTTAACAGGAGAAATCTACTTCATAGACGAAAGTTTATACACTTTTATTAAGAATAATTTTTTGACCAAAAAATGTGGAAGGATGGATAAAAAGTATAAAATCTTTGAAACTTTTAATACTTTTTATTTAATCAAATTTTTACAAGTGCCTTAAATCCCTTTTTTTATTTATAAAAGTCAACAATATGTTTGTTAGCATATATATCAAAAGGAATTTTTGACGGTAGATTTTTATTTAGAAATGTAACATTATTATAGATTTTTATTATAAATTTTATTGATGATTTTTCTTAACTAATTGCATCTCTCAATATATATATTTTATATGAACTCTTCAATAATGAGAGTATTAATATTGTTCAATATGATTTGAGATTTTTTTCATATAAGTTGTTTACAAAATAGTATATTTAAGAGATATATCCATTCAAATATCGTAATACTTTACCTAAAGAAAGAAATTATTATTTGAATTTGTTATTATTTATTATCATTATATAATAATCAAGGTCAGAATTGATTCAAATACATAATAATACTTCACTAACTAAATGTCATAATAATATTTTAAATGATAATAATTTTCTAATTGTTTTTTTTTTACTCTCATCTCCCATTGATATGCATATGTATTGGAATGTAATGTGATTTTACAAATGTTACAGGCATACAATTATGTTGAGTATTTTTTTGTGATAAATTACTTTTACACGATACCTACAACATCTTATCATTTTGTGCAATAGTAATGTAACCTTTTTGGTTTAATATTTTTTCAAAAAATTTTTATAATAAAATATATAATTTGTGTGTGTCACTCTGTCCTAGGTTCTTTACTTCTTTTTTTACTTAATATTTCAAAATGCAATTGGCTCAGATGTTGGAAAAGGCATATGTTACAAAAGAATGATTTTTAATATGTGTATAAGTTAATTTTTAAACTTCCTCATAGTCCTTTTAATTATTTTATATACTCTTTTATATTTATTGAATTAATAATTAATTTGAGCGGTTCTTCATTGAAAGGAATGAATTATTTTTGGTGGACATGGAGATGGGTGAATGAGACACTTTGATATTTAATATAAATTTTTAGTATTTTCGAGAGATTATAATAAATTTACAGTAGATATTGAGAAAAAACATTTTATTGTTATTTTTTATATGCTGTCAACGAAACAAGTTTCATAAAATATTTTATTTTTCATGAAATTAGAAATTTATAACTCGGAAAGTGACAAAAAAAGGGGATGTTTATCTATGAGTGAAAAAATATTGAGCTTATCCAATTATGAGATTTGTTTTTTGTATATTATGACAAAAAAATATTTTTCTCCTTTTCTAATAACAGTACCCGTGATAATAAACCTATTTACTTGAGATATACTGTAAGGGAATGTAAAAAAACAAAAAAAATTTCCACGTTAGCCTTGAATTATTTTTTTATAAAATAAAAACAAACTAGATAGATATATATAGTGTTTTTTAAAATATCATTATTTCTAGACTCTTTGTCTACCACATTTTTGTTTATTATTATTTGAAACACCCAACAAAAATTTAATAATAATATTTTAATCTAATTTATTTTTATTTTCCAACAAAAATCATTAAATTTTTGTTTGAAAATTTTATTATAATATATATATGTTGGATTTAAATTACTGCTGTAACATTTTTTAAGTACCATCTAATTTTTGATCAACGAAAATGTAGATAAGAAAAATTAATCTTTTGACATCATATTTTATTTGTGTTATCATTTACATTTAGTTATGTGTTACTTTTTTTGTTGTTTTAATTCTCTACACAATCTAAATAATCATATCTTCATTGCTAGGTGTTAGTAAATAAATATTTCTTGTTCATAAGATATAATTTTTCATTTCAATGATAATTATTTTCTCCCTACCTTAACATTCATCCCTTTCAGAATTTTTTTATTGTCTGGTCATAAATGTAATTGCTTTAATCATTTATTGAACAAGATTTTATTATTATCTTTAAATTGATACACAATTATTTTTTATTATAGGTGAAAATGATTATTTTACCTTCTTATATTGATTATTATAAAAAAAATATTCTAAAACTTAAGTATTAACTTTTATTATGTTGTTAGAATTTATTGTTTACATTATTATGTTTTCTTTTCAAAAATCATAATAACTTGAACATGAGAAGAGAGAGATATCTTATAGTTAACGACAATTTGAAGTTATATATTATAAATAATAATAACTGAAGGAGTATAATAATAATAATTAAATTTATGTATTTAAAACATCCCACAAATGTTTTACACATACATTTTTGTTTATGAATCAAGAACATAACAACTTTTACATTCAACACTCTCTTTTCATTCTTACTTTAATATATTTCCTACTCTATAAACATTGATTAACAACTACAATAGTTGACAACCCATTCCAAATTTCCTTTTAAAGATATTGAAATGTTGAAGTATTGAAACGCTTCAAATGAGTTATTTATATAAAATTACCCATTTTGACCCTTTTGTATGTGTTCATTCAAAATTTTACACTAAAATACCAATTTATATTTTTTACTAATGTTTGTAAATAACAACATTTTTAATAAATAAAAACATATATGTTATATACATTTACCAAATTATTTTATTAGTTTATAACATAAAACCACTTTTATAAGTTTATTTCTATAAGTATAAACATTCGAAAGTAACTTTATAAATTTAAAAATAATAGTAATTTTTCTAAATATATATGTACATTATTTAATAGACTAATGTCTAGCATTTGATTGGCAAAAATTTTATATCATTAAAATTTTTACAAGAAAATGATAAAATAGACATTTTGCCACTGGTGTGTGTTTATGTGTTGGGGTGTCTGTATATGATATATGTAGCTGGAATGGCTTTTAAAATAATTTTTATAATCACTCATTCAGACAAGTGGGTAGCAGACAAAAATATTTAACATTTATAATATCAGATATTAAAATTTATTATAAAAATTAATAAATAAATATTGTTTATAATAATCGTTTAAAATATGATGACGGAAACTTTTTATTTCCTATGATATGAAAAAATATTACCTTGCTTTTTAAAGGCTTCCTTCACCACTTTCCTTTTACTCACTTCAAATTCTATATCTATGATTCTAAATTATTTATATTATGTTTATATATTAATTCAAAATGACACCAACTAATAACAGATCCTTATGTAAATAAAACTATTCAAATGTCCTACTTAATGATACTTTTATATTCCTTAGTATTATATTCCTAAAAGTAGTAAAGCTTTTATATAAGCTTAACTCTTTAACATGCCATATATAACATTATTTTAACTTTTTCAAATCCATAGTAAGCTCTATTTTACCATAAATAAACTTATACATATAAATATATGTATAATAAATTTATCCGTCTACTTTCAATTATCACTATCAATTCCCATTCATGACTTCTATCTCTAAGAAAAATCTTTAAATATATATTGGATTAATGATAAATTGTAATGGTATATTTTATATATATTGAGGCATTACACATTATTTATATGCCGTTCTAAATATCCTTAAAATAAAGAACGAACCATTTATAATAACTATTTTTAAAAATTTCCCTATTTTATAGGAGTTATTTCATTTCTAATCTTATATATATATTTATTTTTTCTATAATCTTAATATAAATAATATAAATATTATAAATTATATCACAAATGATCATATGACTGTATTTATCACTTTAAACAATAAAACCATCTATCTATTAAATTAGCTAAAAACAATAAACAACACCCAGTATCTTTTTAATTATTGGCACCCCTGATGTCCTTCATAAATTTTACCGGTCATTGGTCTCTACTTATACTATTATTATTATTATTCCATCTTACCACAACATTTAAGTATTTATAAAGTTAAAGAATATAAAAAAGGTCAAATCATTTGAGAGATAAAAGAGGAGAGTATATTAATATTTGAGGAAGTAATAATTTAATCAGGAGATACCAACAGAGATATTTATTTCCTTGTAACTTTTGCATTAAGAGGATTAATATAAAAAAAGAGATATTTATAAAAAATTTATTATATTTTATGAATATATGCCTTTGTTTCTAACTTCCATTATTTAGAATTCTGTTTAAATATTTAAAAAAGATCAACTACTTTTTTATACATAATCTTTTTTATTTTCCATAACTTTTTTTTATTATTTATTTATACATATAATATTTTTTTATATATTTAAGCATCGACTTCATTCTTCAATATAATATTATTCCAATTTTCCTTTCTCATCTCTGATCCCTTAAACATATTGACATTTTTTTCATGCTCTAAATGACTTTTTGTTATTTACAGACATCTATTTCAATACTAAGACATCCAAAATTGTTTCTCACATTATTGCCTACTTCCTCCACGTACATACAATATGCGTTTTCATAAGATATATATGAAAAAAAGCCTTTTCATCATAGACATTCACATTTTTCTAGGAGAACTTTCTTCTTCTACTTAATTTTCATTCTCAAGTTGTCACTCTCCTTTTGAACATGACAGATGGAAAGTAAAAAGACGACAATTAAATAATATACAATTTATTGTTATGTATTTTACTATATAGTAGTGTTATCTCCGGCACATATACATTATTATTATTATGGATAGGAAAAATACATCATCAACATATTTTTGATCACTATCTATCAATTTTTCTATTTTAACATTATGCGCAGATACTATTATTTGTAAGAATAATTGTTGTCACATTGAGCATCAGATTTCAATTTATTATATTATGTATAATATATGTAGCATTAAATGTATAATTCACATTACCTTCTATACAATTTTTGATAAAAATGAATGGTTACTGACCGTACTTAATTTCAATTAAAAAGTAATATTATTTTTGTACAAAATTGCTTTTTGAATCATTTTTCAATTAAATTTCTTTTGTATATTTACATTAACAGGAAATATAAAAAAGTGTTAGTAATAGAAATTTTCGTTGAGGAGTAATGAAACTTTTTTTATTCCTAAAACTTTTATGAAAGTATTTAAAATATATAATGGAAATGTGGATGTATGTGTCTATCTTCAGGTTTGTGGTGGAGTTATAATTTGTTAACACTAGTTCCAAATATATAGCAAATATTGGCCTTGGGCAAAAATGCTAAATCTCGAATTTCATTTTGTGTATTATGTTTTAACTATATTTTCAGGCACACTTTATTATATTTCAAATATGATAAAGAGAACGTACAAAAAGGATGAAGTGTTAGCCTTAACATATTGACTTTTCCTCATCGATGAAGTTTATTTATTACTATTAATAAAACTATAAGTCGATAGTTTTAATATTAGAAATTCTTTAAAAGCAAAAAAAAAAAATAAAAACAAATGGATGTAATTTATTATTGAAGAGATAATTAATTGATATATTTGTCTCTTAGTTAAAACATATTTTTTTGCCTTCTACAAATCTACTTTCTATTGATAATTAGGAGAGATTTATTTAATATTATTTTATGGTTAACTAAAACATTTTCATAATTATAGATTTTAATTAAATAATTTAAGACGTTTCCTTTATTTATTTGTCAAAACACTTATACTAACAGATTAATTAAAGTCGGCACTTTCACATATATCTTAATATCCTATCGATCATGATTATTAGTGTCCTCCACATTTCACCCCAGACGTCATTTTGCATGAATTAAAACCACCTGTCCATCTAACAGCTGCATAGAAAAATAATAATTGTAATGAAATAAAACACAACGGGAATTCTTATAATATTTATGATCCATAAATGTCTTTACTAGACATAACTTTCATACAATTACTTTTTTTAAGCTGTACTATAAAAAGAGATATACAAATATTTTAGTTTCGTTAGACAAAAAAGTTAATACTTTTTAATATACGTAGACGTAATTATTTTTTGGAAATAAAATTGAAATTTTATGTCCTTTAATAATAAAATTCATTCATATATAAAAGGCAATTACACTGGCTAGGTTATTTTTTACAAGTACTTTTTAAATATATATATCATAAAAGTATAATAACTAAAAAGTAAATTGTTAAAAAAGAATGGTGTGATTAAAAAAGTTTTGTCTCTATAATTTAAAGTCATAATTTTTGGCTTTAACATTTTATTTGAAATAATCTCTCTTAATCAATACGCTCCCATTATTACACATTATGACTAATTTTTTTTTGATCTTAATTGTTCTATTCGCTCCTCAATGAAAATGTATATATTTATCTAATTTTTAAAAAAATAATATTCATTCATCTTTTATTATTATATAATTTATTTCGTTGGGGTTTGTATAATGTAATTCATTAATAAAAATACCTCAATATAGCTGAATCATCATCAGAGATCAAATAGATAGGGACCTATATGATAAAATTTTTAGAATTAATGATGATCGTGCAATTGGAGCATTTAAAATAAAACATAACTGCAATTTTAAAAATGTTATGTCTGCAAATTTTTGAGACCGACATCATATATATATATATATATATCATCAGTCTTTTCTTATCGTTGTCATCAAGATACTCTCTTACATTAACCGATATTTCCCACCTCAATAGTATTTTTATTCAAGTTTCCGTTGTTTATCATCAAATTTATCATTATTATTTTGTGGAATATAAAAAAGTGCAATACATCTTCAAGATATTTGGTGTAAATGTTGTATATTACGTGTAACATTGTTACTTAATTTTTTAACTATAACTATATTTAATTTTTTACTACAATTTTCAAATAATTGATTAATTTTAACTTATTAAATGTTACCTTCGGTTCTAAATGTATATATTTTATTACTGAATATGTTGACGGGAAATTAACATATATGTAACTTTTTCTCAGATTAATTATTATCATAATTTGCCAAAAGGGTATTCTTAAATGAGAATATAGCAGATTGGGAAAGAATTAAATTATGAATATTATAATTGAATTTTGTAAAAATAATTCAATCTATAATTTACCAGTAGAAATTAAATACCAATATGTGGATAAAAGCTTGTAAATTATAATATAATTTTAATAGTAAATATATATTATTATTTTTACATGTATATTCATATTTATTGTTGATAGAAAAGTTTAATATTAATATTGTTTTTATAAAAAGATAATTTTAAAACTTATTTACATTTACTTAATTTAAATAATATCAATAATATTTACATTTCCGTTCCATAAAAAAGACTTTTTTTTCTTTAGAAATGTTACTATTTAATAATTTTTTTGTTATTTTATTTTTTAATAAATATTTATATTTATTTATAGAACTCGATCGGGAATGAGTGAATCGGATTCGTTGGCATGTTCTGCTGGTTCTGATTCTGCGGATCCATTTGGCGCTCTTCTCGCCTCTTGTAATGGAGGATTCCGAGGAATGAACCTACAACCATATTCAAATGGTAAGTTTTTGTTAAAATTAAAAATATCAAATTTTTAATATATTATTGTTATATGTAATCATTTGAGTTTAAAATATTCATTTATTAGATAATATTTTCTTTGTATTAAAATTTTAAAAATTACCAAGAAAATATTTATGTAGGTATAACAAATAAGCATCGATTATTTTATCTTTATTCCTCCACGTACGTATGCTATAACATTTTATTGACCAATGATCATCATTACATATATTCACTTTACTTAAAGTATAGTATAATAACTTTCGGCATATTTTATTTATTGTAACAAGAATTATTGTTTTCACATTTGTATTGATGGCTTGGAAATCATAAGGGTATAAAGGATTTGTTATTAACATAAGACATTCCGGAATTACTATCCTGAATAATTATTCTGTTATAATACTTATTTACTATTTAGATGTATTTTTTTATTTCATGTATAACATAGTCATTTTTTTCTTTCCTACTAAAATTAAATAAAAATAAAAGTAAATAACTCAAAAACTATGCTCTTTGATACTCATTTTTTTAGGTATGTGCACACTGGGTCAGACAGAGCAATTAGAAATAACACAAAGTCAATCTGCTCTTCAGGATCAGGTAAGTATATATTTCTAAAATATTAGAAACAAACAAAATATATATTGTGAAATAGTATTAACTTTCGTTATCAATTTAAAACTATATTCCAACTACCAATTCTTTTTTGGTACTTTATTTTGTCAATATAAAGAGATATAGCGCGTAAACTAAATATAATAACACAAAAGAGTCTTGAACAAAAATTGGTCTTCATTCCTCAATTTTTGTCATTTCCAATAGGATTATATTTTAAATATGTCAACTACTAGTTCTAAGTAAGTTCTCTGCTCCAGTATTATTATTATTATTAATATTATTTTTAATATAATTATTTATTTAGTACACCAAAAAAAGTTGTGTTGGCAAGAAATTATCCACTGAATGAGAGAAAGACTTCTGATATCATTCAAGTTTATCCACTCATTAAAAATGATTGTCATGACTTAGACTGGAAGTCATTAAATTCATTGGGTGATAATAATAACAATTTTAGTAGTATTAGTTTTTTAAACATAACAAGAGATAATATTCGTTCACATGACGATGAAGGGTATTCTTCTTTGTTATATAATGAGATAGAAGAGAACTATAGAAAAATATCTGATTGTGTTGACAGCAATAAAAAGAATTTAACAACAATTTCACATAATATTAATATAAATTTTCAGAATATTAAATGCGGAATTTGTGATGAGACTTATAGAGAACCTAAAGTCCTTGCTTGTTTTCATTCATTTTGCAAACCATGCCTTGAATTAAAGGTTAGCGAAAGACTTGATAACATTTTATGTCCAACTTGCGGGCAAGAGACACAAATATCACCAAGTCTTGGAGTAGATGGCCTTTTAACTGACTTTGGCGCTTTGAATGTTGCTGAGCAATATCGTCGTATGAATGGAACAGCTAATGATCTTTTCTTGTTCGGATCACCATCAAGTACATCCTCCTCACCACCGCTTTCTGATTCTCCAGGTGATCATGGATTTCCAATACCTCAATCTGTAGCATGTACCGGTTGCAAGAGTGGTGAAAGAGCATCAGCATTCTGTAAAGATTGTGTCAACTTTCTTTGTACCGCCTGTACACAGGCACACCAATACATGCACATTTTTAATGGGCATCGTGTTGAGGAGATTGGCACATCAAAATCAACATCACCAACTGGATTTGAACAAATTAATCAATGCAGATGTTTAGAACATAAGCACCAACTATTGTTACTTTTTTGTTTAACATGTAACTTAGCTATTTGTCATGACTGTACAATTGATCATCCTCAACCTCATCATGATGTTCAAACAATTGAAAATGTTGCTGCTAATCAAATTGAGTCAATGGAAGATTTGATTCTCCGTGCCCGTGCTAAACAACAAGAAGTACACAAGATGTTTATGATTACTGATGCAAATCAAAATAAACTTAGTGAGTCATTTCAAAAGGCACAGAATGTCATCAACGATAATGCATGTAAAATTATGCAATTGATTCAGGAGATACGTAGTGTTGTTCTTACAGATTTGGAAAATGCTTTTTCATACAAACAATTACAATTAACATTAGTTGATAAGGAAAATCAAAAGATGGTACGTAAGATTGCTCAAACAATTGATTTTACCAGACGTTTATTGAAAAATTGTTCACCAGCCCAGATTATGGTTTTCAAACCTTTGTTAGATACTAGATTACAAGGATTTTTAAATTTCAATAGTGATTCTAATAACGTCCTCCAGACTGCTTGTGAGATTGACTATAGTCCACTTAATTTTTCGAATGCACGTCAAGCTATTATAAATTTAATGGGATCTATTCATGTACCAAGTGATTGGAGTACACCTGTCGTCCAAAATAACAATACTTCGTCTGTTACAAATAACCTTATACCACAACAAGCATCCTCCACACCGATTACAGCTGTATTTAGACCTGGAAGTCGAAATGTTCGTTCACCAAACAATGGAATAATAACAATGAATGGTTACAACAATAGCAATCCAAATGCCCATGGTGGTGGGGGTCGTAATAATGAATTTGGATCAAATAATTCATTGGCTGCCTACAGTGAATTGGGACCGGCATCACTTCCAACATTGAATTCTAGTTTCTTGAATAGTAATAATCATCAATATAACAATTTCCCATCATCATTTCCTTATGAGAAGTGGTCAACTAATATTGATTCAGTCATGCCATCGGCTGATAAATCTGATTTTGATGCTGGCATCAATACATCACGTGACATGGCTTTATTAGGACACCCATCATGTAATTCACCGTCATTTCCACCACGTTCACAGGTTAAGAGACTTAAGATGTCTTATCATTGTAAATTTGGAGAATTCGGTGTTATGGAAGGACAATTTACTGAACCATCAGGTGTTGCTGTTAATGCTCAAAATCAAATAATAGTTGCTGATACAAATAACCACCGTATTCAGGTATTTGATAAGGATGGAGTATTTAAATTTCAATTTGGAGAATGTGGAAAGAGAGATGGGCAACTTTTATATCCAAACAGAGTTGCAGTCAATCGTTTAACTGGTGATTTTATCGTAACAGAACGTTCACCTACCCATCAAATTCAAATTTACAATCATTCAGGACAATTTTTAAGAAAGTTTGGTGCAAATATCCTTCAACATCCCCGTGGAGTTTGTGTAGATAATGCAGGAAGAATTATTGTTGTTGAGTGTAAAGTTATGCGTGTTATTATTTTTGATATGTATGGAAATATAATTCAGAAATTTTCATGTTCACGTTATCTTGAATTCCCTAATGGCGTCTGTGCAACAGACAGTGGAGAAATAATGATTAGTGATAATCGTGCACATTGCATAAAAGTATTTAATTATGAGGGAACCTATCTTCGTCAAATTGGTGGTGAAGGTATTACCAATTATCCAATTGGGGTTGGTATTAATAATAACGGTGAAGTTATAGTTGCTGATAATCATAATAACTTTAATTTGACTGTTTTTTCAAGGGTATGTTTTTTATATTTATTATATAATTTATTTAATATAATTTATCATTTTTAGCAAGGAGAATTACTTCATGCACTTGAGAGTAAAGTTAAACATGCCCAGTGTTTTGATGTAGCACTTGTTGAAGACGGTTCTGTTGTTTTGGCCAGCAAGGATTATCGTCTCTACTTGTATCGTTACCAACAATGCGGAACCAACATTTAAGTAGAGAAGGAAATTTCATGCTGCTGTTGTTGAGATAAGTGGTTGAGCTTATCATTCTGGTTAACTTTTAATTTTGTTATTTCTTTTTGCTTAAAACTCATGAAAAATGATTCTAACTCGGTACACCAGAACTTTATTTTATGAAGTATATTATATGTGATTAAGCCAATCTTTTTTGGTTAAATTTTCGTTGTTGACTGTTTTTTTATTAAATTATTATTGTATCAAATTATCAATGTTTGTCATTTAGAAAATTTTTTATTTTGTGAATATTTATATTGATCCACATTATATACATTATATATTTTTTAAAGTTTTATCGTCAATTTATAGGTTTTTTGCAATGTTACAATATAAACAAGCAAGTAATGCTACTGATAATAGATTGATATGTAGATTTATATAATATTTTTTTCATATAACACACAAAGAATGTGGCTGCAATATCTATAATTGTTTTTTTATTCTTGAAATCTCGTTATTCTGTTTTCATTAAAGGTATAGTAAAAAATGTCCATTTTGTAGCTTCTTTTTTATTGCTTGGTATTAGTAACTCTTTTGTGTGTTAGTTGGATGTAATTTTTTAATATAACAAATATTGGAAAAGATATTTTAAATTAATTTTATTGAGAGTGATTAACTTTGAAGCAAAATGTTAATATTTGTTTGAAAATTAATGTGAAAACCTTTTATATTTGACGTTATAACATGTGATTTGATTTTTTATACAATATTATATTTTTTGACATACCATCATATAAAAAATATTATTAAATATAACAGTTTTGTGTGTTATTATATATTAAAATCATTTTTTTGATCAAGAAAAAGTGATAATAGAAAAAGTTATACCATGAGTGTATTTTGTTTTGCCATTTTCAATATTATGTGTGTCTTTTAAGTGTTTTGTGATAATATTATTTATTACCTAACACTAATGCTGCGGGCAGTATGGTTTTTCGCTTTTACAATATATTATATAGATAAGACTTTTATTTGATGGTATTTTTAACGAGTGATTAATTTAGAGTAATTGTGATAATTAGTGGTTTATTAATTTTCTTTTACAATGTATTAATTGTTGTAATAGTAGTTATTGCTTGATGAATTTTATTTTTTTACTATACATTTTATCATTTAGAAATACTTTTTGTTTTTATATATGTCTTTCTTTTATATGTTTTTATTATTGTTTTTTTTTTGATTTTACAATTGAGGAATTGTAATTTTGAAGTATAGAATTTTCATTATTCTTTAAAAATATTTTTGATTGTACTTTTTTTCCATTAAATTAATTATATATAGTAAAGATTAAACTTTAAGAAGTGATACTTCATTTATTATAACCGATTTATTTTTATGTTGAAAACAAATTATTATTATTTGTTACTTTTAAAGATATAAATAAAATTTTAATTTAATATAAAATATTTTTATTAGGCATTAAAATAAATAACTTTTATTGGAAATGAATGCAAAAATGTTTTTACAATTTTTATAAAACTACTAAATAATTGTCTTTGTAAGCTCATTATTGATGGATAAAATTTTTATCCATGATATATTATATAATATTTAATGAAATCTCATTAATACTAACCCGTGTTCTTGTTATAGAATGCTATCTAAATTCAAAAGTGCATATTTATTTTTTCCTCATTAAATAAAAGAATTTATAGCTTGAAATTTATGTTTGTATGTTTCGATAACAGTCCTATTTGTATAACAAACAATAATTGCTACAAAAAGACCTTGTAAGCCATCTACAATTTCACTGGCAACTTCATAAAACTTATTAGGAATTGGATAGATTGTTAAAATAAAATGTAGACCAAAGATAGGCATTAATAAAAATATTGCTCTAACAGCTTTTTTATATTGTACTGGTTCTTCATGTGGATTATATTTTAGCTTTTTAACTAAATGAAACAATACTGATATCATATGACCAAGATTTGCCTAAAAATAGCATAAAAAGTTTATTAAAAATTAAAATTTGTTCATTATGTATACATACACAAAGTGTAAATAAACAGGGCCCAATTATTGTCCATTCTATCCACCAATAATTGCTTGGAGCTATCCAACAATTCTTATTTTCGAAGTACAAACGTAAAATAGAATATATGATTGAAGCAACAAGTGGAAATACCCAACAAATCCCAAAATATGGTTTCAAACTAATTGAACGACCCATGGGAGACATTAATAAACGATATAAATGAACTCCTTCAGCAAGCATCCATGTAAAATTGGTGAGGCGAAAGTATCGTAATTGAATTGTAAACAAAAAACGACATGTTATATGATTCTTATAGTATAATTGTAATCCTGTTGTACTTGTAAAGAAGAAATAATTGAATATGAAAACAAATCCATAGAAAAAGAATGAGATTAGGAGATGTTTATGAATTATGAACATTGCCTGTGATGATAATGGGCTTCAAAATGTATAATTAATTAAAACCATAATAATAATAAATATTTACCTGCTTTTAGTGAAAATATAGATGGCTGGGAGGATACCAATAGTTGATATTGAGTAAGCAATAACACCATAGAATAATTTACTTGTAGTAGTCTATAAAAAAAAGTTAATTAATATTTATGAAGATATCAAATATACAGCTTTAGCTTCTTTACATCCAGTATAATCAGTCCATTCATAGCCAAAAACATTTTTATACCATTCACCATTTTCGGTGCAATTTTTCTTCGCTACATAACCATTATTCCGGATGGCATCGTCATTATCATAAAGATACGATGCGCAGGCGTTTCTTTCTTCACTATTCGGTTTGGCTTTACCCCAACATTGCCATCCATCCCACGTTGAAGGACATCTTTTTTTATCACTCAATGATTTATCTTTATTAATAGTATAAGATTTATTAGTTAAATTATTTTGTACTTTTAAACAACACTCCTGTGCTGCTAAGCAGCATTTTTTAGTTTTAATATAAAAATTAGTTGGTAAATTATTAAAAAGATTAAACTTTTCTAATGAAGTATATTTTCCATCGTAATATCCAGCAACATCTGGTACATTATATACAACATTAGGATTACCACAATGGCAATTAGGATTTATGGATCCATTAACAATAATTTGACATATCATTAAACCCGCCAGACATTTAGATATATTGTAAGTATCTTTATATGAGTCCATTCTAGGACTTATATATGTATACCATAAACAATCACTACATGCTTGGGAGGAAAAATGCGTAAAATTGAAGATTCCATTAGATGATCTACAGAAAACTTGATTTGTTGAGTAGATATCAATACTCATAGTTATTTAATAAAATAAATTTATCCTCAAAATTAGTTATATTAAATCTGGAAAAAAAATAATTTAGAAAATACTAGAATAGTTGACGGCAAATGAATTGGTAGAAACAAGATTCGTGTGATAATTAATAATAATATTAGAACTATAAATAGTATAAAAGTGCTATAAAATGATAAATAATTCTATTAAAACATCCAAAGCGTGCCAAAAAACAACATAAAATATATTAAATTCACACACTAACGTTAGAAAATATCTCATGATTCACATTAACCTTTTACTCCACCAAGATAAAATACAAATATGCCAATAAATACATCTTTTTATACCATTAAAAATAAACTCTTTTATTATTATTATTGTGCCATGCCTCCTTGAAATACCATACCATATATAATAACAAATATTTTTGATAAAATTTTAAATTAAAACAGGTTAGATAAAGGAAGTAGAAAAAATTAAAAAGAATGAATGTGAACTGAGATATAATAGTTAAAATGTAATATATAGAAAAGCACTTGATAAACAAATAAGAATTTGATATTATTAATGTGATATGGGTATTTCATGAAGTTAAACTTTTTGGAGTTTGAAATGAAGTTACTTGTTAAAGGATAAAATATTTATCCTTTCAATAATATTTTATATTATATATGCATTTATCTTTAAATATATATATATTATAAAAATTTTCTAAATATATATTTCATTGAATACAATTGTGAGAAGTTTTTAGATAATAGAAAAAATGGAAATATTAATTTGAAATAAAATTACTACTTTGTGAAGATGGTTATATTATTTTTACTAACGAGTATGGAAACTTATACATATTACAATACGCTAACAATTAAAAAGATTTTGTTCTCAGTATTGTTAAAGGAGGGAAATTTAATAATTTTAGGAGGAAAACGAGCGTTTATGTCTAAGATAGGATATATATATTTAAATTTGGTAAAATAAACTTTCTTTTTTATTCATTAAAATATGCGTAAGTTTTTTTTTTACAATTAGTGTACATTTTAAAGGAGTGAAACTAATTTAATATTATTTCCATTTATGTACGATATTCTGAGTGTAAGTGAAACATTATATAAAATCGTAAATTTTTATCCTTTATGTGTTTTTTTAAACTCTTGAATATAAATGAGAATACGTTTAGGTATGAGTTTGTTGTTAAGGAAGTAGAAAAATCAAAAAATAAATGATTAATAAACTGTTATATAAATGAAAAAACAACTGATCAATAGCTAAGTAATTAAAAAGATTGGATAATCTAAAATTAAAATGATTTCAGGAGGATAATAAATTTCAATAGTACTAAAATGCATCAAGATAATAGATTTTTCTATTACCCTAACGATATCCTATCAATTATTAAAAGGAACAAAAAATACATAATTTGTTCTTTAAAAGGATTATTTAGAGGGGAAGCAGGATAAAATAAAGCGGAAATTTTGAAAATTGTTAATACCATAAAGATCTTTGTTAACTTTTTTACTCCATGCATTATATAATTAAAATTTCAACTCCAATTCAGTGAGAAGACCTTATTTCTCTCCCTCATCTACTCTTCTTTGCAATTTTTTTCTTATTCTAAGAATTTAGAGATACAACCTAAAAATTTATGCTTTAAAAAACATTCACATATTCACATGAATCACAATTTCAAGAATAATTAAAGTTCTTTAGGTCATAAAATATGCACAAAAAGGAAAAAACTGGACTACAAGTCTCCAGAAGCGTAGGAAAAATTATGTAAGTATGAGAAATCTATTAGTTGATACTTAAGTAATAAAAAATATAATTATGAATAAATGAGATTGAGAATTATTGATATAAAATCAAATGAACACTTGTTTATAGTTTTTATTTAGAAATACTATTAATATTATATCAAATTTATGGTACAAAATAATTTCAATATAATTACAATTTTTGCAACTACTAATTCAAAAATTATGGGGTTAAAGTAAACTATTCAATGCCCACCAGATATGATAAGTATGAAATATTAAAAAGATTGTATATTAATTTATAAGGACCGATATCTCAGAGGTTATAATTTAAAATTCTATTTAGGCTAAAAGTTATATTAAATTTTATCAAAAATATATATATTATGTCAAGTATTCATAAATTTGAGGAGGAAATAAAAAATATGGTTACATATTTTTCAGGAAACTTCCAAACATTTATGGATATTAAAATAAGTGTGTATATCATAAAATTAAATAATATAAAAATTTATTTTCAAATTGTATTGTTTTTGATATCTATCTTTAGAAAGGCAAAAAGTTTTACCATTCAAAATATTACATGGATTTACATAATATTTTTATTTTATATTTTATTATATAACTACTCCTTTGAGTGATAGTTCCTAGAAAATAAAGAATTTTAATGCATTATGCCATAATAATAAACCTTAATTCTAAATTGCTTTGTTTTTTAAGTGATAAAAAAAACAATTAATATAAAAAACATATTATAATATTATTTTTCTAATTTTTTGAGGAAATACAAACTAAAAATAACATAAAAGTTATATACTGAATTTATTATGAAAATGTTTAAAGTTAAAAGAAGTGGGAAGTGATCTTTTAACAAATCTAGAAGATATATAAAATAGAATCATTTATAACATTTAGTTTAAAAACAATTTAATGAAAAGATTAAAAATAATTTAAAATATTAGTATAGATGTTTAGTTATAACATTAAACCATTATAAAGTGATATTGAAAGTTAGTAATTCTTGAGATATATGTGAAAATTTATATACATTCTCCTCTTAATAATTATGATAATGAATATTAAAGCAAGGAAAATTTTTATTTATAATTGTATTACGCTGATAGAATCACTGTTTACAGCATTAAGATTTTATTTTCTAAAACTTTCACATAGAAAGTATCATTTCAAATTAATCTTTATAACAACAATTTTTAAAAAAATTGTAATAAAAACATTTTTTAGTTTCCTACTTAAATTTGTGTCATGAAAACATCATATCTCATTTAATTGTATTTATATTCCATAAAATGCTTTTTTTTATCGAAAAGGAAAAAATAAGTTGTTGATAAGGAAATCTATCAAAAAAGTTTTTTTCTATGACACATATTAATATAATTTAAAAATGGAACATTTTTCTCGTGATATTCAAATTTATCTTCTATTTAATATTTTTTTTTCAACAGAAGGAAAAAAGTAAAAATTAACATTAGATTGAGAATGTGGGACTAATAAGTTTAAATAAAGATAAAAAAACAGTATAAACAAATAAGCATTTACATAAAAATGATTAGCATTTTATTTAATTTGTTAAATTAAAATAAAGTTAAGAAAATTTTTGACTAATGGAAAATAAAAACAAATCTAAGAAGAAATAGAGATTGACGAAAATAAATTATGAAGAATATTTCAGGTATCTTATATCAATTACGTATCTCATTTCATTAAAAGTTTCTTGCAAATGACGACGAAAAATAAGAATTCACAAATAAAAAGTTATTTTCAATTTCCAACCTATATATTTAAAATTAGAAAATAAGTTTGATAATTGTTATCTTAAATTTATCTTATTTAATTATGATAACGCAAAAAAAGCTTGTGGAAATTGAATGGTTGACCTTTATTAATGATTTTTCTGAGATACATTACAAAAGTATATATCAAATACTGGGGAAAATGGGTCAATAAGACATATTTAATAAATGTAATTATAATTAAATTTAAACCCTAGTTAATTAGACTAGAGTTTATTATTTTGATGTTTAAATAATTGTTTATATAAATATAGTTAATATATTAAATCTTAATTGTACTATAAGTTGTTGTCAATATGATGTTAAATGTATTTAGCAGTAATATATTTTTAATTTTGTTAATTATACATAAAAGTAAGTAAAAATACTAATTATTTTGTAAACATCTTTGTAGGTTATTCACAACTTGCTGCAGTATATGATGGAGCAACGAGATTAAATGATTGTACATCTTGGTCAAGTTGGGGACCATGTATATTTCCATCTAAAGAATCTCCTGTACCATACTTAAAACAATTAACTCCCCTCTGTCAAAAGCATTGGTTTTATCAATTTATCTCACAAAAATATGCTCCAGCATTAAATAGTTTTATGAAATACATGGCTGACATATTAATAGGTGACGGTGCCTGTGGATTATGTTCATATAAACAAAGTTGTGGATATGGAGGTAAACGACAGTGCAATGTATCTCCTTTCGCGTAAGTTTAGAAATTATCAAAATAAAATAGAAATTTTATTTTATCACTATTTAGTGTAAAGGGAGGAAGATCATTAATGCCATTCTATGTTGCTGAGAATGTTTGTAGTGCAAAAGATCTCCATGGTAAACATCAAAAAACATCTTGTATTGTGGATTATAATAAGGTCCTTGAAAATGGTGGGGAATGTAAATTATGGCCATCCCCAAGAGTAAATTTATCATCGATAGAACCAGCATTTCAAGAACATGTTAGAAATCTTTTATGGTATAGTTGCTTACCACAAATTACAAAAAATACTAGTGGTGCAAAACCAAAGATTGAAAAAGTTTGTAGATGTTGCTGCTTCCCTTACCAACCCAATCCTGTAACTTTTATGTGTGAAAAAATGAAAAACATGCCAGACGCTCCTGGAGCCGAATTGTTGTGAAAAAGAAAGTATATAATATAATAAATTTTTCATATTTATATACAAAACTTTTATGTAAAAAAATAAATTAAATAATATAATTAGCAGACAATTAATAAACTTCTATATTTATATTAATAATAAGTACAAAAAATACGACCCGCAACGAAGTAAAGAAAAAAACTATCAATTTAGGAACTTTCTACACCCAGGGTGTCCACATAAACATGGAATTTTGTCTTCCTCAATTGGGAATTTATAATCGTACGTTATCTCTTCACCTTTTTTAATCAATCGTTTTGAGTAAATAACAATACGTGGATCTTTACCGACAGAGATTATCTTAGCATAAGAATTTGGTACACAACAATGATTAATAAATCTGGCAACCCCACCTTTTAGTGTTGCATCAATAACACATTGTTCATCAATACGAAAGAAGTATGATGACCCCATACCGCGGCGTTCATAGGCAAGTTCCCTGACATCACATACAGTTGAACGGATTTTTTCACCAACATACTCTATAATCATTTCATTTGGGTTAATATCTTCTAAAGCAAATAATCCATAACCGTGTATGTGTGATTTTTTAAATTGCGTCATTTTATTTCTGTATTTTAATTGATTTTTTTTAGAAATTGGTATAAATTTTTCCATTTCAATGGCTGTCTGGCGGAACAAGCTTTTTTCTTCTTTTTTCTTACTTTTCTTCAGTAGGGATGCTGATTCCTCTTCTTTAGAGAATTTTACTTTGCTATAATCCGTTTGTCTTATAAGAGTTCTGTATTTTTTTACACCACGTTTATGTTCATTAAGTTTTGATGAACCACCTGGAGGTGGGATAAGGTTTCCTAAACTGCGATCATTATAAAAGTACAGTTGGTCATTAAATTTGAGTGGTTTTGTGAATTCATTTGGTTTGGAATAACTTTTGGGGGCTGGGGTGAGAGCTGTCACTATAGAGGATTCTTCCATTGTACGTCTTATATCTTGAATGTCATCATCCTCCAGAACATCTCTTAAAAATAGGCGATCCTCATCATCAGCGAAACCTTTCTCGAAATGTGATAATATATAGAGCTTCTCCTCTCTACTTCTCTTAGCTGCATTGTGGAACTTCACTTTTGGGATGTTGGGATTAAACTGAGATAATACTTGGAATCTCTTTTCATCGACATTACCGAGATTGGTATCAACAATATTTGCCATTAATTCCTCAACGCCAAAAGTATCATAAGCTGTTTCTGTGTAATTTTGGGTTTGTTTAAGACTTCCGATGCCCTCGTCATCGTAACTACTGAGTGCAGTTGATGATCTTGTTGTTGAGATAGAGGAGACAGGAGCAGATTCGCTTTCACGATAAGAACTTTTATCAGAAGCAATGCTTGATGGATTTGAATCGAGATGGAGTAGTTTCTCTTCAACTTTACAATTATCTTCTTCTTCATAGGTCTCATCAGGAGATATTGGTTCACCGATAGTGGAGATATCAAAACATACTTCATCTTCCTTATCAGGCAATGGAGAAAGAATTTTTCTAACTTTTGGCTTTTCTTTACTCTTCCTATCCCTATCGTCTGATATAGATTTCCTTTCTTTGTCTTTCTCTCTTTCTTTATCTTTCTCCTTATCTTTCTTCTTTTTGGAGATACCTTTATCAATCTTTTGAATCTTAGGTATATTTAAAACCTTATTCCAGTTAACATTCCTGACTGTCTTAATTTGTTCCGTAGCAAAATTGATATTTCCCCTAACTTCTCCATTCTCTACCTTTCCATCTTCATTTTTTTTCAATGACTTTTGATGTTCCTCATTCTCTGTATCATAATATTTATCAACCATTCCGTGAATATCACTAACGAATATTTTATTTATTTTGTTGTTGACAACTTCATTAAACTTTTTACAAAATTTTTCATAAAATTCTTTAGATTTAAATGGTACACCATTAGCATAACGCTGAATTATTCTATGCAATTCTTTTATCTCATCTGATTCTCTCTCATCCTTCACTTCAGTTTTTATTGTCTCACCAGAGGAGTGTATGCCCTTTTTCTGTTCTAACTCCTGACTAGACATGTTAAGGGAAAAGGATATCTTTGGTCGTGTGTTTTCATTGTTACTTCCGGTACTGGAAGTAGTTGTTGTAGCAGGTGTCAGAGAACCGTTCATATCAGTATCCTGGAATCTTTGGGGGAAAAGCATTTTTAATCTATTGGCTAGACCAGTCTCATGAGCGTTTTTGGATTCCGGGGATGGTTCTAGAATTTTCTTACCATTTGGAAGTACCGCTTTACTTTCTGCTTCCTTCATGGAAGAACTACACCTAGAAGAACTCTTTGAAGTCTTATATTCAGGAGCAGATTTTTCAAGTTTCCTTGATTTACGACGAGATCCATAATCACTATCGTAGGAGGGACTTCTACTTCTCTTTAAATTTCTAGAATATGATCTACGTGCTCGATTCCTCTTGTATGATCTATAATCCCTGTCACTATCACTGTTTGAATTTGAACGTGACCTTCTTCTAGAACTTCGATCCCTATCCCATTCTTGAGTTGGCGTTCCTCTTGAAGTTGCAACTTTATCTGGTGTCCTCCTTCTTTTAGATGATGATTTAGAATAAGTATCACTTGGAGAGGGAGATCGTTTTCTTTTACTGCTACTTGTTAATGGTGAAGTATGTTGCTGATTTTTGTTGGAGCATGACGCGTCCACTTTGGGTGTAGAAATTTTTTCTGAGATAATTTTATCGTCTTTGGTTGGTTTTTTAATTTTTTCAAGCCACATAGATTTCCATTGATCAATTATATCCATGCTTTTTAATTTTTCCATATTTTTTAAAGGTGGGAGTGGTTGACCCGTAATTTTTTCATACTTTTGAGATAACCCAAAAGCACATAAATCCCGAAAACACTTAATATTTTCTCCCAAAATTGACCTATTGCTGTACTTTTCAGCAAAGTACTTTGCACAACCGTGGCTTTCAAATGATACAACTGCCATTTTCATGTGACGTCCAGTTGTTGGATGGTATATGATCTTTAAATCTGTCATTGGAGGAGAATCTTTTAATTCTCTCCGCAGGTACTCTTCTGAGCAATTATCATTTAAATTAAATATAGAAACATCTCTAATAGGAGGGAGACCAACATGTTTACTGTCAATCTAAATAATAAATAAAACAAAAATTAGTAAACAAAACATACCTTTTTGAACGTTACTGGCCATAAACCACAATTAGGACTAGCACTCTTATAATCGGTAGGTTTCCTGGGATCTCTAACAACCCCACGATTCAACTCGGGTTCTTCATTGCATATTCCGTTCCTTCTTTTATACTGCCTTGCAACTCTTCCTTCCTTATTATTTACATAACTTTTTCCAGATTTAACAAGAAGCCAATTATCTCTACTACGGTGATGCTTTGACTGACCATTTCTTTCATAAATCCTATCAGTAGAATCTTTTTGATGTACTGAATACTCCATATGGCCTCACAGTAATATATTTATTGAGATTCATAAATAACTCAATTAGTTAGGTATTTATAAAAATAGAAAGACAAATTTACTACAATCAACAAAAAAATCTATACAAAATACCTGAAAGTTAGATGAATATTAATATTTAAAAAAAATTACTTTAAACATAACTGTTAATACGTACATATATAAATGAAATGAAAATGTACGAAAGAATTTTAATAAAATATTATAAGTGCAAATGAATGTAGTAAATGACCCATAAAAAAATGTACTATTTGTCAATAAAAAGCTAGAAGATTATGATATCTATTGTAATAAAAAATTAAGTATATGTCAAATATGAAAATTATAAATGATAAAGTAACATCTCACATTAGCAAAATTATAAACTATCTAATTTATATTATATTCCAGAAAGAGAAAACAATGACATTTTTAATCTTTGAATAATAACGAAAAGTGATAAATTAAGCTTTCTCACATTTTAGATTGTGTTTTAATAATTTTATTAAAGATAATTTAATAGAAATATCAATTTATGCTTAATGTACAAGTAAGGGGGTGAGAGGGGTAGACTAACTTTGTAAGAAACTGCTAGACGCGTAATAATAGAGAAATAATTTGAGAAAAAATTATGCTAAAAGATAATGGTTATATAGTTGATCGTTAACCATCTAAGACCACCATCCCAAACCCGGTTAATTTCCCTCATGTTTCCATTGTAAGACATGAAATAAAACAAAAAATAAACTTATGTGGGTCCGAAATCTACAATAACAAAAAAAAGAAAGTTAATTACACTTTAAATATCAGTTGTTTAAAAATAATACACCATATACTTTAAAATAGCATCATTGACAAAGTATCTATCTTATTATAGAAAATGCACTATCATAGATAACATTTAATCTAACATCTAAAAAGTTTTAAACTGGGTTAAAAAAAATGAAAGATATAACAATGTGGTACAGTCACAATACACCCGGCTATTTCAATATAACTAGTGTCATTATTCGACTTCCAATTCTCAATAAGACACTAAACAAATGATCCCGCAACGAGAGATAATTTTTTATGCTCGCATATTGGTATAGCATGTATACGATCTATTGGAGAGTTTTTTCTAATCAACTTTCACTGTTTATCTCATTTTAACTTTTCAGGACAAAAGTTTTGTCTATCCTTAAACATGGCCCTTAGATTTGTCTCCAACTCCAAACAACTTTTAGCAGTAAGGAATGCTGTAAGTTTTTTGGCCTTTTAAAAACCAAATTGATTGAACCCACATAATAAATTCCAGCATGCATTCGTTAAAAATTCAGCTGATATTTTGGCAACAACAAATATCACTGAGACAACAACAACAAAAAATGGAATCAAAGTTGCAGTTAATAACAATGGCCGTCCATTGACAACTGTTGGTGTCTGGATTGATTCAGGAGCACGCTATGAAACAGAAGACAACAATGGTGTTGCTAAGTTGGCTGAACATCTTATCTATAAAGGAACTAATAAGAGAACAAAAGCTCAATTAGAAACCGAATTAGGTAAAATTGGTGCTAGACTTTCATCTGTCACCACCAGAGAACATACTGCCTATTTTGCTCATGCACCATCAGGAAAGGTTAAACAAGTTGTTGAGGTATTAGCCGATATTTTGAGAAATTCTAAATTTGATGAATCCGCTATTGAAAAAGAGAAACAAGTTTTGTTAAATAAATTGGATGAGGTTGAGAATGATTATCAAGAGGTAGTTTTCGATAATCTTCATGCTACTGCTTTCCAAGGAACACCATTAGCTAATAGCGTTCACGGAAAACCAGAAACAATTCAAAAGATTACACGTAAAGATATCCTTGATTTCCTTGATGACCATTATAAACCAACACGTATGGCTATCTCAGCTGTAGGAGGTGTTGATACCAATACAATTGCCAATCTTTCAGAGGAGTATTTTGGTGACCTTAGTAACGAGTATAAACGTCAGATCCCACCACTTGCTGGTGTACGTTTCACAGGATCAGAGTATCTTTACCGTAATGATTATTACCCATACATGTATGGTGCATACGCCGTTGAGAGTGTTGGTGCCGCATCCAAAGACGTTCTTCCTCTTACACTTGCTGCATCATCTATTGGACAATGGGATAGAACTCATTTAGCTTCACAAAATTCCCCATCAACTTTGGTTCAAAAAATGTCAACAAAGGGACATATTCTCTCATTTAGTTCATTTAGCATCAACTACCGTGATACCGGTCTCTTTGGTTTGTATTTTGTTCATGAAGGTAACGATGCTGAAGATGTTAAACAAGCTGTTAGAGTTGTTCAAAAAGAATGGAAACGTCTTGCAACAGGAATTACAGATGAAGATTTGGAACGTGCAAAACAATCATTTAAGAGACAACTCTTTACTTCATATGGAACTAATCTCGGATTAGCCGAGAAGAATGCTAAAGATTTATTGAATACTGGTGAGGTTGAACAACTCTCAGATTTAATAAAATCTATTAATTCTATTGATGCTGCAACAGTTAGAGATGCCATGTTAAGAAATGTTTATGATCGTGACTTCGCATGTGCTGGTGTTGGAAGAACTGAAGCTTGGCCAGATTATCTACATTTAAGATACGGAATGTCATCATGGAGATTGTAAAGAAATAAAAAAATAATTGTTTTGATTATTTTAGGAATTTTTATAAATTAAACTCTCGTTTAATAAACCCACCTCTATTTTGTGGTTTTTTTTCGAATAGATATTATCATAAAATATAACGATACTAAAAAGTGCAACAATTTCTAGTAATTTTTATTATCGAGATATTTAGTGGAGTTGATATAGAAATATACAATAACAGTCAATTAATTAAAGAATTAAAAAGTGATTGTGTTGATTAAAAAAAACATTAATAAACGTAAAGAATGAATATATTAAAGAAAAACAGTTAGTAACAATGCTACTGTCCAAGTAGCACGTTGTTTATAGTTACATAGTAATTGTCACCAAAAAACATTAATTTTCGCTATCAGCTATTGAAAAAAATCGCCTTCTTGTTTGGTGACGCCATCCATGTTCGCTGGCATATCTTCGAATAGACTGTTCTTAATTTTTGATATCTCTTCACTGTCTGTCGCTGAATTTCCGCCAGTATTAGATATTTGTGAGCCATCATTAGCTCCACTCATTGATGCCACGGATCTGGGACCACCTTGAGAATGTACTGAGGGTGGGTTTTGCATTGATGTAGCACCAACAGAAGCCGGTCCACCTGACATGTTATTTTGTGCGGGAGATTGTTTTATTTCGTTGACTGGATCATTCGTTTGCATCATTGGCATTTGATTTGAAGATGGATTCATGTCATTCATTTGGTGTTGTATAGGTTGGTTTTGAGATGCATTTATTATGTTATGTTGAGGATAGGAAGGAGTTGTTGGTGTTGCACCACCATTTGATACCATATCATTCATCATTGGCTGGAAAATAAAATAAAAAATTTATAGGGGTATTATTTTTCGAGCATATACCTACCTGCATTGCGCCATTGGATCCTGGCATAATAAATCTACCATCGGGACCCATCTGTTGTGATGGATCCATATTTCTCGGACTTGGTGCTGGGGGCATCATTGGACTTGGAGCAGGGCTGTTGTTTTGTCCGAAGGGTGTACCAGCAGGACTTCCCATGAATTGGTTAGGGGAAGCTCCAAACCTCATTTGTGCTGCAGCTTGTGCTGGATTCAATGGTCTACCGCCATTAAAGTTTGGTGGCATACTTCCAGGCGGTCCCGCGGGAATTCCTGGTCCTTGTGGAAATCTGTTTTGGGGTGGTGGATACATACCATTTTGTCCATCTGGCATTCCAGGTTGTCCATATGGTGGCCTTTGAACAGGCATTCCTGGAGGAAATCTTGGCGATGGTGCGGAACTTGGTGGATTTGGACGTGGGAACATTCCTGGTCCACCAGGTGGCATACCAATAGAACCTGGACTGGGTGATGGGAATGGTTGTTGAACATTTTGTTGTCCCTGGCATTCCATTAGGCATCATGCCAGGCTGTGGAACTGGTGGCATTTGTGTGGGATTGGGAATAAAACCATATTCATGGAATGCTTTTGCTTCCTGACTCGACTGATTCATATCTCTCCTCTCGGGCGATGCACAATATAAATCCCAAAAAACCACCCACCAATTAATCAGGAAACCTGGAGCTTCACCAGGGTTAACAGCTCTGTTTACAACATTATACTGTCCAGCTAATACTTCATTTTTAAATGTTTCAGCTGTCTTTGAAGCACCTATATGAACCAAATACTCATAAACATATCCTGCAAGTTTTTCTTTAGCCTGACTTTCTGGTACTGGAAAGGGTTGATGCTGTAATGCCATTTTACAATTTCAATTTAATATAATATATGTTTTAGTATTTAGTAATTAGTAACAATATTAGTGGTTAGTTAAATGAAAATCTTCGTTTATAAAAATATTAAGATATATTTTTTTAGAATAGCAAAATTTTTAGATTAAAAATTGCACAATAAAATAATGTCTGAAAAAAAAATACATCAAAGAATAAATACATATAAATAGAAACAAAAGTGTCAGTGTGTGTTAAAACATATTCTGACATGTATAGAGCAAGTGCTTGTATATAGCTTACACGATGTTCTAACTACATGCTCTATGAGTCTCTCTGATAACTTAAGAAAACGCTATCTCATGATGCTGTCCACATACATCCTATATATTCTGATCAAAAGGATCCATTCAGGAGTTATAAATGACCTTTGTTGCACGTAGAAAGTGAATAGATGTTATAAATATTAATCAATTGTCTATTATATATTGGGGTAAAGTTTTGGTCGTAAAAATATAGGATATAATAAAAATAATACACTACCTAGTAAATGGTATAACATTTTTCAAGTAAATAATAGGGAAATATTTTACACTGGAAAATGCGCAAAAATATTAAGAATTATTTTATTAGTAAAAATATTGACCTCATAACATAATAAAACAGATACATTATTTTACAAAACACATTATATATAAATCTTATTAATTTATCTCTAATTAAAAAAACTTATATCTACAGTATCTCATTACATTCTTAATTAATATTACAATTTTCAGTAACTTGCAAAAGAAATTAATTAAATAGAATATTACGTTCTTAAATTAAAAACCAAATAATATAATATTATATCGTCATAAGTATTAAAAACCACTAATAATAATATTTAATAAGTTAGAAATAAAAAATATAATATTTATATAATTTGATATTTATAATAAACCTCATTAACATTTATCTACACACTTGTATAGTAATAAAAAAGATAAAATATCACCTTCAAGTTAAAGAAATAATATACCATAGAATGTATACATTTAAAAAAGGAAAGATTTAAGTCCTCAATTCAAACAAGCATCTCTATTCGTAAATTGTTTACGCTGCGCATTGGAGAACCGTTCTAACGGCCAGTATTCGCTTAGCTGCCATCTAAATCTTATTAATAGACGTCTTGAATGGAAATGGCACTAAAAGTGCGGGAATAAATATGTATCGGTATTGTTATCTTTGTTTTTACTAAGACCTCGTTCTCAGTGTTGATTCTTGATCCTTTTCCTAAGTTATCAGAGGATGAATAAATTATCATAAAATTTTTTATTTTTCTTTTGTTATGATAATTTTGTTAAGAAGGTCAACTTTTAAAGTTTATGTATAGGTGTGACATCTTATATAGATATCTTATTTATGTGTATATGTTTCCTGCTGATAAGGAGGAAATTTCTTAGTCTATGTGCTATTTTAACTATATATTTCCACTCCTTAGGTTGTTTTAAGATGTTATCAAACCTTTAACATTACTATGTACCATGTTAAAAACATTATATTCTTTGCATTACTTTTTTCATTTTTAAATTTAAATATCTAAAAATTTGATTAAGTGTGTTATTTTGTTTTTATTTTTAAGAACAGTTGAAATCATTAGTACAATTTATTTGTAGGTGTTTGATTTATGTAACTGTTTCTTTGTTGTGTTGTAAGATACAAAACATTAATCGTATTTATATTAATGGCAGTAATTAGATATTTCATTGTTTATTATTTTTAGTTTAACGTATACTATCTAGTGTGTATATAACTAATATTTTAACATGTCACTGGATTCTCCGTCAAATGACAACGATAATGAGAACAAAAGAAACTTTTCTCCTGAATCGGATTCTGGTATGAATTCTAATCCAACAACAGGTGGCTATGATTCTTCGGTAGAGTCCGAAGTGTTTGACCAGAATGTTGTTGCAACATCAACTCCTCACCGTGCCGAGGATATTCCACAACCCCCTAATATATTGGGGAACAAGGATAATCAATTAAAAAATACTCAAGATGGTAATGATAACTCAGATAACTTTCTAAATACTTCTGGTGATTCACACAAAGAAAATTTTCAAAGTAATATATCTGATGATATATCAGCCGCTGAAAATGGTCCATTAACGAATGCACTGTACCGAAATGATCCAACAGCTTTAACAGAGAACTTATTTAATACAAGTTCTTTCAGATTATCTAACACTGATGAAGTCTACCTACTGAAAAAAACAGCAAAGGAGTTGAAAGAAGAAAATGTATGTTTGTAATCATTTTATTTCCTTAATTATTTGAATTCCAGGTTAAACTTCAACAAGCATACCAAATTGCTCTTCTTGAAAGTTCAGAGAAATCGCATACTATTACTTTTCAACAAGAAAAAATAAAGAATCTGGAGGCAATGACACATGATCAAGAGAAAATTATATCAGAAAAGAATGATTATATAGAGAAATTGAGTGACGATTGTAAGAGAATTCCAGAGTTTGAAACACAAATTAATAACTTACATTCAATGATAGAGAAGAAAAACTTTTCCTTTGAAATACAAAAAGATCAGTTATTGAAACTTCAGGAAAATAAGAAAGAACTTTCACATAAAGTCAGGAGTGAAGTTTCTGAAGAGTTTAGCAAGAAGATTAAGATGTTAGAAGAGGAAAAGACTGACCTTAAAAGAAAACTAAGTCATGCTGAGGAGGGTGCTGAAAAGGCACAAAAGAAGATGAAGGAATGTCATGAAAGATTAGAACTTGCTGAGCATAGTAATAAAGAGTTAAAAGAACGTATTAAAAAGTTATCCAAAAAACCTTCTGTTATTGAAATTGGTTTACAAACTGATAAACCAGAGAGTGTAGATGAAAAGACTATACATAGTTTAGAACGTCCAGGTAACACCTCAATGGAGATTTTGTATGCTGGTGTAAAAACACCAATCAGGAATACTGATTTCTCAAATACAATGTTCACGACACCGGGTATGGGTGATCAAACGATGTTGAATAAATTTAATGTTGAGGTACAAGAGATGTTATCTGCAAGTGAAAAATTGAAGATGGTCGTTGATTTCTTAAAAAAAGAGGAACAAGGAGGAGGTATTAATGAGGATGTGAAGCGTCAAATTATAGAGGAAACAACTAGTATTATCGATGCTGAACTTCTTAGGCAGCTTAAAAATATTGTACAGCCATTGCAGATATTTGAGACACTGGCAAAAGCTCAGAGAGACGATTTAGCAATCTTGCAACAGAAGAATGGAGAATTAGAGAATCTTCTTAAGAAAGACCGTGGTACCATGTTAATTATAGCAAAAGAGTTTGAAATGAATTGTTTTGATAGTGAAGGAGAGTTAGATGTAAGGCAATTCTGGAATGGTTTACCACTTTATATTAATGATCTCAAAAAGGCAATTGTCAATATTAGTAAAAGTGAGACTAAAACTACTTTTAATGGTCTGACTCCAGTACCAAAGAATATGAAACAGTTTAATACTCCCAAAGATGGATATACAAACTTACGTGATGGTAGAATTTCTCCAATACTCTATAATAATGTAAGAAGTGACATGACTGTTGTTAAGGATGACAAAGAAAATCTACTGAAAGATATGTTCGCTAAATTTGGTGAGGCAAAGGAGGAGCTTGCAAAGTATAAACAAAATTATAAGCAGGCTCTGGAAGAAAAGGAAAAATTGACGTCTAAATACGAGAAGAAATTCAATGAATATGATGAAAATGAGAAAAAGTATGAAAAATCAGTTTCTGAGTTAAAAGAAATAGTTGATAACACTCAGAGGGAGTATGTCAACGCGCAAACAAAACTAAAGCGTGCTAAAAAAATAATTCAAAAACTCGGTTCATCCTACCAAGAGCATTTTAATCTTTATCATAAGGATATGAAAATTGACAGTGCTGCTTATGATTGTTTCTCTGTCCTTAAACATGTCTCCGAATTCACGAAACACAAATAATAATAACTAGCCTAACTTTTTTTAATTGTAAATTAATTTTATTATGTATAGAAGCTATTTCAATAACAATTTAATAAGTTTTTACATATTTATACAGTATTTCATGATGCTGGTGATAGTGGAGGATTTATTTTACCGAGTTTCTTCCGAATATCAAGTAAAATATTTGACGGTGCTGGGGTCGACTCGTGTGATGAGGTAGGAGATTCTATTATTTGTTCTTGGCATTTTAGGTTGTCATTATTTGGAAATGAGGTAGTTTCCATGTGTTTATTGGTTTTTGTTTTATCTTCATCCTGGGAATCGTATTCCGTTTTCATTTCTTTAACTGTTTCTGGACTACGTCCAGTAGTTGTCTTACCACTGGGCAGATCAATTATATCACAATCTTTATCTAAAATATTCTCATTTTGGTTTTCACGACTATTTGATGGTTTGGCTGATGGGGGGTTCGTTGAACTTAAGTTACATTCATCGACGCTTGATCTACGCAAATTACTTCCTCTAGCAATTGATCTAGGCGGTGGGTGTGTTGCTACATCAGATGTTGGTTGATATGTTGGGTCGGTTAGCTTTCTAACTTTCATAAATGGTATCATCGGAGAGGTTGATTGGTTACCGAACCTGAAAGAACCCTTTTGTGATAGTATTGGTCTTTTAGGAAAAACAACCACAGTTGGATGAGATTGACGATCAGGTCGTTTTAGTAGTTTAATACTAGCTTGCTTCTTTGCTAATTCTTTCTCCTTGATTTCATATTCTTTCTTTGTTTTTTCGAATTTTAGTGTGATTTGTCTTGTGAAATCATCAAATTTAGTTCGTAGTTCGTTGATTTCAGCCTCACGTTGCTCAGCATACTTATTGAACCTTTCCTCTAACGATAAATTCTTTAGACGTTCTGCTTCATATTTTCCCTTCCAATACTCGATCGAAGCGATACTCGTTGCATTGTTGAACTGATTAGTTAAACTATTGAATGCAATATTCAATGGGACATCACCGCAATTTATTGTATCTTTCTCAATGGTTGCCAAAAAATCAGCGGACATCTTTTCAGTTTCATCATACTTCCTTTTTTTGGGTGGTCTTCCAGGTCTAGGTCCTGATTTTTTTGTGTTTCCTCCTTCAGGTGCCTTTTTTCTCCCAATCACCAGGCTTTGGAGGGATGGATTCAAAAAATGCGTTATATAAAATTGGTAGACCGCACCTTGGCATTTTACAACCAAATATGAGGCGAAAGAATGTTCTCCAGAAACGTTCCCCGTTTTTTTGTGGATTTGCAAATAACTCATACATTATTAATAAAAAGAACGACAAACTAAGTTCGTTGTCAAATATCAAAGGTTTTGAAAGTTGTTCGTGATTAAATATCACGGCAGATATATTTTTATCATAATAGAGACCATCAATTTCTGTAATCTTTGTATGCTTTAATATTTGACGTGCTTTAACCGGAAAGTAATATTTAATAAAATTATAAAAAGTTAATAAATTTCCAATGCGATAATCTTCAATGAAATGTGAAAGATAGTAATGCAGTGTTGCTGAATCTAAATTTCCACTACGATAACATTTTGCAACTGCAACCGGAAACTGGAATGTTAATAGTTTAATCAAATAGATAGTTTATTATCAACTTACTTTCTTATGATCTTTGACAAGAGGATAGAGTGTCTCAAGAAGTTTCAGGTTACAATTCCTTTTATCATAGAGATGAATGAATGCCAACTGAACTTTCTTGATATTTTCATCATTCCAATTTTCTTCAAGATTAGGATCACTAAAAAATTTTCCCTATACAATTAATGAGAAATGTACTACAATAAAACTAACGTACCAACGCTTCTATATCACTAGAATTTGTCGAGAACCAATCAGTAGATGGTGCCAATTCCATTGAAATTACTTTGTAAAGTGCTTTTTCTTAACAACGTCAATTGAAAGTGCCACTATACCGAATTCAGAATAACAAAAATGTATGTTTTGGAACATTATACCTTCATATTTTTTCCATTTTTGCTTCAGAAGTCAATATTGGAGTTATGCTTATGTATAATAAATTGTCATTTGGAAGATGTTTACTTTTAAGGAATCATTGATGAAAATTTGTGGAAAGAGCGTTTTATCATGGAACATATACATTTAATGTTATGTTTTATCATGAAAGTTTTGGATAGAATTGGAGATCTGTTGGTAGATTTTAAAAAGGTATTTTCAGGTGTTGTAGTTTTGTTGATTTTAAATACCCTTCTTCACTTTAAAATCACAACATTTTAGGTTTATGTCATTTTTAGTGGTCAATTATCAAATAGAAAATAATGTGGTTACACATATTATCAATTTACAATATTATATAATTCTAAAAATATATTTACAACAAAAAATAATTTGAATTAACATTTGGAATCATTTTATACAGATAAACAATTTAATTTTACACTACGTGATAAGAGTACATTTAAATGCCTAATTCTGTTTAATGCATCATTTATCTGTGATACGATGTTATCTGTAAAACAGATTTCTTTGTTTACGTATAGTTTTTTTAAATGCTATCATGCATAAAAAATTTTGTAAACAGAAAATTTATGAATAACTATAACCAGATATTAGATATGAAGTGTGATAAACAAACAGTGTTTTGATAAAACTGGGATGCTATATATAAACTTTATAAGAAAAAAGTTAAATATATTTTTACTATAACATTTTAACAACTGATAAATAAAAGTAGATAAGCAGGCAAAAGCTAAAATTATTCTTTTACTATATAAACAAGGGATGATAGAACGATTTTAAAGAAAAAATTAAAAAGGATAACATTTTATTTTACAGGGTGACCACATAAGACTACCCATATCAATAACTTTTTTCGTTCTTAGGATAATACAGTATGATATTCTGTTCATTTTGTAGCCAAGAAAAATACCATTATTTTCAATAGAATTCATGTGTAAATCCTGGGATTTCAATATTAGCATCCTGAACATTAATTAAACATGTTTCAACGATTATTGTAATCTTGTTTAAAAAATTGTTTTATTTATTGACGTTTAGATTTTTTGTCTGAAAGTATTATCATTGTAACTATCTTCTAATCCTCGTGTTAACGAATACTTACCAACGACAAAAACTTTTTTAGTTTTTAATGTGAAACCACATCACATTTTTCTTAATAGTTTCCATACTAATAATGCAAATTGTCTTAATTCTACAGTGAAGTAAATCTTTGTGTAATTGTGAACATTTTCTTCATTGTATAAGTGTTTGATGTTATTCTTGTATTCTTTGGTTGAGAAGGCATAAAATTTGTGATATATTCTCTGTTGCGGTTGAATTTTGGTCCATCTTTTCTATCATATTAATCAATCAATTTCTGTGCAGCGTAAGATTAATTCCTTGTTTAATCTCAATAATGGAATTCCATGCACTTTGGTAAATTTAAAAGTTCATTCATTATTACTGTGTATTTTTATAATGGTTACTATGTCAAATACATAAAAAAAATTATTTACACAATTTGTTTGAAAAAATGTTTTATTTTTAATTATTTTCCATGTTAATATAAAAAAGTAATATAAAATTTATAAGAAAATGAGGGAATGTTATAATTAAAAAAAGTTAAAAAAAATATCAAAAGAATGAGTGAGATCATATACTACCGGCACATGAAACCTAATGACTCGCGTGTGCCATCCGGCCACTGTCATAGCGCGGAGACTTTTGCCTGCTCCCTCACGGGCCTGAGCCATCCATCTCTCTTTACCAGGTAGTAAACTACCTACGACCGATCATCAACGGGCTCCCCCACTGATGGTCTATCGACGCTACGCTTGGCACGGACACTCGGTCAACGACACCAGGAAGACAAGTGTCAACCCGATAGGCAGACCTTCCCCATCCTAAGCCACCTAGAAGCTGGTTTACAAGAGCCTGCCACGACTCCCGGCGACAGTGGACATTTTAATAGAGGTGTTATCATTATATATGGAATATGTACATTTACTTTTTTACTATATAGTTTTTTTCTATATACAGAATGCTTTATTTATTTTTAAAGTATTAATATGATATTTATTTTGTAGCCATTCAATTTGTATTTTATCTTTTGTAGATTCTGTAAAAAATTCTGGATCCTTAGCAGAATTATTATTCTTCTAATTTTGGATACATTTTTATCATTACTACCATTATTTTAAAATGTTATTTAACAAAATATAATTTTTTTATTCATATTTGAATAAAACTTAGAGAAATTTACACAAAAAATTGTCCTCAGTTTTAATTTTTTGTCCCGAGTATATAATTTTTTATCCTAAACGCAAAAATCGACAATTATATTTATTGTTGCCACTTATGATATATTTTGTAATATTTATTTGGAATTATAATTTTTTCTTAAAAATATGTTGAAATAATTTATAGAAGGAATTTGATAAAAGATAGATATTTAACAAGCAGCAGCTCGCTTCGTTCGTCCTAATTAGACAAAATATTAGCTTCCTTTTCAATTATAAAAAAATCTATTAAAAAAATTTAAAAATCTTTTGTTGAATAATAATGCTGTTGTATACTATCAATTAATATTCTATGTTTATCATGTTTTATAATATTGATGATTAGTATTAAAATATTACATAACTATTTTAATGTTAAACTACTTTTAAAAAACTGATTTATTATATATTTTTATGATTTTAAATTAGTTTGGTATTTGAATAACTTTTCTTAAATTTTTAATAATGAAATAATAAAATAAATAGATAACGTAAATTAAATTTCTAATTAGTATAAAATGCTGGTTTTGTTATCAAATATGATAGAAATTCAATGTATACATTAGTTTTCATCTTCGTTATTTTTTTAACATTAATAATATCTGAGAATCGGTATAAAAAGCAACATATTTTAAAACAGATAAAAGTTTTAATATAAAAAATAATTTCCTGATCTCTCTTCTTTCTATATTAAATATAGAAATTATCTATAATATGTTAACTTAAAATGTATGGAACTGAATTCAAGACAATATTTATCTGAATGTTTTAGATATTTTATATGTTATTGAAAAAAAAAATTAAATATTTTTAATTCTATCTGATAAAAAATAAGCATTTATGACGTGTTTAAGAAAAAATACTGCGAAAAACGTAGAAATATATTGCGCTCTGCGACAGAATGATAAGATCGTAATTCACACATTCAAAATTGAATAAAATTTATGCAATTTATTTTGGAGACTAAAAATTATGACAAAAGGATTTTTTTGTATAAAATTTCTCTGAGTGAAAACAAAGAGAAATATTTATGAATTCTCGTGTGAAATTATATGATTTATCGTTGAGATAAATTACAAAGGATTCTGAAGATTAATTTTTGTAACATCAAAACGCATTTAAAAAAATTGGTATAAGAAAACTAATTTCTTCCTTTAATATAATTTTTTCCCAAGATTTCAATGGTTATACTTTTTGTACTAAATGAAACATCTTGATCCAATACTTCATGATCTGACGATTAAATCCAAATTCAATGAATTCTAAGCACTCCTGTTGGAAATTTAGTTGATTATTTCAGCAGTTATAAATGAAATAATTACATATATGCTTAATTTTTCATATCTTTCTCAAACATTTGCATTGAATATCTTAAATTTAAAAAGAATTTCAACATTAAATAATGTTTTATAGTTAATTGACTTCTATGTCTATGGCATTTTAGAGATATTTATTAAAAAAAGATAAATTAATTTGAGTTTTTTTAAATCTAGATTTCTATATGATATCAATAAATAATAATCATATGTTTTCTTGTTAAAAAATGATTATGTTATCAGACTTGTGTTTCAATAATGAAAAATCTATTAATGTAAAAATATAGGGAGTTTTAAGGGAGTTACGTGCATATTTTTATTATAAAAAACTTTTAATAAAATAAATATATAAAAATTTATATATTATTTGATATCATAAATAATTCAAGCATTATGTACTTAAATTATATCATTCTTGGATCCACTTGAAGAATTTGTTTTTATCGTCTCTCTTGAAATAAAATTTTATGTATTAAATAATACATTTCATTTGTAAATTAATTAATTTCAACTCCATTTCTTCTTTGCAATTTTGAAATTTCTTTTGAAAGATGCATAATAAAACGATGAACTTTCACATTAATTTTTGAAATTTTCTAGATGTTAAAAAAAGTCCAATATTTGTCGATAAAATGTTTGATCACAAAGTCCAACGTTTAATTGTAAATTTACAATGAACAAAAGTTTAAGTGGTGAAAGAGAAGCAATATGTTTTTTGGAAAGATAACATTACGTTTAAATTTTTCATTCACTAAGTGTTGTTTCTTAATCTCCCATTTTGAAATTCACTTTTTTATATTATAAATATCGTTAGATTTATTTTTTTCACCAGTAACATTATTTTTCTTTCAGAAACTAAAATGAACTACGGTATTACAAGTGAATGGACTTCAGCTGCTGAATTGGTAAAAAAAATTAGAAACTGGGGATCTTGTTGAAATTAGTAGAACTTCTACTATTAGATTTCCAATCTATCGGCATTGGTCTGTTTACATTGGGTTTATAGATGGTTATCATATAGTTATATTCCTTACAAACGGAAAGAATAATAACGGACCAAACTTATTTGAAAATTTCTTTTCTTCTACTTCCAGTATCAGTACAAATAATCATGAAGAAAATTCATCTATATCTATTGATAAGTTTTTTGATGTTTGTGGAAATGATCAATGTAGAATTAACAATTCAATGGATAAAAAATATAAACCTTTATCACAATGGGATATTTATGATCGTGCTTTAAGTAAGGTTGGCGAGTATGATCATTCTGCTTTTAAAATAAATTGTGAACACTTTGCTAAATGGTGTAGATATAATATATCCACAAGTAGCCAAGCAAATTATGGAAAAGCTGCAACTATTGGTAGGAGGGCTTTATTATTATTACCTGGTGGTTTCTTAGTTTTTGCAGCTGCTACGGGAATAATTTATTCAGTATCAAAATTTTCCGATTTAGTAAAAAAGATCCCTAGGAATATTCTAGTGAAGAAATGAATTCATATGAAAAATGAGAAAATATTTTATATTTGTATACTTTTTATTGTAGAAATTTTTTTATAATGTTCTTATATATAAATCGCATATATATTTTATGCCATAAATAATTAAAAATATCTTCGTTTAAAAGATACATCTCTGAGATACCTTTTGAAGAATTTACTTTATCTTTTCGCTGGAAACAAAATTTCACTACCTTAATTAACAGACCACATTTGTAAAATTATTGTTGTCAATTTTACTTTTCTTTGTGATTTAGATATTTTTCATGAAATAATATATGACAAAAATAAAATCCACTCTTCTTAGTAGAAAAACGAATGATTAGATTTTATCTTTTCTTCACATTGTTTTGAACGTTAACAAAAAGATGGAATATTTATCTATAAAGTGTTTTAATCGCAAAGTCCACTGTTTAATTGTAAAATCACAATGAAAAAAGTACAGGCGTTGAAAGGGGAAAAAATAATTTTGTTGAAAAAGTAATAACACTGTTAAATGGACATTCATTGAAAGGAAAACAAAAGTCTACCTATGGTAGAATTAGGAAAAAGTCTAAAATACATCCATAAAAACTTTTTATTTCTTGTATGTTTAAAATTAGTTTATTTTTAAAACGAAGTAAAGATTTATATAACCCTTCTCTCATTTTTGTTTTCATTACTCTCGTATTTCAAAATTTATATTGTCATCTTATTACTAACATTTAATTTTTTTTAACATCATTAATATTATTTTGTTTTTAGGTATTCTAAAATGAACAACAATCTGTTAACACCTTGGATGCCAGTTAGAAATTTTGATTGGACAACTGAAGTTGGAGACTTCTTAGAAATAAGAAGAAGGAATGATATTGGAATTTCTTATTATAGTCATTGGGGAGTTTACGTCGGAATAGAAAATTGTGCCCATAGAATTGAACATTTATACAATGAAGAAAATGACAAATAATACGCCAAGTTCATTTATAAATTTTTTTCTTCTGGTATTAGCAGTGGTAGTGAAAAAAAAGAACCATTACGCATTGATAATATTTTTGATGTTTGCGGAAGTGATCTATGCAGGATAAATAACTCAAAGGATCCAGACTTCAAACCATTCCCAGCTGAGGTAATGTATAACCGTGTTGCCAATAAAGCTCGTAATTGTGAGTATTCTGTTCATGAAAATAATTGTGAGCATTACGCAATCTAGTGCCTATACGGTGTATCAATAAGTAAGCAAGCAAATGTTGGGAAAGCTGTAGTTGCAGTTGTTAAAACATTTTTTACCCCAAACATGTTACTTAAAGCTTTAGCTACCGGGATATTGGAATTCGTACCATTGAAATTTAATGCTGCATCGAAAAAACATTCGCAGTAGATTCTTGTGACTTACCGTTGCAAAGGAATACTTTTAATTTAAGGAAAAACTTATGTAGAAAAATAAATTATTTAATTTTATTGTTTTCATAACAGTTTCAAATCAAGCTTTAATTATGTGATAAAATAAATTTTACTCCAAGTTACAATGATTATACCATATAAAAGGCTTTTTTAGAAAATTTTACAAACATCTTCATTAGCCATTGTATCGCCAGCTTTACAATTAAAGGCTTCCTTGAAATCTTCATTATTTTTAAGTGGACTGTTAACGATACTCTTTTTCCATTCACTAGCACCATCACAATTTGAACCACCGGAAAATACACAATCTCTATCACGTTCACAATAATTAAAAGCATAATTTATGAAAAATAGTTGGTCTTCATTAAAATCTTCTAGACCATTATTGTTTCTCTTATCTTCAGAATCATATGAGTTAAATGCTTTCTTCATGGCTTTGTATACTACTTTTAATACAGCGTCTTTATTGATAACCTCATCATTGAGTAATAAATACTTAAACTAAAAAATGATAATATTTAGCAGTAGAAAAAGATAAAAACCTACGCTTTCATAATCTTCATGGTTTGAAACTTTTCTATGTGCTTCATCAATACATTTTTTTATTTTGGAATAACTTTTTTTGGTATTCTTGTCACAAAATTTACAAGAATCATCAAAATCGATGTAATTCTTTGAGCAATCATTCAATCTGTCAAACAACGTAAACATGGTTAAGAAACCAATACCACCATAATTTAGGGGTACCGAATTGTTGATGGAGTAATAATCTTTTTGAAGATAAACACCTGGAATTATAAGTATATTTTCCTTTTCTGAGTAAAAAATATCACTATAGACTGTTAGTCCTACTATATCAGTTATGTTTTGTGTAATGTAATTTACAAATGATTGATCATACAGCCATTTTGATATTTTTTCAGTCATTTCTAAATAGTTGTCGGAGTCAAGTAAAGGTTCCATCTCTGATAGGTCGTCATAAATTTTAAGTAAATAATTAGTTTTGTTATCATAGCCAACTATAACTTCCATATTAGTAAGTTTTTTCGAAATAGCATTTTTTGTTTTACTACTAATCCAATCTGCATCATATATCATATCATCCATGGTTCTTAAGAGATTTTTTACAATATTTTCAACGTCCTTTTTCTCATTATCTTTAAAGTACATTTTTAAATATGAATAATCCATGAACTCTTGGAATGTACTATAAATCTTCATATAACACATATCAATTATATCTTCATTTGTATATTTTCTTCCAAGAAATAGGAAATATTTATTTGTTAAGTCTTGAAACTTAGTATCCAATTTATCATAGTTATTAAATAAAATTATCCAATCTATAAGATATCTGTAAGACTCATCCGATAAGCCTGTTAAATAATTTTCTATTTTTGAAAACATATCCTTTCTATTGACAAGAACCTTCATATTTGAAACATCTTTAAAGTTTAAAATCTTATTTGGGAATGTTTTTAAGAAATAATTTGTCCAATTGACTGATGGAGTTATAGAATTCAATTCATTAACAGTAATATAATCATAATAAGATGGAGAAGTTTGATTATAAACATAATCAGAGTTTATCTTTCTTAAAAATTTACTATATGATTGTAGAACTTTTATTCTATCATTGATTTCACTTTTTTTATCACTTGATTCAAAGAAATCTGGATCCTCTATCCTTATAAGTTCTAGAATACCTTTAAGGTATTTCTTGTATTTTTTAATACTATTTTTATCCATTCCTCCACAATAACAATCATAGCGTTCATCTGGATTATTTAAAGTAATAGCCATTTGGTACATTGAGGTATTTCCAAAAATATATCCAGATGAAATTTGGTAGAATATTGGTTGATAGTGTCTTGATATCATTAAATCTTCCAATGATGATAACTTCTTGTATTCATTCTTCTTTATTATATTAAGAACGTACTTTGTACCATTCTGATCATTTTGGTGGTAATCAACACAATTATCAAAATAATTATATACTGATCTTTCAAAAACATTACTTGAATTATTAAAAGAATCAACAATATCCTTAAATCTATTTTCAGCTATGATATAAGCTTCAGTATATCTATTCATATATTTACTATGTTTTGGAATTTCATCCTTGCAAAGATACCATCCACTGCAAACATAACTATAAAAATCAGAACACGGGTTCAAGTTTCTAGAGATAGACGAATTAAGACTATAATTAGGATTTAGTTTTCCTTCGTAACTACAATCCCTTTTATCTACCATTTTATCATCAACTTTATCAAAGATCTCATAAATGTTATCAAAAAAATTCATGAAATATTCTTGATTGCTAAATAAATTCTCAGGGAAACGTTTGATTCTGGATAAAGGGTGGACCATGTGATAAAAAATCCTCCTTCCTATATGATTTACCATTGATAGGAGAAATGAACAACAATATACAAGTAATTCTAATAAAAATATAACCCATCGTTACATAATTAAAAATCATAGAAAATATTATCACTTTAAATACTGTAACCTATATAAACAAAAGGATAAAAGTATTTAAATCTTTAATATTTATCAAATTATGAAGGATAATTTATGTATCATGATTTGAAATTATTAATTAATTCAAAAATGAAAGCAATCATCGAGAACAAGAATTATTCTAATGTAAACCTCGAGGTATTTTTTTTCATTTTTAAGGGAAGCTAGTAAAATATTTAGAATAGAATCTTAAATGTTATTCCTATTTACATGAACTTTATCACATTATAAGCTTCTTTTATGTTAATTAAGATAAAAACACGCTAGATATTTATAAACTTCAAAGATTATTTAGAAGAATGATTCATCGTATTTAATTAACCTTGAAAAAATGTAATTCTTCGTACTTTTATTTAGTTTTTAATAAGTTTTATAAATAGAATTTTTAGTATTTTATCTTATAAAAAATGTATTTAAATAATTATATTTGAATTTAGAATAAAGATAAAACTTAATAATCAAGTTTATCTGTATAATATTCTAGAAAAATAGAAATTTCAGTTATTTAATTGTACTTTGTTGAGATAAAAATAATATAAATATGTACAAATACTATTATATAATGTTACTGCATAATAGATTCAGTAACAACAAGAATCTCAGCCAACATCTCATATTGAGCTCTATAATGTATGGACTCCAAGGCTTTCAAAGCAAAATCAGCGTTATAATTATAAATAGAAAAATAAACACCACAAATGAGTTCCCTAAGAAAGATTGTATTAACTGAAATCCTCCTCCTATTTGAGAAATCTTCAATAACCTCCAACTCTGAAAGGTTACCCAATACCCGAGAACTTAGTTGACTTTCGGGGAATTTAAAGCCTGATTGTGTTACTAATATTGCTAATATACATATAGATCTTCCAATAATTTCTTGAGACAACCTCGATAAATTAGAATTGATACCGCGTAGAAGTCTATTCAGGACGATAAACTTACTCTCAGCATTAAATTTTTCAACCGCTTGATATGGTCCAATTTTTACAGTAAATAGGCATTCAGCTTCTCCTTCGTATAATAATGTTGAGACATCACCATTACCTATACCTAATTTTTTTGGATCATGGTAGATTGATGGTATTGATATTGAAGGAATCCTTATTTCTTCAACTTTCTTTTCCATGTCACTTGATCCAGGACCATAGGCAAGGATCTCTTCATTGTAGATGGCTAAAAAGAAGTTTTCGAATATTATTGTTTTATTTTTTTGTTTTTTTGACAATGCTGTGAAGTATATTATCATGAAGGATGGGATTAGTTGGAGGGTAAAGTATCTGTAAACTCCTGTAATATTTTTAATAAATATTAATATCTAAGTAAATATTTACCTTTTTTATAATATAGCATTAAAATCTGAGCTATAATTGGTTGGATTAGATGAACTTCGGTATAATGATTAGTTAGATATTGTATTAGAATTTGTGTATTAGGTGTTAATTGATTAAGGAAATTTGTATAATCTTCTATTCCGACGGTTGGATCTTCAAGATTTTTATAATTATTAGAGATATCCTCCAACCAATTTTGGATTTGTTGTGAATTCATCACTATTTCTATAATATTTTAATATAATAACAATTATTGATAACACATACTCTTCTAGGACAGAATAAACACCTCACTTTGGATATGAAACAGGGATATTTTGTTCCAACAAACAAAAATATAATACTTCTTTTCGTCGTAGAAATATAGTTACAACAACTTCTGAAGATACATCAAATTATGATAAAGAGAACGTATTTGATTAACAGTTTATTGGAAAATACTTATATTGCATATCTTATTACAAAGAAAAGCTTATTAGCCAAAAATATATTAATTATTATTTATTTAATTATTAACTTTAATTTTTTGATTCCTACTCCATTTAAAAGGCATCCTCTGCCATATTGTAGAATTTCTCATAAGCACAAGAATTCATATCATCAATCCTTCCTTTCTAATATTTAAAAACAACTAAGAGGGTAGAAACAGTTTTCTTAAGTTTTTACCACATTAATCTATTTCCTGATAAGACCAACGTAATAAGACCCAGTTATATGCGAACTAGAAATGTTCCTTGACTTTTGAATCTAGGAGTCGAGGGAAGTATTAATTACTACTAATTTCTTGAGACTATTTGGGTGTGGCATCGAAGCCAAAGTAGCACCCAAAAAAAATTTTTTGTAAAGAAAATTCAAGGTGATTTATGCAAAAATCTGCCTGTTATATTATTTCTTATCAAAGAGAAATTTAAGTAAAACATGTTTTAGTTAAATTTTCAAAAGCGTTATCGAACGTGTTATCTATGATAACAGTTTATTCTATATTCATAAAGTTCTAGTTTGAAACATCATCGTCTTACAAGCACAAAAAGATATAAAGTTCTTTTTACGAAAATTATCATTTTATAAATATCTTTTTTTTTCAAATATGAATAATCAAGATTTAAAGAAAAATGAAATGGCAATGTAAGACAATATCGAAATACAAAAAGATTTAAATTATCAGCTGATAAAAAAGAAACGCAACAAATGAAAGTTAATATATACATTATCCTTACATTTCTTCTCTATTAATCTAATAACCACTACCCCATATACAAACCGTTTGTTTTTTATCACCTGTAGCAAGATAATTACCAAAGGGATGCCATGCAATACTAACAACAGCACCTTCATGAGCATCTTTAACTGGGAGAATTTTCTCCAATTTTGTTGATTGAACATTCCATATGAAAATAAGACCATTTGCTGAACCTGTAGCAATATACCTACCATTTGGACTGACTGTACATTTACTATGATCAGATGATATTCTAAATTGTTCGGCACTATAACTATGAAGTTCCATCATATTTCTTATGTCTATTAATGACAAAGTTTCATCAGCTATAGAGCATAGAACTTGCATTGTCCCAGGAACTTCATGAAGTGATGTTACTTTATCTTCAAATGTTATATAAGCTTGTGACTCAGAACCATGAGATCTATCATCCCATATATGGACTTCCTTCCTAACATGCCCCGATAAGAAACAACTCGCCATCTCTGGGGCATCTAATATATCTAAAACAGTTGTACCAGGGAGGAAGTTTCTAATTATTTGTTGTCTACATAAATCCCATATCTTTATGACTCTATCTCTACCACCGGAGACAACTTTTTTATTAAGATCAAAAAATTTTGCTGACATCACAGCATCACTATGACCGGTAAATGTATATCTAACTGTTTCATTAGAAATATTCCATATATATGTACATGTATCATTTGAGGCTCCCAGAATAAGTCCTTTATCTTCACATAGATCTAATCTATTAAGACCTTTCTTTGCTTTTCTATAAGTATTAATTTTTGTTATCTTCTCATTATCGAATTTAAATCTTTTTAATATTTTATCACTACTTGCTGTGTATAAAAAATCACCATCTTTTGACCATAAGACATCAGCAACATCATCAAATTCAGCTATCCTCTGTTTATCAACACATTTATTTATAAGTAAATCATAACCAGTTAACGTTCCAAGTGCTGGTAGTTTATATTGGTCCTCTGGAACGTACTCGAAGCTGGAATTAGAATCACCACTGTTAGTCCTTTTTAAAGATAAATATTTTTAGTAATACTAAATATATTAAATAATTAAACTTACAATGGAATTTCTTTAATGCTATTGTTATCCTCTCTAGTAATGGTATTTCTACCCAATGCTTCTTGTAGCATCTTCTCACGTTGTCTTTGGTTCTCCCTCTCAACCTCAACATTGTACCATTCAATTTCTTTTATCTTTAATTTATTATATTGATCAAGGATTGTGGCATAATCTTTAGTCATATCGGCCAGTTTTTCGTTTAAAACATTGGCACGAAGGTTGAGCTCCAAATAATCATCGTGTAAAAGATTTCTGGCATCAATTTCTTCTTTCAATTCCTGTTTAAGGCGATTTATTTCTGTATCCTTTTTCTTTAATGTATCATTCAAAAGACTATTGTCATTCTTTAGTTTATCAATCTCTTGTTCATACATTCTAACTTTATTCTTCTCTTCCAATAATTCAAATGACAAATCCGAAGACAATTGCGTGGTTGAGGAAGGTGTAGGTGACCATTGTCTATTGAGTTGATGTCTTGCCAATCTTAATGATAAATTTTTATACTCTTCAACTAGGTTCTTATCTAAAAGAGATATTATATTTTGTTAAAGGGATAATATTAATTATACAAGGCAAAAAAAACAATAAGAATGTTATTAGTACTTACAAGTACTGATATAATTATTTAATTGTGATTGATTTCTGTTTCTTTGTTGTAACCTTTCAACAATTACATCTCTAAATGTTGATGATTCCTCTACCATGTTCTTAAGAACTTTATGAAAATCTTTTTATTTTTAATTTTAGAGAAGTATGAAAATAATATACAAAATAATGGGGATGCCTTTGTTGATAAGGAGTGTAGTTGTGGAACGATTCACCAATTCATGTGATAGTTAGTAAATTGGTAGTATCGTTGTAGGAGGGAGAGAGTTATTAATCTGATAATAAATGTGGTTTTTGATTGATAAAAGTTATATTGTATTGAAAAACAATAGAAAGGAATGTTTGGAAATAATTTATTTGAAAACTAAAAAAATTACAATATAAAAAAGAAACAATTTAAAATAAGACTTGGCTAATTTTTAGAGGAGAAAACATTTTATCGTGCACAAGCAAAGAAAAATTAGTAACTGTTTGTTGCATTAAAAAATTAGATAATTTTTTACTTAAAACAATTTTTTTTATTTACTAAATTGTTCGAAAAGTTTATTAAATATAGTAAATACAATTATACAAAAAATGCATATATACAAGCAAATAAATATATACAATAAATACATTAAAAATTATGAAAAAGAATTACAAATTAGACAAATGTATAATTTTTCATGCGTGTACATCAACATCAATAATACATCTTTAAATGTTGAATAGAACGCCTCCAAATCATACATTCATAGTATTTCTTTTTGACTGTTGGAATTGTAGATCGTAATTATTCAATGAATTCTAGAATACCTTTAATATTTTGTTCATCGTAGCTCCAAAATACTTTCGGATATCATTTCACAAAAAATCATTGTTGGATCATGGAATTCCTCTTTATGTAACAGGTACTAAAATTGAGCATAATGTAAAACTGACGTCTGTAAATTGGCGATTTTCCTTGGAGAATTTTTTCAATTTATAGTTTTAGCTGATTGATGGTGTGAAAGTGATATTCTTAGACAACAATTCACCCTGTTGTCTGTAAATTGTGAGAGTTAAAAATTCCCACCAGCATTATTGATAAATATTGTACTAAAATTGTAGACATCTCTGTCATCTGATGTAAAGTACACAAGCACGAAATATTACCCACCTTCTACTTCTTCGTAATATTTTTTCTCGAGGAATTCATCATCAGGTATATAGATCTTTTACGATAACTTCATTGCTTTGGATCTTTTTCGCTTTTCTTTTTTATTCGCTGTTTTATATAGTGTTTCTTGGCGACATCTCCCAAGGTATTAGCTTCTTATTTTAATTTTTACGATGTCCGATATAACAGCTTTTTTCTAAAAGCATAAGGAGTTTTTGTAATTCCAAAAAAAAAACAACTTATTTTTTTGAGAAAAAATTATTTTGTCCAACTGAAACTATATCATATGATCCATTTAGCCCCGATCTCCCACTTTCCTACCACTCCGAATTCTAACCATTCGTCTGTATTTTTCTATGAAATTTAAAAAAAATGACGTCCTTTAGAGAGTTGAATAAAGTATTTCTCTTAATTTAACCATTTCATAGATAGCAAAAGACATCACTTAAAGGTTCATAGAACAACTTTTTTTTGATTACAAAATAAGTAAATGTTATCCATTAAACTTTGTATCCCCTTTCTCACGAGATTGTCATATATTTGATAAGTAATTGTTAAATTGTTCTAGTCAAAGAAATGTTATTAATTTCAATGTTATTTTTTAAACAAAATTAAATATAGATGTGGACTTTGGTCTTCTTCAGTGTTACTTTGAAAATTGGAATATTTAAAGTTTAGAAATCCTTTTTTTGTATATATTTCAATTTACATGTTGCAGCAATGTGCGTTGTATGACTTATTGTGATTAATATGGAGTTGTTTAGTATAAACTTCGTAAAAATAAATATGATTATATTATTTTAATATTAAAGAATGACTAATTTATTTATATCATACTTTTGTGTGAATCATTTTGGGTTAGGAGATTATGAATACTATATCATAACAATAATCTTTATCAAATAACTTCATTTTGCATAAATTTATTTTAATAAACAAAGAATGATATTGGTAATTATTTTTTTGGTTTTTATTAAGTTATTAAAATGTCAGAGGGTTGATAATTATTGTAAATTGTATCAAGATTTCTATTATAAGCCGAATACTTGTAATTATCAGGTTATAAGAACTAATATTAGTCAAATTTACTGTCCAGAAACTTTTTTGTTTATATGCTTCTGGACACATTCAAGTTTCGAAATTTAAAATATTTGAAGGAAAATTTTATGGATGTCCGAGTTTTTTAAGGTATATTGGTGGGGTTTTAAATATTGATAATGAAATATTTGATTCTTCAATATCAAAATGTCAAGTAGGTTTCATTGTTTATAAAATTAATTTATATTTTCTATCTCAAGGACATAAATTCATGTATGGAAGTTAACTATAAGCTACCTACAACTCCAGGTGAAACAATAATTGATATGACATTATGTTGTAACAACGGGAATGAACAAAAATTCTATGATCTACCTCCTGTTGTCATAGAACCATGTAATTCAAACTATTCAAATATAAGAAATGAGCAGATTATTTTACCAGTTGTTGATTACCCTCCAGTTATAAAAAACAATATAAATAACTTAAAAATAAGTAACATTATCTTTATGTTATCATTAATCTTGATGTTTTCACAAATGTAAAGTTTATAAATTATTTTTTTTATTTGGAAATGACACTTTTTACTATTATAAAAATAATTTTGATTCTTTTTATAATTATATAAAAAAAGGAAAACAAATAAAAAATGATAAAGCTTATTTACATATCTACATACATGTTAGTGGGTTAATCATTTTTATCGTGACTATCAACAATAGAAAGCATGTAATTTTCAATTTCTGAATTTTCTGGTAAATCGGGTATACTCCATAAATCTTCGTTAGTGTCTTTCTTAAGCTCCTCCCTACATAGAGGACAGTAATTCTTGTCAGTTTCTTTGATTTTCTCAACACAAATCTCACAAAAAGCATGTGAACATGGTAATACAACGTCAGGGACCCTATCAAAACATATTAAACATTCACCATCTTCATTTGTTGTCCCACTTCCGATTTCAGAACGCCACATACAATCTTTCATGTATGCTGAGATACACCCGTCCTGGGTTATAGAGTTACCAGAAATGTCAACAGTAAACATTATACTATTGTAGATACGTACAAATTGGCGGAAGGATAATATTCTATGTGCAATTGGTTTATGAGTTTGAAGATGTATTTTTAATACTAAGATTCTTGTAGTCAACTTCCATAATATACAGTTTCTATGACCTTTCTGTATATAAAATAATAAATAATTGTTATTTGAATCAACAATAAATTGACATCTAAACATATTTCAAAACATTATTGATAAAATTGAAAAAACGAATCATTAACTTACTTATCATTAAGTTCCTCAATCATTGACTTCAGTTGGTCCCAGGTAACCTGCCTGGGTTTAATGAAATCTTCGATATTATATTTTCCATCTAAATGTGAATTTTCGTTGCCCATAAATTTTTATATTAAAAAATGCTAGTAATAATTTGTTATATACTACTAAAAAGTATGTATGTCGTTTTGTGTTTGTTAGTTTGTTGTTAAAGTACTTTATATCTTGTGATGGCATAGAACACCAACAATGAATCAGGACATCGTGGTGAGAATGTATATTTCTATTTTTAGTGCTGCATTTTGTGTTTTATTTCACCATACCTTTTTTGAAATTAATTTATTCCACTTGTAGTAGACAACTTCCTTGTTTTTTGTACAATTATTTTACGTGTTTTTTGAATTTTATTATTGTTTGAAGATATGCTGTTCGAAATTTATGATTATATAAATTATTTATTTAAATCTTGTAAGTATATAGTTTGTAAAAATATTGAAGGAATTATTTTTTTAAGTATGGTTTTATATAAAGATGAATGGATGGTATTTGATGTTTCTATCAATAGTTATATTTTATGTGTATATTAAGTATTTCAAAAGCATGATTATGGAGTATTATGAAAGGAAAGAATACGAAAGAAGAAAAAAGTTTGATGCATCGGTGGATGAGAAGTACTCAAAAAATATCGAGGAAGCAAGAAAGAGAGCCCAGGAAAGGTATAATATGAATAAGCATAAGTATAGGGAGGAGGAGGAAAAGAAAAAGAAAGAAGAATTGGAGAAGAAGATTCATAATCTTGATGATAAAATTACTAAGATGAAAAGAATGGAAGGATTTAAGGGTATTGGCCATAAAGTTTTCTGATATTTAGGGAAATTTCCAATGACGTAATGTATTTTTTATGCCTTGTATTTTAAATGTTTTTAAAAAATGTTTTCAATTTTTTATTTAATATTTTAAGTTGCCATATACAATTTAATATTGTTTAAAGTTTTATTCAATTGTTGATAGGAAATAAAACAATTTTTTTATTAAAATCTGTTTCTTTTTTATTTTCTATACTTTAAAAATTAAATTAACAAAAGTTATAGTTTCCTCTCCCACACATAAATTAATAATTTGAATATTATATTATTAATTCTTATTTTAACTAACCAAATTTAAATCTAATTTTTCAGTATAAATAAAATGATATTTATAATAAGTATCCAGTTTTCTACTGTTATTTAAAAATAAAAATTAACAATGGCTGATAAGAGTGCTTATGTACCACCAGAGGCTTTCACAGGAAACGGTGGAATTAAAAAGGATACAAGTGATGTGGATTTAGATGATGTTGATTTCTTTGCCAAACCAGCTGCAGGACAAGTAGAAAAGAAACCCATAACACCACCTCCAGTTGTTATTCCACCACCACCAGCACCATCACCAGCCAAGACACCTGAACCACAAAAGAAGGCACCTATTGTTTATAAAAAATCAACAACTTATCAAAAAACATTTGCTGGTCCAAGAAAATAATTGTTAGAGGAAAGAAGAAAATTCTTAATAGTATATTTTATGTAACGGTTCCTTTTTACCTATCTAATAAATGTAATTGATAACTTTTATTATATTAGTTAAATAAAGACTTTCAATCTTTATAAAATAAAGTGGTATATATGTATTTTGTAATTAAATCAATTATATGAGACAACATTTTTTGTGTTAAATAAATTTTTAACAGTTTCATTTTTGAATTTTTTTGTTTTGCACTTTTTAAAATTACCATTTTACTTGAGATTATTGAATAAGCATTAACGTCATGTGTAGAAGGGGAATGTTAATTATTATTCATTTATGTAAAGCGATTTTCTGATATAACTCTGATAAAGAATGTTTAATCAATCACTGTTACTATTTTTAGACTGCAAAAAAAACATAGAAACAATTTTTCTGACATGCTGATATAAAAAGTAAATATTTACTATCATAAAAATTCTATTTTAGACTTTCATTAAAATAATTTCCCAACTATTATGATAATTTAATATTCTAAATTAAATATTTTCAAAAATATATAGAGGTCATACAAAAATATTAGCAAAGATGAATAATTTTCTGCAAAAAATTCCAATAATCAGCTGTTAGAAATTCAACAAAACAAACTTTATTTTGCAATTTTTAGAGTACGAATGTTGAGAATTTTTGTTATAAATTAGCATTTTGATTTTTAAAACTTTATTGCTTAAAAAAAGCAAAATGATGAAGCTTTTAATTATAATAAATTTGTCAATGGGTGTGTGTTATGGTCAAAGTCCTGTTAACACAAGTTATGGTTCTATTATAGGTAAGAAACATGTAAGTTTTATTGAAGAAAAATTAAACAAATATATCCAGAACATATTTTCTGATGTAACCGAATATCTTGGAATCCCTTTTGCTAAACCACCTGTAGGTAAATTAAGATTCAAGGTACCAGTAGAGTTAGATAAACCGGCGTGGAATGGTACATTTAATGCTTCAATATTAGCAAATACTTGTTATTATGTCAATAATAATCAATTCTTAGTTGGATATCCTGGTTATGATTTTTGGCATCCTAATTATTTAAACTATTCTGAAGATTGCCTGCAATTAAATATGTGGGTACCAAAGAATTCTACAGGTTCCGTGTTAGTTTTCCTATTTGGTAGAGGATACCAAACTGGGTCCCCATCATTGAATGTTTATGATGGAAGTTTCTTGGCTTTGATGACAGGTGCAATTATTGTTAATCTTAACTATAGATTAGATGTTCTTGGCTTCGCTTTTATGGTTAATTCAAGCAATCTACCGGGAAATGTTGGTTTGTTAGATCAGCAAATGGGATTAAAATGGATTCATGAGAATATCAATTATTTTGGTGGTAACCCTAAGAATGTAACGTTATTTGGAGAAGATGTAGGAGCGTTCTCAGGGACAGCACATCTTTTTTCTGATGGAAGTCATAATTACTTTAGTAAACTGATTGTTAACTCTGGATCAGTTCTAAACACCTGGTTCAGGGAATCAAATAAAATTGCTAATGATAATCTATTGACTCTGGCTAGATCATTAAATTGTTCTGGTAATGATAATGAAACTTTTATATGTTTGCAATCACAAGATGCTGTTAAACTTATAACAGAAGCAAGTAAAATTAAACACAATGATCAATCACCACTGATATCGCCATTTATTTTTGTCGAGGAAGATGATAACTTTTTCAAAGGGAATCTTAGTACGAAAATATTTATGAATGATATGATGAAAGATATTGATGTAATGATAGGGATAACATCGGATGAGGGAAGTTATTTCATGGTACAATATTTTAATGATGAAACATTTGGATGCAATTTTAAAAAAAATAAGTCGTATGATTCTGAAGATAATGTCTGTCCAATGACAGAGGAAGAGTTCGAGAATATTCTTAAATTTGTAACCATCTATGACAAAAATTATGTTGAAGATTTTCTTGATCTTAATGATACATACAATGGAATTGATCTTAAAGAACCTAGATACAAAGCACTAAAATTCTTATCTGATTATTTATTCAATTGTGATATAAGTTTATTTGCTTATATGATTGGATTACAAGCAAAAGGTAAGAAGTATTTTTATGAATTTCAAAAGAAATCTAAAATTAATCATTGGCCTGAGTGGATGGGATCGATGCACTCTTATGAATTATTATATCAATTTGGCTATCCATTTACTCATCCGGAATCTTATTCTAATGATGTTCTTAAGGAGGAGCAAGATTTCTCAATGAAAATGATAAATATTATTAGTAATTTCATTCATACTGGTGTACCATCTTTGAAATGGGAAGAATTTAATGAGACAACAATTAAAACAGTGATTTTGGATGATTCTTACAATGATGAGTGTCCAATAAAATATTCCAATCCATACTCACAGGGTTGTTATACAATTGATTCAATTAAATATCGTTATCAAGAATTGAATGATTGGAAAATTTAAGTATAATACAAATAAAATTTTATTGATAATTTAATAATAAAGCATATAAATTTTTTAGCAATTTCTTAATAAATCAGATAAGATCATGTTCTTCCATGCTTCCTTTTGTTTTTAAATAGTTTCATCTTAGAATTAGGGAATTCCTTAATGAAGCACCCTATATTGCTTGAAACCATTATATACCACGATACAAAAAAATTTTAAAAAAATTCTACAAATTTATTCTACCAGATGTAGACTTGTCTCTGGCATGTCTGAAGAGCAAATTTTATAAAAGAATTTTATGTATTAAATCATTAATGAAATAGTTGTATTAAAAAAATTGATAATTTATTTACTAAAAAAATGATCACCATCTTTTGGCTTATAACTTGAATAATTTTTTACCAATCTTTTTAATATTATGTTTTATCATTATTCCATGCATGTGTCTTTTAAATGTGTCATAAGCTAAAAAATTTCATTAAATTTAAAGTGAGTTATTTTTGAAACAAACATATGCAAAAATGTGTTCAAAAAAGTGGTGTTTTTAAGTAAACTTGGCCTTCTTATGAGGCAAAAAATTTTGAAATTCATTCCTCCTCTAAATTTTAAAACACATTTTTGTCTATTTACTCATAAAATTTGTTAAATTAAAAACGAGTTATAAGAGAGACAAAATTCTTTTCTATTTTTTTTATTATTAATAATATGAAAATGGAAAAATAATTTTGATAAATAGATTATTAATTTTATAAAAATATCGCATATCCATAAACAAAAGTGGATTTGTTAAAATAAAGTAATTTCAAGACCTCTTATATCTTTATGATAAATTAAAGAATTCTCATGCTTGGTATCACATTTTGAACATTTAATAGAATTCCTAATCGAATATTTTATTCTACTATTTTCAACCACTAAATATTTTCCAAATTTTATTTTATCAAAAAATTCACTATAAAACTCCTGCTCCAAAAAAGTAAATTTAATCGTCAAATGAAAGAATAATATATATTGCTTACGATTGCATATATTCTCAAGATTAAAATATCCAAGTTCATAGAGATGATTTGTAATTTGAATGAAAATAGGTTTGGTAAAATCAGTTGAAGTATTCTCGTGCTTCAACAAAGGATTACCAGTAAGGACGTCTATAATAATTTTCTTCGCGACTAATCTTAATTCATTTTCCTCAAAAAGACCCCATTTTCTGAGAGATTGCTCTCCAAGAAGATCACTATTATAGGGTATTTCAAGTTCTCTAGTGCTAAAAACCCTAGTGCGAATATTATTAAACAATGATGATGTTTCTGTTGGAAAGACAAAGTGGAAATCGTATATATAAGTGTCTTCGTTAGGATCACTATCATCTTCTACCACTATGAATCCTCCATTCGAGACATTTTTAAGAAAAAGCCGTTTAATCTTAGTAAAATCTTTATCTTTAAGAAAATTTTCATATTCATCGTTAGTACTAAATTCGACCTTAAAATAAATTTTTTTATTCGTTTATTTCTTAAAATTAAAAATGAACATACTGTTTTTAAAGTTTCATTTCTCAATGTATTTTCTGTTCTCTTTAAATCATATTCAGATCTAAATATTCTATATTTATCATGGAAAATTCTTAGATTATTTACTTTTGGTCTATCCAAAGATTGAATATTTTTTTCAATTAAAAGGTATAAATCTCTACAAACATGTTTAAGATTTTTCAAATTCTTCCAATCTAATTGTTTGAAAATTTGGAGCTTAAAATTATCTGGTAAAGACAATAAATCCATAGTTGGTTTTTAGAATAAAACAAACAAACATTAATACGATTTTTTAAATTTATTTGTATAGAGTAAAAAAACTACAATGTAAAGTTGTGATAAATGACAAAGACTTCAAAATAAAGTTGTTATAAACACAAATGATAATATTTTAAATACTACTTAAATTACTCATTCTCTTCAAGATGTTATCCAATCAATATAACAACGACAACATTAAAATTTTTTTCCTGTAGATATTCTTGGAAAAATCTGAAGTTGCTAAAATCATCAGAAATTGAGATCTTGACGATTCTATTAATGTTATCTTGAAGTCACACTTGAAGATTTTCAACATTACTACAGGCATTGTAATTAGCCTCATCATGAACGTGAACAATTAATATATTTTTATCATCCTTCATTATTTTATAAAAATCAGGATTTTTAATAAATTTTCGGTGAGTAAGTTAAGATAAAATCTTTCTCCTTTTTTTTTTGTCCCTATTTTATAACATCAATCCTTGTTTTGTTATGTTCAGCAACCCATCATTTTTACACAACTACATTGAATGGATGTTTGTAATCCTAGCCAATGTGAAGATAAAAAGATTTGTTATAGAGATGAAGTAATTTATGGTAATGATACCTTAATCAAGCAGAACGAATGTAGATTTCGTACTATTTTTAATTTAACACTTACTATAAGATAAAATTGCCTAAACATTATAAGGAAAGCATCATATTTAAGTGCAAATATTATATGCCCTCTTTTTAGAAAAAAGCTATTCATTTATGAATTCATGATTAATATAGTTGAATTCAAAAGATTCAACGTCATATATAGAAATTCAAAATTCTTATTTGATCAAAGTATTAATTCATGGATAAAAAGTGTAGATTCCGAACATTTATAAGTGGAATTATCAGATTCGACAGTTTCTAACTTACAAATTATTTTATTAAAGTAAATTTGCCTAATTTTAAACTCTTTAAAACGATACTTTATTAGAGAGATATTTTTCAATTTTTGTTTATTATAATCGTATGCTTGTCATATGTATTCTTTATTATTAATAAAATCTTAACTATTGAATAATTCAGACAATAATTAACTTTAAAAAGCAGAAAAAATTTAGAAATTGTAAACTTTCAGCAATAAAAAGAAGGTAACTTATAAAAATCTTTTCTTAAACGGGTTTAAGTTTTTAAAAATATACATTAAAAACGTTAAAAGTTAATGTCTGAAAATTTTAAACTTAAAAAGATTTAATTTTTTCTAAAATCCAACTTGTTCTTAACATTACTGTCACGAAAAATCTTCTGGTAATGACAAAAAACGACAATATTTTACCTATATTGTAAACTGATTTATTTAACACATAATAATGACACACATAAATATTAAGTTTGTATGTATATGTTAAATTTATTGTTAAATCGCGTTCGGTAATTAATTCGAAAAAATCTCCATTTTTGGCACTTTGGCCTTCAATTATCTTCACTTTGAAAAACTTTTTAGATATTTTCTTTTTAAATTATGGTAGTCGATGTTGGAATCTACCTCCATACAAAATTTCAGAATTTCATTTTGAAATCTAGAGGGTCAAAAATGCTAGCGTTGCATACATACATCTACGAGTCAATACAAAAGTATAAAAAGATATAAGTGTGAATTATTTCGTGCATGAACTTTTATTTTAATAACTAGACTTTGTGTGATATCAAAAAGTTTTTAAGCATGTCTTTGAAATTGATGAGTGTAACAAGGAAGTTAATATAATAATTTTCATTATTATTTTGTTACCATAGAGATTTAAATTTTTGTCATGAATAAAATTTTTATATCTTTAAACCCTTTTTTTCTTTTCATAAAAGTGAAGTTTTTTAGAAATTTAATAATATACTTTGATAATTATTTGTAATAATCTCTATTTATTCAAGTATTTATCTTTTAAAATATCAGTTTAAAAAAATATAAAATATCTAAAAAATAATTTCTTATCAAATACTTTAATCTTTTATGATGTTTGCATGTTGATTGTTTAAGATTTTAAATATTAAAGTTAACATTTTTATTGATTTTTCAAAATTATATTACAGGTGGTAACGATTTATAGCTTAATATTTGTTTATTTTAGGTGTGCATTTCCTATAAAGTAGTGTTTGTTTCTATATTTAAAATTATCAACTCTTGATTCTTTCTACAGGAAAGAAAAATGGTTAAAATTCAAGTAAATTGGAAATTCTTAACAACAAGGCCATATGGCATAGTATTAACTGGACGTATGGTAAATTTTTCTAAAATATTTTTCTTGATTACACATTTTTTCAGATTTCGTCAATTACTTTAACAATTATTATGTTTTCACTTAGATACAAACTTCACACTTCAGAAATTTTAACCTTCATCAATGCATTTATTGGATTTTGGTCTATAATATCACTAACAGCTCATTTATTAAATCTTCAAAAAAATCTATCAACAGTACCAAATTCTTATTTCTATATTCCATTTGCAAAAGTTGATTTTATTTTTGGCATTTTCGGAGCCATTCTTTATACCATTGAAACTTTTATAGTTTTTATGGGTATCATTAATGGTTATTATTATTATTTAGGAGATTTTTTGTTAATCTTACTTACATTAGTATGTTTGTTTATTATTATAATAAGTTTTAATCTTTTATTTGTTTTAAGGTAATATGTATCGTTTCTGCAGTAATTTTTGGTTACTATTCTTTATTATTACATGTCCAAACACAAAACATCAAAGATTTACCTATAAAGGAGATGGTTATTGAGGGAGATAAAATTACTTATTATACTCCAAGTGAAAGAAATAATGAAAAAACTTTAATTTTAAAAACAATGACTATCTGAAGTGAAAAAAAAACTTTTTTTTTAAATAATTTACTTACTTGATACTAATATAATATATCGAAGATTAAAGTATTTAACTGATTTTAATGTTAGAATGATCATTATAATCTTTTAATTAAAAAACATATACTATTTTGCATGTTATTTTTTGAATTTTATTTGGTAAACTTACAATCGAAGTAGTTATTTATTTGATTTTTACTGGAAAATATTACGTGATGTGAGTATTATAGTAAACATTAAATGTTTGATTATATTATATAGACTTATAGACTGATTTGCCAGCTATTTTTTTAATTGATTTTTATATTTAGATTTATAATCTAAATTTAAATTTTATCATTTTATAAAAAAATATTTTATTTCTAACTTTTTTAATTTATATTTTAGTGATTTTGTTCAAAAATTGTTTTTCCTTGTGAAATGTTCTAATTTTTAAATGCCAAGTAAATATAATTTTAGTTCATTCAAATATTGTCTTAAGCTACCGAATAGTAATGGTTAAAAACTTGGACTTTTATTAATTTCACGCATTTACTATGATTAGTAAAGTGATTTTATTTTTTTTATTATATTTTATAGATAATGTAATCGCTAGACGTAAATATTGTCAATCAGTTGCTGTTTGGGGTCGTGTTTTTTGTGATGGTCGTCCTTTGAAAAGTGTTAAAATTAAGCTTTATGAAAATGGTAATTTTAGAGATGCTTTATTAAACAAAACCGAAACAAATATGTTTGGAGTGTTTCAGATTAGAGGAAGTGATTATGAAAATAGACCAATGGGTAAGTAGCAATTTCTTTTAATATTTTAATATTTTAATTAGGTATTCATGTTAATTTGTATCATTATTGCACAAATGGCTATAAAATATGTCCTCTTAAATACAAAATCCAAATACCCTACAGATTCGTTTTTAGAGGTCGAAATCCTAGGCAACCTTATAGACTTGGAGCTATAAGAATGAGATCACAGGAAAAAAATGGGGTCATCGTGATTGCATTAATTAAAGTTATATTTATATTATTCAATATAAAATTTATTCATATATCATTTTTTTATTATACAATACAATAAAAGAAAGACATATTAAAAATTCTTAAGTTTCTTCTAGAAATCTTTAATTTATTACTATACATCAAAGAACTACACTTCAAACGACGTTTATCAAATTTTCAGAAAAAAATCATAATTACATATAAATATTTTATCATTTAAATAATCCAAAATCAAATAAATTTTTAGAATATTTATACTATCTAAATTTATATTCAATTTTAATGCATCGTCCATTGAAAAAAGGCACACGACAATTGATAACTAATATTTATTTATGTAATTTAATTTTCACATTCATTTGTATTGAAGTTTGAATAAAAATATTTATCAATCATTTGACATGTTATATGATTATAAAATTAGATTTTTTTATCAGAAAAAAAGGTGATATGTTAGTCAAAATTTTATTGCATATAGCATTGTTATCATAGGTAATTAAAATGAATGATTTGTTATTGATAGTAAATTTGAGTATATATTTAATCAAATTAATAATTATTAATGAAATTTTTGCATTATAAAAGTAAAGTAAACAGACCTTTTTTTACATTTTTTTTCGATTTGTCAGTTATTTTAATGACAGATAGGAGTACTACTCACACTCAATCACAATCTAATCTTGATTCTAGCAAATCAAAATCCTTTACTGAAGGGAAATCTATAGAAAAAAACAGAAGATTGTTCAAAAATTTATTTAAAACTTCAAGTTTTGAAATCAATAGAGGAGGAAAGACAATTGAAAAACATCTCAACAAAAAAAGAATCAATCAAAATAATAATAGCAATAATAATGAGAGTAATAAAACAAGAACAGATGCATTTAAAAAGGAAAAATCACTAGACAAATCATTTAGTATAAGTTTTTTAAAAATTCAAAAACGTTTGGACACCCCAATGAAAACTTTTACCAAGGAATTAAATAAATCTCAGACATATAATAATGTTAAGGGTAGTAATTCATTCACGTCAAATAAAACTAAAACTGTAGACATATCTGTTCCAAAATTTCTTCAAAAATCTAAGTCACTTGAAAGAATAGTTTCAAAATCTGATGGTAAAAGTAATGAAAAAGTTAATCGAGGTAGTAAGTATGTTGATTCAGCATTAAATTCAAGTGCTCCGATCGGTCAATGTCATTTAATTGATCCAGAAAAAAAAAGTTTAAAAAGTACTGAAGTTACGAAGATAAAGCAACCTACATCGGAGGAAGTTGATGAAAAGGATTCAGATTGGTTCAAAGTTCAAATGTTAGCCTTTTTAAATAAGATACCAAAATGCTCACCTTCACGCCCAAAAAGAAAAGTGGCATTCGAATGGCTTAGTTCTTACTTAAATTTCTTATCAACCAAATTTCTAAATCTTGATTTCTATACTAAAAGACCTAGTGGACAACTGTTTAATGCATTTTCAGAAAATATTTGCATTCAGGTATGTTTATAAAGCGATTATAATTTGATAATATAGTTTGTTTTTTCTTTTTTTAGATAATTCATACAGCTGCTGAAATATGTGAAACAGAAAATATGTTGCTGGAACTTACTATACCACCAAAGGAGAATGAAATTATTGTAATATCGGATATTCATGGGAGTATAGCTGATGTGATAAGAGCATTTTCATTTCATGGTTTACCTGGTGATAAAACGTACCTCTTTTTGGGTGATTATGTTGATAGAGGTGTGTACGAAGTTGAAGTCGTTATGTTACTCTTTATCTTAAAAATATGCTTCTCAAAACACGTCTATCTCTTAAGAGGTAATCATGAATTTCCGGAACAAAATAAAAAATTTGATCTACCAAGAAGTTGTAAAAAACAGTTCTCTTCAGCAAATTATTGGAGAATCCTAAATTTTGCCTTCGATCGCTTATCAGTTGCTGCAATAATAAATGATGAAATATACTGTGCCCATGGTGGAGTTTCACAATGGGTACGTGGAAGGCATTCAATAAGTAACTTAGTCAAACCTATGTCAAATAATAGTAAATTTACTGAGAGATTAGTATTAACTGATATTGTTTGGAGTGACACTATCAGAAATGAAGTTGAAGAAGGTGGGCATTTCTTCCAACCAACAATAAGAGGTCTTGGTTTTGCATACTCTGAGAGAGGTTTGAAGGAAGTTATTAAACTGCTTAAAGTTAAAAAAATTATTCGTGGGCATCACCCACATCCTAATGGATTTTTAGAGGATTATAAAAATCTATGTTATACAGTTCATGCAAGACAAATTGAAAGTGGTAGTTATGGTAGTACTTGTAGTGTTTATCTAGATCCAAAAACTAAAAAAATATGTATTGATGCAAAAAACTATAAAATTGAACATTTCTTCAAAAATTTACATGATGTTGCTAAAGAAATCGAAAATATAAGTACAACATATTTTATTCGTCAACATGAATTTACTAAAATGGACTCATATGATAATAAAATTATTAAGTCTAATGTAGATTGTAAAATTAGGAATATGTCTATACTGAAAAAATGTGTTTTGACGAAAGTAAGGCTGAAACAGGTACCACAATTGAATGTAAATATTGCTTAGATTATGGTGTGGTAATTGATGAATGCACATCCAGATATCGTTTCTTTGTATCACACATCCAATTGTATCTGCTCATGTTAAAATATCATTTCCCAAAATTCAATGGTCCTTCAAATGTATATAAATCAAACTGTCTTGGCGCTAAGTTAGAACTTTTTATAACAAGATTTCCATGTTTCTTTGATTTTATCAGTACATTCCATAGAAGGAATGGGTCAATAATTTCACGAAATGAAAACCGATTAATGAAAATGTTTGATTCAAATAAAAAGAATGTACATTCATCTACAGTAAAATTATCTGTTATATCATATAATATGCTTTCAAATCAAATGTATTTTGAAAATTTTAAAGATGAGGATATTGAAATATTTGAAAATGAAATAAATTCTGCAGAACTTATGATTGCCCAACGTACTCAAGAAAGAACGGTCGAAAAAAAATATAGTAAATCAAAGTCTAATTTTATGAATATCCAACTTATTAAAGAAAGGTCGATTGAGAAGAAATCTAAAAATTCAAAGCCTTAAATATTTATTATTTATTTTTAAAATCATTCAATTAAATAATCTAACAAATACAAATATAACAAAAATTTTTTAACATAATATTTTGGTAGTAAAGTATTGTCATTTTTATTGATATTGCATCAAATCCCTAATAGTTGTTTTTAATACTTTGTTTTAAATACATAATATTTTTCACAATTAAACATAGTATTTTTAATAATTAAACGTAATATCTTTATCAATATTTAAATTCATATATTAGTACAATAATGTTATGAAAAATAATATTTATATTATTAAAAGAAGTTATTTTATTGAATATGAAGAAGGTCAACTTTATTCAATAATGTTTCAGCTCCATAAATATGTTATTTTTATTTGAATATGCCTGTACAAACAAAGGATATTTAGTATATAAAGAAAAAATTTTTTTAGAAGAAAACGTAACTTGAAAACATGAATATTAACTTTATTTTAACATTAACATTATTTGTTTTTATATTTATAATTTCTCTTGAAGGAAGAACAATTCATTATTGTATCAAGAGAATTGGTGGAAGACAAGTTTATGTATGGAATGAACATCCTAATATGCAATTTAGTTCATATCGTGAGATGATGGATTTTGCTCTTTATGGTGCTAGACCAACAACTAGAAGACCTACAACAACATTGGTACCACTTCCAAAAATCAAGATTGATACTAAAAAATACAATAAGCTAGTATGTTTAAACTTTAGTAATTCTAATTGTATTTATAGTTCTTGGCACAAACAAACAAACGCCGTAAATTACATGGAGTTCCAGCATTGACATTTAACCAACAAATAGCTGATGCTGCACAAAAGTGGGCTGAGGAATGTGCCAGGGATAATAAAGCAAAATACGATTACGACAATACATATACCACAAACTATCAAGGTTTCTCAATCCAAGAATACAAAAACGCCATCAAACACTGGTACAATGAAGAGAGTGTTCACAACTATACAAAGAATTACTTCACTAATGCATCAAGACATTTCGCATTATTGATATGGAAACCATTCAAAGAAATGGGATGTGGTTTTGCACAAGGAGCTAGAGAAGTATTTGTTGTTTGCAAGTACTCACCACCACAAAAAAGCGAAGGTGGTTATATTGAGAATGTTCCGAAACCAAAATCTAGACGTATATAAATTTTTTATTTATCTATTAATCTACATTAAGGTGACTGTTGATTTCTTTTAATGTAAAAGTTTTTTAATTTTAAATAAATTAAATCATACATCATTGTTCTTTTTTATTTTCAAGTATGTTCATTAAAAGTAATTATTAAGATAAATTAGTAATTTAATAAATATGATATTAAAATCCTTAAAGTTATTCTAAAATTAATAATCTTTAATATTTTTACATTGATCATCAAAAATCACCCCATATTCTATAATCCGTTGAAAGAATTTTCATAGAATTAATTCCTACTAAAGAGGATAGAAAATTACTCCGGAATCACTCAATTAACTATGTATGTTACATATAAATACCCGTTATACACAATAAAAGCATTATAATATTAAAATATTGTACTATATAAGGGGTGGGATAAAAATTGTGAGTATTTGAATAGACAGTAATATGGAGATAATTATTACGAGTAAAACATTACAAAATTTTTATTCATGAAAATATATAGAAGTACACTATTTTATAATTATTTAAAAATTTTGATGTATAATTAAGAAACTAATTTTTATTTTTAACTTTTTTTACCATTATTACTTGCTCCTCTCTTTGTTTTTCATAATTCTGGATAACCTTGACAACGTTTGGACACAAATTTGGATCTATATTATCGATATGATCTTTATAATGAATTATTATAAATTTTAGGACAAATAATAATTGTTCGGGTGTTGGTATGATGCCATAACGATGTCTTCTTAAGATTCCTAGATTTTTTATAAGATTTAATGTTTGGTTTTCTGAGATGTTGTCAATTGAGTAGATAAGGTATCCTAGGATTCCTGCTCTATTGACACCAGAGTCACACAGAATAACAATATTTTTGTTTTCTTTTTCTTCTATGATGTTTTTGAAGAATGAGTGAAATGATAAGATATCATTTGGGATGTCTGAAAAACAATGAATATTATATATTTACAATGGTACAACAAACTTTTTTTGGACCAATCTTTGTAAATGAAAAATTTTAAATTTATTTCATCTTTTCCACTTTTTACAATTTTATAATGGATCACCTTTATCATATTCTTTATGTTTTGTACTTTAAGAATAGTCATATGAAAATCATTAACGTAATATTGTGGAGCGGTTGTCAATAAGTATGGCATTACCTTTTCATCAACTTCATTATCATTAAGAAGAAGTGCTACAGCATCAATATCCTGTTCGAAAAACATATCCATAACTCCATACTTTGTACCGGATGTTGGAGCCTAAGAATGTCGTCAAAAAACTTTAAATAATAAGAGAATTTACCTGACACATAATGATTTTCCTTTGACTACCATCTTTTGTATTATAAGTAATTTCATTAGCATTAATATATCCAACAACATCAGTACCATAAATATTGAAGTTTCCACCGCTAACGGAGTGATTATCAAGGCAATAAAGGTATGGATATTTATTAAAAACCACATTATCCTTCATTAACTTTTCATATTGTAAGGCTTTCATAAATTTCTGACATTTATCTTTTAGGATATCGACATTGAGCACATATTCATCTAGAACTTGATTACATATCTCCTCCATTTTTATCTCATCCAATATATTGATAAAGTAGATAAAATTTCTTAAGCTAGGAATTTTTTTGCAATCAACTTTTGTCTTGGAATGTAAATAGTTTTCATATTTCTTATTAAATTCATCATATCCATCAACATCAAGGATAATTTTTTTACTAATAAAATATTTTGCAATTGCATTGAAAATATAGGCATATTCTAATGGTGATAATTTTCCTCCATATCTTTTTTTTCTGATGCTTTTAACTATCTTTGTAGGATTACATTCATCTTTATTGCTAAAGAATGTGTCAACGATAGCACAAAAGTATGTATAGTAATAGATAGATGAATCACATCCATAAGAAGAGTGGAGCAATGTTTTATTTTTTGGAGTTAATTTAGAAATCTCATCATATAATTGAATAAGATCATCAAGGGACTTAGGAATCTCATATAATTTCCATCCTTTAATACAGTATATTATAACTGTTGATGTTTTTTTGCCACGCGTTAACTTATAAATTAATCCCGTAATATTCTTCATTGTTGAATAGAATGTTTTAACGTACTCCACAATAATACCATTATAAACTTCTTGCTTTGGTGGCCAATAGGTTAAATTACTCTCCTCACTTGTACCGTCATCAGAAAAGTTGATTGGAACTATTATATTAACTGACTCCTCAAAAATCATCCTCCAAAACTCAGTTAATTTTTCGTTATAGGGTGGTTGTGATAGTATTATTCCATTAAATGTGTCACTATGATAAACTTCATAGGCTAAGATATTTTTGAATTTTTTCTGACTTTTTACCAAGAACTCATTATAAATAGAGAAAGAGTCCGGGGTGATTTTACTTTCATCAATGGCATTCATTTCAATACTCATATTATACTTGGATGGGAGTTCGCTTTCTTTTGTAATCGTTTTGAGGTTGTCTTTTAATTTTCCTCCTGACATTCTATGCCACCAGCTCCAAATATTAGAATAGTTTGTTTTGATTTTTCTTTCAGTTAGATAAGCATTTATTTTTTCTTTTTTTAATTTAAGCACTTTCATTACTAAAACTCCGAGAATACCAAACAATATCAATAACATAAATAAGACTAATATTTTATTAGTATGCATATTTTCTTTTATTACTCGATTTTTAGCGGGGTTGGGAGTTCTTGGGATTTGTGTTGCTTTTTTTACTCCAAAATCTACTGAATATTTACCAGCTGGAGTCATGTAGATACATGAATATGATTCCACTTTAGGATATTTTAAGTATTTAATACTTTTATCAGTTATATTGAAATCCTTCATGTCAGGTCCATGCGATGCACTTAAGTTTGTTACATCAAAAACTGTGTCCATTATTGACATGTGAATTAGATATCCAAGATTAGCATTATTTAGTCTACATTCTGGTTGAGAATTTGTGCTACCTCCAATATATTCCTTTGTAAACTTTGTTGAATCAGAATCATGTGGTTTGAAAAATACTATTAATTCAGATTCTTTTACATTTCCAATACAATCTTCACATTTATATGTGAATTTTATAGAACCAAATGCCATCATAACAAAATGATAATTTTCTATAGAAAAGTCAGAAAGTGTTTTTTCAAAAGTATTATTTTTATTAAATATCATTCTAGTAGCTGTGATTCTTTCAGATCTATGAAAATGTTCATACTTGCATTCATATTTACAAGAATCCATTTCCTTTAGAGACACTATAATATTTCCATCACTAATATCTTTTTTAACTACCATAATATTAGCGTTATTATTGGTAGTCATAATTTTGTTTCCATCAGTTTCACTAATAAACTCTGGTAAATATATAGATGGTAGTTTGCTTCTAAATTTCCAAGCTCCACAGGCTAAATTAAGATTCGTTTCACTATCTAGTTTAAAATCATATATTGATTGATTGTTGTAAAAGTTGAATCCTTTGGAATCCAGATATTTTTTCGGCACTCGAGTCTCTATTTAAAACCACTAAATTGGTTCCACATCTAGTCGGCTTTCCGTTGTTAATATTATCCATGGAAAGATTCATATAATTAGGGTGAGGAGAATCTGTCTTATATTCAAATTTAACCTTCCATTGATAATCTTTTTTTATTGAATTTATTGTTGTACTCAATTTACCAAATTTTACAGTATTCAAATTATTTTTTATTTCTTTAGAAGTATAAATACACCACGAATAACTTTTCCCATCTCCATGAATAATTTTTCCATCGTCTAATAATCTATTTTCAATACTAAATGAATCACTAGAGGTACGTTTATAAGACTCTAATGGACACTTTAAAAGAATTATTTCGTTTTTAAGATTTAAATGATGTTCTATTATCTTATCATTCTCTATCATTTCATCATTTAATTGAAAAACATTATCATGTATAAAATTTGCAAAGCAATCTCCAAATATGTAAAAAAATCCATAAATAATTGTAAAAATAACCTTTATGTTATTCATTGCTAGCAATAAAAAAGTGTTAAAACACCCAATTATTTATAAAATATAAAATGCAATTTCAAAAAAAATATTAATTTTATAAACTGATATACACTAATTTAAGCATTTTTCATGCAAATTATCAATATTTTTTAATATTCTTACAAAAAATATAAATTGTATTATTTTAATGACGAAATTTTGTTATATAATTGAATTAAATTAAGTAGAACTTATTATTTATAAAGTTATTTTTATAAGAAATTCTATAAGCATTCTTCATAGTCTTTTTGAAATGCTTCATATAAATCCCCAATCTCTGTAGGTAAAAGGTCTCTAAAACCACCGAGAACAATTTTTATGATGCAATAATGTATGAAAATATATTGCTTCTCTGTTTGTATGGAGTGTTGTCTCATTGTCCTTAGATAATTGATATAAGTTACCCCATCTTCGAGTTTTTGATTTAATATAACTCTTTCGATGTAGTGTTCTACTGCTATTAAGCATCCTGTTCTACCTATTCCAGCTGAACAATGAGCTACAATTGGTGTTTTGAGATGCCTTATTGAATCTAGTATTATTATTATCGGTTCTATATTTTGAGGCACTGAGGTATCCGGCCAGTCCGTCCACCTATAGTGACAAACAATCAAACTTTTTTGATCATATTCAATGTCAAGAATTGTTCTGGTAACCTCAACACATTCTTCTGATATCGGTCCAACTTCCATACACGTTACAATAATATTATCAAAAGTATTCTGATACCCCACTTGACATGGGAAATACAAACTGCACTTATTCACATCTTTTTCAACTGTATTACATAACATAACAATTACCTCAACTTGATTTTCTATAACCATTCTCCAAAAATCTCTCTTTGTCTCCTCCAATGGTCCCTGTGTAGCAATGAATCTTTTTTTCGAGAATGGTAAAGTAACATAATTAGCATGAATAAATTCATTCTCACCATTATCAGTGGATAGTGAAACAATATTGTTATCATTAACCATTATATCACAATAACGTATTTTGTTTTTGTTTCTGGGATTATTAAAATTTTCAAATGTTGATCCTTCTGAGACTCTTCTTTTTAATTGGGTGCGAAATTCGTTTATGAGGTGATTCACACCTTTTGCTAAGACATCATAACACCATGATAATGCAGATGGTGCTTCTGATGACATAATATCAAAAATGAAGAAAAATGTGACCAATTAAATAATTTTTTTAATTCATATGTCAGAAATGTTAATATATCAAAGATATATTTAAATTTTTATGATAATTTTTTTAAATCATCTCAAACAAATATTCATTGTGTAGAAAATTTATCTCCAATAACTTTTGTCTATATACAATAATGTTACTTTGAAGTTCCGTTTCAATTGCTAAACACCAATTTTTGATTGATAATTTTCTAAGGCAACAAATACCTTCAGATAACAATAAGAGATTAAGTTTTCTTAATTAATTTAAATGTGCATTTGAATTATTCAATAAAAATTAGGACATAATTTATTACATCCTTGTTTTTGATACATAACCTGTATCATTATTCTTTTATAATAAGTTTCATTTATACAACCTAATTGTATTTATCATGTTCTCGGATATGAATTATTAACCTGTTATATCTTTTGATTTTCACTTTCGTTTTACAGGAGAGATAAATGAAATTTGAATACCATAATAAAAAGTGTACTTACGCAATTAAGTTTTTTTTTAAATAACAAAAAGATAAACAATTAAAAAATACCATTATGTAACTTTTAACATTTTTTGTTACTTCAGTAATTGAATTAAATAATCAAAATTAACCTATAATGAAGATAATATTTCTATTAAAACGAACCGGTTAATTGCAACAAAAATAGATTCAATAAAAATCTTGGCATTCTCAATCGTTACCTTTAAAAATTAACCAACCCTTTCTAATTAATAATAATAACGAAATAAAATATATATTTTTAAATATCCTAAAAGAATCCCATTTTTCCTTTAATAAAAGAAAAGTTTCATTTCTATGACCTAATTTTAAATATATATTGAATGTAATAATTTATGTAATTTAGTATTAATTAGATTGTCATTACTTTTAATTTCATTTATCCTATTATTTATTATCAATATTATACTTCAAAAGTTAGTATATTGGTATACAAATGTTATATCTTTTGCTTTTTGTTGGTTATTTTTTAGCCAATATCCTAGCTGAAGATGGTTTCAAGAATAGTGTTAAATGGGAATCTCATCTAAAAAATGGACATATACCACCACATTCTCTTATGAAACACGAAAACCAAACAATTCCATTAACTTTAATTAGTACCAGAAAGAAGAGGTGTTCTTGTGGATGTAATGGTTGTGACTTATTCCCTAATAGAGCTTGTTGTTCTCCAGGTAAAATTATTTTTTATCAATAATTGTATTAATTATTTCATTCTATAGGATGTTGTCAAGGATCTGCTCCATTACCTCTTGCTTGTTGTCCACCACCCCCACCTCCAAAACCATGCTGCGGTCCAAATTACGGACCATGTTGTCCAGCAACTCCACAAACAACATGTTGTAGAGCTCCATGCTGTGAGGGTAAAAGACCACCAATATATGAGGAAGAGTATGAAGAACCACAACCAAGTTATCCTGTACCAGCAGCTCCACCAAACACAGGAACATGTTGTCCACCAGCAACGCCACCAGTACCTCCGGCACCGCCACCACCACCCCCACCACCACCAGAGCCTCCAATAGAATGTTGTGAAGAGAAACCTCAACCACAAGTACCACAGACATGTGGGTGTCCTAATGGAAACTGTGGATGTGGAAGACCATGTTGTTTTTATAAAGATGCTCAATGTTGTTCAAGTCAGAAGCCATGTTGTCCACCAGTACCAGATCCATTACCATGTTGTGCTCCAATTGTTCTACCACAAATTTGTTGTAATATTGTACCGCCATGTTTACGTGCCTGCCCTACATGTCCCTGTAGAAAGCGTGTCTTTTTAGGAAAAAGGTCGAAAAGACAATCCGGTCTTCATTGTAATGCCTGTCCGGCATCAGCAAATATAAGAGCATCTCCAAAAACGGGACAATCTGAATTTTTGTCAACAATTATTGAAGAACCAGACAGTGTAGCAAATGCCCCAAGAGCAGGTAAACTTTTTGAAGCATCGCGTCATCAAAGGAAAAAAAGAGATCTATGTCAAGCATGTAATAATGGTATACCAATAATCAAACATCGTCAAAAAAGGTCATTCGATTGTGTTCAATGTATTTACTTGAAACCACGTTATGATACTTCAGTAAATAAACCACCATTCGTTGGACAAGGAAACTTCCCACAATCTCCAGTACCATATCCAGCAAATCCACGTGATCGTGTCAAAAGAAATGGATGTCTCCCATATCCAGGTTGTTTACAGGTTAGAAGGAGATCAAAAAGAAATTGGAACAGTCAATATTGTGAACCGTGTGGAGGTTATCATGCTAGAAGGAAAAGAGATGCTGAAAGGGACACATGTTTAAGAGAGAAGTATGAACGTGATAAGCAAAATGGTTGTAAAGGGAGTTCAGCAGAATTTGATGAAGACGAGGTTGAAAAGGAAAATTTCAGAAGTAAAAGACAAGCTTATGGCAAAAATGGTTTATTAGATTTGGTTAAAGTTCTAGCTAAAGCATCAACAACACATATGGTTGGACCAGGAGGCGATACATGCTTACCATTCCCACAATGTGTCATGGCTAAGCGTAAACGGAGGAAGAGATCACTTTCAAAGTTAGAATCTTATGAAAATGCTCTACTTAACCATAAACTTAAGGTAATGGAACATGAAGAAGCAGTCAAAAGACACAAAAGACAATTCTATGCTCCAGATCAATCAGCAAATTGTGTTCCATGTCCAGCATGGGTAACATTAGCATTAGCAGCGAGAAAAAAAAGAGATGTAGACAATGGTGTATGTGAGCAAACAGATGACTGTCTAAATGATAAAGAATACAAAGTATTCATGAAAAGATTCATGAGAACAACAAGAAAGAAGAGAGAATTAAAGAGACCAATATGTAGACATTGCACTGGTAGAGAAACTATCCATAGAACAAAAAGGAACTTTGGTGGACCGACAATAAATGCTTCGGCACATGAATGTACAGCATTCCCAGCGTGTAGAACAAGGAAGAAGAGAAATTTCCTTGACTGTAATATTTGTACACCAGATCCAGGTGTAAAAAGAAGAAAAAAACGTATGGGTGATTCAGCTAAATGTTATCCATGTCCAGCTTCAGAGGCTGCTAGTAGTCAACAGGCTTATCAACAACCAACAGCAAGATATGTTGTTGGAAAGTAATAATAAATCAATTTTTTTGTAAATAGAATATATAAACCTTTATATTATTTTATGGTAGTGATTCTATAATAAAAATATTTCATTATGTATATAAAAAAATCCCATTTTTGAGGTTTTTTACATTTTAAAACATTAACACGTTCATATATATTCACTTCTATTTTGAATTTGGCATCAAAGAAAATAATAAAAGTTACTGGATAAGAAATTCTACGAAATGTAATATTAGGCATATAAATTATACACACTATAAAAAAATGTACAACAATAATTTCATATTTATGTAAATTAACTACCTCAATCTTCTTAATGTGTATATGATATTTTATTAAGTTTACTAACTGATTTAAGAGTTTTATTTTTTTTATATTTTGTAATTTCTTAAATTAAAATTTGATTCCTTTCATTAAGTTCTTACGTACTATGGAACTAAATTTAAAGTTAAATAATTTTCTCATATATGAAGTGAAAGAAAAGCATATGTTATATAATTTCAAGCAACAATTAGAAATTTTTTAACAGTTTAAAGAATAAACATAAAACGATTGCTAAAATAGGGCTCAATTTTCCAATTTATCATTTATTTATCTTTTCTACTATTCTTTCATTGACCATTTACTTACTATAGATTTATAGTTCTCACATTTGTCAATATGCCGTCATTTATGACGATAATATTGATATGTTTAGCAAATTCAGTGATAAACATAAATTGAATAATACAATTGTTGAAATTTCTAATAAATCATCTTCCACTACGATAACTAAAAGAAAATTTGATATCACTAGAAAAACAGATGCCTGTAGAAACATTTGAAATCTCCAAAATGTGGCTTCAATATAACACTAATAATAAATCAAAATTCCAATGACAAACGATTTTGGTAACTTTTTCCAACAACCTCTGCGGAAAAAATACTCAAGGTGTCGTTGTTATGTTGATTAACCAACATCTTCAAGAGAATAAATTGTTGTTAGAGTGGTTCCAATACATTTTTTTCTATTTCTTGCAGTGATTTTATTTTTATATCTTTTAGTTATCTCGTTTCTTTTATTGTAGTTTTTTTTGAATGTAATAAATTTGTGAAAACGTATTTTTATTTATCTATTTTATTTTATAGAGCTATGATTGACGAGCCTACAATTGATTTTGTATCCTTACCGGAAAAATTTAAGCTTCAAGTTTTTAGAGAATTAGATTGGCAAACTTTGAAAAATCTTAAACTTGTCTGTAAGAATTTTTGTTTGACAATTGAAAAGAATATTCAATCTTTGGACAGACCAAAGGCATATTCTATGTCAATTGGTTATGATGGAACTAAAATATCTAGCGTTCTATATCGCTTAATGCTCACTGGAAATATAGGGGGAATAGGATCTTTAAGAACTGTAAGTTCAATTTTAAATAAATAAATGAATAATAAATTTATATTAAGGTTTTCTTTAGTAGTTATGATGAAAGTGAAAATTTTCTAAGTAATATAGATCTTACGGAAATCAAAGAGCTTTGTCTTAGAAATGGTCCAAATGGAGAGTACATATCTGTACAATGTAAAACTTACTCTGACGGGAAGTTTTCTAAGTATAACTTTTCATCTAAATTTCAAAATGGGCAACTCTTCGAGATTCATCTCTGTAATAGAATTAATAGTAATAAGAAGTTTGGAATACTTTATGATGATCATTTTCTTAGAAGTGAAACTCTTAGGAAATTGGGATTTTTTGGGAAAGATGGGTCACGTTTGGTTAAAAAGAAAATCGTAATGGATCTCCTTACTGGAAATCCCATGTTAAAATACGAGAATGCTCCTACTGGTATTCATAACCCACTTTACATTCAATTAATGAATCATCTATTTAAAATTGGATTTTTCAATCTTGAGAATACGTGTAGTCGTAATCGATTTAAATTATCTTTCGACAAGGTTTCAAAATTTAGTGTTGTAAGACAAAAATTCTATAGAAAAATATTTGATAAAATAAAATTTAACAATAATTTAGTCGAAGAAGATAATGATGACGTATACTCAATAAAGTCTTCTATGAAATGTTCAAAATGTAGTACCGAACATGAAATTTCTATAATCTATAAAAAAATTTTAAAGACCTCTGGATTCAGTCATTTTAACAATATAAATTTTATCAATGGATATGTAGCGTCTTTATAAGTCTAATAATTAATACATAAATGTTATTTTCTTTTTTTATTATTTTTGTCATTAAAATAAAATTTCATATCTGTATTTTTATTGTTATAATTAAAAAAAAATATTTAAAATAATTGGAAAGATAGTATATTATGTTAATACCAATTTATTTATTGATAATATTTCCATAATTTTTATTTATGATGATTGAAAACTTCCAGACATGATTTAAATATAAAATTAATATTTTAGAAAAAATTCCAATTACTAATGATTTTTACAACTTTTAACTTTTTAAAGAATTTCTATTGGAAAAAAGTATTTAAAGTGTCATTGTTATGTTGGTTAGACAACATCTTGAAAAAAATAAAACAAAACGCTTTCAATCAGTTTATTTCTTTCTTGTAGCGATTTCATTTAAAATTTTCACAATTCTTTCATTTCTTTTATTTAATCTTTTGTTGATCGTAATTAGTTTAAGAAAACGTGTTAGTGTTAATATATTTTATTTTATAAACCTACAACGAATATACAAAAGTACATTCTCTAAAACTTTGTTATGATGGAGCTAAAATATCCAGAGTTGATCATCGTTTAATGTCACTGAAAATACATGTAGAGGTAGAAATTCAGAAGTAGTAAGTTTATTTTAGTATTGGGTTTTGTAATGATGACCAATATGAAAATTTTATAAAATTTACAGATTTTACAAAAATCAGGGAGCTTCGTCTTGAAAATCTCTCAAGCAAAGAATGCATATCCATAGATTATACAAGTACTGTTGTCGGAAGCATTTCTTTGTATGGTTTTGTCTATATATCACCAAATAGAAGAGACTTTATCGTATATCTTGATATTGCAATTAAGAGCAATGAGATGTTAGCAATACTTTCTGATAATGATCTTCTTAGAAAGAGATCTCTTAGAAAATTTGGTCTTTTTGGAAGAAATAGACCACATTCAGTTGGGAAGAAAATTGCAATTGATCTTCTTACTAAAAATCCCATGCTGGGGTGAGAGAATGTTTCTACTAGTATTCGTAAACCTCTTCACATTCAAATCATGAATCATCTATTTGAACTTGGACTGTTAAATCCTGAGATTTGATGCCGTCTTAAGTTACTTAAATTAATGTTCCGCAATGCTTCGAAATTTGGTGTCACAAGGCAAGCGTTTTATAAAAAAATTTTTGATAAGATAAAATTTAACAATAATTTAATCGAAGAAGATAATGATGACGTATATTCGATAAAGTCTTCTATGAAACATTTAAAATGTGGTATAGAACATGAGAATTCTATACTGTATAGCAAAAATTCTAAAAATCATGATATTGTGTTATTTTAACAAAATCAATTTGTCTATTGATATGTAATGTTTTTATAAATTTAATAATTTATAAATATATGTTATTTTCTTTCTTTTTTATTGTTTTTGACATTAAGGTATAATTTCATATCTATATTTTTATTGCTGTAATTAGAAATAAAAAATATTGTACAGTGAATCAAAAGGTAATATACTATATTAATATCAATTTATTTATTGACAGTTCTTTTATAATTTAACTACTTTTAATTATGAGGTATCAATGGACATTGTAAACATTACATTTATTTTCGTTTCTTTTTATGAAGACGTATTTAAAGAACCATCAAGCGGCTGAAATGTCTTTAGAGGCTCACAAACATTCAAGCTTGATTTTAACTTGAATTGTGATGTATAATCGATGGTTCTGTTGTACTTGAGGAGAATATTAACTTGATGATCCTCATTGATCTACCGACAATGCATTTTCTAGAAATTTCGCGTAATCCTTTTTTTTACTCTTACTATATCTGCAATCAAAATAACTGTTATGATGAGTGATACAATAATAGCTACACAACTATTTTAATTGATGATGATTTCTGAACTTTAGCATAATATTCGGTTCTTGTTTTATCAATAGAATTATTATCAGAGATTTTATTTGGTATTATGTATATAAATATTTTGTTAGTTTAAAATTTTGTGTTGATTTTATTGAATATAAAGTTATGCATACATTTTGTTGTTATGCCAGCTGAATCTTATTTTTTTCAATTTGATTCTTTAATCAATCATTTATAAAGCTTGTTCAATAAGATTAAATCTGTAGATTTATATTTTTCCCGACTTGTTACAATATCCTTTAATTGTACTAACATTAGCAAATACTTTCATTAAGTTTCCATAATCATATTTCTATGGCAATTAGTTTTTTTCTCTATAGATAAATCAATATTTCCTTTCTTAGTGTCTAGTTTGTACTAAAAATCAAGTAAATAGTAAATTGATCCAGTGGACAATACTCTTGTAGAATCCAAGCAAGCATATGCAGCGAAACCTTTCACATTATTACTTTTAAATGTAACTTTTGTGACTTCAACTACATAAAAATGTAGGCCACGCCCTCCTTATATAAATACCACGACATTTTTTATTATAAGTCAGTCTTATATTTTGCATCATGAATAAAGTGTACTAATATTATTTCGCTTTTATTTATATCAACTATAACAAGTAAACAAAAAAAGGTCTACTTTGTGTTGTATCAGAAAATTTTCAGCAATTGAAGTGCATCCTACAATTATCTGGTACATGTAGGCATTTAAAATAAATTGTTTTATTTATATGTTTACTCTTAATTGACAGAAATAAAATTTTCGAAAAGACTTTTTAACGATTCCACAGATTCATTAAACGGAAGAGTAGGATACGATACAATCCTTAATGATAATTATATGGATATATGCAACAAATCGGATGAAGAACATAATTGAATGCTTCTACTATTGAAGCTATTAATGTACCACCATCTTCCACCATTACAATCAAAAGAAGATTCCATGAGAAAAGTGATTTTTAAAGCAATGCGCCTACCTCTGAAGACATTTGATCAAAAACAGGTCACATACAGCAACCATTAAGATGAAGAAGATGATGTGAACTTAGAAGAATTATCTATCTCAGGAAGTAGAAAGACAATAAACATAAAAATTGATCTTTCAAATGACATTTGTATCAAAAAAGCTTCTTCAAGTGTCTCCCATATGTCTACAGTGTTTAAAAATTAAGATAGTACGATATCTACTTATCTTTCGTTGATTAAGGATACCAACACTATAAATGACCTCATTTTTTTGACAGATTTCTTTCATTTTCACGTTAAACAAGGCAAAGAACATCATTTTAATGTAATTTTGTTAAAAGTTTCTTTGCTAACCATAACAAGACAAAAGTCATTATTATAAAATAGAGGCGAAAAAAAGGGTTGAAGATTTTATTTAGACTTACTTCTAAAAAATTCATAAAAAATCTTAGTCCTTATAAAATAACGTAGAATGACGAGAATAAATTAATTTTACATGTTCACGATGAGGATAACTACGATGCTTGTAAAAGAATTGGAGATTCCAGATGTGATTTAAAAAAAAACTGATGGGATAGTCATATTTTCAATTACTGTTGATTTGGTAACTTTCAGTTTTTTCCAATAATCTCTACTGGAAAAAATATTTAAGGTGCCATTGTTATATTTGTTTATGAAATTCACAAAAAGAATAAATGGCGCTAAATAGTATAAAAATATTGTCATTTAGGGTTTGTAACGGTTTTATGATGAAATCTTTTTTCTAATTTCAATACTTCCATTGTAATTTTTCTTGATTCTAATAATGATAAATTTAAAAAAATGCGTAGTAATATTTGTTTGTGTTATTTCATAAGCACACTATGGATTTCGTTAGCTTACCAGAGCAATTTATGCTTATAATTTTAAAAAAATTACATTGGAGGGATTTGAATAATTTTAAGCTTGTCTGCAGAAAGTTCTGCTTGACGGTTGTAAAAAATATAGAAAAGTTAGACAAACCATGAGTAGAATATTTGAAAGTTTTTTATGATGAAAATAAAATGTTTGGAGCAGACTATAGTTCAATGTACTTTGGAATTATTGAGGAAATATGATTCCACATCATGTAAGTTTATTTTTAATTTTAAGGAATAAATGAATAAACAATTTATTTTAAGGCTGAATTTAGTAACTACTGTGAGTATGATAATTTCCTAAAAGGCAATGTTTTCGAGGATATGACAGAGATTTTTCTTGGAAATATTACGAGTGGTACAACCATTAATGTAAAAGATACAGTGTATTGTATGGATTGCACTTCTGATAACTGCTCTATTGAGATTTTTTTATCGAATAAAACATTTTTATTGCCACCTCTTCGTTTTAAAATCTCGAGAACCAGAGAACTTGGAATACCTTATAACAGTACTTCTTTTAAAAAGGAATTTCTTAGACAAAAGAAGTAATTTTGATTTATGGGCTCCTTATTGCAACGGCTCTAATTTAAAATTTGTTTTAAATGTATTTATTGTGTATAATATACGTATTTAGTGTATTCATCGTATATATAAATTTAATTTATTGTGTTATATATATGTATTAATTGTATTTAATAAAATTTTTGAACAATTTAGCAAGTTAAAGAAAAATTTTTTCATTAAATAATTAGTCTATCTGTTATCTTTAGTACAACCAACAGTTACTAATTATTTTGATTTAGTTGAGTGTAATAAAATGTTTTTGCTTTTTACGTTAGCATAATTGTCCCAACTGTGTCAATTGATTATGAAACACTGATTATTTGATCAATTAGTTATTTATTTAACCACTACAGTTTAAAAAAATAAAATATTTGTCTGAAATTTAAGTAGAAAAATGAATGTCACATAGAAAAATCCCTCAATTGCTACACACTACCTATGAATATCGCCATTTATTAATATACGTTGTAAAAATACCTATTATAAAAAGCTAAATGTTTCATTTAGCTATTCAAAATAGAAGCCTCCAAACTAGAATTTAGATGCTTCTAGGATTTTCAAAAGTTTCTTCAGAAGAATCGACAACACTATAAATTCATAGATTTTCAATGATCTGATATTATCTCCATTTGATGTGATCAAGAAAGAGCATATAAAATATACTTAAACGATAATCTATATGTTAAATATTTTTAATCTACAATTATTGATAAATTTTTTTTTTAGATTCACGTGGACTTTTTTTTTAGACCTCTAGTATTTCACTGGAAGGGTAAAAAGTTAATTGGTTATTTTTAGATACGCAGAGTACAGCATGCAGGAATTGCACTTATGATAAAATTTTATCTTAAATTCAAAAATTAATTATTGGTAATGTAACAGAAGATATGTAATTATGGAATAGTTTAAAATTTATAAATTAATATTTATTTGGAAAATGTAAAACAAACTTATTAGCTTTAAAACATACTTTAATAACTAATTAAGAGGTATTTAATTAAAAGTTACTAGAATTATCCCTTTTACTGCTAAAAAAACATTTAGATGTTGTTGTAAAAAGTTAAAAAACATGTATTTACATTATTTATGTATTTTTAATAATAATAATGGCTTATTTAAAAGTAAAATATTAATTAATTTGAAGCATTATTTCCTTCTAATGGTAAAAAAATCAACCTTTGGAACTTACTAATACTTATTATTAAATTCAAGCAGATTATGGAGAGAGGAATTTCTAAATTTAGTTAATTTATTTTAAGAATACAAATCTTTGTCATTTTTATGGTAAGAGGATCTTCAATTTTATTTATACCCTTTATTAAATGTATACTTTTATTATCAAATATATGAATTTTAAAATGTTTATAAGATATCATTTGAGTATAGATTATTTTCTCATGTATGAAATCAAAAATGATACCACCATCTTATTAGGTGGTAAATTTGTTTCTTCACAAGGAAGTAATCTTCTTAAATATAATATTTGTATCATTTTATGTAATTTAGGGGAAATCTTTTTTTTTATTCTTAGATTCCCTTCTTTAATTGGTTTTCAGTAATCATAAGTAAAGTAATCTAGGGATAAAATTAAATTCTCAAATAAAAAAAGTTAATTTAAACAATTTGTAAAGTTATTTTATATTTTTTCATTTAGTACTTATAGAAAAATATTTCTACGTAACTTTCTTTAATAATATTAAATATTCGTGAACTTTATACATCAATTCCTTTGTTAATTTTTATAATTCTACAGAAATTAAATAAAATCCTTTTTATAATTATGGAAGTATATAAAACGCCATTTGAGAGCAATAGTAATAAGTAGATTACAGTACATTTGTGTAAAGAAATTGATTAATTAACATTTTAATGACATTTCCTATTTCCTGATGCTATTATACAAATATGTCTCAATTATCTCTCTAATTAAACCCTATTCATAGTATTATGAAGTTAATTTTTCTATTTCGTGTCCAGTTGTGTTTTTATAGTAAAAAAAAAGCAATATTCGAATAAAACGTTTCTATTTTAATCTTTCGTTCTAACTGTTATCTAAATTCTACTTTGTTATTTTTTCAGAAAAGTTGCTTAAAATATCTTATTATTATTTTTTTCTAATCTAATATCATATTTTCTTATTTCCGTTTAAAAAAAGTTATTGTAAACATATATTACGAATAAAAAATATTTTGAACAAAAAAGTAGGTACATAAAAGATTTTTTAATCGAATTACATTCGCAAACATAATTTTACTTCTTTTTTTATTGTTACTTAAATTTCTTAAGAATAAAAAAAGGAGAATGATAAAAAATTATATGATATAAAAACATTTAAAATACTATTATTTAATAATTCATCTCTCTCTTAAACACATGGGGATTACTTTTTTTAATTTAAACTCATCACTCAACTAATGTTTTTAATGACAAATTTCTTTAATTAGGTGCCATAAATAATTTAGCTTTCCTTAATATATAAAACTGTTAAAAGATAAAATATTATCTCAGTTTGGAAAAAAAAATTCCTTAATTTTTGAAAATATTATTTTTAAGCCCTACAAAAATCATCCAGCGTAGGATGTTTTTATGAGATATGATATATTATATATGTATAAATGTACTGATAAAATTTCAATTTCGTCATTGGTATTATCATTAATATTTTTAATTAAAATAATTTTTACTCACTATTTTTATTATTTCTTAATATGTAATAGTTAAAAATGTTTATTTAGGAATATATTCATAATTAACCAAATTAATTCTTTCCCCCTTTAAATATTCTTTTTATTTAGACATACACATCAAAGAAATTCCTAACAACTCAACTAATATAGTTTATTATAATATTATGATTGATAAGAAGTTTGCCGTATTTTTATTTATGCTATTATTCTTTGCATCTATGAATGCCTCACCATTTATTGGATTTAGATTTGGAACGAATCCATGGTTAGTACCCAAACCAGGAGGCAATAATTTTGGCTATCAAAAAACCAATCTTGTCAATAGTAGAATACCTTTTGGATTTATTCATCCTAAAGTGGTTGTAACAAGGAGTTTATTATCCTATCAATGAACGAAGAAGTATCATTTAATTAGTATTTTTTTCCCTTTTTCTATTTATTTAGTATGACTATACGAAATGATTTGAAGTCTCCAAAATCATGTAATTTCTTTTTTTCACACATTCATACAACAAACATAATAAATAATTTCGAAATTATATATTATCAAGAAGATTACAACAATAATACTTTTTCCATCATCAAAAGTTGATTATATATATTATCTTTACAGAACCATTATCAATAAAAAAGTATATTCTCAAAATCATGTCTATTTCTTTTTTATTTTGATTCTATCACAAAAATATCTTTTTCATCAATAAAAAAAATTAAAACTTTTGTTGAGACATTACCATATCTTTTATTAATACATTAATTATTCTACAAATAAAGTTTTCTTCACTTAAAATACCCTCCAAACTAATAAAGTGTCGTGAATGACTTGAAATTGCTGTTCATTCTCCAGAAGCCATTTAATTTCCTTCTTCCACCCAAAAAGTAACAACATTTTTACCCTTTTTAATTTAATTAAAAAGTTATAATTACTTTCATTTTAAACCTCCTTTTTAATTTTCTCAAACTACTAAAAACTTTTAAAAAAATAAAAAAACTTTTTAAAAACAATTTATTTTTACTCTCGTTCGTTAGTTTTATTCATTTGTGTGTACAATAAATTATATATAATATATACAATTAAAAATTTAAAAAAGATAAGGATACCTATAATTCGGTAGTATCTTTTCAATCTCATTCTTACAATATGATGCAATATTGTAGTGATTAAAAAATAAAAAAGAGGCTCGTATAATAAAGTAGATTCTTGGAGATGATACAATATATTAAAGGAAAAAAATTATGTATACAATGTTAATGATATAGTAAGATGATAGAGAGAAAAAATAATAGACAAGTAGAATATAATTTTGTTGAAAGAAAAACATCTGTGAAAATAAATAAAAAAATTCCTTTTTATGTTTGAAAATAATATTACACTACTAACCATTATCTTTGTAGATCATTAAAAATCTATATAATATATATCTTATAAATTCTATATCACTTTTGTTACCTATGAGGAAGCTGCTGTCTGTGATGTAAATGTACCACCATTTACCTTCGGATCTTCAGGTGGGTAGTCATAGGTTGGTTGTCCTGGTAAATTCACACCAAGAGATGATAACTCTTCAGCTATGCTTTTCTCAACTACGGGAGTAGATGTAGTCGAAGATACCATCTCTGAATTTTTTTCCTTTCTTTTCCTTAGTTTCTCTAGTGTTTTTGCTGTTGATAATGAGATTCCAAGATCAGACGTTGTTGGTCCTATTATTGTTGTATCATCATCTACCTTTTTCTCAATATTTAATATCGGACTGATTGATGTTTGTATAGAGGTAGTAGTACCAGTCGTTGGTGGATCAGAAGTATCCGATCCTCGAACTTTACTAAGTAATGCTTTAATACGTGCACTACGGTTTTCTCTTTCGTCCTTCTGTTTTTGAATTTGTGCTTTTAATACACTCTTCATTTGGTATATTGAGGCAAGATCTTCATTTGAGGATGATGAACTACTACTTGAATGGGGTAACGTTGAGACCTCCTCCGGAGTCTTCTTCGACGCTGGAGTACGTATTGTCATTTGAGCTAGGGCTGATGTTAATGAGTTAACACCAATAGAGTTACGTACTGTTTGATCAGCATCATTTGGTGTTTCACTATCAACTCCTGAGTCAAATTTATTTTCTTCTAAGGTACTAACTGGTTCTGGTGAATTTTCATCCTCTAGTATAGGCAATTTTTCTGGAAGCTTTAATGTCTCTGGTACAGGGGCTGGAGAAATACTTTTAACTTCAACATCATTCGTAAATTCTTCATTGTTATTAGTCGTAATTTCAGGAGTAATCTCGACAGAGTAGTTTACTTGAGCAGAAACTATGTCATTGATAACTTCTGTGACTTCATCTTCATGGTGAGAATGCAGGCTTTCAAGAGATATATTTTTTTCTACACTATGGAATTCTTCACTAATATTATGATGTATTTTATTTTTATTTTCTTGTGCAGTAGTGACGGTATCATGATCCTTAGGCTTAACTACTTGGTTTTTAACTTTTTTAATATCGCCATTCATCTGTTGGTTTTTCTTTTGTGGTTGTGGTAGCGGAACTTTGTTGATATTTCTTGCTTGAGTAGAATTAAGGTTTGGTTTCAGTTGTCCATTTATTGTACCATTACCTTTAAGAGTAGTATTGCTTCTAAAACCAACAGAAGTCCGTGGCGTATACATCGATTGTGTCATAGAATTCGAAACTCTTGGAACACTTCTACGAGGTGGTGGAGGAACATTGTTGGTATTTCTATTTGGTGTATTATTAATTGATGATGGCCCTTTCCTTAATGGAACTGGATTAAGTGGAGATCTTTGTGCAGATAAAACTTTTTGACTTGGTGACACATATAAACTTGAAGTCATACTACTACCAAAAGCAAAATTACTTCTTACAGGCATTTTATTTGGACTTGGAGTAGTTGATTGTCCTTGACTTGATTTACCACTCGAAGATGCTGGAGCTACAAGTTTATTGTTGTAAACTTTCTGTTCACGTGATAATTTCTCCAGATATACTAAATCTCTTGGAGTACTAGATCCAAAAGCATATACTTTTTTTTGTTGAGGTGACCCATTACCGGTTTTTGTACACACTAGACGTGAAGTAGCTGAATGTGCTTTTGTTAAAATTTCCATCTTCTTTTTACTGTCCTGCTCAAGTTGTGCAGCTCTCCTATCCAGGACCATCTTTTGGCGGAGTAGTTCTTTTTCATGGATCTTTCTGGTTTTTTCTCGGAGTTCCTGGTCCTTAGCCTCTGCAGCGCGTCTTGATTTTTCTTCTTTTTCCCTTAACTTTTGCTGTAGTCTTAAGATGAATGGTTATATGTGCAAAAATATTATAATCACTTACTTTATCTCTTGCTCCTTCTCTGCTGCCTGTTTCCTCCTTAAAACTTCAGCTGCGTTGTTTCTTTTACCGTAAGTAGATGCAGACATTGGCCCGGAATGTTCCATTTTTTCTTACAATAGAAACTCTGTAAAAAATGGAAAATTTAGATATTTATATATTTTTTAAATTCTTAATCATAATATGTATATTAATATACACGATAAAGAAAATATAATTATGATAAAAAATGAATATAGATATATAAATGTTTAAAAACATTTTAAATATATTGAAACAAAAAAAGCAATATTATCTTTCATGAATTTTCACCATTATATAAAAAGACATAACAACAATAAAGCAATGATATATGTCTATCATATGCAACAAATATATTGAATATAATGATGTATAAAACTTAACAAGAAAAAAAAGGATTAATAACTATGTGATAAAATAGAGTATAACAACATTTTGATTTGAATGGTTAGAAAAAGAGTTAACTATTAACAATCATTTATGAGCTTTCTTATTGTGTCTCTTCTTGACATGTTTAGGTATCTTTTCTTTTCGTTTTTCTCTCTTCTCTTCTTTGACAGCTTTCTTACGTTCCCTTTTTGCATCTAATTCTTCATCTTTTGGTCTAAAATGTAACTTCCTACGGTGCTCTTTTAATTCCTCAAGTCTACGATCTTCCGAGTTGAGACTTGATTCATCAGACCCTTCCTCATCTTCCTCCTCTTCAACAATATTTTCTAAAGTATCTTCTTTTTCTTCATCTTTTGTTCCCATTAACACTTTACTGATGACTTTTTGGAAAGGATTGTTAACTTCAGCTCCTGATCTCTCAATCTCATCATCACGCTCATAATGGACCATTGAATCTAACTTATGAGGAATATATGCTTTCATGAACAAAATATCTTCTTCAATTTTCTCATGACTACGTTGCTGAAGGATTCTCTCAACATCACTATTGCTTTGAACTGATGGGTCAACAATCAATTCAAAAAGTTGTTTCATACTCAGAACAGCAGCTCCGCGATCTCTAAAGAAATTTGTTACATTAGCAATATCTGATCTTAAAAATTCTAATGAATGTGGATGATCATGTTCAACACTTTGTGATACATCAATAATGTACAATTTTTCCTCATGAACAAGCATATTATATTCAGATAAATCTAAAGGAAAAAAAAAGTCGATTATTACATCATATAGATAAGCATGAAAAATAAAAAAAGTATTAAATTACCTGCATGAACTAGTCTACACTCTCTGTACATTGTTCTCATAGATTTGATACAATCTAAATATAAATTGTTAGCTACCTCTTCATTGAATTCAGCATTTTTTAATAATGGAGCCGGCCAACCATCTGTACCGATAAAATCCATAACTAATACATGACCTTTTAGTAATAATGGTTTTGGAACTGCCATTCCTGCTTGATGCATTCTCATTAAATTTCTCATCTCTTTTTCAGCCCAGGTAGCGACCATCTTTCGGGGATTATGCCTACAATAACCATGGCGGTATCTGGAGAAAAAGAGGATTAATATAATAATTAGTTCATTAACAGGAGACTATATATATGTTAACTATTAATAATTTATCAAATGTACTTGTCAAGGGTAACAAAAAAAAAGAGTACAATCACTCACCTAAATTCTCCTGATACATAACGATCACGGTCTTTGAAAGTTAATATAGCAGTTTTGTATATTTTTATGGCAAAACTTTGTTCATTTTCATCTAATGCATGGTATACATTGGCTTCTTTACCGGTTGATATACATCCCTCGATAGTTTCAAGGACTCCACGTTGAACGAGACGGAAAATGATAAGGCGAGTACGAGGATCTAGTACCTGTTCAACGGTTGCTCGATCAGCACGATCTCTAGTTTTCCTGTGTTTGTGTTTTGATATTGAATCCAAGTCAAATTGTATGAAAGCTTCTCCAGAAGTTTTTCTGAAGCCATTGTTATTAGACACTTGTTTGTTTGGATTAATTGAGGAATTCCTAATACTATTATATTTCTTAGTAAAGTCACATGTCTCATCACCAAAGATATCCGCTATATCCTCACAATCACTTAGCTCATCATCATAATCTTCTTTATCCCCCAGAATTATAAAATTCCCATGATCATCATGATCACCATCAGATATAGGACAGTTGAGGTCAATATTTTTGGATGATTCTTCGATGTTAATCATTCCCAGTTTTAGATATGATATGTGTATAACCTGTAAAAAATAAATAATTATATTTTTGAAACTTGATAATCGGCTACACTATTATAAAATAAGTGTACACTGTAATTTAAATTTTCCCGAAATAATATAATATAAATACATATAATAAAAATTTATAAAACAAATATTATTCAAGAGTATAATTGAATACAATATAATAATACACTCTCCTAAAACTATAGAAGAAAGGTAATAAAAAAGTAGCCCTAATTTTCATGTACTTTTATACCTAAGAATAATATCAAAAAATACACAGTTATTAATAATAATATTATAATACAACCATGTTATATGATATAAAAAGAAAATTATAAACGATATAAAGGATAAAAGTTAAGTACAAAATAATAAATAACCAATCTATACCATTTTAAAAAAGAAATTCATCTATCTTTTCCTTTCCACTTAACTCTCAATGGTTACTGCCATACAAATCTTTAAAAATCCTTCTTTTTCCTATTTTTCTTCAAGCACTATATATCAAAACTCAAAGTTGATGTGGGTATTATATTATGTAATACAATAAAAATATATCAAAAACTAGGCGTTATGTATATGCAATATATTCATATGTGTATATAATTTTACATCATCTGATTCAATGAACAAAATCTATAAATATAATAATAAAAAGTAAATTTATGGAATAAACAACAAAATCTTAACTTCAAGACTAGAAGAAGAACACAATATCTATAATAGTTTGTAATGTAAAAAAAGAATTTAAAAAAAAACTTATTACCATTATCCACTTAATATAACAAAAAGAATAAGATTGATAGAGATACAACAACTCTATCTCCAAGGAATCACAAAACACACAATTTTCACTAGTACATATATGTAATTGAAGCATCAAATGATAACTTTTTTTTCCACATTCCTAAAAAGATTATCCTCTTTTTTCAACTTGAAACTAAGTATAAAAACTCCAAATTTGGTTAAAAATTAACATGTAAATAAAACTATACTGTTTAAATACATTAAAATTCTTAGTTAATATGTTTGAAAAAAATTCTAAGTATGCTAACATCCATCTCCTAACATGTATATATTATATATATCTTTACCAGAATACAAAATAATCCACTGAGACTTTCTTAGTATCATTCGTTGAACAAAAATAATAATATGTAAATAAATAAATATAATATATACATAAGCACAAACCATATAATTTTTACAATGGCAGGTACCCCAAAAATTAACTAATATACACGGCACATCATAATCTTATGTCTCCAAAAATATATTTATACAATTTATCATACAAGAGAGAGAGAGGAAAACGTTTTAATATCCTTCATAATCTATCATATATTAAGAAGCTTTTAAATTTATATCCCATCTATGTAAGTGTCAAAGTTACATTAATATATAAAAACAAAGTAAATATAGGACAATACTACAACTAATTATAGCAAGGAAATATATATATTCATTCCCTATAAAAAGTCATGTGCAGGTAAGAAAACATAGAACACTTATAAGGACATATCACTCTACCCACCTCTATTCAGTTTTCCCACTATGAAACATAATATATTTCCACAAATACACACAAAACATTTTTGTTACCTGGGGACCTAATATATCTATGTTCTCAAATAACTCATACTCTCCAATAGATATATATAATAATAAAATAGTACACGTGATATATATTCCTATGATAAAAGAAATGATAGCATAAAAAACTTGCCTCGATATAAAGTTGCTTTTAATAGAATACAGATAAAAATTACATTCAATATTCATATTATTACATAAAAACACCTATTATATCAAAGTTTTTCTTTATTATATAATTGAATATATGTATGATTGATTTACCATCATATACTTATTATATGATAAGGAAAAAAAGCCTAGATAACAATGGGCTTCTTTTTTCATATTTATATAATATAATATTATTATTATAATTTTTTATACAATAATAATCTGGTACAAGAGGTTAAGTATTATTACTCTTATATTTTTATATCTTCTCAACAAACTGAGGTGATGTTGATAATGGGATATAAAAAAACAACAAATTTAAGAAAATATAGTACATTTCTAACTCTTAAATATATATATCATTATAGCGAAAGATAAATATTTTCAATCAAATAATAAGGAAGAAAAAAGATTGATAGAGTAAATTTATAGGAAAAATTGGTATCAGTTAAAAAAAAATTGAAGAATTATATGTACTTTATTTTTATTTAACTTTCATATCTTGAATTAATCTATCTTCATAAATTATACTTTCTTTTCAAAATCAAAGGAAGGTAAAATATCCTCAAATTGCAACTCATATTTCTTAATGAATAAAGACGTAGGATTAGAAAAAAATAGAGTGAGAAACACATGGTGTTCTTTTATATAAATATGGAAAGTGCATGAAAAGTTAACTACTATAATGATGTCGTTGTTAATGGGAAGAAACTTTTATAGTAGAAAAAAAAGATAATGATGAGCAATTAAAGTAACTTCTAACGAGAATATGACAATAAAATAACAGTAGTCAGATGGGATTATGTCGTAAAGTTGATAAATATGATCACTAAGTGATGGCGAAAACTTCAATGACAAGAAATTATTAATTTTTAACATTAAAAGTTTCCTATAATTTTATGGATGTTTTTATTTGCCTACATATGTTACTTCCTGCGATTTAACAAATAATCTTATCAAAAAAGTGGATATAATATACTTGAAAATTAATGGACCAGTTATAAATAGGAAGAGAAAATTTTAATGATCATTGAAGGGGGTAAAAAAGTTTTAAACATTAAAAACAAATTGTTAAGTCTCACAATATTACTATATAACATCTTTGGTCCAGAAAAATAATAATTCCTTTTTTAAATCGATTTAAAAAATATAAAAAAAGTATTAGTTATCTCAAGTTACACTAGAAATTTAAACTCATAAATAAATTAGAGATAATAATAAATATAATTTTAAACCTTTTTGACAAATAAAATTATAAAAAAAGTTCCACGAAATTATGAAGGATAGGACATAACAACCTTCCACCAAACATAAAAAATATAAACTATATGACAGATAAAAAAATAAAGTAAATATGATGATTTCGTAACTTTATCACCCAAAATTATAGCTGATAAAAATTAAATAAAACAATTAAGAGTAAAAAATTGGGAATAAAAAAATATGAGAAAATAAATAAATACAATTGTTTTTAGAAAAGAGTAGGTGTCAAAAAAACTAACCTTTTAGGTATTAATAATCTTTAACAAAAAAAAAAACCATAAATATCTTGTTGAGAATAGAATAACAACAATTGGAGTACTGTGTATCTGATTGTTCAAAACACACACATGAAGTAACGCTCATGATAGATACTTTAATTACTTTAATAGCTTATCAGACACCTTTCTTGACGCATCCACAAAATTTCTATATTCCGTCTTACAGAATAAAGGATTCCCCGCCACCAAACAATTCATTCGCATTGAAGAAGGTAGTATTTTAAAGATATCTACACTACAGTTATGTATGTTTTTTATTTTTACTATTAGACGTTTGATTACTTTCCATCATATTCACACCAGACAACAATCACATGATAAATTTTGTTAATTTTTATATATTTATACTTTGAAGTGATATGATATAAAAAATTATTTGGTATTTTCTATAAATTAAAATTCATTATCAGTTTGGAGATAATAGCTTTTTTACTACCGGTAATGGTAGTAAACAAAGTGCGAATAATTGATAAGGGAGAAATAAATGTTATATTAAGCGAGGATTACTCAAATTTAATATCAATAGTTACAGGGGCGTCTAATGATATGCAAATTAAATTATATTTATATTAATTACATTAAAATTCCATAATTGTCATATGTATATATTTGTTTACCATTCACCAAAAAAGTCTTTCTTTTTTTAAATGTCATTTTAATTAATTAGAGTAGAATCAACAGAAATTATAAGGGTAACAGGAAGGAGAATATAAAATAGTTATATTATCATATGAAAAAGTTGTAATAATGATTTGTTAGAGATAAATAGATGTTTAAGAACAAATATCTTTTGATTGTAAATATAAATCTTAGGAATATATGATAAGCTTGTTTCTTCCTCCAAAGATGTTTTGTTATCCGTTATAATGTTAAAATTTATATAGTATATGTTAATGATATGTAGCTTATTTTATTCTTCCTCCCTATATATAATATTAAGCATATATACTCTTTATAAAGAGGGGGGTTAAATTTAAATATATATTTGAATATATTTATATGTATAGTTTTGTTCCTTATAATCAATTAAAGTTAAATTTTTAAAATTGATGTGGTTTGACAAGTGTACAGAAAAATAATGGAAAGGGAAACCCTGGTATATTTGTAGGATGAATAAATGATAAAAAATTATTACTAAAATTATAGATAAAGTATTAAAATAATAGTAAATGTTTAGGTTTAGGGTAATCTCCGAATCACGTTTACTATAATAATTCTTAGAAATCCTTTTTTATGGTAAAAAAAGAATAGATAAACTTTCATCCTTAATGACTTTTTTTTGTTTCTCCAACAAATTTAAGTAGAAAGAATAGTAGAATTGGATATATAAAAGATAAATTAATACACAATACAAAATTATTTATCTAATATATTATTTTATTTTAACAATAGGTTAGGAAATTAAAAAAAATAAAAGAAAATTTTTTTTAAAATTTCTTTACTTTGACAAATATAAGATGTTTTATTATATAATGTATAATCACTTGTTTAAAGAATATAAATATAAATGTATATGTGAATAATTGATTTTTAAATAGGAGAACATAAAAATGTAACATTAAATTTTTAATATTCCAAAATCAAATATGTATATTTTACTTTGAAATTATAAAATTTTTGTTTCTAATTAATAGAAGGGTTATCCAATGATGAGTTGGTACTTTTGTGATTAATTTTGTTTACCTATAAGATAGTAGATTTTTTTTGTGTATTTTGCAGGAAATAAAAATTAAATTTTTTAGGGTTTAATTAATGAGAAAATATTAAAACAGATGTAGTACATGTGTTTACATAAATGAAGAAGAAGTATATTTTTAGAAAATATATAAATAAAGGTCAACTGAAGTGCTTATAACAATTGGTAGAAAAATTAAGAATACTCAAGATTTTTTCTAGTTTAATTTATTTTTTTTTAAAATAAAGGCCAATTGTCTTTATTTATATTGTAATATAGGGAAAGGCACTTATTTAAGAATTAAATTATCCTATCGAACTAGTAAAGTAATTCTAAAACGTTTTGATACAGAAAAGTTATTCACTAAAACATGAATCATCAATGTATTTCTACATAATTATATCCATAATATTTTTATTTAAGAATGACTATGATAGACCAAATTTTCTACATATATATATATATGTATAATCATTTTTTATTTTATTATACTTTGTTGATAAATTAATAATAGGAAAAGAAAGTGAAAAATTGATAGAAATTTCTATGGATTGTACTATGAAATGATATTATCAATACAAAATAGGAGTAGAAAAATATATCTATTTATATGATAGTAATTGTATTGTTAGAAAGGTAACTTGTCACATATGTATCATTTTTATTTTTAATTATCCAGTTTGGGAGAAATTTCTATTTATTAGTGAAATGATTTTTCTAAGTAAGAACGTTATAAAATTTAGAATGAATGTTTTTTTACCTTTTTTTTTGATTTGATTAATGGTTAGATGCATTTATTGGGGAATTTTAATTAGTAATAGTAAAGCTAATTTAGAAAAAATTAAATACATTACTTTGCCAACATTACTTTTTTTAACAATACTTTAGTTTATTTATCTAAATATCTAAACAAAAATATTGTTATTGAATTAAATAAAGATGGTGATGTTCTTATTAAAAGTATTTATAAAAATAATAATAATTATAATGAGGGAAAATATTTATATAAAGCACATCTTATGAAAATTACCATAGATTATAATTTAGTTAGTTATTGAAAATGCATCTAATTGGTCTTCACCACCTTTGATGCGCAGCTGTTAATGTAACATATTAGCATTTAAATTTATAAATGTACTACATCACCACCTGTAGAAGATGATGTTTTAATAATAATAGAAGTAATAAATTATTATTATAGTACTTTATTATTAACCAATATATAGTAATATTAAATGTTTTTGAGTGATTAGGTACTAAGATTTGTATTGTAGTGGTTTTGAATTCTTATTTTTGTTTATTAATAATAATATAAATATATAAATGTTTATATCAAAGTTATGATATAATAACTTTTGTTGATAGAGAGTGAAATATTTTGGTAGTAAAATTTCCTATTATTTTCAAGGTTTTTCATTGTTAAGAAACTTTTGAAAATAATGTAAAAATAATATATTTTGAGAAAATGAGGTATTTAAGAATAAAGCATTAATAAATTATTTAGCAGAAAAAAAATTATATTTTTTCTCTCATAAATTTAAATAGACCAAAGTATAAGAAAACTTTACACTGAAATTGTATTTTGAAATGTAAAGTTTCAATTTACTCATGCATTAAAAAGTAGGGAGGAATGTAATTAAACATAATATTTTTTTATTTCTATATTTTAGAAAACTATTTATAGTGATATAAAATTTTAAGGTTCTATTTATTTTTGGTTTACTTGTTTAATGGAGGTTTTCGTTTATACATTAATTACTTTCTTTAGTCGTATTTTGATGCTACATAAAAATTTTATGGTTTTTTTGCTTTTCTCTTTATTTTTTGGAATAATTTAATGGAAATTAATTTATATTTCTTTTTGTAGATTAGAAAATGATTCACAAAGATGGTGATGTTAAAGAGATAAATGATGAGGAGGAGGTTATAAAAAAAAGAATATGTATCATCGGTGGGGGTGCCAGAGGTGTATGTGCACTGAAACATTTTTCTAAATCTCTTAATTATCATGTTGATTTATATGAAGCAAAAGATAAATTATTTAATAGTAGGAGACTTGACGATGAGAAATGTTACGTCTTCGATGGTGAGGTATCACCAATGCCAACTGTTATTGTCCAGTTTACATCTCATCCATTTACTAGAGTTAAAAATTGTTTTCCAACACAACAGAATATATTAGATTATTTAGAAGATTATGCAAATGATGTACAGTCACTTATCAAGGTGGGTTATAAAACTTTTTTATTATTTATATATCATTTAAATAATAAAAATGACATTGACTTAAATATTTATATGATTTTTAAATTTTGATTGTTATTATTACGTATTTAAAATATTCTATTTAAATGATATCCTCTATCTATCATTTTAGTTTAATCACAAAGTTGTCAAAGCTCAATATGTCAAAGAAGATACTAACTGGATTGTTACAATAAATAATGGGAATGATAGCATTACCTTGAAATATGATATACTATTAGTATGTTCTGGAAGAAAAAGATACTCCATTTATTCCAAAAATATTAACCTCATATAGAGGGAATTTAATACATTCGAATGATTTCAAAGATCCACAAAGTTATAAAAACCAAAATATAGGTATTATTGGTAATGATATAAATAAAATACTATCAATATCACAATCACTACTAGGAATTGCTAATAAGATATACTTTTTTGACGTAACATATCTACATAGAAGTTTCAAAAAGAATACATTTCCCGATGAGTTTGTCAATATCCAGGCAACAGAATACAAGATATATTTTGAGGGTAAGAAATTATTCAGGAAAAATGAAGACTGTGATGGAATTGAGTTAGATACGATTATCTCCGCTACAGGTTATCAATTAAATTATCCCTACCTTGAGGAGGAGGAATATTTCAAGTACGCAGCCAAAAAGAGAGAATTACAACATTTAATCTTAAATTTAATCCACTACAAGTATCCTAATTCACTGTTTTTCATTGGTCTTGAGGATCAAGACGAGACCTTTAAACATATAGACTTTCAAGTACGAACTATATACAATATAATATGTAATAACCACAACTCTCGTAAACTCGGTACATTATGGAGCGAGATGGAGGCACTACAAAGGGAGTTCGGTGAGTACGAGGAGAATGAGTTATTTAGTAGTAGTAATAATAATCAGGAGATTGATGATATCCATCCCAAGATGCTACATTACAATTTGCGGGTCAACTCACCAACGGTTTACAAAGATTTGAAGGAACTTGGAAATATTAAAGAAAAACCCACAGCTAATTACTGGAATTTTTATAAATATATCAAGGGACAAAGTATTCTATTTCCGTTAGATTATCGTAATCAGGTGTTTTGTTACTCTGCCAACCCTCCATTTTTTACCATCAATTATGATAATTGTACCATGTAAAATGTTATCATTTTATTAATTTATTGATAATAAAAATTGACTTTTCAATTAAATTTTATTAATACTTTCGATTTTAACGTGTATTTTCTATATCAATATCCTTTTTTCCATATTTTATAACTATTATTAGATTTACATCCAAATAATGAACAGGATGTCATATGTTAAACTAATCAGGTTGTCTTTATTTTATAGAACCTTTTCTAAATAAATTAATTGTTAAATGAAATTAATTACTTTATAAGTATTAACTTTTACTTAAAAAGGTTTTATTATAATTTAAATGATATTCAATAAGTATTATAGTAATTATATTTATCTATTTTTGGTGTTATTTAATGGTAAGTGTTTGTAAACGATAATAAATATGTTTTTTCAAGAATGCCTGTCATATCAGGGAATGATAAGATATAAAAGACAAGCATTTCCGCCAAATCCAGCACCATTCCAGAAAAGAGAAGAAGACTACAATTTACCACCATTCTACAATCCATACCCCGGTAGAGATGCTTCATCGCTCTCCCCAATGTTTCCATTTACCTCGACATTCAACAATGGCTTAGACATTAATCCAGGAAGGAGAGTTACAGTCGATGGTAACTTAAATGTTCCAATCCTTGGGTGGGGTATGTGGGATTACAGAGGTGCTGTTAGAACCGGAAGACCAAATACAAGAGTTGGTTTCGGTGCTCTTGGTAGACCAACAAATATCTTCAAATTGTCCCCTGAAACTATTGAAACGCTAGCTAAAGATCCTAACTTTAATAAAGCCAGAGAGGAGTTGCCATCAATTCCCGTATCAGTACTTCCTGGTAATTTTGTTCCTCTCCGTTGTAAACCACCACTATGTAATCCATTTGTCCATAATGCTGCATTCGGTGTTGATGTCGAACCAGGTGATGACTACATGTTTGATGGTGGAATTGATTTCCCATTACCATTGGCTCCAGGTGGTGTTGGTGTTAGATTCCCACTGTCTGGTGGCGTTAATGTTGGTAGTGATCCATTGGTTATCTCTTACGGACATGGTATGGGTCCTGTTGTTCCACCAAATTTCGAGAGAAAATCAGTCAGAGAAAGTAAAAGTAAAACTTTATTTGATAAGGAATTTAATTAGTATTATTAATAATATATAAATTATTTTAATTAATTTGTCTTCTTGATCTTGGAAGTCTTTTTGGTCTTAAGTCATAATTGTTTTTGAATATTTTTTCTTTATTTGCCACTACGTCGTCTAGTTTTTTTGAAACTTCCTTAATACTTTCACGTATCATTGGTAGGTACAGATTTTTGAAAACACTGGTGGGATCTTTCTCATCTAATTCAGCTGTACTCATTCCATATAATATCTTATTTTCTGAAGTAAAAAAATCTTGATATGTTTCCTTAATATCTTCGCACACCTCTTTCATCGATTTATCAAGATTCTCCAACGGTTCATGGCATCCCTTTATGTCAACAATTTTTTCGTCAATAAACTTTTCAATATCTTTTAAATCATTTGAATCTTTCAATAACTTTTCCATCTTCGTCTGGACATCTTTTTTTTGTTCTTCCTTAGAAGCTAATATACCTTGTTTTACATTGTATTCATTCTTAAGAGAATAACTGCTATTTATCAGTTTATTTTCAGTAATTGAGGATCCTTCCTTTATGTGCTGATAATCTTTATCTAATACTTTATCTCGTTGTTTTGCGTCCTTCAAACCGTCACTAATAATCTCTATTTCGTTTTTAAGTCCCTCATTCTCTATCTGAAATTCCTCATTCGTATCCGTCTTTTTAGAGATCTCCTCCAAAACGCTAAACAGTTTATCGTGCCCTAATGAGCCGAATCCGTAGTTATTATCGTTTGATTCCTTTTCTAACTTTCTTTTCTCCTCCTTCAATGCTTTCCACGCTTCATTTCTCTCCTTGATTTCTCTATTTCTTTGAATTACCTCTTCTTGAATAGCCTTTCTAACAATAGTAATCTTTTTCAAGTATGCCAATGTCAGCTTTACAAGATAGATATCGGGATTTCTAACTCTCTTTAGTGGTATATTGTCAAGTTTCAAGCCTGTTTTCAATATCGCTTGAACTTTCTTTACTATATAAAAACATTTGGCTGCTTTTAACGTATCTACATGTGCATTTGAAGTTTTAACAAAAATCAAGTCTTGTGTCGTATTATCAATGGAAAGTCTCTCAAATATGTGTAATACTAACTTGCTAAACGTACACTGAAGATGAAAGCGGAACTATTAAATAGTCTTATTTCTAAACTTACGCTGTCTTTATTAACACAGAAGTCCTCATATTTAAAATTACTGTCTCTTAGGTAGTTATTGATAAATGCTATGTGTTCTTTCACTATATTTGCATTTGCTGCTGCATTCATCTTAAGTGATAGTAAGAAGAAACAGTCAAAATGACGTTTTTCCCTCTGATAAGTGATAAAAATTTAAATAAGGTAAAATTCAAAAAAAAGAAGGTAGATAATGAAATTTATCTTTATTTGATAGAAGTAGACTAAAGTAAAGTTTAATCATATCAAAAAAAAGTCCCTTAGTGTCTGGATAAGAAAACAGCACTACGAGGAGGACATGGACAGTAGGCGGCGTCTGATCCGGGGATGCCAGCGCCTCCGGCGGCTCCTGGTTGACCATCGGATCCAGGGGCTCCTGGATTTCCTGCTGGGCCAGCTGGACCTGCAGCTCCGTTTTGTCCTGGGGCTCCAGCGGCTCCTGGTGCTCCGTTGTTTCCTGGGGCTCCTGGAGCTCCGGCTGGACCTTTTGGACCTGGTCTTCCTTTACCTCTCTTTCCGTTGGCTCCTGGAGCTCCTGGTTGTCCATCTGATCCTGGAGCACCTGGTAAACCGGCATCTCCTTGTGGTCCTGGGGCTCCTGGTTGTCCGTCTTTTCCTGGTGATCCAGCGGATCCTGGGTTTCCGTTTGGTCCAACTGGTCCTGGGGCACCATCTGGTCCGGCTGGTCCTGGTGGTCCTTGTGGGCACTTGACACAGTCTCTAGCAACTGCTGGGCAGGCAATTGGGGCGTATGTTGAGGTGTTGTCCTCTCCGTTTGGTCCTGGAGCTCCTGGAGCACCATCTTCTCCAGCTGGTCCTGGTGGTCCTGGAGGTCCTGGTGGGCAGGTTGGTTTGGTTGGCTCGCATTGGCACCAGGCTGGGAGTCCTTTGAAGTCTTGACGCTTTTGACGGAAGATGCTGTTGAATGGATTCTCTCTTGGTTTGGATGGTGGGGTAACGGTGATTTGGATGTCCATTAATTCAGTCCAAGCTGAGTCAGTCTCGGCACGGAAGATTTGTACTCCATCAGAAACGAAATCACGGAGTTCGTTGATTTCATTGTAGAGGGATGGAATAGTAGTGATTGTAGCCAATATGGCAACAGTAGAACATGCGGCAGCAATACCAACAGCTATCTTAGCGTCAAACATTTTTAGTTTGGTAGAAATTTAATATTCATCTTACCTTTTATAGATGTTTGAACGACCTTAACAAACTGGATTTGTTTAATATTCTCTTGAATGCCTTTCCATTAATTAAACTATTTTTTCAAGGTCTACGTAGATATACTTTACACAACTTCTTTATACAATAATTTTATACATCCTTTTATGTTGTGAAATAATATTTACACACCAAATTAGATATAAAAATTTTAATAGATTGTTTTAATGTTTTTTTGTGCAAAAATTATAGTCCTCTTTAATTTTTGATTAACGATAAATTTACAATTTCTAGATAGTATCAAAGTAAACTTTTTTCGAGCAAAAGTAATTTGTTTACGCCAAAGTGATAAAAACATCTTTGTATCCTTGTAACATCAATAGTAAGTAATTAACTTTCAAGTATTCTTTTAATTTCTATCATTGATCATCGCATAAAGTTTAATTTATCTATAATCTACACATTATTTCGTATAAAATTTTATTGTTTATATTAAAATAAACTGTTTACTACAATATCTTATCATTTTAAAGTGTTAGAAATTTAAATTATAAAAATTATATTGGTTATTATTGATTTTATGAATATCTCTCTTTCAACAGGAAGCATCATCTTCCTCTGAATCATCCTTCTCGTCAAATGTCTCCTCGTCATCCTCCTCATCATCAGATGTGAAGTTGTAATTTTTTCTTTTCCGAATCTCACTCTGATTTAATAACAAAAATGGTAAAACATCAACTGTTAATTTTGGATTACTTTTTATGATACTTTTATCCTCCAGTTTCTCAATTTTTTTCAAGATTGTTGTAACTAGCTCGTTTTCTTTATCATCTATAACATCTATTGGCCTTATACTTATTCCAATCTTGGGCCAAACACAAAAGTCTAAATACACAGGGAATCTTGATAACAGTCTAGTAAGGTTCTTGAGTTTTTTACTCACTTTTGAGCCTAAGATCATTTCTGTCGTTGTAGACGTTTTGTAATTTGACATCCACATCATTATTTGAGCATGTGTTACTAGAATTCTTTCTTGGCACCCTAACTCATTAAGGTATTCCTCCTTATCTAAGCAGTATGGACATTTTTGCTTAAATGTATACGGTGAAACTTTACTGTTCTTCCATAGATTTTTAAATTTTTCCAGTGCTTTTATGATAACATTCTTATCCATGTCAAGTTTGTACTTTAATTGTTTAATTACTGCATTATTGTTGGCATCTAGTGATAATTGACAGGCAGATCCATAGGTTGTTGTGGTACAGGAATTTGGTTTGCTATGAACGGTGTAGCAAATATTTTTGTACTCCTCAACAAATCCTTCATTAGACGTTTGATGGCCACGAATTATCTTTGATACGTTAATATACTTCATAATGTTTTCCAAGCCTTCTTTACTGTATGCATATCCACAACCCCTTTTAGAGGGTGCAAAAAACTTTGAGAAATTGTCCTTTTTATTGTAAGTTTTCCTATATGGATCAGACCATAGGATATCGGTGATAAGCAGTCTTGTTTTAAGTGTCCTATTTAACTTTAATGGTCTTTTAATGCTTATAATATCCTCTCTACCATTCATCCATTGTGAAATCCCTCCATGAGCAAGGTAAACAGTATTATTCCATATTGCAGCTAATGGCATTCTTTCAAAAACAAAATTGTATAAATAAAATGTGTTTGAATCACCAAGTAAATTGCCACAATTATCAGGAAACTTCTTCTGCCTATTCATATCCCGTACCTCATGATTACCTTTCAATAAAAAAATCTTATCAGGCCAACATATCTTTAATAAAAATAGTAAAAAACACATAAAAGCATCATCAGGACCCTTATCAACGTAATCTCCAAGAATAATCACCTTATTTTTCGGTATACAATAATTAAAATTGAAATTATACACAAGGACATCGAAACAACCATGTAAATCTGAGAGAATTAAAAAGTTTTCATTTTTCGTTTCACTGTTTATCATTAATAATGTTGATTCAGATGAGAATATCTCCGAAACTCTATGACATACATCGTTAAAAATTGATAATGTGACTAATTTTGAAACATTAAATGTGCAACACCCACCATCATAATTCTCTATTATCAAATCAAGATATGATATAAGTAACGTTTTGTAATAATTTTGTGACTTATCACCATCTTTACAGTCACCACATTTCTTGATATATTCTGATAACCTTTTCAACTGACTTTGAGAGACATTTTTTATGGGATAAATTAATTCAACTTCCTTTTGAGTCTCTTCCATTCTTAATATTTCTTTTGAGAAACTTTTTTTATTGCTTTCTTTGCCTTGATTGCTTCCAGAAGATTTAGGTACATAAATCTCTTTTTGTTTGACATCTTTACAATTCTTATGAGAAGGTAGAGACCGAGCTTTATCATGAAATTTTCTTCCACCACCACTAAGACCTTTGTTACGCTTCATTACTTGAAGTATCTAACTTTCTTTTGTCCTTTCCTTTTTCTGTAGAAAGAATGAAAACTGATGTCAATATAAATTTTTTTATCAAAAATAATATTCTTTTATGCTCTGTTATTTAGAATATATTTCAGAAAAATCAAAAATTTTAATGTTTGTATTGAAATTTTATTGATAAACGTAATTTTATGCAAAAATAATGATTGATAAAGTTCTTAACAATAATATTATCAAAATACTGATGAGATATTTATAATGTAGAGGAAAATCTATTTTTACGTCCATAGTAAAGTACGAAAATATCATACCAAATGATAAAACAAGTGGGATGTTGATAAGAATTAACTTGTTATCAATTTCCAGTTGAAATATATAAAAAGGTTATGGAGATATGGGGAATCGAACCCCAGCCCTCTCCCATGCTAAGGGAGCGCTCTACCCCTGAGCTATATCCCCAGCTGCCAGCAAATCTTTCTTTTTACTCTAGAGCTACATGTTTATGTTCACTAGATGATAAATATCAATAACAATATAACAATTCGCAATTCTGAAAATTAATAAACAATCAGATAAACATTGTTGCCTTTGACAACTTAATTAGTCATAAAATAAACGACCAAAAATTTTAATAAAACCAGCCAAAAGTAAAAATTATAAGATATTTTAAAAAAATAAAAAGGAAATTATTAAGCATGTAAAACAAGGCCGCCAGTGTTTCTATTTCCTTGACTGTATTCTCTATTTGATCTGAATTTCAAATTTTTAGTGGAGTCGAAAAAACAGTACATAAAAAAAATGGCAAAAGATAAAATGATTAATATTCTTACAGACCAAAGAGAGCTTAAAATTTTAGGAAAAAAATTTTCATTATCGTAAGTGCCTCCACTATTACTAATGAAACCAATAGATTGTTTAATAGTTAGTGGTGAATTTGTGTGCCGTATACATTCATCCACTTTAGCTTTACCAATAACGTCTAATCCATTTTTAGAATACCATCCCTTGCCATCACTTGTCGTTACCAGAGCTCCATAGAAGCAATCGCATTCAATGATATCTTTACCCACAACAGGTTGGTTAATAATACCGCAACTAGCATAGTAAATTCTTCCATCCTGAATATCTCCAATAATTCCATCACTCGCAGTTACACGGCGGATGAATTTGAGTTTCTCTTCATATGTGCTGCTTCCTGAACTAATGTTAGCCGCTTCATCCAAGAAATTGGAACATGCTGCATTTTTGAAACTGTCCTCCAATTTAAGCTAATCACCAGTTGGATGTGGTATACTTTGAATTAAAAGGTAGACATCTCCCGTGAGGTATTCAGCTCTCGTTGGAATACAGGGAGGTCTTATAGTATGAGATTCTGGTCCTCTTCTATAGATGGTCTTATTATCAACGGCAATAATAACCTTTGGAGATATAAATGCTTTGGTTAAAGGACTGTAAGTACAAGTCTCCGTTGTAAAATTTGCTTTGATGTAATAGACATAGTATTCAACATAATTTTCTTGACCAATTAAATCACAGATTACACTCATTGGTGGAAAAGGAATGAATTCTTCGATTTTTATGAAATATGGACATACAATGAGAGAATAGACGCTTGGAGCAAGAAGAATAGATATTAAGACAATATAACTTATTGTTTTCATAGTTCTAAAAGATAATAAAATTATTAATAAAAATTTATATATTTTAACAAAAATTATATCGGAGGTTTTAAATATAGTAAAATTAACAATAGAGATTTTAAATATCAACATAAATTAAATTGGAGATTTGAAATATTAAAGGGTTAAAGGTTAAATGAAAAGGGACTAAATGAAAATAGCACGAAAGGTAGTGAAGAAAAAATGTAAGTTCAAAGTACAATGTCGATGAAATTAATTACAATGAAAAAAGCACCTTCAATTGTAAAAAGTTAAAGATGAAAGTATGCAGAAATCTATATACTTTCAATTAACTTCTTAAACCGATAAAAAGACATTGTTTTTTTTTGTAGTTTCATGATGAAATGTAAAGATTTTTTGTTATCAGTAAGGCTTTACTATCACAAAAAATGTCATTTTCTCATAATGTAAACTATAAGTTTTTTCAGTTGTTTTGGTACTTTCACATCTTTGTAAACCAATGTTACTTCTCGATTGTAAGGTAGTTAATCTTTGACTCTTCATTGGAAGTGAACTGCTTTAATCATCGTAATAATTTATTAATCTTTAAGATTAGGATTCCAATTTTGACACAAATTTAAATACAAATAATGAAGAAATTCTTTTGTTACACATTATTTGATGTAATCATGAATAAAGTAATCCATCAAAAATAAATTTTAATTAACAGTTATATTGCAAAAAAAACATTATTTTTAAACATTTTTTATTATTTTAAATATAGAAGTATAATAATTTTTTTAAAATGAAATTGTTGTGTAGACAAAAAAACGTGTTAATTTTCATGTTAATCTAGAGGTAAAAAAATTCTATTTTCGAACACACTCAAATTAAAGTTAAAAAGTCTAAGGAAAATTCAAGTGCTGATATAGTAAAAACATTCAATTCCACTGATCCTGCAATTAAAGTTCTAATAAAGCTAGTAAAAAGAATTCTTGGTTTCTTAATACTTTAAAAAATAACCTATGGTCCAGATCTTTATTTGTCTGAATTACAAAGATTTATGAGCAAATTTTGTCAAATGATAGAATTTGGCTCCATATATAAAAAATTTGTATACTTCATAGTTGTCCTCCTCATAATAATTTAAAAAAGCCTACAAAAAAAGCGTGAATTTTAAAACTAGAAAGTTGTTTATTTAAATTTTTCCTTCCTATTTTTTTTATTATAGATTATTAATAATAACATTTAATGATTAACTCTAATCAAATAAAGTTACATATAAAATTGAAATCCTAACATTTTGGAACTTTTGCTATTATTAATAAAGTTGCTTTTCTGGCATCTTTATTAAAACATTAACCCTATATTAATGTAAATACAATTGCTGCGTATTGACTGACGTAAAAATTGTAAGCGAATGAAATAAAAGAAATGTAGGTTGATATCAGGATGAAATCACCGGTTTAAAAAATTCAATTTTGAGGTAAAATTGAATTCTGAGTTAATTCTTCTGCTTTAAAATTTTGAATTGATTTCAGAAGTGGCTTCTAATATTTCGCATTTTTCCGAATGGTGTGTTGATAAATGACTGTTGTAAAGTATATATTTAGTTGTTTAATTGCATTTATAATATAAAATTATACATAAAAGTGAATGAAAATGATAATTGAAATTTGATATATTTTGTTATATCTTTTAGTTATCACCATAAATTTCTAAAGATGTATATAAAACTATTTGTATGGAAAAATTGTGATTGTTACTTTTCTATTATAAACAAGTTAAAAAAAGACTTACGCCACTAACGGTTCCCAGGAGGTTTCCCATCCAAGTACTAAGACAGCTCGCAGCTAATTCACTTCGGAGATCGGACGGGATCCGGCGCATTCAGCAGGATATGAGCGTAAAATGTTCAAAATTATTTGAACACATCATTACTAATAGCAATATTTAGTGATCAACTCTAGATCTAATAGGTAATATTTATACTTTTATTCACTTTATTCATCTCTACAGTGGCATATAAACTTTTACAACTCATAAACTCACATATAAATTTTGAATAATTAAAATAAAATGGGTCGTTATTATTGGAAAGCAGTTGGTTTATAAGACCCATTTCCAAGCAATTATTGAATTCTGAGCTTCACTCTTCAAATTTTTTGAATGAAACTAAAATTAACTTTTAATTTTATCTACCAAAAATAAGATTTTTTTCTTTGAAATTGTTAATAATTCTTGTTTTGGTATTTTCATGTTTATAACCATAGAAAATTACATGTGAACTGTCAATTTTTGAAATAAAAAATGCAAAAATAAAATAATTTGTAATTTAAACATATATTCGAAATAATTTTTCTATAGTGTATAATATTGCAAGAATTGTTTTAAATTCATTGTTTTTTGTCCGTCTATACCAAAAATTTTTAAAAAACCTTTTTATTCAAACTTTATAATATAACAACTATTTTTAATATTTCGAAAAATATTCATTAATTTTTTTAATTTATTTGACGATATTTTCTCTTCAAACTAAACAATAAATAAATATTTTATCATTCTTTTAATTGGAACACAATTACTGTATGTTAAATGAGATATTAAATATAAAAAGTTAAATTACGTGTAAGAACGAAAAAAAGTGGGTGTGCCTGTGCACTGAAAAAGGTAAGTGCAGGGATATGTACAAAATTATGTCATTGTGCAAATAATATGCACATAACGTAGTTAAGTACATATTACTTGCACATATTTTTGTACACATTTTTGTACATATTTTTGCACTTGACTTTATTAATTTTTTTTTGTGTAAAATAATAAATTTTTTTAATAATTTATTAATTAAAACAATAATAATTAAAAAAAAATTAAATATGCAATATTTAAAATTTTTATAAAACTTAAAGAAAAATTATATTTTTGGTTTTACTATATTATAACAATTTTCCAAAATCATTGCTTTTTTTGCACACGAATAAGGAATATTTTTATAATTTACACTTGTTGCAAGAAGATTTTTAATAACTTTATTGTAACTTTCGAACCTTTTTTGATGAAAATACCGTAAAATCAGTACGGTTTTTTTTAAAAACTTCTGGATAGTGTAAAATTAGATGTTCTTTTAATGTTATATCATAGTTTTCATGGATTAAAACTGGTCTAGCATTAAAATAAATATCAATATTTTCTTCAAGTTTATGAATATCGTCATCTGTTAATCCATGCAACGATGTTATTACTTGAATTTCATTTAAACTTTCAGCAAAAGAAAGTAAAGCATTAAAAATATTGCTGTTTGATAAACAAAATAATCTTCTATTTTTTTATAAAAGATATTAAAGTTTTCAAAAGAGAGACTTGTTGTGCCCCAGACATGGAAAATTTGTTCCTTTGGATACACTTATTATTTGAGAGAGGGCTAATTTTATTTTTTATTTTTATTCCAGTTATTGATTTCCTTATATATGTAAGTTTATTTTCTTTCACATATTTAATTGCGTAATTTTCAATTTCATACTCGTTAACTCCATAAATATTAACAAGAATATTTAAAATAACAACATTTGCATACGCAATCAACCCTTCCTCAATGTCATGGAGAGTATCTACAGTGTAACTTAATTCTAATGGAAGATTAGGATTTGTAGATTCAACCCGTAAATATTCATTATCATTAGCCGATATTCTATTTAAAAGGTGCCAATTATTTCCATGATGCTTACACAATCGACAACTATTTGATGAAAGGGATCCGAAGCTAATATCTGTTTGAAAAAAATAACCAAGCATATAATTATCACCTGCAACATGTTTAATATTGAGAATATGTTCTACACCATTTAAAGTAAGTTTGCAATCTTTAATTATTTTCAAAATTGCAGCTATAAGTTTTTTATACTTTTTCATTTTAGTAGTTTCAGAGATACTGAATCCAAAAGGACATATAGACGTCAACTTAGAAGATTTAATCGTTTTAAAATGAAGTATTTTAAAAGAAATATTCATTATGTAACTGAAAAAAGCTGATGGTTTAAGAGGATTTCTAAGTTGAATTTCATCCATGTATAAAACGATATCTATTTTTCCATTGTCAAAATTAAGTTCATTACGAATACAAAAATTTTCTACAACTTTGGAAACATTAACAGTGCATAATCTTTTTTCTTATATCTGTTTAATTTCATCCTCTATTAAAGCAGGATCATTTGTAGTAAATCCACTAATTCTTTCATCAGGATCTAAATCAACATACTTAATATCTTCCTTACTAGGGCTAATTTTACTTAAAAGATTTGTTTCAACAAAGCTTGAAACTTTATCTTTACTTTGCATCAATATTATTTTTATAACGTTTTCAATATCTTGTATAAGAGAACTGTTGCATTTATGTTTTATGAATATTGTTGCAAGAAGTTTTTCTGGATCATAATCATTTATGGATAAAAAATCTATTTCTGGAATAACAGACTCAACTTCTTCATTATCAATATTGAAATCACCATCTAATTCAACTTCATTATTAGCTGTAGTGGAAATTAAATCATTATCATTAATCTCATTTGTATTATTTGGGTAATTCAATTGACCAGTTCTAGAAGGTTTTTTTCTAGTTATAAATAATCCATGATGTTGCTTCAAATGATAATAATACCGAGTTAACTTTATTCCTCTAGCATTTTTTGTATTCCTATTTAAACAACTCCCCATTATACATTTTTCAATAAGAATATTTTCAGCATCAAAGTGTGCTTGTTTTATGTGTAGTTTCCATTCATTTGTATGAACGTCTTGGTAACAAGCTGGGCACTTAATCATTTTATCTAAAAAAAATTACAAACATATTATAAAAAAATTTTATTTAAAAGAAACAAATTAACAAAAATTTATATAAACATATATAAAAAAAATTAATACATAAAATATAACACGAAAAATAAATATTTAATTTATTTTTTCTCTAAATTTATCGAGACTTTCTTTTATTTTTTTTGAAAAATATTCATTATTTTTTCCCAATACATATTCCAATCTTTTAAACAATTCTCTGTGTTCTTTTGATACTTTTTTTCCATTTAATGTACTTACAAAAAGAATTGATTGTATTGGTGATTTAAATTTTTGATAACTTCTCTCCCTTTCATTACTGCAATAAACTTTTCTTCTCTTACAAATTTGATTTCTTCATCATCTGTAGAATCCTGGAAAAGAATAAAGTTCACATCCATTGATAAAAAAGTAAGCAAAATTTCTTCTGGAGATATGTGTCTTAGTTGATTTTTTGATTTATCAGATTCCTTTTGACAATAATTTTCAACTCGTATGCAAACATTATCAACACATGTTTCAACAGTATTAAATTTTACCTTTAAATTTTGTTTTCTTATTGTCAAACATCTGCTAAATTTTTTACCATTTATATCAAAATTTATGTTGTATAAATTTTTTGCAGTTTCCAAAAATTCTATACGTGAATTACGACCATCACGTTTATCTTCTTTTGAAAAAGGACTTTTAAAAAAAACATCCGCTAAATATTTTGCAACTTTTCTTACATTTTTTTCTTGTATGTTCTTTTGAAAAAATTTAAAATCCTTAGTGTTTTCATATTTTTTAAGTTCGTTTTCATAAGCACTTCTTTTTGCACTGCTCATTAACGATAGAACTAAACTGTTAGTTTCCATTATTTAATAAATTGTAAATGTCTTAGTAAATGGTTTTATAACTTATTTTACTAATTGTTTTCGTTTGGAATATTTTTACTCTTTAAGATATCAATTTTGATGTTCCCATCACGAGACAATTTAAATAAGGTGATATAGCTAAAAGAATTGTTTGTGAAATTTCTAGATGATTGGGATAACCTTTATATATAGTAAACAATCGTCATCTTTTCATCATTCCCAAAACTTTAATTTAATTGTATTTCGTAACTATTATTTTATCATTATCGCCCCTACCCTGCTTTGTTATTAATGTTAATTTATTTATAGGGGTTAAACTATTATTAATAATTGTCAGTACAGAAGTGCCTGAATCTATTTTAAAAATTATTATTTACTACAGGAGGAGTAGTTTTGAAAAAAATGTAAGTTTATGTGTAATTAATCATATTAAAATATTTTTTAGGCATTCCTATTGTAAAGAAAAGAAAGTTTTGTAAAAATTGTAGGTTCATATATAATTTACTATATTATAATATATTTTAGCTATTACTATTGTATATAAGAAAATTGTTTCGAAAAATTGTAAGTTTTATATACAATTTACCATAATATAATATAATATAGTATATTTTAGGTACTAATTATTGTTGGATAACAAGGAAATTAGTGAAGAAAAAGAAAACATTCATTATTAATTATAATTAATTAATAACTTTATTTAATTTTAAATTTGTGTTAATAAATATTTATTTTTTATTTATTTGTTTTGTACTTATTTCTATATTTAATTATACACCTTTATATGTAAGAATATCTGCACTTATAATATGTGTATATTTTCAGCACTTTTCCATATGTGTAAAAATTCTGCATTTAACGAAATTTGTCGATTTTTTGATTTTGTGTGCAAAATCCCTGCACTTAACTTTTTCAGCGTGGGAGGGGGATCGCGTTTATGGTGTAATGGTCAGCATGGCCGCCTTCCAAGCGGCCGATTCGGGTTCGATTCCCGATAAACGCATCTGCGGACTTTTTCACAAGTTAAGTTAATGCATTTTATTTATTAACTTATATTTATTTAATTTTTCTACTATTATCAAGTTTTTTTATGCAACTCTTCTGTTTATAAATGTCTTATTTTACTAAGTAGTCATTTTTCTTAAACTCTATCATATTTTTATGCGAAAATATGTTAAAAATAAATTTTATAGAAATCTCAATTTATCTTCTGGTATCTCTGTTAGTATAGTCTTTTGTTTTAGGTTTTATAAGTGCAAAATAATTAGAAATCATATTGCTACAGTATATAAATAAATTACTATCAATAAATTGTTATTTATCGAATTCATAAACACGTGATTAATGATCATCCAAAGAATACTCTTTTCCCAAGAAAGTTCATATATGACGACTTTTGATTTCAAAAAATATACAAAGTTCTTAATAATAAAAAATCTTACTAATAACAGAAAACTTGTTTAAATGTACTTAATGTAATTTTTCATTCTGAAATATTCCGCTTTTATAAAATAACAGTCATCGTACATGAGAACTTTCTATTTTAAATAATGTCTGGCAATATTTTTTTTATTTATTATAAAAATTTTTTTTCCTATGATTGATACAAAAATTTAATTTAGTTGCTTTTTAACTTCATAAAAAATTTCTAATAAGAAATTGTTGTGAATTTGGTAATTTTTAGGAACAGTAAAATAAAAGGGATTAATTGAATGAGTGTGTAATATATTTTAATTGTTACTGGAAATTCAAAGCTATAAAATTACAGACTCCTTGTGAAAACAAATTTATTATTACTAGGATAAGAAGATTAAAAGGGTTTATTAATTAAATGTAATATAAAATGGGAAAGAAAAAATCAAAATGACATTTGTAGTTGATAATTAAATTTTAAAAAATCGTAGATAAAAAAGTAATTAAATGCAGTTTGATTTCCAATAAAAACATCTACAAACTTATTATTAGATTAATTATGTACTTTATCGGTAAATTGAAACGCATCGTTTTTCATGATTATTAAGTTGTGTGTGTACCAATGTTTTTATATATTTACAGATATTCATTTAAAATAAATATTATTATTACTTATAAGACAGTTATGCATAAAAATATTTCGAAAAAGTACCAAAAAAAATTTTTTTAAATGCGAGCTGGGAAGTATCCCTGGTGTTCCCTGGTATCTCTGGTAGTATAGTGGTGAGTATCCGCGCCTGTCACGTGCGAGACCGGGGTTCGATTCCCCGCCAGAGAGTCTCCTTTTACTTTGGGACCCCTAAAATAAATTTTGGAACACTTTAAACTTCAATTTTCCAACTTCTTTCTTTGTACAAAATATAGTCATAAATAGCACTTATTTAAGATTTTAGCAACTTTTTTCGTGTTTTTTTAATGACATTTATATATTTTGTATTAAAAATCATAAAAATATATGGTATAATATTAAAAAAATTACCCAAAAAATATTATGTACATTCTCGGTATAACTTCAGTTTTTAATAAAAAAGATGATATTTAAAATTATTCTTTTATCATTATATGTAATAATATTCCTTTAAAAAACATTTTAGACATGTTAAAATTATCTTCAATCATAAAATGTACCATACACCTAACATTGATAATCAAATGTTTAGGATGATCACCTTAGATATCTTCATTTAACTGCACTCTTCTTATTTAATGGATTATTCACGTGCCATTTTTAAATCTATAAAAACTTCATTCAAAATTCTCATTAAATCAAATTCTCAGTGGTTATCTAATTAAATTTAAAAATAATTGTTGTCAAAATTTATAAAAAATATTCTAATAAAAAAGTTCTTTTTGATAATTTCATTATTTTAAAAATTATGGACATAAAGATTATTTGTTGAAATCACATTAATTTTTCATTTAACAGTTATTATACAGATAATTTTAATGACATTTCATAAACTTCTGAGATCAGAAAACATCTACTCACAACCAAAAAAACACCGATCTTTATAAATGTAGTAAATTAGTTCCTTATAATAAAATTTATTTTTCTCTATTTTCGACTTATTTTATCACAATTAATTAGTATATAAAATCTAAAGCGATAAAAAAGATTATTAGCATAAGTTCTTATTTTTCTAAGATTTAGTTCTCAACTTTTAACTTATTTTGTTCTGCACAAAAACATTTTAAAATACAAGATTATAGTTCAATTTTTGTAAAATTACTTTTTTTAAGTTCACTTTTTAAACTATAAACGTATTTATGTTCATTTTTTTAATAATTTGAATTATAAGAACTTATAATTATTTATGAAGTTACACTCTTTGTATTGTCTTTCAAGATCCTCTTTATGAAAAAATTATAAAACATTATGCGATTTTTTTATAGCTAAAATATAACTTTTAAATATCTCAACATAAAAAAATGTGATACTGAAATAGCATTTTTTTAAAATTAATAATTTTCTGTGTGATTAAAAAATTATTCCAATCATTAATTTTATAAAATTGTTCAACTCATAATTGAAATTAAATTATTTAGAGAAATGATTTTTGTTAAAAATGTTAACAAATATATTTAAATTGACTTTTAATAACGCAATTCATAAAGTATTATAACAAAAGATTAACTCTAATACGTGGATAATATCATATAAAATATCTAGATAAAATAAAAGTTATATCAATTAAAAGTGTCAAAATTATATAATTTTTGTAAAAAAGCAAGAAAAATTATTCACCAAACTCATATTTATTTCGTTTACAACATTTCTGTTATCGTTTGATATTTTGTTGTATATTATTAAGAATTGTCAAAATGTGTCTCTTTTTTTTGCGAATGCTTTTAATATTAATTTTCTATTAAAAATCATATAAAAAATATTTTTTTAGATTTTTTATAAAAATACATTTTTTGTTGAAATTTAAATATGATAAAATATTTTTTTATTTTAATTTTTTATGATTTAAATATATTTTTGAATATTTTATGTAAAAAAGCTCAAAAAAACTTTTAATTTAAGATTATATAATTTTATATTCATATTATACAATTCTTAAAAAGCTTTTTTCACATTATATATTCAATTTTAATAAAACAGTGGACTCTCGGTTATCCGAACCTCAGTTAACCGAACAGAGAAATTTTTACAGAAATTTTCAAATTCAAAATTTTATACATGAAAAATATTCAATTAAATTACTTTAAAGCAAGAGATATTTCCTTGTATAAATGTATTGAATATATATAATACTGATTTTAAAAAAATATATAAAATATCAATATTAATTGAATTAATAAGACAACTAAAATATTAACAAATTCAAAAAAACTTAGCTTAAAAAAAAGACAATTTAATTTACTAAATAAAAAATAGCGTATTTCTTTAAGGCTAAATAATTTTTTGTTTAATTTATTTAGTAAAAAAATTTATATTTAATACTTTTATCGATATGCAATGGGCTATTTTCATTGTAAAAATTAAATATTATTTTTCTTTATTCGTGTTCAATTATCCAAAATTTAGTTATCCGAACTACCCTTGGTCTCGAGGGATTTGAATAATCGAGAATCTACTGTATATAAGAAACTCCCAATATCTGAAATTATGACATTTGCTTTCTTAAGAAATGAACATTATTTATCTTATTTTGACTTTTGCTATTCTTTATATCAACACTGTTGAAGGTATATGGGATCTTAATACTATAACTATAAGAGATCATTGTGATAAGGAAAAATGTGTATCTGCATGTGGTAATGATCCTCAAGCAGAATGCGTGTTTAATTGGGGTACTTGGTTTTGGAAAGGAGGTAGATGTAAATGTGTTCTTCCCCAAAAATAGTGATTTAATCAACACTTTTTTACTGTGATTACATTGTTTTGTGGACAGGAAAAAAGATATTTTTTCAAAAATTTTTACCAATAATACTATATGAATAACTTCAGAAATATCTGAAAAAAATGGATTTTTAAAACATTGAGCATCTTAACAATTTCAAGAAAAATGCTTATATAATTTATATTTGTTTTTTTATTTTATTTTTATTTTGTTCATTTGTATCATATTCATTTTATCATTAAATACTTTATATTTATAAAATTTAGTTATTATTATTAATTTAAAGAATCATTACCTATTTAGTATGATTTATAGTTTATGGAATTGTAACATAAATTTTACTTTCAATTTATTTACTCATATTTTTCATAAAAAAATTTTACTTGGTGATAATTTAAAGAATTGAATCTTATCCGTAAAATCGTACATTGACCGTTTTATAAGTATGAATTTAAATAAATATAATAATCCATAAAAACTAAATCTAACATAGTTAAAAAATATTTATTAAAAATTGCATACGGTAAATATAGATATTATAATAACATTATGTATACACAAATAAAATACGCAAGTTTGTGTAAATTAAATGTAACCCACTAAATAAATTTAAATTTTCTCGATTTTCAATTAATTCTATCACAATAATTCCATATATAAAAATAAAAAAAAACAATTAATGATAAGTTTCTAAAATTTTATTCTCAAGTAAATCTTTAGTTGTTTTGTACAGCACATTTGAAGATACAAGATTAAAAAATGATTTCATGTATAATTTTAAACACTTTTATAAAAAGTATTTTTAACATATAATAGTACATTTTTTAATATATTTCAAGAATCAAAAACTATATTATTACTTATGAAATTATACACTACTGATCGTCTCCAATTTTTTTCTAATGATTTTCAAGGTAATCTGTGAAATTAAACTAATAAATGTTGTAAAACATTATGCATTTTTGTTCGTAATAAAAAATAACAGTTAAATATTTTAATTTATAAAAAAGCAAATACTAAAATAAATTTTTAATTGATTTTAATTTGCGTAGTCAAATAATTATTCATTTTCATTATTTTTGTTAGGATATTTTTAAACTTATTATTTTTAGTTAATTGTTAAAACGAATGAATTTTTGATAAAATTTTTATAACTTTGCACTAAATTGACTTCTAATAACGCAATTCATACTATATTTTAATAAAGTCTAAACTCTAATACGACCAAAATACCATTTAAAATATTATTATTAAAACAATGTAAGATTGTTTAAAAATGTTAAAAAATATGCATTTTTTTAAAAACGGTAAAATTTACAGAAATTTAATATTTTGTGTTTTTGAAACTTTTTGAATGTCTGAAATTTTAATAAAATTTTATTTTTTTTTAAACAAGTTGGACATTTTATAAAGAATTATTTATTTTTTATTTTTGTGTACAATATTTCTTGAATAGTTTTTCGCATTTAATGAATGATTTTTTAATTTGTGTGAAGTTCTCAAAAATTGTCTTCTATTTTATTGACTATTAAATATTGAAAATTGAAGGATAATAAGTAATAACTTTTTCTTGTACAGTATATCGTTTAAAAAATTTTTATACTTTTTTAAATAGTGATATTTAAACAATTCTTTTAATTGAGAAGGAGTCAATTCAACAAGAATTAAATCATCCATCTTATTACATATGAAAATATTTTTTCAAATTATATATGAAAAGGATGATAAATTTATTATTAAATATTATTTGAAGCAAATAATTTTAAATAATGGTTAATGACTATGTTATAAGTAATAATTTTTATATATTTATAGTTTTCATCATAATTAAATTAATAACATAATCACTTTTTTTTAAAAATATCTCTTCCTTTTTACTTATATGCACTATTTAAATCATTAAACTTCTTTTTCCGATTCATGGAAAGTTTACACCTACATTCACTTATAACGCGATTGCGATCCTCTATACGTTTTTGTCATTATAAAATGTCTTACATACTCCAATTTTACTTTGTCTTATTAATTTAATTCACACTCAGTTTGATCATAATACTTTCTAAAAAGATAATAAAGGTGGATAGAATTAAATTCAGCTCTACTTAGAATAGCAAGAAAAAAATTAGTGTAATTGATTTTTTTTTTTAAAAAACAATGACGCGACTCTGAAAAATTTCAAACGTTTTTATGTATTCTAGAAATTGATTATGTAATAAGGAAAAAAGCATAAAAATAATATAATAACATAAATAACGATTAATTATGATTTTAAATTTCTATCTTTTTTATATAAAGTACCAAAAAAATTTCTTGACTAAGGAAGAATCAAATTGCAAAACAGTTTTTAACAAATGTTGCAATAAACAAATATGTTTGTGACCAAAAAATTCTAAATCATTTAATAAAGTCTAATTATATATAAATCATATACAGATAATTGATAAAAGTTTGTTATTCCTTTTAACAATTTTTTCACTCATAATAATTATGATATGTCATATTGTTTTATTTTTAATTCAGTACAATATCCCAAGAAATGACTTTTATTTGTGAAGAATAATTATATGAAATATAAAAAAAATAAATTATAAGAAAATGAATATTTTTAAATTTTAAAGATATTTTCATATAGTAGAAAAAGTTCTTTTAAAAGCTATAATTTTTATTTATTTTTTTGCAATTAATTTCAAATGGTTTTAGTAAACTTTGTAAAATAATCAAAAGTTCAAAACTCTCCAGGTTTTTCTGACGTACGTCTGAATTCTCTAATATCAACATCTAGACATACACATTCAACTTTTATATTTGTAGGATTTCTTTTTATTATAGAAATTTTACATTTACCAGGCTTTAATTCTCTCAAACATTTATCTTGGCATGACGTATGAGTACATCTACCAATTATAATAGCGTCTGATCCATATGAGCCACAAGCGATAAAGAAAGCAAGGAAAAAGATAATATAAATAGTTTTCATTTCTTTAAAATAAAGGTTAATAAATTTTAAACATTTATACATGCTTTTATAGTCTTCAAAAATGAATATATATTTGGAAAACATAATTTAAAATTGTGTAATAATATGAATGATGTTGAATTTGAAATTATGAATGTTATTTTATTTAGAAAAAATATTTATAAAATTGTTTTGATTATTAATGATTTAATACATAAATCACATTCGTTAACATTTATAATAAAAATAAAGAATAATTATTGAATTCTTACTGTATAACAATTAAAATTTAAAAATAATAATTCTATTCCATTTTAAAAGGCAATGTATGATATATTCTTTCTTTAAAAAAATATTGAAATTATTACGTAAAACACTATAAAGTATTACAAAAGCAAAATGATTGAAATTTTTAAAGTAATCATATAACAGTAATAGAATATTCTATCAGGAATAATGCTAAATAAGCTTTTTAATTTTTTTGATAATATTTCAGTATAATTAATTAAACATTTTGAAACAAAAATTCATACGATTTCTCTTTTTCATCCAATGTCGTACCCATGTATCACCTAATCTTTTCATCTGCAAGTTGTTGAAGAAGCATTCACTGCAATAAGAATTTAAAATTTATTAATTTAAGAGTCCTATTAAATTCATATACCAAAAGTATGATATCACCTTATGAAATAATAATTTAATGAGTAAATTAGTCTATTTAAATAATTTTGACTGAATAATATTAGTGAAGAAATTGTTAACATTTTCAGTAAGATTGGATTCATATTTTTATAAAGGGATCCACGTAATGTTACAAAAATAGTTAATACTTTAAGTAACAAATTTGAGTGGCATAGCTTATTTATTAAACAGTATATCTTTTATTTTCTATTCCTCATAATGTTCTTAACTAGGTTCAATTAATTCGAATAAATAAATAAAAAAAATTTTTTCTTATTTCCTATAAACCAAGCCTACATTTAAATAATATAATGTTGATCAATGTGTGAAATTTATGATACCTCTTTATTTCATTTTAAAAAGTGTTTTTATTGACAATGTTTATATAAAAATCACATTGAATCTAAAATAACGTCGTAATTGTTTATTAAAAGTGGGTGTTTCTAATATTTAAAATGGTAATTTTTTTAAATAATATAACTTTTTTTTGTTTTTATGTTTATTATTTCAAATTTCAATAAAGTACATTAGATTAAGTAAGGACAACAAATAATTTGTAGTAAATTTAGTCAATTCATAATTTTTTATACATTATTTCTTGTCACATATGAAGAATAATATTAATTAAATACTTTTAATAAATTTGCTAAAATTATATTGTCATTACCCTATAATAGAAAGAAATAAAGAAATTTTTTATTATAATAACTCTTTTCAAATTTAAACAATTTTTTTAAGTAAATAATTAAAAAAGTATGATTTTTTTGTAACTTGAAGAAGAAAATGGGTCACAAATGTTTTGGAGTATAATTGATCTGTCGTATTCAATACCACCGTTTTTTGGATATTTTTTTAGTATAGATTTGACCATGTGGTAATATTATTTCAAAAGAAAATAGGATAAAATGGTTATATAATCATTTGAAAGATCAAATTCCAGAATACCAAGAAAACACAATATCTAAAATATTAATTATAAACCGAACAAATTATTGAACAAAAAGTGATAATCTTGTTGGAAAAAAAAATTAAAAGTCAAATAGTTATAAATTAGCCACAACTTTATGGAAACAAAAAAAATAATACTTGTTATATAGATCTAAGTCTAACTTAAAAAATAAAAGTCTGACAAAGTTTAAAACTTAACAATATAAGAAGTTATGTTAATTTTAATAACAACATTCTCACTTTTTTTTCATTTTTTTTTTGTAAAAATCAATTTTGATCCAGACATAACTCTTTTCAAACTTGATTAATTTTCTATGATTAAATAGTCATTAGATGTATTTTCTAATAACATTAAGGGGAAAAATTGTTTAAATGTTTTAGACCTATAGGAAATCATATTATTTTAAAAAAAACTGCTTTTGATAACTTTTTTGTAATTTTGTCTTTCAAATAATTGTTGCAAAACTAAATGAAATTTTTTGTTTTATGATTCATTTGAATAATAAAAATTGGGAATAATAGAAAAATAATAAATAGCTTTTATTTTTTATACATACAATAAAAAAATAAAATTTTTTAACCTTGTTGGATTTAATTTCTATGAGTTATAATATTTATTAAAATCGCGATTAACTTATAACGAAAGTTAATGTCCGACTAAATGACAAAAATTTAATTTCTTCAAAATATGACCAAGTAAAGTTTTTGTATGTACTTTTCAAGAAAAATATGAGTTATAAAATTTTTAAAACTTTAAATCTTACTAAATAGTCGATGTTTTTTAAATTAAAAATAAGTATTATATGAATATAAAGTTTTTAATGATAAAATGAATATGATACCATTGAGAAAAATAAAAATAAAATAAAAAAACAAATATAAATTATACAAGCATTTTTCTTGAAATTGTTAAGATGCTCAATGTTTTAAAAATCCATTTTATTTTCAGGTATTTCTGAAGTTATTCATATAGTATTATTGGTAAAAATTTTTGAAAAAATATCCTTTTTCCAGTCCACAAAACAATGTAATCACAGTAAAAAAGTGTTGATTTAATCACTATTTTTGGGGAAGAAGACATTTACATCTACCTCCTTTCCAAAACCAAGTACCCCAATTAAACACGCATTCTGCTTGAGGATCATTACCACATACAGATACACATTTTTCTTTATTACAATGATCTTCTATAGTTATAATACGAGGATCCCATTCACCTTCAACAGCGTTGATATAAAGAATAGCAAAAGTCAAAATAAGATAAATAATGTTCATTTCTTAAGAAAGCAAATGTCATAACTTAAGATATTGAAAGTTTCTTATATATTATTAAAATTGAATATATAATAAGAAAAAAGATTTTAAAAATTGTATAATAAACACTTTAAAATTATATAACATTGAATTTCAAATTTTTTCAGCTTTTTTACATAAAATATTCAAAAATATACTTTGATCAGGAAAAATTAAAATAAAAAAATTTTTTTGATCATATTTATAATGCAACAAATAATGATATTTTATATAAAATCTAAAAAAATATTTTTTTATGTGATTTTTAATAGAAAATTAATATTAAAAGCATTTTCAAAAAAAATGAGACACATTTTGACAATTCCTAATAATATACAATAAAATATCAAACGACAACAAAAATGTTGTAAACGAGCATAATATGAGCTTGGAGCAAAATACTTTACCGGTTTTTTTAAAAAAGGTATATATTTTTGACAGTTTAAATAAACGTAACTTTTATTTAATTTTGGTATTTTATATAACATTTTAATAATCTTACAGTCTAATTTGTTATAATATTTTATGAATTGCATTTTTCCAAGTAAATTTCATGTAAAGTTGTTAACGTTTCTAACAAAAACCATTCTTTCAAACGATCCGTTGGGAATTATGAGTTGAAAAACTTTATGATAACAGTGAAAAGGAATATGTATTCAATCATACATAATATTATTAATTAAAAAAATGTTATTTTAATATTTACATTTTTTAAGTCAAGATATTTAAGATTTATATTTTAGTTATGAACAAAATTGCATGTTGTTTTATAACTTTTTCATAAAGATGATCTTGAAAGACAATATAATAATATGTTGTCCCATCATATAAATATAATTACTTTAAAAAAATAATTTGAATTATTGAAGCGTATTAATAAAATACTCCTTAATATGCTAAAAAAATTAAAAAACGCTTACAATATAATAAAAAATTTAAATTTAATAATGTATTTTGAAATATTTTTGAACAAAAAACATTAATTATAAATTGTTAATAAAGTTTTATAAAAATAAAAACATATTTCAATTTTTTTTTGATTATAGTTTTAATTTTTATATCCGAAATCATTGTGATAATATTAGTTAGAGATCAAAAAAATTTTTAATTTTTTTAGGTAAGATAAATTTATTACGTTTTAAGTAAATTTGTGTCGTCTATTTGTGCGTATATAATGTTATTATAATATCCATATTTACTGTATGCAATTTTTAATAAATATTTTTAAACCATGTTTTAGATTTAGTGTTTATGAATTATTATAGTTTTTAAAATTCATACTTAACTTATAGAAAGCTAAATGTCCGATTTTCCAAGTAACATTTAATTCTTTAAATTATCACCAAGTAAAATTTTTGTATGAAACATATGAGTTAATCATTTAATTGTAAAAATTTCTTTTAAAATTCCATAAATTAAAAATTTTATCAAATAGTCAATTTTTTTAAATAAAGATAAGTTTTGTAAATATAAAGTATTTAATGACAAAATGAATATGATACAATTGAGAAAATACAGATTCGAATAGTATGAAAGAAACAAATATATAAGCAATTTTCATGATACTGTTACAACGCTCAATGTTTTAGATTCCATTGTATTTTCAGGTTTTTGTGATGTTTTATCATATGTTAATCATTGTTAAAACATAATAAAAATAACAATTTAATTTTCTTCATGAATAAAACATTTACATTCACCAAATTTAAAAATATTAATTCTAAGTTTATTTTCGCAAGCTCCAAATGCCTCGAATTCACTGCATTTTAGCATACACATGTTAATATCGCAAAATCCAAAATAGATTCCTATTGTTTTAACAGTAACTCTTCTACAAAGAACGTTGATATTAAAAATTGCAAAAGACAAAATAAGATAAATTAATGTTCATTTCTTAAAAAGGCAAATATTATAATTTTAAATATTGAAACTTTTTAAATACTGTTAAAATTGAATATATAATAAGAAATAAAATTTTAAGAGTTGTATAATAAACATTTTAAAATTATACAACATTGAATAAAAATTTTTTCAGTTTTTTTACATAAAATATTCAAAAATATACTTTGATCATGAAAAATTTTAAAAAAAACATTTATTTTATCATATTTATAATGCACACAAATAATGTTATCTTATATGAAATATAAAAAAATATTTTTTCTATGATTTTTAATAGAAAATTAATATTAAAAGCATTTCCAAAAAAATATGACACATTTTGATATTTATTCATTAAATGAAATAAAATAAAATATCAAACGATAACAGAAATGTTTAAATGAATGAAATATGAGGTTAGAGCATAATTTAATTTTTCTGTATTTTTTTCAAAAGTATATATTTTTTGACATTTGACAGTACTGTAACTTTTATTTATCCTGATATTTTCCTCGTATTAGAGTCCAATTTTTTACAATATGTTATGGAGTACTTTATTTGAATTTCCATTTAGTATAAATTTGTTAGCTTTTTTAACAAAATCATTCATTAAAACACTCTGTTATAATAATAAGTTGAGAAAAATCATAATAATGACAACAAAAAGGAATAATTATTTAAGCACACAGAGTATTAGTAATTTAAAGAAATATTTTTTTTATTATGTACTCTTTTTCAGTTAAAATATCTACAAGTTATATTTTTTCTATGAACATAAATACATAACGTTTTATAACTTTTTTAGGCAGTAACATGATAGAGTTAAAACAATCTTATGACGAAAAGAATTTTTGATTGTATAATAAAAATATAAATAACATAATTTTAACTATATTAATTCATTTTAATTTTATTGTCATATTGTATTATCTCGTTTGCCTGTTAATTAAGAAAGATGTTATGGGATATATTAATTAGTAAGTTAATAATTAATATATAAATTTCTAAATTTAAGGTGACCACTAATTATTTTAATAAATATTGACATAAAAAAATTGTTACTAGGAAGATGATCTTGAAAGACAGTAAAAGATATGTTGTCCTATTAGATGTGTATATTTTCATAAGGAAATATAATTTACAATTATTCAAACTATTAAAATATATTAAAAATAACCAAATCAAAAATACAAGTTTTTTAAAAAATTTAATATACTTTTACAATGGATTTTACCTTATGAGCATGGAAATGGATGAAAATAAATTTTGATTATTATATTATCACTTTTCATGCTATGATAAAAATGACGCCGTCACATGTATTCAAGTATTTACCATTTTCAATTACATTACGTTTGCAGTAAATATTTTTTAAAATCATTTACATTTCGTTTTTATTTGTTAGAAATTACAATATCTTCTTTTTTGAAACTGGTAATACTAAGAAATGACGAATCAAGTAGAATTAAATTTTTTAAGAGAAAAGCTTTCATTACTTAAAATGCAAAAATATCTGTTTGTAGTTTTCGAAGAATATTATAATGCCTGAAACGGTGCAACATTTATACTAAGAAGTAAAGTGATAATATAAAAATTAAAATTTATTTTTATTTTTTTTGTGCGCGTACGATAAAAATCTATTATTAAAATATATTGAATTTGTCGAAATTTTAATTTTTGATTCGATTTTTTGTCAATGATAATGGATATTTAAAGATTAAAAGAAAACACATATAAACCCTATTTCGCATACAGATATTATGAAGATGAATAACAATAAATTTTGTGTTTGGTTTGAAAAATCTCATTCACCAAGAGTTTTAAAAAGAGACAAAGGTCGATGGACTATTTCGATATTAAATTTTTTTTTAATATTAATATGTTTAATTTTATATACTGATTCTAAAAAACATATAATGCCTAAATCTGTAGTCTCGTTCTTGTAATAAGCTGCTTAAACGTGTTTTATTTTTCTGATCTTTACCCCTTTTAAAGTTATTTATTTTATCTGAAATTTTAAAGCGTATGCAACTTCTAGTGATATTAAAATAAAAATTAAAAAAAGTTGGTAATTGAAATTTTAATCTTGATCTTTTCATGATAACAGCCCAAAAAAATAAAAATTCATGAATGTGTTAAAGTATAAACAAATCGCTGTCGCATTTTACAAAATTTGGTTTATCTTCTTTTCTTAATTAAAGGCAAAGTTAGCCTGTTCTGGAAGAGTATGTACACATGCCACACATTTCAGATCATTTTTTTAATGAAGATGCGAAAAAAATTATTTTGCCTAGGGCGCAAATAACCTCTCACCGGCCCTTGTCTCAGGAGAAAGTTTTGATGATTTACAAGTTATGATGTCAATTATCACAAAAAAGGAAATTTAAATGGAGGTAATATTTTAACACTATTATATTTAATTAGTCATTTTAGTATTCAATAAACAGAACTTAACTTAAAATATTATCAAAATTAAGCGACCGTACTTGGGAAACTCTTAAAAACTAAGTCTCCAGAAAGAATGTAGGTGAAAGGACAATGGAAAATACAGATACTGTTAAAGGCTTTGACAGAAAGAACGTATGGTGTTACAACTCAAGATATAAAACACTGTACTAAAAATAAATGTGTTACTAAATTCACTCATTTTAGTATAAAAGAGGTCATCGAAATTTTTCCCAACAACAAATTAATAAGTATATTGTTACAAGAAAAACTTGGTTGGCCACATTTATACTAGAAATGGGTGAATTTAGTAATACACACTGAACTATAAACTGATTAATTCTGAAAGACAATTAATAGTAGATAAGAACAAGCTCATTGTTGGAATAGGTCTTAAACACACAAGTAGTAGTCCTTCCGATACTTTATTAGTAAACCCTAGAGATGTCTAAATCGGAAGAGGCGCTGAAATGAAAAAAAAGGGTTAATCCGGAAACATAATAAATATACAAATTGTTCGCATTTTATTTTTGTAACTTTTTATTACTTTAATTAATAAAATTTTATATGATTAGGATAATTGTCAATTTTAAGTTGTGTCTCGGGGAACCTTTAGGAGTTTTCTCCATTCTTCTGTATAGCATATCCACTGTTGGATTCACCCATTTTTTTAAACTATTGATTCTTCAAAATACATTCAAATATTGAAATATTTAATTTAAAAAATTTCATAAATTATTTATATTGCATTTATAAATATTAGAATCATATACATCAATGTATAGAAATTTGTTAGTGGTAAATATTAATAATTAAGTAGATTTATATGCTAAAAAATCATAGGTTACAGCATCGCGAAGATTCGTTCTTGATGAGTAATTTGGGTTTAAGAAGAATTTCAGTAATTTTATCTCTTTAGAATTTTCTTTATATCCACATAATTTTTCCAACTTTGTTGGAAATGAACTGTTAAAATCTATATTATGGGGCGTTAACTTATCGATAATTTCTTTCTCCATATAGGGTAGACCAACAGTCTTGTATATTGAAATAAATCTTGGTTCCAAAAGATTTTTGTCGGAGAAAATTTGTTTATTAGTTAGTAACTCGGCATAAACACATCCTATTGACCAGATATCCTGAGAAATTGAATCTAATCCAACGTTTAAATCAAGTTCTGGTGCCGAATATTCATATGTTGTTGACTGAAAGTTAATATAAATTAAAAACACAAATAGTTAGATAAGAAAAACTCACAAACTTAATATTAACAATTGGTCTCCTTCTAATATCTAACGAACACCCAAAATCAGCTAAACGTAATTTAAAGTTCTTATCAATAAGAATATTATCAGGTTTAATGTCTCTATGGATAATATCTTTCCTATGACAATACCTTACTGCACTAATTAATTGTATCATAATAACTTTAATAACATTTAGAGGTAAACATTCTTTACTTTTCTTATATACTTTCAAAACTGAACTTAAATCATCTTTATGAAGGCTTGTAAATATAAATAATCTCTTGAATCTTCTTGAAAAATATTCAATTTCCACAACATATTTACTTTTTAAACGGGCAAGTGCTGCAACTTCATGAAAAAATTCTTTACATTTAGGATCTGGTGATGTCAATATTTTTTTTGCAGCTAAAGACCTCCCTGTATTTCGCTCTTTTACCTCATATACAGTTGAAAATGTTCCGGAACCTACTACTCTGATTATCCTAAAGTTTGAGACATTTGGAAGTTCCTTTACCATGTTAGTAAATTTGGTTAATTATCTTCAATTAAATATTATTAAAAAAATACTAAATGACAATAAACGTAATTTTTAACACAAAAATAGTAAAACATTATGAATGTTTACATATTTATAATTCAATGAATATTAAAAAAATTTTTTAGAAGCTCCTTTCAATAAATTTACTTTGTGTAAGATATCATAAAAGACTACGTTAATATATAACAAGTGGTGAATGTTGGGAATATTACCTTCAATTTAATGTTTTATCACAAAAAATTACTTATATATATTTTAATGAAATAAAGAAAAAGATTACAAATGATTACAATTAGTTGTGAAATAATACTTATCATGCATAAAATACACCACTATAGGCAAAGAACACCTTTATTTAACTCTTTTTGATTTCTTTTTATAGCTCAAAAACATAAATCTATTAACCATTATTCCTTCTTCAATCAGATTAATATTTCATAATAAGTGTTAATGTATATAAGCCTTATCAAAAAATCAAGCTAGTGTATTTTTTCTAAATATTTAAAGAATATTATTCTTAAGAATTGAAGAACATTTAAACTTAATTACTGTAATATCACATTAAAATACTTTTATTATATTTACGTGTTGATTGCAACATCAAATTTTCAATTTCAATAAATTAACTGTTATCAGAAAGAAATTTTTTTTATTTGAAAACAATAAACTTCAATCATTTGGAGAAATGTTTATAATATTTTTAAAATATGTTTTCATATTCTAAAAATATTAGATACCTTTCAACTAATCTATTCTTAAAAAAACCCGTATTTCCTAAAAAACCAAAGTCCAAAGGTGATGGAACACATTTCATAGACTATAGAAAAGTTTTATGCAAATCCGGAAATGGTGGAAACGGTATGATATCATTTTTCAAAGGTTACCGAGTACCTTTTGGTGGTCCTGATGGTGGTGATGGAGGTAACGGTGGACATATCATATTTAAAGCTGATAGAGGTACAAGAGATTTATCTCATTTGCAAAGTGTTATAAAAGCCAATAATGGAGAATATGGAATGGGAAAAAACTGCCATGGTAAAAGTGCTCCTCATAAGTAAGTTATTTTTGGGAAATGTTTTTATTACTTTTTCCAGAATTATTAAAGTTCCATTAAATACAATTATCAGTAAACCAACAGTGGAAGGAATTAGTAAAAAGGAGATCATAATAGAATTAATTAATGATGGAGAGATATTTCTCGCAGCTAGAGGTGGCGCTGGAGGACATGGTAATAGATTCTATGTTTCAAATGAGGTCCGTAAACCAATAAAAGCTGAAGTTGGTGGAAAAGGAGAAGAGATAACATATGATTTGGAGATGGGGACTATGGCATTTGGTGGTTTTGTTGGATTTCCAAATGTTGGTAAAAGCACATTGTTAAGAGCTATATCTAGAGCTAAACCTAAAGTTGCTTCATATCCTTTTACAACACTAAAACCACATATAGGGATGGTGGAGTATGATGATTTTGTTCAAATACCTATTGCAGATATTCCTGGATTAGTTGAGGGAGCTCATTTAGATTATGGTTTAGGATCATCTTTTCTTCAACATATTAACAGATGTAAATGTTTGATATATGTTATTGATATTAGTCTTGGAGATTATGAGTCTCAATTTGATATATTAAAAAATGAATTAGATATGTATAAAAAAGGATTATCAGATAAACCTTCAATTATTGTTCTGTCAAAGATAGACTTAGTAAAAGAATTAAGTATTGGAAACATACAAAATAAACTCATTGATACTAAAATATTTCCAGTGTCATCGAGGAATATGTTGGGTTTAGAAGAATTACTAACGTATATCCGTGAACTTTATGATTATTACAATAGAGATTCTTCTATTTAACAAATATATTCTTCAAAAGGTTATTTTTCCCATAGTTTGTTTTATATTGTTATATTATTTCCCATATTTATTATAAATATTCGTATACCATTGTTATTTTTTGAATTTTCTATGTTCGTAATACTTGTCATTATCTTACTTAATAATTAAAGATCTTTTAATTGTACAAAATAAACTTTTGTTTAAAGTTAATTTATAAAAAACCGTTCATAGATAAATATTTGTACCGTTAATTATAGTGTTACTTTAATTTGTTTAAGATTTTTAATTATGTTTACAATACTTTGTTAAAACGTTTTACTCTTTTTCAAAAAAAACTGGTAAAAAGTTGATCTCAATCAAATTATATACCACATTCTTTAAAATGCTTCAATGATAATAAATAAACAATTCATTATTTCTTTAAATTTAAACGGATACTTTTTATTGAACAATTTGACATAAATGATCATATGAAATATAATGTTTACGTAGAAATTGGCTAAAATTTCGCAATAATAAAAAAACCAACAATGTATTGTGTGTTTTAAAATATTAAATCACATCTACAAAAGTTTATCAAAAAAACAAGTATGATAATTAAATATCATTAAATCGGTATAATTTACCAGATATAAAAAATTATTCTAATATACTTTGCTCCAACATTTATGATTTTTCTTAGTAAGATATAAATGTTCATTTATTGTTGACGTATACATCTTCAACAGGAGAAACAAATAAAATATTTTTTCTATTAATCGAATTATCTACTAAATAAATTTCAAGTTATAAATTTTAAAGTTTATGTAAAATAATTATGAGACGATGGGGTTTGTCAAATATTCTACCATCTACTGCTTCAATTCCACGTCCACCCTCAACAACTTTTTTTACAGATGGTGTTCTGAATTCATCATCTGTCAATGTAGATTTTGTTTCGAATCCCGATGCCTGGGAGCGTGAATTTTTTGAACATATGACAAGGTTACAGGAATTGTTGTTGCAAAAAAATCCTGATTACGATACCATACAGGATGTATTTTTTACATTTAATGTTATGACTCATTTATTAATGTTAGAAGTTAATTCTCAACCAAAAACAACTATAGGAACGATACTTGATAGTTGTTTTAGTAACGAAATTTTTATTAAATTACAATCTTGGGCTGAGGGTGTCTCAGAAAGTTATCTTATGGCATGTCAAGTTAATTTACTAAAAGCATACGATTCAATGTTGTCTAATTCTAATAGACATAGTCATTGTGTTTTGGTCCATAAACCAATACTTTTACCGTTATTGAGACTTTTACATTGGTGTAATGAGACTGTTGAGGAGAGAAATCATCTTCCTTGTGGAATTGATAAAGATTTTGTTGTGTTATTAAATCAAATATCAAGGAAGATGTCTCAAGATATTACTTTGTTACATTTTTTGTTTAATTTTAATGAAGACACTTCCGATGGTGATGGGGAAAATAATGTTGAGGTAATGAATACATCATTTGGTTCTTTTAAATCAACAAACTCAAATGGTAGTTCAAATCGTTTTCTTGTGTTTTCACTTCTTATACCATATTTGTATGGACCAGGTGATATTGGTCAATTAGCCAAAGATTCTGTTTTATCAATTTTAGCTGTCTCAGCAAAATTCCGAGCTGTTGCTAGTTATATAACTAGAAAAACATCTTTTTGTCAAGTGCTGTCAGGTGGCTTATGTGCTTTGTATTCTCTCCTACCCAGACATATAAGTGCTGCATTACAAGTTAGTCAAAATTGGCATAAACTTATCATACCAAATGATATTTTATTACTACCCTCTTTAACAAATTTACATGATTCACTTATATTTTTAAATGCTATTGTTGAAGTTAGCAATCCAATGATTAAGATGGAAATTGTAAATAATTTTTATAAAGGATTATTGGTTGAAGTTATGAAACCTGGTTTTGTCCAAGGTGATAGTGATGAATTTTTAAGTCAAATAGTTTATTTAAATTTAATGTTTGAGACATTTACTGATGAAGTATTAGTACATGCATTATTAAAATTGTTACTACGTGAGGAATGGAAAGGAAATGAGATGGCGAATCTGAGTAACTCGTACAATATAAGTGATAACAATTATGGATGTGAGAGATTGAGCATATTAGACTTGATATTAGTTAGAATGAGAGAAACTGACAGATTGACGAATGTTGTTTTGTCATTTCTTTACACATTATTGAATCTTGTTTGTGAAGATGTCATGTGGAATCAAGTATTTAGATATATTATAGCTAAGGTTTTTATATCTAATCCAGTTACTGATTTTGATTCTAAAAAATCAGTTCTCTCTGCTGAACAATATTTGTCATTTATACCATTTTGTATTAAAAATTTAAATCTAGAAGAGGATAATGAAAATAATTTAATTTCAAAAGGGTCTTTGTCAAAACACTGTTTGTCATCTAAAACTGAAATTATTGAAGTTTCTATTGCTTGTTTATCATGGAAATGGCCTTATGATGGGAGATTACCAAATAAATTTTTAAACGACTCTTGTGATTCACCTCCACCACCTTCAATAGGTAGTAGCAATTTTACGCGATTTGGTTCTGCAAGGAGTAGTTTAATATCATCTACAGGTGGTAATAGGTATTTCAATAATTTTAATAGAAGTGCACATACCACATTGGATACACAAGGTTTTCTGGATGTTATTGGGAATAGCAAACTTAATGAACTTGGTGAGGAAGATGAGGATGAATTTAGTGATGAGGAAGTTAAGTTTAATAAGATTCTTGAGGGTGATGAGGAAGGCGATGAAGATGGTTTTTTACCATTACCTCCAAATGATAGTCAATTTGATCAGATGACCCAAAGTAACATGGAATATCTTCATTTAACGTATGATGACTTATCTGATGATGAGAATAACGATAAGAATAATGATATACAAAAAGTTGATGAATATCAGGTCCCTATAAATTATGAAGAAATTGAGAAGAAAATAGAAAATGTTCGTAGTAACATAATTGAAAAACTAAATTTCTCCGAAAAATGTAGTACTAGCGAATTTCTAGATAAACTAAAAGAAATAAATTCTCCTCAAAATAAAAGAAAAGGAAAAAAAAGATTGGAAGAAAACATAGCATTCATAGAATCAAAATTGCAATATTTAAAAGAAATTCAAGCAGAATGTGAGGAAGATAAAGAGGAGAAAGATATAAGTGAATCAATGTCATCACCAAATATAAACATTAATTTAAATTTACTCAATGATATTGATAGCAAAGAGAAATATACTGGTATACCAATAGAATTACCTTACAATTGTCATGATCCAAATGATTATGGCTTATTGTTAAATAGATTATTTGATTTACTTGAATCGATAGTTGAGAACAACTATACAACAAATCTTCTCTTAATAGCCTTATTTAGAACATTATTATCATTCCCCCAACCAATATTAAGAGCATTTATGTTATATCCAAGTAAAAACCCAGCTAATTTATCACCAATATTGCATATATTTAATTCACTTAAAGCTAAGATAGATCATTTTGCTCAGGAAATTGATGGGTTTGATGTATTATATGTAAGAGCTTTAAAACATCTAAACAAAAAAGGTGAAATATATGAAAAAAATCTGAAAGGCAATGGTATACACAAAGAGTATTACTCTAACAATCATGGAGATTCTAACAATGATAAAGGGCTAATATCTAGAAATGGTTCATCTCGTAAATCAAGTCGTCTCTCAAACTTGTTTCGTTTTGGTAGAAAAACATCTACTGAAAAAAAGATAAACGAAGATGAAGTTGATGATTCAGATTTTGAAACGTCACGTTCAGGAAGATCAAATTCTAGTTTCTCCACAACATTTGATATCACACCAAATAATCAAAGGTCTTCTAATTACTCTTCAGCTGTTTATAGATATTTTTCACATAAGGCATTGGAGTCTAAGGCTAATACAGAAGATGCCACGCATAATAAACGTGTTGTTTATGCAGCCATCTGTATGACGGAGATGGCACAGATGTTTGCAGCATTTAGTTTGGAACATTCTATAACAATATGTGATGCCGTTAGCAAATACATTAAATAATATTTATTTTCATATACAAAGAAAATACACAAACAGTAAAAATGTCATTTTTATTATATTTTAATTTATAAATAAAAAAATGCTAAATCTTTATTATACTTCGGGAAGTATCATTTATTTAATATTAATATAAAGTTCTATCTCGGGAAAATAAAATTTTTATTGATAGTAATATTCGACACCTTCGATCTGAGTGGCATTTTCATTTCCTTCAAACATGTATTGATACTCTGGATCGCTATTAAAATAATCTCGTTGTTGGTCCATTTCCCAGAATCCATTTTGAGTAGTGTTTTCTTCCATTTCGTTAGAAATACTACCGTCAAAATATACATTTTCTTCTTCCATAAATAAAGGTTCCACTCCTTCCCAACTTTTACATTCATAATCATTCTTGGAAATATCTCTAACAACTTCTTCAATATCGTTACTTGGTTTAAAGTCTCTAAGCATCTCGTCGATAATGTCTTGGAGTTCCTCGTCGTTCTCGTCATTCTCTTGAAGATCATTAGAAGTACCATGATTTTTACTGCAATCATATTGACTTTGTCCATCTGATACGTATTCGCCTTCTTTATTCCCCTCCCAAAACATATAGGGTCCCTCTGCTGGAGACTGTCGAATGCTGCAGATTCGAGGTTTGTTTGTGGTGATGGGGTTTGAGTTGGCAATGAATGGGGTGGTATCATATTACAAAGTTCTCGATTTCTTTCAGATAACCTGGCGTTTTCTCTTCTAAGTTCCTCATTTTCTTTAATCAATTTTTTTAAAGCTAACTCCAAGATTGTTGTTCTTTCCTTTTTACGGTCTCTGGCGGTTTGAGCTGCTACACGGTTTCTCCATTTACGGCGATTTGCTTTTTCTTCACTCGACATATTTGTTAATCTCTCACGACGTTGTTTCTTCTTTGGTTGGTTAACTTGTGATGGAGCTTTTCCAGCAAGTACCGTTTGGATAACAGTCTCATCTATATCACTAACTTCTTGAGGTATTTTACAGAAATTAACATTATTTACTTCTGAAATAGTTGTTGATGGCGTACTACTACTATAACCACAGTCAGAGTATGGAGATTGAGATTGGTAAGAAGATGGAGATAGTAATGAATTGGAAGAATGAGGAGATATAATTAAATATTCATTTGGATCTACATTAACTGACTGAAGTGAGTTTGAAGTTGAAGGTTTTATCGTAATAATTGGTACTGTTTTTCCAGGTACCAAGATGAGTCTCTTTGGAGGGAGTGTTGGTGCTGGCAATTGGTAGTTTTGAAACATATTTTACTATCGTGGTTATTTTTTTTTTCTTTTAAGAAGATTGAACAAATTGGAGGAAATTTGTATTTGGGAAGGTAGAAATAATATTAATAATAATACTTTATATAGATTTTTACTACTAAAATGAGATGTAAATGAGGATAGTATTTATGAAGAAACAGTATAAACAAATGTGACTTTGTTCATAGTATATCGTGGTTATTGATGTAAGAATGATGTCAGCATTAGAGTGGTGATAAAAATCTAACGCACACGTACTATTACACTATTGGTTGGTTTTCTAAAATAACCAATAAAAGTGATAAACATTATTCCATATGGCTATTAAAAATTTCAAAGTTGTTATTTTGAAATATTTTAAAAATCGAGAAATATTATTTTGTGCATTATTTTAGAGATTAAAATACGTCGTGTTTATATTGTTTATGATGAAAGTTTTCTTTTTTAACAGAAATGCATAATGAAATCATGTGAAACTTTAATTGTAAACATCAATAAACGATTTTTGATAAACTTATTATCCAAAAAAATCAAGGAAAAATGAGAAATTGGGTTGATAGTTATTTTGTTATAAATTAATATAAATTAAATAAAAAAATAAAATTCAGTTAAATATGTATTTTTTGATTATTTAATTAATTAACTATATCATTCATTTATATAAAGCATAAAAAATTGATATTCTTTCTTTTTGTGCAATTAAATTGCGCATAAAATTTTATTAATTATGTTAGTTACAAAACTGATAAAATAAATTGTTGTCAATTAGTATAAATCACCAAAATTACTGCAGTGGAAATAACCTTGCCATTTATTTTTATTAGATTTTCTGTAACAAATTTTTTGAAATAAATTTAACTTACAATGTTAATCGAATAAAAATATATCATTAACTGAGAAAGTTTCTTTTTGTTCAAGGATCTTTTTACTTCAGAGATAGTTATAAAATTTGATTATTATAGTACTATGAAGATGTTTTACATTTTTGATAGAAACAAATATTGTTTAAGAAGTATTAGTTTTACCTACAAGATATTTTTTGTTTATTATTTTCTCACTATTATATGGTATTTTAAATTATAAGTAAATAAAAAAGAAAAATTTTTGCAGTATTGTATCAGAGATAATTAGAATGTTTTTTTTAGATACAAGATGTAATATTTAAAAAAATATTTAATGATAAGACTAAATAAATTTGTTTAATAATTATACAATCTACATTTATTAGATAAAATATCTTTAGTAAACATAAAATAGAATCCGATAGACTATATGGTTAACACTTTTATTTAACAGCACGTTCTTTTATAGAATTGAAAGTCTTCACTTGGGAATGTTGATACCACATTGTAAAGTGACATATACAAAATGACCGTTTATAAATTGTAAAGAAAACATTACTTAACATTTTGTTTTATCACCTATTGATAGTAAAAATCAATGTTAATGGTTAAAGAGGAAAATGAAGTTGGTAAAAATTTTCTCAGTCAGAGTGGTAATTCTCTAAGCTTAACAGTTTTTATACTATTATACTAAAACATCTTATTATATTCTATGTTTCCTTTTTTTCTATTATGAAATATTATTTAACTCTTGATTTTTCATTGAGAAAGGACATTTAGATATCAATATTTAAAAATTCAAATAAATTTCCTATCTCAGAATTTTTTTTAACACCTTATTAAATCATAAACAATTGTGGAACTTTGTATGTACTATAAACTATCACATTATTTCATTTTTTCAGAACTAATTGTACAAAGTTATCTTATTAACATAAAATTAATTGCATCTTTCTGTTTATAAAAAAGTGAATATTGATGAATAATAAAGTTCTTCAAGTGGTTTATGTTAAGTGAAGGATTGGAAAATGTTTCATCATGATTAGTATACATATAATACATACATGTATGATACTTTACATAAAATAATTTATAAAAATATGCAATTGTTTTGATGAAAAATGTATTACACTACTAAAAATGTTTTAAATTTTGCCTTATCTAGAAAATTGTACAGTATGAAAATAATATTTATGTATGAGCAAAGATCTTTTTCTACATATTTAAATTTAAAAAACGGTTTCCCGAAGAAATATGTATATAATGCGTATCTTGAACAATTCAAATTCATTTTTACTTCATTTGATAGTACCTTGTTAAATTTTTGTCTTATAATTAAATTACTTATCTCAATTACAGAATTGAAGATAATGTTTTCTAATTTTAGAGTAAGATTTAGAATGTTATTTATCAAAAGATTATTTTAAGAGTTAGTTTATATACATTTTAACTTGAGATGTGATTATATTTTGATTAACTTTTAAACACTATATACATTTCTATTTAAATAATCGAAAAAGAAAGCTTTGTAATATTATACTAGCTAACCGTTTTGTATATTCCAGGTGTTATCAATGTAAAAATTATTGTTAAATATGTAATAGTTCAAATATAGATTTTATCTTTTTATATTAAAATTGATTTTTCTTTTAAAGAGTTATTTTTTTGTTTAAAGAAAATAAATACTTCTTTTATTTTATGACATGCAGAAAATTTCAAGAGATATAGTTAGTGTAGGTTAATTAAATGTAAATATGTTGAAGATTAATTCGGGATGTTAGTAAAAATCTTCAACAGTAAATTTGTAATTTATCAGAACTTAAAGTGCATTATTATGTTTTATAACACTATACATTAAATAAATCTAATATCTTAACTTATTATTATTCTGCTTAACAAGTTTTGTTCAGAATCAAATTTCAATTCAGGGACAAAAAGATTTAAAGAACATTCTACTTAACATTGATTTTTAGTTTTTTAAGAGCAAAAAATTTAGAGGTGGGATTTTTATAGAAAAAAGATACTTTTTATATCTATTAATTCCCATTTATAATATTAACATTATACTTCTTTTATAACTAATTTTATCAAATAAACTTTTTGGTATTTCATTTGATAACCTTAAAAACATAATTTACGACTCTCTTGATAATCCTCTATTCATTTATTTTATAAAAATAATTATAAAAAAATTGTAGTATAAATTTATTTAATTAAATTTTTATTAACCAAATGAAATGTCACAAATATCTTCCAGCCTCCTATTCTTTTTTTCATTGAATATTCAATTGTTTAAAAGTAATATCATTATAATAAACGCCACAATTTAATTAATTAATATATTTATATAAATGTTTAACTTTATATCTATTTATATCAAATTTTTTGTTAAAAGTAATTTTTTTAAAATATTTATAATTTGTTAAATGCCAACTTTTAACTTTTTGCCGTTTAAATTTTATGTAAATAGGTGATATATATATGTGGTGAGTAATTGATAATATTGTCGTAAAGAGATCAACTAAACAGGATTAATAATTATATGTAGATTAACATGTAACGTTCTTTAAAATTGATCTCTATCCTCTTTGCATATAATACGACAAAAGAAGAGGGCAATTTTTAAGATGACTTATCACATTTTATCAATTATAACTTTTCAGAATCACTGAAAACGAAATTCGCCTGCAGATTATAACGACTTATATTATTAACTTAAAATATTCTATAATATCATTATTACTTTTCTATATTTAACTACCAAGAAACCTTGATAAAATTAATATAGTTTTTTTTAATATTACATATATCAAAAACTATAAACTTGAAGAGAGATAAAAAATTAAAATTATCGGCCAGGTATTATTATAAAAAAACCCTCCCGATTACAGGATTATACTTTGTGAGCTGTTATCATTTACCAAAATTTAAATCAAAGACCTTTCTTTTCAAGGAAAGATCACGCAAAGCTGTCTCCAAATCGTCATAAGGATTTTTTTGAAGTTTCAAATCAAATTCTTTAACTTGACGACTTTACTTCTTATTTAATATCAATAATACCTTCTCACAAAAAATATTTACCTTTATATTTTTTTATCTCCAAAAAACACGACATAATTTTTTGTTTTCACAATCTATCGACATATATTTTTATTTGATATCTATATATTTGCGATTTTTAAATATCCAAAAAAGAACATAAATATCTTAAAGATAGAATTTCGAATTTTTATACAATTTTGATAAAACATTTAAAATTATTATATTATGAAACACCAATATCATCATTCAGAAAACGGAAGTAATAACATGAATAGTAATACGAACGATTGGAATACTGTTAAGTTTCTTCCAACCACAACAACTATTCATATTTCTTCTAATGGTAGTGGGTCTTCCTATTCTAACCAGACGTCAAATAGGCATTCTGGGAATTTTCAAGATATTCAACAACTATCTATCGATCAATTGTTAATTGTAATGGACCACATAAACATAGCCGTTAAAAATAATGAATTTACAGCATCATTAGCTAATAACATTTTCTTATTATGTCAACAATTAAAATTAATGGGAGGGATGTTGGAACAAACACATAAAGTATACCTCAATAAAGTATTCATTTCTCTTCGCCAGGCCTGTTGTAGGGATGCTGGACAATTAGGTACACCATGTCGTTTAAAAATTATGGAACTTATAGAACTTCGTGCCATGGGATGGAGACCTAACCTTGCCCATACACAATATTATTTAAATCATCAAAATAAAAATGAAGCTAAAGATAAAATGACAACTTCTGTTATTGGAGCACCAGCGGCTTTTAATACTATACCTGTTAGTGCTATAAATTTTGTCCCAGCTACAACAACAACCGCTGCACCGTTATTTGTTACTGGTGATCAAACTGCTTCGGCTGGTGGTACGCCACAAGGATTCTATATTATTCCAGCCACAAATGCTATCCCACCATGGGGTACTGCTATTCAAAATCAATCTATGCACCAATCAACAAATGATCCTGACACAGCTGCATGGACTGCAAGAAATAATTTGTTTAATAATTGTAATATGAGCAAAGTTTTTCCAAATGATGGATCATTTCCTGTAGTACATATGCGTCAAAAGTCTAATAATAAGGTTCCTCAAATACGTGAAGAAATAACAATTAGAAATGCTGATTCAGGTAAAATAATGGGAGTTAAAGGGAGAAGAATTGCTGTTGTTGAGGAATTATCTAAGACAGTAGTATCATTTCAAAAAGTTGATTCAAAATCTAAGGATCGTATACTTACAATAACTGGAACATCTCATGATAGTATTGAGTATGCTAAGAAACTTATTGAAGAGACAATCAGAAGAAATGTTTCACCATCACGTGAATTATTAGATAATGATGAAAGTGTATCAAAAGATAAAAATGCTAGTAATATTGATAATATGGGAATAAAAATAGAGACTGAAGCTGATGGAACATTGCGTTTAAGTTGTTCTAATCCTCAATATCTTACTGTAGCACAGAATGCCTTAACTGATTATATAAATAGAATAGGAAGATCCAATAGATTGAGTATGGATGAAAAAGAATTGAGAAGAGAAAGAAGAAAGAGTATGCCATTGAATATGGGTGGAGGAGGAGGAGGTGGACAAAATGACAATAATAATGTATCAACTAACAATAGAAATAGTTTCCATCATTGTCATAATAGAGGGTAAGAATATTTTAATTAAAAAAATAATTAATTATTTTTATAGCTCATTCCGTGAGAAACGCTCTTTTGCTGGCTCAACTCCAAATCTTATAGAAGGTGTTGTTGGTTCTTCTGGAACAAACCAAAATAATAAAATATCATACACCCGAAAAGAACTGCAGGCGATTGCTGAACAAAACAATACGAATAATAATGAAATTGACGAACCTATAGCACGAATGATTAACGAGACGATACCTGAAATTTCAAGAATACGTATTGATTAAAAAAATAGTTATTATTGAATTAAATTTTTATTTTTTAGTTAATTGAGAGAGAAAAAAAAAGATAACAATTAAGTATACTTGTTAAAAGAAATCAAATTAATTATTACTATACAAATGTGGTATTAATATGAATAACAAGAAATATGGTATAATATATTATTTAATATCAAAGTTTATTTTTTTCACTATTTTAAGATGACATTCTTTTATATATATCATTTGTTATACAGAAAGCACCTACTTATCTTTTTTTATTTTTTAATATTATTTTTTAAAAGGTGTCTTTATTATTATATTTTTTTATTTAAATATGTCATTTTTGTAAGATAATTTTTATTATTAATTTTTTTAAATAAAGAGGTATGTTATGGCAATATTATTTTTTTATTCTTTTCTTTCTTTCTATTATAATTATAACTAATCCACAAATATTAGGATCACAAGAACCTTTTGTTGTTAATAGAGATAAGAAAGCACAATTTCCTGAACTTATAACAGCTGATAATTTTCCTCTTTTTCCATTTACAGATCAATTTAATTTTGGTATTGAGGTTAACCCTGCAAACAAAATTGCTTATTCCAGTGATATCAATATACCTGTTCCAGGATGGGGTAATTGGGACATGGATAGTACACTTTATACAGGACATATCAATACTGATACAAGAGTTGGAGCAATGGTAAAACCTACTAATAGATTAAATATTAAACCAGAAACATTAGCATTACTTGGACAAAATCCTGCCTTTAGGGCGGCGAGAAGTAAATTTTTTTAACTTTCATTTGTAATTTTATATTTTTTTTTCAGAAAATGCCCAAGAAGTATTAGTAGGCAAGCTTCCATATAACTATATGCCTCTACGTTGTAAACCACCATATTGTAATCCATTTGTGTCATTTGTTGCAGCAGGAAGTGAATTTGAAGAAGGTGATGATACATTCTTTATTGGAGGTCTTGATTTTCCTGTACCTATTGGTCCATTTGGACAAGGGGTAAGATTTCCTTTATCAGGTGTTGTTGAATATGGTACATCTCCTGTTTCATATATGCATGGAAATGCCTATAATCCATCATCACCATTCGATTTTACAAAAATTGACAATGTTCGGAGAAGTCCATCAAAATACACCAATGATAAATTAGATTCTACCAAGATTAATTGAAGACAAAAAAAAAAGAGAAAATAAAGAAATTTCTATCGAAAATGTACTTAATATAAACATTTTATTCTCGAAGTAATTAAATTATTTAAGATAAGATAAATATAGATATCCTAATAAATTAGATCAAATAGAAAATATGTCAAATGGTTAATAAACATATTTTAACATTTTATTTAACTTTATTCTAATTATTTAATAACGTAATGTTTCTATTAATTAATATTCTATTAATATTTTTTCCCAAATCCATATCACAGATAATAGGATCACAGGAACCACATGTAGTAAATGGAGATATTAAAACTCAACAATTCCCAGAACTAATAACAGCAGATAATTTCCCTCTTTTCCCATTTACAGATCAATTTAACTACGGCATTGAGATAAATCCTGCAAACAAAGTTGCTTTGGCAAGTGATATTAATATCCCAGTTCCAGGATGGGGTAACTGGGATTTAGATGCTAATTTATATACAGGACACATTAATACAGATACAAGAGTTGGTGTTCAAGTAAGACCAACGAACAAACTTGGTATTAAGCCTGAAACATTAGTTTTATTGGGTCAATCTCCGGCATTTAGAGCTGCAAGAAGTAAATTGACTTTATTTAATTTATAAATTTAATATTTTATTTTTTTACAGAAAATGCTAAGGAAGTATTGGTAGGGAAAATGCCATATAATTATATGCCTTCAAAGTGTAAACCACCATATTGTAACCCATTTGTACATTTTGTGACGGCTGGTGTCGAAGTTGAGGAAGGTGATGATACATTCTTTATTGGTGGTATAGATTTTCCTGTACCTATTGGACCAAATGGACAGGGTGTAAGATTTCCATTATCTGGAGCATTTGAACAAGGTACCTCACCATTTGCTTATGTTCATGCTCATGCCTATAACCCATCAACACCATTTGACTTCACAAAAATTGATAATGTCCGTAAAAGTCCTTCAAAAAAATTTCTGGTCGATAAAAAGAAGGAGGAAGTAGAAGAGAATAATAAATATCATGCATCGAGTATTAAATTACGTAAAAAACGTCAAATAAATATAAATAATTTAAGGAATCTTCCTAAATATTATTATCTTTACTATTAAAAAAATTATATTTGATTCATTTTTTATTTCGTAAACTGACATATTGTACTGTTTTAAAGGAAATAATAAAGTGCAGAAACATTTTTTTTGTAAAATGAAAGGGCACCATTTTTATAAATTCACAAAAAGAACTTGGTAAATTATAATTTCTAAAAAAGTTTTTACAAAGTGGTTTTTAAATTTTTTATTCAAATAAGGACAATAAAAAATATCAAAAGTACATATTTATTGTTGAATTATAGATTATATATTAAAAATAAATTAAATGATCTTAAATTATCTTTCACACTAATATATAGTTTTTTTTTATACTTCTATCAAGTCTCCCATTTTTTCTTAAGTACAAAGCCCATAATTCTTTTTTTTGTACAAAGAAAAGATATAATAAAAATATACATGAAAAGATTTGTAAAAATAGAATCATTTCAATGTCTAATGGGAATTTAATATATAGTAAAAAGAGATGGTCAAAAATTTTAGGGAGAATATTTCAAATTTAGAGTTAGTTAAATGTTTTCTATCAACTTTATTTTTCTATACAAACATAATTTGTGTTGATAAAACGATAAATGATTTTAGAATTGAAATAATTTGTATAAAAATTAATTTTTTAAGATTATTTTCTCTGTAAATTAATTATCTAGACTATTAATGGATAAAATATGGAAAATAAAATTAACTTTATGTCTATCTCTTTTTTTATTGTATGTTACAATTTTCACTCATCCTTTCTTATTAAAAGCTTCCCTTATCTATACATAAAAGATTATTTTATCATTTATTTTATCTTTCCACTATCACAATTTTATGTTTAGCTTCTTACTAACATAATTATAATCTAATTCATTCTTTGGATTTTCTTAGAAATAGAATTTTACCATTATTTCCATCAATTAATTTTGGTACTTAATATTTGATGTTTCATTGAAGAATTTCATAACTATAACCATTTATTTTTTTTAATGAAAATTATTTTTATAAATATCATACTAACCATTTGTTGGTATAAATTTGAGTTATTAAGAAAGAAATTTTTCTCCTTTTTAATTATTTATTAAATATTTTTTGCAAAATAAATTCTTCCCATCTACTTCAAAAATATCATGTGTTTAAATTTTTTAAAAATCTACAACTATATGATTATTTTTTTAAAAATAAATTTAATAGGAGTTAATTATTAAGTGCAGATTATTATATGCTACAAAATTTTTTTATCTTTTATTCCTTATTATTCATCTCATTATCTTTTTTAATAATATTTATTTTCATTTATTCTGATAAAAGATAAATAAATTAACTTGAATTTATCTTTGTTAATTCAAGACTATAAATTTTAACTGTTTTAATTGCCTCCCATTCTCTAATTTTGTCCCTGAATTGGCCTTTCTCGAAGATGTCATAACATCAAAGAAAAAAAAATGTCTCAATGTACAGAAAAATTGTAAAAAAAAAGTATTTAAATTGATGGTTGATGAAGTGATTCTAAAAAGTATTTTAGATGAACAAATAGAGAGAGAAACTTTACTTTGAAATATTCCTTAAACAATATTTACACTAATTTTAGGACCATAATTACTTCCCTTTCATTTTTTAAATATTAAATTTCATGCTCTTAAATAACTTCCATTTTTACTATACTTTAAAGCGTTTCATTTATTTAGTTATTCTTTTAAAATAACTTTTTAAAATAGTTCCCATATTAAAACAAAAAACAAAAATATAACAGAATATTTAAACTTTTGTTTTATTATTTATGGAAAAAAAATTCTATATATCTTCTAACTGTACAATTGTTATTAAAATAATATTTTTTTACATTAACAAATTGAAATATTACTTTTATATGTTATATCCTTAAAAGGCTTGAAGGAACGAGAAGTGAATATTATTAAATTGCAGAACTATATATTATGAAAATTTTGTGTTTCAAATTGGTATATATTTTATCTACCTTTTATGGTATTATTAAACATACATATATGTTTACACATTTTTTTAAAAAATTATTTATTATGACTGCAATTTTAAATATTTATTGACTTTTTTGAAAATAATATTAAATTTTTAATAAAAAAAATAGTTGATGAAATTTTTATGAGGTTTATATTGTTAATAAGTACACAATATTGGTAGATATAATTAATTTAATTATTTAATCATTTATCATTTTTTTGTATATTATGTAATTATATATAACTGAAGGTTATTTTGTGACGGAATGAGTGTACTTAGATTATCATTTTAATTTAGTTATTTAATCTCTTAAATGATATATTTAAAGATATTTATAAACAAAAAATCTTTAACAAAATTATTTTATTTAACCTGTAATTAATTTTTTAGTATTTTTCACATGTTCTCATATGTGTATGATTATTTAGACTAGGATTAGATAGATGTTGTACTTTACTAAAGTGATGATACTTTTTTGATCATATTAAAAAAAAACATTTCATTCCTAATCATTTAGCTTCCTCCTAACAATTATATTTTATATTTTTTATATTTGATATATTTTTTTAACCATTAATGTATTTGCACTTATTTTGTTGTTTGATTTTTATATAACAACAGTTTTTAGGAAAGATAAAATCAAGAATGTGTACTTTTAGTGGACTTCGATTATCTTTCTTACGAAAAATTATATAAATTTTCCAAAATGCATAAAAAAATAAATAACATTATAATCTAATGATATTCCCATGATATAATAATTATTATTTAAACTTAAAAATTACTAAATACGGAATTAAATTTATAATTCAGTTGTGTAATAAAAAGTTAATTTAATATATCCTTTTACCCAAAAGGCATGCATATATAATTGATATTGTAGTAAATATTAAACCGTTTAATTGAAATGTCATTAAAAAAAGTTAAAATAATAGTTGACAAATTTGATATAAGTGTGAAGTAGATTAAAGTATTTTGTGATAAGATAAATATTAGCATTGGTAACAATTTCTATGAAGTTGTATAAATGTGTTAGTTAAAAAAAGGAAAAATATTTATTGGAAGATATCTTTATATTTTTGAAAATGCATATTTGGTGTGCAAATTTATTCTTTTTCATAATTTATTATTTTGAAGTGAAAAATTGATATAAAAAGATGATTGGACTAAAAGTGTTTCCTAACTCCAACTTTTTTAAATTATATTATTAATATTATACGTTGAGTGACATAATGTTATATCTCTCTTTATTTTATTGAAAAGGAGGAATAAAACTTCTTGACATTATGAGTAAAAAGACCCTACTGTTGACATTAGTATATTACTCTATACCCAAATAAATTCTATCCCTCAAGTTATAAACCTTTTAAATTACTTCTACAATATTCTTTCTAATAACAAAATTAGGTAAAATTTGATTTTTTCACTCATGTTTTACTACTTTATTTTTATATCATATCTTTAAAAGCATATACATAAATTTTTTTGTAATTCATAAGAAATTTTCTATAAATTATTTTTAATTTTAAACTTTTTACCAGCTAACATTATGCATTATGAAAGATAAAATTTATATATTCAAACATTTTTTGAAACAATTTTTATTTTTTCTTTTATTACAATATTTCAACCATAACTATAATTGAAATGTTTATAATTAACAAAGCACATTTCATTTGAATGACAGAGATTTTACTTTTTTTAAATTCACAAAAACACACATGAACATTTATTTTATTAACTTTTAAAAAATCTTTTATCACACGTCAAAAAAGATTTTTATAGAGGTTTCAAAACAATTGTAAAATAAGTATATCTAAATTTCAGAATGGAATTTTTTTATGCAAAAGCTATCAAAAACTTATATATAATAACTGCATTATTTCTTTTTTCTCGATAAAATACAATTTGTTTTATCACTCTTGTTACACTCTTTGTTTCGTATTAATTTTAAATCCTCACGCTTTCCCTCTCTCTCAGCCTAACTCTTTTATCATTATCTTTCTTTAAAAGCATATTTTTATAAAACAACCATTTCAGACTAAAAATCTTTAATTAATAATCTATCCTAATAAAAATTTTTTCTTTTCATCTTACAAGACATAATAATTGCCAATTTGTGAAGGAGTATTTTTAGGTTTACACATATCTGTAAACACAATTCAATTTCCTTGCATACCCTCTTCAAACAGATTCTTGATTTTTGTCTCTAAAATTGCCTTTGTTAATAACGGTCCTACTATAACTTTAATGTAAAAATATTTTTTTTTCAAATTACTCCCTCTTTTTAATTTTATCTTTTCCTTAAAAAAACTATATATAGATTTTGAAAACCTATAAATATACATCCTTTCTCTATCAAAATGTTTCTTCAAAGATTACATTTTCTAAACTAGTTTTTAATAAAAAATAGAAACTTATTTTTACCATAATAACAAATGTACAAAAATAAAAGTAAAAACATTTTTTTTATTTTGTACAGTAACAAATTCCTCAAAAACTAATCTTTAACCTCTTTAATTTTTATTAATAATTATTACCTGAAAATATAAAACAAGATGATTTAAAATTATTATAGGTAAATATTTATTATTTAAAAACAATTTATGCCTATTTTTACTATCCCGATTTTAAATAAAAAATTATAATGGATAGTTTAAGATAAATATCAATATTTTTGAGCATATCATTGAGTTTTACATATTATTTTGTTTTTCAAAAACACTTTACATTATATTTTTATTAATAATTTATTTATTGAACTGATAATAACATATAAGTACTTTATATTTTTGTTCTATACATAAAAAAGTTTATTATCATAAAAGTTTAAGTGTTTTGTGAAGTTTGAGTAAGATAAACATATACAAAAATAAGATACATATTTGAAAATGTCATTTTGAAAGAAGAAATATTGATAAAGTGGGTTTCATTTTTGTTTATTAGAAATAATCCACTAAAATAAATAATTTCCTAAATTTTATTCTTAAACATAATTTTTTTATATTCAAAAAAGGGCACTTTGTTTCTGAGAAACGACATCTTTATGGCGTTGGTAATTTTGCTTTTAATCAAAGATTATTATGTGTTTATTTCATTCACCTAATATATATCAGCACCTTTATCTTCAGTAGTAGTAGAATAAATATTTATGTATCCATATTAATATTTATATTTATTTCATTTATAATAAGCTTATTGAAAATAGTATAATAGAGAATATATTTTTTTATCAACGTTACTCATAATTAATGAAAATGACAAAAAAGGTTAGTCACACCATACTACGTTTTATATATAAATCAATCTCTTTTTAGCTCTCAATTTTATTAACAAATATTTATGTTATTGTTTTAAAAAGTATCATTGTATTAGTGAAAAAAAAATTGTATGTAAAAATAACCATTGAAGTTAAAACAATATAAAACCAATAGGTGCTCTATTTTTACAAATAATATTTTTATGTTGTTATTTTATTTTCTTTAAAATTATTTCTTTTATTTTTAAAAAATTATTAAGTTTAACAATAAAAGATAGATTTATTACTAGAGTCTGTTAATTTTGGATTTTTACAAAACAAATTATTTTTTAAGCATAGTTGTTTTTTTTTTTATTTTTTTAGTTAAAGTTTATTGTTTCAAAGTACTCCTTTTTACGGTTATATAAATATTGTATCTAAAATCACCATATAGGTCAAAATAAATATAATTTTTACAATGGTACTTATTAAAAGAATTAAAAACAGTTTAAATATGCTTTCTGTGTGGTGTAATAAAAGTTATTACACAACGGATACTTTAATATTTTTTCTAAAAGTATTTCATTAAAATGTTAATAAATATGCTACTGCATCACTTTTTTATTTTTCGAAATAAATGTTCTTGAAATGTTTTTTGCATTTATCGAGATTGCTTTAAAAAACAAATTTTTTAAAAAGCCAAAATTTTTAATTATCTAAATGTTTTTTAGATAAAAATTCTACTATCTATTTATGAATAATTTCAAATATTTACTATTGTAAAAAACAAACAAATTTAAAATGTCTCAATCTGCCAAAACAACTTTTTACAGCATACCTAGTGTTACATCTGTATCAGGATTTTTGAGTGATAGAAGCTCATTAAACAATTCAAATTGCTCACAAGATAGTATACAATATAATGCCAATAATGGTGATAAAAATTTACCATCATCAAGTAATAAATCAAGTACAGATGGTAATCCATCTCCTGTCACCAAATTAGATCCCTTTAGCAATAGGTAAAATTAAATTTTTTTTATATAAAAAATGTTTCAGGCCCCATTTACGAAGTTCACTAAGACATCACACCTCCAGAGCATCAAAATCACCTGGTAGGAAGACCGTCAGTTTCTTCAGTGTGAATTCTGATAAAAAGGTTTCTAATGTAAATGATTGTCTCCAAATCATGCAAAATGGTACAGAAATGATAAAAATTAGAACACATGTAAGGCAATTTAAAAGGTTTTTTTCATTAGATACCGATTGTGCTTATATTCGTTGGCAACCATCCAATAAGAAGCCTCATAAAGCGCGATGTAAGTTTGAAAATTGATATTCTATAAAAAAATTTATATCTATCACAAGTTATTATCTAGAATTAAGCTGTTTACTATAATTCTGTATATATCACATTTCAACATTAAACACATTAAAAATTCATATTGATAATAATTTTATTGTGTGGCTATGATAAAAAAATATCGAAAACATATAAAATAATATTTTCGAATGACTTTAGTAAAAGTTTTAAAATTACACGTAATTATAATGTATTATTATTTAGTGGTGTTATAAAAATAAGCAGATTGAATATTATAAACTTTTCGGTATAGCGCACAAAATATTCATTAAATAATGTTGACAACTTCGAATTGATTTTGTAAAAAACTATGATGTTTGTACATATTATTTATAAACAAAAACCAATGAATGATACTATCAGTAACAGCTATAAGTAAATAAAACATCTAAATCTACCCTAATATGCAATTATTGTAGGAGACTTACAAAAATAGACAATAAATGTCATTTTTATCAATAATTATCACTATAACATGTCAGATAAAACTAAAAAGATAGGGGACACCCGGGATTGAACCGGGGACCATATGATCTGCAGTCACATGCTCTACCACTGAGCTATATCCCCGACGTTCAGGTGTTCTAAGTATTTTTCCACTATTGTCAGGGGATTTCTCAACTGGTACTTTTATAAAAATTTTTTAGAAATTCTATAATTTTTTAATATATTCAATATATACTCGTTTTTATGATATTTGGCCTTGTTATTTATTTTATTTTTCCTCTTATATCGATAATTTTCAATATTATATTAATGATCTTAAACGTTGTTGACTTAGAAAAGTTTATAATAATTACTATGTGAATTATCAATTGATACTACAGTAGTAAATTTAATTATTCACAGATTAACTAATTCAAATTACTACAAAAAGTTTTATAAACAAATAAAATGAATGACTTTTAACAGTTTGTTTGACTTTGAATTTATAAAACAATTGTTTGTTAATTTTATGAAATATCTTTTATTTTAATTTATATCATCTTATAAATAACCTTTTCTTTACTTAAATAATTTTTCCTACTTGAAAAAATATTTTCAATTGTATATGAAATGTTTTTTTTCTAGAAAAAAAATTTTAATGAATCTAATTGTTATATAGGAAAAATAATCTATTGTTTAAAATATAATTTTTGAGAAAATAAAAAAATGTTTTATTAAATTGTTTAGAAAAATTAATGTAAATGGCATATAAAAGAATTTTAAAAAATATAATAACATACCTTTATATAATTATATTTTAGTGTCCGTTGAATCAATAAAAGAAATACGTGTAGGAAGGAATACAGAATATTTCCGAGGATTAGAAAATCAGTTGCAGGATGTACAAGAGGATTGTATACTTTCAATAATTCATGGAGATAATTACGAATGCTTAGATTTAATAGCACTATCAGCTGAAGATGCCAATATCTGGGTCACAGGACTTCTATATTTAACTTCTAGTACAAGAATTAAATGTCTCCCCAACAATGTTATAGGTCCAAGATGTACATTAAGAGAAAGGTGGCTTCAATCAGTATTTATAAAAGCTGATGAAAATAATATAGGTTTTTTGAATGAAAAAACTACAATAAAATACTTAAGAATATTGAATGATAAAATCGCAGTTTCTAGAATTAAACAAAAACTAAAAGAAGTCATAGTATCACAGGAAGAAGAATTTCGTGGGCGTATAAGTATGGGAGAATTTGTTGATATATATAAAGATTTAGCAACACGACCAGAGATATATTTCTTAATGGTTAGATATGCTAATAAAGACTATTTAACAGTTGAAGATTTACAATTGTTTTTGGAGACAGAACAGGGTGTTACTGAAGCTACAAATGAGATATGTGAAGAAATTATAACAAAATATGAACCTTCAGATGAGGGAAGGTTAAATTTACTTATGACTGTTGATGGTTTTAGTAATTTTTTGCTTAGCAAAGAATCATCTGTCTTTGATCCAGCACATTTGAAAGTTTGTGACGAAATGGATCATCCATTTAATCATTATTTCATTGCTGCATCTCATAATACTTACATGGTAGAAGATCAACTTAAAGGACCAAGTAGTGTTGACGGTTATATAAGTGCTTTAAAAAGAGGTTGTCGTTTCATTGAATTAGATTTATGGGATCCTTTAGAGATTGAGGAGGATGCACAACCAATGATACATAATGGACCGATAGCTTCTTGTAGATTACCATTATCTTCAGCTTTACGAGTAATAAAAGACTTAGCATTTGAAGTGTCAAAATATCCTTTATTTATAAGACTTGAAATTCATATGTCTCTACAATGGCAGCGTATGGCATATGAAATGATTACAGAAACATTAAGAGATTTAATATATAAGCCAACAGAAGATGTCAAAGATTGGACTGATGAAAAAAATGTACCTTCACCACATAAATTTCAAAAAAAAATTCTTTTTGTTGGTAAAAAATCCGATACTATCTGTGATGTTGGAGAGGTTAGTGAAGAGGATGAAGCTGAAGAGATGCATCAAGCTACTGGTAATACTAAAAGAAGTCATAAAAAGAAAATATATATTTTAAAGGAATTTTCTGATTTAATACCTAATTTTTTACAATCATACTTGGTTACAGATTCAAGTTTACTTTCTAATAATGAATTAAATAAAAAAAATCACCTTCTATCTATAAATGAAGGAGATTGCCTGAGGATAATGCAAAATTATCCCTCTGACTTGATACAAGTAACAAAAGATTTTTTGGTACGTGTAGTTCCAGATCCATTAAGAATAGATAGTTCAAATATGAATCCACAAGAATTTTGGAATTTTGCTGTTAGTCTGGTGTCAATTAATTATCAGACACCAGGCTTGCATTACGATCTTCAGGAAGGAAGGTTTTCATCAAATGGATGTTGTGGATATGTCTTGAAACCTTCTACTATGAGAGAAGATTTATTTGCACCGGATGAACGACTAGCATATTGTACACAAATACTTCATTTACGGATACTCTCTGGTCAACAATTACCACGACCTCGTGGTTCAAATGTTAAATCAGATTCGGCGGATCCTTTTGTAGTTGTGGAAGTATTTGGTATCCCATTAGATTGTGCAGAGGAAAGAACAAAGACAGTAAGAAATGAAAGTAAGTTTTCTTTTTAATAATTTTTCTTTTATGATCTCTTTTTACAAGAAACAATTTTTTTTATTATATTATATCATTTTTATCTATATAAAGAAAGATGTTTAACTCCCCAAAGAAATAAAGATAAAAGATCTTATATATTAGTAGAGAAAAGTTAATTCTTTATAATACCAAAAATGTAATAAAATTTTTCATTTGTACATTTTGTCTTTTTAAAATATAATATAAAATAAATTTAACAATAAATAATAAATATTTATTCTTTTAGGTGCTAATCCAAATTTTGACGAGTCATTGCAATTTCAAATTAGTGTCCCGGAATTGGCATTAATTAGATTTTTAGTGTTGGATGACGATTTTATTGGAGACGATTTTATAGGACAATATACAATCCCATTTGAATGCCTTCAAAGTGGTAAGCATTTTTAATTTAATTTAATTTTTTATTATATTATATTTTTAAGGATACCGTCATATCCCATTACTAAATAACGAAGGAGATCCAATTGAAAATTGTTCATTATTTGTACATATTGCTATAACTAATCGTCGAGGTGGAGGAAAAGCCAAAAAACGAGGAATGTCTGTTAAAAGGAAAACTGCTAAAGTACAAACTGGTATGAAACTTGTTGGTATTAAAAGTGTTGATGAACTTTTTAAGTCAGCAATACTTCCTCTTATTGAATCTATTGAAATGAGAAATAAAATGGAGACAGCTTTAATTGAATGGCAAGAACAATGCGGTTTAAGTGCAACTGGTTCAATAAGACAAGGACTTCGTTTAATGTATTCAAGAATTTGTTCTCTCAATTCATCTGGTACGACAATAGATTCACCACAACCATCGACAAGATTATTTCATAAAGATGGTAATACTATGTCAAAGAATCAAGGAAATATTTCATTTTATATTCAACCAACAGCTAATGGTTGTCCATTAATTATACGTACTGGAAATATCCCAGATAGTTTAACAAAAACATTTGTATTGATGGAATGTCTTTTCGAAAAATGCTCTATTATATTAAATAAAACAGAAAGTCTTTTAAATAAAATAGAAGATGCAACCAAAAAAATTAGTGAATGCTATGAGGAGCTACCAGATTTGTGCGTTCAAGCAGGTCTTCGTAGTCAAAAAGCAACGAGAGCTACTGAAAATTTTGCATGGAATGTCAGGCTCCTTAAAAGTCAATTAGCTTCAATGCATAAATCACAAATTGAAGCAAGTGATATATTTACTCAAGTTTTTGATACGGCAAGATTGTTAGGTATCCTAAAAACTAATGATGATGAAAATACTGATAAAGAAATTGTTAATAAATTGAGTAACGATTTAGATGAAGGAATCAATGATGTACATTTATAAACTAATTTAAACGATTATTGTTTGCTATTTACTATTATATATAATAAAAACTAAGATTTCTATTTAAAATATAATATAAATAAACTTTGCATTTAATTGTTTTATTATAAATTTTTTAGAAATAAAATTGCTTAGTTAAATATGTAAACATCTAATAACTTTTGCAATTTTTTATGGATACTATTGTTTCCATATTTACGTAATGTTCAATCCTCTTAATGAGCAAAACCGTAATAATTAAACAGGTATATTAAATTAATTATCTGTACAAAACAATCTTTTTTAAAAAATATGATTCACTCACGAAAATTGAAAAAATACCAAAATTTAAAAATTTATTATCAAATACTTCAATATAATATTTTTATTTAAATATAAAAAATACATTTCTTAATAAATAACATATAGTAACAAAATTTTTGTCATGTTTACAACTTCAAAACTTTTAAAATTAATAAAAAAATTAATTTCTTTTCCACCATAAATCTAGGTACTTAATCATATACCAGTTACAGTTAAAAAAATCTTTCTACTAATCTCTTGTGAATTTTCCTCCTGCTACATTTCTTTTATTTTAATTTCAAGAAAAATTAATATATTATTTTTATCATTCGTTTTTTATATAAAAAAATAAAGGAAATATTAAATCACTAGAGAGATGGAACTTAAAATAAAGACTATATCTACTACAAATTCTTAAGATATGATATCAATAAATGGCGATAAAAAGATTATGGATTTTAATTATATAAAGTAAATATTCTTCTTTTAAAATAAAGAACTGTACTAAATTCTTGGGATAGAAGATTTTGTTAAATGCTTTTAGAATTATGTTTAAGAGTACTTAAAAGGATATTGACAATATTTTTTATAAAATTCACAAAAAATACTTTAAATAATTTTATTTCTTATGTTTATTAATTATTTTAAAAGAAATATGTCACTAATACCTTTAAAAAACTGTGTTAATTTACCGTAGGGAGATTCTTTTTAAAAAAAATATTTTAAAAAATAAACCAAAAAATAATTCATGCTCATTAAAAATAACAAAAAATATACAAAATTTGACAGTCACCATCTGAATGATATTAACATTTTAAAAAGACCCCAAAACCTATTTTTAAAAAAATTTTCTTGAGTTGTCACTGGAGGTGACAAATTGGAGACCACAACTACTTTTTACAATTTTGACTGACGATAATCAAACAATTTTCGGTGACGTCATAAATTGATTCTCATATGGAAATAGCATAAATAAAATTTTGTATATCGTCTTTACGCGCCATCTCTATATGTTTTTACTTGACATACTGGGGAGTAAATACTTTCTGATATCCTAAAAAATTTTTGTTAATTCTACCGAATAAATGTTTAAAATGGCTTCTAACGCTAAAAAAGAACAAAATTTAAAAGCACAATACATCGATGGCAGCATGAAATTAACATTAAGCCGTAGTAAACGTGTTGATGCTTATAACACATTATCAGAAAAACAAAACTTTTTGTACAAAGAGTTACCAGGAGAATTGGCTGATGCCGTTATTGATCAGATCACAAAGGAACATGTAAGTCTATCATGAAAATAATAATTCTTCATTCCATAGGAACTTAAAATGTCGATGAGATTTAATAAGAAACTACAAGAAGAACAAGAGCATTTATCAAAGGGAATTGAAACCCTTCAAAACGAGAAAAGGACCTTCGAAAATAATGTCGAGGAATCTAACAAGCGTATTACCAGTCTTGCAGGTACACTAGGTGGAATAAATGAAGGAATTAAGAAATTGGAAGAACAAAACATAAAAATAACAGAGGAACTTAGAAACAAAGTCCAAATAGCAATGAATATCCTTCAACCTCAAAACCCAAAAATTATCATGTAAATATTGCTTCAATAATAAATTTTTGGCTTTAACATTTCAAATTTATAAAAGCATTATTTTATAAACAATTTTATCTTACAAAGTTTATATTAAACTAACATAAGTGGTCGCATACTAGCTTATAGTAAAATTTGCTTTCTATGGTATATTTTCTCCCTAGATTTCATTAAATAAACACTGCTGTCTGTAATATTATTTCAACAAAAATTACTTAGATATCTTATCCATATCTAGTAAATATGATTTGTGTATGAGAAGTGCGTAAAAAAAAATTTAAAAATATCGGAATTAATATGGTACTGGTAAAGTACTCTATTTTACTGGTAATTCAATCCTTAAAGAGTTTTTATTTAAAGTATCTATAAATGGCATATTTTCCCCTAATTTGAATATAATAACATCTGAATACATTTGCGCAATAATTTCATGGTCTAGTACCAGTCAATACTTCACTTATTACAACGTGTCTACGAAGAAGTATAACATGCAGGTTAAAACTTATATTCGTGTTAGGACATACAGTGTTTACATTATTTTAAAAATTATATTATTTTTTTGGGTTTTTTTGTTAATTACATTTGAGTTAGAATAATTTTTTTTACATATAAAGAAGAGTTGTGCGTTTCTAACTGTCTGTCAAAATATTTTTGGTGATAAGCTAATTAGATATTTATTGTCTGTTAATCTTGTTTTTTATATTTTCTTTTATAATTAATGTTTCTTGTTTTTTTTGGATAAGTTTCTTTAATTTTGTTATTTTTAAATTTTATTTCGGAAAAATCGAGTCATTTTCAAATCATAGTTAACTTGCTACTTTATTTAAGGATTAAAATGTGGGTTGGATTAAACTCCCCAGAAATACTGCGCGGAATCTTCAAACACTTCGATGATTTTCATGCAATAGAAGATATTTGTAACAAGTCAGATGAATTCAAAGCAATGTATGATTATGCCCGTCCCAATTCTATTTTGAAGGCAAGCAAGCATTTCTATTTACATGACGATATTTTGTATATGCCTTCACAATATGGAAAACTAGAGTATAATGTTTCAAATAAGCTATTAACACCAATACTCGATAGAAACGATCTTTCCAAGTGGTTGTACATTGAAAAAAAAGATTTTCCCTTTTCAGATACTAGAGAAAATTGCCCAAATTATTCTGAAATGTCAAAGTACCGTGAGCACTATGGAATTTTTTTGTCTGATAGATTTGAATATGATCCAGATAGAGTAACTTATGAAGATATCGTGATGAATGCTGTCCATATAAGCATTCAAATTAATCATCAATTGTGTCATGATAAAATTGTTGATAAAGTTAAAACTTTCTTGGATAATTTTATTGAGTCTCCAAACCTTAAAGGGTTATCAGTTACTTTTGGAGATAATATAATTGTCACAAGTATTTGCAAAGAACGGCTAATTAGATTGCTTTCATCGATATCTAGAAAAGTCGAGATTTTAACTCTTATCTACAACGGTTCTCATGATATGCAAGATATGTTTGATGCTGCATGTAAACCTTTCGCAGAATTAAAAGCCTTATTTATAAGAAGCGATGCAAAGTATAATGGAAAAGGATGTATTAGATTTGAAAGTATAAAACATTTAAAGTCCCTTGAACTTATCTCTATTTCCGGTAGTTATATTTTTGATTTAATAATGAAATCAATTTTGGAGATATCTAGTATAAAATGTATTCACATTGACTATTCATCGCTATGCAAGTACTCTTCTCAGATGGCAGATAGTGATTTATCTAGGACCAATCAAATTATAATGTCGTTAATTAATTGTAGAGATTTTCCAATTATGAAATACTCTTTCAAGATAGTCTCGAATAGACACTGGGGTAAGAATGTCTATCATGATTTAAGTATCTCATGCTTACAAACAATTGATGTCGTTCAAAAGTATTTTTCCTATCTTGATCAGGAATAGAGAATTATAATCTTTTTTAAGACAGAAAAGCCTTCTATTATGCATTAATTTTTAATAAGTTGTATATTTAATAAGTTTTAAACGTTAGTAAAGTTTTATTAAGAATTATTTTTGAGTTGTTATTATAAAATAAATGTACATATAGAGTTGTTATTAATTATCAGAAATGCAAATACCATCTAGTGGAGATTGTTTATCAGGGCATTCAATTTCTATAATGAAAAAAGTAATTAAAAATAAATAATTAATTAATTTCCTTACCACATGAATAAACATTTTGTCCATTGTCATCATACGTTACAAGTACATGATCTTCATCACAAAGTGGAACATCAGATTTTGGAGGTAATATTATATTTGGAGTATCCATATAAATACCTGAAAATATTTTTGTTTCACTCCTACAACATTGATCTTTTACACAAACATAATTCTTAGGACATGGTTTCTTATTTGAGCACGATATAATAGATTTTGTATTTTTATCCAGAAGGGGCATTATTTCATTTCTGCATTTGGATCCTTCCATTGTTATTGTAGTATTGTTTTTCTTATTTTTTATCAAAACCTTTTTCTTTACTATTTTTTTGTTTCCAGTTCCTTTACTATCAACGGTTGAACAACAAACATAATCATTTATCAATGATGATTTTAGACATATTGAACCATTTGGGCACGTCTTTCTATGACATAATAATGCTTTTGAATTTGCTAATAATACGGGTATTCTGTTATTGTTGATTCCACATATATTTGTTATACATCTCTTCTTGTATCCTGCTGTATTTTTTGGACAATAACATAAATTATTTATACAACTTGCTCCATTAATACATTGGTTATCAATTTCGCATTTATCTCCAACAATAGCCTTTTTATAACATTTATTATCTAGTTTAATTTCATTTGTTTTACATATCAAAGATTCATCATCATACTCCACCTCGTACTCAAAGAATTCTTCGTCATCTACCTCCTCCAACATATCAACACATTTTCCATTTCTTTCTATTTTATTTGAGGGACAAGAACATTTCTTGTTGATACATTCTGTTGTTTCTGGACATTGAATTGTTTTTAAGCATTTGTCCCCTATTACTCTAGGTGCACATTTTCTGTTTTTAATTGTTTCTTTTATATCACATTTTTTAATTTTCCTTTTTGGTGGAATATTTAGTGGAGGTAAAGTAACATTTGCTAAAGCTAGTAACCTAGATTGCTTTCTTAAGATATCTTGATCTTGAAATAATTGCCCTTTCTGTTGTTACTAACACAGGATTCATAGCTACATTCATCAACGCACTTTTTTTGTTGGAAAAATCATCTTCGGTACCTGTACAACAAATATTTTTTCCCTTATTACCAACACTTTTACAAACAAATCCCTCTGGACAATCATTCAAAAATCCCATTTTACATTCTTTAGGTGATCCTGTTATATCAATATACCCAACACTATCTCCAGGACATTCACTTTTATTTCCACAACAGATATACTTATTCGAACCATACTGATTAGTATTTACAAATTGACAAAAATATCCCAGAGGACATGAATTAGGGATAGAGGAACTACAAAATTCAGGAGACTTTGTTGTCTTATTTATAAATGCAACCTGAAAATTTGGACATCCATAATTACTAGATTCTTCCATACTTTCAAAGATAGGTTCCTTACCACAACATTGATACTTATCTTTTCCCCATTGACAAGTATATGATTTTGGACATAGATTGTTTTGAATATTAAATGGATCACATTCAACAACTTTATAATTTTTCATGTAAGCATACTGGTTTGGTGGACATCCATCCGAAACAGCCGTAATTTCTCCTTTACAACAATAACCAGTAGACGAATCTGGTGTAGTCCTTTGACATGAATACCCTCCAGGACATCCAACAAATGCTCCTGGTGTACATGATCTTGGCATCTGACTACTCTCTTCAATATAAAAATCACCCTTATTAGGACATACGTAATTACTAGAACAACAATATCCTTGTAAAGCACCTGGTACAGAAGTTTGACAACTATACCCATTTGGACATTGATTACTACCACCGTTAACATGACACCTTATAGGATTCTTATTCGAATTATCCCTAGCTACAGCCTTTCCAGAAGGACACAATTCACCACTTATACTACTGCAACAATAATACCTATTCTTCAAAGGATTAAATCTACACAAATAATTTGCTGGACATGAACCTTCAACATTAACAAGGCACTCTCTAACACTCATATCAGCTGCATTAACGAAAGCCTTCTCCCCATCAGGACATACACCCATACTTGAAGCTCCACAACATACTGCAGATTGTGTTAATTGATCAAAGAGGCATTGGAAATTTGTGGGGCATGTGTTTGTTAGAGCTGTATTACATTCGTATGGAAGATTTGTGTTTGGATTTATGTAAACAATATCACCAGGGGAACAGGCTGATGAGTAGCAGAAGTTTCTACATTGTTCTATTGATGGCCAATTGTTTAGGTTTCCGTTACATCCGTTGTAACTGAATTTGGCACATTCTTTGGTAACGATATTGAAATAATATCTTGTTAAAGGCATTTTTGTACATAAGGTACCTTGTTGTGGGGGCATGGAGCAGATATATGATTTCGATGGACAACACCTCTGAACAACATTACCATTAGAATTTAATGTAACACATTCATGAGTATCAATACATTTATTTGAATTTGAACATGTTATAAGTTGATTTGTTGAGACATCTCTTAATGGTTGACCACCATGGGGGCAGACAATGCCACAATACTCCTCACATGCTTCAAGCTTAAATAATTTTAATAGATAATTAAAAAATATTTAAAACTTACAGTTTGGAAATTATTAGAATTACCATCACAACCCAAATATTGAAAAGCTTCACAACTATTTTTATTAGGATTGAAATAATATTTAAACGATGTCCCAGCTCCACATTGAACACCCTTATCACTATTAAGACTACATGTATAACTTTTTGTTGGACAACACCCATATGAATTACCATCAAAATAACAATAATAATTTGGTGGACATTGTTGATCACTATGTTTCGATGAACAAGTAAAAAAATTACCATTAACATCTCTATGTGCTTTACCTTGTAGACATTTTGGTTCCAAAGCAATATTTCTACATGTTTGTTGACATAATGGTAGTGAATCAAAATTGTTATCATTACCATTACAACCACTATACTCAAATATTTGACATTGCCTCATTTCGATGTTGTACCAATATTTTCTAACGGAATTCTTGCACTCTCCGGGGCGTTTAGGTTGACTACAGATATTTTGGGCTGTTGGACAACAAACTCTGTGTGTTGTATCGCAGACATGTGATGAGGGACAGTCTGTACTGCTTTCACATTTTTGCCATTCCTCACCAACCATTAATGGATTTCCAAATGGACACATTAACCTGGAACAATAATTTTCACAATCAAATTTGGTTATAAAATTATTAAAGTTTCCTAAACCATCATATAAGAAGTTTACACACTTCCCTAAATTAGGATCATAATAATATCTTGTAGCAGTCTTTGATCCATGTATCAAAACGCCCCTATCAGACATCCCTAAAGGTTTAACAAAATGTGGTCTACCGCCAAGAGGTGAACATATATTCGAAATAGAGGGACAACATGCTTGCGTTGATCCAACTAAAGTGCATTTAAATTCCCCGGAACACGTTGATGATTGCATGCAATTAGTTATTGGTGTATCCTCAAATATCGTATGTTTTGATGTATAATATTGAGTAGGTCCCCTTTTACATGAACCACAATAAGTTTCACAGTGTTCTTGAGTTTTAAAGTTATTTGGACTGACATTTTCACCACTGTTTGGATCCCACATAAATTGACTACATGCTCCTGAGATTGAGTTATAATACCATCGTGGTACTGATGGTTCGTTTCCTTGTTCCATTGGTTGGATACAGACAAATGCCCTTGATGGACAACATATTCCATTGACTGAAGGTGCATATTCTTTAAATAATTCATTATTTACTAGTGGTGTCTCTAAGCAATCATAGATATCTGCTATATAAATGTCATTTTCACCATCAGGATAGATACACCACGTAGAACCATCTCCACCATTTGAATTATGAACTTCTGTTGATGTTGAGGTACATAGGACAGGCATGTAATTTCCAGGTGATAACGGGTGATTTTTTGAGTTTCCTAAAATCGTTACTGGATTAGGTTCATCATCTAGTGATTCAGGTAAAGGACATGCTGGTGGAACCGATGCTGTTATACATACAGTACCATCTCTAGTTCTTGATGGAACGTATCCCTCTGAACATTCACAAACACCACTAGATGAACACTTTGTGTTCGGCCAAACTACACTGCATTGTTTATCTTCATGACAGCCTGATTGTCCCGGATTCACTTTTGGCCAACAGTATCCGGAAATTGAAACGTAATCTGATAAACATGTACATGAACCAGAGGAGCAGAACATTCCCGATTGGCAATCTGTATTGAATTGACAGATATCACCAGCTCTAGCTCCACCAGATGATCTTTTAACTTTCTTCTTGTATGATGACAATTCTTTATAACAATCATTATTTTTGATATCAAAAATAGCACCATTTTCACAATATTCTAGAAACCACCTCCCATTCAAACAATAAAAATAAGAATTCTCACTTAATTTCACCGAATTTCCCTCAACATTACAATAAAAATTAGGAACCTTAGAACCCTCCACATAACAAACATCATCATTTGTAATCAACTCACATTCATCACATCTAACTCCAGGTTCACAATAACAATCACACTGATACAAGAATATCACCAACAGAAATATAATAGAAATACAACCCATAATAATCTAAAAATAGTCTAAAACAGATTAAATAAAATTTATAAAATATTCGTAAGTAATCATCTAAATATATAAATCAAAAATTGTACTTTTTATAATATATTTAAACATCTTATAAAAAAGATTAAAAATCCTCTAAAAGTAATTAACACCTCTTTAATTAAAATATCTTCATATTGTGTAAATTAAATTTATATTAAAATATTTATAAACAAAAAAATCCTTTTGTACTTGAGTTAATTTTTTCAAGTAATTGGTACCTGGTGCGAGTTGTGTCTTGATGGGTAATTATAAGAAAAATTATTTTTATCATTAATTTTATATTGTATGAGAATAGTTATAAATAGATAAATGATATGTTTAGAAAAAAAAATTATAATTATAATAAGAAGGTAACTGTTTATGTTTAAATTGAACGTTTTGAAAAGGTAAAATGTTATACCTGTAGTATTAATATGTTTATTGAAATGATAATATGTTTAACTACCATAGATGGTACTTATTATTTTTGATATAAACATTAGACTTCTACGGTTGTTTTTGAGTTACAGTCACTCTATACAAATATCTTAAACATAAAAGTACACTAGCTTAACAGATGATAGTATCTTTTCTTCAAGTATAAGATGTCTATTTATTTATAATATATTGATAATTAATGTTATAATTTATCATAAGTTCTTTGTTTGTTTTATTATTAAATTTTTACAAAATAATTATTAAAACAGGATTAACAATAAAAATTTACAAATTAAATTATGGGAGATTAATATGTATAATAGTAGAAATACTTAATAAATTTTAATAATTATTATTTTTAGACTTCTTTTTCTTTAAGTTTTGTAATTTTTCTACACTTCTACAAACACCATGAACTGGAGACATTTTAAGGGGACATGAGGTTTGGCACCGTTGGATTATTTTGTCTTTTACTTGTAATTCTAGAAGTACCATATATGATGGACAGGGAAATGATGAGTGTGGTGGGGCACCAACTACAACATCATTTCCAGATGGCTCACTTTCAGGTATCAATTCCTCAATTAACTCATCATCTCTATCAATTGGAACATATGGAATTGTTCTTTGAGCTTGTTTTACTGATGGAGATACAATTGAATTGAATTGATTAATTAATCTATATGCAGAAAAATCAATTTTATCTTTATCAACTAATAATTTTGTTTGTGGTTTCCTTTTTTTGGAAGTTGATTTAGGTTTACTTAATGAGTTATCCAATTCACAACATATTGTTTTCATTTTATTTAACGTTGATTTTAAACAAGAACTACCTACAGGACATTTCTGAAAATATGAACAAGCTATTGGGTTACCAGTGGTAGGATAAAGTAATGGTGTGCCCTTTATACAAATATTTGCATTTTCTTCTTTTTTATATTGTGTTGATTTAGATGAGGTACCCTTTGAAATGGTTGGTGATATACTACAGCAATGGTATGTTCTATCTCTAACTGTAAAAAGACATTTATAACCAATATGACATGGTCTACCATTCATACATTTTTGAGGTACACCATTACTTATGTAGTGTTTTCTTTTGTTTGGACAAATTTGTTCTACTATTCCTTCATTAGTTTTTTTGTTAGTTTCTACTTTCCTACTCCTCATTGGAACTTTCTTTAATTTTTCTATACCTGGTTGTTTTTGAATAACTTTTTTTCTTTCAGGTTTTATATCTTTTATGTTGATATTCTTTTTACTTGTCCCAAGGACACATTTTCCACCTTTAAATATAAAAAATCTAGGACATTTACATTTTCCTGATTGACATGTTGCTTGTGACTCCATACATTGTTTACTGGATGTACAACTATCACCCAATTTACGTCTTGGCAGACATAAACCTTCAACCTCAACATCCGTTGATCTACATATCAATTTAACTGGTTCTTTAATAACTTCTTTCTTTGAAACACACACATTATTTTCAACTTCCTCATACAATTTACACATACAATAACTACTTCTACATGTACTACCACCTAAACATTGTAACGAATCAACACACCTTTCACCTGGATTGACTTTATTATAACATTCTCCATTCAAAAACAGTTGATCTTCCTCACAAGGATTTGGACCTACACAACACAAATCATATCCAGCACGGCCCTTAACACAATTATATCCAGAAGGACATGGTGCACTACCACCACCAAGACTACATACCTGTGGTGTACCAGATAATCCAATAAAAGCAACCTGTTTCGCGGGGCAATCTGAGGGAATGGCACAACATTGGAAAATATTTTTAGAATTTATAAATTGACAGAAGTATCCTAATGGGCAATCAGCACCACCAGCTGTACATAATTTTGGTTCACCAGTGGATGGTTCAACAAATGAAACTTGATTTGCTGGACAACCGTTTTGTTCGAGTTTTCTGTCTTCTAGTAATTCGTAATTTTGCATCTTTCCGCAACAGTAGTATTTCATGTTTGTTTTGCTCCATTGACAGGAGTAGTCGGCTGGGCATCCATTGCTGATTGGTGGAGCAAAAGCATCACATTCAACGATTTTGTTGTTTTTGATGAATGTGAATTCTCCTGGTGGGCAATCGCCTGTTGGTAGAGGGTAGTATTTTGGTGTTCCTTTACAACAATATCCTGATTCCTCATCAATACCATTACTTTTACATTGATATCCATTAGGACATGATAGAAAATGTCCTATACGACATGCTTTTGGCATTTTTGAATTTTCATCAATCAAGAAATCTTCCTTACCAGGACATATATCATTACTACTACAACAGTATCCCTGTAAAGCTCCCTTAAAACTACTAAGACACACAAAACCATCATTACATAAATTTTTCTTAGAATTAACAATACATCTAACAGGTTGTTTTGTATTTCCATCTCTGAATGGTACCCTTCCGGCGGGGCAATAACTTTTTCCAACATTACCACAACAATAATATCTGTTTTTTGCAATATTAAAACGACATAAATAATTTGGTGGACATGAGTGTTGTTCATTGATTAAACATTCTTTTACAGTAAAATCAATGGCGTTCATGTAAGCTTTTTCACCTTCTGGACAGATACCCATATCAGTACTTCCACAACAAACATTGCGATTTGTTAACTTATCATAGGTACAAGCGAAGTTGGTTGGACATGTATTTAGTAAACTATCGTTACATGTCAATGGTTCTTGGGTATTGGGATTTAAATAAACTACATCACCACTATCACATGGTGCTGATAAGCAGAATTTTGAACATACTTCTAACTACAAAAATAATCAAATAATAAAAGCAATAAATAATTGTAAAACATACATTTGGGAAGTTATTAGAATTTCCATGGCATCCATTGTACAGAAATGGTGTACATTTCTGATTTATTATATTAAAATAATATTTTGTTACAACAGACAAACTACCTGAACAAGATGAGGAACCTTGTTGTGGTGGTAATGAACAGATATATGAACGTGAAGGACAACACCTGGAACTAACTTTATTTCCAACTGAAATTACCAAACATTCATGTGTTTCAGGGCATTTGTTATCGTCATCAGCACAAGATATTAAGGTAGAGGTTGAATCTCTCAATGGTTGTAAACCATTTGGACACCCACCTACAGAACAATAATTTTGACATTCATCAAGCTTAAAAATTATTATTATACATATGATGAAAATGAAGCAACTTACATTTGGGAAATTATTAGAATTACCATCACAACCATTATACTGGAATGATAAACATTCTTGATTTTGGTTATCATAATAATACCTTATACTTGTACTAGGTCCACATTGAACACCTTTATGACTTGGTAAAGAACATGTGTATCCTTTTTTTTCACAACATCCATAATTTGTTCCATCAAAATGACAATAATAATTAGCTGGACATGCTGTTTGTTCTTTGTTTGCTGAACAAGTTACAAAATTTCCATTATGATCTTTGTATGCTTGTCCCTGTGGACATCTTGGTTCTGGTGTTGCGTTTTTACAATAATTTTGACATTCCATTAACCTAGAAAAAAGTTATTGTAAAATAATTATTACAATAAAACATACGTTTCAAAATTATTATCATTACCATTACATGTATTATATTGAAAAGCCTGACATTCTTTAGTACTTGGACTATACCAATACCTCTGAACACTCTTATCACAATTACCAACTCTCAATGGTTGATTACATATCGTTTGCATCTTAGCACAACAAACACCTTGATCAACTTTACAAAAATGAGTACTTGGACACTCATTTGATGTCCTACACCTTTGAGTTTCCTCACCAATTTGTAGGGGACTTCCTCTATCACATTGTAGACGTGTACAAAACAATTGACATTCGAGGCGTGAGGCAAAGTTATTGTAATTACCACCAGCTCCGTTGTATGTGAATGGTGAACATTTACCATTTTCTGGGTTGTAATAGAATCTTGTTGTTGAGGGAGTTCCTTGTTTGTGGACACCAGGATGGTATATTGTTTCTCTTATGTTTGAATCTAATGGTCTTCCACCTATTGAACTACATATTGACTGGACTGTTGGGCAACATAAATTGATCGAGTCAATAGATTTACATTCGTAAGTATTACTACATGGTGTGGTGACTGAACATCCACTTATTGGGGTCTCTTCTATAAATGTATTTCTAACTTCATATTCTGGTGAACCACGACAGTATGCTTTGCAGAATGATTCACAATGTTCAAGGGTTCGGAAATTATTTGGGCTATGATCGCCAGCTCCAGAAGCAAATGGATCCCACATGAATTGATTACACTGTCCTGTTATTGTATTGTAATACCATCTTGGTTCAGATGGATTGGGACCAGTTGCAGATGGTTGTATGCAGACAAAAGCTCTGTTTGGGCAACATATTCCGTTTGCTTTTGAGGAGTATCCAGCGGAAGACAAATCTATGGGTGAGACAAATCCAATACAATCATAAATATCAGCTAAATAGCTGTTGTCTGATGGGAATAAGCATGCAGCACTACCATCACCAATTTCTTCACTTCCTGGTGGTTGTGAAATTTTGGTAGATTCAGTGTTACATAAAACAGGTCCTGGTCCGTCATTTTGTCTTGGGTGATGAGGATCAGATAAAGCAGATGTGTAGCCGGCTCCTTCAGGTAATGGACAACTTATAGCCAAAGTATTATCATTGGCATCATGAACGTCTAAACAGACATTTCCATCTCTAGTTCTCCTCTCAACTTTGTTTTCACCGCATCGACATGTCCCGATACCAGCAGTAAAATCACAGAAAGTCTCTGGCCAAACACTGCTACATTGTAAATCATCTACACAACCACTTTCACCAGGTCCTTTTTTTAGATAACAATATCCGGAAATGGATACATAGGTTGAAAGACATTCACATCTCCCAGAGGAACATGACATTCCAGAGAGGCAATCTGTGTTATATTGGCAATTATCTCCTACATTACCAGAAGCAGCTTGTCTTTTGTTTTTAAAAATTTCATTACTTCCAATAATTTCTATAAAAAATAGATTTAAAAAATAATAATAGATATTTTGATGTTACCTTTTATAAAAACATTTATACAAAATAATACTACCAGAATATATTTAATCCTCTCAATCATTATTATATTAAAATATATTACAAAAATAAGAAATAAATATAATTAGTAAAAATATAGAAATTTGTATTAGGATTAAGATTATAATAATTGTATCTAAAACTTTTCATCTTAATCAAACATTACAATAAAAGTTAAACCCCACCTTTTAAGAGTAGATGATATTAATTAACTTTCACTGAACACTACCTATCCATTGGTAGATGTCAAAAAATGACTTTTATTAAACAATATTTTCTATGGTGATTGTCATTGAGATTGTTACATTCCTGTCAAGTTGAGTATATTCCTCTATTTGTCCACATTAATTTTGACATGTAATAGTTACATATTAGCCAATGGTCTAAATCTGTGCTTGGTACCCCTTATTTTAGATTAGTTGTATATCTTGGTGTTGAATAAATTTGTAAGTGTGAATTTATTGAAGGAATAAGAAAAATCAACGGTGTTTTTTAATAAAGTTTGTAAATTTATTATTTTAAACCAAATTCGTCCGTTATAAAATATTTGAAAACAATAGATTAAGAAAATATTAAAACTTTTTTTATGAAATTTTAATGATCTTATAATTATTTCTTTCGCAAATTGGGTTAATTCTTTTTTTTCTTTTAGTGGAAATTGTATATTTATAAAAGATTTTCAAAATAGTTAAATAACTTCATTTGTTGGAGACAGAAAGAACAAAAACATATTTTGAAAATTAAATATTCTTTTGAATTTTCTAAGACCAATATTACGATTAAGGTCTAGGAAATCTGTCATACCTGTCATGCAAATTAGAAAAGTGGTTTATGTTATTTTATCAAAAATTTAATATTATCATCAGAAGTTGAGAACATAAGTAATTTGTTTTTATCACTTCATTCACTGTTCATCATTTAATGTATACAATTGCTTGATGTTATTTATATTTGAGACGTTTAAATATACCAAAACTTATCTTTTTTCTATTTAGTGATGTATTAGATATTCAAAAGAAAACTGTTAAACTCTTAATAGGATGATATAATAGTCCTTAGGATATCAAATTGATTTTTTGTAAAAGTAAAAAATAGAACAAAACAATAAATAAATGGCTTTACGCGTCACTATCATCTTCATAAAATAATCATTTTCTCGTAGTGGTGTTTCAATTCCAATGGATCTTATTAAATTGCTACCATTTTCTCACTTCATACACTCAAACTTGCTCTTTCCATTTTTATCAAGCATACCGTGAGCGATTTTTCATTTAGTGTGTACTTATTTTTCCTATACGTTCTTTTGATTCAATCTTATTTATGTTTTTTCCTGGGTTATTTTTAATATAGTCTTTATTCTATCATGGATTCTATTTCAAACAAGGAAATCACTGAAGAACAGAAAAATAAATTTATACTTTCTGACAACCTTCCTTTTCATATTTTGTCGGAACTCTCTTGGAAGGATATTCTCAAGCCAAAGCTTGTGTTAAAGAGCTTTTACAATTTTATTCATAAAAACCACCACCAATTTAACAGGAGAGAGTTATCTGGTGTTAAAATGTTATATGTAGAAGACTCTAAAGACTGCCCATTTAGTGTCTACTCAACTTTCGCTAGTATTCCGAATTGGGAGTCTAGAAAATCTAACAACCAGGTAATAGTTTTGATAATCATTAAAATATTATTCAACTTTTCATTTTCAGAAGCACGTCGAAATTGAAAGTGGTGAACAGATGTCCAGATTCCTAAAAATGTTTGATATGAGGAATCTCAGCTTACTTGATGTGTATGTTTATGGTAATCTTGCTATTTTTAGCATCATCAACAGGTTATTTCAAAAAGGAACAAAAATCGAAAATTTGAGAATCATGAAGCTTACAGAAGAATATTTTACAAGTTTCCAAATGTTCGTTGATAAACTTTTACCAATCAAGGATGTTTTATTTTACATGTATGTTGTCATTCAACAGAATCGAAAGATGTCAACCCAGTCTCATTTTTACAGTCCTTCAATATCACTAGAAGTTTATTAATCTATGAATGCAATGAAACAAGAATTTTAACAAGTGATATAGTTGATAATTTTCTTAGAAAAAATCCAAGTGTACAGCGTCTTACTATCGGATCAGGCAACAGCGAATTCATAAGGAATCTTTTTAAAGAAGATTTTGCATTGGATCAACCACATAAAATGGAGAATAAGTTATGGTGCAGTAAAATTAGTCTACAATTCTTTGGTAATGAATACAAACAGCTTTCTCGTATTCTAATGAACGATCTTTATGAACGAGAGAATGTACAGAAAGTTATTAGTATTCAACATTTTCCAGAAAATTCCGAAATTGAATCTGTTATTAATTGTAGGCATTGTCCTAAGGATAAGCATAAGATCGAAATAAACGTATCATTAATGGGTGTTTTCCTCAATACTTGCGACCGATGAAAAAAATTAATCTGATTTTTACTTTTGTAGAAAATTCCTACTTAAATATATAATCTGTAATCTTTTTTTTCATTTTTTTTCTTAACAATGTTCTATTAATAAATTTTTTATTGCATAAAAGGAAAATGATTTTTCAGAATTGGGGCACGGGCATTGGATGTTTTCTCGTTGTTTTCCATCTTTTGCGTCGTGAAAATTCTAAATTGAAGATTTCTATTGTGGCAAAAGTTTTTTCATAAGTGTTATGTGAGTCAGTTATCGGATGATTTTATTTCTTATTCACCTAAAGACATCTACTTCATTCTTCTTGTATCTGTTTTTATTGGTTAGTTAACTGATTTGTTACATTTGCGGTATTTTACCTGTGAAACTATGCAACTTTTACAATAAATATGCGACTAAAATAAATTATTGTAAGGGATCACAATGGTTTTCTTTGAGACCCGAAAAGTCTGTTTATATTTGTTTTGGTAATTGAAAAAATGTTTTATCGTTATTGTCAAAGATCCGGATTATTATCATTTGAAGGGATAAACATTGTAAGCATAAAAAACTTTTTTTTATCCCATCATTTCTTTTTTTACAATTCACATTCAATTGTTGAATGATGTTTCTAACGTTTTTTTAAAAGTATACCTTAAAACTATCATCATTTTTATTTCGTAATATATTGGTTAATTAATGGAAAATTGATAAACTATTAATATAATGAAAAATACTCTATAAGATGTCTAATTTTTCTTTGGTATAGATGCAAAAAGAAAGAATAACGCAATAACTGTTTCTGTTTTATACGCTATTTTCATAACAATAAAAAAATTCATTTTCTTGTAATCATGTTTGGATATGCAATGAATCTCTATAAATTGCAAACGCTTTTCAGTATTTATATACCCAATTTATTGTTTCCACTGTCTTCAAAATCGTCCTTGAGGTGTTTCTGAATTTGATTTGTAGTATACTTTTTTATACTTCCTCTGTATTCAATTTTATTAATGTATTTTTTTCCAGAATTGTTTTAATCATAGTTATCATCTCACCATGGATTCTAATTCATATACCAAGAATTCTAATATAAAGGAAGGAGATTCTTAAGTACAATATGATATATCTGTACTTTCTGATGAAATTCTCGTCATCATTTTATCAAAACTTTCCTAGAAAGATATCAACAATGTAAAATTCGTATCGAGAAAATTCTATGGTCTCATTCATAAAGAGTACCATAAATTGGAGAGAAGAAAAGTCTAAGAGATTTTAATAGGATATTATGGAGAGTGTAGAAAGTACCTGTTTTTCATCAAGATTGGTGTCATGGCTGTGGCAACCGGTAATTCAGATGTCCCTCGACAAGGTTCCAACACGGTATAGTTTTGATGACAACAAATATTTTACTCAACTTTTCTTTTTCAGTGGATCAGCAAATTTAAAAACACTAATGAATAATCAAACTTCTTAAAAACTGTTGATTTGAGGAATCTTAACAAAATTATTATACCTGTGCTCATAATATTGATATTTTCAGCATCTTGAACAAATCATTTCAAGATGGAACGAATATTGGCACTTTGAATATTCGCAAACTTTTGGAAGAACATTTAAATAGTTTCAAAACATTCATTGGGAAACTATCATCAGTCAAGAAGATTAACGCCAAGCGTGTATGCGTTCATTCTGCGGGAGCAAAGGATGTTTGCCCAGTTCTGTCTTCATTATTATTCTTAAACGGCATTAAAAGATTTTCTATCTGTGAATGACACAAGACAGGCATTTTGACAGCTGATATGGTTGCAGAGCTTCTTATAAAGAAGCCAACTATGAAGTCTCTGGACATTAAATTGAGGAACATCGAATCTGTAAAAAGTATTTTCAAGGCATTCTTTAAAATGCAACAACCACGTATAAGGGAGAATAAATGTGATTACAGTGGAATTTGTCTCGGAATATATTTTAATGGTGAGTACGAACTGCTCCTTAATATTTTAAGAAGTAATCTCAATGAAATCAGAAATGTAATAGAACAAACCAGTAAATATACTCCAGAGGATGAAACATTCAAATCTGAAATAGATTGTAAGTGCTGTTTCGAGAATAAGCATAGTATCTCGAGACGTTTTATAGTATGGGATAATGAATATACTTCCGCATGTGGTAGGAAATTTAGTCTTTTAAGATACTGGGATAAATTTTATTATGGGGGTTTCTCATTTTAGTGGCTCTGATTTAAAGTTTCCCTTATTTTTATATTTTTTAACGTATACATTGTATTTAATGTCTTTGATACATTGAATGTGTTTAACGTATTCAATAAAATTATTAAACAATCTAGTAATTAAAAAACAATTTTTTACGTAGGAAAATTAGCCTAATAGTTTTTTTGTACAACCAGTAGTCATTAATTTTGATTTAATTGATCATAAAAAAATTTTTTTCTATGTTGATATATGGTTGTGACTATATCAGTTGGTTGTGAAAGATTCATTATTTTATTAACTAGCTCCTTAAATAACAATTAAAACTAAATTAAATAGAACATTCGTCCAAAAGTGGGGCAAAAAAAATAAATACTACAAACTCCTTTTAAATATAGTTATTTATCATTATACATTCCATAAATAGACTTTGTAGCAACCTTAATGATTTATTTAGATTCTTTTAAAGAAGAGGTCTTTGAACTAAAATTTAGCTGAAATTAAGATTTGTCGTCAATGATAACTTGAAAAAGAGTGATTTCCAGTGTAAAAAAATTGAAAATTTATGGATAAGAAATTCATTTCTAATTTTGACAACAATAAATGATATAAATATTTCTATACAAAAAATTAAACTATATTCACACATCTTTCAACAACATTTCTGAACTATATAACTCAGAAATTAAACACAGTTTGCAAACAAAATAATATTAAATCGCCTCTTTATACAACCAAAACTGCAGATAATTTCAGAAATATTATTAAAAATGTTTTTAGAAATTTTAAACTGTTTAGAGTTTACATTTCTTTGAATTTTTTGAAATCCAATGTTTATGACTGAGTCCCAGAAAATCTATCATACGTGTCTTGTTAATTGAATTAATGTTATTGTTGTTATAGTTAAAAATTCAAATTGCCATCATCAGAAGTTGCGTACATAAATAACATACCTTTATCTATGTATTCAACATTCTACATTTAATATATACAAAAATTTAATGTTTTTATACCTTAAACTTTGGAATGTACTTTGAACTAATCTTTATTTCTATTTCGTAATACATTGGATGGCTAATGCAAGACCGATAAATTCTAACTATGTTGAAAAAAGAGTCTCTAAGATATCAAAATGTTCCTTTAATATAATGCAAAAAAGGAATGAAACAAGAATATTCTTTTTTGACATGATCTATCATCTCCATAAGATATCCATTTGTTCGTAATCATGTTTCCAAATTCAATGAAATTATTTAATTGCAAGTATTTTTTCAGTTTATACACTCAAATATGTTATTTCCATTGTCATTAGAGTTAACGTGGGAATTTTCTTTATTTGTACTCATTTTTCTGTTATGTTCTTTCGATACAAACATGTTTAAATATTTTTTCAGGGTTGTTTTAAATACAATTAGTATTTTATCATGGATTCTGATTCGAACGATAATCCCTCTGAAGCTAGAAATGATATATTTATTCTTCCTGATGTTCTCCTTGTTTGTATTTTGTCGGAACTCTCTTGGGAGGATATTCTCAAGCTAAAGCTTGTGTCAAGAAGTTTCTACAATTTTATCCATGAAAACTACCACCAATTAAACAGGAGAGAAGTATCTAAAGTTAATATATTACATGATGTAGATTCTAAAGGTTATCTATGTAAGGTCGACTTAAACTTCACTAGTATTCAAAATAACGAACGTACAAATTATCCCTACGGGGTTAGTTTTAATGACAATGAAAATTTTATTCAACTTTTCTTTTTCAGAAGTCGATTGACGTCGGAAGTAGTGAAGAGTTGTCCAGACTCCTAAAAATATATGATATGAGGGATCTCGACTATCTTAGTATGGCAGCCAGAGATAATATTGATATTTTCGGCATCATAAACAGATCTTTTCAAGAAGGAACAAAGATCGATGATTTGGTTATTTACGAGCTTTCAGAAAAGAATTTTACAAGTTTCCAAACCTTCATTAATAAACTTTTACTAGTGAAAGATTTTTCTATCCTAAATATATGTTGTCATTCAACAGAATCGAAAGATGTCAACCCAGTCTCATTTTTACAGTCCATCAATATCACTAGAAGTTTATTAATCTATGAATGCAATGAAACAAGAATTTTAACAAGTGATATAGTTGATAATTTTCTTAGAAAAAATCCAAGTGTACAGCGTCTTACTATCGGATCTGGCAACAGCGAATTCATAAGGAATCTTTTTAAAGAAGATTTTGCATTGGATCAACCACATAAAATGGAGAATAAGTTATGGTGCAGTAAAATTAGTCTACAATTCTTTGGTAATGAATACAAACAGCTTTCTCGTATTCTAATGAACGATCTTTATGAACGAGAGAATGTACAGAAAGTTATTAGTATTCAAAATTTTCCAGAAAATTCCGAAATTGAATCTGTTATTAATTGTAGGCATTGTCCTAAGGATAAGCATAAGATCGAAATAAACGTATCATTAATGGGTGTTTTCCTCAATACTTGCGACCGATGAAAAAAATTAATCTGATTTTTACTTTTGTAGAAAATTACTACTTAAATATATAATCTGTAATCTTTTTTTTCATTTTTTTTTCTTAACAACGTTCTATTAATAAATTATTTATTGCATAGAAGGAAAATGATTTTTCAGAATTGGGGCACGGGCACTGGATGTTTTTCCGTTGTTTTTCAACTTTTGCATCGTAAAAATTCTGAATTGAAGATTTCTATTGGGACAAAAGGTTTTTTTATGGGTGTTGTGTGAGTCAGTTATCGGATGATTTTATTTCTTATTCACCTAAAGACATCTACTTCATTCTTCTTGTATCTGTTTTTATTGGTTAGTTAACTGATTTATTATATTTCCAGTGTTTTAAATTAAAAAATGTTAAACATTCTAAAATTGATTCGTCATCTGAAGCATTTTCCGACAAAGAATCACAATGTTATTATTAATTCTCAGAGAATCTGTTGTATGTGTCTTGTTTATCGAGATAATGTTTTTGTTGTTATTGTCAAAGATTCAAATTACTGTCATCAAGAGTTGCATAAATGAGTAATTTATTTTTATCTCTTCACTCATTGTTGATCATTTATTATATACAATTACATTATGATTTTTTACCTTAAATTTTGGAATATACTTTAAAATTATTTTTACTTCTATTTCGTGATATATTGGATAATTGACAGAAAGAATGATAAACTTTTAATAGGATGAAAAAAAAGTTTTTAGATTTCAAAATCTTTTGTTATAGATGTATAAAAAAATGGAATAAAAGAATATTTTTGTCTGACACGCCACTATCACCACTATAAAATAATCATTCTCTCGTAGTGGTGTTTTAGTTGCAATGAATTTTATTAAATTACAATTATTTTTCCAATATATGCATTTAAAATTTTTCTTTTAATTGTTATCAGAGTTAACGTGGAAAGTATTTCGATATGATTTGTATTTAATTTTTCCCATACATTCTTTCCATTCAATCATATTTATGTTTTTTTAGGGTTGTTTTAAATATAATTATTAATCTTTCATTGATTCTGATTCGAAGGATAACCCCTCTGAAGCTAGAAATGATATATTTATTCTTCCTGATGTTCTCCTTGTTCGTATTTTGTCGGAACTCTCTTGGGAGGATATTCTCAATCTAAAGCTTGTGTCAAGGAGCTTCTACAATTTTATTTACGAGAACTATCACTAATTAAATAGGAGAAAGTTATCTGACGTTAAAATATTATATGTAGAAGACTCTGAAGGCTGCCCATTTAATGTCTACTCAACTTTTGCTAGTATTCCAGATTGCGAGTCTAGAAAATCTAACAACCATGGTAATAGTTTTGATAATCATTAAAATATTATTCAACTTTTCATTTTCAGAAGTACGCCGAATTTGAAAGTGGTGAACAGATCTTCAGATTCCTAAAAATGTTTAATATGAGGAATCTTGACTATCTTAGTATGAAAGTTAATGATAATATTGATATTTTTGGCATCATAAATAAGTCTTTTCAAAAAGCAACAAAAAACGGAGATTTGAACATCGCCAATCTTTCAGAAACGGATATTACGAGTTTTAAAAAATTTCACTGATAGACTTTTATCAGTTGAGAGGTTTGCTATACGGCATGTATGTTTTCTTTCAACAGAAGCAAAGGGTACTAACTCCCTCTCATTTTTGTCATCCCTCAATATCACTAGAAGTTTTTGTCTCCATGAATGCACTAAAACAAGGATTTTATCAACTGATATGTTTACTATTTTTCTTAAAAAAATCCAAATGTGGAGTGTCTTTCTATTGGTTCAGGGAACAGCCAATTAATAAGGAATGTTTACAAGAAATATTTTAAGTTGAAGCAACCACATACAATAAAGAAAAAGTTTTCAACGATAAAACTCTTATTGCGGTATTTTTTTTTGGTAGTGAATACAAACAGTTTTGTAATATTTTAATAAATGATCTCGATAAACTGGAGAATGTAAGGGATGTATCTTGTATTCATTATGTTTCAGGATGTTCTTAATTGAATTATGTTGTAGATTTTAAACATTGTCCTGAGAAGGAACATGAGATCCAGATAAGCGCTAGATTTGTCGATTATATAAATACTTGCATTGATAGATGTTGTTAGTCTGATTCTTGTTTTTGTAGAAATATTCGTAAATAAACATATATTTTGTAATTTTATTCACTTTTGTTGTTTTTTATAAACCATATTTTAATATTAAATAAATTGTTACATGGGAGGGAGGAAGTAGATATTTCAGGAATAGGGAACGCAAAACAGATGTTTTTCAGTTGTTCCTCAGCTTTTGATTAGTATTAATTCAAAACTGAAGATTCTCACATCAACGAAAGGTTTTTAATATTCATTTTGACAAGGATTAATTTAGATGATTCTCAAATGATTTTGTTACTGATTTACTTGATGACATTTACATTACTCATCTTTATTCTTTTTCTTTCGGTAAGTTAACTTATTTGTTATGCTTCCATTATTTTACTGCAAGGAATTGTTCAACTATTTGAAATAGATACACCAACTAAAGCATTTTTGGTAAAGGATCACAATATAAATATTAATGACCAGAGAATCTATTGTATCAGTCTTGTGATTTAGATTAATGTTTTTGTTATCATCAAAGATCTAGATTAGTATCATCATAAGGAATGAGCATTGTGTGCATAAACAATTTATTTTTATATCTTCATTTCTTTTCTTACCATTTACTATCTATAATTCGTTTTGATGTTTTTTACGTTTACCTTTTAAAATATACTTTGAACTAATCTTTATTTCTATTTCGTAATATATTGGATGGCTAGTGGAAGACTGGTAAATTCTTACTATGGTGAAAAAAAAGCCTCTAAGATATCAAAATGTTCTTTGGTATAGGTGTAAAAAAGGAATGAAACATGAATATTTTTATTTTACATGATCTATCATTACCATGAGATATTCATTTGTTCTTAATCATGTTACTAAATTCAATGAAACTTATTAAATTACAAGTATTTTTTCACTTTATACACTCAAATATGCTATTTCCATTGTCATTAGAGTTAACGTGAGAAATTTTTCGATTTGATTTTTTGCTCATTTTCCCATTTGTTCTTTGGATTCAATCATATTATCCTTTTTCAGGGTTGTCTTTAAATATAATTTTATCATGGATCTTAATAATCTTAACATGGATTTTACTATAATGGATGAATACTTTGAAGTAAAAGATGATACATCTGTACTTCTTGATGATGCTCTTGCTTTAATTTTATCAAAACTCTTATGGAAGGATATCCTCAATGCAAAGCTGTTATCGAGGAGATTCTACGGTATTATTCATAAAAATTGCCATAAATTAAGGAGAAGGAGAATATATTCTCTTGTGATAGAATACAATGAAAATCATGAAATCTATCTAATTAATCTTAAGATCCATTTAGAAAGTGAAGAAGACAATTATTCATTTTTCATAGGAAATTACTATAAGGTAATTGCTTTGGTGGCCACTAATATTTTATGCAACTTTGCATTTTTAGGAAATTATCAACATTCAAAGTGATGAAGAGTTGTCTAATACCTTAAAATTGTTTTATATGAGAGATCTCAACGAATTTCATGTATCTGTTACTGATAATCTTGATATCTTCGGAATCTTGAACAGGGTTTTTTCAAACAGGAACAAAAATTAACGAGTTGGTAATTTTCAAGCTTGCGGAAAAGGGTTTTACAAGTTTCCGAACATTCGTTGAGAAACTCTCATCAGTTAAATCGCTTTCTATCGAACATATATGTGCTCCTTTAACAGAAGCGAACGATGTCTTTTCGCTCTTATCTTTGTCATCCTTCAATACTCCTGAAAGTTTTACCATTTGTGAATGTTCTAAATCAAAGGTTTTGTTTTGTGATTTTGTTACTAACTTACTTAAAGGAAATCTAAATCTATTTATTCTGAAGTTTGGGTTGATGGACGTCAAAAATTTTAGGAGTATTTTTAAAAGTTTTCTAATAACATAGCAACCACATAGAACGGAATATGAGTATTAACGTGCTGATACTTGGCTTGTATTACATTATGGCGGTGACTTCAAACGAGCTTAGTGATATTTTTAGTTATGATATCAATGAACTTGAGAATATAGAGAAAGTCAGTGAAAGGTAATTTTTCTGAAACACTGCTGACATTGAATTTAATGTAGATTGTAGATATTGTCATAATAACAAACATAAATTTACGAGACGTTTTTGTTTATTAGATATTCCAGTCATTGTCCGAAATTTAAATCACTAGTATGATACTCGCTTTTGAAGAAGAACTCCCACCTAAGTAAATGTTTTCGTTTTTTTTCTTCACTTTTGACTGTTCTTCTTTTAATAAACTATGTTTTAATAATAAATTATTTGTTAGTACAGGAGAAAATAATTATTTAAGGAACAAAAAAAAGTATACCAGTTTTTATCTGTTGTTTTTAACTTTTGTATAATAAAAAATTCAAAATATAAAACTTCCATAGCAAAAAGTTTTTAATAATTATTTTGATAGCTATTATGTTATTTGGTTAGCTAACGATTTTATTATTGATTCATCTGACAATAACTACATTGCTCATCATTATTTTTTATCTAATGATAAATTAACTGATTTGTTATATTTTTAGTATTTTCTATAAGGACTACGCAAATTTCCAAAATTTATAACGTTAGCTGAAACATTTCCGATAAAAGATCAAAGTTCTGCAATCCCTTAAATGATGTACTAGCATATGTCTTCTCAAAGTATAGATTAAAGGTACTTCTCAATTTCAAGAAAATATGCGTAAAATTTTACAAACTTATTGATAATAATTACACTCGTATGAACAAAACTGTAAATTAGAAATACTATTATTAGATCAACACAAAAAGATTGATAAAGCTTCTTTTAATCTTGATGTCTGTAATACTAGTCATAAAAATAATAATGAATCTTCAAACGAGAACTAATTTAAAGTAGTTTTTCTCTTGTTTTAGTCTTGAAAATATATTCCTAAATAGACATAAAGGTAAAGATAAGTTTCAAAACTTTTAAAGATCATTGTTATCAGAAGTCATAACACAGCTGTAATTAATTATGAAAAATTTACTACAATTATTGTTTTCACTAAGTTATAAATCTATTTACAAGCAAAATACGTTTTTCATACAAAAATTTGTACATTTTTACTCTTTAAACTAATGGAACTTTTATATGATGTTAAACTCTTCAAAAGCTTATTTTATTTGATAATAATATGTTTGAGTACTTTTAATTTTAAGCTAATTTATTTTAAAGATGTTGTTTTGAAAGCATTTAAAATAATAAAAATTACAAAAAAGAAGTGATCAGTCTTTAAAAAAATTTTTAAAAAAAAATATAATACTCAAAGAAGTTTTTAAACATATCCAAATATTTTTAATTATCGAAACAATCTCCAAACTAAACAAAAGCATATTCATTAAATAATATAAATAAATTATTAAATATTAATCCCAATACTTGTCTATTTTTACTACTTATTATCGTATCCCGTCAGATTATCAACGACATTTTCAATCTGTTGGAAGGTAGTTGTATTTGAAATATAATCCTTTTTAAGACGTAAAGAGCAGCATATATAACTATAAATTTGTGATATAGATTTATCACAAGTATAACCAATAGGACAATTTTCTTTATTTGGTGTACATTGTATAGGAGTGTTTGTTAATGGGTAAATTAATGGTGTTCCTCGTGGACAGATTTCTGAAAGCATTGATATTGAATTTTGTATTGGTATATCGGATTCAAGGATGCTTTCACTACAACAATAATATTCATATGATGTGTAGACACATTGGTAACCATTATAACAACGACTTTTTGTACATTTTTGGGGTACTCCATTTAATAAATATGGCACACGACCTTTTGGACATACTTTATCTTCATTGAAAAGATTATTAAGTTCTTCATTAATATTTTTTTTACCACAACATATGAATACTTGCCTTGATAAATTCATTTCACATGTATAACCAAGAGGACAGGTATTTGTTTTTGGGGAACAATATTGTGATTTATCAGTTTTAGGATCTTTAAAAGGTCTAAGTGTGCTATTATAACATTCATTCATATACAAATCTAAAGTTGAAATTACATTATTTTTAATACTTTGATAATCAATTGTAGATAACGATAATTTTGGTTTCATTCTCCTGAATTTTACTTTTTTTACTTTCTTTTTACTTGGAACAACAACAGGTGATGTTTCTTTCATACATTTACCTTTTTCATAATTATAATATTCATTTCTTCTACAACTACAACTTTTCTGTATACAAAAATGATGTTTTTGGACATTGTATATGACTTACACAATTACCTTCGATATCCATTTTATCATAACAAACTTTATCAATCATAACTTGATTTTCTAAACATTCTGGTATTGGTTGACAGGTACCATCTATTAATGTTGTTCTTTTGGGACATACACAAGAACCTCCAAGACAAATACCACCACCCAAACATTGAATATTATTATCACACTTATCACCGACAATAGCCAATTTAAAACATTTACCCTCAAACATTATCTCATCTTCTGTACATACTTCTTCTACAATATCTGTCGTACAACAATGAAAACTATTTGATTCAGTCCTTTGACAACTATATCCCTTCTTACATTGACTTTGTCCTAGAACACACTTCTCTGGTTCACCATCTATACCAATAAAAGCAACTGAATTACCTGGACACCCACCACTTGTAGCACAACATTGAAATTGAACATTCTTAAAACTAAATTCACAAAAATATCCCATTGGACAATCAGAACCACCTGCTGTACAACTTCTTATTTTATTATCTTCATAAAAAGCCTTTTGATTCCTTGGACAACCATCTTCTCTCTTATATTCAGTAGGTTTTTGTCCACTACAACATTGGTACCCCATATTACTCATACTCCATTGGCAGATAAAACCTTCTCCACATGGGAAATCATGCACATTAAATGGATCACAAGTTTTTACTTCACCTCCTGATATTTGGGCATACTCACCTGGTGGGCAACCATTAGATTTCAATGTCGGAGCACCTTTACAACAATACCCAGAATTTTCATTACCATTCTTTTGACAATAATAATTATTAGGACAACCGATATATGATCCCATTGTACATAAACGGGGTTGGTTGCTTGTTGGGTCAATTAAAAATTCACCGTTATTGGGACATATATCATTTACAGAGCAACAGAAACCTTGGAAAGAATTTTTTAAATATGATTGACAACTGTATCCTTTTGGACATTGATTTGAATTTCCATTGATATTACATTTCATAGGTTGTAGTGTCTTTGAATTTTTGTATAAAAACTTTCCAGTAGGACATGTTTCTGGACCACTACAACAATAGTACTTTTTTTTATTTAAATTAAAATGACAAAGATAATTTGATGGACATGAACCTTCTTGATTTATTGTGCATTCTTTTGGAGTCATATCCATAGCATTAATGTATGCCTTCTCACCATGAGGACATACTCCCATATCTGTGGCACCACAACATACATGTGTATTTGAAAATGAGTTCAATGTACAAACATAATTTTGTGGACATGCGTTCTTCAAATTTTCATTACATGTTATTGGTATATTAGTATTAGGATCCAAGAATACGCTTTCACCAGCTCCACAACTACTTGATTTACAGAAATTGTTACATTGTGATTCGGAAAGGAAATTATTTAGATTTCCGTTACATCCGTTATACTGGAATTTACTACATTGTGAAGTAACAATATTGAAATAATATCTTGTTATTGGGTTACTTATACATGATGTACCAGTTTGAGGTGGTTGAGAACAGGTATGTGCTCTGGTTGGACAGCATCTAGTTGAAACTGAACCTTTTATAGATATTTCTGTACATTCATGTGTTGCTGGACATGATTCGTTGTCAGAACATGATATTAATTGATGTTGATGGTCCCTTAATGGCTGACCACCATTTGGACAAGATATACCACAATACTCTTCGCATGCTTCAAGCTTAAATCATTTTAATATAAAATTATAAATATTTTAAACTTACAGTTTGGAAATTATTAGAATTACCATCACAACCCAAATATTTAAAAGCTTCACAACTATTTTTATTAGGATTAAAATAATATTTAAACGATGTTCCAGCTCCACATTGAACACCTTTATCACTATTAAGACTACAAGTATAACTCTTAGTTGGACACAATCCCGAAGTTTGCCCATCATTAAAACAAAAATAATTAGGCACTAGTGTTGATGTTGATCCTTCATTACAATTAACAAAATTTCCATATGAATCTTTATATGCCTGTCCCTGTGGACACCTTGGTTCTGGAGAAATATTTTTACACGTTTCCTGACATTGTAGTAAATTATCAAAATTATTATCATTTCCTTGACATCCTGAATATGAAAAAATTACACATTGTTTAATTAATGGATTGTAATAGTATCTTTGTAAGTTTTCTGAACAATCACCAGTTCTTAGTGGTTGTGAACATATTGTTTGTTTTTTGGGACAACAAACTTTTTGTACCATGTTACAGGAGTATGACGATGGACAATCGTGATTGCTTTCACACTTCTGTGCATCATCACCGATTTTTAATGGGTTTCCTATTTCACATATCAATTTTGAACAAAACATGTCACATTCATGTTTAGATATGAAATTATTGAAATTTCCGCCTGCACCTTTGTAAAGGAATGATTGGCAACTTTTTTTTTCGTTATTATAATAAAAACGAACATGTTCTTTTCCTGTTTTTGATAAAAATCCTGGATCATATAGTGTTTTCCTTGGTACAAGATAATCAATCATTCTTCCACCTTTATAACTGCAAATTGATGCTATTGTAGGGCAACACATATGCTCAGAACCAATATTTTTACATTGATACTCATTCCCACATGACGTTGTTGTTGAACATGATGTAATAGGTCTTTCCTTCAAAATTGATTTCGCTTTCGTATATTGAGGATAGGACCGTACACACGTATCACGACAATAATTAAGACAATGTTCCATTGTTTTAAAATTATTAGGACTATGATCACCAGCTGCCGGAGCAATTGGGTCCCATAAAAATTGCTGACATTGACCAGTAATTGAATTAAACCACCACCTTGCTTCTGTAGGATTAGGACCAGAAACTGCTGGTTGTGTACATGTCAAAGCTCTACTTGGACAACATACGCCATTTGCAGATGGATGGTAACTTGAAAAAGTATATTTTGATTTTAAATTTATTAAGGGTGAGGTGTGAATGCAATCATAGATATCGCCAATGTATTCACCAGTACTTGGCCATATACAACCAGCGCCTCCTTGTAGTTGGGGTATTGGTTCGGTGGTACTTGTTGATCCTACAGTACATCCAACTGGTAAACCATCGAATTTTACGTTTGGATCAAATAAAGCTACCTTGAAACCGGCGCCTTCTGGTAATGGGCAAATGAAATGTAAGTTTTCATTTGGATCACCATTTTTCGAGGCATTGTCAATTAATGAAATACACACCCAACCATCTCTTGTTTCTCTGGCTAGATGGGTTTTTTCTGGACATCTACATGTACCTATACCTGATTCCATATTACAATGTGCCGAAGGAAATACTGCCTGACATTGAGCATCATAAATACACCCAGCTGAATTTGGATTTATAACTAAAATGAAGATATTAATAAATACAGAAATATATATTTTGTCCTCTAACATAAATAACTAACTCTCATAACAATACGATTCTTTTAAAATGTACGTAGAAAGACAGGCACATGTCCCCATTGAACAATACATCCCAGAAAGGCAATCAGTATTAAATTGGCAGCTATCACCAACTTTACCGGAACCAGTAGTGGAAATACCATATCTAAATGTATCTTTTGTTGGATCAAGTGGCAACCTAAATTCTCAACAAATAAGTTTCCTTCAGGACATGAATGCCTCTCGAAAACCATTTTATCAATATTACACAATAAATAACTCGTATCATCATATAATATTTTGTTATTAACATCATCACAGAAATAAATTGGTATTTTAATGTCTTTCATTGATAAATCACAAGAATTTGAATCTTTAGGAGAATTGCAATTACAAGTACCTCCCTCAGTACAATTATAATTACTTTCCTGGATATCAACTTTGTAATTTTTTAAATAATCAAAATCATCTGTTAAATGCTGTGTCAATAACAATTGTTGATTTGTAGAATAAACAAAATACAAAAGAAGCAAAAAAATTAATATCATTTCACAATAATATTAATAATTATTAAAATATTTAATAACAGTAAATAAAACTTCTTCAAATTTTAAATAACAACAATTATAAATTAAACAAAAAGGAGTGTCCAAAGTTGATTACTAAATTTAACAAATATCTATAATTACTTTCAGAAATATAATAATAACATAATTAGAAATATACTAACTACATATTATTGGAAACTTCTTTTTGTTTGTTTAGGGTGTATAATATGATATTTGAAAGTTTCATTCTACGTCATATCTATCAGTTGACTTCTATTTTGGAAACGTATATCATTTAATTGACAGGATAGGTGGTCAAATTTAATATGTGGACAGCTTTTACTAATTAAGACACGAATTTGAGGAAGCCTTTGACAGAGGAGTCACGGAAAAATTTTTATTATGAAATTTTTATATGATCATATGTATATGTGAATGTAAGTTTTTAACAATATAATTTATATCAATTCAGAATTTAAAAATACAACAAAGTAATATTAAACAATTTAAAAAAGGCGTTCAAATTTTACATACCAAATTAAAAACCTTAATTACAAAAAGATTGTAACTTATGTACAATAATTGTGGTGTAAAAAAATTACCAACCACTACAAATAACCAATTAAAAAAATAATTAAAATTAGTATGTTTATCCGAGAAGAGAGGTAACAAGACAAAGACAAAATAATAGTACAGATACATTTATCTATACGATCGTTGTCTACTAGATCTCCTGTGGTGATCACTCCCATAACTGTTATTCATCTGTTGATCTCGATAATGTTTCATCATATCCTGTTCAAGCTGATAGGCTAATTCTCCGTTCTTTTTTAGTTCCATAAACAGATTACTGTGCATTGATTTCCCTTTAGGTTGTACTGAAATCTGCCTTCCATACAGAGAAACACCGTTCATTATTTCAGAGGCGAATATCGGGGAGTGTATCGTTTTGAAAGTAATTAAGGCATATGGAGGTTCATTTTTATCTTTATCTATTTGTGGCATGAAAACCTGCTGTACATTACCTACCTACAAAAAAAAGTTTAGTAATTGTATATAAAAATTAGAAAAATTACCTGAGAAAATAACTCCCATAGGATCTCTTTTGTAACTTTTGTATCTAAATTCCTAACGTAAATTGTACGATCATCTCTAGTACAATTACTTTCATCATAAAATAAATTATACCTCGACATATTCTTAGTAATGGGAAGGAGAATCTATTAAATTAAAAGGTTAAAAGATAAGAACAAGAATTACCAAAAATTGAATGTGTTTCAAGTAAGTTAAAAAAGATAGTTTGTTTTGTAGAAAGCTAATTGTTTTGGAGAAATGTCACTGCAATGATAAGGTCAAAATAAATTTCAATACTTAAAAAAATTAAAATTAAATTTTAAATTTATAAAAAACAATGTTTAATTGTTTTGAGTTAGAATTTATTATTTTGGATTATGAGGTACTCACGTAGTCAAAGTCGTAATAGACGTATGCAAAGGGATGAAATTGATACAAGATTATCAACGGAATTGACGAATCTTTTTGGATCACAAAATACTGGTACTACTAATGATATCGTTTTAACTACTGATACATTACAGCGCACTCCAAAATTTGAATGTACTCTTGCTCATGGATCTTCGATTGTTTTTGTTAGTGGATTCAAAAATCTATCAGAACTTTATTACAATATTGGTACTGCTTTCAATATCTCTCAAAGTGATATACTTTACTGTACAGCCAATAATAGGAAAATTGAACCCACATCATTCATAACAAATAATGTAAATATTGGTGATATAATTTATGCTCACGTCAAAGGGCAACGTAAAGAAGTTCAAATGACAAAGACTGGAGATGCATTGGGAATCACAATAACAGATAACGGTGCTGGTTATTGTTTTGTTAAAAAAATCAAACCTGGAAGTACTTCTGCATTAGCATCACCTGCCATTTCAATTGGTGATCATATTGAAAAAATTAATGGAAATTCTATGGTTGGGATGACACATTGTAATGTTGCCAGAGTCTTAAGAAATATTGCTGTTGGTGAAACATTTGTAATACGTCTCATCGAACCATACAAGACAGGATTCAGTCATATTGCATCTAGAAGTAGTCGTATACCAACAAAAACTACAAATGACGTTACTTCTGGTACAGGGACTCTTCGTTTCAAGGCTAATGGTGAAGCTGTTTTACAAGAAGCTCCTGATCAAATGATCATCTCTGCGATGAATGATGTCTTTGACTCATATCTTGGATTACATGACGATGAATTAGCACTTTCAATATGGGAAATTGGTCGTGATTGCCAGGATGCTATTGAATTGAGCAACAAAATAAAGGAAAGTGAAATGAATGAATTCCAATTTCCTGAAGAGTTAATTTTCGATATGTGGGGAGTGATAGACGATTTCAAGAACGAACGCCTTTCTTCTAAATCTGATAAAGCGAATTAAAAATAGATTTATTTCTTATCATCATTATAATTTAAATAAAAATACTTTCGAATTATCTATAATTTTCTATTCAATAAAAGTAATGCTTTTTTTTGCAGTATAATTTTTTCATTAATTAGTGTATTTATAGATTCATGCATAATTTATCTAAGTAAAAAAATATTTAAATAATTTTTACTAGATAACGTTTTTAAAAAACATTATATAATCAAAAATATTTATTCAACATTGTATTAGATTTTTTAGGTGATTAACGAATTTGTGAATAGTTTACTAGACATATTTTCATAAATTAAAATAACATATAAAATAGGACTTTATTAACTACTAAAACATATGCTTAACAAATATTAAAACCTTGGATTCTATGTTTTGTGTGTATAGATAACAAAAGAAGTTACACTTTTTTTGATAAGAAATATATATCCTTATTATTTCTACGAAATAAAACACAGGTTAGAGCTATTCCTTTTTAATATTTTATTTGTGATGACCAATTTTCAAAACATGGATTATTCGATCAACACTTTTTTTAAATATAAAGAGTTTTTTCAGAAGTTTTTTACATAAAACAGTACAAGATAGCTTATCATTTAATTTCAGTTTTTTATTTTAGAAGTATCTACATGTGAAAATGATATGAGATAATGCTTATCAGATCCTTAAAGATTTTCATATTTCTTTCATAAAAAATAGCAGGATATTCATATTCATTGTTACTATTGCTTTTAAATACCTATTATTTTTGTATTTTAAATGACATAAAGAATCTTTCTTGCAATGTGTCCAGTATAACCATTTAAATCTGAAAAATAGGTTTATATTCTTGCACTGTCAATATTTTGTTTTTCAATCATTCCTTTAGAAATTTATACACTTTTTTATATGGATATGGTCCATATTCTTCTGAAAAATGACTAGTCAAAGAATTATCATATCCAATATTTGATGGAGAAATTTTTAATTCCAAATATTGTACATTTTGTATTCGAGATTAATATTCACATAGTACACAAAAATATATTAATATTTATCATTTCTTCCAATTGTTTAAATTAATCCCAAATACACATCATAACTTTTCTTCCAACACAAATTGGTATATATTACAACTAACACAAAAAATCATATGTGAACTGTATGTTAGGTTAAATAAACTCAGCCATTAAAATAGTAATCTGATATACAATTGTTTTTATCATATAGAAATTTAATAAATATAATACATATTTCTGTACATTTTTTTTCAACATTTTTTTGTAATTTTTTTTGTATATTTTTTCATTTATTTTTGCTCAACAAGATGATACACATGAAAAATTAATAATGAATGATTCAAAATAATTTCTAAAACATTATAATATTTGGTATTTTAATTTCTTTATCTTATTATAATTAACATCAAATTTGTAATTGTTCTTCATGTAACTTTGACCATAGGCATTCAAAGAAAAAGAAAACTAAAAATATTGTTTTAGAAAAACTATGTGTATTCCTACACATAAAACTTTTAATATTTTAATGGGATATTGATATATCCCATATTAAAAGTATTTTATAAATAATACGAAAGAAAAGTATATTCTAACCGAAGTATTTTTTCACTTATATACAAATTACTTTCTTAAAAAAAATATTTAATTGTACTTTGTTAAAATAATCTATCACTTTTTGATTTATAAAACTTTTGCACTTACACAATAGAAATATATTTTTATCGAATGTGGATCTAAAATTAATTACGCAAAATATTTATAATTTTATTTCGATCACTCATTTTGAGCAAAAATTAATATAAAAATAAGGCAAAATTATTAACATTTTTTTGACTATCATTCATCTAGTTTAAATTGGTTGTCTTTAAAATAATGTTTGTGGCTTTGAAAGTTATTTGAGTAATTAAGGCAGGCTATATATTCAAGAAATCAGTACAAGGTGATTTCAGAAAACAAGATATTATTTATAACCAAAATTTAAATTAGCGAAAAATATTTTTATTTCAAAGTTTATTTTGAATAATTACAATAAATCTGGAAAACAGTTAGTTGAAGAAATATTTTATTTTTAATAAATATAGAGTTTTCATAAGTAACTGCCCACATTTTTAGTAAAATAAATTTCATTTAGAGAGTCGTATGTCAAATAAAACTACTTTTAAAATTATTTTAATTACTGGAACTCAGAGTTTCAAAACTAATGTTGACACTATTTTACAAAAAGTTCTCAATCAAATGATTATTTTTTCGATGGATGAAGTTTTTGATTTATATCTTAAATTACATGATGGATTAACTAGCACTTTTAATATAGAAAATTGCTCGTGATTTTTTGGATACTATTGAGTTAAGTAACAAAATAAAAAAAAGTAAAATTAATGGTTTCTAATTCCCTGATGAAATAATTTTTGATATTTGGAGAGTTATGAACGATCTCAAAAATGAACATCCCTCTACTAAATTTGATAAAGTAAATTCAAAGCAAAACATTTTTTTATCGTTACCATAATTTAAGTAAATGTACTTTCAATGTATTTTAATTTTTTGATGCAATAAAACTAATACATTTTTTTACTGTATAATGTTTGCAGAAATTAGTATAATAAAATAAAATATATATAGAATAATAAAATTTTTTATAATTGATATTAATACATTTAAAATATAAAATTTTTATTTATTGTTTGAGTGAATTGTATATTAAGCATTATATAGTTTAAAATAACATTAGCATGTTAAAACATATTTGACATGGAATACAAACAGTAAAAATATCCTATTAGGTTACAAAAATAATGTAACTTAAGATACCAGGATATTTCTATAGTTAAATACTATGTAGTCTTAAAATATAATAGAAAAATTTCAAAAATAAGGTGTTGTTGAGGAAATAAGAATACATGATATGATATTATAACTTTAGAATTCTATATCCATATTTAAATTGTTTTATTGTAATGTTGCAAAAATAATTTTATATTTTGTTGGACATTAGTTAATTTAAAAATACCAAGAAATATTTTTCAAGTTTTTATTTTAATACCCAAAAATTTATATTTAAAAGCCATTTCTTAGTATATTAAAAAATATAAGTTAGAAACTTTTTCAAACTATATTTTTGCCCATAGTAAATTTGAGTATATGGGACAATAAAATTTTGAATGAAGTTTTGAGTAATTAATGATTCCAATTAATATACATTTTCAATGATTACTTAATTACCACTTATTTATCTTGCATAAAAGGATAAGAATGATAATTTTAGCTTTTAATATTCTCGGTATATGCATTTTTAATTTTTAGAATAAAAAATAGTTTTATTGTGTAAAGTTTAATGGGGCGAATTAATGAAAGCAAGTATGTTTAGAACTTTAAACACTGGAAGACAAATAAACGATAGTAATTTTAAAAAAACTTTAGTTTCATAAGTCAATAGATAAAAGCAATAAATATTTATAATGATAAAAAATAACTTATATTTATTTTTTTACGGTAATTACGTTAAATAATTTATATTCTACGAATTTAAAAATTATTGCTATTCTAATTATATATTATTACTCAAATATATGTATTAATATTTATCTGAACACTATAAAATTATTTCTAATTTTATTCTTTATTATCTACTTTATAAAAGCCTATTATTTTATGGTATATTATTAAATTATTCTTTACCAGAAAATACTTTAAACTTTAATCTACTTGGATAAGATAAAACATTTTAATCATCACATACAGGAAGAGTCAAAACCTATATGTGATATCTCATGAAGTTTGAAATACAAATTGTATAAACTTTTTTTTACCATTAAAGGCAATATTTTGTAATATTATTCTTCAAAATTAAATTATAGATTTTTCTTTCATATGTTTTTTTTGTTAAAGCTCAAGAAACAATTTGTTGAGTAATTGCTTTTAATACATGTTTACGTAATTTATTATTATTTTGGATGTTTATTAGAAGTTTTTTTTGTATATATTCAATTAATGAATTTTTTATTACTTTTTAATTCTTAACAATTGCTTATATAAATTTTTATGAATATTTTGATGTATAAAATTGAATAATACGGTTATAAAAGTTGTTGCTTTGGTTATATTATTGTGAAATAGGTGTAAATTAGATTGACATATATATTTTTAATTAAATATATCTCTTTTCTTAACGTATTTTTTCCAAATAAATGTTTATATTTTACTCGAATAATGTAAATATAAGTTTGCCTCGTTATTATGATATTTATTTCTTTAAAATTTCTTATCGTTTTTAGAGATGTTATTCAAAATATGTGATAACGTTAATGAAAATTTTTAGAAATTAATTCCCAATAGATGCTATAGTGCTTTAATTTATCTTTTTCTATATTCATATAAAAAATATATCCAAAATTGTCCTGTATTTTTTATAAATAACTTAAATATTTCACTTTAATGACATTATATTTATTATTTACGAGATCGTCATATCCTAAAGTTAATTTATTTACAACAAAAAAGTTCCATTGCAAATAAAATTTCAGTCTCAACTTTTTCTGAACTTTGCTTTATCAAAGTTAACATTTTGTGAAAATTATATAAAAATTTGTAAGAAAATTGAAAAATATATAAAATTTAATTATTTTTATATTATAGAATTTTTCTGCTTCGATAGAAAAAAAGTTGTATGCATTTAAATTGTAAAATAAAGGTTTTAAGTTAGTGTTCTTTCAAATTATTATTTCATACAATCAAATATTAAAAAATGGATAAAAAAAATTAATATTTAAAATACTTTTCTTTTGATCTCATAATCGTTTATCATATAAATGAAGCGTTGTGACATTGTCTAGTGTTAAAATGAATTTTATCCTATGATTGATTAGGTTATTTATTATGCTTAAAATATTCTTTAAAAAAAATAATATATTTTTACATTTTTTAAAAATTTATACAATTTTTAATTACTACATCATTCATTGTTTTTTCATATTATTAAAATGTTTTAAAAAAAATTTATGATATTTTTTTCAAGTTAACTGTTTTTAGTTTGAGCAAAAATATTTGTTACTTTTATGATTATATTTCGTTTTTAAACATTAAACATATAGTTTAAGAATGAAATTTTTGTATTTTTATTTATAAATTTCATTGAAATATTTTTTTAGATCCATTTTATTTTCATAATTTTATGATTTACTTTGATATAAATATCTTATTAGGTTGTTATTATGCCCCATATGAAATTAACTTTATTGGCACATAAAACTTTTGTCTACTAAAATTTTATAAATAATATAACACAAAAAATACTATTAATACAAATTTCTTTTTACCACTCTATTGTTTTATTTTTTTCTATTGAAAAAATTGTTAAGACAAATAAATACTGATTAAAAGTTAATGAAGTTGTGACTTTAATATTGTTATCTGAGTATTTTAAGCAATAGAAGGAATAGATTAAATTTATAGATAAAAAAAGCTTGCAAATTTGTAGTGCTAAAATATTGAGATACTGTTACAAGAGATATAAATAATAAAAATAATCTGTCGCTATACATATAGCTAGCTAAGATAAATAAAATGATATATGTTGTTTACAATGCACTTTCTTAAAAATAAATACTATATTTATTTTATTTATAAAAAGTTATAAAAGAATTTTTAATTTGTTTTGAAGGTGAAACTTAATATTGAATTATTTGTTTATTAATAATAAATTACTTATAGAACTTTAGGTTTTTTTATGAATAAAAATAATATTATATAAATGATATATATTTCTTTATTATTTTTAAACTGCTATCACAACGCCCCTTCTGATTTCAGCATATATTTCTTTCATAATTTCTTTTCATTATCAATGATTTCGTTATTTTCACTAAATTTAATAATTATTATGTTTTTAAATCTTATTTTGAAGAAATTTCTTAATTAAAATTGAAAGTTTAATCAACAAAATTAAAATAGTTCCCTTTATTCTTCTTATATTTTGAATTTATTCAATCATCTGTAACAAAATCTTCCACATTTTTAAACGGATAAAATATATAACCCTTATAAAAATCTATTTACAGACTATTTATTTTGGATAAGAATTTTAAAAATTGTTATTAGAAAGCTTTTTAATATAAATGTAAAAGATTATTAAAATTTTTCTAAGATATTTATTTAATTTTTTAATATACCGATCATCGAATGAAATATTAATTTAACCTTTTTTTATTAAATTCAATTTATACATAAAATAAAATACGGCTTTAATAGAATTTCACAAATGGAATGGGATACTATAATTTTACTGTTAATTAATTGGTTTCTATTAATTTTGCCAGAAGAAAAAACCAACAATTTAAATCATACTAATTTTCAATTCTCTACGGACACTTCAAATAATTTAATTACAAATAATACTAGTACTACCACCACTCCTATAACAACTAATTTGCCTATTCATTACTCTAAAAAATTTTCAATTAAAGAGTATCCTAGTGAAAAGTAAGTAAAATTATTATCTATAATTATTTACTTTTTAGCCATGAGGAGGAAAATAATTTAGTAGAAAATAATAACATAAAAGACATAGAAGTTTATGATGAGTATTTTGATAGCGAGACTACAACACAAAGCATAGATGATGGAACAAAAAAATCAAGAATGAAGTTAATTAAAACAAGTAATGCTTTAAATTACCCTCAAGATCATTACATTTATAAACATATAACAAAGAAAATTCCTAGAGATAATTTATCACATTCACTTCCCGTACATTGTGGATTTTATGTTGAATCATTAGGAAACTTTAGATCTACAGAGATGGTAAAAAAATTTATATAAAACTTAAAGTATTTTTCAGACTTTCGACATCGATTTATATCTTTACATGACATGGAGAGATGAATCACTTTCTCATAACAATGAAGAATATATATCTATCAACGATCAAAATGTTCTTAATCTTCTCTGGGTACCTGATCTTTATTTTGCCAACGCTCGTTCAGCCACCAAACATAAAGTAACTGTACCAAATTTTAATATGTATATTGCTAAAGACGGTACTGTATCGTATGGAGTAAGAGTAACACTAAATGTGGCAACAAATTTGGATTTAAAAAATTACCCTCATGATAAGCAGCAAACGGAAATAAAAATTATTAGTTGTATGTTTAATTAATTTATTGATTTTGTATTTTTCAAAAAATTTTTAGATGCTCATGTTATGTCTGAGATGAATGTTACATGGTTTACTGAGAATCCGATAAATTTTAATGATGAAATTGGTTTACCTGAATTTAAGATTACTGGTGTTAGTCCGGATTATTGTAATGGGACTTTTAGATATACTTTAACTGATAACTCATTTAGAATAGGACATTTCTCTTGTCTGAAAGCTATTATTTTTCTAGATAGAGCTATTGGATATCACTTGGTACAAAGTTATATACCAACTGCATTAATCGTTATCATTTCTTGGGTTTCATTTTGGATAGATAGGTAAGTAAAAATTACTACTTATTTTTAATGATAATGTTAATTTAGAAGAGTTGTTCAAGCAAGGATATTTTTATCATTCTCTACACTTTTAACACTTTCAACACAGGCAAATGGTTTAAGATTCGGATTACCACCTGTATCTTATGCTAAAGCAATTGACTTTTGGTATGGAATCTGTATGTTATTTATATTTGGTGTTTTACTAGAATTTGCCATCGTAAATTCATATATGAGAAGGGCAAATAAATACTCAAACATGTCCCACAATTGGCATTTATTTTCAATACCAACATCGGATAAAGATAGGAAATCATTTTCATTTAAAAGTGAAAAATCTAATGGTATACTACCCCAGGACATTGATACAGATGTTGAAGATACGATGTCGTATTTTAAATCAATACCATCAAATAATAAGCCATACATTGAACAAACGGAACTCATTTACAAGGCAATGTATTTCAATAGGCGTGCTTTAGCGGTTGATCAAATTAGTAGAATTGCATTTCCTGGTGTATTTTTTATTTTTAATATTATTTACTGGTACTATTATCTTGGTTTTGGAAAACAAGATGATTATTAATACTTTTTTTATTATAGACCTTGTATATTATAAATTTTATTACTATAGTAATTATAGCTACTTAAATAAAAAGATCTCAGTACTTGACAAAAATTATTAGACATAAATACTATCATTCACTTTAATTGACTTTTAAAGTATATTTTAAAATAAATATAAAAGACATGAAAATTGATCACCCTTCAAATATCAAGTTTTAGAAAAAATTTTTATACTTCTTAAAGGAATAAGTAAAGTAAATATACATGTGTAAATGTATAATTTTCTAAATAGGAAACTCGTAAAAAATTGCATTTTAGTGACAAAAATGTTTCAAAATTTCTATATAACCATTTAGTACAATGAATGTATTAAAATAGATAAGCATTGATTTATTTCGTTATTATACAATTGTACATGTATAATTATAGAATAAATAATTATGATATATTTATTGAATTTATTATATTTTGTATTAAAATACTATTTATTTTTAAATTACATACAAGATAATATATATTTAGATCATTAATGTTTATTCTTACATAAATAGTACCCTCAAAATATTATTTTTCCATTCCTAAATAAATATCATTAAATCTTTCCTTCTAAGTATTATGTTTACAATGCTTTTATCATATTTTTTAGCTACAAAAATGAATCAAGAGAAATTTAATGAAATTTATGGGAGAATCAGTAGTGAAGAAAAAAAACCGAAAAAAAATAAATTTAATTTAATTAAAACTATTAAATCGTTTATTCCTATTCTTGAATGGTTACCTAATTATAATGTCAAACAAAACTTGCATGGTGATATAATAGCAGGCTTGACAGTCGGTATAATGCACGTACCACAAGGAAAGTTTTTTTAAATATAATAAACAAATAACTACATGTTAAAATAAAAATAAAAAAATAGAAAAATCGATTTAATTAAAAAATATATTATTAGATTAAAAAAAAAAAAATATGATGACGCACTAAAAACTTAAAACTAATTTTAGGAATGGCATATGCTTCACTGGCAGGTGTACCACCAATATATGGTTTATATTCATCATTTTTTGCGTGTATTGTTTACATGTTTTTTGGGACATCACGTCACATATCTATTGGTGTATTTGCTGTTGTTTCAATGATGACAGGGGCCACAAGAATAAAATATGTAAATGACGAAATAGAAAATATCAACTCAACAATTATTCAACCAGTTGTAGAGGTGATAGATTCACTAACATTAACAAGTACAATAACATTTACAGTTGGCCTAATTCAAATAATAATGGGAATATTTAGATTAAGTTTCTTGACGAATTATATGTCTGATTCATTGGTATCTGGATTTACAACTGGTGCTGCATGTCATGTCTTTATGTCACAATTGAATAAAGTTTTTGGATACAAAATACCTAAACATTCCGGAATTGGGATGTTAATTTTTATGTTAAAGGATGTCATAATGAATTTGTATAAGACAAATTTTTTAACATTAGGACTAGCCACATTTGGGTTAATATTTTTATCATTGGGTCGAGATTACTTTAATCCATGGTTTAAAAAATTTTCCTCCATACCAGTACCATTAGAGTTAATTTTAGTTATCGTTACTACAATTGCCTCAAGTTTCTTTAATTTTAAAGATAATTTTAACGTTCCAATTGTTGATAATATTCCACAAGGATTTCCAGTACCGAAATTACCTAATTTTAAGCTTATCCCATTAGTATATGTAGATTGTATTGGTATATCTATTGTATGTTATATGTTTGTTATGTCAATGGCTAAATTATTTGCAAAGAAACATAAATATAAGATAGATTCAAATCAAGAATTGTATGCTTGTGGATTGATGTCATTATTGAGTTCAGTTTTTCCTGTATATCCCACTGGAGCTTCGTTATCAAGATCTTCCGTTTGTGAGATGTCGGGTGCAAAAACACAATTAACTGTTCTTTTTTCAAGTTCATTGTTGGTTGTAGTAATTATGTGGTTAGGTGTTTATTTGGAACCATTACCAATGTGTATTTTAGCAAGTATTGTTATAATCTCATTAAAATCGTTATTCATGCAATTCAAAGATCTTGGTAGATTATGGAGAGTTAGTAAATATGATTTTGTATGTTTTTATCAAACTATATTTTTTAATGTAATTTTTTTAGTTTGTTTGGATTGTTGCTTTCACTACAACAGCCTTTGGAACAGTAACCTTTGGTTTGGCCGTTTCATTAGGATTTATTTTACTAACAGTTGTTATGCAAGAACAATTTCCTTCTATGGTTGAATTAGGAAGTAATGAAAATAGAAAATATTTCAGATCAATAGAAAATTACACTAATCTAAGTAAGATAAATGATAATATAACAATTTTGAAGTTTGAATCACCACTACATTTTGCTAATGCTTCAAGATTTACTGAAAAAGTAGGTGAAATTTACGCACAATATAATGGAATGTTGTCTTCTATGAAGATTATAAAGAGTGATGAAGGGCTAAATAGTAAAGAAGATGAAATACTCAATAAAAAACTTCTTAAAAAAGAAAATAAGTATTTTATTATATTAGATTGTTCATCGATATCTTATCTTGATTCAATGGGTTTAGATGTTTTAAAGAAAGCAGAAAGTGAATGCAAATCGGTGAATGTTGAATTTTATTTAACTAATGTTAATGAAAATATTATTCAAATGTTTGAGAGGTGTAAAGAAAATGAGGTACCAAAAAAGGATAATGTATTTCCTACAGTTAATGATGCACTTGAATGTATTGAAAATTTTGATAGAAGTTAAAGAAATGTTTTTAATGTGATATATAAAATTTTAAAAAGTTGCATTTCCGTTCAATAAAAGAGTATACTTAAGATACAAATAAAAAATATAATAAAAATGTTAATATTTTTTATTTTAATTTATAAACTGTAATTTTTGAATAAGTATTTGATATTTGTATATGGTTAACAACATTCTTCCCAAAAACGTTCTGTATTTAGATAAATAAAATGGATATAATTTACTTTTTCACAGGAATTACATTCTGTTGAGACGTAAACACTTCCATGAAATCTTAAATCTTCGTCAAATTTTACTGAATTATTTTTATAGTACTTCTTTAATCCATCAAGAGTATTCATTATGTTTCTATTTGGTAAAGCAACAGCATAATAATTCTTCTATGCAGTTATCACTGTGCTTTGAATTCTGTTTTTGTCTTATAGAATTGATAACAGTATACTCGAGATTATTTCTTTCCGTAAAAATTCCAAGTTGATTTATTGTTGGGCTTGTTTTTAACACTTTTTCTAGCATTCTAGCATTGAAGAATTTCGTTTTTCCACATTCTTTAACATTAAATTCTTCTAATCCATTAAATATTGGAAATGTATAATTAGAAGGAATTTTTTGACTACCAAAACATAGATGTTCTATATTAAGGATATACATATGACTGATTTTTTCTATAAATTTCGAAAAACCTCTAAATACTGGACAATTTTTAATTTTTATATTTATTTGTCCAACTTTTATACTTGATGGAAAGTAATTATTAAGTATGTCAAAAACTATCGTATTCCCAATAGAATTTATAGTAATTATATGTAAATCACTTAGATTCATTCTTTTAAATAGGTAATCAACATCATAAAATTTTTTGAGTAATCTAAATTTTTAAAAATAAATGAAAAAAACAAAAAATAAACTTACCTTTTTAAAATCATTATTATAAATAATAATAGTTATTTCTTTTGTTTCATTATATTTAAAAATAAATGAAACTTTACACCTGGTATCACTTTCAATAGTACTATTTATTAATAATCTTTGCAATTTAGGCTTTTGAAGCCTGTGTAAATTACTTTCAACAAATGTGTAAAATAGTTTGCATGTCTTTTTAATATTTATAATATCTTTCCAATTAAGGTCAGAAAAAATTAAAATCAATAATTCTTCGGGTAGCATTTTTATTGAAAGTGAAGAAATAGTAGTATTAGGTGTTAATGAAGTCATAATAATTGCTGAAAATGTTTAGTAGAAATATCTTTATATAGGCATATAAGTATAACTGTTTGTTATTGTAATTAAACGTTGTCGTTTTTTTTACTAAAGCAAACATTTGTAATCGTTTTACAACAAATTGTCTACTACAATTACTATAATATAAAGCATATTGATTGTTCTTTAATTAAAAAATAAATTTAATAATTTTTTTGAGAATATATTTAAAGTTAACGATATATTTAGAACACGTTTATTGGGATAATGAAACAAAGTAAAACAAATAAAAGTCTAAGACACACTTTTTATATATTTGAAGAATATCACTGAGTTACCTATATTCACAAGAAAAAGATTAACTTATATATATCCACATTTTGTGACTTCTGAAAGTTTTCGGCCATGATCGCGTGTTTCAAAAATGACTTCATGAAGTATTTAAAAATTATTTATTTATTAAAACAAGCACATACAAATGTCATGCAAAATAGTAATAATAAAATTAATTATTTAAATTTTTTTTTGCATCCATATTAGTTCCTTACCCATGGTAACATTCGAATTTGACTCGAGATAAATAGTTGAATATTTTAAAAAACATTATTTACGTTATTATGTTTGGATAAAATAGGGTTGTCCAATTTAAAATATAGTGAAGCTTCAGGTCATATATTTGACCTTAAAAAATTATCTATCTATCTATTCATACATTTCTTTGTTTTTGGAATCACAATGACTCTACAAATTACAATTCTTTTCCTTGTGTATTATTACTGACTATCCTAAAAATCTTATTTAGACAAATTTTTCTCAAATGTACAACAGATTTATTAGGTACTTTTGAATTGTGACTTCAAGATTAAAAGTAGTTTGAAGCATTTGTAAAAATTTCTTTGCAGCATTCAATATTTGTTTAAATTTCAGGTAAATGTTTTTTTTAACTAAATTGTGGTGGTTAAATAAGTAACTAATTGATGAAAAATTCGATTTTCATAATCAATTCACACAATGGAACAATATATTAGCGTAAAATAAAAAGAGAAAAAATTTTATAATGTTCGATAAAAATAAAATTAACAATTGTCAATTGTATTAAAGACTACAAATAGGCTAATTTTCTGACTTTTGAAAATTTTTCAAATGTACTAAATTGTTTAAATATTTTATTAGATAGATTAAACACATATACAATAAAAAATGTATACAATAAATACAACAAAAGCTATATACAATAAATACAAAAGAAATTTTAAAAAATTCCAAATTAGAGCTAATAAAATAAGGAGCCCTTCAACTGAAGTAATCGTATGGCTACTATCCTCGAGTCCAGTATTTGTTAAACTAAACTCTTAAAATCCAGCCATATATTCAATAAGATCATTTCTGAATTTTTGAAGTCGATGGCTGTGCACAATGATTTATTAAAATTCACAGCATGACGAGTTATGTCATCACGGCAATCAATTTTTTCTATGAAGTTACCTTCTGTACTTGTTGGTAAAACAAAACCAACGAGTATAAGAGACCCTTTGTATACCTTAAATGAAGTTATAACCCACAAACTTCGTGAGTCGTCCTTTTTATTTATTGTCCCGTAAACTAAAAAGTTATTGTCCATAAAATCAAATTGAACATTATATTTACGTACGGGTATTTCAGATGTTTCAGCTTTATTTGTGCCTTCAAGGATCTAAAGAAATATATTATAATCAAATTAGAAAAATGACTTACATCATCTGATATATCATAAACGAGATGACAATCATTCTTGAGTATAATCTTACTACACTTTGGACACCTGAAACTTACTCCAGATTTAGAATCCTTCCATGTTTTAAAACATGATTTGGACATAAGATGACCACAACTTGTGGAGTAAATTAAATGTGCAGTGCCGGGACCTTCATGCGAATAACAACAAACATTACAAGTGAATACAATCTGAAAAAGATAAGAATAAATTTAATAACAATTAATCAAATTGGAAAAAATATAAAACAACGATAACATGATAATATGTGAAAAATATAAAATGAATATTATTGATAAGATAAAAATATAACACATTTTTAATGTACAAACTAAACAAATGATATATGATGGTGGTTATAAAAAAAGTAGGAAACATAATTAAGATAGGAGAAATAGTTAATATTTTAAAAATTGATATTGTTAAATTTCCAATAACAAATCTAAATAGGTAAATGCCAAAGAATATGAGTAAAAAGAGGTAAAATAAAAGTACTTCAAATGTTATGATGATACAATAACGATAGAGTGATGATAAAAAATGGTTTCATTAAAGTAATATAATAAAACAATGTACCTTTGAAACAACTTCAGTTTAAGCAGTATCTTTATCCGCAAGGTTTCGATATCTTAACTTCATGTATTATGAAGTGCATAACAATGAATTTTGTCAAAAGTCGTTTCTTACCATCATGTGATGGTATACTACATGTAATAATTTTTTGGTAAAGATGCAAAGTATATTTTCGTTTGCCTATTAGATGGAAAGAAATGAGTTGCTTTTTAACGCTATTTCAAAATATTAAATCATGATTTATTATTTATTTAAACAATAATTAATGTTCAATTAGTATTCATTTTTGTATTACTTTTAGCATTAAAAATTAAAAAAAATATAGAGTGATGTTACACATTTTGCAAAATTATAAGACTTTTTCTTAAAATATGACTCAAGATTTGAAAATAATTTAAAATATTCTAAACTTTTAATACTCATTCTTTATTGCCATTTTCATTGTATTGTTATTCATTTGCAAGACTATGTCTAACAAAATCAAGCATATACTTTTGTCACCTACGAAATAGTCATCACTGTTTCTATTTTTATAATCTATTAGCATGCATGGTAGAAAAAATAGTTATCGATAAAAAGTGTTTAACTTTTATAATATCAGTAATTGTCAGGTACAAGTCACTTAATTACTTACGATGACAAAGGAGTTTAACTTAATACTTTGTCATTTATCGTATTTTAGTCTTGTGCACGGGAAAATTTAAGAGAAATTACTTTTATTCAGTTCATTTGTAACATTTTATCTGATATTACTTTCCATTTTTGTAATTTGTCTAAATTTTTTATAGCTTTAGATATTTATAATGTCGGGGTACATGGATTTATATGAAGAATCTTCTGATAGTGATCTTGACGATTTTATAGATTACATATCAAATATCCATCGTTCAATAAAAAATTCAAAATCTCCAAGACAGTATGAGCAAGTTTCAGCGAACAATGAAAACCACTCAGTCATTGATGGTGCCATTAGTAGGGACAAAATTACAGCAAATAATGCTAAGAAACAACCAATTCTTAATGAATCTTTAAGATTGAGACAAAATAATGTCAATTGTAAGGACAAGGAAAATGAATGTATTACTAGGTTTATCATCCAAGTGACACATTTATCGACAGAAAATCAGTCATATTCTACGCGAACAACACAAAAATCAACTACAACAATGCGTTTGATGACATTAAGATTAGACAACATGCTGGAACAAATGGAAAACAGGTGCGAAGAAAAACTAAAGTTGTATGTCGACAAGGCATTTTCAGATGCCATTGACAAAATTAAGACGATTAACAATGAAGGTGTTAATACGAATATGTCTGCAATTGAAAACACTGCAATTCAGGAACTGTCAAAAAGAAAAGTACCAAAGAAAGACAATGATAATTGGAATACAAGAAGAACATGGTCAGAAAAAGTTGGTAATGTAAAAAAGGTATTGTATTTAGTCGGTTTAGATGTCAGAAAAGTAGTCATTGTCAATACTAGGAAGTTTCTTGTTTCGGTATGTTTGATAATGATAATATAATTATCGATCGCCTTTTCAGATCAACAGGGCTCCAGATGAAAACTTGTGCCAATTCTTAGACATACATATGAACATTGATACACTTGCCCAAGATTTGTTTAATTCTTAAAAATTTGGAATGACAATTGCCGACATCATGTTTCCTAAAGATATCCAAATAGTTTTTAATTTTTATCATTCGTTGACATGGGCATCTAGAAGACTTCTATTGTCAGAGGACAAAATGAAAACATTTAAACGTAATTTTGGCATTAAAAAATTATTGACTTTATTTTAAAAGCCTTAAAGTATTGCAGAATGGCTTGCTTTCATGTCAAGAAGGAGAGGAAACTGTACTTCAGTAATGTCGTCGAAGCCATTAGTAGCAAAGCTAGTCATTGGAGTGGTGGTGGTAAAAGAACAAGTTTTAATTTTGATGAAACTGAAACTTTTTGGAAAAGTTCTGACTTCCAAAGGCCTGTAAATGTCAAGATAAAAAATGCCAGTGTATGAAAATTTGTCATGATTAATTTTAAACTTTATTGTCAATAATTTTTCCCATTATTATCATTGTCAGTTTTTACATAAAAGTTGCCTTTTAAACAAAATTTTTTTCACAATTCCCTGACATTTAGTAGATTTAATCTGTTATCAACGGGTCTTTTCACTACTGTATAATGCATATTTTAAAATATCTTTGCGCAGTTTTTAATGTTTCATTTTTAATAAGTTAAATTTTTAATTAAGCAATAATATTTATGATTTCGGAATAATGTCACTGATGTTTCTTGGGGTTCCATATTACTCTGCAGCATATATGCAGATTTACAAGTGGGTTGGTTTTTTTATGATATACTAATGTTTCTATTTTAAACCTACTACTATAAATTTATCTTATTTCAATATGCCATGAGTAAATTAAATTTATGTTCATATTAATGCCTTTCTCTTAGGTCTTCTAATATCTACTTTGCTTAATTCAAGATTCATGGTAAGTTAAATATTATTTATGATTTTAAAATATTGTTCATTCTAGGTGTAGCAAGAGATATATTGGCCAAATATCACCGGGCGGTTTTTTTATACACGTTAAGAACTTTTTTATATTGTCCCACAAACATGTATAATTTTTGTATTAAATTCTGCTTTTATTATGTTTTTTTAATCTTTAAATAATCTTTTTGTTGTGTAACTGGTCATTATTTGTTGGTCATTAAATGGTTTTTATTTTATGTGAAGTTATTATTTGGGTATCAGCCAAAATTTAATCTACTCATCGATAACAGCTAATTAATTAAATGTACAAGAAAAATTTGACTGCAAATTGACTAAATATCTTCCAAGGCTTTTACTAATTGTTCACCGCGGGGTAACTGTAGGCTGATTAAACACATAAAAAAACGAAGTCGGGTTTGTAGCGTGTGTACATGAAGTGAATGAAGTATTTAATAAATGTAAACTTAAAGAAACATTAACTCTAGCTACAACATCAAAATTAATAAATTTTCTGAAATTAAAATTATCAACAATACATCCAAAAATTCTAGCTAATCTATTCATTGTTAGAAGCTGATATGATACATCTAAAGGTTTAGTATCATTATGTTAATCAAAGATATTAATATTATAAAAAAATCTCTACTAAATTCAGCTGATATACCAAATTAAAACAATCTAGAAATTTAATTCAGCTGCAAGATTATTAAAATTTTTTACTAAAATAAAACATACAATCTAAGCTTATTTTCTAGACAGTAACATGGGCAATTTATTTCTCTCTTCATAAATTGTTTCTTTTACTAGTCAAAAACAGTATTAACAGTTTCTTCAGTATCTTGAGCATCATGTTGATCCACATTATCTGTAATACAGGTGGATTATTGGGGGACCCCAAAAGGGGTCCTTTAAATAGTGTTTTATATTTATGTAATTTAAAAATTTTATTTGAGACAATGATATACAAAGTATTTTTATAAAGTAAAGTCTATTTTATATTTATTATCCAAAGTGTAACTATCTTATATATTTTATGTTGTTGGCGTTGTATCTCATCTTTGGTTATTTGCTCCTCCTAGTTGTTTTCTCTCTTTTTTCTGTTCTTACTGCAGCCTCTCTGGGGTTTACATATCTTGAATTATGAATTTTTGGGTAATGTCTTTATTTCAAGTATTTCATTTTAATAAATATTATTGTCTAAAGAAACAAGGTCTTATTCATAAGGATTAATGATAAAAAACAGATATAATGATAAAATAATTTGTTAATAAGAAGGTAAAACTTTATTTTATCGTGAGGAGTATAATGATCCCGTACCACACACATGTACATGCAACTTATCTGTACTGTCCCTTTTTGTCACTGAAAAATAGTTTGCACCTTTCTTTTGCTTGTTCTTAAGTGATAAAAGTGTTTTTGAAGGATTGACAAAATGAATATATAGTAAAATTTTTTATTTTTTATACAATTTGCAAACTATACACTTCCCTAATAAATACAGTATTAACGTTTTATGTTACAGTACTAACATTTTGTACAACAGTGCCAACATTTTATATTGGAGTATTAGTATTTCGTACTACATTACTGACATTTGATACTACAGTAGAAAGAAAAAAGTGGTGTTATCAATATCGTTGAGCAATGGTTATAAATTTTCCTTTTTCTTTTGGTTTGTTTAATTTTCTCGGAACTCATCAGACAACTCATAACATATTCATAAATGTATCTTTCTATTTTCTCTTTACATATCAATCATTTTTTTAACTGTTTTCTTTGTTGCTTTTAACATTTTATATAATTTTGAAAAAAATTTTACTTGATGGACTTTTCTAAGACATATAAATAGGAATCCTATTGTGATAACATTCAACACTATCCTCCAAGGTAGAAGACAATTTTGAAAACTATTTACATTAAGATGCAATCGTTAGAAAGTTCGTTTTATCATCATTTTTTTACAATCATTACATAGAATGTGAAAAAGTAATAGTAAAGGCATTAGCTTTACAAAGGTTCTAGAAAATTCATGAGAGACAGATATTTTTATATAAAGGTAGGATGAAAAAGCATTGTGTTATCATTTGTGTCATGTTTTAAATCTGCTTTTATATTATTTATCGCTTTTTCATCGTTTTCGCGTTTGAATATATAGAAAGTGTTTCTTTTAATTTAATGTCATCGTTTTTATAGACAATCCTATTATGGATTCAAATGCCGAACAACTTTTCCGCAAACTTCTTGAGCCTATTAGTGTTATTGGTGACTTATTCCAAGTTAACCTTTCAACTATATTGGATCCATTCTTAAACCACTTAGAGGATGTCTTATGTAAAGTTAAGGATGCCCGCGGTAATGGAGAAAAAGATATTGATTTCGTTCGGGCTGGTTACCTCATAACTAATGCTACACTCCTGTATTCTGCAAAAGTCGATTCTCTCTACAAGGATGTGCACGACTTTATTGATAAATTACGATCTGATGAGACTAATGACAACGGCAATGATGAAAATGTTGACCCAGAGGAGGACCTTGAATTAAAGTTAAATAACAGCAAGAATCCATTTTGTCTACTACCAATATCTGGCTTGAAAAAAGGATCGAATTCATCGCGGTTTTGTGAGCATGATCCTCATTCTGTTGACGTTTTCGCGAAGACACAAGTTTCTTTTATGCCTATGAGTGAGACAGAGAAGCGACGTGTTAATTTGATTTCGACTCACAATAAATCGCATGTAATTGGGTGTAAAGACGATTTTCTCCTAAACACCTGCAGCTTCTTGGATAATGCAACTGCTATTCTGGACTACGACTTCCTCGATATAATGGATGTCATCTCACCTCCTAGATGTGTCATAACTATTGATGAATTACCACCAACAGTACCAGAAGAGACGGAGACTGCTTCCTCTAGAGAACCCTGCTTTGATCCAAATCGGCTTGAGGACAAGTTAGTTCGAGACTTGGAGGCGAGGTTTTGCGGCACGATAGTTGATGATGGTGTCATGGATGAAAATATGAAACTTGATGATAAAATAGATTTTGATGATGAATACTTCGATGATAAAATGGAGATTGATGAAAATCAGATATCACGATTAACTGGAGTCGTTGAAAAAGCCCGTGAAGGATCTTCAATGCCTAGCACAATGGGTAATTATGATATTCAGGAGGTAAGCACAGATATTCAATTTAGTAGTGTCAGAAGAGCACTCGGTGATATACAAAATGAACCTTCATTTGCTATTAAATCCGACTGTAAAGTCAACAGATCAATGGTGAATTTGGAAGCAATTGCTGGTCAAATTAAAGAAAATGTCGATCGTGGAGATGCAGAATGTTTCAGTCAGATTAAATGCCGTTCATTTAAAGATGCTTATGTTGAAGACAACTATCTAAATGACGGAGAAGGTAAACGAAACAAACATCTGATGGTTCCTGTTGTTATGCAAGAAAAGTACCTTGATTTTAATAAGATGAAGAAAGAGAGGGAGAAAAATATAAAAAAGTCTTTGGAAAAGCGTGGTGACAATCGTATATCACTGTCATACGGAGAAATCGTGGAATACTTCAGGGTAAATGCTAAAGGAAAGTTCTGTAATGCATCTGTTGAGTCAACAGTTTATGATAAGGACAAACTTTATGATGCCTGTCTTAGCGAACAAAGAGAAATAGTGCGTTTATCGAGGAGGAAAGTACTCAAGGAATGTGAGAAAAGTATGAATGCTGCTACAAATATGCCTGAAACTGTTGTAGAATGTATGGATGTCCCAGTTGTTCCTGGACTTGCAGATGGAAATATTAAAGATGATTATAGTGACACAGAAAACGGTATTCCAACTATGGATGATCATGATTTAGGAACTTTGCCTATCGCTAATGAAGATCTGTTTACAGAAGAAGACTTTGATCTTGTCAGAGCACCTGAGATTGAAAATGTAAATACTTCTATGAATTCATCTCGAAAGAGAGATCCTGTTAATAGTGAGCATGAGTTAGAAAGTTGTCAACAGGATCTTCCAAGTAGTCAAGCAGAAGGGTCGTCACATAATAGAAGTGGACGAAGCAGGTATTTGGAGGCCTATTTAAATGATACAATTATAATTCAAGCTGATGAGGAATTACCGCATTTAACTTATTCGGAAATTATTGAAAAGTATAATGATCAATATTGGAAAAACATTAATCGTGAGGTTGAAGAATCTTATAGGGAAGTTCTTGAATGGGATGACTTCTTAAAACCTCATATTAAAGTTGAAGAGGAGAGAAAAAACTTCGATATTAATGAGTATGGCTATGATGTTATTGATAAATTTAACTCTGTCAAACAATCAGTCTCTTTCTCGGAAATTGTTAAATCTTGTCCACGTCACATGATCTCAAGATACTTTTTATCAACATTGCTCCTTGTAAATAAAGGAAACTTAAGAATTTCACAGGGTGACAGGATAAATTCGATCTCGTTTGAGCTTCTTAAAAGTGATATTGATGAAATTTAAGAATAAAGAAAATAACTTTAATATAATAATTTTTATTATTAAATGTAATTTATTTGTATATTATAATAATCTTTAATAATAACATTGTTAAAAATATTATTTATTGTCAAAAATTGAGACTAATAAAGTATTGTTGGCAATTTATCTCACTAGTTGTTTCTTACATATACACTTGGGACTTTTTTGTGTCTTTTCAAAACATTCTCTCAAATTTCAAAATTTTTTATACTGTTCAGAAAATGATTAACTTATTTATATTTCTGCCACGATTTCGTATATATTTTTCAACATAGTATATACTACATTCTTTATTAAAACACAGCAATATTCACCATTTACACAATTAAAGTCAATTTATTAACTCTTTTGCTTAAAATTTCTAACGATGTCTAATCGTATAAATTCTATTCTGAAACAGACTAAGGATGGGTTCCAATAATTTATTTGAGACTCCAAAAAATTTCCTAAAGAGGAGACGTGTCAGTTTTAGTCGTAAACGTGTTGTTCAGTAGGTTTTGTAATCTACATATTTTACCAATATTTATACAGGCATTTCGATAAGACTGATTTAACTGTTCGCTTTGATACTGTAACGGAGGAGATTGACCATTCCTTGTCATCAGAATCACAAACTTCAACGCCAAAACTGATGCTCAGTAGCAGGCCAAAGACTGTTTACGCCACTCCTGAAATTCAAACTCCGATGCGTTTAAACACAACATCTGATATATTTGGTGTATCTCCTGGTAATATTTCAGTTGCCAGTAACAGGAGTTTAAACACCCCAACCATGAGCGCAACTCGCAGTTTCTTCGAATCATTTGGTAACAGCACAACGGCCAATGAAAATTTGAGTGATTCCGAGAATAGCAATGACATGGAAATCTCATTCGAAAGGACTCCCAAGAAGAGACCTTTTCTAGAGATGTCAACTCCGAAAATGGAGAATATGCCTGTTTTGTCACCAGAAGGACTGAGATTCGAAAAAGAAAATAACTTTTTGATGGAAGAAGATAATTTTTTAGTAGTTGAAGACATATTTAATACGCATCAACCTTCGAATGGTGTGAAATCATTAAGCTCCTACAAGATACTGCCAAATTCATATATCTATAGGTACTCTCCTCTAAATTTTCCCAGAAAGTTTAGTACTGGCATGATGGATATTTTAAATAATTCTACACCATTTCGAAGACGAAGTTTAAATTCACCAAAATCGTATCGTATCAATAATCTCCGCAGATCACTCCCAGAGGATATATCCTATTCTGTAGAACGTGTTTCAACACCACCTGGTAGAGGTAATATTTCTAATGTGTTTGATATAGATAACATTGGTGAATCAAGTTTATCGCAATCATTTATAAAACTCAGTTCACCTGTTAGAACGTCCAAAAATCAACAATTTGTTCCAAGTAGTCCTGTTACCAATGTTTTTGTAAATGATAACAGTATCGTTAATGCGCCTCCACTGGAGGGTAGTTTGAAAGAAAATAAGATGGAAGTGGATCAGCTGAATGCTTCTAGTTCTGATAGTGATCAACACTTCCTCAACGATTCATATGACTTTGTTTATGAGGATGTATTGAATGTTAACTCTAGTACTGATGAAATATCTAGAAATTCAACTACTTTAAAGACCATGTCCCAAAATTCAACCAATGACGCTAAAATTGTCAGTACTTCGGAGAAGGTTATACTTCCTGAGAATCCTAAGAACACCAATGAGAATAATTGTGATGTCATGGAAAGCCACTCAGATTCCATATCTGAAAAACGTTCTGAAAAAGTCGCTTCTCAAGGAGATCAATCTAATACTTTAGAAAATGTTCCAACCATCAACTTTGATAAATCTAGACGTAATAAGGATAAAATTATTGTAGAAAAACCCAGTGAAAATTTATATACGATTGTTGAAGAAGAAGAGAATCAACTTTTAGATAAATCAGTAGACATAAATGATGTGATGGCACGTTCTGGGGAATTGAAGAATGTTTATACCTATCAATTAAATCTACTAAAAAGCATAAATACCGCTAGTCAGGATCATGAAAGCGATATATTCAATGATACATCTGGTTTTTCCACTGATGTTGATATGTCTATGTGGAACAGAAGTGATTCTATTACATGCTCTAGTATAGTTGACAATGGAAGTGAAGAACTTGAAACTTCAGCACTCACTGATACTTATGACTCGGAGACTGATGTAAAAAATGACTATTTTATGAGGGATGTAACAATGAGAACAGTTGATGCATCATTTAGCAGCTGTGAATTTTATGATGTAACAAAAGTATCTGAAGGACTTGACTTTATAAACCCTATTACTTTTGTCACCTACAATGATAATTATAAGGAATGTGATGATAATTACAAACTTAGATTGGCAATATCGTTTATTCAATCAATACTATACAATGAATCTTTACGACAACCAATGTTAAGAGATTTTGTTCATGGATTTGAAAAATCTGCTATACTAAAGCATTTTATGATCAAGACTGAAACACCTATAGATTTAGATGATTTATATAATAGGGTTTTAGATTTGAAAGATATCGGCACGATTATCGATGATTTTCGTCGAATAAATTTTGATATTTATAATACCGAAGCTGATCAATTAGAAATCTTTTTCGATACACTTTATGAAATGTATTTATTACTACTGGATCATTTATCCGTCAACCGACAGAAGCAGATAAAATATAATGACAACATTTACAGTGAATGTTTTAAAATAATTAATGACATGAATGGTATAAAACAATTGTATGATGAGGAGCATAAAAGTCTCTCGGATTTGCTTAATTATATTGTTCCTAAGTATAATATATAGTTTTTATTTATGTATTTAATTTGTATATATAGTAAAATTAACAACTTATCACCATTTTTTATTAAAATTGCAATTAACGGTCATGATTTTTCTTTTTAATTCTATTGTAAAAGTGTAATATCATAGATGACATTGCGTTATATTTATCAATAAAACTCATTCTTTTCATGTACGCGTGCCAAAAATGATGACAAGAAAATTTATATAAGCAAAAGTTTCATTACCTTATCATTCATTTCTTTATGCATTGTCATTGTATTAATAAGAGATTCCTGAATTTTCCCGTGTTTTTATTTTATCCCTATTAGTTTTTTATATGAAATTTTATGTTTTAAAAATTATTAATCTATTTATTTTTAGTGAATAATGACATCAAGAATCCGTCAACGTGGGCTCCGTAAGACTTTAAATAAGAAGGAAAAAGCTAGTATGGTACTAACTGAACTCGCCAGCGAAGGATACATCTCAAAACCTTCGTCAATTGATTTTTCGAGTTCCGTTCCAGAGTATGAAACCATAAAGAATATAGTAAAGGAAGTAGCGAGCGTTTACAGTGCGAACATTCACTATTTCTGTGAAGCTACGCGGAACACGCTGAAAGAACAGCGAGCTAGATTAAAAAATAACACGTCACAGGAGAACAATGAAATCAAGGTTAGTTACATGTCTTTATTTAATCAATCTATTTTCCTAGATCCCAAAATCTTCTAAAGGTGACAAGAATGTCTCTAAAGTAGATAAAATGCATGGGACACTTGGGATCCGAAAAGGCAGGATGACAAAGAAAAATCTTTTTTCTGATTCTAAACCTTCATCCAATGGCAATGCTACATCAGGATCCGAAAAAGTTGCTACTTTACGTCCCAGAGTTAACAATCAAGCTAGTAGTACCATTAGATCACGCCGAAGTTCTAAAAACGTGGCTTCGGCGTCGTGTCGTGTTCAAAATTTTAAAAAGAGGAATAGAGACACGTGTGAACGAGCTACCCTACTTGCACAACAGGGTAGTGACCTTCGTAGAGCTGATAACAAGAAAAAAAATTTATTGAAAGAGAAAGCTGAAAGAGCCAAAAGGTAAGAGTGTTAATATATCTTCTTTTAATATTCATGCTTTTTAGAGAACGAGAAGAAAAGGCAAGACAAGTTGAGGAAAGGAGGAGGTTAAAGGAAAAAGAACGTAAGGGAAATGTTTAAAGATATAAAACAAAAAGAGGAACATGTTAAAGAATTCCGAAATCGCGTGGAAAATCCTGGATCATCAAATAGCCAACGTTATGGAACACCCATATCTTCTGTATCTCCTCCAAAAATTTCTAATGAAGATACAATTAATGGAACTTTCACCCTGACGATAACCAAAATTGGAACAAGTAGGACTAGGAATCGAACTATTGTGGATAAGTCATATGGGGAATCTGAACTAGTGTATGAAACTCCCAAGCTACCGATGGGAGAGATAAAAGCTATAATGAGAAACGACAGAACTATCGTGGACAAATCATTAGAGGACTCCGACCTTATCTACGAAACTCCAGTAGTCTCTAGGAAGAGAAGAAGGATTTCCCCACTTGAAGATGAAACACTTTTTAGTCCTCCAAGCAAGAATGGCCGTGTTTCTGATTGTGAGAATGTGACACCCAATGTCACATTCAACTGTTATAAAGCAAATACTCTTAACTCCGTTATTTCGTTGACTTGATAGTCATAATTTTTTTTATATGTAATTTATGCCTTGTACTATTATTGTGAATAACCATTTATCAGTAACAAAAAAAAATTTATAAATTTTTTAATGTGTAGTTTATTAAAATAATTTTTTTCATTTTAATTTCAGATTGTTAGATTAAATCAGTAAAATCTCCTTACTAACATCACAGGGGACGTATCAAAAAAGCAAAGTTAAAAGTGTTCAAGAGTATAAGTATGAAGCTATTTTTTTCCTGTGGCTATATGCGACCTAAAAGTATTGTCAAAACCTATAAAAACTAAGTATTAAATTTTTGCCTGTCCAAAATATTTAAAGTAGCTCAACATTTTCGAGAAATGTGTTTTAAAAAAGTATTTTACTAGTTGAAAAAGATATATAATGTTTAATTATCTTCCTTTATAATATGAAATGGTTAAAATGAATAAGTTATGTAATATAATGAAATAATATATTCTTTGGATAACTTTGCCTTAACAGAAAAGATATAACGCATACAAAAAAAATTTTTTTATGTCAAAATTTGATGTGACAAGTTAGTGTGTAAGTATTAAATTTAATAAGAATATCATAGAAAACTTCTAGATTATTTACAATGAAATATATTATTATTTTTTATTTTTATTGATATTTCTATTGCAATTATTTTATTATTAATGGGAATTACTTTTTTTATTAGTATAAGTATTGAAAAAATTTATTACTCGACATGGCGTTGTTATCATTAATCACATAAACTTTGTTACTTTAAATGTAAAAATAAAAGTAATTTATTTCTGAAAAATCTTTTTATCAGGTTGAAAATCTGACATTTAAAAAGATATATTTAAAGCATTTTATTATTCCAAGCTTTTAATGTACAAGAATGGTGTATTTTGGTAAATTTAAAAAGAAATTCCTAAATTTATTTATGTTTTCAGAAGATTCTACTTTAATTTTACCATAATTTTATTTCATGTACTAAAAAAATACAATTAATGTTATAATTGGATTTCAATAATTGAATAAAGTTTTTTAAAGTCATTAGAAAAATGTTATATTATGTTATTAGAAAATTGCTATTCTTTTTTTATTTTTTTATTCTAAAAAAACCAAAAATTGTTGATAATGAATATTTTTTTAGCCAATTATTTTCAGAATAGTCCTTATTTTTAAAACTTTTTTAAAATAAAAAGGTTTTCCTTAGAGATGTTTTATCACAACTTTTTAAATATTTTTAATAAGAATAATATTTTCGTTTTTGTATTTTCTCTAAATATACTGATAACTAAAACTTCTCATTAAATTTAACAATAGTACTCAATTTGCACGAATCATAGTGCATTAAATAATAAGATAATTGATAAGTTCATGCAATGTATATGTATAATCCATCCATCTTATAAAACTTTATATTACATGTGCTTAAATTCGACATCAAATTACATTCTTCTCTTCACTCCCACATACATATTGTAGTTTATTAGAAAAAATAATACCCCTACTCGGCATATACTCTTTAATCCATTTATTTTGCCAAAATTTATCTATTTAGAATGTTTCAATTCTGTACCACATCATTGCACATGACAAAACAATACTAACTTTTTGAAAAGTTTTTTTTATAATAAAACCAAAAATTATTTGTTTTTATTTTTATTAAGTAACTTTTTTAAATGAAAAATCAATTGAAAAGCATTATTTTAAGAATTCTATTTAAGGCAATACATCAAACCTTCATTAACTAGAGCTATTTAAAATTTCTTTTATTATACATTTTTTAATGTGAAAATTTATTATTAAAAATGGGTATTCTCGTTAAAAAATGAAATACTTTGTTTAATATTTAAAAAAATTAAATTTTTTTATTTACTTTATTAACCAAAGCTACACTCATCGTTTTGTCAAAATTTAACAATAAATATCAATAAATAACAATATGTTTTGTGCCAAATTATATATTGATTTTGATGGGTAATAATTTTCGAGTTGATATAATCTGTAGTATATTTTTTAACTAGATTTTCATTTTTTTCACACAATTTTAATTTTGTTTTTCGCAAAATATTATTGTATATCTATTTTAAAATTTATTTTAAAATTTAATTTTTATAAATATTATAATATTGTTATGAAGAATAAATTATTTTGTAGTTATAAATAGTAAAAGTTGCTTAGGGTATTACTTTAATAAATAAATGTTATACTTAAAATTTTTGAATTTACCAAAAAAAAGCTCTATGAAGCTTATTTTTCCTTGAATAAATTATTTCTATTGAAAGTTATTTTAATGTAAAATTATAAAATTAATTATATATTTGAAAGATGTCAAAATTAATATTTAATTATATCTTGACATTAAATAATTATTTATGAAAATTCACTTTTATTTATACGTTTTGAAAAATATTATTAAAATGTAAAATACTAGAATTAAAAAAATTCTAAAATTAATTTTGTTTATTATAAAAAAATTTTTATGGAAATAAACATATTAATTTTCAGAATGTTTATAGATTTAGGAAGAACAATTAAAATACATTTTAGTTATAAAGACAATTAAAAAAATTCATCCTAATTTTATGTTATATTTTCTAAAATTATCTATTTTTATCTTTTTTTAAGTTGATTTCATATATTTTCTAACATAATTACAATAATTAACATAATTACTATTTTCAGTTTTATAATAAGTCAAAATAAAATAATTCAAAAATGTTAGGAGCTAGAGGTGTATCTTTAGGATTGGGAAAGATTAATCTTTCCGATCTCAACAAAATTCCCGCAATGGATCGAGGACAGATTCCCAAGAATAAAAAAGAAACCGAAAGTAAAACCTCGAGTACGAGTTAAAAAATATGTTGATAAAAAGGTAAGTTGTTTATCCACAAATTTAATAATAATACAAAAATGTTATTCATATTTATTTCAAAATAACATTTTCTTAGTAAACTTTAACAATACACAATTTTCGGACATGTTATATATGATAAATGGAAAAAAAATTTATGCGTATTTCATAATAAAAATAACAGTTATAAATAGAAGTAATGGGATATAAATTTATTTTAAAAATTTTAATATTTTCCTGTTTCTTTTTACTTAATTATTGCCATAAATTATAAAATGAGGTAACAATGATTAAGATATATATATAATAAAAATACTTCGTAAAATGTATTTAATTTATTATGTTTTAACGCAGTAAAAATATTTAATAATTTATGAAATAATTTTTCTTAGAAAACTCTTAACGTGTATTATTTATTATTATAAAACATTTAAAATCCATAATTTCATTAATATCTTTTTTTACATTTCTCTCTCTATAATGTTTTACATAAGCTATCTATTTTAGATGAATTCTTAATCATTTTCTAATATGGATTTATCGAAAAAAAATCCTCATAAAAAATCAATTATCTTAATTTTACTTCCTTTATCCTCTAGTAATGATGGTTTATTTAAAATTTTATAAATAAACTACTCCATTATAAAATAATCATCTTTTATAATTACTAATTTTAAATTTTGTCTGCTTAATTTTTTTATATAAATTTATCGATGTTTAAAATATAAAATGCTTAAAAAAAATGTTATAACTATAAACATTTTCATATATATAGTAATCTATAATTTTAATATTACTATTATTTAATGGAAGAGCTTAAAACAGATAATGTTATAGAATATTTCCAAGGTATCCAATAAAGGGGATTTTTTTAAATGAGAATGAAAACTATATAATAGTTAAAACTATATATCATAGTTTTTATAAATATTCTGCTTAAAGATTTAAATATTTGTATTGTAAATTTTCATAAATTTCTCTATATTTTACAACCACTTAATTTTAGTACTTATTCACAGTAAACACAAAGTACTTTTGATAAATTTTTTATATGTGCACGTAATAAGCTCTGTTAACATTGCAGCACATAATTTTTCATCTAATTTGTATAAATAAGAAAACACCCTTAGCATTTTTATTTTATAATTTTATACATTTATGTGCTAAGTTATAAAATTTTAATGATATTATTATTTTAACTATACAGTTAACATACATAGGTACTTTTATCGATAGTTGGAAAGTTTGTATTAATTAAATGTATCCAATTTTTTAATGCTACACAAATATTTTTATTGAAAACTTTACTTATATTTCACATATCGTAGGAGGCTAGAAAATTATGACGCAAGTAGATGAAGAAGAAGAGTATAACTACGAAATACGACTTAATCCAAAATTGATGGGGAAAATTCCATTGAAAAAACCTAAAAAAATTGATAAACATAAAAAAGCCTATTATTGGAGACTCTATTATGAGAACAATAAAAAGGCAAGATAAATTTTAATTAAATTTATTAATTATTTATATTTTTAGACTCTATGGACAGCTTGTAGAACAGTAATTTTTGGTGTTATTATCATATCTTTAGGTATAATAATGACAGGACTCGGATATTTTGATAAAGAATTAGCTAAAGTAAACAAACAATATTGTATCCTTTCTAATTGTTATTATTCTAGGTAACTGTGTTTAATGAAACAATAACTTCAAATATAACGTATATAGACAATTTCCGTAGGATTCAATTCAAATCTATGCAGTATATTGGCCCTGTACTGATGGGAATTGGGTCGTTTATGTTAATAATTGCATGTGTTATTACACTAGAGTCTAGAGATAAACACACATTAATAATACAAAATGAAGCTGATAAACAAAGAAAGATTATTAAAGATGATAATGAAAAAGAAAACTTTTTAGAGGTAAAGGAAACAATATTTTTAAATACAAAAAAATATAAAAAAGATGGTGGAATAGTTAGTGAGGACAATAATAATATAAGTAAAAATGCGGAGGATGATAATTCAAGCCGTATAGAGTGTGGAAAAGAATTATCAATAGATGTAGAAGATTTAGACAACGAATGTTTTAGAACACCAGAAAAAGATAGTAAATATGGTAAAAGAAGAGCTACAATATCGTATCAATATTCAAAAAGTATGGTTGATAAAAATCGAGTAAAAGAATTAAAGACCGATTATTTTTCTAGAAGAGGAACAGTCTCACCATCAACGTCATTTAAAAGACCTTCTAACACGAGAAGACGAAGTATGTTTAATTTACAAAGAAATGACCACAGTGTTAGTACGGATAATCTAGCTAAACAACATCTTTACGAAAATCGTGATTTATATGCTGAGTTGTTGGAGGATTTTTATAATAAATATGGTGGAAAAAGTATCAAAAATATTACTAAAAATAATTTATTACCAAGTACAAATCTTGACAATATTTTGATTCACAATATATCGAATCAAAAAATTCAAGAAGAAGATACAGAGAATAATTGATGCCACAATTTTTATTATAAATATTATAAAAAACGATTTTTGTTTACCTGTATATAATGAATCAATGATGAATATGATAATACTTTACAATAAAATAAATAAAAGAATTGTAAAAAAAACATAAAAGTAAAAAAATTATGATATTGTTAGATAATGATTAAAGTAATTTTTGATAAGAACAAGTAAAAGATTATGTCTTAGGGATTATAAAAATCTGTAGAGCCTCACACTGATTCGTTAATATAATACTTAATATGTTAAAATTTTTAATCATATCACTATTATCACTCCTCTGTGAATCAATACAGATTTCCTATATATTATATGCATAGATAAAGTTTTATTTATGCTAGTTTAATAAAGTCTTGCTGATTGAGGGATTGAGGAGGTACGACGTAGCCAAGATAAATATATGTATCCCATTACGAGCATCAAGGCCATACCAAAGAAATTTCCGAAGAAGAATGTTCCAAGAGCAAAATTTGTTGTACATGGAGGACAAGGAGCATATGTTGTGTATTCTTTTGTACTTTTTCCACTGATTGTTGAGGACTCTGGATGTTCTCTTTTACTACTGATTGTTTTTGGTTCCTCTGTAGTTGTGGATGTATGTGCTGATTTCGTGCTAGTAGAAGTAGTAGAACTACTTGAAGGCATTTCAGAGGTTTCTTCATTTCCATCTTTTTTGAGTTCATCACCTTCATTTTGTCCATTATCATTATAATATGAATCATTCAGACCGTCATAACTGGAATTATCGTTTTGCAAATTGGTATATGACATTTGAGGTGATTGAGAACTAATACAAAAAGCAAAGTAATTATGATATATCACTAATATGGATAAAAAAACCAGTAAAGATCCTTTCATCTTTTAGATAAAATAACAAATAATTAGTAAAATAATTTTAAAAAAATATTATGTATAAAAATTCCTGTTAACAGAACAATTATCAACCTAATATTTTAATATCTATCTGTACAAAATACAATCTCAAGTAAAAGAATTGATAATAATAATACATATAAATGTGATAAACATAATTTTATACTTTAAAAAGTAATTTAACCATGTCATTTGTAGGTGCAGCTGTTTAATTTAAAAGTCACATTCTTCATCGTTATCTCACATACTTTTTGATTACAATTTGATTTGTTTAATAATCATTTGAACATAAGTTTTAAAATATCATAATCAAACATATCTTTGTTAATAATTCTGATTTGATATGAATAAAAAGTTATGGATAGGTATAAATATGTTTGTATTTATTAAAAAATTAGAAGATTTAATAGATTTTGTATCACTAATATTTTTAAAAAAAAATTCAGTAAATAAGCTGTCTATCTTGATGTCATATAAAAAAGAATCGTTGATAAATCGTTGATATGCAAATTATGCCTACTGATAATAAACTTTTCTTTGATAGAAAACAAGAAACAAACATTTTATAATTACATATTTGACTAGAATCAAAATTACACGTTGTCAAAGACATTGCAAATGTTGTAATTTTTGATAAAACTCTTATCAAGAAAAATCTAAAAAAGTGCTTGGTATCGTGCATCTCAACATTTCTATGATATCACAAAACAGAAAAATATTGTTTGTGGTTTTCATAAGAAATTTCGAAGTATATAGTGTAGTATAATTTTTTTAACATAGACTATGCATTGTAATCATCTTTCAGCATGGTTAATGTTTATTCAAAGAAGATCGTTAAAGATTACACCTTCAATCTATGACACTAATGAATTTCTTACACAAAAATCCAAAAACTTGTTTAAAGTTGCCAGAGCAACTAAAAAATCAAAAACTTACGATGAGACTACACATATTGATGAACAGAAGGCTATGGCTGAATTCAACTTGGAAAGTTATCATTTAAGGTATATTTTAAAAATTTAATATTAACGAGGAAAATATATATTTTATAGTGATTTACCAAAAAAAGCTCATATAAAACCAGATTATAGACATAGTTTATATTCAGTACAGGATGTATATTCAAAAGCACTAAAAGTACATGGATCTCGTGATGCAGTACATGCATTACGTTCACCTCTCGTAACGACAAATTCAACATTGTCTGATCAGGAGAAGATGCGTTTAAGAATGCGTGTAGAATCATTAACAAAAGAGAGTGAAGGATTGGGTGCTGGGAAAGTTGTGGGAATAGCTTTAGCATTAAATTCATGTGATACTTTATTAAAATATATTGCAGCATATTTTACAGGTAGTAAATCATTGTTTGCTGAAGCTATACACAGTACTATGGATACATTAAATCAACTTATACTATTACTTGGTATAAGGTATTCTAACAAAAACCCAGACCCCAATTTTCCTTATGGTTATGGTAATATGAGATATGTAACAGCACTGATAAGTGGTTGTGGTATATTAAGTTTTGGTTGTGGTTTATCAATGTATCACGGTGTCAGTGGGTTACTTCAGCATCCAGAGGCATTAGAGTCAATATCATACGCTTATTACGCATTGGGTACCTCATTTTGTTTCCAAGGAATGTCTGCTTTAACTGCCTTTAGAGAAGCGAGAAGTAAAGCTAATAAAGCTAAGATCAGTCTAATAAATTATATTAAAACTTCAGCTGACCCCTCATTGAATGTTGTTTTACTTGAAGATACTGCCGCTGTTACAGGAGTTTTAATAGCTTTATCTTCTATAACATTGTCACAATTTCTTAACTCACCAATACCCGATTGTGTAGGATCAATTTTAATTGGATCATTGCTTGGAACAGTAGCTACATTCATCATTAGAACAAATGCACACCATCTTGTTGGTAGATCTCTTCCAACACGGATAACAGATGATATTGTGGCACGTTTAAATAATGACCCAGTTGTAAGAGCTGTTCACGATGTCAAGACAACATCTATGGGTGTTGAGCATTCCAGATTTAAAGCTGAAATTGATTTCAATGGTAGAGAGATAACTAAAAATTATCTAAAAACAGTTCATGTTCCTACATTACTTGAGGAGGTTAAAGAATTCCAAAAACCTGAGGAATTAGAAGAATTTATGATTGTTCATGGCGAAAAGGTTATTGATCGCATTGGAGATGAGGTAGATCGATTGGAAACAAAAATTACAAAACGCCATCCAGATATTCGTCATGTTGATTTAGAGAGTTTATAAAAAAATTTTTTAATTTTTTTTAAACAAGAAGTACTCATCGAATGTTTGGTTATCTTGATTTATGGTATTTAACAAATGTTATCAAAAAATAATATATTATTTTTTATTGTTCATGTAAATATAAATTTGTAATTGTATACATATTTTAAAGCACCAGTATAAAAATTGAATAGTTAAAAAAATTACATAAAAATGAGCTATTAATAAAAAAATAAAAGTAATAATAAGTATTAAAGCCCAAAAAATGATTATATACAAATATTTTAAACATGTTTTTCTTTGACTTTGTTTATATCACTAAAAACTTCACCAAGAGATCTAAATTGTGGCATTGCTGGATCGTTATTATAATTATTACAATATGTGTTGTAGTTGTTTAATTTTGGCATAGATGGAGTGATTGTATTTGTGATAGTGGCAGGTTTTTTAACTAAAAATGTTGAAGCTCTGAAGTTTGATGAAGTTATATCATTGGTTGAATCAAGTATTTCGTCAACTTTTGCATACATAAAATCAGGAAATTCCTGTATATTACTATTTCGCATGAAAGAGTATTTATTTTTTGGTAGTGATGTATCCATGAATTTGCTTAATGGAGTTATACCGATATTCGATAGGTACTCTGTAACTGTACTATTAATTGATAGGACATCTGGATCAATTCCTGAATCTGGGTGAGAACGATCACGATTCATGCTTGTAATTGGGAAACGGTATGAAATTGATGGTATGGCACCTTCTTTGTATCCATTTGAGGAAGATGATATTTGTGATGAATTGGAATTTGAACTTTTCAATGGCATTGGCGGTGCTTGCATGGTGAATTTGTTATAATTTGGTGAGTTACCAAAATGATCTGACAAGTGACTTATATTATTTGTTTTTTCAGTCCCAAAATTATTAACTCCTATTGGAGGAAGCTTCTTCGATTGTTTTGGTGTATTTCTACATAATCTATAACAACACAATATTATTATTACTGTTAATATTATACTGGAAATTATTGATAAAATAAGGACTCCTTGATAATTAAAAGCACCATAATTTTCACTTGTACTATTTATTATATCAAAGTTTCCGATTTCTAAATATACGTTAACTCTTGAAGTTTGTGTGTAGCTTGAAGAGGCTTCAACAATAAAATGTTCCAATGTCTTATTTCCTTTAATTAATTTATTTTTCATTGATTCTCTTAATAAAAGTACACCAGTATCTGGATCAATACCAATCATTCTAATATTGTTGTTGGCACCATAAATGGAATAACGTATTTTACCCTGATTTCCCTTATCATTATCAGTAGCTTTAATTGTTCCGATAACATACCCAACTTCGGCTTCCGTAGATAATTGGAATGTATAAGATGATTTGCTAAAAACTGGAGAATACTCATCTACAGGTGTAACATAAACTTTAACTTCAACAATGGATGTTCTATCTTTAGAATCCTTAACAACAACATTAAATTGATAATTTATCCTTTTTTCATAATCCAAACTTTCTTTCAAGATTAAATCACCACTGATAACATTGATTCCAAAAATATTAGGACTGTTTGATAATGAGTAACTCCAATCATCTCCATGATATCCAAGTTTATTTGTAGCTTTAACTGAACCAATAATTGAGTTGATAAAAGTATTTTCAGGTATGTAAAATGTGTAACAATTCATTACAAAAAATGGAATTATTCCACTCCAATTTTTCATATCGTATTGGACATTTATGGAGGTTGTAGCCCACCTACTTGGGGTACCATTATCCTCAGCCATTATAATTAAATCATGATTATTTGTCCTTTCCTGATAAAATATCTCTTCATTCCAATTTTCAAAAATTATACCTCCTGTGTCGGGATTTATACTAAGAGTATTATAATAATTTCCAGATAATATTGAATATGTAATTTGTCCATTTCTAAACTCATCCTCATCTGTAGCTATGACTTTTCCAACAACACTCTTTTTAAGGATTTTTTCATTTAATTTGATAATTTTTGTTGAATTCCTTGAAATTACAGGTGAATGGTCATTTATATCAACAATGTCAATGGAAACAAGTATTGGTTGTGCATCAGAATACTTTGACATATAAACATAAAATGTATAATTTTTTTGAACTGTTCTATCAAGTTTTCTTTTAGGAGAAATAAATCCTTGATTATTTATGTAAAACATCTTTGCTGATTCAATATCTTTGATTACAAAATCAATTGGTGAAACATAGCCTTCAGATAATTGTAGTTTACCAATGGTTTCAAATAATGGAGTATCCTCATTGACAGTTAAATTTAATGTTTTCTCTTTAAATGTTGGTATTCTCATTTCTTTACCTGATATGGATTGGATTTTTAATGTTAATATGCTTTTTTGTTTTATGATACCACTATCCTCTGCCATGATACTCATTATGTAATGGGTACCTTCAACTAATGTTTTCAATAATGTTAAAACACCAGTCTTTTCGTTTAATGAAAAATAGTCACTCTCTTCATTAATAATTTTATATCTAATATCTCCGTTATCACCATCATCTATATCTTTTGCAATAATTGTATGAATAATTGAATTTGGAGGAGAGTTATCAGCAACAAATATCTGTTGAAATGAACCACCAACAAATAAAGGTTTATTATCATTCTCATCAATTATATAAATTTTTAAATTTGTCCTACTAATATGTTCACCATCAAATGCTTGAATACCGAGATTATGTTCCTTTATCACTTCGTAATCTAAGGTATTTTTAAGATATATAGCTCCAGTAAATTGTTCAATTTCAAAATATTCATTGGCTGGATTAATTGAATACACTAAAAAGCTGTCATCATCAACATCTGTTGCTGTAACTGTGGCAATTAACGTTCCAACAGGAATGTTTTCAGATATCTTTTTTGGTCTTTGATTAGGGAAAAAAGGAACGTTATCATTAATATTGAGGACATGTATCTTGACCAATGTTGAAAATTGTTTTGAAAACTCATTTGTAGCAATTACATTCAACAAATATTGATCTTCAATTTCAGCATCTAATTCTTTAGCTGTTTTTATTCTACCCATATTATCTATTTCAAAGGCAGAATCTCTATTTCCACCAACAATACTATAAGATATTGGTGCTTCTTTCAGGGAATGAGTATTAAAAGCATCATTTGATAGATGCATAACAAATTCACCTTTTGGTAGGGATTCACTTACATAACCAATGTATTTCTGTCTTAAAAATAATGGACTAGTAGATTTGTTTGAGGATAAATTTGTTCTATTATTAATAATCCTTATTTGCCTTGTTGAGGAAAGGATTCTATACGCCCCATTATCCTGAACACCTACAGTTATGGACCATTCTTTCTCATGTATATGTCTTAAGTTTGCTAAAATTAAATCACCTGTATCAGAGAGGACATCGAAAATTCCTTTTTCATCTTCAATCAAACTGTATTGTAATTCACTATTTCTACCAGTATCATAGTCTTTTGCTTCTAATCTCATAAAACTCCAATTAATAGGAGTATCATCAAAGAGGGTAACGGTATCATTCATATTATGAGGAAATTGTGGGACATTATCATTAACATCAACGACAAAAACTCTAACAGCACAAGTATCTCCTCTTGGTGGCTTACTTTCCATATTTGTAACAGAAATAATTAGTAAATGTTCTTTCTTAGTTTCATAATCAAGTTCCTTGCAACTTACTGTACCTAATTTTGAATCAATACTAAATAAACCACCTTCATTACCGGCTTCTATTTTGAAATTTAAATTTTCATTGTTTCCATTTATGATATAGATTCTTTTGAAATTAGTTACAGCCATATTTTCTGGAATTGTTACATTACCACAGGATGATGATATAATATTTAATGGTACCACATCTTCAATATCAACGTTTTCAACTTCAAGTTTTATTGTAGTCCAATCACTCTTTTTAACATCATTTTCACTATAGGCATAAACATTAAATTCATATTCCTTTTTATTCATTAATCCTTTATTAGCCTTCAAGATACCATCTCTATAACCAATAGAGAAAATATTTTTTATTTCATCAATTTCAGGATATATTTTAAATTTAACATTTTCCTTTGCCTTATCATTCGATCGTTGTTTGAAACTATTTAATGTTACATGTTCTTTACCTACAATTTTATCGACACTGAATCTATAAACACTTTTCTCGAAATAAATCCATTTATTTGGTGTTGATATAAAATGAACTTCGATTTTTTGGAGATTGTATTTTGGTGGATTACCATTATCATATGCTTTGACAGTTACGTATTGTTTTTCCAAACCTGATCTTGAAATCAAATATAAAGCTCCAGTTAAGTTATCTATTCTAAAGTTTTCATTATTATCTATCTCATAAAAAACTTTTCCATAATCAACATCTTTATCTATGGCACTAACAAAATGGAAAGGTTCTGAAGATAGCTGATTCTCACTGACAGAGACATTCGTTATTGAAACAAAAATTGGAACATGATTATTTTCATTTTTAACATAAATTATAACTGTTGTTAAAGCTTGTTTTTTATCTTTATTATTTTTACTCTTATCTAAAGCACTAATAACTAAGGCATATTGATTCATTGTGTGATAATTCAATTTTTGTTTTAAAAATATCTCTCCAGTTATCGTATCAATAGAAAAAATATCATTTTCTCTATGAAGCTTATATTCAATAGCTCCATTAACACCATTATCATAATCAGTAGCATTAACTCTACCAACCAAAAAACCAGGTGAAGCATTTTCAGAGATATTAAACGTTTCTATGGCTTTTGAAAATATCGGATAATATAAATTTTCATTTTGTACATCAATAACCACAGACATTTCATTATTTAAATCTTCAAATTCATCATTTATACTGAATCTTTTAACTCTTATTTCATGTATTTGTTGGTTATTGTAATTAAAAGGTTTTGATAGATAAATACTACCATCGTTTTCATTAAGAGTAAAATGGGGATTATTTGTATTCATCTTGTAATAATATTTTCCTTTATCATTTCTTTTCTCTAGTGTTACTAATTTCGTTCCAACTATAAGCTTTTCACTTAACTTCAACAATACAGTATCATTTTTATTTGATTTTTTATTTCCATTAATTAGTTCCTCCACATATAAGCTTTTTATAATAAAATTAATTCTTTTCTTTTTTTTATTTTTATCATATAATGATAAATTTAATCTGTTATTTCCTTTTAAAAGCATACTTTCATTTATTTCACTTCCACCTCTTATCCATAATTCTGTTCCATTTACAATTATAAAATAATTATCAAAATTAGTTACCACTTCCTTTTCTATAACAATGTTGTGGATGTTTGTTCCGTTTATTTTAGTCAGGAAACATCCATTCTTTTGAAGGCATTTACTTGGAATGTATAGAATTTTCATAAAGGGTTCTGATACTACTATTGATGATTTTTCTTTTTCACATTTGATTTCAATTAAACAAACTGATGATAACGATGGTATACCGTTATCTTCAGCAATTATAGAGATAATATGATTTGGAGATGATGAACAAATTTCAGATGGTTTTTTTCTTAAATATATATCTCCATTCCTTCTAATTTCAAAATTTTCATTTGACTGTTGTAGGCGATAGAAGATAACTGCGTTATCACCTTCATCTCCGTCATAGGCATTTATTTTACCTAACGATATATCTTTTTTGTCATCATAATTATCATCTTCAATTATGTAGAAGGGTGAAATAATTGAAGCACAATTTGGTGCATTATCATTAACATCTAAAACTTTGATCTTAACGGTTGTTGTTGAATTTAATGGCGGTGTTCCTTTATCAATAGCTTGTATTGTTAAACTATGTTCAATATTTAACTCCCTATCCAATGGTTTTCTTAAAAATATTGAACCTGTGTTTTGATTGATACCGAAAAATTCGTCTACTTTAGTATAATCTTTCATTATACTATAAACAATTTTAGAATTTCTGCCACTATCAAGATCCTTTGCTTTGACGCTTAATATTTCACTCATAATTTCAGTATCTTCATTAACAGATGCTGTGTATAATGATAACTCAAATGTAGGTGCATTATCATTTACATCAGTAACAAAAAGTTTAATATCAACGGTTGAGTACTTTGGTGGTAATCCCTGGTCTTGAGCTTTAATTTTAATGTTATATTCTTTGATTTCTTCGTAGTCTAATGATGCAGCGAGAACGAGTTCACCAGTCAAGGGTCTTATTATAACAGGACAAGGTGGTTGAGAATCCAAGACTTCATATGTTACTTTACCGTTTTCATGTCTATCTTTGTCCCTTGCTTGCAATGAAAAGAATGGTTCATGAAGAGGGAAATTTTCAGGAACAGAGACATCTCTGAGTGGTTCCTCAAAAATAGGGGCATTGTTATTTTCATCAATAACATAGATCATTACTTGACAATAGACTTTAATTTGACTTTTTTTAGAATGTCCCACAATATTTAGGAGAATAGAATCTTTATGATCAGCATCTAAATATCTCGACACTGTAATAAATCCATCATTCTCTTCAATAGCAAACATCCCATTTTCATTGCCGTCATAAATTTCAAAGTAATACTCATCAGTAGCACTTTGTAAATTAACTTGACCAATAGAAATACCAGGCAAGATATCTTCAGAAACATCAAAAGTATATAACTTTTCTGAAAACTTTGGTATAACTTCGTCCCTTTTGTCAATTCCAATAATATTTATAATTGCCTTCTCATTTGACCTTAAATTATCCTGATCAATTGCTTCAACGGTAAAACTTTTAGTTAAATTATTTTTTAAATATTCTTTAAGACTTCTAACAATAATAATATCACCTTTATTTTCTTTATTATCAACAAGAAAATAACTCGATGCACCTTTTTCAATTTCATATTTAACGTCACCATAAATACCTTCATCTTTGTCTGACGCTAAAACTTTAACTAAATTATCGTTTATATCGTAATGTTTTATATTTCCTTCATTAGTAACTTCATTAACGTCAATTGTTATGTTATATACCTTTGGTTCAAATATTGGTACATTATCATTAACATCTTGAAGGATTACTTTTACTATTGTTGAAGCATTTCTACCAATTTCATCGGTACCATAAACTATCAAATGATATCTTTTCGTTTTTTCATAATCTAATAACTTATTCTTTTCAACACATATAGTTCCTTTTGCGTGATTTATGCTAAATACATCATAATTTTCCTTTAATGAGTAAATTATCCCTCTACCATAACTTTCTTTCCTATTTTCGCATGAATTATCAGAAGCAGACACCTTTAATAAATTAATTATTATTTTTAATTACATTACAAGAAAATGTTTTATATTTTATATTATCTTAATAATTATAGTTTAAAATTTTATTTAATATTTAAAGAGTAATTAAATAACTTCTATAATGGTACATTATTACATCACCCAACATCTTAGGTAAACCAAAAAGTAACCAACAACAATATAAATATTGCATGAGATTATAAATAAGGAAATGAATAATTTCTCATACACATTCTATGAATAAAAATTTTGCATAGAAAAAAAATTAGATTTGTATTTACAAGGATTTCATTGAAATGTTGCCAAGGAGATATAAGGTAAGATATAAAAATAAAATAAAAGTTCTGTAAAATATTATCATAAGTCACTTATAATAATATATTATTATTAGAATAAATTTTATTTTTTGATAAAATTATATTTTTATAACCTTTGAAGTTATACTAAAAATAAATAAAATATACATTAAAAATGGCATTGAATGTTATGCCGATAATGGTTATCAATATGGCTGGTGAAATGATCTATGTTTTAGAACAGAGATTAAAGGTAAATTTTATTTAAAAAATATTTTAATATTATTTATCTTCTTAAGTGTTTCTTTTTCAAAGCACAATCTGTTGAGGAAGAAAAAAGTTCCAAAGTTTTATGTGACATTATTGGTACGTTAACGAATAAGGAATTTATGGAACAATTATTTAAACCACAGGAGTTGTATGAAAAAACAAAAATGAGACATTTTTTTGAGACTCTTGTTCATTCTTCAATAATGAGACTAAATATAAGTAGTATGGACAAGTTGTATGCTTTAATGACAATGACTTTTAAATATCAGATAATCAAGTGTGTTGATGCACAACATTTGGTATTGGTAACACTTAATCACTTAGATGAAATGATGAATATTGCAAAAAATAATGATGGTGTTAAACAACAATTAGAGGAAGTTTATGATAGAGTTTTAATTACATATAAAAATCTTAAACCATGGGAATATTATATGATAAGAAATTGTTTACTAAACTATTTTGTTGACTTCAAAATACGTATAGCATTGCTCCTTAAAATAAATAAACAAAAAGAAAACGGAAGTTTTAATATATTTAACAATGATGAAATTGTAACTTTACCTCCGGGTGGTAATTGCCCTGGGAGTGTTAAGTATTTTGATAAAGGAATCAACAATAAAATTGTTAACTTCGAAGTTCCATATTCATATGAACCTAGTTTAAATAACGGATGTTATGATAAGTATCCTACAAATAGAGGTACTGATTTAGGTTTAAATTTATATAGAGAAAATGGAGAAACTTTTAAAAATTTTGGACCAAATAAAGGACTCATAGCTACTGGTGGAAAAAAAGGAGCTCAAAAAAATGTTATTCCTGAAGGTGATGAAATAAAGTTATTAAATGAATTAATCACTAGTAATAGACAGAAAGAAAATGATTCAAATGATAATTTTAATTTGTCACTCTTTGAAGATGATATTGATGATGTTCTCTTTGAAAATGTGAAAAAACCAAGTAAAAGTAATGAAGAAAATATAACAAAACAATCTGTATCAAATAAAAAAAGTTTAGTAACAGCAATGAATGAGGTAAATTTTATATATTTTTAATTTTATATAATTTTTTTAAGCTTAATATGGAAAGAAATGATAATAAGGAATTAGATAATTCAGAAAAAGGTAAACATCTCTTAGCATTAATGGATGAAGCAGCCTTAACTACCAAAAAAAGGCACTTCGAGAAGTATTAGTGCCAAAAGAATTAGTGATAAAAACGAAAACATTAGAGCACGATCTTCATCAACCAAAAGAAGGCTACCAAAATAAACTGTTTTTCTAACATTTTCAATACAACTACTAATAAAATTTTTATCCCCTTTAAAAATTTCTATATATATACAAATTATTAAATTAATAACAAAGATAATCTTCTATTTCCTATGCATCACTACCTCATAATGGCATTATAATCTTTTATTATAAGTTAATGTATTTTCATTGTAAGGAGGTATAAAGGAATAACTATTCGGGTCATCAAAGATATGAACATATTATAACTTTTAAATTAAAGAGTGTGATTATAAAATATTTAACAGCATCCATTAACATTTAGAGATTTAAAAAACAAACCGCAAATAGATGATTTTGAGATGAAAAACTAACCTTAATGAAACATGATCCTTCTTTTAAATTCTCTTTTATGTAAACTTCGTATAAACTTCTTTCAAAAGATGGTGGTTTGGTATTTAATGCACTTATATCAACGATAACATTGGCAAATGAAGATAATTTTGTCTCTCCGTTGTCTGTTGCCTTAATTTTAAAAGTTATTTCATTCCCAATACTACAGTCAAAATCTTTCGTCTTCTGTATCAACCCTGTTTCTGGATTAATTTTAAAAAAATCACTACCAATAAGTGAATAACTAATTCTTCCATTCTCATCTTCATCAATATCTTTAGCAAGTATTGGTGGTATCTCATCTGTTTCCTCATTTAACTTTAATATATAATTTTTCTGTCCGAATACTGGTGGGTTATCATTTTGATCGAGGATAATAAAATGAATTGGATGATCAAATATAATTTCACCACTTTTGATATCTTTATAAATAAATTTCAATAAGTAGGAACTTTTAACCTCCCTATCAAGGATACCACAAACAACTAAAAGGAAAACTGATGGTTTATCTGATTGTCTTAAACAAATACTTTCTGAACCAGATAATGAAAGGGTATGTGAAGGTGACATATCTTTAACAGAAATTCTTCCAAATATGTATCCAATTGTTGTGTGTTCATATAGTCTTGGTAAACCAGATTCTGTCAACCATACAATATCTAAGGTTGTCTCAAAAGCTTTATTATCATTATTAATTTCTATTTTTACTGGTACTGTACTTTCCAGTTTTTGGGGTAATCCATGATCTCGAGCTAGTACATGGAATTCAAAAATTGTCCCAGGAATAAATGTTGTCGCTTGTGCAACCCTAATAATGCCATTATTTTCACCAATTTTAAATAAATTACTACTCTTATCATTATTTTCAATAATCTTATAACTAATTCTAGCATTTTCACCATCATCAATGTCAATAGCATTGACTGTCACCACTTCATCATCAATATGGACATTACTAGATATAGTAGCTGAATATTTAGATCTCCCAAAAACAGGAGGGTTATCATTAGCATCTAATATAATAACAGTAACCTCTAATTTTCCTTTTTTAGGTGGATCACCACCATCCACAGCTTCAATAGTTAATTCATATCTATTCCTATACTCCCTATCTAATTGCCCATTAACAGTCAAATCAACATAAATTATATCTTCCAAATTTCTTTGTGATAATTTAAATACATTATTAACATTTCCTCCAATAATATTATATTTTTGTATACCATAAACTCCCTCATCAGCATCCGTAGCTAATGGTAATGCTAATTGACTATTCAATCTTGCATACTCTGATATTTCTAGCTAAAATGTATATAAATTATTATAATAGTTTTCAAATAAGAAATAAACTAACAGTAATATGATCAACAGGAAATTTTGGTGCATTATCATTAACATTTAATAATTGTATAATTACTCTGGTTGTAATACTTCCATCAGTGGGTATTGATAAAAAAGTATATTTATTTTTTTTCTCATAATCAAGTTCCCCGAGAACGGTTATCTCTCCAGTGATATCATTAATCAAAATTGTCTAAAAATACACATAATTAATTTATATTGAAAATTCATTAAGTTTTATTTAATGATAAAATTGATGGAATAAATTATTTATTAGCTATCATTTATAATATCTCCATCAATGGTAAGGAGAAATACTAATATACTTAATGTTATTGTTTATACCTAAAATCTGGAAAAGTAGCTATTTAATGTTAATAATAATGGATCATTAATAGGAGTTTTATTTAATCTTATATTTGTTATAACAATATCCATCCAGATGGTGTTTTCTCACAATTTTAAAAACCATTAGACGGATTAGAAATGATATTTTATTAATAGTTATTAAATTAAACACTTTTAATCTTGTGAATGTCATACACCGTTACTAATTTTTATGTCTACCAAACTTTTGTATTATTTTCATCGTTTTTTTTAATATTATTTTTAAGATATTACTAATGAAATTATACATAATTGGATTTAACTATTTTTTTATCCTTTAATTGTTAAAAAGAGATTATTATTTAGCATCCAATTTTTCACATTGTTATAAGATTTTTTAAATCTTTTTTCGTAAAGCAAGTTTTAAATAATAGAAAAAAATACAAAATAATTGTAAAATGTAATGAGGTATGATTATATAATAATATTTAAAAAATGATCTTGTGAACAATATAATTACAAATTAAAAATAAAAGAATGAAAGATAAAACTGGTAGCCATTAAAGGCAAGAGAAGTGATTAATGATTGTCACTTAGCGGTATTTTATTAGTTGACATATTCCTATATATCTATATATGAAGAACAATTAATTTCTTCTAGGTCATTTTTTGTAAACAAAATATATTGCAAAATTTTTTACAAATTTGTTTTAATTTAAAATTTTTCTTTTCAAATGAAATAAATAAAAACCTACATCTTCTCCTGATAATGATAGATCCGGCCAGACAATGTAGAAGTTTGGTGTCCTGCCATTTAGGAGTGTTGATGATATTGTACCTATGAATGTTCCAGGTGGTGCTGATTCTGATATTGTGAACATTTTTTCCTGTTCACCTAAGCATAATATCACCATATACAAAAGAAATATAAATACTTTTAATTTTACTATATCTTCCATTTTTATAAAAAATAATTATTGAAAAATAATTTCTGCAGATACTAAATAAATGTTACCATAAAATTTTAGTTAATATTTTGATAATAAGTAATATTATTTTAATTCCGCATTACTTATATCAAAATAACTGATAATAATATTTATAGAGAAATAATAGAAGAACGTTGTATAAAAAGATATCTGAAAGAGTATAAAATTTTTTAATATATGTTCTAATATATCATCGTAGTAAAAAAGATTTTTAATAAAATTTCTCATATGTCTATTTATGAAAAAAATTATTAGTACCACAAAATTTATTATTTAATGAAATTTAAGTATAAAGTAATACTATCTTCGTTTAAGCCTATAAATTATCTCTCTATAAAAATCACAAAAAATAGGTTTATTTTTATAAATTATTTAAAAAAGATTGTTTTACCAACTAATTTTGTATATAATAAAATTCAATTATTATATACTTTATCTTATCTATTTTAATTGGATTAAATAAAAAAAAGAATAAAATATTTTAAGTAATCTGAAAGTAAGTTTTATTTTGAAAATAAAGTATAATTAAGTTGTGGTAAAAGTTTGGATTTGTAAATAAATATGCAGATTTTAAAGTTGTCTCCTTATAATGGGGTGAAAATTTTAGATAGAAATTTAAAGAACGAAGAAATTAAAATAATTCATGTGTAATAAAAAAATTATTGTATCCCGCCATATATGGTGTAAAGATATTCAATTAAAATAAATGTTTATATTATTATTCGAAGGTGTCTGACACAAGGTAAAAAAAATGAAGTATAAATTATAAGAAAGAGAAAGGAAAATAAGATTTTTGAAGGTTATCAAAATGAACAGATGGTATGGGAGAACTTCTAAATTATCAATTAGTATTAATTTGGTGGTTTAAGATGTTATGTGACTTATATAATTTTAGGAGGAGTTAAGATATAGATATTAGTGGAGTACAATAAATTAAAGAGAATTATTATTTATAGGTATTTCCACAATTATATGTTGTTTAAAAATTTTAAATTATGGGAATAAATAAAAATAATTTAATTTCATACAACAATCATAGATATACTTGTTCAATAACTTAAAATTACTATTTAAAGGATATATTATATGTAAAGATTAGATATCAAGTCAATTTATTTTATAACAATATGGCTATTAACAATTTTAGCATCGCTAGAAAAAATTCACAATTGTAGAAGACTATTGAAATAAATATCATTGTTAAAGGAAAGATACCCGAAAGAAGAGTTATAGTAATAAAGAATTTTATTAATCTTAATAAAAACTTCATTCTTCTAATAAAATATGATTGTATATTAAAAGATGTAGATTCTTATCAACAACAAAAAAAAGAATAAAAGAAATAGTAGAAAAAGTATATTAATTATGATGAGGAACTTACTTATAATAAAACTATAAACATCTACATTAAATGATAAAGTAATAATATATAAAGATGTTAAAAGTTTTGTAATAAACTTTGGTTCATAATTTACTATCTTATGTCCTTGATTCTTAGATTCTATTTATACTTAATATAATAAAAGACTTTAATGTTTTGTATAAAAGTATTATGGACAGTGTCATAATTATAATGAGGAAAATTGTCAATGGTGTTGGTATATAGATAGATAAGAAAAATAATGGAGTTCATATGAAGGATTAACATTATTTTCAAGGATTTTAAGATACCAACAAATTATGAATAATAAATGATAATAAAATGAATGGTAGGAAATTTGTATAAGAAATTCTACAATAACTTAAAGTGTTTTGTATGTAAATTGAATAACAAAGTTAAAACATAATCAAATAATTGGTTTGAAAATGCCGAATATTAAAAGATAACTCAACTGTTTGATGGTATAAAATAGCCATCTTTTAAAATGTATGTAAAAAAGAATATAATCAACATTGATAAAGAATATAAAATAAATATGTATATGGTTATTTTATAATAAAATGTTAGGAAAACTTTTTGACACTTTTGAGCTTTAAATAGGAAAGACCTTCATATATTAATATGAAAATAAGATTTAACTGAGTCATATGAAGCTTAGAAGATTTACTAGAATGAAACTTTAAAAATATCTTTAACACATGGTTTTGTTGTTTGAATAACATCTATATGAACAAAAAATCTCGTATCATATTATTTAAAAAAAGAATAAAGGCAGTCAAGTTGTAAGTATTAGTAATTAATTAAATAGAATAGAGAATATTGAACAATAGAATTATATGGCAAAAATAATTTACCCAAGAGATCAAATGAATCATCCATATCATACATGAACTACTAATCAAATGAAAGGGGATTAATAGCAGGTTTTAGGACTTTATAAAAAAGCTTCCTATTACTATTTACATAAAAGAAAGGGTGGCGGATGTTGTTGTTGTTTTTATGAGTGATCTCATAATAAACTCATACATTTATAATTTAACATACAAAACAACAGTCACTTCAATTAAACAATTTACGCAATAATCCATTTAAACCAAAACTACCTTTCATTAATGTCTTATCAAGAGTGATTGCGACTACAAATTATAAGCTTTACTCTCTGTGAACATCCTTTCCTTAAGATTGCCAATTGAAGATGGTCTTAAAGTTGTACTAAATTATTCTAAATGATGAGATTAAGATTGATAATTAGTAAATAAGAATCATTCAGCTGAAGAGGTTTAATTTGAGATGTTTTCAATCTTTATTTGGAAAATAACAAAAGGTTATTGACAAATGATATGTAAATATGGCAACTTAATATGTGAACACCTATATCATTAAATTTCCTTTCTCTAAACTAATATATATTTTACTTTACAAGAAAATGGTAAAAACAAATGAAGTTTTGTTTTGTAAATAAGTAAATGTGAAAAATTTTATCTTCTTCCTTAATGTGATTAATTACTGAAATTTAATTAACAAAATTTTCTATCGTCATTTGTACACCACACTTTTGGTATCACTTCTAGTAGCCTTCATGTTGAAATTTCTTTGTAATTTGACTATTTTTCATGTAACAACAATAGGATGTTTGCGTGACAAAACTTGAAAACAAGTGATATAATTTAAGCTTCAAAAAGTTGTACTTTTTCTTGGGAAATAATTTTAAAAATGACGTATTTAAATAGGAATTGTTAATGTTAAACGACAATAGAATGAAAAGATTATATAAATAATTACATGTCTTAAATAAACTGCATCTATTCGCAGGTAAATATTATATATTATTTATGAAAAAATAGGTGCCATTTATTGTGGAAAGGAAACTTGGTGATAATTAGATGGTCGGATAAATTTAGAAAAAAAATCTCGTTTAACATTTGATATTTTGTAAAACTATCATTACTTTCATTAATGCATTTTTTTCATTATCATCAAGTATTTTAAATTGTGAATAGGAAAATAGTTGATTGTAAAAGAAAATGTAATCTTAGATAGAAACTAATTACTACATTTTAAATTATTGTTTTTTTTAAATCTATTAATTACCAATTTATTACCATAAAAAAATTAACAAACCTATTCAAACTTTATAATAAAAACTAATTAATTAATTTTTATTAATAATTATTCAAAGAATTGCTTTGAAAAATTACGCTTAATATAATTTCAAATTAAATAATTTTTTATTTAAACTTTATTTGTTCTTTTCAAACATACTTTTCCTTTCTCATAAATGACAAAAAAGTAAAAAATTAAAATATTTAAGTAAAGATATCTATTTCATAAAGTTAATTTACTCATATATATAATTTTACCTCAAAGTTTTGCTGTTGGAATGTTCTTTGATTAGCAAAAAAAAATCAAGAAATTTATTGTGCTTGGAAAAAAAATACACACTATACCTCGTTTTGAACAAATTTAATATATTTATTTAATTTAACAATTACACTTGTTTTTTAAAATATAATTTAAAAGACATATAAATATACTGTTGATTTAACATTTGTGATATTATTTTTTCCCGTAAGTTCGTTTATTATATGCATATTTTTCACAAATTAATTTTATTTTATTAAAAATAAATAAATAATATTTTTTATTTTAGAATATGTACCTTCACTCTTCAAGACGTTTTTGTTTATAAATAATTGGAATTTATACTTTCTCATAAGTATAAATTTATCAGTACCAATAAAGTAGAAAAAATGATTGAAAGCTGTTTTGGTAAAAATATTTACATGGATGGAGATGTGTCATTTACGAACCAACTTTAATCACAGATAGAGGATCATATCATGTTTAGCATTGATAAATTCTTCTTTTCAATGTTTTTAAAAATATATCAAACTTTAAGATTCTTAGTTCATTAAAAAATTACATAATGATCATAGTTCAAACTACAACCAGAAGAAATAGTTCATAGTTCCGCTACTATAACAAAAAATATTTCGATAAATTTTGTTGTGTTCATTAAAAATGTCAATACATTATAATTTAAATTATGCTTAAAAATATAATTCTATAAAAATATTGTTATGCCTATAGACAAACATTAGTAGGCATAACTACCATTTTGTAAAAATTTATTTAAAAACGTTGAAAAAAATATTTTAATCCCACTTTTTCAGAGATAACATTATGACGTTGTTAAGATTTTTTGAAATAACTGATTAAAATAAGTATATTTTTATCCGAATAATTTGTATTTAAATATTTTTTTGCCTTAGTATTTCGTTGCCAACAAAATCATCTTACGTAGGGTGTAATCTCTGTTTAATTTTATGAAATTTAGATTTTTTCCTAAACCTCTAAAGTAGTTATAAATGTTTTTAGAAAATTATTGCCATTTGAAGATTCTAGTTACAGTACTAATAACTTCCATTTCACTTCTTCAATAAGTTTGAGTTTAAAAACTTCTTACATTTATTTACTTTTTTTTACTTTTCAAAGCTTTAAAAATTAATTTTTAATGAAGATGTTGGGTGTCAAAACAACAAGTTAGATAACAATATTATCTTTTATATTTCCCCATTAGCCTATGCAAGTAGAAAAAATCCATGATACTAGTAAATTTACATGTAATGCTTTAAAAAATGAACATTCTGTATAGGATATAAAGAAAACACAAACAACAACAATAAAATTAATTCACCAAAGACTAATTTCCTTTATTCTGTGTGAGACCACATAAAATTGCGCGTTTGGTAGAAATATGATATTTACTAATTCCACTGATGAATGATATCATGTTTTATGTATATAAAAACTATTAGTTATTAGAAAAATATTAATGGTCTAATTAAACGTTTAGAACAGATATTCTTTTAATTTTAGCATCAAAATACGCTTCTAATAATAATACTGTACTTCCATTTCAATTTTAATTTATTATGTTTTTTAAAAAAAAGAATTTTCAATCTTCGTTACACTTCAGAAAATTCATCGTATTTAATATTTGTATGACGTGCAAACCACTTCAATTTCTTTATCATATGCAAAAATATTTTGCCTATATGAAGAACAGACAAATAGATGTAGCATTTATTGTCGACATTGTGTGATATTAAATATTAAACTTGTGGAAATTTCTATTCTTTAGAAGATTTTACACTTTTATAACTTAAAATAAGTTGTATTAGCATATTTTTAATTTTTGAAATTTAGTTATTTATATTCTAGCATTTTAATATCTAAAAGATTCTCCTCCTCATTAACTATTAATCTTTATGTTAGAAATAATTATATGTAAATTATAGCTGAATTTATTTGTCATAAATTTTGAATAAATAAGTCATCTTTAAATGTGAAATTTTAAAATGCAAAAAAAAAAGATTTTTCTATACTTTTCATTTTGCTTCATGTGATTATAATTTTCAGGTTACATTATCACAATTTACGCCTTATTATGAAGTGCCAAAGTGTTACGAGATTTTTAAGATATATTTATTCGCTAAATAAAAAAAATTTCTTATCGATTTCTGTCATTTAAAAAATGCCTACTGTCTGAAGAATATTTTATCAAATTATAAATAAGCATAAAAATAACAAACTAGCCTAATTTAAGAGTTTTTTGTACTTAAACTTAAGTACATAACAAGGGTAAATACTACAAACTTCTATATTGTATTTAATACCAGAAGTTTAATATTATTATTAATAGTATATTAACGTACTATGAAAAAGTACTTTTTATAGTTTGAGATCTAAAATAAATTATAAATATTAATTAGATAACTTCAATCACTAGTTAAAATACATGTTTACTGTAATATATATTATCTAGGTTGTCTTCTAGTTAAATATACTTTGAATCCATACAGTGTTATTTAATCATTTAAGAACGTCACCAGCAGATAAAATCATGATTCAATGTGTTTTGACCAATTCGACCTGCAAAAACATTTCTGATTCATGGTGGGTTTCAAATGATTTGGTATTATATGTGTCTTAGAACTGGTCTTACAACGAGCGTTTGTTTACCTCTACTTTTCTTTTCGTATTTGCCATTTCTTTTTCTTAGAAAAATAATCCTTTTCTTTAGATTAATGTAATCGAATGTGTAAGAAATGTTTTATTGTCATAGCTATCAAAAACTTTAGAAGTTTTTCAATCTCCCACTGCAACTCACCTTCTATAGTCTTATCGTTATCATCCAAAAATTTAAAATGGTACAGGGAGATAGTTAAATGTTTGTCAAACCAATTTTCTGCCAGTATGTAATTTGCAATTTGTCTTTTGACTTAGCTAGCTAATTTGAATATTTCTATCTACTAAGATTTTTAAACTATTTATTCGATACTAAACATTTACTGTCACCAACAAATTACAGAGTATAGAAATTATTTTCTCCATCTTTAAGAGTCCTTTCGCCATTTAATTATTAACTCCAATGCCAAATGCTACTTAAAATAGTTGAGAGGGGGAATCCCTTCTGTTAAGGAGATTAGCAGTAGCATACATCAATAAGCACGAATCAACACCTTCCCACAATATTAAATACGTTGCTCTCGTGCAGAAAAAAAAGCAAAATAAAGTTTATAATTAGTTATAAAATTTCTTACAAATATTTGGTGAATTGACGTGTCGCCTACAAACATATATCAACTATAAAGCGTATCGATTTTTCTTTGTGACTTTGTTTTCTACTTCTTATATTACTACTGACGTGTTTATTATAATATCTCGATGTTTATTTAAAACTGTTTTTTTCTGATAGGTTGGAAACTGTAATAATCTTATCATCAAAATACTCAGGGAATGTTTTTTTTAAATCACAACTTAATTGTTTTGTATAATTGCTTTTCCCACTTTATTTAATGTACTATGATTGTATATTGAAGAACTTTTTCATTATAAAATTAGTAATTTTTTAATTTTAGTAATTGTCGGAATATTTTGTTCACCGATACTACCATTTAAATTTTTATCTTATTCTTATAATAATCAAGTTGATGTACCACTGGTGCTTAGACAGATTTTTAAACTCATTTATAAAAACGCTAGGTTCTAGTAATAACTATAATAGTATAGAAAAATGGCAGAAAAACGGAAACTCATGCAAGAGATTGAAAGGACAATCAAAAAAATTGATGACGGAATGGAGGAATTTGATAATATTATGGAAAAGATGCGGGATGCCATTTCAGATAACCAAAGAGAAAAGTTACAGGACGATCTTAAAAAAGAGATTAAAAAACTACAGAGGTTACGTGATCAAGTCAAAGGATGGGTTAATTGCTCAGAGATCAAGGATAAAGACAATTTGCTACGTTATAGAAGACTTGTAGAATTAAAAATGGAAGAGTTTAAGGATATTGAACGGGAAAATAAAACGAAACCTCATAGTAAACAAGGATTAAGTGCTGAAGAAAAGGTTGATCCGAGGGAAAAGGAGAAACATGATGTTATGGATTGGTTATCAACACAGATTAGAAGTTTACAGGATCACATTGATCTAACGGAATCGAAAATAGAACTTCTAGCAAATGTTGACAACGGAAAAAGGAGGAAAGGAAAAGATGATTCAAAAAAGGGTGCAAAAGAGGTTAGTATTGTGATGGTTAACTATTTTATTAAATTTTCTTCTGTTGATGATGAGAAACATCCTTGCAAAGAGTGTCCTAGGATTAGTAGATGAGGTTTTTTACTAGATATCTTAGGATGTAAATGACCGTTTATTGTTTCTGAAACAGTTGGAAAAAGAATATTTATATTTAGTCGTAGATAATAATAATAATATCTTTTTTCAGAAACAAGCAAAAGTAGAAGAACATAGAAAGCATTTAGAACGATTAAAATACCATCAATCGAATCTAGAAGTATGTATGAGACTTGTGAATAACGAAGAATTAGCGCCGAATGTCATTAAAGAACGCCTACAGGATGATATAGAAGCATACGTGGAAGCGCTAGGGAATGACGAGGATATGGAGTCATACGATCCTGACGGCATTTACGATGATCTAGATTTAAGTGCATTTAATGCTCATAACATTGCTGGTGTCCATGTAGCAACAGATGAAGATCATATTAAGCAGGAGAATGGTGATGCTAAACATTTAGTACTTTCTAATAGTGAACAACTTTCACCGGCATTGCAATCTCCCATACAGGAAGATAGGGAGAAACATGCTAATGGGGACAGGAAGAACTCTTCTTCTCCAGCAATGGTTATAAAATTTGTCGCACCTCTAAAGATGCCAGGGTATGTTTTGTGTTTTATTGTATTTGAAAAATATATATTTCATGGAAATAATCTTTATTTCCTCCTATGTGCATCATTTTTTTAAATTTACTTAGTCCCTAAAACTACCACGCGTTAATGTATACAAACATATCCAATAATATATAATTATTTCTATGGTGATAAAGGCAAATGCTTTATTATTAGCAAAAATTGTATATATTTTCTTTTATTGGATATATTCATATATTGATCTGGTATTACAAAATACACCTCATATACATAACTGTTCTACTTTCATTTTTGACAGTATAGTGTCGCTTATATATTTATTTTTCAAGGTCCACCATCCATATATTAAGACCTTGTCATAGAACATAGTAAATAATACTGAAACTATTTTCTATCCTCAATTTTGAGGAATTATTAAATAATAGATTTATTGGGTTTTTAATTTTTGAAATCACAGGGTACTTAATAGTAGGGAAATAGTACACTATATTTAATACTTTTAACACTAAGAGAGAAAATAATACTAGCAATTGTTTTTTTGTAATATTTCAATAAGTACAATTTTATATTGTTTGTATATATTGACAATCAATTTTTGTTAACATTTCAAAAATTATGTATCATAAGGTTTCCTCGTTGCAAAAAAAAAATGAACTACTTTTCCATTCTACTATTTTTAAAATTTTACCTTGGTGGGTAATATTAAAATATTACTATTAACTTTTTTAAACTACTTTAGGTCTAGACAAATTTCCGGTGAATCATCAATAGCATCTCCCCCACTACCTGTAACTCCACCGCCACCACCAAGTGTTCCATACAATTCTGTAGCTGCCGGGAAGATGACAGCATCCGGAGCCAAACTGTCATCTGAAAATCATGTTCCTTCAACACCAATTAGCAGTAAACAAGATAAAACCTCGGCTCCCACAACTCCATCAACGCCTGGACTATTTTCTTCTGTAGCTGCTGCAGGGATTAGTAGTACGCCTTCTGTCAAGACAAATGTTAATATTAATGACGAGAATTCTGCTCCAACTGTAATTACAAACGATCCAACACAATCATTAGATAATTTAGCTAGAAGAAGACAAATAGCAAATGGTAATGGTTCTATAAATGATATCTTGGTAACAAAAGGTTTTGGTGCTTCAATGCAATCATCATCAGGTAACAAAGAAACAAATTCAGTCTCAGTTCAACAACAAATCTCACCAAAAGATCAAAGTACAATGCCGGTTAATTCAGTGATATCAAGTGACGCAGGAATTGAAGTTATAGATAATGATATTATGGAACAAGCTATAGCAGCGACACAACATATGAAGATTTCAATGAATTCAGGTTATCATGGTCCAACAAATCCAATGTTATCATTCCACAAATCACCACCACGTCTGGAGGATTTACAAATTTTGATAGATTTGGCTTTTGAGAAGATGCCTCAACAGACAGATTCGGAATTTGCCAGACCATATTTACCTAGAGTTCCAGTTAATTCAACAATTATGAGTTATCCTCGTACTGTTCATCCAACAATGGAAACGTTAGATTATTATCTCAGGTTAGGTGTAGAATCATTGTTTTTTACATTTTATTATATGGAGGTAGGTATAATTAGTGATGAGAGAAATTTTTAATGTCCAATTATTTTAGGGTACACGAGCGCAATTACTAGCGGCTAAAGCTTTAAAAAAGCAATCGTGGAGGTTCCATACAAAGTATAACATGTGGTTTCAAAGGCAGGAGGAACCTAAAACAATAACGGATGAATTTGAAAAGGTAAATACTACAAATAACTGGAAATTGTTTCTATAAAAAATCTATTTTTAGGGTAGCTACTTGTATTTTGACTTTGAAAGATGGCTTCAAAAGAAGAAGGATTCTTTCCTTTTCGAATTTCAATATTTGGAAGATGTTGATTTTGATGTGTGATAAATACTTCATTGTGGAAAATAGTGGAATATTTTTTTGCACATACAAAGAAGATTCTTTTTTTTTGTCATTGCAGAAGAAAAAATTTGTTGTTAACTTTTTTAAATACTTTTTGTTTTTGTATATATCATGGGATCTTCATATCATTGATATGAAAATTGATACCTGATAATATCTTGTAATTTTGAACAAGGTGTTGAATAATATCATAAAACTATCTCATCAAAAATTTTATAAATAACAATACTGATTTTGGACAGACATTTTGTCCTTTCCTTTTTGTGTAACCTAATTTTCTCTCCATTGATATACATAATAATAATAACTAAGTTCTTTTTAATTCATTTATGCTTTTGTGGTATTAATCAAATGTAGTAAATCTTTCTATGTCACATTTTTCTTGTCATTAGTAATTTGTAATACATTCTTCCATCTTTTGAATATCTTACCAACTACTAATTCATTACTGTTGTTGTAAATTATTAAATTATTTTAAAAAATTTGTCAATTAAAAATTTTTTTAACGCGAAAGTGGTGACGATTGTTTTTGTCATTCTACTCATATTGAAAACTGTTATGATTTCCCTCCATATGTCATATAGATAAATTAATTTATATGTGTGGCAGAGTTTTTATTCCAATAACAACATATTTTCTTTTTTAGTTACACGACGTTTAGACAGGTACATTTATCAGTTATATCAATTTCGATCGTGTTAGACATTCTTGTATTATTTCCGTATTTGTTTCCCATATAACAAGTTTTTAATATTTAACACTAATATCTTTTATATATCAGCGCATTAAAAATGGCTGGAAAAGAAATTAAACGAGATAAAAGAAACCATTCAATATGTGGAGGTTTCAGAGCTACAATACCTCATTTAGTTATTGAAAATGGTGGATGTAATTATTCACAAGACGAAATTGATGAGATGTATGAATATATAAATAACAAGGATAATCCAATTTCTAAGCAGAGAGAAGAAAGTATTGCTGATATTCATATTGATAGAGTATTTAGAAGAAAATGTATGAGAGGTGTTGAGGAGTTTCTAAAAATTGAGTTTCAAATTAATAGTTGTACCGTATCTGATGAAGTACCTTGTAAAAAGGTCAAAAAAGACGAAAAGGAAGAAAGTAGTAATAACCATAGTGATACTTTTGTTGATAAAAATGAAAGTAATATCACAGATGATAGTGGTATTATTCTTAGTGATAAAGAATGTGTAAAATGATTCTTAGAAAATTTATTATTTTCAATACGGTTATTTTTATTATTATAAGTAATACTTTTTCATTATATTTTACTTTTTGTTAACCTTTAACTGCATTTAATATTTGATTATGATCCAATAATAAAGTTATAATTTTGTCCTCATCTCTTCTCTGATACAACATTTCACCTTCAAATTTGAGCATATTATGTTTACGTGCACGTAAAAGTATCCCCACAACTTTATCAGAAATGAATGTATAAATATTGAATAATTCACCAAATGTTATTTCTATTAATCCTGTTTTTTTATTTACTTTTCCATACTCTTCAATGACTTGACATACTATACCCATTTCTTTTGCTATATGTTTGCTTGCTTTTTTAGCTCTTAGTTCTGTTAATGTCCCAGGAATTGGTGTTCCGTATTCAGGATCATCTTTTTTTAATTTTGTAGGCTTGTAATCTGATGAATATACATCTCTCTTCTTTGATTCTTTTTCTTTAATCTCTAGATTTTTGAATTTATTTATTGTATCTTTCATTAAATTACTATTTGTACATTTATTTTCTACATTAATTTCTTTACTATTTTTATTCACCTCATTTAATACATCTTTTTCTGGAATTAATCTTTTTACACTATCACGATTCTTTTTTTTCTTCTCTTTATTACTATTTTTTTCTGTCAATTTTTTTATCTTTTTTATTTATTTCATTTTCACTTCCAACAAAAGGTTTGTACTTATTAACTAAAATTAAAAATACAACTTATTAGAGATAATTTTAAAACATACCAATTCCAATAGCAAATTTGATAACAACAATTTTTTTATGATTCCATTTTCTTACAATAAACACCATAATTTTGAGAGTAAAATTTTATTTTAAAAGTTTATTGTAAGATTTATAATGAAAAATGCATAAGATGAGATTATTTATACATTAACCTTAACCTTAGTTTAAAGTACGTATAATTTTTTCTCCACTAATATCATTAATTTCTTATATATTTATATTCTTCTTGCATATATTTAGAGACAATGAAGAATTAAAAAAAATTAACAATAAAATTATTATATTTATTTAATTGATTCCTCACATCTATTAAAATTTTAGATAAAGTAGTATAAAATAAAGCAAATACATATGATTTTTGTGATTTATGAGGTCGTTGGATTGTTAAAAGTTACTTGAGAGCATTTTTAAGATTTTGTAGTGAATTAAAATGTGTAATTTTTGAAGAATTATTATAACAAGAAAAGTTATCTTTTATTAAAAATTTAATATTTATTAATTTTAGTATTCTGTATTTCTAGTGTCAGTTATCGTGATTTCAGGATTATTATAATGTTTTTTGCTCATCACTCCGAAGTCTATACCTAGTAAAAGTGTGCATAAAAATGAAGTAATCTAAAATGATTTTATATCACTTGTGAGTTTATTACTAATAAAGTTAACTTACAGTAGAACATATCCATGTAAAATGATTCCAATGGATTGCACAAAAAATCATTATTAACGTTGACTCAAAATAAAAGATACATGAAAGCCCTATACCAGTCATCTCCTGGAAAATCCAATTCGTATTTGGTTGACTGTGGCTTATACTCATAAGATATATTGTAATATAAACAAATAAAAAAAGAACTGTTGAGATACCTGTGTATTGAACAAGATATTTAAGAATGAATGTATCGGTGACTGATTCAACAAGTACAAAATTAACTATACATAGGACTAGTATAATTGATCTTAATAAACCATGGAATGTAGTAAAGTAAAAAATATCAAGATGAGGCTTTGTACGCCTTCTTCTTTTAATAGAAATTTGTGAATTTAAATCACTTTTGAAAGAGTGATTTTCATTCATAATTAGTTAGTATTTAGAATTATTAATTATTGATATACAAATGAATGATTACCCATATTGTATGTTTTCGCATTCTTGTAATAAAATTGATAAGATAGTTGTTATTAAACAAACATTTTATTAAATCAATATTATTTAATCTTAGTAAAATTAAAATGATAGTAAAATTGATTTTTTAAAATTTTAGAACACTATAATACATACACAAATCAAAAAGTGCTCAAAGAATATTATATTCTGGTTTCAAAATTTACCGCATGATAATAAAACAAAATTCATCATGATAAAGTCAAAATAATTTTAATTAGTAACTAAAATAATTACTGTAAAGCTTTTTTATAAAAATAATTGCATTAAAATTATATTTTGTATTATGCATATTTTAACTTTTAGTAATATTTTATCACTTTAAAATAATGACAATAAAGTGTGTCATTCGTTTTTGAATATAAATCAGCATGTTTCATTCTTGTATTGTAAATGGTTCATTCTTGGAACGTAATTTTATATATTTAATTTGTAAAATAGTAACAATTTCAAAAAAATGGTTAAAAATAAGAGAAAAGAAAACATTATATACAAAAGTTAATAGCTGTGCAAAGTCATTTGCAAAGGAAGCTGGAAATAAAATGGATAATGTGGTAAATTCATTGAAAGACGAGATTGCATCTGCTACTAATATAGTTACTAATCAAAACACAAAAATTGCTCAATCTCTTATTACAATTTATGATGAAATTATTCAACTGTTAATGGAACCACTTGTCTATCATTTCCTTGTTATATTAATTTTATTTATATCAATTTTTGGATTGTTTATTTATTTTTGGAATCGAAGATTATATTTTTCAAAATTTGTATATGAAACGAGAGTTATCTACTGCTATTCCTTTACAAAATTCATCACCAATTCTTGGAAAGGGTATTTCCTTGTCAGCTCAACAAAATAATTCACATATAGTCAAGACTGCAAGTATTAATCTTGATCAGATATTGCTATTTCCTTCACAAAAAACAAATGACAATAAATCTAATTTAAACCTTGATTTACAAGTTGATTTAAATAAAAAATCCAATAGAACAGTAAAAGAAAAGTCACAACATGATGACGTAACTGATTGGGGTGTTAATTTAAAAACTTCTACAAATAAAACATGCAAATTTATTGGAAACAATGCTGATAATGTAGAAGAAAAAAATTCTGTCACTAAGAAAAATCAATAATAGCTGATAATGTCTTCAGTATAATATAATATTCAAAATCAATTAATAATAATTTTTATGACTAATAAACTGATGCTAAAGATCACATTTTGTTTTTTCATTCTTTTATTAATCAAACAAATAACAGTTTTTGAAGAAAGGACAATATTTGTTTATTCTAAGTAAAGTGTGAGAAATCTAAAGTTCCATACACAGGTTTGCACTTCCGAAATATTAAATATTCATGTTTAATATGCAAAAAAGTGTTAACATACACTGACATTATCAAGAATTTAATTAAACCCGTCTATTTGCGCTTTATTAACCAAAAAACGTTTGAAATTTAAATTATTAAGTTAACTCCATATGCTTTAGAATATAAAAAATTTCTTTTTAGATTTCTAACTCGAATACTTAAATTTACATCTATTTTTAAAAAAGAACAAAATTAATTTATTTATTTGCTATAGTTATTCCCACAATTATAAGTTATAACTGGCTAGAATAAGTTTTTTCTTGAACATAAACTTTAGGTAATTTAGTTAAAACATCTTGTTACAAATTTTCAATCTTTAATGAATTATTTTAGGAGCAAATTGATGAGTAGCAGATAAAATAATTTCTCTTTTTCGTTGTCTTGCAGCCGTGAACATCATTACAACAAAAACTATGTTTGAAAACAACACACAAATCCCCGCGAAAAGATAAAATATGTTGTTTCCTTGTTTTGGGAGGCCATATTCTACAGCAACATCTGCACTTTTAAGTCCTCTAAGAGCTAAAAATAGTTAAAAATTAATTAATCATTATATGTTTCCTATATAAAACTTACTATAATAATTTAAAGTATTATGTAAAAAGAATCCAAAGGAAACAGTTCCAGAACAAAAACCAATAACACCAATAACTGCTACAACCAATGGTATATTTGAACCACTACAAAATCCACAAAGAATAAATATTGTTAGAATTATTATAAGTGATAATATGACAAGTGCAACAACACCAGCCCCAATAATAATATAATTATTTCTTTGTAATTCACTATGTTCCCCACAAAAATCAATTGTTGAATTTGCGCTTGGAGATGGTTTAATATGAAATTTAACAGATTGACCAATATTTATATTTGGTTTGTATGATGATAATTTTGACTTATCTTTTATGAGTTTTTTCAAAGATTCTTTGATATAAAAACATTTTGGATATGTATATAATGATCCACTATCTAAATTTTCACCACTCATAGAAGTTATTGAGATACTAATATTTTTATTTTTACTTATAAATTCTTCAACATCTATTATTGATAACTTTGATATATCTGCATTGGCTTCTAAAAAGATAAATAGTTATTATGTTTAAAATATGAATATGCAATATTACCATGAGCTTTAAGTAAATCTTTTGTTGATTCAGGTTTAAAATCAGTAAATCCAAAGAAAAATAATATACCAGCTCCAATTAAAATAAATAGTGAAATTATGACTGCAAAGATACTCGTACAACGGGAACCCATTTTAATGAATAAAATTAACTTCACGATATTATATTTATCTTAGTCTTTTTTACATATTACAAAATTAGAATACATGATAAAGATAAATTTTGATGTATACACAAAAAAGAACGCAGAATGGTGTTAAATGTAGATATTTTGTACAATTCAATAAAATTCAAATTTATTTAACTTGTGACTAATTTTATCGCAAAAATTTCACATATGAAAATTGAAACTTTGTCAAATTTTGTTCTTTTTATTTTTGAAAATGACTAAAAAAGCTTTTCAAATTAAAATTAAGAAGTCGACTATAAATATTTCAAAATTTGAATGAACTTTTTTAGATTTTCAACTGGAATGGCTAAATTTAAATGCAATTTTAAAAACATAATTAATTAATTTCTTTATTACAATTATTCTTTAAAATAGAAATTCTAAATAAAAAAAATATCAATTTTTTTCTTGGACATAAAATAAATGTAATCTAGTTAAAATTCCTTGTTACAAATATCGAATCTTTAAGCGACTACTTTAGATGAAGCTCCTGTGGTAGGGGCAATTTGATTAGCAATAGATAAAACAATTTCTCTTCTTCGTTGTCTTGCTGCTACGAACATCATAATAACAAAAAGTAAGTTTGAAAACAACAAGCAAATATTTGCCAAAAGATAAAATTTGTTATTTCCTTGTTCTGGGAGTTTATAAGTCGTAGCAACTTCTCTACTTTCCAATCCTCTAAGAGCTAAAAATAGTAAAAAATGAATTTCCTATTAAAATGTCCCTATGTAAAACTCACTATAATAATTTACATTCATATATATAAGAGATCCCAAGCAAACAGCTCCAGAACAAAAACCAATAATACCAATAATCGCTACGAACATAGGTATATTAACTTTACTACAAAATCCAAAAAGAATGAATATTGTAAAGATTATTATAAGTGATAGTATGACAACCCCAACAATACCAGTTCCTAAAATAATAACTCGAATTTGTGATAATTTGCTATTCTCCTCACAAAGATCAATTGTTGAAGTTGCAGCTTTTGATGGTTTAATATGAAATTTAACATGTTCATTATCTTTTTTATCTGATTTGAGTGACGACTTTTTCGATTCATCCTTAAGTTCTTCCAATGATAATGGGCTATAAACACATATTGGGTATGTGACTAACGATCCGCTAGTAAGTTTTGTACCATTTTTAGAAATTATCGAAGCACCATGATCATTACCATTGTTTAAGAAATCAGCAACATCGATTATTGAAAATTTTGAAGTGTCTACCTTGGCTTCTAAAAGGATAAACAGTTATTAATTTTAAAATATGAATAGGCAATTTTACCATTAACTTTAAGTAAATCTTTTGCTGATTCAGGTTTAAAGTTAGTAAATCCTAAGAAAAATAACACAACAGCTCCAATTAGAACTAATAATGAAATTATAACTGCTACAAGGCTTGTAATACGTGAACCCATTTCTTTAAATCAAATTAATTTTTTGATATTATATTTATCTTAGTTTTTCTTAATTTTTTTTACATATTACAAAATTAGAATACATGATAAAGATAAATTTTGATGTATACACAAAAAAGAACACAAATTAGTGTAAAACGTAAATATTTTGTACTACCTAATAAAATTCAAAATTATTTAACTTGCAACTAATTTTGTTACAAAAATTTAACATATTAAAATTGAACCAATAATTGAAGAATGATTAAAAAAAGTTGCTTTACTTTCCTATCATATTTTTTTATCTTAAAGGTTGAATTGTCTTCTGAATATGTTTCAAAATACATTATTGGAATTTAATTTTTAGGATAATTATAATTAATTTTATAAACAGCATATATTAAATTATCATAGTATCTTTATTAGCATGTTTCAAAGTTTGAATTATTATGATTTATATTTTCTTATGAAATTATACTTGTTTAATACCTCAATCATTTTATATTGCTTTTCAAGTTTATCTTTTAAAATCAAATTACGAGAAATTCAAAAACGTTTTTCTTAATTTTAGGAAAAACATTCAAATATTTTAACTCAAAAAAAAAAAAAGAAACATAGTAAAATAATATTTTTACACGATGACTTTTTGTGTAGTTAAATAATTTATTTATATTATAGTTATTAAATTTTTAAACTTATAAAATTATTTTTCCTTTCACGATTATTTAAAAGCATGATCTTTGTAAAAAGGCATACAACTTTCAAAAAAATTGACTTCTCATAACGTACTTCAAAATATCAAAAGTATTCATTATTTGTAAATAAGACCGCAAAATTTATGCAACAATCAAATTCTTTGCGTCAGTAACAGCATTTTTGATACCGTTTAATAAGTTTCAAACTTCTAAAAGTTTGATTTTTTAACTAGTAGGACATTTTTCTACAAACATTACATTTGATTTCCAAAAATTTGTCCCATTTTTTGCATGTTATCATTTATGAAAAAAAAATTATATTCATATTTCTATTGATTTAATATAAAATTAGAATAAACTTATGCAAATTTCAATATAAAAATTTATTATTTAAAAATGAGAAAAAATATAATATTTTAACTTATTTTTCAATGTTAGTAAAATTTCTTCCTTTTTTACTAATTATCTTTCAAGCTACTAAATTTGATTCTGCAAAAAGTTACCCTTTACATAGGTACTTATGATTTTTTAAAATGAATAATAATGGCTGAGTAACCTGAGATTCAACGAATTGGAGAAATTTGAAACAGAAAAAAATAATTATATAAATGTAAAACTTAATGAATTAGAATTTTTCATCTTTCCTTTGATGGCATAAATGATGGAAATTCTCCTTGTGGTTTAAGGTTAGTCGATTCTGATAATCGAGGATATCACATTTCTTATCCTGCTGGATACTATAAAGAAAATAATTTTGATTGGTTGTTATCTCTTTTGTGCAAAATTGAACAATATGAATATGGACTAGTGTTTTTTGATAGAAATAAAGATGCTGAAATCTTAAATAATGTAAATGAATTCATACGGTTGAACACGCTGTTTTGATAACCGCTAAATCAAGCAATAATAAGATGTTATTATGGTCTAGACTACATCATAAAGATAATATAATAATAAGTCTATACCCTTATATTAATTGGATAAATAAAAAGAGATGGATAGAATTTATACCGGAAGACCACATTAAAGACAACCGATTTTTTGAAGATGAAAATTGATACGCACATATAGTGGTGCTTTATTAAAAAAAAATCACATTGCAGAAGAATTTATTTGTGGAAAACTAAAGCAACCAACATTGTCGATTTACCCATTAGATATAAATTAATAGAAGATGATAAAACTAAAGAATTAGATGGAGTGATCAATCCACTGAATGAAGAGATAAAATGACAATCTTCTGATAACTCACAATATCAATACCATTTGGGTTATTCAGAAAGTGACACAAATAATATGCCTGAAAGAATGATTGATGTAATGAAGATTCGTAATAAAAACTCAAAACACAAATTTTATGCCAGACAAAAGATGTATATTTATAAATGGGACAGTATTTCTAATGTTTTTAGAAAGCCAGATATTCAATTTTGGAATTAGTGGTAGTCCTGATGTTACTGATGAAGTATCGTGTATAAAAAATTTAAAAAATGATATAAAAGCTAATATATTGCCTACAATAGAATCAGTGGATTCAATACAAAAACATAAAGAGAAGAATATACTTTATCGGCATATCAAATTGAACGATCTCTACCAAAACTTTATTTTCAGATGTTTAACAAAAGTTGAAGGGATAAACAAAGTTCATATGGATGAATTCTACTCAAGAGCAGCTGAATATTTAATAAAAAACGAGGAGAAGCCCAACATCATCTATACTTCATCTAAAAATGTAATAACTTTTGATCGGGAGAACATTGATAATTATGGCTCCTATAGATGTAAAGAATATAAAACAACAAAATTCTTTAGCAAAAGTGTTATTACCATGGACAAGGTATATTATTTGCCTGATGAAGGTTCTGAATTGTCATTAAAGGATTTAAAAGGCAACAACAAGCAATATATTGGTTATGTTAAACAATATGAATTCCTTGGTGAAATTAAAAAAATAAGGATTGAGTTTGAAGATAACGTCAGGAAACCTATTAATATTGAAAATTTCTCCAAAACAACTAACCAAATAGATATAAAGGAGAATCTGGTTATTTATAAATCGCCCAAGGATGTCTTTGGGGCATTAATTACATGTATATACCAAACGCCAGCTGAGACAACCTTCTACACAAAGCGATAAATTAGTTTTTTTATCAGAGCAGGTACTAAAGTAAAAAATGTTACAATATTTGCTACAAGTAATGACCAGACTGTAGACCGATACGTAGATAATTCAACATCTTAGATAGCAGCAATCGTAGCTACTGTTATTTTATCTTGCATAGTAGTAATTATGGTGGCACATATGATTGTTAGAAGGACTAGAAAAAGAAAAATGGAAAATGGTTTGTCATTATCAATATCTTTTTCCGGATCACCTTCACTCTCCAGAAGTAGCAACAAAGGATCAAACGGTATGGGTGGTATTAAAAAGAAAGCTACAGGTCAAGATAAAGATAATTCTAACTTGATTATTATAAAAATGAATAAAAATGGACATGATTCTAAAACATCCACCACTTCAAATAGTGTTACTAGAAATTCAACTTCTACAAATCCCGGTAAAAGTCATTTCAAGAATGTTAAAACCGTAGCTAAATAGTGAAAAAAAAATATTGTGTAGTAAATTCTTTTGTAACAATTTAAAATTTTTAATCAATTCATTATTATGAAATTATTGTAATTTAATAGTCAAATTGTAAATTGTTACCACAAGAATACAATAAAAGTTTAATTAAACCATATTTTTTCTACATATAGATAATATCTTCTCTTTTTGAATATTATGTACAAATATTTTTTAATACTCAATGAAAGTATGTGTTTCTTTAAATTCATAGTAGTAAAATTACTCTTGAAATTCATCAAAAATATCATTGTTAAATACTTAGTATCTTGATTACTTAAAGTTTTACCATTTTTGAATAAATGTCCAATACATTTGGTTTACAATAAAACAATAGTTAAATGATAATCTTCTTTCTATCTGTTGAAATTGTATATAATTCTTATTAATTCATTACCTAAATCCTAATTTTATTCTATATAAAAAATAAGAATAGCAAGATTGTTTTTACATAAATCTTTTTAACTTCCATTGATTTTTATGATTAAATAATCAAGAAATGTGTCTTTACCTAATTTAGGGAAAAATTTTTTGCCAAGATATTCTAAAAGATAATTTTTTACATTTTTAGCATAATTTTATATAAAGAACAGCTTTTTTTAATTGTAGAAATGACATATGGCGTACTAGCAAGATTGAATTTTACAACAAGAGAAAACATATTAAAATAGGCATCTATAATAAACTAGTAAAGTTATAGACCAAAAAAGTAATGACCATTCTTTTAAAAAAAATGAACTGCTGAAATAGCTATCACTAAATTTAATTTTGATAAAAACAAATTAAATGAAATTTCTATATAGATATCAGTCCAATCTAATGAATGAAGGTGTGAAAAAGTTTATTACTTATGAACAAAATGGCTATATCAAATCAAGAGCCAAATATTGTCCTTAAGCACCAACAACCAAAATATGTTTTCTGTATGGCAATGTCTAATTATTAAGAAAACGAAAATGATTTATTAAAGGAAAATCATATTTAATGGTAATAAAGATGACCAACAACTTGATCTATAATAGTAATTATATTTTTTAGAGAAGAATTTTTTTAATAAAAGTGATATTTTACTTAGTTAATTTGCATTCTTTACACAAAAAAAATGGATTACGCAGCAGTTTAAAATCTGGAAATTTTACCCCATCTTATAAAAATAAAATTTTTTAGATTTTCCACCATTTTATTGTAAATATGTTCCATGTGAATGTTAAAAGAATAGTTAAGAAACTATTGTGAAGGTGTAATCATTAATAACGATGATTCGCCGATATAAATAACGATAAATTGTAATTGTTATTATTATTAACATGTGTTTTTTCAATTATACTAATTGTGTATATTTATAGGGGATAGTGACAAATAAAATAAATTTTACTCTATTAAAAATATTACTTTTTTTAAAACTTTCATAAAAGTAAATTGATTTACTATTTTTTAGTTTGATTAATTAAACGGTAATAATTTAAAACTACTTTTTCTCTTTCAACTTTTTTATTTAGAAAAAGTAAACCGTATGTAATTATTGAAATTATTGTCAGAGAAATTGTATAAATTATTCCTATTTTTGCAATTAATTATATGTTTGGTATTTGAAAATCAAATTCTTTAAAATCACTATAATATATTTCAATTAATTTTTCTATAACATCTTTTTCTTTATAGAATGTTTTAATAAATTCAATTGTTTTGGCTTTTCCAGTTGTTGAATGTCCCATCCTATAAGTTTTTATTTCTTTAACTATATATTCAACTTTTTCAGGAGGCACATTTTGTTGAATAAATATTTTTTCTAATGATTTATAGAAAGTCTCTAAATTTTTTGGATCAAATTTTATTACAACAAATTTGTTTTTATTTTTAGAATAATCACATTGCCTAGAATGTTATTTATTGAGATATTTTTTTAAGCATACATTGTTTGAGGATAAAAATGAGTTTATGTTTGATAATAAGCAGGAATTGTTGATTTATATCCAAATGTTAAAATACTATACAACTTATTTACAAAACATTTAAAATCTTTACCACATCTTAAACAAAATTGTTTATAATGCCGTACTTTATGTGTATAACATAAATGGACAAAACCACTAATAAATCTTTCTATAGGATTTCTAACGACCATAATAACTTTCCATGTTTTTAGGAAGTTAACTTCATCACCTTTACTATAAATTTTAATTAATTCACCAAACGATTTTAAATTATTATTCTTCTTAGTTCCACAAGTTCTATCTTGAAAACTGAAATCAGTTAAATGATTATATCTTTTTGAAAAAACTTTTTCCATTTTTAGATAGCATAATATACTCGTTATCATACTACTGAAGCTTTAATGTACAGCACATGTTGCTAATTTGTACCTAGGAGCTACAAAATAACTTTCCTTAACAACTTTCCTGTTATAGATAACTCCTTTGTATTTATTTGTAGAATTGGAATTAACTATCATATGTGATTCCATAACTGATAGTAAAGTGAAAATTAAAAATAATAACATTATATATTTTATTTGTTGGAGTAAAAATATTTTGGTAGCATTTGATTTTTGAAATACAAAATCATTTAATTATATATTCCTTTTTTATTTAAAATATATTTTTAAAAAGTTTAAATGTTGCTGTGGAATATATAATAAAGATGTTTTTTTACAATTAAATATTTTTTAGTTTATTATAACTAGTAATTTAATCAATTTTAATCTTTTTCCGTCGTAAAATGTCAAATTATCTTGAAATAATTTTTTTTAATAACTATTTTTTTAAAATTTATAAGTTTTCACATTATAAAAAAACAACCTATTTTTATTTGCTGATATGTCTAATTGTTCTGTAATATTGCAACACATCACATGGATAAGTGCAAATAGATATATCATTACTAGTGAAATCGTGATATTTACCTATTAGATATCCTTTAATATTATGAAAATCATGATCTTTCTAACGTTATTGAACATCAATCAAAAATTTCCGTGTTGCCTTTTTTTAACACATCTCTTTAGTATCCTCGATCTCCAGAAGGTGTTAGGAACCTATAAATAACAACTTCCAATACCTTTAAAACATTTAACCTAGATTTTGCTTATACATTGACCATTCCATTTTCATCCAAGTAAATGGAGATTTCATATAATTTTGTACCTAAAAAAGTAAAAATGAATTTTTAAATCCATTTTGTTTAGAACAATAATTGTTAGGAGTTTTTTCAAATGTCCACTAAAAATTTGAAGCTGTCTAGACATGAATTCTTTGATTAGTACCAACAAATAGAACAATACCGTTACGTGCGGCTAAACTTCTAACAACTTTGAAACTTAAACCCATATGTCTTGGATTATCAATTAAATTGATCAGATAATCATCACATACCATTGAACATATTTATGCTTTCACTGTAATAACTTCCTCCTTCTCAACCTGTCGTTTTTCAAGAATTTGTGTATCCCCAATTTGAATCAACAACATTGTCTAACTGTAATGTTCTACCAGCAAATGCACTTTTTTCATAGTCTACATGAGTAACTCTGGAAAATTAAAGAATATTTTAAAGAGTAAATCCTTCTAATGAAGTACTTCTTCAGGATCAATAGATTTAATTAGTCTCTTCCTAAAGGACTTCACTTTTTGCATGTTTAAAATGTAATTAAAAGTAAAAAAACATTAATAACATTTGATAATACATTTTAACAGAAACAATATTCATATAAGGCTAATTTAACTTTACTCAACATTAAAATTAAAAAGTTATACATTAAAGACTGAAAATGATATAGAAAATTTTATTTCATAACATTTTGTTACTTAAAATATTTAAAATACATCATTACATGGTAAAACAACTTTATTAATATTATATTTCATCGGTAAATAAAAAACAATATTAATAAATATAAAAATAAATTTTTTAACATATTTTAAGTTTTTTATATACAATTTTATATACAATTATAATACATATTTACATGGTAAAACAACTTTTTAAATATTATATACATCGATAAATAAAAAAAAACAATATTAATAATATAAAAATAAATTTTTTAACATATTTAAAGTTTTTTATAGACAGCAATATTAGTTTTAATATTAATTGTGGGATGGAGTCTTATTTGAAAGACCACGAATGAATTGAGTCCAGAGCTTCGACATGATCCTTAAAAGCATTAGATCCTAAGTGATCATGTGAAGTTCTGTGTTCTGCTGTGGTCCTGACGCAAGATTACGGTAAGACCCATTTCAGGTACTTGCAAGATGCGTCTACTCGTGCTTGTGTTGTTCCAATGACGTGCACGAGCAATTTCATCCATATTGAGGAGACTATCAAAAGGAAGCCCTCTAGAAGAATGACCTTCAAACTCATTTTTTGTAACCTAAAATACTATTAAATTGTGAAAAATTATCAAAAATGCTTACCTGAATGGTCGGATTTGACATTTGACCATTATTGTCGCTTATTCTAGATATCAAACGCTTGATAATCCTTTCATAAGCTCAGCTCCATTGGTACTCATTATTTTGCCACACGCAATAAAAAAATTCCTAAAATAAGCGAAGAAAATAATTTTTGAAAAAATTCTGAAAACTTACGTTGGCAATAAGATTTTTATTGCTAATATCTCATTAAACAAAAAAGCCATGGACCCAATAGGAGCGTTCATGTCGCCGAAATATGTCTTCCAAGGGTATTATTCCGAATCAAGGTGTCGGACATATACTAAAAAAAATAAGTAAATAAATTTATATTATGACAAATTACCTTGGAAGTTATCAGCTACATGCCCCAAGTCAAACCTATCCATAATACTTTTGCATAAATCCTTAATTAATAAATTCGGATCAAGTATTATGGTGGTTTCAATTGCCAACTCGGCCAATTGTGGATCTTTCATATCCATGAAGCCGAGAATTGGCTTGAGAGTTACTTTTGTGGCGACTCCACTTGCCATAGTTCAACTATTTAATTATTGAAACCTGAAAAAGAAATACAATGAAAAAAATGCTTACAAACACCAGTTATGCTAACTAATGTAACAATGATAATGGTGACTAAATTTTAGCAATATATAGACGATAATGTCGCGTCTCTATCAACAAAAAGAAAATTCGAGAAGACCCTAAGAAATATGTAATAAAACTTTTGTAATCAAAACTCTATTATCACCTATATTGTAAATGATGTTTGGTATTATGTTAATGTGTTGTTTTTAAAAAGATGACTTTAGAATTTTAGATAGTATAGTTATTACATCCTTTAGGGTTAAATATTAGAAGAATATATTTAAAAAAGAACTTTCCAGAAAATTTACAATATAGGTGATAATAAAGTTTTGATTACAAAAGTTTTATTACACATTCCTTAAGGTATTCTCGAATTTTCTTTTTATTGACAGATAATCAACATTATCGTCTATATATTGCTAAAATTTAGTCATCATTATCACTGTTTATATTAGTTAGCATAACTGGTGTTTGTAAGCATTTTTTTCATTGTATTTCTTTTTCAGGTTTCAATAATTAAATGGTTGAACTATGGCAAGTGGAGTCGCCACAAAAGTAACTCTCAAGCCAATTCTCGGCTTCATGTATATGAAAGATCCACAGTTGGCTAAGTTGGCAATTGAAACCACCATAATACCTAACCCGAATATATTAATTAAGGATTTATGCAAAAGTATTATGGATAGGTATGACTTGGGGCATGTAGCTGATAACTTCCAAGGTAATTTGTCATAATATAAATTTATTTACTTATTTTTTTTAGTATATGTCCGACACCTCGATTCGGAATACTGCCCTTGGAAGACATACTTCAGCGACATAAACGCCACCATTTTATCCATAGCTCTTTTGTTTAAAGAGATATTAACAATAAAAATCTTATTGCCAACGTAAGTTTTCAGAATTTTTTAAAAATTATTTTCTTCGCTTATTTTAGGAATTTTTTTATTGCGTGTGGCAAAATGATGAAAACCAATGGAGTTTATGAAAGGATTATCAAGCATATGATATCTAGAATAAGCGACAATAATGGTCAAATGTCAAATCCGACCATTCAGGTAAGCATTTTTGATAATTTTTCACATATCTAATAGTATTTTAGGTCGCAAAAAATGAGTTTGAAGGTCATTCTTCTAGAGGGCTTCCTTCTGATAATCTCTTCAATATGGATGAAACTGCTCGTGCACGTCATTTGAACAACACAAGCACGAGTAGACGCAGACGCATCTTACAAGTACGTGAAAGGGATCTTACCCGTAATCTTGCGTCAGGACCACAGCAGAACAGAACTTCACATGATCACTTAGGATCTAATGCTTTTAAGGATCACGTCGAAGCTCTGGATTCAATTATTCGTGATTTTTCAACTAAGACTCCATCCCACAATTAATGTAATAATAAATATAATTGTTTATAAAAAACTTTAAATATGTTAAAAAATTTATTTTTATATTATTAATATTAATATTGTTTTTTATTTACCGATGTATATAATATTTAAAAAGTTGTTTTACCATGTAAATATGTATTATAATTGTATATAAAATTGTATATAAAAAACTTTAAATATGTTAAAAAATAAATTTCTATCTTATTAATATTGTTTTTTATTTACCGATGAAATATAATATTAATAAAGTTGTTTTACCATGTAATGATGTATTTTAAATATTTTAAGTAACAAAATGTTATGAAATAAAATTTTCTATACCATTTTCAGTCTTTAATGTATAACTTTTTAATTTTAATATTGAGTAAAGTTAAATTAGCCTTATATGAATATTGTTTCTGGTAAAATGTATTATCAAATGTTATAATTGTTTTTTTACTTTTAATTACATTTTAAACATGCAAAAAGTGAAGTTCTTTAGGAAGAGACTAATTAAATCTAATGATCCTGAAGAAGTACTTCATTAGAAGGATTTAATCTTTAGAATATTCTTTAATTTTCCAGAGTTACTCATGTATACCATGAAAAAAGTGCATTCGCTGGTAGAACATTACAGTTAGGCAATGTTGTTGATCCAAATTGGGGATACACAAATTCTAAAAAAAACGACAGGTTGAGAAGGAGGAAGTTATTACAGTGAAAGCATAAATATGTTCAATGGTATTTGTTGATTATCTTATCAATTTAATTGATAATCCAAGACATATGGGTTTAAGTTTCGAAGTTGTTAGAAGTTTAGCAGCATGTAATGGTATTGTTTTATTTGTTGGTACTAATCTGGAAATTCAAGACTAGACAGCTTCAAATTTTTAGTGGACATTTGGAAAAACTCCTAACAATTATTGTTCTAAACAAAATGGATTTAAAAATTCATTTTTACTTTTTTAGGTACAAAATTATATGAAATCTCCATTTACTTGGATGAAAATGGAATGGTCAATGTATAAGCAAAATCTAGGTTAAATGTTTTAAAGGTATTGGAATTTGTTATTTATAGGTTCCTAACACCTTCTGGAGATCGAGAAGCCCTATTTCAAGATTGGATTTTTTATTTATGTTATGGACAATTTAAAGGGGGCTATTTCATTAGTATTAATTAAAATTTTTGTATGTGCAGATAATCTTCTGATGGTGGAATAAAAATGGCTTACTTCACAACCTTCTTTAACATAAGATACTAAAAAGATGTGTGAAAAAAAGGCAACACGGAAATTCTTGATTGATGTTCAATAACGTTAGAAAGATCTGATTTGCATAATATTAAAGGATATCTAATAGGTAAATATCACGATTTCACTAGTAATGATATATCTATTTGCACTTATCCATTGATGTGTTGCAATATTATAGAACAATTAGACATATCAGCAAATAAAAATAGGTTATTTTTTTATAATGTGAAAACTTATAAATTTTAAAAAAAATAGTTATTAAAAAAAATTATTTCAAGATAATTTGACATTTTACGACAGAAAAAGATTAAAATTGATTAAATTACTAGTTATAATAAACTTAAAAATATTTAATTGTAAAAAAACCATCTTTATTATATATGCCCAGCAACATTTAAACTTTTTATAAATATATTTTAAATGAAAAAAAGGAATATATAATTAAATGATTTTCTATTTCAAAAATCAAATGCTACCAAAATATTTTTACTCCAACAAATGAAATATATAATGTTATTATTTTTAATTTTCACTTTACTATCAGTTATGGAATCACATATGATAGTTAATTCTAATTCTACAGATAAATACAAAGGAGTTATTTATAACAGGAAAGTTGTTAAGGAAAGTTATTTTGTAGCTCCTAGGTACAAATTAGCAACATGTACTGTACATAAAAGCTTCAGTAATATGATAACGAGTATATTATGCTATCTAAAGATGGAAAAAGTTTTTTTAAAAAGATATAATCATTTAACTGATTTCAGTTTTCAAGATAGAACTTGCGTAACTAAGAAGAATAATAATTTAAAATCGTTTGGTGAATTAATTAAAATTTTTTAGTAAAGGTGATGAAGTTAACTTCCTAAAAACATGGAAAGTTATTATGGTCGTTAGAAATCCTATAGAAAGATTTATTAGTGGTTTCGTCCATTTATGTTATACACAAAAAGTACGGCATTTTAAACAATTTTGTTTAAGATGTGGTAAAGATTTTAAATGTTTTGTAAATAAGTTGTATAGTATTTTAACATCTGGATATAAATCAACAATTCCTGCTTATTATCAAACATAAACTCATTTTTATCCTCAAACAATGTATGCTTAAAAAAATATCTCAATAAATAACATTCTAGGCAATGTGATCATTCTAAAAATAAAAACAAATTTGTTGTAATAAAATTTGATCCAAAAAATTTAGAGACTTTCTATAAATCATTAGAAAAAATATTTATTCAGCAAAATGTGCCTCCTGAAAAAGTTGAATATATAGTTAAAGAAATAAAAACTTACAGGATGGGACATTCAACAACTGGAAAAGCCAAAACAATTGAATTTATTAAAACATTCTATAAAGAAAAAAATGTTATAGAAAAATTAATTGAAATATATTATTGTGATTTTAAAGAATTTGATTTTCAAATACCAAACATATAATTAATTGCAAAAATAGGAATAATTTATACAATTTCTCTGACAATAATTTCAATAATTACATACGGTTTACTTTTTCTAAATAAAAAAGTTGAAAGAGAAAAAGTAGTTTTAAATTATTACCGTTTAATTAATCAAACTAAAAAATAGTAAATCAATTTACTTTTACGAAAGTTTTAAAAAAAGTAATATTTTTAATAGATTAAAATTTATTTTTTTTGTCACTAACCCCTATAATATATATACAATTAGTATAATTAAGAAAACACATGTCAATAATAATAACAATTACAATTTATCGTTATTTATATCGGCGAATCATCGTTATTAATTATTACACCTTCACAATAGTTTCTTAACTATTCTTTTAACATTCACATGGAACATATTTTCAATAAAATGGTGGAAAATCTAAAAAATTTTATTTTTATAAGATGGGGTAAAATTTCCAGATTTTAAACTGCTGCGTATTCCATTTTTTTGTGTAAAGAATGCAAATTAACTAAGTAAAATATCACTTTTATTAAAAAAATTCTTTTCTAAAAAATATAATTACAATAATAGATCAAGTTGTTGGTCATCTTTATTACCATTAAATATGACTTTCCTTTAATAAATCATTTTCGTTTTCTTAATAATTAGACATTACCATACAGAAAACATATTTTGGTCATTGGTACTTAAGCACAATATTTGACTCTTGGTTTGATACAGCTCTTACTTTTTTAAGTAGTAAACTTTGTCACACCTTCACTCATTAGATTAGACTAATATCTATATAGAAATTTCATTTAATTTGTTTTTATCAAATTTAATTTTAATTATAGCTATTTCAGTAGTTCATTTTTTTGAAAAGAATGGTCATTACTTTTTTGGTCTTTAACTTTACTTGTTTATTATAGATGCCTATTTTATTATGTTTTCCTCTAGTTGTAAAATTCAATCTTGCAAGTAAGCCATATGTCATTTCTACAATTAAAAAAAGCTGTTCTCTATATAAAATTATGCTAAAAATGTAAAAAATTATCTTTTAGAATATCTTGGCAAAAAATTTTTCCCTAAATTAGGTAAAGACACATTTCTTGATTATTTAATCATAAAAATCAATGGAAGTTAAAAAGATTTATGTAAAAACAATCTTGCTATTTTTATTTTTTATATAAAATAAAATTTGCATTTAGGTAATGAATTAATAAGAATTATATGCAATTTCAACAGATAGAAAGAAGATTATCATTTAACTATTGTTTTATTGTAAACCAAATGTATTGGACATTTATTCAAAGATGGTAAAACTTTAAGTAATCAAGATACTAAGTGTTTAACAATGATATTTTCGATGAATTTCAAAAGTAATTTTACTACTATGAATTTAAAGAGACACATACTTTCATTGAGTATTAAAAAATATTTGTACATAATATTCAAAAAGAGAAGATATTATCTAGATGTAGGAAAAAATATGGTTTAATTAAACTTTTATTATATTCTTGTGATAACAATTTACAATTTGACTACTAAATTACAATAATTTCATAATAATGAATTGATTAAAAATTTTAAATTGTTACAAAAGAATTTACTACACAATATTTTTTTCACTATTTAGCTACGATTTTAACATTCTTGAAATGATTTTTACCGGGATTTGTAGAAGTTGAATTTCTAGTAACACTATTTGAAGTGGTGGATGTTTTAGAATCATGTCCATTTTTATTCATTTTTATAATAATTAAGTTAGAATTATCTTTACCTTGACCTGTAGCTTTCTTTTTATTACCACTCATACCGTTTGATCCTTTGTTGCTACTTCTGGAGAGTGAAGATGATCCGGAAAAAGATATTGATGATGACAAACCATTTTCCATTTTTCTTTTTCTAGTCCTTCTAACAATCATATGTGCCACTATAATTACTACTATGCAAGATAAAATAACAGTAGCTACGATTGCTGTTATACAAGATGTTGAATTATCTACGTATCGGTCTACAGTCTTGTCATTACTTGTAGCAAATATCGTAACATTTTTTACTTTAGTACCTCCTCTGATAAAAAAACTAATTTGTCGCTTTGTGTAGAAGGTTGTCTCAGCTGGCGTTTGGTATATACATGTAATTAATGCCCCAGAGACATCCTTGGGCGATTTATAAATAACCAGATTCTCCTTTATATCTATTTCGTTAGTTGTTTTGGAGAAATTTTCAATAATAATAGATTTCCTGACGTTGTCTCTAAACTCAATCCTTATTTTTTTAATTTCACCAAGGAATTCATATTGTTTGACACAACCAATATATTGCTTGTTGTTGCCTTTTAAATCCTTTAATGACAATTCAGAACCTTCATCAGGCAAATAATATACCTTGTCCATGGTAATAACACTTTTGCTAAAGAATTTTGTTGTTTTTAATTCTTTACATCTATACACATAAAAACTCATAGCTATGAAACATAGCCGAAAAATTTTATTTATTTCTGTGTAAATTTTTCTTTATATCCAATAAATTATTTTAAAATATGTTTGTAGTATCACTTTTTTTTTTATGATTTAAAAATAAATATTCACGATTTCTTGATTTTTATGTATTAGTATATTCTTATAATATACATTTAAAAAATATGTGCATGTTGCACGTTTTATAATTGTATGTAACATTTTAAAAAATTTACTACATCTTTGTTAAAAATGTATGTTATATAAAACATTTTTTTAAACATATATTTAATATTTTCATCCAATTTTTAAAAATTTAAAGTGAATTTATCTAAAATAAAACATATATTTAACATAAGATAATTGTGTTATATAATTATTTTTTCTTTGCTATATGCTTGAAAAGAGTCATAAATATTGTTCAAAAATGTCTTTATTAAACTTAGTATAATCACTTAAAAAAGTGATTTTATACAAATGAAATATATTAATTGTGAAGTATTATTTTTAAATAATAAACTTGGACAAAACAAAAATGTACTTGTTTTTTAAACAAAATTAATAATTAATATGGGTGGAATTATGTGACACGAAAAAACAATACAAAAAAATTATAAATAAAAACTATTGAAAAAAAAGATTATTTAACTAATTAATTTTTTATTAATTTATCTATTATTTAATATACATTTTCAATTAAATATTAAATGAATAGTTTTGAAGAACAATTAAATATTTGCTACAAGTAATGACAAGACTGTAGACCGATACGTAGATAATTCAACATCTTAGATAGCAGCAATCGTAGCTACTGTTATTTTATCTTGCATAGTAGTAATTATGGTGGCACATATGATTGTTAGAAGGACTAGAAAAAGAAAAATGGAAAATGGTTTGTCATCATCAATATCTTTTTCCGGATCATCTTCACTCTCCAGAAGTAGCAACAAAGGATCAAACGGTATGGGTAGTATTAAAAAGAAAGCTACAGGTCAAGATAAAGATAATTCTAACTTGATTATTATAAAAATGAATAAAAATGGACATGATTCTAAAACATCCACCACTTTAATTAGTGTTACTAGAAATTCAACTTCTACACATCCCGGTAAAAATCATTTCAAGAATGTTAAAATCGTAGCTAAATAGTGAAAAAAAATATTGTGTAGTAAATTCTTTTATAACAGTTTAAAATTTTTAATCTGTTCATTATTATGAAATTGTTGTAATTTAATAGTCAAAACGTAAATTGTTACTTAAAGAATAAAATCATAAAAGTTTAATTAAAAATTATCTTTTTTTACATGTAATAATATCTTTTTTTAAATATAACATGCTAGAGATTTATTAGCGCTGTATCAAATTAAAAACTTAAGTAAATATTTATCAACAAAATTATGTACTAAAATTTACCGAAAATATTATTGTTAAACATCTAATACTCTTAAATTAATTAAAGTTTCACTATGCTTTAATAAATTCTATCGACGAAGAATACCAATACTATAAATTACTTCATTTCTGTGACAAATCTTTTTTAGTTCTACGTCAGTCAAGATCATGAACATCTATTCAACGTAGTTATGTCAAAAGAGATACATTGCTAAACATAACAAGTCAACGGTCGATGATGCAAAATGGAGACGGGAAAAAAAATTGAAGATTTTATTCGAATTTTCTCTTCAAAAATCTACTTAAAATCTTGAAAATTTTTGAAAATAATGAAGAATGATAAAAATATATTAATTTCGTGTATTCATGGTGAGGGTAATTATGATGCCTGTACAAGCATTAAATATCTCCAGAGGTAGTTTAAAAATAACACAAAAGTGTAATCGAAATTCCAATAGTTTGTGATTTAGTAACTTTCAACTTTTTTCAACAATCTCTACTGGAAAAAATACTCAAGGTGATGTTGTTATGTTGGTTAAGCAATAAAATATAGAGAATGATTGGTATTGAAGTGATTACAATAAAATTTTTCTGTTTTCGCGGCGATTTTATTTTAAAATTTTTTAGTTATCCCATTTCTTTTATTGTAGATTTTTTTGATTGTAATAAATTTAAGAAAACGTATTTGTGTTTTCTATTATAGTCTATAAATCCACAATGGATAAGCCTGCAATGGATTTATTATCCCTACCTGATGATTTTAAACTCCAGATTTTAAAAAAATTAGATTGGAAAAGTTTGAAGGATCTCAAACTTGTCTGTAGAGATTTGTACTTTTTAATTGAACAAAACGTTCAATCTTTGGATAGACCAAAAGTACATACTCTATCAATTGGTTATGATGAAATTAAAGTATATAGAATTGGCTATAGTTTGATGATTGATGAAAGTATATTCTTGGATGCACCTACAAAACGTGTAAGTTTATTTTTAACAAAAAAAAAATTAATAAAAAAAAATTTTTTTAAGGTCGAATTTAATAATGACGGTGAATATGAAAATTTTCTTAAAAGTATGGATTTTACGAAAATCAAAGTGTTTTCTCTTTATAATGTTTCGAAAAGAGGATCCATAAGGATACATAAAGATTTACACTCTCATGAACACTATTCTTCTACATGTACTGTTTTTGCTAAATTACCAAAGGGGAAATCACGCTTTGAAACTTTTTTTACTATAATTCTAACCAATAAAAAACTTGTAATACCATATAATTGTGACCTTCTCAGAATTCAATCCCTTAGAAGATTAGGTATTTTTGAAGGAAATAAGACAAGCTTAGTCATTAAGAAAATTATAATGGACATACTTACCGGTAACCCTATGTTAGAATACAAGAATGCTCGTACTGATACTAGTAAACCACTTTACATTCAAATAACGAATCAACTATTTAAACTTGGACTTTTAAATCCTGAGAATGCATGTGTTCGTAAAGGTTTTAAATTATATTTCGGCGGAATTTCCAAATTTGATGTCTTAAAGCAAGAGTTTTATAGGAAATTTTTTGGTAAAATAAAATTCAGAGACGATTTAGTTGTAAAGGATAATGGTGAAGGATACTCAATTATGAATTCAATGGCATGTTCAAAATGTGATACCGAACATAAAAACTTTTTGTTCTATAGTAAATCTTGTGGATCTCTACATATTGGTTTTCATTAAAAAATTCAATTTTGTTTATGAATATCTGATGTTATTATAAATTTAATAACTAATATATCAATATTATTTTACTTCTTTTTTTGTTGCTTTCTAAATAAAAATAAAATTGCATATCTATACTTTTCATGGTTGTTATTAAAGATAAAGAACATTGTACAGTAAATGAATGATTATGTATTATTTTAATATCAATTTATTCATTGATAACATTTCTGAAACCTAACCACTTTAAATATAAAGCATTAGAAATCTCCTACTTTTGCTTCAAAATAACATTAATAGATAAACTAAAATCCCAATTACTAATAATTTTAACGACCTTGAACTTTTCCAAGAATATCTGCTGGAAAAGAAATTCAAGATATTATTTTTATACTGGCTTGAAAAGATCCTGAAGACATTGAATGATGTTAAACATTAATTAAGACATTGTGATTTGTATACCGCATCAACTTGGTGTTGAAATCTTTCTCACTATTTCAATTCTTTTACTGTAATTTTTTATGATTTAACAGAGGGATACATAATTGTTAATATTTAAATTAGTAATCAATCTTCCATTTCTATTTAGTAAAAAAACATCAATATTATTTACAAACATAACAGTTATATCAAAAATTCCTCCAACATTTTTAACAAATCAACCCAATTTAACGTTACAGCTAAGATACAGATATGAAAAAACCAAGTAAATCATATCAATTTTACCGTAAAAACATATAATTTAACTATGTATAAAAGATTGAAGTGCTCAAAAGGCATAATTTCCTTGTGAATTTGATCGAATAATAAATGTTTTAAATAATTACAAATTTTATACTTAATACCTCTCATATTACTGACATTTATAGCCTAACCTTAATTTTTTTATCAGTTTTCAAGGATGTAAAATATTAAAAAAATTCAAATCATTAACATGATTTACTAAGTTCTTAATATTACTGATTAAATTTAGATTATTGAATTCTTTAAATGATACGTTACTAACAATAACTAATTTTTTAACTTTATAAAGCATTGATATTTTTTGCTTCTCATTGTTCCTTTGATGCATTTAAAATTATTTTTCGAAATGCCATCATTGCGTGTGATCTTTCAGACTACACTTGGTACCTTTCAATAAGCACAAATCTAAAAAAGATCAAAACACAATCGTCCTTAAAGTAGTATTTCGATTTTTGTTTTTGTATTATAGTTTAGATAAGGCACTCTTTTACATTATGTTTTAAACAAAATATGGACATTTTGTTACATGTATTTTTATACTTGCATGTTGTTAAGTTTTTTTATTAAATATTTATTACTCATTAATTAATGTTATATTTACAGATATTATTTTCTCCAGTATCTTAAAGCTTGGCTGCAGTTGTTAACAGGTAAGTTTGGATAAATTGTTTGATCATTTAATTAGTTTACTTTTAAATAAAAATTTCTTCATCAGACAGGAAGAAAAGGTTTAAAGGAATTGTTGTATAGGTATTCTTTGTATAAATATTTATACTTTTATATTTACAGGTATCATATGGATCTTTTTGAAAGTTGGCTGAGCATTTAGTAGACAAGTTGTATGTTTTTATTCATTATTTAAATAGTTTGCTTTATGTCCAATTATTTAACAGTACAATAATACCATCGGAAGCAAGTCAAATCGTAAGTTTGGTTTGTGCTTTTATTGTAATACATTTTTTATTTTTAGATGTGGAAGTATTAATCTAGCAAACGTACGCTTCTACTATTAATAAATTGATTTCATTTAATTTTTAATATATTTTAACTTGTAATAAAATTTTTCTATATTTATATGTGTATTTTGTATAATAAAATAAAAAAATTTACAATTTTTACGTGTTTTTTCTTAGCTGTATACAGTAAACGTACAGATAGGATACACCTTATATACAGCTAGTGTACAGCTTATTAGCTTTCTGTACGCCGTACAGGTACTGCTTATAACAAATTTGTAAATTACCTGTATACAAGTTGTATATCGCGTACGGCTACTAACCGGGAAGAAATATATTTAAAAGTGGCACTTAGAATGAACGAGCTCCCAATGTTTTCGCCACGAGATCTAAACGCCAAATTTAAAAATTGGAAGCTATTGTCTATATTTTTGAGTTTACCTGTCCATATTATTTTGCTTCAATGAACGCGGATGACTCTTTTTCATCTATAAATGGATCAGATTTTGATAACTTAGAAGATGAATTAAATAGTGATGAAAAAGAGTTCGATTACTATGCTCTTCTAAATGTACCCCGAGATGCTACCATAGAGGATGTTACGAAAGCCTACAAACATCGTTGTAGAATTTTCCATCCTGATAAACATACTGATAATGAAGATAAAGCTGAAGCAGAGAAACTTTTTCTACAATTACAAAATGCTTTTACAAGTATGTTTTTTTTAGTTTTTTTAAAATATTTCATTTTCAGCATTGACTGATCCTAAAAAAAGAGCTATATATGATGCTGTTGGGCTAGAAGGATTAGATATATGTGGAGGAGAGATCATTGAAATTTCGAACGTATCTGATGATATAAGAAAAGAATTTGAGTTTCTAAAAAAACTTAGAGAACAGGAATTGATGTTAGCTCGAGTTCACCCTTCTGGATTATTCTTTATTAAGTGCAACTGTTCTGGACTATTTAGAAGATTGAAGGAAGAACGTTTTCTTCCAACATTTACCGGTATGATTTTATCACAAAATATCAATTGTCCAATTACAACGAGTGATAAAATAGGACTTAAGGGTAGAGTTGAAGCAATAAATGGTATAGGTGATGGATATTTTAGGATTGTATGGAATAAATCATATTCACAAAATAAGGATATTGAAAATTCGGTTGAAATTAAAGAAAATAGTATAAGTTATAGTTTCAAATTCATAACATCAGTTTTTTCAAAATCTTATATTTCTATACAACCGACAATAGACTACTTTCCTTTAATTGGGTCCTTTAATCCTTCATTGTCATTAGTTTACTTACAACAACTTCGTTCAAATGTCCAGGGTACCATAGCTTATAATATAGGTACTGAAGTTTCAACTTTGACAACATCCATAGTAGTATCGGAATTAAACGATCCGAAATTTGTTGCTAGTATATCATTGTCTCCAGTAAATCCAAACGCAAGATTTATGTACTATAAGAGATATGCTGAAAATGATGCATTATATGAAGCTGGTTGTACTTTCTCTTTCATGGGATGTACACCATCATTAAATTTCGAAACAAGACTGGGGAAATTTTCAAAAAATCGGATGTGGAATTCAATTTTCATATCCAGCATTGATGTTAATTGCTAATTTCAAGATCAAAACCGGTCTATCAACATATCAAACCCAATTAGTTCTTTGTGATGACAAAGAGGATATTTCGCGTGCTCTTGTTTATGGAACTTTATTACCATATCTTGGCTTTTACATTGTTAGATCAGTCTTTTATAAGCCTATTGAGAGATTCATGCGTATTTTTGGTGACAGCACCAATGATAGTCAAGTTTACTCATTTAGAGAACAGGAAGCTGTTAAAACTTGCCATTTAATGAGATCAACTGCTGAAAGGATAGCTAGTGATGAAGATCGTAAGCATGGTCTTGTTATAATAGAAGCAAAATATGGAGAAATGGTGAATTATGGACCTTATTCAAATCAATATCCCATCGCTGGGGAAAAACTTATCGATGTAACAATACCACTTCAAGCAATGGTTAATGATTCTCAATTAAGAATTTACTCTAATAAGTCTCAGTTGCCAGGTTTCTATGATCCATGTCCTGGGAAGCCCAAAATGCTCAAAGTTTCTTATAAGTTTAGAGATGAAATGCATTTGTGCGCCGTAGCTGATGAATGTCCATTGAATATCCCGTTGAGTGTTCATAGACTTTAGTCATAAGTTACAGTTTGTTTAAGCTAACAGTTATTAGGTGTTTATTGTTTATAGTTGCTACCAGTAGATGTTCCATTTTTCCTTTGAATTTTTTTGTGGAATAAATCTATCTTGACAGATGTTTTGAAAAAAATTACATTTGTATATTTTACATTTAAATGTAGTGTGATTGGTGAAATTTTTTGACAAATAGGGCTATATTGTTAATTGAAAATAAAATCTAAGAAATTAACTTCCATCATTTTTTATCTACGTATCATTTTAAATATTTTTATTTCAACAATAACAATTTACTTAATAATATAAATACAACTTTAAATAGTATGGAATTTTAGTACTTATTTAAATTAATAAAAAAATAGTTATTTTCACCAATATAATAAACATATCAACCAAACTACAAATAGTCATTTGATGAAGCTTCTGTTATGCTTGAAAATTTAACTGCGTTAATATTGCTAGTAGAAAGCTTAGGAGGTGATGGACGGGGTGGTGTTGGTCTTGGTGGTGCTGGTCTCGTTGGAATAATTGCTGGAGAAGTTTGTTTATGAAAAGTAGAGTGACCTTCATGTAAAACTATTGTCGAATGGTTATTTGAGTGGTGATTTTTGTAATCATTTGAATTTAATGATGGCGAAATATTGAAAGAAATATTTTGGCGTTTAAATTCTCTACATAATGCATCATCAGCGTCATCTACTTCCACCAATGAATAAGATGAATTATCTAAAATTATTTGTTAAATAATATATTGATAAAAAAGATAGGAACACTTTTACAATTAAATCTACAGAAATCTCAAAATATTTATACAAAAATAAGACGATAACTAAACAATTGGTTAATATTTATATATAGTAATAATTTTATGCAATTGGATCTACTATACGCTATATTTACAGAAAGAAACCTAAATATTTTACAAAAGCTTTTACATACCGTCTGAAGAAGCATCAAAAGATGATTTTTTTCTTGAAAAATTGTTAATGTTTTTCTCCTCTGATTCTTTTTTTAGCCTTTCTTTTTTTTCTTTCAACTTTTCAAGAGATTCTAAAGCAGGTCCACTATAATAAGCCCTCCATACATCTAATGGTTTATTATAATCCAAAATTTTTAATGTAAAATTTGAGTCACCAGTTTTTGGTGAATCATGATTATATTTCTCGTTAACAAAATCATCATAGTTGTTATATATATGTGTCCAAATTGAAACAGTTGTATTTGGACAGTGGTGTTCCTTAATTCTTTCACATTCATTGTTAAATAAAAATGTACCAAATCGGCAAGAGTATAGCTCATCAGCTAAGAATAAAAGATAACGATCATTAAATTCAAAGTATGAAGAATAGTTATTATATATTTGCCATACACATTCTAGAAATTGAAGAAATATAGGCGATCTTTCACTATCGTTTGGTTTATCAATACCATGCCCACAACGATGTGAAAATTTGTGCCCAAATGAGCACCATTCTTTTTCGACTAGAATACCAAAACCATTAATTGTCCTGTAATATGGATCCATCATTAACATTGCTATTGATGTAATTTGTGCTGTCCTATCCCAACCATCTGAACAATGTACAAGAACAGTCTTTTTTTCATCACTAACTAATTTAACAACAATCTCTGAGGCACGTAATATTGATCGTATATATGAAAACCATTTTGTACTTTCAACTATATCTCTTAAATGATCGTGTTCAGGATACTCAGCACAAACATCTCTACACTTTTTAATTAATTCCCTAACTGCATGTATATTTTGAATATCCATAAATTCAAGAGAACAAGATTCATAATTTTCAAATCCACCACCTTTTGCACGATTGGCCTGAGCATTAGCATGTGGTCGAGCATCAATAATATTTAATTTCCACAAACCATTATGGTTAGTTGAAGCTATCTGTTGGAGATACTTCTCATCATCAGTATATTTCTTTGATAATTTGAATCCTATTAATGGTTGACTTGATCTAACAATTGCAGCAGATGTCTTGGAATTCATCCACGAAAGAACGGGTATACGTCTAGAACTTCTTGAATTAGCAATTTTATTTAAGAATTCATAATTATTGTCGATTGAAATTTTAGGTACATAAAATAAGGCAGGATAAGATGAACAAAATGTATAATTTTGATTTACGTTACATAGAGCCCAATCATCATTAGGAACACCAAATCGAGAATACTCAGCTTCTGGATTATATAAATTCCAAAAATCTAATTTATATGAAACAATACTTCTGTATATTGTAGCAAAAAATGGTAAATTATATGATATTGGGAATGCCATTTTATGGAGAATTTGGTAGAAATCTCTTCTTATATGTCTAACAACAGACTGCTTTGGGTAGGCAAATTTTATTTTCCTCTGATCTTTTAAAAATATCTCTATACCATAAACATTTGATCTAGTGGTGTTACTTGAAAAACCAAATTTTTCTATTCTAGCAACATTACCTAATAGAAAAAAAAAAAGAATCTTCTGGTGCTTCATCTGATTCAAAATGTACACGATAATTTGTTACGTAAACAACACCCCTTGATTTAATATAATATGTTATACAACATATATTTTTTTCTTTCTTTTGTAGTGATTCACCAGGTAATGCCCATGGTAACATCTAAAAAATTAAAGTAAAAAAATAATTTCAAAATAATGGAAAATTTACTTCTGTTGTAGGGTAAGTAGGAGTTTTACGATCTTGAGATGTTGGAACTCTTGCAACTAAATTGTTAGCTTCATTTTCTTCAATTATAAATGACTGAGATTCTTCAGTATTCATTATAAAATATCTAAAAAAAATTAAATGCAAATTAATGTAAATATAAATATTTATTTGAAGAATACTTTAAACAATATTAGAAATTCAGTAAGTACGGCTTTAATAAACAACATATAAACTTCGTTGTAAGAGAATGAATATTAAATATATCTCAGGTCAGTAAAAATAAAGTACAAAAGTTTGAGTGTGCAAAAACGATTTTCGTTGGTAAAGATAAAAAAAATTTAGAAATAATTATTATAAATTTAGACTAATTAAAGTCGAATTTTTTTGTGTTTTGAATTAAAAATTATATATCGATTCAATATGTAGATGAGTCAACAATAATCAACGGAGGAATATATTTTATCAAGGTAAGTTATTGTCATAAAGTTTTACCATTTATTATTTTTATTCAATAAAATTAAATTTATACATATATGGTAAGATAAATAAATTGCAAAAAATATTAGTTATTATAGATATAAAAACTTATTAAGATAAGTTTATCTAAATTTAAAACAAAAAATTATAACTAAAAAATGAGTCATTGATTACAAAATTTTGACCATAGAATTGATTTTATTATAAATGGGAGTATTTTAACACAAATTATTTTACTTATAATTTTCAAATTATTGTTATAAAATTGATCTTCAAATTGATTTTCAATCATTTACGCCTATTGTGTAGCTTTGCGCAAACAAACTATAATTATGAAAATAAATACGTTGAAAATAATTAGTTCATGTTAAGTTATATTATTTTTTAAGAATTATTCAGAGAAATTAATAAATATTTTTAGTAAAATAAATTTTATTTATTAAATAGTAGAACAATTTATTTTTAAATTTTAAAAATACCAGTATAACGATATAATTCAATAATAATTATTATTATATACTGGGTAGAAATTGTATATGATGGTTGCCATGCCTTTACATGAAGTAAAGTGTTGTTTTTTTTAGAATCGAACATTTTGAGTGTAGATTTCATAAATGTTGGTTTAATGCGGTTATTCTATATGATGTTAAACTCATAAAATAACCACAAAAATCTATTTTGAATATTAAAATATGACTCATAAATAAAAAATTGGAAAATAAAATGCATCAACATTTAGAAAATTTTCAAAAAAATATGAACAAGTAGTAATTTAGTTTGTTAAAAAATTTAGGATGATAAATTAAGATTGTCTTAATATATGTTAAACAATTGAAAGTAAAATAAAATAATCCAATATTTTAAAATATTTTATAATAATTATTTTACAAGATAATCCTACATATAACATATATATGAAAACATTATTGACAATAATTAAGCGTAATTTTAGTGTTAGTTATATTAACCTGTGTATATTTTGTTTTTAGTTAGTTAATGTTTATGCAAGTCGAAATTTGCTCTAAAAATACAAACCTAAGTATAAAACTACACTGTTTTTTTAAAACAATTTATGAATAAATATTAATTACTAAAGTTTTAATACAAAAGTAAAGAAAATTGTTAATAGATAAAATTTGATGTATAAGATTTTTAATGGGTATTAAATAATTAGATACACAACTAAATAGGGACTTAATAATTTAAATCATAATTTTCTCTACACCATGATGTATTAAGTTTTACAAAGTACAAACATTGATGTAATAGAACTAGGAAAATATATAATTATAATAGACAAGGTGCTTAGTGTAATTAAATGTTTTGCTTAATCATGATAACTTTTGACAAGTACAAATTTTCAATTTTAATAAATAATTTACTATAATATAAAGATACTGCGAATTTAAATTATTAAAAATAAATTAAACAAATACGTTTAACAAAGATATTTGCATTCCTGTAAAAACAAAGATTCATAGAAATGTTGTTGAGCTATAGATAAAACGGAATATGCTGATAATAAAATAAAAAATTGAAATATAAATAGAAAATTGACATAATAACTATAAGCGAAAAAATATTTGATAATATTACAGTCCATACATACAACTGAGAAATATTGGAAATTTAAAACTCGTTTGAGCTTTTTTAAATTTAGCAAATGACTACACTATAATTTTCTACGAATTCTAAAAAGGTGATTAGCCAATTTATTTGTTTAATATTTTATAATTTACTTAAAATGTGTAAATCTAAAGATAGTAGCTTTTGTAGATTGTGTATTTATAAAATAGTTGTATGCGAATTGTAATTTGTTATAAGTTTTATCCAATGATGAAAAATACATGGTACAAAGCATTTTTTACACTACCTTTTCATGTAACATATTTTCAAAAGAGTATATTATCAATGGGAAACATTTATATACAAATAAAATTCAAATAAATATATTAAAGTTAATAATGCGACGTATTAGAATTTTGATTAGTCAGAAAATTCACATATGTAGTGTTAATTAAATAGGATCATGATAGTGTTATAGAAAAAGAGAAAATGAATTCACTTATTTATCATGTATTATTTAGAAAAAATATAATCTACAATGTAACAAAAAAAATAATAAAACAGTTTTAGAATAGTTAATATTGTTTTTAAAGTATTTAAATACTTTTAAAAAAAATTATATTTCAAGTATCAAGTTCAGTATTGATATATTAAATTTTTATAGAAAATATTTTTTAAATTGACAACTATTTTTATTTGTGATAGAATTACAAACATTCGTCATTTTCAACTGGTTCAACTTAATAGTAAAAAAATCCTTATAGATAAAAAATATAAAAAATTTAAATTTTTTTCTATAAAATAAATGAAATAACAATTGGTTAGATGAAGAATTTTTAAATAAAATATGTACGTATCATTTATTTGAAAAAAATTGTATTATATTTTGTATTATAATTAGATTTATTGTAAAATTTAAAAATGATTTGGCGTTGAGAGAGGGAATATCTAATAAATATTTGAATATCATAATACTAAAAATTCAGGTTTATTCACATTGACTTTCCAACATTTTTGTGAGTTCCTTAGCATTATTTACAATCGTTTTTAAATATTTCATATTATGGACCATAGCTTGTAACTCTTTCATACCAAATGGAAACTCTTTTTGAAATGTATCACGACAATTACAGGTCTCAGGTTCTGTTTTCATGAATGTGGAGTAACCTTCGCTTGTCTCAATACAATTTACTTTTTTCATTCTAGCTTCATGTCTCTTCTTTTCACTCTTTTTTTTAGCTGCATTTCTTTTCATTACTTCTTTTTTTGTAGCAACGCTGTAAAGGATTGAACCATCATCCAATGTTGGATCAGCTAGAACTTTTATTGTGATTTCACTTCCAGATTTGAGGTCATCTAAATTATCTTCAAATGATTTCCAAAATTTATCTAATTTTGTCATTAGTAAAAAATATATCAATAATAAAATATCATTCTTTTATTTAAAATATATTAATCATTTTTGATTAATATAATACGTAAATTTATTAATTTAAATCAAATATGAATAAGAAAGATAATTAATACGATTATACCCAGTATTAGAATGACGACAGAAGAGATTAAAATATAGTCTTTTAGTGTTTTATTCCTATATAATATCAAACACTTTTGACGAAAATTTATTTTGTTTGGTTCTTCAAGAACCATTTGTTCAATGTTTCTTATTCTTACTTCACTAATCTTTTTTGGTAGTTGAATAGTTTCAGGTTTTGCAATTGGATTCATGTTAGGGAGTTTTTCAAGGAAATTTTCAATATTAGTATTAAATTGTAATTTAATCATATTATCATTGTCATAAAACATGTCATAATCCTTTTCAATAGACTCATCAGTTGATAAACTTCTACTATTATTCGAACTATTTATATCTAATGGATTATTAAAAATATACTAAAAAAATAATACTTTAATTTTAAAATGGATAAATAGAAATGATTTACTTATAATTGTCGGATAACTGTTTAGACAATTACTAAAGACTAATAAAAATTACTTACTTGATATGTAGTTGATCCATCATCTTCTATTGATCCATTTTCTTGTAAGATTGTGTATGAAAAAGGATTAATTGATGAATCATCCCTTCTAATCTCCATTACCTGTTTTATCAAAGTTGAACCACTCCAACCACAATATATACAAATAAAAAAAGCCAAATACTAGAAGACTACTTTTGTACAATAAAATGATTATAAAAACAATAACTTGTGTTTTATAACAATTTGATAAGTTCTTATCTATTGTTATATTTGAAAATATTAATATTTTACTTTTGATTCATGCACATGCAAACTTTAAATATTTATAGTATTTAAAAAAGTATTTGTTAAGATTTATTCAGGCATGGTAGAAGAATTTAAATTTTTCTTAGCTAACAACAAAATATTTTTTCTGTCATGACCTATTGGTTATACAAATAAACAATTAAATTTTTATATGATCATATTTGTAAACCATAAAAGATAAAACTTTATGGTGTGATAAATAACTTTTTACTATTTCTAGAGTAGGTGGAGTAAGAAAAACATTGATTTTCAAAAATTAACAAAATAGATAATTAATGAGATTAAATATTTGTCATCTTAAAAGATGATTAATTAATGACATAATTTTTTATATTTAATTGTACTTTTTAATAATAACATTGATTATTACTAATTATTTACTTTATAATTATGATTATTTTAGTGGAGAGAATCTTTTAAATAATATTTTAATGTATCTTTACCAAAATAGGAAATATTTTTCTAAATTTTTAAATTTATTTATTTCATATATTTATAACAATAACCAAATGTTTAAGTTTCAAATTAATAATATAATCAAACATAGCACAAAAATAAAATATTTAAAAGTTATTTTAAACCATGATAAAAAATTCATGATCATTTATCACATCTCATATGTTTCACTTTAAAGAATGATCTTGAAAGACTATATAAAAAAGGTTGGACTATCAGGTGAGTATAGTTTCATAAGAAATTATATTTTATAATAATCCAATTTATGTAAACATATTAATAAAATGCTGTGATATAATAAAAAATGGTTTTATAGAAGCGTTTATTACTTTATAAAAATTAACTTCTAATCTTGTACTTTGAAATTTATTGTAGAAATTAGCCAAAGTTTTAATGTGACAATAATATCACATGAATTTCCAATATTATATAAAAAAGTGAAAATAGGCTACTTTTTAATAGAACATGAAAATTTTCATACTTTAAAACATTAGCTTGTAATAATTTTAATTTATGTATTTTTGCTATCATGTGACAAATCAACATTTTTTTAAAATTATTTCTAGTTAATATAAGCTAGAAAACTTGAATTTAAAAAAACATCCTTGCCATATATATTAAAACAACATTTAATTTTTTTTATGAATTTTGAATATAAATGAAAGAATACATAACTTAAAAATTTTATACTCCAAAAATCAAATGCCTATCCAAACATTCTAACTCAAACAAATGAAACATTTAATGTTATTTTTTTTTATTTTCATATCAATTATTGAATCATATGTAACAGAAAATTTCAATTTAACAGATAAATAAAAAGGAATCATCTATAATAAGACATTTGTTAAGGAAAGATATGTTGTAGCATCTAAATATAAATTAGCAACATGTGCTGTACATAAAAAGCCCTAGTACTATGCTAACAAATATATTATGTTATCTATATTTAGGAAAAGTTTTTTTTGAAAAAATTTGATCATTTAGCCGATTTTACTTCTAACATCCAAATTTGCTTGAAAAAAATAATAATTTTTTAAAATCATTTCGTGAATTAATTCAAGTTCATGGTACAGGTGATGAAGTTAATTTTGTCAAAACATGGAAAGCTATTATGGTTGTTAGAAACCCAATCGAAAGATTTACTAGTGATTTTGTTCATTTATGTTATAAAAGCATCAGACGACATCAAATTAAATTTTGTTTAGGATATCGAGGAAATTTCAAATGTTTTGTGAACAAATTGTATAACATTTTAACATCTGAGTATAACTTAAGTATAGACGCTTATCATCCAACGAAAGTTCATTTTTATCCTCAAACAATGTATGTTTCAATAATACCATAATAAACAAATAATATTCCAGGCAATGTAGTTATTTTAAAAATATAGATAAATTTGTTGTATTAAAATTTGATCAAAAAAAATTAGACACCTTTAATAAATCATCAGAATATATATTTATTCAACAAAATGTACCCCCTGAAAAAGTTGAATATATAAATAAAGAAATAAGAACTCATAGAATATCACATTCAACAACAGGAAAAGCAAAAACAAATAAATTTATTGGAAAATTATTTAAAGAAAAAGATGTTATAAAAAGGCTAATTGATATATATTATAATGACTTTAAAGAATTCAATTTTCAAATACCAAACATATAATAAATTGCAAAAATAGAAATAATTTCTTATAATTTGTATAATTTTTTAAGGAATAATAACAATAACTCATATGATTTACTTTTCTTGATTCAAAAAATGTAGAATAACAAGATGTTTTTTATTATTACAGTTTAATTAATTGGGCTACAAAATGATAAGTTTATCTCTTTGATTCTTAAAAAGAAATAGTATTTTTATAATTTAAAACAATTAATTAATTTTAATTTCTAATAAATTGATATTTTTATAATAATTAGAAATAGCTTTGCATAAAATTAGATTCTAATCTTGTATTTTTAAATGTATTGTAGAAAACAGTCTAATTTTTAGGATAAGAATAATGTTATAAAAAAATTTCTAAAACTCTATGAATAAATAAAAATAGGTTATTTTTTTTATAGAATGTGAAGATTTATGTCTTTTAAAACCATATTTTTTAAAAGAATTTGTTCCTAGATAGTTTGACATTTTATGGTAAAAAAACATTAGAGTTGATTAATTTTTAGTTATTATTATCTAAAAAAGTTTGAGTTGTTAAAAAAATCTTTATTGCATACGTCACAAAACAATTAAAATTTTTATTAAATATTATAAATATAAATGAAGGAATATATAATTAAAAGATTTTAACTTTTAAAATTAAATACGACCAAATTATTCGTACTTAAATAAATGAAATATTTAAAGTTATTAATTTTAATTACTACTTTGCTATTAGTTAATGAATCATATATAATAAGTAATTACAATTCAACTGATAAATATGAAAGGATTGTCTATAATAAAAAAATTGTTAGGGAGAAATATTTTGTAGCACCTAAATATAAATTAGCAACATGTGCTGTACATAAAAGCTTTAGTACTATGTTAACAAGTATATTATGCTATTTAGATATGGAAAATGTTTTTTTGAAAAAATTTGATCATTTAGCTGAGTTTACTTTCCAATATAAAACTTGTGTAGATAAAAAGAATAATTGTTTAAGATCGTTTGGTGATTTAATTAAAATTCACGGTAAAGGCAATAAAGTCAATTTTCTCAAAACATGGAAAGTTATTATGGTTGTTAGAAATCCTATAGAAAGATTTATTAGTGGTTTTGTCCAATTATGTTATAAGAGTAAAAGACGATATCAAGCTAAATTTTGTTTAGGGTGTCGAGGAAATTTCAAATGTTTTGTCAATAAATTATATAACATTTTTACATATGGATATTATTCGATTATAAATACTTATACTCTAACTAAAACTTATTTTTATCCACAAACAATGTATGTTTAAATAAACATCTCAATAAGCAATATTCTAGGCAATGTAATTATTTCAAAAATAAAAGAAAATTTGTTGTATTAAAGTATGATCTAAAAAATTTGGACTCCTTCTATAAATCATTAGAGGAAATTTTAATTCAACAAAATGTTCCAAGTGAAAAAGTTGAATATATAGATGAGGAATTAAGAACTTATAGAACACTAGATTCAGTAAATAGAAAAGCAAAAACAGATGAATTTATTCAAAAATTCTATAGAGAAAAAGGTGTTTTAAAAAAATTAATCGAAATTTATTATAGTGACTTCAAAGAGTTTGATTTTGAAATGCCAAACATATAGTTAATTGCAAAAATAAAATTTTTTTTATTTTTATTTACTAGATGTAGATCCATCATTAGCAAGTTACGTCTAAACCGAAATGAATAATTTGTGAGCTCTGGTAAATAGCTGAAGGCCATTTCTTCTGATGGGTTTTTTTAATTTTTCAATGAATTCTTCAGAATATTTTTGTTACAAAATGGTTACTGGTCTTAAGGTCTAGGACTTGGCCATTTTTCAGTCAATATTACTCTGATTTGTCCTCTTTTTGTGTGAAATTATCATTTATTTATAAAAATAATATAAAAAATTATAATACGCAATTTACATTGAATATAATTATATATGAATCAAATGAAGAGATTAAAAATTGAAATAAAAATTAATTATGGTTAATTAGTTTAAATATAGAACTTTTAATAATTATTTATCTTATAATAACCTTTCCATTAAATATTGATTAATTTTAGTTAATAAAACAATTAATACGGCATCGCATATATTACGTAAATGCATATTCGCAAATTGCTATTATGGTAGGCATCTCCAATGGCATATTTTAAAAAGAAACTTTAAAAACACTAGCCTGCATTATCAGTTGGAATAATGTTATATTGATAAAAAAAACTTATATTTTTAATTTTAATTTTGATCTCAAAAAAGAATGTTACTATTCTTTTTATATTTATTAACAGTATTACCACTAATAAAAAGTATTCCATACATGTGTACAGGTTTCGTGAAGTCACCTTTCAAAATAGATACAAATAAAATTAAAGTATGATAATTAAGAATTTTAATTTTATTTTAATTTTTATTTTAGATTAATTTATTGACAGAAAATAATTTATTGAAAGAAAGAAATAATATAGTTCCATATAATGGATTTTTTGCAATACCAATATATAATAAGGGAAAATATATTCTTAAAGTTGATAGTGAAAGTAATATATTTTTTGATCCCCCTTTCTATGAATTAGACTTGCAAGATTTCGACAATAATGTCAAGAATAAAGAATACACTTTCAATGGCCTTGGGTATGAAATTAAAGGAAAAGTTGAGGGTCTTATTGATAATGACCGGGTTGCAATAAAACTTGAATCATTGGATGGTGAAGTTGTTAAAATGGAAACGGTTAATAATTTTGGTGAATTTCATTTTATCTCTCCTCCCGGAGAATATAGTATTTCGGTGTTAACATCACAATCTGCCTGTTTTCATAAATCACAATACATTGTAAATATTGTTGACAATTCTGTTGAAATACCCATAACATATGTTTCTGGATTTTTTATCATGATACATATAAATGATTTAAACAATTTAAATCCCAAAATTAAATTTCAAATATCTTCCAATAAAAAATTGTCTATGGAAAATTGTATTTCAGTTTTAAATGACAATAGTAGTGAGATGTATGAGTGCACAACAGAAACTGTCACACAACTACCACATATTATTAAATGTTTACCCAAAGGTAAATATACAATCAGACCTGTGGTGATTGAAGACAATGGTATATCATTTTCACCACATGAAAAAAAGATAGAAATTGATAATCATAATATAAATATTTATTTTGAAATTGAAGGGTTTAAAGCTTACGGTAAGACAGAAGTTAATGGTATTCCTATAGGTGATGTCAAAATTTATGGTAATAATAAGCACATTGCTACAAGTGATAATGAAGGAAAATTTATATGGAATAATGCTAAGAAAGGAAAATACAAAATGGAAGCAAAGAAGGATGGTATTATATTTACTTCTATCAACGTTACATTAAATGTGAATCAACCAACAATACTACCTTTCAATGTTACAAAATTCAGAGTTTCCGGACAAGTTATTTTAGAAAACAACAAAACAGAAAAAATTTATTTATCAATAGAATCATTGATAATAAATGCCAGGTTGTCAATAAGAACAAATGAGCAAGGGAAATTTTTAATATTTCTACCAGTTGGAAACTATTCGATAACCATAAATGATAAGAAGCATGGTTTTGTACCAGGAACTCATATCGTAACATTTAAAGATAAACCTCAAGATAACGTCGTTTTTTCAAAAGTTAAAATTAATATTATAGTTGTTCTTAAACTTTTTCATGATCAGTGCAAAGACATTGTTATTAATTTAAAAGACGAAACAGGAAATATCAATGAAAAAAAGAATTGTACTAGTAACCAAATTATTTTTAATAACTATTCACCTGGTATTTTTATAGTATCAGTTGATGATGAAAAATTATATTGTTGGAAAGAAAATGACATAAGAAAGCATGTTGCTAGTAATAGTGACAACATAATACAAGTTCCTTCAAACTGGGTATAATTTAAGATTTAACTCTCCTATTGAAACTGATTTAAATGTTATAAATATGGATTCTAATATTTCATATCCCATTTCTCTTAAATATGGTATCAATATGTTGTGTGTTCCTGAGAAAGGTAACTATAAAATATCAAACAACGCATGCTACATCTTCAATGATTCCTCATTTCAACTATCACTTCATAAAAATTCAATAAAGCATATAGTTGTAAAGAAAATCTTGATAAATGTTGGCATTGAAATGGTTGATATATTTATTGATGATCCACTACAATTTAACGTAAAAATGATAAACAACAAAGATTGGAAAGAAAAAATTTACTCTTCAAAAGTTAAATCAAAGCAAAGAACATGTTTTAGAATTTTATGTTGATAGTGAGCATGAAAAAAATTTATTTTTAATCACACCAATTTTTAAAGATACTATTGTTGAACCTAAATCAATTGAAATAAATTTTGATAAGAATTGTGATGAAAAAAAAAGTTTGTTTAAAATTTATAAAGGTTATTTTGTTAATGGTAAAATTTTATCTTACGTTAATGGAGTTGAAGTAAAATATGTAGATGAAAATAATACTACATTAAAAAGTTTTGTTAATGAAGATGGCACTTTTAGGATTGGTCCTATAAAAAAGATTAACGACGATTCTTTATTTTTGATTAAAGAAAGATTCAAATTTAAGCTCCTCTCAAAAGATGGAATCTACTTATATAAAACAATTGAATTGTCAACATTACGTATTGAATTCAAAAACAACCAAACGGATGAACTTATTAAAGATGTTATGGTAACGATTTTTAGTGAATCATCTTATCTTATCAAAAATCTTGCATCAAAAGGAATTCTTGAGATAACAAATTTAGAAGCAGGAAACTATATTATTACTCCTTTTAGACAAGAATATCGTTTCTATAATACATCAATAATCGTTACAACAGAAACAGGAAAATTAACAACATTAACGGTTTATGGAACACAGTTTTCATATAGTATTTTTGGAAAAATTAATTATCTTAACAATGATCCAATACCAAATAAAAATATCCATGCAATTAGTGGAGATTGTAATTCATTGGAAGAGGTAGGATTAACTAATAATAGTGGAGAATATAGAATACCGAATCTACATCCCCTTTGTACATATAAAATAACAGTAAAAAATGACAAAAACACTAACTTTTACACAATTCCTAAAGAATACAGAATCAGTATTAAAGATTCACCTGTACATGATATAAATTTTATCTACTATAAATTACCAAATCACCAACTAGAAGTTTATGTCAAAGTTGATCTCATTGATATCCCAAAACAAAATTTCATTCAAGTTGGAATCTACCGCGAGAAAGACAAAACTGCTGTTTTCAAAAAACTTCTTAGCAAAGAACAATCATCATTCTTTGTTCCCAAACTCCCCTTGGAGAATAAAGTAAGTTTTTATTTAAATAATTCTACGATTAATTGAACAAAAATTTACCTTTTTTAGACATATATTATTAAAATTGATAAAATATCTGATAACAGAATAAAATACCAGTATAATAATGGTTTATTTACAACAAACACCACATTTCAATTTATAAAAATTGTTTTGGAACCACAAAAAGTTTTCCCCAGAGGTTGGAGTTCCCCCAGAAAATGTGGTGGGCCTTATCATTATAGGGTTAATTGTCATTATATTTTTTAATACAGAGAACATAAGATTGTTTATCATTTTCTTAATTGATTATTGGAAATATTCAAGAAGGAATTATACAGTTTTTGAGGAAGAGAAAGTTTATATAAGGAGAAGGTGAAATATGGAAGAGTAATTAATATAAATAATGAAAAATAAAAATCTTTATACCTTTCCTAAGATTTTACTAAAGAAGTATTAAAATTATTGCTTTTATCTGCACCATCTGATGTTTAAATCTGTTTGTTGGAGAAGTGTTAACATCCATTTCTTGAAAACAATTTGTCTGATAACATAATTAGCATAAATTTTATTTCCTTTTTGTTTCATTCTCTTCCTAATTTACTTTATTAGAATTATTTTTGACTCACTATCATATTTATTTACATATATTTTACCATTAATTATTATTATCTCATAAAAGAATAAAATAAAAAAAAATTTAATATTTTATGGAAGTATAATTTTCAAGTTATTTATTATTTATGTGTATATTTTTCTTTTTTTAAAAGTATATTGTCTGATTTGCAAATTTTTATTCATGTGTACAGTTATATTGAAGATGAAATTATCGTTTCTTATCAATTAAAAATTAATTCTGTTATTCTTATCAATAAGCGAAACTTTTTCAATTAATGCAAACTGCTCGTTTTTAGTGTCATTTTTATAGTTGTATCTTTTACGTCTTTGTAGGAGTCTTTAAAATTATTACCTTATTTTATCAATTTTTATATTTTACCCTATTAAATATTGTTTCATGTGAAATTACTTAAAAATATATTTAAATGATCGTTGTTTTTGTGACAAAAAGTATTCGAATTAACAATGTATACTAAATATAGTGTGGTGGATTAGTTTTATATGTTAATGTGGTGTAAAATGCATTTTAACATAGAAGATTAGTATAAGTCTTAAATGCTTCTTCCTTGCTTTTATTATATAACATATTTTATATTTCCATTTTTATATTAAAATTGATGATTATCAATTAGTAATTGTAAAATTGTAAAAATTGGTTTTATTCTAATGTTCCTTTTTTGATAACTTTTTCAATTGTATAGTATAGTTAGTATTGTATTTCATGATCAAACAATTTATATTCTAGATAAATTATATCATAAAATATTTAACTAAGGATATATTAAAAATTTACACTATTAGACAATATACTTCTAGCTTTTAATAAATACAAATATCGATAACAAACTTTTTTCCTTTTAGCATCACATTTTATTATATAATTTATATTGTTCCAAAGTTTGTCGAATAGATATATTATAAAATAAAATAGATAAAATATGGGCTGGTCTGTCGGTACAATTATTGCAGGTTCAATTGGAGTTGGTGCTTTAGGAATAACAGCTCTATCAGTGCCATTTGTAGCACCAGCCTTTAGAAGAGTATGCATTCCATATGTCCCGGCTACACCACAACAGTTAGCTAATATTAGTAAGGCATTAGAAAAATGTCATAATATTGGATCTCTAATTGATTTGGGTAGTGGAGATGGGAGAGTTGTAAGTTGTTTTTTTAAAAATATATATACGTTTTATAAAAAATATTTTATTATCTACCATCTAAGAAATCTCTATTAATGCTTGAGTTATCCCTTTGCTTACCTGAAATTTCTCTCGTTATTATTTATTCGTTCTCTTTATTATCATGAATTGTTCAACAAAAAAATAATAATATCTCTATAGTTTTAATATTATACTTATATTGCGGACTATACACAAAAAAGCCTGAACTAACCATAAGTATATTTCGTCTTCAATATATTCATTAAATAATAAAAATTTAATAATATTACCATAACAAAAAATTCACCATGAAGTTTGGTGAACAGTTATCTAGTCACCTAACACCAGAATGGAGGAAACAATATATATGCTATGATGATCTTAAAGCGATTCTTTATGATGTCCAACTTGAGATACCTCAAGAAGAGGAGTTACGTGAACAGTATATAACACAAATGGATGAAAATTTTTTCGCACAATGTGATGTAGAGTTAACTAAAATAAATTTATTTTTTTCACAAAAAATAGCCGAAGCTCAGGGAAAGTATCATGAGTTACAGGCTGAGTTGGAACAATTTAAAGAAAGTATTGGTGCTAAAGATACTAAAGTTCATGATGGTGAAAGTGAACCACAGACTGGACTTAGTTTGAAACAAAAATTAAAAAGTAAAGGATTGGGAAAGAAAGCTGTTAAGGAGACTGCCAAAAGTGCACAACATTTAAAATTAGCCTTCTCTGAATTTTATTTATCTTTGATTTTATTGCAAAACTATCAGGAGATGAATTCTACTGGTTTTAGAAAAATTCTTAAAAAACATGATAAATTAATGCAAAATGAAAGAGGTTTAGAGTGGAGGATTTCAAAAGTTGAGAAGAGTTCTTTTTTTCTGAATAGAGATATTGAGACATTAATTCATTCAGTAGAAACTAGTGTCATCAATGATTTAGAACAAGGTAATAGACAAGCTGGTATGAAACGTCTTAAAGTGCCACCATTATCGGAGAAACAAAATTCAGGTACAACATTTTCATTAGGCTTATTTATTGGTGCTTTTGCTGTTATGGTATTTGCAATTGCTTTTTCATTGTATGGACTTGAGATGAGAGATAACGATCCTAAATATGTTGCCATAAGACTATACAGAGGATTCTTTTTATTCCTTTTATGTACATTTCTCTGCGGTATTAATATGTATGGATGGTCTGCATCTGGTGTAAATCATGTTCTTATATTCGAAGTTGATCCTAGGTATCATTTGACATACCAAACAGTTATGCAGATAGCTGCATTCCTTTTTATGGTATGGGGGCTATCTGTTCTTGGTTTTATTTATGCACATCATATCGGATTACCTCCATTTTTATTTCCACTTCTTTTGGGTATATTTTATATGGTTATTCTATTTAACCCTTTTAAAAAACCTACTGAATTATCAAGAAGAGATTCAAGATTTTGGTTATTAAAACATTGCTTCAATTGTTTTACTGCTCCTTTTCATTTTGTAACATTCACTGATTTCTGGCTCGGTGATCAAATGAATTCTCTTACCACTTCATTCCTTGATTGGCAATATTTTATATGTTTTTATGCAACGGAAGTTGACTACACAGACTTTCAATTTGCTGTTAGGACGATGAATGTAACAGAGGGTCCTATACCTTGGGGATATGTTGATATTAATACAGGAAAAGATATGTGTACAAATTCAGGGTGGATGAGAAATTTGATTTCCATCATTCCTGCTTCAGTACGTTTCTTTCAATGTTTAAGACGTTATTATGATTCAAGATTAGTCTTTCCACATTTAGTTAATGCAGGAAAGTATTCCACAACTTATGTTGTTGTTGGAGCAAAACTTCTATATTCATGGTCTGTTAATAATTATCCAGAGGGAAATGAATTTTTCTTCTACCTTTGGGTTGCTTCATATGTTTTATCATTGTATGTTTAAATAATTTTTTTCTTGTAATATTTGTTATATTTATAGCTCTTATACATATATCTGGGATATTATGATGGATTTCGGTTTATTTGATCCTAAAGCACCAAAAGATGCACCATTTTTACGTGAAGAAATTATATATGAAAAATGGTTTTATTATTTTGCGATAGTAGAAGATTTTGTTCTCCGTTTGACGTGGGTTTTAAATGTATCACTTTCGGAGGCGTGGAGTCTTTCTGGGGATATGACGACATGCCTAACAGCACCTCTTGAAGTATTTAGGCGTTATATTTGGAATTACATACGTCTTGAAAATGAACATATCAATAACGTTGGTATGTTCCGTGCTGTAAGAGATATTTCCATAAAACCTATTCAGAAAGGGGACCTTGAATCGTTGATATCAAAGATGGATAAAGCTGATGGTGTTACACATCGTGGTCAAGACTTAAGAAATAGGCAGAAGAAACAAAAGAAGGCTAACAGAGATAAAAGGACAATTGTTAAAGAAAGCAAAAATTACTAAAATTACTATTCCTACAGTGTTATCAAGTGCAAGGATTATGGAAACAAAGACATAAAACGTTAATGGTACAACTTTTATTCTTATCTTAGTAGTGAATTTATAGTTTAACTAACTTCAAATTATTTATTATTTCTCCTTTAAACACAAATTTCTTATTATAACTATCAGAAAGTTTAAAAAATTAAACATATATATTTTTTATTTAAGAAATATATATATAAGCACTAAGGGTTATTTTTTTATTTCTATTTTTAATTTCTTTCACTTATATAATTAGTAGATAAATAGAATTTTTTTGATGAGACATCTAGTTATTAACACTTATAACTTCTCATTTGGTAGATAATAATTAAACCTTGATAGAAATACAAAACGAAGATATATTTTAATTGTATTTAAATGAATATTATCGAAAGTAAAAGTTTTAATAAAATTTTCAATTTTTTTTATTGACTTCAGGTTATTCATTGTGCTAAAAAGGGAATTAAAAGTGATGGAGTAGAGTTGAATCGTGTTTTAGTATGGTACTCACGTTATTCTTCTCTAAAGAATCATACATCTTCAATGACAAAATTCTATAGAAAGAATTTTTTCAAAGTCGATTTGAAGAAGTACGATACCACTGTTTTGTTTGGAGCCGAAAGTACTATGGAGGCTTTGTTAGATAAGTTAAATGAAATGAACAAAGATTCATATCTTGTTGCATGCAGATTTCCACTACCAAAAGAAGGGGATAAACATTGGAAGATGCTTTCTGAGAATGGAGAGGGTATTGATACAGCATGGTTGTACAAGAAAATTGCTTGATTTTTAATCATAAAATATTATTTCGTTAATTTGTTATCACTTTATTGTTTGTTATAAAACATTTTTATTCTTTGTTTTGAATTACTGATGAAATTATTTATAATTTAGACATAAAATTTATAAAACAAAACATTTTCCAATAATGAAATATTTATATCAAATTAAAATTTCTATAATAATGGATAAAATTTTCAATTTCAATTATATTAGAATACCTTAAAAAGCTGATTAATATTTTGTTCTTTAAAATCACAGAAATTTTTCCATCTGAGAACCTATTTCTGAATGATTTAATTACGGCGCGGTTTCAACAATCTTAAATTGAAGTTTGTGTTAAATTTTTGCGAATTCACTAGATATATAGTCTAGGATTTTAAGTTTATTTATGATATTTAATAAACTATTACGGATATCAAGTAACACACTAGAAGTGTATCAATTTCGGGATAGGGCAACGTATTATAAACAATCAAATAAATGGCCTCCGCGCTTCATTAGGTATTTTTTCAGATATATTTTACAAAATAAATTTCATTTATTTTTTATTTTAAGAAGATTTTTTATAAGATATCCAAGAGCTTTATTATATGCCACTTTAGGCTTATTAATTGGTTCATTTTTGGCACCAACGTCTTATTGGATTTATAAATACAATACAATGAGTAATGAAGAATTTAAAGTTTATACAGATAATCACAATAAGGTTGTTGAAAATAGGCAGCGTTATGGGGTTGATTTGTGGTTTCCTTGGAAAACTGGGAAAAAAGAAGAAGTAAAGTAAAGTAACATTAAACTTTTTAAAATAGCGTATAAATTTTAAATAAAAAACTTTTTAATGTGAATTTTATTTAGAAGCATTATATACAAATCAAGTATAATACGATAGTATTAAATTTCTAAACAAAAATCAGTTTTATTCATGACAATTTTTATTATATTTTCTATTTGACTTACTTTATAATACAATTATTTACCGTTATTGAGTTTATATTCAAAGTTTTCTTGTAATAATACAATGAGGATTTTGTATTATTTTATTACATTTTTTGTGGTATTTTTTTATATTCCTGAAGATGTGGAAACAGAAAGTGTATCAGTTAGTGAATTACAAGAAGGAAATAAAGTTATTGAGAAAGGACAAGAATCTCAAACAAGCGATACTGAAATAATAAATTATGTCAATTCAACGTATGGTGAAGATAGTTCTAATCTTCATAAAGTAATATTTCAGAATTACTCAAGAAAAATTATACCCGTAAGAAATATTACATCACACCTTGATGTCTATGTTTATTTATATATTAACCATCTGACAGTTAATCAAAACGAACAGACAATGACGATTCATGGGCAATTGTATTCAACTTGGACTGATGAATTTGCTGTCTGGAATCCAGTTGACTTTAATAATATAAGACAAACTTATGCAAGATATTGGGATATATGGACACCAGATTTTAGAGTTGCCAATAGTGCTGGAGGTATATATAGTTATTTTGATATTAACAAAAGAACACATGCTACATTGGTATATGTTGGAGCCAACAAAACTAAAGTTGAAATAACACCAACATTTTCTATTAAAATTGGATGTATTTTCGATTTTTCTAGTTATCCTTTTGATGAACAGAGTTGTAGTATTCGATTGTTTTTACTTGATCCGATGTCTAGATTGAGAATTAAAGTGTACTATGATTTGAATCCAACTATACACCTATCCTGGGGAACTAAAGATAATAAGACTGTTATAAGTGAATGGGAGTTTGTTAGTGTTACAAATAATATAACTTATCATATTAATGGTAATCATTCCCTTACCCCACCAAAGGATCCTGGACAATTTGATTTTTCTTGGACTCTATACTCTTGTTATATTAAAGTTCGCCGATTTTCGGGATATTTTTTACCGACGTGTATCTTGCCATTTATAACATGTTGGATTCTAAATACTTCTACTTTTTTGATTCATGAGAGACAAGTTTCAATTTGTATTGCATTAGTTAACTTAATTATTCAAAGTATTTTTATTAATGATACAATTTATCAAATACCTGTAACTACTGGATCGAAGCCTATGTATACATATTGTATATCTACTTTAATGATAACATCAGCAATTACTTTATTTATACATTTATTAATTAATGTTCAAAGGAAAGTTCAGAAGGATGACAACAGTCATGAATTACAGAGTATTATACCTAATATTATTGATGAACCTTTAACGAAATATTTAATGTGTTTTTCATTTCAAAAAAGTCCTGAACCACCAAAACATGTTTCATCTTTAACCAGAGGAATGCCTGAAATGGAAAGTATTTCAAGTGAGGAGACATCCTCAAGCACAAATTCATCTTCTGTTATAGAGATATATGATGAACCCAAAAAAACGGAAAACCAAGGATGTTTTTTACTAAAAATTCGTTATGTCCTTGCTTTGCTTCATTTTTCTATTTTAGTTGCACTGATTTTACTTATTTATTTTTGATTTCCACTTCATTATTGATAACACTAATATTTTTTTAAAAAATGATCATAAATATTTATGCTTTTCATATTTGTGTTGTAAAAATTTTTTAAAATAAAGTAATTATTATTATTAATTTTCGACTATTTATGTTGTTTGTAATCTTTTTTCAATTGAATTGAATGTATTTATTAAATTTTTAATTGATAAAAACAAAAAAGACTTACGCCGCTAAGGATTCCCAGGAGGTCTCCCATCCAAGTACTATGATATCTCGCAGCTGATTCACTTCGGAAATCAGACGGGATCCGGTGTATTCAGAAGGATATGAGCGTAAGACGTTAAAATTTCCTTTTAGTTGACTGTTGTTGATGATATTTTTTCATAAGCACTAGTAATGATAGACCACATGTTTATATATTATTAGTATACATTTGTACAGAGATCCAGAGCGAATACTTAAAAAAATTTGCATGATGCTCAAGGAGCGGGTACGGATCAGATCCGAATATATCCGCGGATAGTAAGAATTGCTGCATAAGTAAACAAAAATGCGCTCAAGAAAAATCTAAAGCATATATATTAACAGTAAATTATTGCGATGTTCTTATAACAATCTCTTGATCGTAGAGCTTTTAATCTAATGAAGATTTGATAAATAGTAAAATTTTTGGAAAAATTAAATTATATTTTCTACTGTATGTCAAAAATATAATTAAAATATTTTTGGTGTTTCTTTAAAAATAATTTTATTCGTTAATTTTAAAAAATTTTAAAATATATAAAACATTTTAACAAATATTAATACGCTGTATAATTATATTTTTATCTAACAACATTTTAAGGTATTTAAATTTAAAATATCTGCAAATATATACGAATCGATCCGTGGATATTTATACGGACCGGGGCGGATAATAAAATTCTGATCCTGATCCGCTCTGAATGATCAACTATCCACTACCAGTGATGTACCAATTCACGATAAAGTGTGCTGGTAAAAAACAAAAAATAAATTTTATACTTTAACTAAATAAGAGGGGCAATAAAGAAATTTTTATAAATTAAGAAAATAATATAATCAATGCTTTATTCTTTATAGACAGAAATATGATAATAAAAGTTACCAATCAAATAAAACAATATTCATCAACATTCTAAAATTATTAGTATTACATGGTTTGAACTAATATTAAAAATATTTTTAGAAAAGTATTATTTTTCTTGTTTATAAATATTTAGAAAGAATGAAATCATAATATTGTAATTTATAATAAATGTTTAATTTATTAATACATATTGCTTTATGAAAATTTGTATAAGAAGTTAGTTAATTTATAAAAAAGTTAACTTTTTTATACTTTGAAAATATATTTTACAAAATAAACAAAATAAAAATGGAGTTTAATAATGTAATTATTCATTAAATATTATCACATTTTCTTTTTTGCTAAATTATTATATTTAGATTGCAAATATTTAATATTTTTTTCATTTAAGACAATATTGTAAAATAAGTATATAAAGGAATGATTTATTATGAAAAATATCATCAAAATGCATTTTATAAAATACTTTACAATCCTTGTACTCTTGGCTGTTCAATACAGTTTTCAATATGATACTACTTCATATGCAACAATGTCTGGTTGCACGAATTGTAATAATAGAGGTAGTGACTTAGGCACTAGACAAGGACCACCAACAGATTATGTTTATAGAAAGAAGAGATCACTTAAAAGTGCAATGGTAAGTTCTAATATAGTATTATTAATTTTTCCTTTAGGGTAAAGCAAAGAATAAAGCAAAGAAAGCTGGTCAAAAAGTTTCAAAAGGTGCAGAGAAAATATATGATAAAACTAAAAGTGCAGTAAAGAGTGTAGCTAAAGGAGCTAAATTAGCATTTAGAAAATTATTTTAAATAACACTAAATATATATTAAATTTTCAAAAATTTTTACTCTGGATTGATTTTATGATGAATATTAATGTTTTACATCGAATTTCATGCATAATATAATCTTTTATCAGAAAATTGGTCTTTATTAAATCAATTAAAAATATAACAATAATAAATATAAGATATATGATTTTATTATGTTTATGTAAAATATCAGTATTTTATCGTTTTATTAATAAATTATAGAAATTAGATTTTATATTTTTGCTATAAATATAACAAAATTCAATAATCAGAACCATGTTTATTTTTCTTATTCTAGAAAATTCATCAAACTTGAAAATTTTAGAAGTTGAAGTAATTAATTTTCCACAAAATACTAAATAACTATTATTTTTATTTCAATACTAAATATTGAACAATCAATTAATTTAAAAAAAAATGAATGAATTTCTCTACTACGATAAAAAACTATACAAAACAGGTAAAACCTATTGCAAACTCTGCAGTTAAAAAAGTATTTAAATACATTGAAACTGTTTTTACTGTAAAAATTTGTTTCAATGAAATGAGTAACTGCATGGAAATTATTTTATAATAAAGTATGACGATAAAAAACATAAAATAGATTTTATACTTCAATTAAACAATTACTCCAGTAAAGGAATTTTTTTAAAAAACTAAAAAAAATAATATAATTAATGTTTTATTTTTATACGAAAGATTCAGAAATAGCTTGTCAGATTATTTCATTTATAACTTTTTTGTTAGACAAAGCAATAATTTGGTATTATAGTCATTTTGTAGCCTTTGACTTTAATTAAAAATATTTTGTAGATTTTACAACGAGATTTGAATTCTGGGGAAAGTTATGGATCTTCAAGGTTAAAGAATATTTCTGTATTTCAAAGGAATATAACTTTATTATATGAAAAGATATTCTTATGGTTATTACTGATTTTTAAGGAACAATGTTTTTGTACATATCCTTAAAATATCGTAGTCATGGAATCCCAACAACTGTGTTTTATCTTTTTATTAAATTAAAAACCAAAAATGTTGTCAAAAAATTTTTTTTTCAAATTAAAAAACAAATAGGCAATTTTTAAAACAATTCTAATGATAATTTGACAAAACAAGTAAAGCTCTATCGAAAGAGAATAATACCATCAATTATATTTTAGATTGAAAAAACCTATAATTTGTTGAATATATGTATTTTCATTCTTCTGGTAAAAAAATAAAATTACAGGCACTGTTTTTTTAACATTTTCGGTCTTAATAGATTTATTAACATTGCTTGCACATGTTAATTGACAAAATATTACTTTTTTATCTATACATCGTTTAAAAATTGATATTTTACTAAATCACTTAAACTTTGGAAAAAATAATTTTTCCAATATTTCGACGTAACTTCACTAACATTTCATTTCTTTTTGCATAATTATTATATTGCAAGGACATTTTTACGTGTCTTTTAAAGTTATCGTATATTCAATTATATTTTCCAACACCTTACATTTAAAATGGTGATTTCAAAAATCAAAATAGAATAATGTTTTGGTTTTTTTTCCATAAGGAAATACAATCGATGTCTAAAAAATTTTTAAAAAAAAAGATGGTTTATTTTTTAAAAATAGAAAACGTGGCTTCTGAATGAATAATTTAACGTGCTTAACATAATCATTAATTTTCAAACATAAAGTTTTCCAACATTTATTCAAGCATAGAGTGACTAAGAAAAAAAATGAAAACATATTTAGTAAAATTTTTTCGGACATCACAATTAATGAAGCAATTTCCAATAAAGAATTAATACCATTCTTTTATTCTGTATATGATATTTTATTTCTTGTTCAAACATTGCAACTTTTTCGTTGTCTAACACCAGTAACGGAAGCAAAAAATTTGTTTTCCTTTTATAATAGATTCGAAATTCATTCCTGATTCAGATAGAAATATACTAATAAAAAATAATGTACATTATGAAATTCATCAACAAGCACAATGACAGATCGTGGCACCAAATATCAACTTTGGAATACAATTTTATTTAATTTATTTATCTTTCTTACTACCAAAAAATGTTTTATAGGTTCAAGCAAAAAAAATTTGCATAAAAATTGTCCACTGTTTTATAATTTTTGAACTTAGTTTTAATTTTTCATATACAATTTTAATTTGAGGACGAAAAATTATGACACAAGGATGTTTATTTGTGTAAATTTCTCCATGTGTTACTTCATTATCTTTTATATCTGTTTTGTAATTTGTATTTATGACTGAGAATCAGCAAATTTAGATATTTCCCCATTTGAACATTTTAATATGTCGAAGTTAAAACTTTTTTTTCGAATGAATGAAATATTTCGTAAGCATTTGGCAATTTCACCAAAAAACATTGAAATAAATAAGCTTTTCAAAATATACAATACACAAAGTGTCTTAATTTTTTACTATAACCATTCCTAGAATTACAGATATCATTTTTCTCTAAATCTCTGAATGTGAAACCAACAATACATGCTAAGTTTTAAAATAATAATAATTTAATAGAAAAATAAAAAATTATTTTATTTATTTTTAATTGTTATTTTAATTTTTTGCAAGAACAGAAAATACAATCTTTACGAGGAAAAATAATTCTACTATAATGTCATAAATTTGTGTCCTTTTTTGTATTTACAAACTAAACAATATAATATTTGATGACTATTAATTTATAATTTAAAAATAGTTCTTATAAATCAATGATTATAAAATAAATTGAAAGATCATTGGATTTCATTTACTGCCCACTTTAATGAATTTAGAAGAAAATTTTACAACATCAATACAGTAGATCTCCCCATATCCGTGGAAACCTTAGGAACAAACCCTCAGCGGATACGGGGAGCCAACTGTATAACTTCTTATTAATAAAAATCTTCTTACCATAAACACATAGAATTATCGTAACATTAGATAATAATCAAATTTTAAATTTATAATATTGAAATTTTCAAACTATAATGATTTTTTTGTTTTTAATGTTTATCAGTATATACACAGCTACTGATGTATCTAAAGTACAGCAAGTGAATGAAAAAGTGTCACATAAGAAACTCGATAAAAATTATCTATAGATTTACAAGATACATTTAAAATTATTTAAATAAAGTAAAATTTTATAAATTTGTTAAATATTTAACTTTTCTTTCACTTATTACCCTCTAAATACATGTTGATATTTATTATGATTTAAATGAGGTATTTACTAATCAAAGTGATCAGAGGGCGTTATTAGTCATTGATGCTTCAAAATAAGTTTAAATTTTAAAGTTTTTTTATCACAATATTAATACCAAAATAGCATATTTTCATTATTAAACAATTTTTTTACTTCATAATAATTTTTTCCTACTAAAAATTAAATCTAAAAAATAGTTCCACTGAAACAAAAAATTATTGTACAAAAATATTAAAATATATTTATATTAAGAATAATATTATATTACTTATATTATATTGATGTTAAAGTTTATTATTTGATCTGTAAACTATTAATGTTCATTTTTTATTATTATTTGTTTCCTTCTAATTGTCACTTATTTCGTTGATAAAATTTCAGAAAAATTAAGTATTTTTGCAAAACTTATATGAATAGAAAGTGATTTTTTAAATAAATTACCTGTAAAAAATTAAAATATTTTGGCTATATTCCTACATATGTATATCATTTGGATTATCAAATTAATTATTCAGTATTTAAATACATGGTTTATCTTCTATTAATTTTCATTGTTTTTACTAAAACTGTATGTTATATTTCTGTAATTAACGTTTAAATTCAAAGTATATTCCAGAACTTTGTCATTAATTATGTTATTAATGAATTCAATAATTCTTCTAATAAAAATATTTCAGATAACAGTGACAATAAGAATGTTAAAAACGAAAGAGTTAAAAAGAAGTATAATAAAATATAGAAAGAAATAAATGGACATTTCCAATAGATTATCACATAAGTAAAAAATCTTGGCGAAAATGTTATAGAAGAGGCAATTAAAATAATTGAAGAAGAAACATGTGCTACTTTTAAAAAATTAAAAAAGCATGTTAGAGAAATAAATGGAATTAATTTTAAATTTGATAATGATGGTTGTTCATCCTATGTAGGAAAGAGAAAAGTTGTGAAACCTCAGCCTATTTTTTTAGATAACGATTGTAAGATTCATCTTGGAGCAATAATCCATGAAATTTCCCATGCTTTAGGCATGAATCATGAACAATCACGAAGAGATAGAGATAAATATATTAGAATCATAAGAAGAAATATGGAAAAAGAAAATAGATATAATGTTGCACTTGATCCATGGCATAATTCACAAACATTCAATATATCATATGATCTAAGTTCCATTATGCATTATGGTATGTATGCTTTTTCTCAAAATGGTCTGCCAACAATTGTGCCGTTAGATCAAAATTATAATTATACGATGGGTCAAGAGAATTATTATACCTTTAATGATGTTAAATTAATAAATTATTTATACTGTAACAAAACTTGTGAAAATTCTACTACTCCAATAAAATGTGAAAACTTCGGATATCAAGATCCAAAAAATTGTTCCCAGTGCAAGTGCCCACATGGTTTTGCTGGAGTTAATTGCACCATTCTTCAACCGCAATCAAATTATGAGCAATGTGGTACACATTATTATAATGCAACTTCTATAGAGGCAAACTTGAATAAAACCGGGGTAATGAATTGTACTTACCAAATTAAAGCTAAAAATGGTGGTAATATAACAGTAACAGTAAAAAATGTAATTGCAAGTCCTCCAAATCTAGAAGAATATCTGCTTTGTTTCTCAGGAATGGGTCTAGAAATTAAACATAAAATTGACACATCAGTTCACTGGACTTAATTTATGTGGAAATGTAAATGAATCGGTTACTATTAATTCTGAAGGCGATGAAGTTTACGTAATGTGGTACGGAAGCCAAGATAATCATACATTCGAATTAACATACAAGGAGGTTAACTCGACAAAAAAAGAAGAAGAATGATTACTCACCGTACACTTTTAAAAAAATGAAACATTAAAAAAGTTACAAAATTTTCTAACAATTAAATAATAGATTATTAACAATAATTGATAAAAGTAGTAAGACATGAGTGGGTCGATGAAATATTCTAGCCGAGGCCTTCGGTTTAGGGTCACTTTTTAAATTCGATCTTGGTTGTACCGTTAACCAATAGCATGATTTAATTTTTTAACATATACCCCTACAAAAAAATTTAGTTTTATTTTTATTAAATAAAATTTTTTCATAAAAAAAATTACATTATACACACAAAAACAAATAATGTCGTTTTTTTTGTGCAGTTTTAAGTAAACCAACATCAGCAGTTTAGTATAAACAACATTTTGCATTTTGGTATAAACTGCATGATGTCGGTTATGCTAAAAAAATTGAAGTGTGGTTTTAGGTAAAATGAGGTAGACTGTTTTGCATATAATGCAATGTGCATTCTTTTACAAAACTATATAGTATAAAACTGCACGATGTCATTTTATATAATTTTGTAATAACTATTAATTTCAATAAAAAAGTTTATTTATAAGCATAAATATTACAAGTTTTGTCATTTTTACTTTTTTTACATAACAATGTAATATTTCCACTAAAAATTATTAATTTGAGGTAGTTAGTGACACTACAACTATACTTTATATTTATTATAATTAGTGATAATTAATTTATATAAGTTGTAAAAACCTATGTTAGAATATAAATGTTACAGATGGTAACGGTTTAGGTAATCTTGTTTCGTTCGTATTTTTCGTGAAACAAAGTCCAGATAATAAAAAATACATTTAAATTTCTAATACAACAATAAAAATGAACTAATTGTTTAATGTTAAATTTTACTTATTTTAAAAGGAAAACAAAAATATAATATATTTTAGAGATTAAAAAAATAAAATTATATTTTACTTAAACATTCAGTAAATTTCTACTTCATTTTTTCATTAATAGCTTTTTCTAACTTAGATAAAGCTTCCTCTGCATTGGAAAGTGCTTTGTTAAAAGGAATTAAGTAGTCCTCGGTAACGATTTTATTAGATTCTGCACATTTACCGGCAAACTCTTGCATATTTGAAAGATCCTTCCTCCAACTGGGATCTTCTTTATTTTAAGTTTCCAAGTAAATTATTAATATTTTTTCTCTCATCTATCCAATCTTCATTTTTTTTTGACGAAATCCATGTATTCTTTAGAATCCATAATTATTCTGAAAATAATAATTTTAATATAACCGATAAAATAATAATGTACTAAAGAAATAGAACACGATCGTAAAATGATGATTTTAAAAAATACCACAACTTTCAATGCTTTAATAAAAAATTATAGAATAAGTTTTTACAACAAATTATAAGATAACATTAATATTTATTAGTTAAAATTGAACTTATTTGTAAATTAATTTTTATTTTTAAGATACAACAACAATTTTAAGTGAATATAGACTCTTTTAACATTTTTGATAATGCAAAACAAATTGCGGAAAATACTGAAAAAGATATCAATTTATTTTTCAAAAAAAATTATCTCAATAACAAACAAATAGAAGGAGTAAATAGAATGATAATGAATATATTTAAGACAAGTCAGGTACCAGTACTAACACATGTACTGGCATTCATCAAATTTATGACAGTTAAATCTGAAGGTGAGAATTTAGAAGAAATTGATCTCCCTTTGGCACCAGTTCCATCTTCTAGACATAAAATGAAACATGAACAAAATATTGCTTATTCAATAAATTTAAAAAGAGATATTGAAAAATAATAGATATTGGTGGTATAGCTGATGACATGGATAAGTTCTTGAGGAGCATACTATTTGTTGACAACTTTTCTTCTGGTTTAGTACTAAGATATTACTGAGAATCATCTTTTTAAATCATACACATACACCATTTAATAACTATGAACTTACACCTTCATTATTTTTAGGTATATCATACAAAAACAGTGACAAAGTTACCAATTACATTGTACCAATAACTTCAACTATATAATATCAATCTCATTCACTATCAAAAGCAATTGGTAAGTTTGTTATCTACAATCAGTTATTATATAAAATTAGACTATCAAATAGTTTGACAAAATGACGAGCTTTATGATTTGCTAAACAACCTATAAAAACTATAATATTAAAATTTAATTTGGCACATTACCAATTATAACATAAAACACAGCAATATTTTATATATTATATGATTTTTATTGAGATATTAAATATTATATCAATATGTTTTATTTTATGTTCATTCAGTGATTAAAGTGTTTTCATTAAAAAATTAAATATTGTTTTCATAATTTATTTCACAACTAATATGTTATTCTAAATTTTTTTATATCTTTACAGTTATTACATAGATTTTTTATACACAATATTAAAAGTTTTTGTCCTTAGAATGAGAATACACAAACAAAAATTTCTTCACATTTTTTGGATAAACACTTTTCAAAAAAATTAATTCAAATCAAAATTATTTCAAATTTTTCACTCTCAAATATTTTAAAATGTATCAAAATATTTACAAAATGACTAAAGAAATAAAAAGTGTGGAGTTATTTATTCACAAAGCTCATATTAACAGATAAAAACACTGATCCCTTTAAAACAAAAATTCTATTTCTTTTTTTTAATTTTAATAATGTTTTTCAATGCCGAAAGTTTATCTTCTCATGCATTACGTTTCTAGCTATCGAAAATGGTTTATTTTCACCCATTACTACAGGTGATGATGTCTTTATTCATCATCTCTACTTTCATCACTATCAGTTATCTCTCCTACAACCTCTTCAACAATTTTTGTGGATGATGATTCATTTTTATTCCCAAATAAAGAATCTGATAATTCTTCATCCTCCTTCTCTTGAGCCTTCACATCATCTGTTATTTAAGAAGCTTTCTGTTCGATGAGATTTCTCCAAATTAAAGTTAATATTTCTCCTATTAATTTTTTGTAATTCTTCTCACTCATTCAAAACATCCATCTCCGCTTTGCTCTGCTAGATTCTTTTCTCAAAGCATTTTCATTAAATCATTCTTTTCAGCTTCTTGCTTTCATCCTCCGCTTTTTTTGGTTTTTATATAATTTATATGCTTTAAATAACCTTGTTGCACCACCTTCAGCCGTATAACTGTATTTTCTAAATCTCTTTTGACTTTAATCTCTGCCAAACTATTGGAAAATCTATATTTAAATGTTATATAATTATTCAAAAAATGAAAACTAACATACCTAAAGGTAAATCTAAAAAATTTTAAACCTAAATAATCATCTTCATTATCAGTTTCTCTTTTCATATTGATATCCTTTCCTTTGTAAATGTATTCTTTTCAAGTATTACATTGCATATTAAAAGGTACTGTAGCACGTTGAATAAAATAAGATGACTTCTTTTTTCTTATCCTAGAAACCTTCGATCCATCAAAACCAGGTGGATAGTATTTTTGAAAAACTTTTCTTTCTGTTCCAGCCATTATTTAATTGATAAAGAAAATATCAGGCGTGTCTTTGTTTATCAATGGACAACGTAACTCTAATTTGTTACAATATTTCTCATTAAGATAGTCCTGTTTTATCAAAATACCAACATCCATCTATCAATCAAAGAGTGACATACTAAAACCATCTGGAGTAGCGGTTCGGAATTTTACATTTACAGTTCCATTAACATATTTACCGGTGGAATTAAAGTGAAATTCTGGAATAGCAATATAACTTCAGTCAATTGCAACTGACTTTCCGGGATTAACTCATCAATACAAATACCATCAATACGACTACATTGGAAAAAATTTCTTATGCTTTGTTGGAATAATTTTAAAATATTATCATTAATCATAAGATGACTGAGTTTTGAAAATTCAAATGCATAGGCTGCCGAATCCAAAACACTATCACCATCAAAATCAATACATAGATATTTATTTGTATCGTATGGATGAATAACATAATTTGGTTTTGGAATTTTAGGATCATTTTGATGTTCTTCATAATATATAAGACCCTCTATTGAAATTGTAAAGCTAGTTGTTGATGATTCAGGATTTGATCTTAAAGCATAATCAAAATGAAAGCCTTCAAAAGTTCCTGTTAACACAACATCTAACGGGAATGACCCCAAAATTTTGTTACCTTTGATCGCTTTCAACTTTTTCAATCACTTGACATATAACTTCTATATTTTCTTTAAAATGTTTCTCAATCTCTTTTCTAAATAAATCAATAATGTCATCAAGTAAACTTCCGTGGAGTTTAATATCAAATATCCTTAAATTAGCTGTACAATTAGAATTTTAAATATTTGGATTACCATTAAGAGGTGAGATACCAACAGAAGCATCAACAGAGGTTCTTCAAATTAAAACATCAACAATTTTTGATTTACTTAGATGAAGAAATCCTTCTTTAATTTTTATTTGATAATAAGTTGACATTTTTCCTAATATTCCCTGTAAATTGATACTAAGTTTATCAAGTGAAGAGAATTGAATGACATTTGAAGATTTAGAATATTAAATTCTTTAATTTTGATTTTGGATAAGTGATATGTGAATTTAAGGAACCCTTCAATATCAGACATATTGACTTCGGCGATTGCAGAATTTATATAGTCAATTGCAACACCAGACATATAATTTAAGCCAACACTACTGAATTGAATCTGTGCACCAGGAATAGTATTTCCATTGTCATTTCTTTAATTAAACATTAGAAATATTGTTAAAAAAAACATCTAATAACCTTGAATAAATCATCTCTACAATGTAAATGTTAAATGATTGAATGTCAAGAAAAATCACAACCATTTTATGTTTCTTTTTGCAGCTTAACTTGATAGGAAACATAATCATCTGCTAATGATAAAACTTAAGCTAGCTACCCTTTAATTTTTACAAATAAAGTTATTTGAATATACTTTATTTTTTCGTGATATCATAATGTATAAAATAAATGAATACATTAATGTGAAAGATAAAAAATGGTTGTCATGCAGAAAATATAGCATAAAGTAATAAATCTAAATAACTAAGGTGATGGACCATTTTCATTATTTACCAGCCCATATTTATAATCATTGATCAGACAGTAAATCAAAATATTGTCACGGCAACCTGTTATCATTTAAAAAAAATAGTAATTTCGTTTATTAACATAAAGTTTAAATTCAGCACTATTTTTTAACATGTTACACTATATGTAATTATTAATGTTTTGAGAGCATATTAATTAAATTTCATACATATAAAGATTAGAGAATCTAATATGTTAGAAAAAATGTTCTACTACTATTTACCATGTTTTTTAATAGATGACAGATTGAAACTTTTGTTGAAATCAATATAATAATATAGTATTAAAACAGGCAGTTTAAACTATTTGATAATCTTATTTTAGGTAGTAACTGATTGTAGATAACAAATTTATCAATTGTCTTTATAGAAAATGAGATTGATATAATATAGTTGAAATTATTGATACAATGTAATTGGTAACGTTGTCATTGTCTTTGTATGATATACTAAATAACAATGAAAGATTCAAGTTCATATTTATGAAATGATGTATGTAGATGATTTAAAAAAAAGGTTCTCAATAATAATTTGGTGTATTTCACAAAATGTATATCACAATATCATATCCTTTTCTAGTATGATATTCAGTTATGATTTTATACTCTTTATTTAAAACTATTCATATCTATAGAGTACGTAGTGATGTTGAGGTGTTTTTCAAAAAGTATTAAGATTATATGGACTGTTAAACGTCGTTTTCTGAACTTTTCATCCAAACACAAATTCTATAAAGAAAATTTAATAAACATTTAAATCTTTGGCTTTTGTTTTCTTCCACATATATTTCCTTATAATTATTATGTCAATCTTTTATCAATTTGATGCCAATATTTAACTGAGAGTTTCAAATTTTCCTAAAAAATTAGTTATAAAGAATATTTTTCCGATAGAATTTATTCAAAAATACATTTTTATCTGATTTTGGCACTTTTTAAAACAATAATAATACAAAAAAGACAATAAATATAAAGCTTTATTAATGATAACAATATCAAGAATAATCTATATTCAATGTTAAATGGCCTTTATTTATGTTATATCTATTAGTAATGTTTATTTTTTTGATAGCCTCTTGTGAATAATAACATTTTGATATAAAGGAATGTAATCTTGTTTTCATTCCTTAACGATATTTAAAGATACATTTTTTTCCTGAACAGAATAAATTATTATATTTAAATAGTAAAACCCATGTTTCCTCTATTACTAAAGTAATATAATTTATCAAATTAGCACTATTAACTATTCTAAAAATAATAATATTATCTTTGCAAAATTAATTTCAATTGGAAAAGTAAATATAAATTGTCTTTTATATTTTATTAAATAAATTTGAATTAAAAAATTAGTAATTTTCTTAATTTAAATGAGTCAAAGACGAATGAAATAATTTTTTGTTTTAGAAGGTGACTAATTGTTTCACCAACATCATCTAACACAAAAAATTTTTAAATAATAGATTTGGTGCCAAAAAAGAGAAAACATTGAAATAAAAATAATGAGTTACTTTTGAAAATATCTATCAAAAAGTCAACTTGATATAATGGTTGATCCTCAGAATATTGAAAATCATTAGTTAGTACATCTAATGTTGTGGTAAACATGAAAAATAATCATCTTTAAGAGAAAATTTTAATAATTTTTTTCTTTACGTTTTCTTCACATTTCTCTAAAAATGATTTACATTTTATTTTTAACAGCAAGATAAAGATAAATAATTAAGTGAATTTTTTCATCTCTGACGTTTAAACTAAAAAATACTAATATCTCGGATTCATGAATGAAAAAATGCCATGTTTGAAATATCATGCATAGCCCGATTTAAATAATTTTGTAGATTAATTGAAAAGAAGAAAAAACAAGTAGTGATTATCAGACATTATATCAATTCCACTAGACATGTGCTTTGAAGAAAAAAAAATAATTATTAAAAAATTAAACATTTTAAAATAGATACAATTTAATTCGTATTTTAATTTTGCAAAATTCTTGAAACCATAATTGATTGTACAATTTCTGTATGATATGGAAAATCTCATTCTATAATAATAAAACGTATATTAAAGTACGATTTAATTCTTCTTTAAAACTGTTAATTTAATATATAATTGAAATTGTATATTAAATAATGATAAATTAATTTGTTAGATAATCTTTATTTTTAATAGTTTTTATTTATAATTTTTTTGTATTGTTTTTTCGTGTCACATAATTTCACTTGTATCAATAATTAATTTTGTTAAAAAACAAGTGTATTTTTGTTTGTGTCAAAGTTTATTATTTAAAAATGATACTTCACAATAAATATATTTCATTTGTATAAAATCACTTTTTGAAGTGATTATATTAAGTTTAATAAAGACATTTTTGAACAATATTTATGATTCGTTTCAAGCATATAGAAAAGAAAAAATAATTATATAACACAATTATCTTTTGTTAAAATATATGTTTTATTTTAGATAAATTCACCTTAAATTTATAATAAATGGATGAAAATATTAAAGATATATTTTAAAAAATGTTTACTAATTGTTTGTATATTTTTTTTATGTATTTCTATTTTGCAATAAATAAAAATTTTATTTATTATTTTTGTAAATGATTTTATTATTAATTTTATTTAGAAAGTTTAAATTTAAAATTGAATCAAAAACATCACATTTTCCTATAAACCAACATAGGGCATTATTTTATAAACCACACCAGTAATTATATATCAAACCGACACATGATTTTTTTATAAAACCTACATGTGTAGTAAGGTACAAACCGCATAATATCAGTTTTATGCAAAATGCTCATGCAGTTTTAAGAAAAATGCATACAGTTGTTTATATCAAACCGCTCTATGCATTTTTATTAATTTTGAGAGGGTGGTCAAATAGACTGCTCGTGCATTATTTATTGTTTTGTATGGTGGTCGGTCAAAATGAAATGCTTTGGTTATCTGTGAAATTAAAAAACAATTAGGCAATTTTTAAAACAATTCTAACGATAATTTGACAAAACAAGTAAAGCTCTATCGAAGGAGACTAATACCATCAATTACAATTTAGATTGAAAAAACCTATAATTTGTTGAATATATGTATTTTCATTTTTCTGGTAAAGAAATAAAATTACAGGCACTGTTCTTTTAACATTTTCGGTCTTAATAGATTTATTAACATTATTGGCACATGTTAATTGACAAAATATTACTTTTTTATCTATACATCGTTTAAAAATTGATATTTTACTAAATCACTTAAACTTTGGAAAAAATAATTTTCCCAATATTTAGACGTAACTTTACTAACATTTCATTTCTTTTTGCATAATTATTATATTGCAAGGACATTTTTACGTATCTTTTAAAGTTATCGTATATTCAATTATATTTTCCAACACCTTACATTTAAAATGGTGATTTCAAAAATCAAAATAGAATAATGTTTTGGTTTTTTTTCCATAAGGAAATACAATCGATGTCTAAAAAATTTTTAAAAAAAAAAAGATGGTTTATTTTTTAAAAATAGAAAACGTGGCTTCTGAATGAATAATTTAACGTGCTTAACATAATCATTAATTTTCAAACATAAAGTTTTCCAACATTTATTCAAGCATAGAGTGACTAAAAAAAAAATGAGAACATATTTAGTAAAATTTTTTCGGACATCACAATTAATGAAACAATTTCCAATAAAGAATTAATACCATTCTTTTATTCTGTATATGATATTTCATTTCTTGTTCAAACATTGCCACTTTTTCGTTGTCTAACACCAGTAACGGAAGCAAAAAATTTGTTTTTCTTTTATAGTAGATTCGAAATTCATTCCTGATTCAGATACAAATATACTAATAAAAAATAATGTACATTATGAAATTCATCAACAAGCACAATGACAGATCGTGGCACCAAATATCAACTTTGGAATACAATTTTATTTAATTTGTTTATCTTTCTTACTACCAAAAAATGTTTTATAGGTTCAAGCAAAAAAAATTTGCATAAAAATTGTCCACTGTTTTATAATTTTTGAACTTAGTTTTAATTTTTCATATAAAATTTTAATTTGAGGACGAAAAATTATGACGCAAAGATGTTTATTTGTGTAAATTTCTCTATGTGTTACTTCATTATCTTTTATATCTGTTTTGTAATCTGTATTTATGACTAAGAATCAGCAAATTTAGATATTTCCCCATTTGAACATTTTAATATGTCGAAGTTAAAACTTTTTTTTTCGAATGAATGAAATATTTTGTAAGCATTTGGCAATTTTACCAAATAAACATTGAAATAAATAAGCTTTTCAAAATATACAATACACAAAGTGTCTTAATTTTTTACTATAACCATTCCTAGAATTACAGATACTATTTTTCTCTAAATCTCTGAATGTGAAACCTACAATACATGCTAAGTTTTAAAATAAGAATAATTTAATAGAAAAATAAAAACTTATTTTATTTATTTTTAATCGTTATTTTAATTTTTTACAAGAACAGAAAATACAATCTTTACGAGGAAAAATAATTCTACTATAATGTCATAAATTTGTGTCCTTTTTTGTATTTACAAACTAAACAATATAATATTTGATGACTATTAATTTATAATTAAAAAATAATTCTTATAAATCAATGATTATAAAATAAATCGAAAGAAAATTAGGCTTCATTTACTGCCCACTTTTTATGAATTTAGAAGAAAATTTTACAACATCAATAATACAGTAGATCTCCCCGTATCCGTGGAAACCTTTGGAACAAACCCTCAGCGGATACGGGGAGCCAACTGTATAACTTCTTATTAATAAAAATCTTCTTACCATAAACACATAGAATTATCGTAACATTAGATAATGATCAAATTTTAAATTTATAATATTGAAATTTTCAAACTATAATGATTTTTTTGTTTTTATTGTTTATCAGTATATACACAGCTACTGATGTATCTAAAGTACAGCAAGTAAACGAAAAAGTGTCACATAAGAAATTCGATAAAAATTATCTATAGATTTACAAGATACATTTAAAAATTGAAAATTATTTAAATAAAGCAAAATTTTGTAAATTTGTTAAATATTTATCTTTTACTTTCGCTTATTACCCGCTAAATACATGCTAATATTTATTATGATTTAATTGAGGTATTTACTAATCAAAGTGATCAGAAGGCGTTATTAGTCATTGATGCTTCAAAATAAGTTTAAATTTTAAAGTTTTTTTATCACAATATTAATACCAAAGTAGCATATTTTCATTATTAAACAATTTTTTTACTTCATATTAATTTTTTCCTACTAAAAATTAAACCTAAAAAATAGTTCCACTGAAACAAAAAATTATTGTACAAAAATATTAAAATATATTTATATTAAGAATAATATTATATTACTTATATTATATTGATGTTAAAGTTTATTATTTGATCTGAAAACTATTAATGTTCATTTTTTATAATTATTTGTTTCCTTCTAATTGTCACTTACTTCGTTGATAAAATTTCAGAAAAATTAACCATTTTTGCAAAACTTATATGAATAGAAAGTGATTTTTTAATAAATTACATGTAAAAAATTAAAATATTTTGGCTATATTCCTACATATATTATATCATTTGGATTATCAAATTAATTATTCAGTATTTAAATACATGGTTTATCTTCTATTAATTTTCATTGTTTTTACTAAAACTGTATGTTATATTTCTGTAATTAACGTTTAAATTCAAAGTATATTCCAGAACTTTGTCATTAATTATGTTATTAATGAATTCAATAATTCTTCTAATAAAAATATTTCAGATAACAGTGACGATAAGAATGTTAAAAACGAAAGGGTAAAAAGAAGTATTATAAAATATAAAAGAAATAGATGGACATTTCCAATAGATTATCACATAAGTAAACGTTTTAACGACAATGTTATAGAAGAGGCAATTAAAATAATTGAAAAAGAAACATGTGCTACTTTTAATAAATCAAGAAAGCATGTTAGAGAAAAAAATGGAATTAATTTTAAATTTTTTAATGGTGGTTGTGCATCCATTGTAGGAAAGAGAAAAAATGAAAAACCTCAGCCTATTTTTTTAGATGAAGAATGTAAGAATCATCTTGGAGCAATAATTCATGAAATTTCCCATGCTTTAGGCATGTATCATGAACAATCACGAAGAGATAGAGATAAATATATTAGAATCATAAGAAAAAATATAGAAAAATATTATAGATTTAATGTTGCACTTAATCCACTGCATAATTCACAAACATTCAATATATCATATGATCTAAGTTCCATTATGCATTATGGTATGTATGCTTTTTCTCAAAACGATCTGCCAACAATTGTGCCGTTAGATCAAAATTATAATTATACGATGGGTCAAGAGAATTATTATACCTTTAATGATGTTAAATTAATAAATTATTTATACTGTAACAAAACTTGTGAAAATTCTACTACTCCAATAAAATGTGAAAACTTCGGATATCAAGATCCAAAAAATTGTTCCCAGTGCAAGTGCCCACATGGTTTTGCTGGAGTTAATTGCACCATTCTTCAACCGCAATCAAATTATGAGCAATGTGGTACACATTATTATAATGCAACTTCTATAGAGGCAAACTTGAATAAAACCGGGGTAATGAATTGTACTTACCAAATTAAAGCTGAAAATGGTGGTAATATAACAGTAACAGTAAAAAATGTAATTGCAAGTCCTCCATATCCAGATGAATTTTTCCTTTGCTTCTCAGGAATGGGTCTAGAAATTAAACATAAAATTGACACATCAGTTACTGGACTTAATTTATGTGGAAATGTAAATGAATCGGTTACTATTAATTCTGAAGGTGATGAAGTTTACGTAATGTGGTACGGAAGCCAAAATAATCATACATTCGAATTAACATACAAAGAGGTTAACTCGACAAAAAAAAATGAAAAATGAATGATTACTCATCGTACACTTTTAAAAAAATGAAACATTAAAAAAGTTACAAACTTTTCTAACAATTAAATAATAGATTATTAACAATAATTGATAAAAGTATTAAGATATGGGTGGGTCGATGAAATATTCTAGGCGAGACCTTCGGTTTAGGGTCACTTTTTAAATTCGATATTGATTGTACCGTCAACCAATAGCATGATTTAATTTTTTAACATATACCCCTACAAAAAAATTTAGTTTTATTTTTACTAAATAAAATTTCTTTATAAAAAAATTGCATTATATTATTAATAAATTATCTTTCAATACCAATAATTTGTTTAAATTATTAGTATTTAAGTTGGAACGATGACAATTTCTTATATAAACAGTAAACAAAGATCCAAAAATTTGTAGTCGACAATTTGAATTTTTAAAAAGATCGACCAGAGTTGGATGCTATGTCTACAATAGGACAAGGTTTGTCATATTTACATACAAAAATTAATTTTCTCATCTTAATTTCAGAGAGAAGAATTTACAGAGATTTTATATCTACGAAATGTAAAATAAAAGAAGATAAAATAGGAAAATTAAAACATTAGATAAAAAATCCCATTTTAATAAATAATATATATTTACCGAATTTAGAAAAATAATAGCAAACATAATAAAGATATGTACTTTTTACTTATTCTATTTCAATCACATTATAAATGATACGAACAAGATAACAGTAAATGTATAATATCTTATTAAAATCAAAGTTATAATTAGTGATTAAGTCAAATTATTTTTTCCCCATAGCTTTTGCACGTTCTGTTGAAGCTGTTATTGCTTCTATAAAAGCAGATCTCACTCCTTTTTTCTCCAATTCTGCAATACCAGCAATAGTTGTTCCATTTGGACTACACACTTTATCTTTCAATACACTTGGATGAATTTCAGTTTGATTGATCATTTCAGCAGCGCCAGCAACAGTTTGTGCTGCCAGTTTTAAGGCTAAATGTCTTGGTAATCCATTTCTTACTCCACCATCAGCAAGAGCTTCAATAATAATGAAAATGTAGGCTGGAGAACAACCATTTAATGCTCCTGCGGAATCAAAAATACTTTCATGTACCTCATGACATTCACCCATACATTTAGCCATGCATTTTGTGGCATCTTTTATTGCTGGATCAGTATTCACATTATCGCAAGTCAACAAAGTTACTCCTTTAGAAATTTGACATGATATATTTGGCATTAAACGTATGATACTTTTGTGATAATTTAATGAAACAAAATCTTCATATAATTGTTCCAATGTAATACCAGCCATAACAGATACAATACCATTGACATGAGAAAAATATGACTTTTTTAGTTCTATTAGTAAGTTATTGTATATTTGTGGTTTAACACAAATAAAAACTATTTGAAAAGTAGTATTAGAAACACCAAACATCTCTTCATTTGATGTAAAAGCATTTTCAAAACCATCTTCTTTCCAGGCAAGGCATGTTTCAGGAGAACGAACACTGATGTAAATGTTTGATTTGGGCATGAAATCTAACTTTATCGTATAACATCTTATAAGGTAATTAACCTACCTTTCTTAATTAATGCATGTATCATAGCTTTTGCCATATTACCACCTCCAATAAAAGCAACATTTCCGTGATATTGATAATCAGCTAAAGATTTATTACTACCAGAGTTAGAATTAATATTTTCATGCATTTTATATTTTCTAAAATATACGTTCTAAGGTATACTACACTTTACCAAAATACTATTTTTTGAAGTAAACTTGTGGTGAAATAAATATTGTCTATGATAAAGTCATACTTTTTTGTTTGCATTTTGTGATTAAAGAAAATCGAACAATCAATGAGTGTGATATACGATTCTGATTTATAGTAAAATAACGAGGTTTTTTGTAAATTTAATTACTAATTAAAGGAATATTTGCAATTATAAAAATTTTTAAATTTTTTTTAATAAAATTATATTATTCATAAGAAATCAAAATTGGTAAAAAAAAATTTATTTAAGCTGTGTTACAAAAAAATATCTCTTAAAGTTATTACTTGTTAAATTTGTTATTTACTTTTTATGTCTTTATAATCATTGAACACCTCTCTGATAGTTGTTTGTAGACTTAACAGAGCTTTTTCTTTTAACCATATATTTTTATGAGTTGTTTTAGTGAGATTTTCCACTTCTGAAGGGATATCACTTTTATATGAATCCAATATTTGGTCTAAATTTTTTGGTACAGCAAATTGTTTGAATCAACGTATAAATGTATTTATTTCCACCTAATTTTTGACTATGTTTCATTAATTCTTTCTTGAAATTTTGCGATTTTATAAAAACTTTTTCAAGGAATTCTAATGTGCTATAATACATTACATTATACTCTTTTTTGAGCTGTTTTATCTTATTTTCTGCTACATCAGTGCGATTCCTTGTGTAAGTTATATTTTCATATAGATGGCATTTTTCTTCTTTACCTAATTCTTGATTTTGAGTTTTATCTTTAACGACTTAGCATACCTGATTAGCCTCACCACTGCTTTTTTCTTTGCATTTTATCAAGAACTTCTTTTCCGTTAATTCTTCCTCAAGTTTATCTTTTTTGTTCTGATTTTATGTTATAGAATTCTTTAGAATTTCTATTTCTTTTTTTAATGATTCAAACTAAGAAGATTGCCTCTCATATTCTTTAGTTATATCTTCATACTTCTCTTATTTCTATGCAAATTTAAACTTCTCTTTTTAAATTACCAAAGTCTTTATCATTGATTGAGTGTTCAATATCATTGTTTTCCATATGTAATTTTAATAATTCTTCATAGTCTCTTTTTTACAATCATTTGAATTCCCTTGGTTTGAAATGTTCTTTTCAGCTTACCACGCATTGTTTTATTTTCAAAATAAATTGATTAATCACTGTAATTGTAAGTTTCAGTTTTGAATATATCGTTATAAGAATCTATAGTTTTTATGAGTTTTACGCACCCATCTACAATGTACTTCCAATTGATTCCATTTATTATAAATACCATTTTTTGAGTGGTTCAAAATCACAAATAGTTAAAAAAAAGATTTAAATCATTCTGGAGACTAGTAGATTTATAGTCTTTATCTATACCTCCTATATTTATTTTTAGGCATTCAAATAAATCTACTGGAGAAGTAAAATTGTATTTTTTCCTTTTAGTTGTATAATTAACGGGAAAAATTCTTTGACTTTACATTAACTTTTTGAGAATTACCAGATTTTCATCAGTTTCTACTGACAATGAGTGATTCTGTATACGACTACACATAGAAGTATTTTAAATATTTGCATTGATTAGTGAACTATGAAAATAAAATCTTTCTATATAGAAAAAAGTGAATTTTCTATCTTCCAGATAAAGATAATCCTGTAACCAATAAATGACTAAGTGTTAAATTATCAAAAATTAATGGGCGATCAGTTATAGATGAGTTGCCATTGTTCTCTATTTTCCCATGTAAAGATAAATTTTCACTTGATATGGATTTTTCCTTATCCTGATCTATAAAAATAATACAAATAATATTTTGATTTTTTGAAACTTTATATATGGTAAAATTTTAATTCCAATTTGTAATATTTGAGCATTATTTTGTATTTTTTCAAATATACTAAATCAGTCAAAGATCGTAACCTCTCCTTGTTTCATTTTAAATCTCAAACATATGCAGCTTATAAATTTTCTAGTTTAAAAGATATTTGCAGATAAATATTGAATTACTATTTTTATAATCCAAAGAATGATGGATAGAATTTATTTTTTTCGAAAGAAAAATATGAAAAATGATACGTAATTAATCATAACGTTTTTTCACTGTTAGGCAACAAATCCTGTGATGGTTAAAATTTTAAAGCAAAAATGAAATTTATCATTAACATTAGTTTCTCTAATAATTCTTAAATTTACGGCTATCACTTTATTGGTCCGTAACATGACTAGTTTTTTATGGGTATCCATAGTATTGTGTTTTCTCCTATTCTGGTATTGGACCCTTCAAACGAACCATAAATTGTTTGATTTTATCAATTTTAATAAAAAGATATTTTTTACAAAATGCTATATAAAAAAGCTAAAAAAATCATTTATGGGATTACTTTATCATTCACAGACAAAAGTGTTTTAAACGAATTTTTCCCCTTAAATAAAAAAAGCACATATTTGACTATCCTTTAATAAAAATTAAAGAATTTTAAAAAAGTTTACAGTAAGAAAAAAGTCATTTTCCTATTTCTTCATGATGGAAAAATTTTTTTTTAAATTTTAAGACAGCCTATTATATGTTATAGAAATTTATAACAATGACATTTGTGATAAATATTGGCTAATAATTCTATTAATAATTATTTTCTGAAGCATCAGAGGCTATATTGTACTAGTAAATTTTTAACGTATTATATTCAAAAAGAAAAAATATTATTATAAACTGAAAATAATTTTTAATAGATTTTGTATGAATTTATTCTTGTAGTAACAATTTACATTTTTGCTATTCAATTACAATAATCTTATCATAATAAATATATTTAAAGCTTATCATTTGTTGAAATAGAATCTAATAGACATTATTTTTTCTGCTACCTAGCCGCTAATTTGACATTTTTAAGGTAATTTTTGCCCTGACTTCTAGAGGTTGAATTTCTTGAAATATTCTTTGAAGAAGCAGATGATCTAGAATCATTTCTACTTTTTGAAGCAGTTGATTTAAAAGCACTTCTACTTTTGTTTGTGGTTTGTACTTAGACTACCACTTATAACGCTTGATCCTTTATTTTTACTTCCGTAGAGTACAGATGATTCAAAAGAAGATAATGACATATTATTGGCTTTTCTTTTTCGAATTTTTCTAATAATTAAAAGTACCATAATAATTATTATTATGCAAAACAAAATAACAATACATACGATTCCTATTATCCAAGGTGTTGAATTACATACAAATTTATTTACAGTCTTTTCACTCATCAAGGTAGTTATTGTATCGTTTTTATTTTCAACTTCCTCCCAATTAAAAAAATGAATTTCTTTTTTTGTAAAAAATGTTGTCTCAGCTGGTGTTTCATATGTACACTGTATTATCACTCCAGGAACATCAGTAGGTGTCTTGTAAATAATTAAGTTCTCTTTAATATCTATTTTGTCTGTGGCATTAGAGAAATCATCAATGTTTATTGGGTTCATGACATTTTCACCAAATTCAATTCTCATCTTTTTAATCACACCAAGAGACTCATATTGTTTAATGCACCCAATATATTGTTCATTCTTTTTATTAAATTTTGTATTCCCTAATGATAACTCGGAATTTTCATTAGGTAAATAATATACCTTATCCATAGTAATAATATTTTTGTTAAAGTATGTTGTTGCTATTGACTCCTTACATCTGTAGGAACCATAATTGTCCATATTCTTACGATTAAATATTATTTGATTTTTAGATAAGGTATAAATGATGTTTGGTTTCTCCTCATTTTTTATAGATAATTCAGCACTTCTTGAATAAAATTCCTCCATATGGCCATTGTTTGCTCCTTCAACTTTTGATAAACATTTAAATGAGAATTGTTTGTCCAGATCATCCGACTTAATAAGACGATAAAGTAAATTTTTCTTTTGATGACGTTGTATTGAATCCACCGATCCTATTGTAGGTAAGATAGTGGCTTTTATGTCACTTTTTAAATTTCTTATACACCTTGGCTCTTCAGTATATCGAGGTTTATCTAATCTTAAATGACTATTTACATTTTTCAAACCATCTGCAATTCTTTTCCAATTATAAATATATATCTTTTGTCCGGCATAAAAATTGTACTTGGAGTCCTTTTGACGAATTCCTATTACATCCATTATTCTTTCAGACATGAAGTTTGTATTAGTTTCTGAATATCCAAAATGGTAGAAATATTGTGGATCATTAGAATAATGGCATCTAATATCGTCCTTTAGTGGATTGAATTCTCCTGATACTTCTATATTTCTACTTTCATCTCTTAATTTAAATCCAATGAGTAAATCTGGCAGGGTAGGTTGCTTCAATTTTCCACAAATAAATAGGTCTGAGTCGTAATTTTTCTTATAAAAAGGCACCACTATATGTGCGTATCCATTGATTTTCTCGTTATATCCATTGTTGAAAATACCCTCTTCTGGTATAAATTTTATTTCTCCTTTTTTAGGAACCCACTCAAGATAAGGGCAAATACCTAATCTTATATTAACATTATGGTATGGTCTGTTCCCTAGTATCATTTTATTATCACTTGATTTGACAACCATCAAAACAGCATGTTCAACCGTATGTTTTATATATACTTTATTTAAATCCTTAGTTTTCTTATTTTTATCAAAGAACACCAATCCGATATCACACTGTTGAACGGTACATTTAACAGCATATTTCGAAATATCATCAAAGTTATTTCCTTCATTATATGCAGCAGAATAAGTGATGTAATAATTATCACTCCCCACACCAGGTACTAATTTTAAGCCACAATATCTATTATCTATATTGGCTGGATGATTGTTTATACGATCCCAGTCTAGATGAAGAATTCTAATTTCATTAAAATTAACATTTTGATATTCCTTTATATCCTTTTCATATTTAACAAGCTCATTAAAATTAATCGTTATTGGATTACTAATATCACCTCCATTTCCTGCAGTATCACAATTACTTTCTCTTAAGTAAACTTTTCCATTTTCGGCAACGTTACTACTAGATATATATATAGCATCTTGAAAAATAAATAGTAAAATAGGTAAAAATTTTACCAACATTGTGAAACAAATTAAACTAATCTAAATTTCTCTTTTTGAAATAATATATTTTTTTACTAAAATTTCCATATGTTTTCTTCTAATATTATACCAGTCGTAATATATGAGTAAAAATTTTTTTGTATATATGATAAGAATATAAATGAATATAATAATTTATCGTTTTTATCAAAGCATTTTTTTCCTAAAAATATAGTTATAATAATATATCAAGTAATTGGTAATAGCTATTGTCATTAGTTATTGTTTATCAAAATAAATTTTTTTTTATCTTATTAATAATTAGACAACTGTCATGCAGAAAGCGCACTCTGTTTGTTGTTTCTAGAGCACAAGATTTGAAATTTGAGTTAATATAATTATTTTTTCTCTTAAGCAATATACTTCGTTATGGATTCAGCTTATAAGTTACACTGAGATCTACATAAAAATTTTATTTTATTTGTTTTTATAAGTTTCCGTTAAGTAATAGCTATTTAAGTAATTAAAATTTTTTAAAGAATGGTCATCACTTTTTTGGTCCATAACTTGTGTTTTTTATCATTGATATCTATTGTATTACGTTTCCACTTCTTTTTGAATTAAATTTTGTAAACGAGTCATAAGTTATTTTTGAATTAAAAAAAAGTTATTCTTTATAAAAACTGAGCTAAAAATATAAAAAAATAACTTTTAAGGATGGCTTAACAGATTCTGGCTAAAAATGTCTCAAGATAATTTTCTCCTAAATTAGAAAAGAACATATTTTTGGCTATTTAATCAGAAAAATCAACGAAATTTAAAAAGAGTAATGATAAAGATAATATTGTTACTCTTATTTTTTCACTGTTAAATAAATTTTGGATATAAAGAAACGGGTCAATAATAATCATATACAATGTTAAAAGAGGAGAGAATACTTATAATTAAACTGTTGCTTTTGTAATGTAAAGGCATTGAAAATTTTAATATGTTGAATCTTTAATAAATCAAAAATATTAAATGTTTAATGATGATGTTTATAATAAATTTGGCAAGTAATTCTACTAATAAATATCTCCTAAGCATATCATATTCAAAAAGAAAAAATATTCTTATAAATTGAAATAAAAATTATTTTTATTTATACTTTTATGAATTTAATTTTAATGTAACAATTTACATTTTGACTATTTAATTACAATTATTTCGATTATAAAATAGATCTACAGTTCAGAATTGTTACAATAAAAATTATTATACAATATTTATTTTTTACTATTTAGCTACGATTTTAACATTCTTAAAATAGTTTTTAGCATGATTTGTGGAAGATGAATTTTCTGTAACATTACTCGAAGTAGATGTTTTTGAACTTCTTCCGTATTTTAAAATAATTAAATTCAAATCTTCATTACTTTGCCCTTTAATTGTCTTTTTAATACCTCTCAAACCTCTTGAATCTATATTGCTATTTTTAGAGAGTGAAGATGATCCAGAATTAGATAATGATGATTCCCAACTTTTTCCAACTTTTCTTTTTGTAGTCCCTCTAACAAGTATATGTGCCACTATAATTATCATTATGTATAACAAAATAACAGTAATTACGATTGCTGCTATCCAAACTGTTAAATTATTTTCATAATGGATTACAGCCTTGTTACTATTTGTAGCGTATATTGTAACATTTTTGTTCTTATTACCTCCTTTGACAACAAAACTAATTTCTCTTTTTGTGTAAAAGGTAGTATCAGCCGGTGTTTGATATATGCACTTGACTATTACTCCTGGAACACCTTTTGGCATTTTGTAAATAATTAGATTCTCCTTAATAACTATTTTCTCTGTACCGTTAGAGAAATTATCGATATCTATAGGTTTCCTGACATTCTCCCCAAATTCCATCCTTATTTTTTTAATTTCACCAAGAGATTCGTATTGTTTAATACAACCAATGTATTGCTTATTATTATTTTTTGAACTATCTAATGTCAATTCAGAACCTTCATCTGGTAAGTAATATACCTTGTCCATAGTAACCACATTTTCGTTAAATGCTTTTGTTGCATTTGATTCTTTACATATATAAGAACCATAATTATCCATATTCTCGCGTTCAAATTTTATTTCATTATTAGATAAGGTGTAGATGATGTTTGGTTTCTCCTCATTTTTTATAGAAAACACAGCACTTCTTGAATAAAATTCCTCCATATGGTCATTGTTTGTCCCTTCAACTTTTGATAAGCATCTAAATGTATAGTTCTTGTAAAGATCGTCCGATTTGATAAGCCGGTAAAATATATTCTTTTGTTGGTGTTTCTTTATTGTATCCACTGATCCTATGGTGGGTAAAATGTTTGCCTTTATACCACTTTTTAAGCTTTTTATACACAACACGTTTTCGGTAACAGTAGGGTCTTTTAATCTTAAAACAGAGTTTGCATTTTCTAAAGCATCTTTAATTTTATCCCATTTATATATATAAATTTTCTGTCCAGCATAAAATTTGTGTTTTGAATCCTTATCACGAATTTTAATTGATTCCATAATTCTTTCAGACATATAATTTGTATCTGTTTCTGAATATCCAAAATGGTAATGATATTGTGGGTTATCAGAAGATTTACATTTTATATCCTCATTTAGTGGGTTGATTTCTCCTTCTATGTCTTTTTCACTACTATCTTCTTTTAATTTAAATCCAATTAGTAAATCCGGCAACGTTGGTTGTATCAATTTCCCACAAATGAATTCTTTTGTATTATAATTTTTTTTATAAATAGGTACGATTATATGTGCATAGTCATTTTTTTCTTCAAAAAATCCGTTATTTCTTATGTGATCTTCCGGAATTAATTTGATCCATCCCTTTTTATGTACCCAATTAATATAAGGACATAAACCCAATCTTATATTAACTTTATGGTATTGTCTAACACCTAGTAACATTTTGTTATCAGTTGATTTAGCAACCATCAAAACAGTATGATCAACTTTTTGAATTTCATTTATATTATTTAAGGCACCAGCATTTTTATTTTTATCAAAAAATATTAATCCTAGTTCACACATTTGAATATTACAATAAGGAGTAATAGTATAAGCACTGCCGAACTTACTTCCTTTATTATATGCAATAGAAAAAGAAGCGTGATGATTTTCATCTTTAGTAATGGTCGACATGATAAAACCACAAGGTATACTTGTATTATCTTTTAGCTCCTCCAAATGGAGATAATAAATTCTAACTTCATTAAATTCTACATTTTCATATCTTGTTACGTTTGTTTTGTATTTCTTGAGTTTATTAAATTTTATAATTAATTCTTCATTATTGTTAACATTATAGTAATTACAAGTATCAATATAACTAAAAGAAGCCGTTAAATCATTATCATTAGAATCAGATTTTACATCTTGGAAGATAATTAGTAAAATAGGTAAAAATTTCACTAACATTATGAAATAATTTAATTTACTCTAATATTTATAATTTTAAAATAGTCAATTTTTTTACTAAAATTTGGATGAATATATTATAATTTTATGTTATATCAATAAAAATATTAATAGAATTTTTTTTACATACATGATAAGAATATAAATGAAGAAAGTAAGTTATTGTTCTTATTGAAGCATTTGTTTCTTCTAAAAATATAGTCACAATAATAATAGACCATGTGTTTGATCATCTCACCACCGTTAATTATTGTTTTATTGAAATAAAATTTTCTTATTCACTTTGTTTGTTTTGCTTATTTATATAAACTGTTTTTTTTAATATGAAAAATTTTAAAAAAAAACTTGAAAACCTTTTGATTAACTTCAATGTTATTGTATATTACATGTTGTATTTTTAATTAGATATATATTGTAATTCCATCCAGTGAGCATGTAATCATCTACTCTGTTTAACTTTTCAACACATTTCGCAGAAAATTTTTTTTCCAAAAAATTATCGCCATACTCTATTTTGTAACTTGACCAAAAATTGTAATACTAATTTATATCCTCAAATTATTAAGAACATATCTTATTATTTAATATTACCTCAGTTAAAATTAAGAATAGTCATAGTATAGACAAAATCACTTTTATTTTTTTATCGATTATGTAAAATAAATATTTAATTTAAATATCTAATAAATTTATAAAAAAACTTAGATAAATTAAAGGTAATTAAAGCATAACTATGTTTCAAGACAACAATAGCCATTATTCCCACAAGAACGGTATCCATTTGGACAAACACAAAACCTATCATCATTTCCTAATTTAGCACATTTTATAATTAATTCTTCGTCTGGACACTCTAGTGTACAATTTTTTTTACATTGAAATTTGCAATTTTCTTTTTCATCATTATTAAATAATTTATCACATTTTGACTGTAAAATACAATTATTGTAACACGTCTTACCGCACGATTTGACATTTTTTTCATTATTACTCATATTTTTAACATTTTTATTATATTTGTTATTAATTTGACACGTTGTATAACATGCATTCTCACATTGTTGATAAGAGATATTTCTTTTAGCACAATATTTTGTACAAGTATCTGCGCAATTACATTGTTCCTGACAATAATTTGAACATACTTCCATTGTATTATTTACCTGACAACTCTGATGACATTTTTCAAGACAATTAGATGAATATGATTTTACATTTTTTTCTTGTTTCATTTCTTTATGCAATTTTGACTTTCCATTTTTGCGATTATTATTGTTAAGGAATTTACGTAAATTAATGACAATATTTTTATCCTTAAAACATGTATTTTGACATGATGGATAACATGAATATGCTGGTATTGATTCTTGAATACAACGATTTTTACAAGACATTTCACAATCACAAATATTTCGACAAGCCGATATACATTCTGGAAAATTTTCACCACATTTTTGTGAACACATTAATGAACAATCATTTTGTTGCTGATTAATAACATCAAATAACAAATTCTGTTGGGTTGTTGTAACAATAAATGGTGGATAACTTGGAAAATTTGGTTGAGTTGTAAAAGTTTCAGGAACTTGTGTAATTTCAAATTCCATTTGATAATTTTGTGTAGTAGTATGTTGATATGGAGATAATGTTGTAGAATGTATTTCTGTTTCGGGTTGTTGACAAGAGACTTCACATGTATTCTTACAGATATCAAAACAGAAATTTTGTTTGTGAATTGGGGTTGTTTTACATGTTTCAATACAAATTTTATTACAGTTAACTGTACAAACATCATAATTTGTTGTGGTGTGTGAAACTTCATATGGTGAAGCAGTTGTTGAAACAATATTCGTTACGTAATGGGGTTCCATATATATACTTTGTGATATCTGTTTTTCCTCTAATTTTTGAATTCTTTCCATACAACTGCAAAGCATTTGTGTTAAACAAGAACAGAACATTTCAGTTAATGAAGAAGTAGATCTTTTATTAGGACTACATGTACACGATGGTATCTCATCTAAAGGACATGGGCAATCAGAGTTACTCCTAACAGTTCTATTTTTAATGTCAACGGCATAGATAATATTAATAATAAAAAATATCACAGTTAATAAAATAATAATATTATTATTCATCTTATTTAAAGTCAATCCAACTAAATCATTACCAAAAAAAAAGTTTCTTATATACTATTCTCATTCTTTTGTACCAATTTCTTTTAATTTTATTCCTTTATAACTAATATTATTAAAGTATTTTGATAATAAAAATCAAGAACCTTCAATGTGATTTTACAATGATCAATTAAAATTGTTTGCACGATCATGTAACAAACAATAACTTTTTATCTCCCAAATTTGTTTTAAATAAAGAAGTCCAAAATAGCATATATTCTAATTCCTGATTATAACTAGATTTAGTAACATTATTTTTATAAAAAATATTATTACTCCTATTATAATATAATAATAATTATATTTATATATTTGTTCAACAAAACATTTTCAGATAAATAAACTTCGTGAAAGGTTAAGTATGTTTTGTAAATTACTCCTTATATATAATGAAAATAATATTTTTAAGATATAACTGTTTAAACATGTTTCAATATGCATGATATAATTTGAAAAATCTAAAATCTTCCAATAAAAATTTATTTGTAATTTTATTGAATAAAAAGATAAATATAGAGGATTTTAATGCAAATATAAAAGTTAAATAGATAAATAAAGAACTATGATGTACAAAACGGTAAGGTATCTAACTAGTTACTTTATCAAGAAAAATATAACATTTTTAATTTGATTAGCTGTTATATTATTCAATTGTATAAAATTAATTTTATCTTTTTATAGATTGAGTTTCAGATTAAAGTATTCATCTAAACTATATTAGTATAACTCAATAAAAAAGAGATAAACTTTATCACATTTTATCAGTCCATTTAACATAATAAAAATTTGACAAAAAAAAGTTATCTTTCTATTTACATCTATATGTTCCATCATAATAAAAATCCTTTTTGATATAGTTTATGACTCATCATTTTTCTTTCTTAATGAATATCTTTCTCATAAGATGAGTTCAAGAATTTTGTAAATTGAAGATTTATATTTACTATTATAAATTATAGATGTCAACATTTATACTAATTTTCTTAAGGTGTTTATCATTGTTATTTTTTTATTACACCAACACTATAATATTGCAAATAAAAAATACGACATTAATTTTAAGATATTTCTCTTAAGAATTACTATCTTAATAAAAAGAATGTTTGTTCGATACTTGAAATAAAAGTTTCGAGATTTATCTAATTATATAGATGTATAATGCGTAGGAAATATTCCATAACGATTTGATTAAATTCGTGCAATTATTAGTTAACATAAATATTATATAAATAAATAAATAAAGGTTTAAGACTATTTTAAAAGAATATACGTGATATGCTATCTTTCAGTTAGGTAATCATGAATATTTCTATTTATATATAATCGGAGTTTATCTTTGATGTGTTTTTTTTTAATATTTAAAGAGGAAGGTTTTTAGTCACATGAATTTTTATTCTTATTTAGATCAATAGATGTTAAAAAAAATTCTTAGTGGTATCATATTTGTCAAATCATCTTCATAATAATCAGCTAGCAAAATCTTATTTTCATCTTTCATTAACTACATCGCTCTATTGTTTATACCAATCTTTCTAAACCTTTACTTATAAAAATTTCTTTTATGATTTGAAATATCTATTGTTAAACATGTACAATATATAAAGGTGAGATCAATTTCACTATGGTATTTTGTAAGTATAAAGCTTAAATGTTTAATTATATGATTTTTATAGATATTTATGTTAGATAATATTTATTAAATATATTATTAAATATAAAGTTACACTTATTTATATAGAAAAGTTTCAACAAATTTATATTAATTTCCACTTTAAAAATCATTCCTTATATTTTAATAGAGATACTTTAATATTCAAAATCTACTTAAAGAACACTTGTACATTATAATAGTATCCTATATATAATACTTAAATATGATGCTCAAAATAAAGGTACCAGCTAAAATTATACCTTATTTTTAATCAACCGTATAAGTATATTAAATATGTTTTGAATACGTCAAATAAAACAATAACTGTGTTTTTGTTTTGTATTTATTATTAAAATATTTTTAGAAAAACTTTACGTATTTAAATTTGTCCATTAATATCTATAATAAAATCATATTTTTTTTCAGATTGGAATTTTTTATTCAACTCTATATTAACTTTATCATTACTATATGTGTTCAAAAAGTATATATTTTCAAAATAATTTTTTTACTCATTTGGCTATCGCCATTCTAAATAATTAATATAAAGGTAATTAACTAAATTTATTTTAATAAGAACGAAAAAAGAATTGTAATTTAAATGGTGTTAGATTCATCTGTTCTTGGTCCAATAAAAATCATTCCAGCACGAGCTTATAAAAAAGCTCAACAACAATATCTTCAGCATGCATATACAAATAAAATTGTAAGTTGATATTTTAAAAGTCGTAATAAAAAAAATTCCAACAATTATTTTGATAGCCCGTGTTTTTAAATTTTTATTACTATCTACTATAAACCGATATATATTACAAGTCTTTGAAATTAAAATACTAGTCTAAACACTTCAAAATCTTGTAATATCGTCATCGCAATTACTAAAATTTCTGTTCAACTTAAGATACAAATGAAAAATAGCATAACATTCAGCTTAGAAATATCTTTTGTTGTTTCAGAAATTTATAATTTATTGGAATGAGTTATTTAAAATTTTTATTAAATAGATGATAAATGTACTTGAATAATTTTCTTTTCACTATACTACTTTTGCTATAATTACTTATTTTAGTAGTAATTGTAAAAACTTGATTTTTTTTACTTAACCTGCCATTTCATTTAACATCCACAAAATCACTAACCTTTTATAAAAATTTTAATAAAATTTAATCATTTAATTATTTTTTGAATGTTATTGTTACACAAAAATTTAGAATTATTTTCACTAAAATTACTTATTTATGTAGATAGAGATTTTTAATAACACCACTTTAAAGAAGAAGAAGTTACTCTCCAATTGAAAAAATATATTACGCAACCTAAACTTGAACACCCATTAGATTTATACTTTTAACATAATGAAATTGTTTTAAACTTTTGTACATAATTGTTCGTTCTTTACATCTAAAAATTCCAAATGATATATATATTAAAGTATATCTTTTCACTTTTACTAACTAATTACTTTTCAACTAGAATTAGGAAATTTTTGAAGAACGAATAATGGTATTATAATTTATGTTAAAACAAACAAGCTACAAAAGTTAGATTATTATTAAATAAATATACAACTTCTTACTATTTAAAATAATTATCTTATTTGTCCATCCTTTTACACAATTAAACTCCACTCCTTATACCTCTTATTATGTTAAACATTTAAGAATTATCCCTAACAATAATCTTTAAGATATACACTTATAAGTAAATTCTAAATTCTTATTTATAAATGTTTATACATTTACCATTTATGATTAAAAATTCCAAAATTATTATTTTTATATGTTTTATTTCTATTTTAGGATCAATCTGAAAAAAAATTAGAAAATAAAGTTAACGAGGAGTTTGATAATAAAAAAACTATTCAAGATAACGAAATAAATAGTTTTTCTGATTTTAAAAATAAAAATACTACTGATATTCCTATTAATATTAAATACTATATGAGTAATATATATGAAAATGGTTATAATTCACAATATCAACAACAAAATATTCCTCAAAATAGGGGTCTTTATGGTCAAAATGCCTATCTAGAAAATCATTATGGTACAGCTTACTTTAATCAAGCTTATTCACATGATTATAATGGTAGATATTCTTACAATCCTGATGTTACACTTTCGAATCCCTACAGGCCTTATGCTCAACAATCTCCTGTAATAGGCGATGGAAATTTAGAAAATGGAACTTTATTGCATTCATATAGACGATCACGGTAAAATTAAAATTTTTTCATTTATTTCTTTTTTTTACAGAACTGCTCCAGTACGAACGTTACCGAGACAAACACAAAATTATAATACATCCTACAATCCGTACCCAACAACTCAAAGAACCAGTGGTACACATCTTCGAGGACATTCAGCTGACCCTCCATTACCTACGAATTATAAATATATATCAAACTATGTTCCTGCTTACAATACTACTAGTCAAAATCAACCAAAAAAAAGACTTTCTAACACAATGTCAAATGCTCAATACAATCAAAAAATTAAATCTACATCTGGTATAAAATATTCGCAGGTAGGTCAAGAAATATCTTAACAAAAATTTTTTTAATAATGAAAATCTTTTTTTAATAGTTAATAAGTAAAATTTAATGCGATAACGAGTAGAATTTAATCAAAATACTTCTAATCTCTATATAAAAAAACTAGTCGTAGACATAAAAATTAATCTTATTTAAGACAAATATTCTTTAATATTTTTTTGGAGAATTTTTTCCCATTATATATTAAAAATATTTCAAATAGATCATTTTTGTTACTAGAAAACAAATTATTTGCACAAGAAATGTAAATAATATTGAAACATTTAACAATTATAATAATTTTGATTTCTACATAATACATTACATGTCTTCCTCATTCTTTCTTAAATAACTTGTTTTTATATTAAATAAAGTAATATATATATAAAATTTTGATATGTGTGTAGTAGTACATTTTAATATTATAGGAACCTATAGACTATTATCAACACAAAACCCCAAATACAAATATTTTTAACTACAACACTGCTGGACCAGTTTCACCAAGCGCTGCTTCAGCTGTACCATACAACACAATATCACCTAACAATCCTACATTACGTCGAATTACACCATATTATACTAATTATCAGACTACTCATACAGCAACTATGTATCCTGGAAGTTATAGTGGTCCACAAATGTATCGAACTCAACAACAATATCCCTCATCCGTCTATGGTGGTGGGGTGTACGATCGAAAAAGAGATTCAAAAGCTGTTGGCAAAAAATATCCTCTATTTGCTAGAATAGCCATAAAAATATTCGAACTTATACTAGGTGCTGCAATATTAGGTCTTGTTATTGGTCCATCTACAGGTTATTCTTTTCATGATTTTGTTATCATGACAAGAACAGAATGGCAAGGTGCTGTTGTTGGGATAGTTTCAGTTTTTGCAATTTGTACTTTATGTCTTTTATTGACAATATGTCTAGCTAATAAGCAGTATTTTTGGAGACAATTTGTATGTTTTCACTTTTTTTACTATGATTTTATGGTTTTAACTTTTAGGATGTAGCAATTAGTGGATTTGCAATATTGTTATATTTGGTTACATCATTTCTTGAGGCATATTTTGCAGCATGTTATCCACCATATGGAAAACAAATTGATATTGTATGTCATAGAGCAGAATGGATTATTGCTGATGTAAGTTATTGAGAATTATTATATAAATAAGAATGTTTTTAGATTCTTTGTTTTATCAACCTAGTTATATATATAATCGATTTCGTACTAGCCTTAAGGACGGGTGTTAATATTCTGTAATTGCGAATTTTAACACCACAGTCTTTTTGAATAAAAAGAAAATGGAAAAACTATATATATGTAAAGTTACTCGTTGAGAAATGTTTAATTATAGCTGTATATGAAGCTGTTAAATCAAAAATCAATCATACAAGTTTGTTTAATGATAGCTCAATATTACTTTTATTCATAGATTCTAATAGAATATAGATATTTGTAATTAATGAATTTAATTAAAACTTATTTACTTAAAAATTTGTTCAGTTTATTGTAATCTGCAAATACCTACATAATTATAAAATAATTTATAACGTTTGAGTTAAAAAATATATGTAAAGATTATGATTCTACAGTTTTATAATTAAGCAAGATTAACATTCATTAAGTTCTTCGATATAATTATTTAAAAATTTGAAGCTTAAAGTCATCTGGTAATGACAAGAAATACACTGTAGATTTATGAAATAAAATAAAAAGAATAAAGAGATGTTAAGATTCCCTTTTTCATTCATAAACACTTAAAGGTATACTTTTATAATAGCCTTTAGAAATTTGTATTAAAAATATTTATTACAGAATATGGTCGCAAGAGGTAAAACAAAAGGTTATATAAACGGTAACGACATTAAAAACGAAATTAATAAATAAACAAAGAAGAGGATTATTTCTAATTAGTAAAATTGAATTTTTCACTTTAAAATTATTTCCAATGTGCTATCGCTTTCTGAAAAGTAAATTTTATTGAGATGTTCCGTTCCACACTTTTGACAGTTCATGAGAGTTTCAATAGAAAAATCTCCGAGATGTTCACCATTTTCAAAATTAAATGTTTCCTCGAATTCCTCTAAATTGTTTGCAAATTTAACTTTATTAAAAATTTCATAATAGAAGTTTCTCTCGAATTCATTAAAAAATGCGTCCAACTCGAAGATAAAATAAATTTGTTTTCTATTACATCTACCTTCAAAATTAAAATAATTACACTTAAAGAGACATTCTAAAATATCCATATGTAGGGGTCTTTCATCATTAGTAGAAACATTTATATAATTAAAATTTGGATTTCCAGTAAGACGACACATTACAAGTTTTACCGCAATTAATGCTGATCCATTTTTTTCAAAAAAACCATGATCTCGGAGGGAATCCGATTTTATACATAAGTCGTAACAGAGCTTCTTCCAACTGGCATCTGAAACCGTTTCAATAGTAATAAATCTTTTCTCGAGACTATATTGATCAAAAGCAATACTATCCTCATCATATCCATCTTCGGAAATTTTGAAATAATATTCATCACATTCAATTTCATCCGCATTAACCTCCATTATCTCTATATATTCATTTCTTATATATTTATAACCCTCATTTGCGGGGCAATATGTCCATTCTTTAAAAAGCTCAAGTTTTTCAATCTCGGTAAAATCTCTTTCTTTTAAAAAACGATCATATTGTTTCTTGCTCTTAAAAAAACACTTGAAATAAAACGTTTTATGTTTAGTTACTTTTCGGAGATAAAAATAAACTTACGATTACGTCTTGTGGTTCAATAAAAAGATAACTATGTTTCTTGATAATATAGTCGAGAAATCTAACCTCTCCATATCTACAAACAACCTTTAATTCCCTTACTTTTGGTCTATCCATATGTTCAATGTTTTTTTCAATCAAAAAATAAAAATTCCTACATACAAGTTTAAGATTCATTAAACTCTTCCAATCTAATTCCTTAAGAATTTGGAGTTTAAAAATATCTGACAAGGATAGGAAATTAGTTGTAGGTTCATCCATTTTAACGTCATCCATTGCAAATCTATAAATTAAAAAACACTAACACGTTTCCTTAAATTTACTACAATTAAAAAAACCTAGAATAAAAGAAATGGGATAACTAACAAATTTAAAAATAAAAATGCTACGAGAGACAGAAATAAATCTACTGAAATCATTCAAATACAAATTATTCTCTTAAAGATACTATTTTACCAATACAGCAACGACACCTTGAGTATTTTTTGTAATAGAAATTTATGTGAAAGTTGAAAATTACCAATACTATTAGTAATTGGGATTTTGGCTATCCTATTAATGTTATCTTTAAGGCACATCTAAGGACTACCAATGATTCATAATTAAAAATTAATAAAATTGTTATCAAAAAATAAATTGATTTAACATATTATTTTCCATTCATTTTACAATGGTTTTGTCTTTAATTATAGCTATAAAAGTACAAATATGGGATTTTATTCTAACCTAGAAAAATAATAAAAAAAGAGGAAAAATAAAATTAATATACTAATAATTAAACTTCTAAAGATATGACATATCCGTAGAATACAATTGAGTTCGTTAAAATAAGGCATTATGGAGATTTTCATAAATTTTTTCATAGAATGTAGAATTCCTATCTTCGGTATAACTTTTTGAAAATTTCTCAAAATTTATAAACTGATATTTTTCACAATTATTTAATCCCACAAAAATATTATCAAATTCTGAATTACCAGACAATTTTCTACAAAACTATTCATAGAAAACATTAGATTCACCATTCCAAGAGAGAGTAAATTTTTTTTGTTCTTGATTAACAACGAACATATTTTCAAGATTAAAATATCTATGTTCACAGTAGTGATCCATAAATTGAGTTAGGTTTAGCAGTATCAATAGAAGTATTATTACAATATAATATGAGATTGCCATTAAGAGCATTCATTATAAGTTTATTCATAAATAAATATGATCCATTTCTTTCAAAAAGTCTCAATTTTTTAAGTGATTCCTTTGTAAGGAAAATACCATTGTAAGATATCCTGTGTTCTTTAGTTTCTAAAATTCTGATAACAAAACGTGCCCGATGCAATGGTCCATTTAATAAATTAATATAAATACCATGGTATAAAGATTTTACATCAGAGGAGCAACTCTTAAACACCTTTATGTTTATTCTGCTAGTTCTATTTTTAAAGAAAAGCTGTTTGATTTCAATAACAATTATATCTGTTAAAAAATTTTTATATTCAAGTGTATTTTAAAAATAAGTCTTTAAATGTGTTTTTCAATTAATCTATTTCTTAAAGTTAGAAATGAATTTACATGTTTTGTTGCCATATCTATCAATTCCTTTTCACTGCATTTTAAATAATAGTCAATTCTGAATATTTTTTTCTCAGCACAATAAATATGAAGAACACCTTCTTTTGGTCCATCTAAAGATTAAATGTCCTTTACGATTGTGAAGAATAGATACCTACATACAATCTTAGATTATTTATATTTTCCTAGTCCAATTCTTTAAAATTCTAAGTTTACAATCATCTATTAGAGGTAAGAAATCCATTGTAGGTTTAAGAAATAAAGTAAATTTCTAACGATAGTTTCTCTAAAATAAATAAAATATTAATACAATAAATTAACAACTATCACAAATTCAAGACGGTAATAATAACATCTTTTTTAGTAGACATTATCATATTTACAATAAAATTATCATCTTCTTGGAACGCTTATTACGTGAATAATTGTCACTGAATTGAAACTACAACATCTCAAAGATACAAGTAGTCATTGAGCTTTTCTTCTTTATTCAAAAATCCTAAAAAATGTACTTATATGTTTTTTAAAAAAAATCAAATTATTACATTTTGAGTTAATAATAATAAGATTTATTAGTGAAAATCATAGTGAACAATAAAATTAAATGTCTACATAAAAGACAACAGAATGAAATTTACAAATAAATTAATATATTTAGAAAGTAATTATTTCCAATTTCCAAAAATTGAGTTTTTCATTCTAAATTTATCTTCAATTGATGATAATCTTTTGAAAAGACGATACAATTAAGATGTTTAGTCTTACATCTTTGACAAATCATTGCAGTTTCAATACGATATTCTTCATAATCATCACTTATTTCCACCAAATTATTTTCAGGCTTAATTTTATCGAAAATATCCCTATAGAAGTTTCTCTCCAAATCAGAAAAAGAATCTAACTCGAAGATAATTGAAATTTTCTTCTCGCTACATCTACCTTCAAAGTTAAAATAATTGTAATTAAAAATAGATTTAGAAATTTCCTTATGAAGAACTTTTCCACTTTCAGTAGAAATATTATTGTACCTCAAATTCGGATTACCAATAAGACAATCCACGACAAGTTTTGTCGCAATTAATATTGATCCATTTTCTTTAAAAAAACCCTTTTCTTGGAGAAAATTCGATTTTATATATGAATCATAGTAAAGCCTCCTCCAATCTGTAATAGAAGATATTCCAATTGTGTATGTTGTTTCTAAATCGTTAAAAACATATTTTTCAGAATACCGGATGTGAAAGAAATGTCCATCAAATTTATTTTCATGCGATCTATACTCCACTATCCTTACGGTTTCAAATTTATCATGATTATGAAATCTAATTTCTTTGACTTCAGTAAAATCTCTTTCTTTTAAAAAACGATTATATTGTTCGTTGTTTTTTGGAGTATACTATAAGTAATATATTTTATGCTTAGTTACTTTCTAGTAATAAAAATAAACTTACACATTTCCAGTTTGCTATAAAAAGATGGGGATTCTGGCGCTTAAGAGTATAGTAAAGACGTTTTACTTTCTCATGTCCACAAAAGATCATTAATTCACCTACTTTTGGCCTATCTAAATATTCCAAATTTTTTTCAATCGTAAAAAAAAAATCTCTACAAACGTGTTTAAGAATCACTAAACTCTTCCAATCTAATTTCTTTAAAATTTGGAGTTTAAATTTATCTGGTAGAGACAAGAAATTTATTGTAGGTTCATCCATTGTATGGATATAAAAAATCAAGCAGCAATAAATTTTTTTAAATTTACTATAATCAAAAAAAACTACAATAAAAGAAATGGGATAAAAAAAATATTCAAAATAAAATCGCTACAAGAAAAAGGAAGCAAATCTATTAAAATCACATTAATTGCATTCACTCTCTTTCGAGAGTGTTATCTAACTAACACATTAAAGATACTTTAGTTATTTCTTCTAGTAGAATTCTTAGGAAAATTGAAGGTTGCTGAAATCACTAGTAATTGGAAATTTGACTACTCTATTTATATTATCTTGATGCCACGTCTGTAGATTTTCAGTGTTTCAAAATTAAAAGCAGTTAAATTTTAAAAATATTTTTAATAAATAAATTGATTTAACATATTATTTTCCATTCATTTTACAATGGTTTTATCTTTAATTATAGCTATAAAAGTTCAAATATGGGATTTTATTCTAACCTAGAAAAATAATAAAAAAAGAAGAAAAATAAAATTGATATACTAATCATTAAGCTTCTAAAGATATCACATATCGGTAGAACACAATTGAATTTATTAAAATAAAGCATTATGGAGATTTCCATAAATATTTTCATAGAGTGTAGAATTCCTATCTTCGGTATAACTTTTTGAAAATTCCTTAAAATTTATAAACTGATATTTTTCACAATTATTGTTCCCAACTAAAATATTATCAAAATTTAATTTACCAGATAATTTTCTATAAAACCCTTCATAGGAAAAATTAGATTCACCATTCTAACAGAGGGTAAATTTTTTTTGTATAATACGGTCAACATCGGATATATTCACAGGATTAAATTATCCTTGCTCATAGAGAATATTCATAATCTGAGTGGAAATATGTTTAGCAGTATCAATAGAAGTATTTTTGCAATCTAATATGAGATTACCATTAAGAACATGTATTACAAGTTTATTTATAACTAAATGTGATCAATTTCTTTCAAAAAGTCCCAATTTTTAAAGTGATTCCTTTGTAAGGAGAATACCATTGTAAGTTATCTTGTGTTCTTTAGTTCCTGAAATTTTGATAACAAAATGTGCCCGTTGCGAGGGTCTATTTGATCAATTAATGTAAATATCATGGTATAAAGATTTTAAATCAGATGAGCTACACTTAAGCACCATTATATTTATTCTGCTCGTTCTGTTTTCGAGAACAAGGTGTCTGATTTCAATTAAATCCATGTCTTTTAAAAAAGTTTCATATTCAAAGGTATTGTCAAAATAAGCCTTTAAATAAATTTTTCCATTCACTTATTTCTCAAAGTTAAAAATAAACTCACATGTTTCATGAGCATATATCCAGTGTGTTTAAAATAATATTCAATTTTATTTGGTTTATATCAACGACAGAAAATTCTTAGATAAACTATTTTTGGTCTGTCTAGAAATTGAATATTTTTTCCAATTATAAAACAAAAGTTTCTAACACAAGTTTAAGATTAATTATGTCTTCCCAGTCTAATTCTTTAAAAAATTGAATTTTAACATTATCAGATAAAGTTACCAAATCCATCATTGATATCTGGAATAGAAAAAATAAATAATAAGACACTGTTTTTATCAAAGTCCAAAAAAAATATTTCAATGAAAGAAATGGAATAAATAACAAAAGATTTCCAAATAACACACTACAAAATGTAGAAAAAAAATTTATCAATATCACGTAAACACCAATTATCCTCTTCATGGTTTTACCTAACTAACTGAAAAGTATACAATTTTTTTTTAAAGATAACAAAGTATAAAAAAATGAAATTCATAAATTAGTTGATAAACTGAGTAAAAAATACATGTTCATTCAGTAGATTGAGTTTGTTTATCTTCATGAATATTAAGTGATTTTTGAACTTTTTCAAGAAATAAATTATTAATATAACTAAGTGTCATATTTTGAACATTGCATGGAACATCTGATCCAGTAACTTCCATTATTTTCGTTGATACCAAGTTCTCTAGAAAAAAGAAAGATGTGTCAACGTGTAATTGTTTTGAGATATTAAAAATCTCAAGAATAAATTTTTAAGTTTCAACTCAAATTTTTTTATACATTATTATCTTCTAAGAGTAAATATGTTTATAAATTTCTAGGTAAAATAACTTTACGTAGAGTAAAAAAAGGTTATAATTTTTTCACTTATAATTTAAAATTAAGCATCATACTTGACCAACTATTAAGAATAAATAAACAATATACTTAAAATTTTCCATTTATGGAGACAATTTTTTTGCGAATGTTAAAACAATAATTAGTAATTTAGTGATAAATACAATAAATATATACAATATAACAATACTATAAAAAAATTAATTTTTAAATGATAACAATAAATTTAAAAAATATACTACATAAGAAAGTAGGGTTGTATTTAAGTATAATACACTCCAGTAAAGTAATTCAAAGAAAATGGAATTTTTGTTGCACTGATTGACCATTTGAAATTTTTAATATCAAACATGTCAATAGTTTTATCATTTTCTTCACCATCCACGATTCCTCCTAATATATACAAATCCTCCTTATAAAGAAAGCAACTGTGATTATATCTCTTGAATGGCATCGGTTCTATATGTAGTGTTTTTAGATTTCTAACATCAAAAACGACTACATCACTTTTAGCTGTTCCCAGTGTATTTTGTCCTCCAAGAATAAAAATACAATTTTGATAGGACGCTATTGCATAGTTAGGTTTCATTGCGTTTATGTAGCTAAATTCAGTGATACAAGCATCACTAAAAGACTCCCTTGGATCCCATCTAACAACTTTTGACATTGTGTTGTATTTTGACTGGTGCTCAAAAAGGTAATAGGCTTTATCCACTTGTATCCCATTTTGTATGTTGAATAAAGAATAATTGGAAATGTCGCAGGAAGTTGAAATTGAGAGCTTTTCAAAATCATATAATTTGATGTCAATAGCTGATTCATCGTCCTTACACATCCCTCCAATTTGATAAGCCTGTTTATCATTGTCTGGAACTCTAACCATAGTTGAATTGCATCTCCTTACAGTTTGAGTACCAAATATATTTGTCTCCCATGCATTTTTAGTAATATCATAGGAACAGACATAATCAGTATAGGTTGATTTAGCTTTAGGGTCACCAAATCCATTCACAAGAAATATCGTCTTGTCTATAATTATTGAAGCGGAGCCTTTTCTTAGATCAGGAATGTAGGCAATATCCGAGATTTTTTTCTCATAAGGATTGAAAGCAAAATTTTTTACCCTCTGTTCATTTTTCCCCAAAACATCCTCAAAAATAAAGTATTTTTCACTCACATATTTAAGTGGAGTATTGACTTTTTTGATGAGCATTTCATCCTTTGATTTTTCTTTTTTTATAGCCGCATCAACTTGAGTAGAAGAGAAGTGATTATCTAGAAGCTTTTTCATGTCCTCATATTCCTGTTCAGTTGGTCTTATATCTAATTCTTCATCAAAAAATCTTGTGTATTCACTTTTGTATGCCAACCTGTATGCTTCTCTTAATTCTCCCGGAAACGACTCAAGCCTTTCTTCGTCCACTATGATGTTATTTGTTTTTATCCATATAATGGAATAGAGAAGTCTTTTATCATCAGGATAAATTTCTATGTCCCTATTTTTAATTTTGATCTTCGCCTCCAAAATGTGTTCCTTTATGAAAGAAGCGCTTATGTTCTTATAAGGTAGATTCCTTAGTACCAAACCGAGTACTTGGATTCTTTTAGTATCCTTGAAACCCAACCATTTAAAAAATAAAAATTTGATCCATTCACTGAGTTTGAATCTCTCTATCATATCATTCGTTAACACTGTTAACATCTCCTCGAAGTTCAAGTTTAACAAGCAAACATCTGGGTTTTCTTTATTCCTTAACCTTTTCCTTAGGGTGTCCATAACAATTAGTTGTTTCAAGAAATGTTCTCTTCGTTGTTCACCTTGTTTGGTAAGGCCTTTCCTGAAGTGGCGGAAGATATATTTTGCTAGCCTATTATTATCAACGACATCCATTTCCCAAAATGATTAGTTTCTTAGTATTTGCACAAATATATTGAGAGATGGCAGCGTGAAATAAATATTGTAGTATCACTCTTTTATGTATTGAGTAACCTAAAATTATTTTATACATTGAATATGATATAATTAAGTTGAAAATATGCAGAATACCCCATAATTTGGACTACATTTGTAATCAATCATTTGTTAAATTTGTAATAAATATTATATTTATGTGTTATAATAGTTTGGCAACGAGATCTACACATACGAACAAAGTACAATAAATTATAAGAAAAGTTATAAAAATTTGATTGTACTAGCGATAATATTATGTTATATTTTTTACGCGTGATATCTGGATATAGAGGTAGTAGCATAAATTCATGCGATATTATAAACAAATTGAAATTTAAAAATATTATATTAAATAATTCCTTAAGAAAAAACTAAAAAAGGGGTTTTAAAACTAAGTAAAATAGGCATATTAACTAATTTATTTTAAAGTTGATAATGGGTGAAAAAGACTGTAAAATTTGAAAAAATAAATACTGTATGAATTGTTTAATCATTATCCTAAATGTTCTTGTGACCTGCAACTAAAAGAACTGATAGTAAATGTTAGGTCCAAATTCCTTTATACCATTATTTTAATGATAACCTAATGTTGTCACTATCAGACATGAACTATGAAACAAAATGATGACAATTAGAAAACCTCTAGACTATCCAGTATTCATCTATAACTTTATAAATGGTAATGTTCTTCTTACCAATTAGTGTAGATTTGAAAAGTTTAACTGAAGATATATAATTGTTGTAAATAAGAAAAAATCTGGCAATTTAAAAAAAATCCAATTTATCACAGATAAAATGATTAATGCTGGTAGGTAAGACCATTAAAAATAAGACAAAAAAATATAGACAAGAATTTAATCTACTGATAATGTTTTTTGACAGAATTCTTGTAAACAGATTCAGCGACACCGGAAAAAATAAATTTCACTAAACATTTTCCCAAAAAATAAACTCTTAATATCGTTCTTGAAGAATAACATGGTAAATATTGAGATAAATTTTAAAACATTTTAAACAAAGGAATGGATAATTTTATTAATTACAGGGCGTTCGAAGAGTATAAGATACTTTTAAATTTTAATTATTTTTTCTATTTTTGTCTTTATGTTACAAAAAATATTTAGTGATATCATGGTATATATTAAATCGTTTTACTAGACAACTATCTGGAAAAAAATGTTTAGGAACACAGAATTCAATAGACTACTGCTCGTAGGAGGAAAAAAAGCGATAACTTTATAAAACATTACTAATTGAAAATTTAATCTAGATATTCCTTCATATATCTTATTACAATATGTATATTTCATGACGAAAAATGTATAATATCCCAACAACTTCCTTAATGTGATTAATTATCTATCATAACTTAAAATTTATTGCCATAACTTTTTTACTTCCGTGTGTATTCAATCCAAGTATTTTCAAATAAAACCATATTCTCTACTAGAGAACTTTAGAAAAGTCATGTTATGATACAATTCGCATATTATTTCTACCTGTTTATTTTGCAATCAACCCACTACCATATACAAATTCAAATTTACAAAAAACAAGTATTGAACAATAGATAAATTTACACAAAAATATTTGCCATTCTGCTACACCAATCATATGATATTTATTGCAAGAAACGAATTATTTCCATATTCCGAACAATAAACACCAAACTTCCAGTTAAAAACATAATTATCAAACAAATACGTAGAATGCTCCAGAAAATACTCTGCTTTAACATACACCCCCCAACAGGGCTTATCTGTATACATATAAAGTATGCAACGAAATTTAAAAACCAATCATTTACAAAAACTTCTACTCTCTTACATTATCTAACACGCTTTCCCAATTATATGTTTTGCCGCGAAAAAGAACTGCTTTCTTTTTAAGAGGTAGCCTAAATTTTTTAGAATGACATTCTAAGATATGTACAATTTTAAAGGTATCGAAAAAATGAAGCACAAAAGATTCCGTAGTGATGGTTAGTTTTTTTTTTTTTTGATTTTTATGTTTTATTTTTTAGGACATAAAGCATCATCCAAGAACTTAATATCTATCTCAAAGCATAAAAAAAAATTCGAAAATTCCTTTCATAAAAAATCAAAATATGTTCAGAAACGAGAGGCCTCTGATAGTGATGAAAATTCACAGGGAAACTTTTCCGTTGAAATGATTTTAGCTTACAACCCTGATACTGTATGTTTTTCTTTAATCTTACATCTTGTTTACCGTATTTTAGAAGTTGTATCTCGTAAAGTGGGAAAAATACTGTTGGTCTGCAGTTACATGGGAACCATACGAGAACATCAAAGAATGTAAAGAGTTCCTCGAATACAACAGAGACAGGGATAAAGTACTAACAAAATTAAGGACCACAGAATACTTTCGTGACTTAAAACCATTTTTATACCCAAAAAACGAAGACCAATATATAAATATTTTTGGCGCTTTCAGTGTAGAGTTAGCCATCAGAAATTGTGATGAAGATCTCCCTCCTATTTATGTTGTAAATTGGGTTGACCATGAAATCCCTCCTGAATTTTCATACGTTCCAAGCATAATCATCAAACCTAAATTTGCTGAGGATATTAATATTAATAGCCAAGTTGAACCCTGTATAAATTGCATAGCTGAAAAGGAAACCGACTATTGTGAACAATATAAGGAACACTTTCTAAATAATCATATTAATTTTAATGTGAAAGAAGTAAGAATGTCATGTACTGAGAAGTGTAACTGTGCACGGACTCCTTGCCCAACAAGGGTTGCTGATAGTGGAAGGGTTAGAAAACTCATTATAGCAAAAACTGTAAATAAAGGATGGGGACTCTTTGCCGGTGATAACATAAAAGCTGGTGAATTTATTTGTGAATATGCAGGTGAATTGATTTCACGGAATCAGGCTGTTTCAAGGAAAAACGACTACATATTCGACATGGACTACATGTGTGGACATGAAAGTGATCACTCAGGAAATGCGAAATTTGCCATTGATGCTTACAAATATGGAAACGAGGGACGTTTCGCTAATCATTCCTGTAATCCAAATGCACGAGCAATAAGTATTTACTCTCAATTTAAGTGTGAAGATTATCATAAGATAGGATTTTTTGCCAAACAAAATATTCAATTTGGTGATGAGATAACTATTGATTATTTCGGTGCAGAGGTTGAAAACAACACAGACAGGTTTTCTATGGTTCCTTGTAATTGCGGTGCAGGAAACTGTAGGAAATATATTCCTATAATGAACAGTTTAACGAAGAAAAAGGTAAATGGAAGTCGAGATGATACTCCTGAAGTTGAACAAGTAACACTAAATAAACTTGGTGTAGTTGAATATAATGAAATGTTTGCACCGGAGAAATTCTACAAGAATCAAAAGTTAAGTAAATTATTAAGAAGAGATAGAGGAGAGAGCGTTTCTTCGAAGGACAAGGCAAACACAAGTTCCAGTGATAAGTCTTCTGAAAGAAGTTCATCTCATAACTCAGATAACGTAAAAGGACAAATAAATATAATGAACACATTGAAACATAAGTAATTATTTTATTTTCTTATTTTAATGAGATGTATTAGACATTTCTACTTATACTCTTTGTATTGTAATTAGTAATTCCTACCACAATTTCATTTGTACAATATAATAACTACTAATAAAATACTGCTTATTTTATCTCTTATCGATATTCCATGCTTGAATGTAGTTTGCAAATAAGTTACCAAAAAGAACATTCTCCGAGAATATCTCCACATTGTTTTCAGTTTTAGTAAACTTCAAAAGCAACAACTGTTTGTTTGCTACTGTCTCTGCAGAATAGTAACCATCTGTACCGAGAATTAATTTACAGTTACATTGATGATAAATGTCAAATGTTGTTAAACCACCCAAATTTTTCTGTATTTTATTATAATACATTCCAGTTAACTTTGAAGCTTCACTATCAAATTGTACTTTTGTCATCTCAATTGCTTCTATTTGTTCTCCCAATGGTGATGAAATTTGAACAATATACTCACTACTTTTAGATTCTCTTTCCCATAAACATTTCCACTTACTAACTTTAACTGTATCTTCAAAGTTTATACCTATATTTGCTTTGTGTACTGATTTCCCCAACATATCTACATATATAGGACCACTAGTAGTTTTCAAATCATCTAAAGGTATTAAACTGACTTTTGAATCATCAGTTGTATTTGAAAGAGATATTTCTAAGTCAATTGATACCATGGTGTTGGAGAAGAAGGAGGGACTACGAGTGAAATTAACTTTTATTGACAAGTCCCCTGTTTGAAGGGATGTCAATATTTCATAAGAATTATTGCTAGGTGCCATCGCACTTGCTCTTTTCCATCTGGATGTTATTATATCCATGGCTACAGAAGTGAAATCTAAATCTAGAAGAAGATCCATATTATTTGCAGCTGTATTAGTATTATTTTCTATCTTTTGATTATTTTGCAATTCACAATCATCTTCACTACCTCCTTCGTCGCTGTCCTCTTCAGATTCATCAGTCTCTTCTTCACTCTCTGATTCCTCTGATTCATCAGTTTGACTGTAATCTTCACTCTCCTCCTCACTTTCGCTTTCATCTTCATCACTGTCATCTTCACAAATATCAGAATATATTCCGTTACTTGAATTATTAATAGTCTCATCTTTCATTTGTATATTTTGTGGAATGATCGCTTCTAGACCTGTTCTCACAGATGGATCAGGTTGAACTTCACAAAAATCTGGTAAATCCCTATAATTCAAACATTTTTGATTTAATAAGTGCGATAATGTTCCTAGTTGATAAAATTCTCTATCCTTAAACTGTGATTGTGATATTGGTGCTGGTTTTTCACTTAGTAATAAAGTTATATTCAACTTATTAGGTCTTAAGATTAAGTTTCTAATAAATCTACACCTATCACGGACATCATAACTTTTATCATATCTCGCTAACTGTAATACGTACTGTACCAGTAATTCACTCTTTTCTCTTTCCAAAACCCATAACTTAACAGCAAGATTTAATGTCTGAAGTTTCACAATCTCTGCTTCAGATGAGAATGTCTTTGCTACAATTCTCAAAAGGTCAATTGAATAACCTCTTACTTGATTGATATGTGTTGATACTAACCAAATGACACAAGATCTTGCTGATGGTGCTTTTATTGAGTGGATAAGTCTTAGTAATCTTAACAACAAAGATAAAGGTGCTTTTTGATGTAAAAGTTTTTTTAAAACTACAACTACAGATGAGACTAACTCTTCATTTGAATTAGCGATAAGTGAAACTAATCCTGTAAGGCATATCTCTGCAACAGTTCCTACCTGGAGTGCACAATGACCGATTGCTTCGATAGCTGGTCCTGCCAAATCATTCATCTTCACATATGTTTGAAGTTCCTTTAATACAATTTGTACATTTGCTTCCGTAGCAAGAGATTTAAGAATTTGTAATTTTAATAACTTAACATTCATAGAATCTCCATTCCTTACAAAAAACGATTTCAAATACGGTTCAAATATATTCTAAAAAAACAAAAAATTAATTACTGAATAACAAAATAAAAAGCACTAAGCAAAAATAATCAAATCACATTTGGTATAATTACAAAAAGTTTACAACATGAAATGATTATTTACTTTGCTGATAGCGAAAATTTCTTTTAGTACCGAATTAGAGTCAGATGCCGCACATATCGTTGCTATATTAACAAGGACAACATATTGCACCTCCCTTGGTCCACTTAATAATCTAACTAAGGCTTTTGATACAATTGATAATTGTTGTGGGGGTGCTACATGGTAAAATAATTGGGCTACCGCCATTACAACAGAACAATTTCTATTTTGTAAGAGGGGTTTTGCTGATTGGAAGGAGCAAGAAATGATCTGGATCAAGTGGATTATCACTTTTAGGGGCAACAAATTGTGATCTCGCATATCTTGTTAACAATCCAATCATAATAACTTGACCCCATTCATCAACATCAACAAAGAGCTCTACAAAGATTCCTATAATGTTTATGAAGTATTTGTAACTGATCTGGACAAGTTTCTTCAAAAGCATAAACCGCAGATCCAAGTACCAATGTCCTTTTATCTCCCAATAAATAATCAATACACTCAATAAGCTGAGGTTGTAATTCAGGTTCTAGGGAAAATAATTTTGGTATTGCATGAGCAGCCACCTTCCTGACATAGGCACTCATATCACGTACTGCTTCTTTTATTGCAAGCATCATTACTGGAGCTATCATAGAAACTCTGATACTTGAGAGTACTCTTAAGGCACTTGCTCTTATCAATTGATTATGATCTTTTAGGCCTCTTTGGAATGTACTGATAGATAGTAATGCTAATTCTTGTTGTTCCTCGGCATATCTTACCAGATAAACGTAAACGAGTTTTTTTAACTCCAGATTTTTGGCAGCTACATTTTTAACGACTGCTGGAAATAATTCTGAACAATCTTTTCCTTTTGCAACCATCTAAAAATTTTTATTTTAAATAAAACATCTTAGTATTATTATCAAGCTCAGTAGGTGCATTCTCGGTCATTACAATAATTAAGAAAACCTCTTCTTAATGATATTGTAATGAAGCCTTCGTCCACATCTAAACGAATTTCAGGACCCCTGCACAAATCATCATAGCTTATAATGGCATTTGAACTGTCCTAAGTAAGAAGGATAATTCTAATAAACTCCACTTTACATTGACCGTAATGGCACAACAAACAACAACTTACACTAATTACTCTTTTCATTGCATCCATTTTTAGGTTTTCTTTATTACTATCAAGCATTTCTCGTAAATCAGCAAATCTTCTATAAATGATAAAAAGATATATCAATAACTTCCAAAACTTACGTCTTATTATCAATCATAATTCCTCCCTCAGAATATTCAATCTCTGGGGTCGTTAATCCTTCAGCATATGCCATCCGCATTATTTGAACTGCAAGCATAATTTTTTGTTAAAGTGAAACACTTTTTTTTTTTAAAAGAAGAGCAACTATTCGATAATTACTTTTCAAAAACTACGTCAATATTATGTTTTATGTGTAAATAAACTTATCACAGTACAATGTCAAGAAAAAATATGTGTATATGTAAAAAAATAAATAAATGACAGGTTAGATTAAATTTTGATAGGAATTATTTTATAATTGTATATTTGTTGTTTTAGGTGAACTAAGATTAATCATTGAAACAACTACAAAAGATAGGAATGTTTAGATGATTGCAGGTAAGAGTTATCTAAAATGTCAATCCATTTTTAGTGATGAATTGATCGTAAATTTGATAATCAAAAGAGTTATTTTGTAAATAAAACTGAAATGTAGTTGTAAATATAATGACCATTACCACCATGGGGTAATATATTGCGGTCGATAATTTTAAAAGCTTTACATTTGTAAGTAAACGCTTGTGCATTTGGGATGCCGTGTTTGTTAATGCCTTTTATAGTTTATTATAGTCTCTATGCTTATTTATCCATATGTTATTATTTGTACTTTGAGATATAATATACTGTTTAATAGTTATTTTAAATTTATAACAAGTCATATTTCGACACAATAACAATCAATGAAAATATGTTATTTGCACATACATGATAAGATACAATACCATGAAATGTTTAACTACACCAAAAAAATATAAAATTTTATTCAATAACTTAACCATTCACATGTAAATCAACTAAAACATCTTTTTCATATGAATCCTTTTAAATGTATTAATAAAAATGTATCTTGAAAAAATCATGTATAAATATCTAAACCAAACTAACTGTGTTTTGTGTTCCCGCATCGCTGAATAAGCTGACAGCACATTTGAAAAATTAGATATGTAAATATAACGTGATCGAAAACGTGAAATAATTAAATCACAGAATGAGATGTATTTTCTTAAGATTGAAACACTTTCAAGGACAAATACTTCAACATCTCTTGGGAGGAAGCCATTACTGTAGAGGTATTGTATTGAATTGAAGCATCCTATGTGGTTATTATGCCCTGAGACTCCGTATTCATCGAAAGTCAATACGATGTTGATATCAAGTTTTTCTACATGATTCAAAATGTGTTTTGATAGCTTTTCTTTCTCCCATTTCTTAGGACCGTCTTTGTAGTTTGTCAAATCCATTACCAAAACATTTCCTTGTTTAACACCTAACTTCTTCACTGCATTGACAAGCTCTTTTTTTCTTTCTCTCCCCTGTCCATAAAAATCACCGCTAGTAACACATAAAATATATACTTCATTATTGGTACTAACAAGGTCTCTAATAGTTGGTGAAAAAAACATTGTCTCATCATCAGGATGCGCAGTAACAATCAAAATCCGTGATTCATTATTAACTTTGATACGTCGATTTCCCGAGATTGCAAAATAAATTGATAATACGAATAAAAATAGATACAATACAGCAACTAATATAATCATAATAATAAAAATGATATTAAAAAATCAACAATAATAAAACAATTTGTTATACTAAGTCTAATATTTAAAAAAATTAATGTAGATGGTGACGTGCTAGTATATAAAATACAAAAAAATCAGTAAATTCTCATCTAATTTTCTTTTTTCGAAGACACGTCCTCAATGAGCTCCGTTAGAGTATTGTACTTCTTCAAATTTGGGTCTGCGTTAGAAATTTTTAGTGAATCACCAAACAATTCTTTCATTCTAGAACCAAATTGCTTCGGTGTATTTACATTTAAAGCTATAGAAGACACCCAATAAAACTAGAGTAAAACCGGAAAAAGTCAATATCGTTGCTGTAGCTAGTGCTTTCGTTGCAAATCCTGCTCCTGAGATGATTTTTACACGTGTCAGTTCTTCTGGTGGTACGTCTTTAGTGTATTTCAGAGCTGATTTTATACCAAAACCAAAGGTTATCGCTGCAGTGAACCCTGACACTAAAAAGATTATAAAATATAAAAAATTATAAAATATTAAGAGGCGAATCGGATAAAAGAAAATATTAGAAAATTATTCAAAAAAATAAAAATTGTTATGCTAATTACTAAAAAAAATATTATCATATTTAAAGTTATAACTTCCTCAAACTTACACAACTTTATTAAATTAGGGGAAATAACAAAATCAGAGCATCGCTTTTCTAAATTCTGTACTAAGACTGTTGTCCTTTTATTTGAAGCATCAGCCGCCATTATATGACATGAAAGATTACGAATTCTTTAAATGACAGCCTGAAAATTAATATGATGATAAGAGTTAAGTAACATATAATATAAAAATTTATACAAAGATCAATGTGTCGTTGATGAGATATGAATAGTAAAATGAAATAGTTATATAATTTTTGAAGAAAAATTATTATATAGTTTAAAGTATTAAATTTTCTTCGTTACTTATCATTATTACAATGTCAAGTTTTTTCTTAAACAGATATGGTAGTGATAATTGGGAAAAAGAGTATTGGAATTAAGGAGTAACAACAATCACTCATTCACTCATAGTTGAGTTTACAATTTATTTTATTGTCTCTAATTGTTATTTTTTTATCGGTATTTGATTTATTTTTATTTATTACTAACAATATCTTAATTTAATAATGGTTGAAGAGAATAGATCGTTTGATTTGTCGAAAGTAACAAAAAATTTTTCAGAATGTTTGAAGGATGAGACAGATGTCTTTTTACAACAGTATTTAGATGCCTATAAAGAGTTGAACAAGTAAGTCACAATATACTTGTATCTAACAATAATGATTCTTACATATAAAGGGTATTTCATATGCTAGGTAAAATATTTGGATTTGTAGAATCAGACGTGGTTAGTAAATTGACCATCTTATCTACATGCCTGGAAAAAAATCCTGAAACCTATGGTGCGGTTATGGCGATGATTCAGTATGAATGTGTCGGCAAACCTAAACCACTAGATCGTGGAAGCAGAACGTTACTTCGTCTGCATAGGGCTTTAAATTTTATAATTGTTTTTATTAGTGGTTTAATGGAAAGCCATCGTTTAGGAATTCCAATTTATGAAACAGTTAAAAAGGTCTACGATGAAACACTAGCCAATTTCCATGGATTTATAATAAGAAAGAGTGTAGGATTGGCTGTATATACTCTTCCTGATAGAGAACAAATATTAAGGAAGTTTTTCAACATTCCAGAGGATGAAGAGATACCTACAGAAAAAATAAAGAAAGCGGCTGAGGAATTCCATGTCGCAGCCTCTAACGTATATAGTAGAGTTCAAGTTGTCTATGAAACAGAGAATCTTCTTGACTTACCTTAACTATTATTAAATTTTATTTATTTATTTTTTTAAAATATTATATTTTCCAATAAATACACATGTTCAACTTATTGTTTATTGTATATACTAAGTAGGGAAAAAATAGTACTTTTAAATATTACAAATATCATTAGTAGGAACAATGCGTAAAGAAGGATTTAAATTCATCAAAAGATTAAAAAATCTAGTTATGATATTAAAAAATACCTTAAATTTTTCTTATTTACTTACTGAGGCTACATATATTAATTTACCTGTAGAAAATACAAAACAAACTACTGATAACAGTAAATTTTTCAATACATAAATTGAAGAATGTGCTCAAACTTTAAAAACTTAGTAAAGTATCTATCTTAAAAGCAGCAATTTAAGAATACAAATTGAACTAAATCATTTTCTTACTATTAATTACAAAGTTAAAGAGTAAAAAGGTGAACTTCTTATTTAAATTCTTAAAAATTTGCAAATGAATACATTATAAAAGTTTGAAGAAAGTGTTAATGCTAATCTTGATAACAATAATTTAATAAGAAATAAATTTTTTTAATAAAAAAAATAGCGAAGTAAATTTATAGAATAGAATTATTTGAATACAATCTTACAATGATGAATTTCTAATAACCTTCCATTAAAAATTTTAAATTATTTATCCTTCTCTAGTAACGATCATCTGTTTGACCATTGGAGAAATGTCTCACGTATTTAATTTTATATATTTTAATTGTTAATATTCCCTAGTCATGGTTTTGTATTCAGATGGAGAGTTTGTGGAAGAATCTTGTATAGGAGCTAAATTGGGAGATTATCCAATTATCATAGATGATATCAAAAGGTACTTTCTTATACTCCTAATTTAAAACATTATTTCAAATTTTTAGGTACGCATATGTTATTAGTGGGAAAGATGTGCTTATTTTTGAAACAACAAAAGGGAAAAGAGTCAAGATACTACATCATGATGCTCTCGTAAAAGGGTTAACATTGACTCACCATAAATTAAACAGTTTTCTCGAGACAGGTGAAAGAGTTGCATGGAATTTGTCTGATTATTCCATTGAAAATATACATCAATTTCCAGTTAATAATATTGGTTGGATTTACAAACTTGAAAGCAATACTATAATATTAGAGGTCAATAAAAAAGGTGAACACAATTTGTATTTAATTGAGGGAGACAATGAGGATGAACTCCAGAAGTTAGTTACACTTCCAAGTACTATTTCGAATCCTGATAGTATAGCAGTTAGTAATGAGTATGCTGTCTATACCATTAAGAATCAATTATTTCTCGTTCCATATGAGGATTCAAAGATTTCACCATCTTCAATAGACATTACGTTAATTTTTGGAGATGCATTAAATTCAGAACGCCTTAAATTTTCAAAAGTAAAAATCGTCTCAGACTGCCTTTTTGCTGCACACACTATTGGAAGAATATACGTGTGGAGGAATCTAAGTACCATAGGATTACAAAAATCAAATAAACATTTCTTCCATGCAGCCGATAATGATATATGTTTTGATGTTTCAGAGGGATGTAATGTATATATTGGCACATCACATTGTGCTCTTGCTAGGTGGAATTTAATCAATGATGGAGGTGGTCGTTGGCAATCTAAGGAGATGATTTCAAACTTTGAGTCACCTGTCCATAATGTTTCTCTTTCATTGTCATCAAGAATCTGTTGTGTGGTGCTTGAAGACAATTCTATAATATTTGTAAAAACAGACTCAATGACTATATTGTGTAAAGGAAAAACTCTCCTACAATCTTCTTATTACCCAATAAATAAAATCCAAGTAGATCCACTAAACCCAGATTTAATTATATCAGATACGCGTCATGGTTCGATTCAATGGATGAATTTAGTTAAATGGCAGACAATCAAGACTGCTGATATTGTTATGGAGAATGCTAGTGCCAGAAAAAATTATTGTAGTGATTTTGAGACTGTCCGATCATATGTATATCTTTTCATAGCTACTCCAGCTTTTATTGTTACATGTGAAAAGAGGACTTGTGATTTGAAAGAAGTATATGTGAAGTTCTGGAGAAGAAAAACGAAAGGGAACAATAATTTATTATTAGAGTTAGAAGATATTATTTGTGTTAATGAGGATATAACACATTTGACAGGTGATTTGGAAGATATGCCATATACTACGACATTGGAAAGTAAAGGTCTTGGTTATCAGGAAGCTCATTGCGATGCAGAATTTCTGACTGTTGATAAGAAAGGATTTATAAATGTATGGAAGGGAGATCTTCATAGATTTGGAAAATGGAGACAAGATGTTCAAAGAAATGGACAATGGCAGAAGACAAAGATTATTGATATTTCTTCTATTAGGAAAAAGTTATTTGTCTCTATTCATAAGTCAGATAACCAATCTACAAACTTCTTGTTATGGTCAACGGAGGATATGAATATTTTACACATAAACAACACTATATCTGATTTAACAACTGTAAGATGGGCTCCAAAAGAGCATCAGGAGATGTTGCTTGTTGGATCTAATAACTACATTGGCTGCTTCAATGTTGAGTCATTTAGTTACAATTGGTTAATTAAACATTCTGGTTTATCACTTTATAGTGATCCATTTTATGCTTTTGTGTACAATGAAAATGAAGTGACATTCTTTGATGTAATGAAAGGGAAATGAATTAAAAAGTGTGTCCTTTACGAGTTCTCAATTTGAGGTAGTGACTACAACACACAATAATGCAACATGCCTTACCGGATTGTCAAATGATGGATTTACACTCTTGAAGAATTCTAATATTGTTGAGACAAATGAAGAGGATGCAAGAATCGAGGCACCGAAGACGGCTTTCTCAAAACTCATTGAAATTAATCGTAAACATACTAAAGAAGGTCAAAATGATGTAGTATTATTTGATAACGTTAGGAAAGCTAAGAAAATTCTTGAAGGACCAGCATTTGCTCTTGCTCCCATATCACAATTGGCTCCGCTTTTTGTCAAATCCTGTTTGATCAAAAAGATAAAGTAAACTAACTTTACTATATATATTACAATTTATTTTTAAGTTTATTGTTATTGTTTGATATTTTTTGTTAGAATTAAATTAATAAAGTTAGATTTTTAATATTTTAGTTTGTTTTGGAGATTCTACATCTACAATTACAGAATTGATTTACATTTTTTAGAGAATTGAAATTTGATATAACTATTGCTATTTTCTTAATTGTTCCTGCTTTGATTGCATTTATTAACCCACATAAGGTATACTTTATATAAATTAATATTTAAAAAGTGTACCTCGAAGTCATGTTATAAATAACAGTTATAACAAACAAGTACCTAATTAATGTGAAATTTGATGTAGACATATTTGTTAATAATATTATATATTTCTTTACTGGTACGATAAAAATTTTTAAAATTTTAAATTTCAATAAAGTGTTGTAAGATCTTTCTTAACATGTAAAAATAAAGATCACTAAAGATTAACAACCGCCTTACACTTACAGTTAATCTTACCATTTAGTATGAACTTTTATCTTCTAAAACAATACTGGGAACGTACCAAAAATAGAGTTAATCCAATTCCAATAAATATGTTCTCTATTATACTTTACCAAAACGGGACTAAATGAAGGATTAAAGAAACTGATGTCAAGTTCTTTCGAAGTTGCACTATTTTTCACTGTGAGAAAAAAGAAAAAATAATAGCACAGGTGTCTATATAAACGAACATTTATTATTGGTAATTCATTTTGAACATCTGAAATTTTAACTAATTTTATTTTCCTTTTAGACAACGTTTACTTCTATTATATTACTACTGATTAATAAAAGATTCTGTTGGTATTATTAAGTAAATATTTTTTACATAATGGTAAGTTTTAAAATCATTTTTTTTCCATTAATAATTACCTGTAGGGTAGAAATCTAAGAACGTCCCATGAAGAGAAAATTGAACTGGAGAAGTCTATGTATAAAAATGGAGTTAATAAGATAAGGAAGATAATGAAGAAGAAGTTAAAAGATGATAAATTTATAACTCCATGTGGCACAGGTATTTCTAAACGCAAAATTACTGCTGTTGATGCTGTAAAAGGAATGTCTAAATATATCACAAGAGGAGTATGTAGAACTCGACAAAATGATTCATAAACTCATTGCCAATTCAAAGCCTGTGACTCCAATTGATGATAACTGTGAAAGTTGTACGAAAAAAATGTTAGATATGAGAAAATCTTCTGTAGAAAGATCATTGCTTGGTCATTGTTTGAATAACGATTTGGTTCTCTATGCGCCACCGGAATTAACTAAGGACGAGAAACTTTCTATCGATGAAAAAGACAGACTTTTTTACGTTGCTGTTGATCCAGTATTTGGAAAAAAGTTAAAACCACATCAAATGGAAGGAGTCAAATTCATGTACGATTGTGTAACTGGATCAAAAATTGAAAATAATTATGGTTGTATTTTGGCAGACGAAATGGGTCTAGGCAAAACGTTGCAGTGTATAACTTTGGTATGGACACTTCTAAGACAAAGTCTTCATGGAACGTCTACAATTGATAAGGCTGTTATTGTCTGCCCAAGCAATTTAGCTGGTCATTGGGAGGAGGAATTCACAAAATGGCTTGGTGATAATGTTAGTCTTATGGTAATTGGTTCACAGGAGAGAAAAGAAATTGGAAATAATTTAACCAATTTTGTGAATGATAGAAACTTTTACTCCTCTGTAGCGGTTGTCATCATATCATATGAAACGTTGAGAATGTATACCGATATTTTAAATAAAGGTGAAATAGGAATTGTTATTTGTGACGAAGGACATCGCTTGAAGAACAGTGGAATATTAATTTATAAAAGTTTAATGAGTCTAAAATGTTCAAAGAAAATAATTGTTTCCAACACTCCGATTCAAAACGACTTATTAGAATGGTACAATTTAATAGATTTCGTAAATCCTGGTTTACTTGGGCCTATTAAAGAATTTAAAATAAAATTCAAAAAACCTATTGTTGAAGGAATTCGCTCATCATCTACCGAAGAACAACAAAAGCTGGGTCAGGAGAAACTTCAGGAATTTTGGAAATTGGTCAACCCTTGCGTTATTAAAAGACCCTCCACTTTGCTTAATAATTATATGCCTGTGAAATATGAATTCATCGTTTTCTGTAGTCTCACTATACTACAAGAAAACTTGTATAAACAATTAACCAATAAACCTGTCGCTAAAATGAAAAATAGAGGCGATATATTGCAAAGTTTAATCAACCTTTGTAATCATCCTCAACTAATTTATGATCATGTTATGAAAAAAAAATCTGGATATAGGAACTGCCGATTTCCTCCTCTTTTTAAGGAATTAGATTTTGATCCAGGATGGTCTAACAAAATGTTAGTTTTGGACTACTTTCTCATATCTATTAAAAAGGAGACCAACGATAAAATCGTCATTGTGTCAAATTACCGGGAAACATTAAATCTACTTGCCAAATTATGCAGAGGAAGGAATTATAAATATTTTCACCTTGATCATTCCATCCCTGTCAATCAACGTGATAAAATTGTTAAAGAGTTTAACAATCCGGAAAGTAAAATATTTATATTCTTATTGTCTTCAAAAGCTGGGAGATGTGGAATGAACTTGATTGGTGCAAATAGACTGATTATGTTTGATCCAGATTGGAATCCAGCTAACGATGAGCAAGCAATGTCCAGAATATGGAGAGAAGGACAAACAAAACCATGTTTTATTTATCGTTTCTTTGGGACTGGCACGATTGAAGAGAAAATTTTTCAAAAGCAAATAAAAAAGAAAGCTCTCAGTTCATGTTTTGTCGGTGAACAGACAAAATTAGGAAGGTATTTTGGAAAAAGAAAATATAATTTACTATTTGAGTTGAAGACAGGTACAAATAGTGAAACGCACGACAAGTTAGAATGTAAAAGATGTGTTAATGGAAAGGAGGTTGAAAATCCTCCAGATGATGCAAATACGAAATCTGATCTCTCTATGTGGCATCACATAACAAAGGAGAATATTTCGAAGATACCGGATAATATTTTTAGAGGTGTCCTCTCAATTTCCGACATACCTGTATCCTCCATATTTTATCAAAAATCGCATAATAAAGAAATTTAGGAGGATCCTGGTTTCTAAAAAAAGAGATCATTCAGACACAGTAATTAAAATGTTATATATACATTTAATTTTTTATTGTTTTTATTATTTTTATTATATTATTAATAAACTTTTCCTAATATTGTATTAATAAATTTTGAAACAAAAGCATATAATCCTTAAATATTATGAGAATTGCTGTCCAACTTTTCTACGAATGCTTTGAATTGAAACACAAACTGAAAAGACTTCTATCATCGTACAGATCAATTTATTAAAAAGTTTCTTCATCCTAAAATGCAAACGTACGTGCGGCATAACAGAATTAATTTATGTTTTTTAAGCAATTAAAATTTTGAAATTGGCTTCATTATTTTATTAACTATTTCTAGTTCGATCGTATTTACCAACCTATATTGAGGCATATATCATATAAATTAAAATTTAAAAATGTACTTGCAAAATAACGTTACAAATGATTGTTATAACAAATAAATATTTAAGTATAGTAAAGTAATGAAGTATCTAAATTTTTATCACCTTTAGGCGTAACTAAGCAAGTTGTTAAAATAGTTTCAGATACTTTGACAATATTTGTCAAGTCAACTTTTTTGTATCTTCCAACAATTATAGTTCTAAAAGTGATAAATTGTTTTAAATCCACATTATCAATACATCTTGTTTTAAGAACAACATTCGCAGCAGTAGCAAGTATGTTGTCACTTCTTCTCTGTGCAAAGGCTCAAGTTTTACTAGATCTGAAACATTAATGCCAACATCAAAGTGCATCTTAGCTTCTTAAAGACTGAAATCTTAACAAGTTGTCTTGATATTCTTAACATTACCAGGCACAGCTCCACTAGCTCTTGTACAATTCAAAGTGTATCCTTTAACAAAAACTGATTACGATGCAGATTGTCCAAGATTAATTGAAACATTGACAATATTTATTGGATATAAAGTCTTTCCAGAATTACCGTTAGCTTTCAACAAGCTCAGCTACCACGACAATCATCTTTCAGAAGAAATTGTTATTGATATCAACATTTTTTGAAGTAATAGAAGTTAAGGCAATATTCATTTTGTTTTGCTCAGCTAATTTACTGGTTTCAACACAAAGTTTGTTCTCAATGCATTTTACAGATTCTTTCCAACCCAATTTAAATCCATTTATGATTGTAGTTGGGTAAATTCTTGCTTGTTAAGTTCTTTGACAGATTTTAATAATTCAGTTTATAAAATAATAACTGCTGTTGTACCATAACCAATCTCAAGATCTTGGAGTTGAGTAAATTTAACATGAATTTTAGCAGTTGAATGTTCAACATCTATTGTAGTTTCAAAAATGTTGCTTCATCATTTGTAACGGTAACATTACCAACAGAATCTATGAGCATCTTATCAAGCTCATATAGTTCAAATGATAATTTTACTGTGTTGATAATAAAATACAAGCCATAAATTAAAAAAAATATTTAAGAATAAAATTTCCCATTTTGTGATCTAATAGAATCTCCGCTATTTTTTTGTCCAATAATTTATAATATTTGACCAAGAAGTTTTAAAACTGAAAATAACCAAATTTTTTAGTAATTATTTTGAAATAAAGATAAGTAAAACAAATAAAATTTTATAGAAAATTCTTTCTAATCATTATCAATAAATTTAACCAATTCATTGTTAATAGGATACACAATTTACAATGATACTGGGAGGAGAGAAAAGTACAGTTAACCCCGTCTTTGTAGATTATGTTCTCTGAAATATTTCACCAAAATAAAGGCGAAGTGAACAATAAAATAATTTGCACGAACATTCTTTTTTGGTGTACTGATAGTAGGAGAAAAAAATGATGGCAAAACTGTCTATATAAATGAACTTTCATCATCGTTAATTCATTTTATCATTTGTTCTCAATCATTTATTTAAAACTATTCAGACATTAACTAATTTTGATTATTATTTCATTTCAGGCTCCATTAGCTGCATTATTAACGCTACACTCGTATTTACCAAAAATTAGAACTTTAATTGTGGATAGTGAAGACGAACTACCCAATGAATCTCTCAAACGTATATTAAAGGAAAAACCCTCTAATATAATAACATTTATCTTTGAAGACAACGTCTGTTACTCTGCCTCATTATCATTTTAACATTCCTATTGTTTCGGGGATTATTATTATTTGTTCGATGGTGACGTCATTCTTGCTTCAGAAAAAATCTTTAGAAAAAAGGTTGAATGAATTATAAGTACTTAAACGTCTCCGAAGAAACTGTCGCTAAGTATTTTTTGTCCAAAGCCAATATGACAAAGTAATACGTGATCTTTTGATTCGTTTCCAACGCCCTAGAAGCTCACTATATTATTGAAGTGCGATCTGATTAGACTTTGTTCAAAACAATTTTAGTTTAAGGACCTCTTACTTTTAATGTTTCTGGTTTGAAATTTTTTTAAAAATATTTTCTAATGTATGATTGTATATTATGTATTTAATGTATTTATTGTATATTATGTATATTTATTTATTGTATATATGTACATTAATTATTTATTGTATATATGTATTTAATTATTTATTGTATATATGTATTTAGTCATTTTTGTATGTATTTATTTAGTTTTTTTGTTGTATATATGTATAAATAAAGTATTTTAACAATATACAAAATAAAAAAATTTTTAAGGTCAAAATCAGTCCATCTGTAGTTTTTAAGTGTTGGTTGAACGTTGGTAAATAAATTAATTTGTTTTTTCCACTTTTGTAACTGATATTGGTATCAGGGAGGCTTAGAGTAAGAAATGTGTTTTAATGTTAGTAGAATCAGGAAAAGATTCATGCGAGTCTCTTACAATTTCATTATCATCGTTTCAACCTAATTTTTTGTCTCACTTTTGGATATAAGATTAGAAAACTATATATATAAAAAATCAACTATCTTAAAAAAAATATACTTTTTTGCATCAATTTAAATTGGGTTGAAGAACATAATACAAATGATGTCTAAATACATAGAAAAAACAGTGAAATATCTATTAATTCATACTAATATTTTTTTTATCCATTTATATATAATTGGGAAATCACCAAAACATTCACTTTTAACTACATTTGAAACTATAATCTTTTAAAATTCTATATCGATAATTAATGGTCGGAATGTTCTATTGTTTTCACCAACCATCGGACCGTATTTTATCCTTCTACTAAATACTAAAGTTTTTCCATGCAATTTATAAATCTTCGCACAGATTTTTTTATCCTATCAACATGTTTTTTTACTACATCAATTTGTTTGGTAAACCATGAACGGTTGTTAAAAAGTTAATGAGTGTATGTTTTCACCATAAATTATTTCATCATGAACATCTAGTTATCATAAACAATAAATTTAAGAAAGATAGAATTTTACCATATTTTTAAAATATGGGTAGAATTTAGATATATACATCAAATTGTGAATTTATACACTTAAGAAACTCTAACATTGTTGAAAAAAGTGTAGAAGAAGCAGAACCGAGGCACCGAAGACGGCTTTCTTAATGCTCAATGAAATTAGTCGTAAACATGTTAAAGAAGATCATAATGACATAATGTAATTTGATAATGTTATGAAAGCTAAAAAATTCTTGAAGGATCAACATTCATTCTTGTCCCCATCTCACAATTAGTCCCACTTTTTGTTAAATCTTGTTTAATTAAAATGTTATAAGTAAACTAATTTTAGTAAATATGTTTCAATTTATTTTTACGCTTTACTATTTGATATTTTTGTTGAAATTAAAAAATAAAGCTAGATTTCTGATCTTTCAACTTCTTTTGATTTTGGAAACCGTACCTTTATCACTACAGAGTTGATTTGCATTTTCTAAGGAATTGAAATTTTATAAAGGTTTCGTTATTTTCTTAATTGTTTTTGATTTTATTGCATTTATTAACCTATATGAGATGTATTCTACATAAATTATAATTTAAAAAGTGCATTTTAAAGTAATATGAAAACATATCGCTAACAATCTTAAATATTTTGTTCACTTGTATGATAAGAATTTTTAAAAATTTTCACCTTAGTGTTATATTGTAAAATTTTTTAACATGCAAAAATAAAAAACATTTAAGATTAATTAACTAATGATTTCCATTAATAATCTAACCAATCAATATGAACTTTCATCTTTTACGATAATACTCTTTGCATACACATATTAAAGGTAACTAAATTTCATTAGATATATTTTCTTGTAAATTTTACTAAAAGATGGTCAAATAATTGATAAAAGAATTGGCGTAAAATATTTTTATATTGTACTTTTTCCGTTATGAGAAAAACGATGATAAAATTGTCTATATAAACGAACATTTGTTGTTGACCATTCATTTAAAACATCCAGGACGTTATCTAATTTTAATGTATTTTCAGACATCGTTATTTATTATCGCACTATTCTTGCTAAAAAAATCGTACCAGTGTTGATATCTTGTAATATTTACTTATATTTTACTGAATATTTATTACATTATGGTAAGATTTTAAAACATAATTTCATTAATAATTCTTTCTAGAGTGGGAATCGGAGACCGTTTCAAGAAGAATTACCTACACATCTAATGTCTTTTTATGAAAAGAAATTTAATGAGAAAATAAAGGGATTGAAAAGGAAGGTGGAAAATGATCAATTGATAACATGTGATGATGAAATCCTTCACAAACGTAGCTTTACCGATATTAATAGTATTAGGGAACGTATAAATAAGTTAGGAGAAGAAATCAATAGAAGTATGCAAGAATTTATCAATAAGTCGAAATCTTTCATCACACCAAATGGTGATTGCGGTGGTCATCTTCAAAAGACATTAGATATGAAAAAACCTCCCGAAGAAAATTTATTGCCTGCCCCTTGTTTGAATAACAATTCGATTACTTATACGCCATCAGAATTAACTGAGGAAGAGAAACTTTCAAACGATGAAAAAGACAGATTTTTTTACGCTTCTATTGATCCATTGCTTGGAAACATATTAAGACTACACCAAATGGAAGGAGTCAAATTCATGTACGACTGTATAACTGGATCAAAAATTGAAAATAATTATGGTTGTATTTTGGCAGATGAAATGGGTCTAGGCAAAACATTACAGTGTATAACTTTGGTATGGACACTTCTAAGACAAAGTCTTCATGGAACGTCTATAATTGATAAGGCTGTTATTGTCTGCCCAAGCAATTTAGTTGGTCATTGGGAGGAGGAATTTACAAAATGGCTTGGTGATAATGTTAGTCTTATGGTAATTGGTTCACAGGAGCGAAAAGAAATTGGAAATAATTTAACCAATTTTATGAGTAACAAGGATATACCTATACTAGTTATATCTTATGAGGATTTAAGAATGCATATCAATATTTTAAGGCAAAATGAAATCGGAATGGCCATCTTTGATGAAGGACACCATTTAAGCAACTATAAAGGAACAGTCTACAAAGCTGTTTCGAGAATAAAATGTTCAAAGAGAATTATCGTTACAAGTACTCCGATTAAAAATGATCTACTTGAATATTATAATTTAGTAAATTTTGTCAATCCAGGTTTACTTGGATCTAATGCTGAATTTAAAAAGGATTTTAAAGAACCTATTGTAAAAGGAAAACAGTTATCGTCAAATGAGGAACAACAAAAAGCTGGGTCAGGAGAAACTTCAGGAATTTTGGAAATTGGTCAATCCTTGCGTTATTAAAAGACCCTACACTTTGCTTACTAATTATTTACCTGTGAAATACGAATTCATCGTTTTCTGTAGCCTCACTATACTACAAGAAAACTTGTATAAACAATTAATCAATAAAACCGTCGCTAAAATGAAAAATAAAAACGATATCTTGCAAAATTTAGTTGAACTTTGCAATCATCCTCAACTAATTTATAATCATGTTATGAAAAAAGAATTTGGATTTGAGAATTGCCGATTTCCTCCTCTTTTCAAGGAACTAGGTTTTGATCCAGGATGGTCTAACAAAATGTTGGTTTTAGACTATCTTTTCATGTCTATTAAAAAAGAGACCAACGATAAAATCGTTGTTGTGTCAAATTACAGTAAAACATTAGATTTACTTGTCAAATTATGTACAGGCAGAAAATATAATTACGTTTATCTTGATCATTCCACCTCCATGAAACAGCCTAGTGAAATTTTGAAGGAGTTTAATGACCCAAAAAGCGAAATATTTATACTCCTATTGTCTTCAAATGCTGGATGTGGAATGAATTTATATGGGGCCAACAGACTAGTAATGTTTGATCCAGATTGGAATCCAGCTAACGATGAGCAAGCAATGTCCAGAATATGGAGAGATGGACAAACAAAACCATGCTTTATTTATCGTTTCTTTGGGACTGGCACAATTGAAGAGAAAATTTTTCAAAAGCAAATAAAAAATAAAGCTCTCAGTTCATGTGTTGTCGGTGAACAGACAAAAGTAGGAAGGTATTTTGGAAAAAGAAAATATAATTCACTATTTGAGTTGAAGACAGGTACAAATAGTGAGACACACGACAAGTTAGAGTGTAAAAGATGTGTTAATGGAAAGGAGGTTGAAAATCCTCCAGATGATGCAAATACAAAATCTGATCTCTCAATGTGGCATCACATAACAAAGGAGAATATTTCGAAGATACCGGATAATATCTTTAGAAGTGTCCTCTCAATTTCCGACATACCTGTATCCTCCATATTTTATCAAAAATCGCATAATAAAGAAGTTTAGGAGGATCCTGGTTTCTAAAAAAAAAAATCATTCAGACACAGTAATTAAAATGTTATATTTACATTTAATTTTTTTTTATTGTTTTTATTATTTTTATTATATTATTAATAAACTTTTCCTAATATTGTATTAATAAATTTTGAAAAAATGCACATAATCCTTAAATATTTAGAGAATTGCTGTCCAACTTTTCTACGAAGGCTTTGAAATGAAACACAAACTGAAAAGACTTTTATCATCGTACAGATCAATTTATTAAAAAGTTTCTTCATCCTAAAATGCAAACGTACGTGTGGCATAACATTATTAATTTTTGTTTTTTAAGCAGTTAAAATTTTGAAATTGGCTTCATTATTTTATTAACTATTCCTAGTTCGATCGCATTTACTAACCTATATTGAGGCATATATCATATAAATTAAAATTTAAAAATGTACTTGCAAAATAACGTTACAAATGATTGTTATAACAAATAAATATTTAAGTATAGTGACATTGTTTTTACATGTAAAAATAAAGATCATTAAAAAGTGAAGTTGACTTGTACCACAGTAATATAAACAATCATTATAAATATTAATCTCTTACAATAATACGGGAAACATACACAAAACAAAGTTAATCTAATTCCTGTAGATATATCTTCTAGTATACGTTACCAAAAGATGGTTAAGTAAGTAATAAAGGAATTTCCATTAAACTCTTTCTACATTGAACTTTTTTTCACTGTAATAAAAACAATAAAAAATTTGTCTATATAAACGAGCATTTATCATACTAATTCATTTCAAACATCTAGAATAATAAATAATTTTTGTTGTATTTTCAAACTCAGTTTGTTATTATTATTCTACTAATATTGCTGAATTAAATTTTTACCAGTATTGATTATTCGTATTACCTATTACTACTTCACTATACATATTTGTTTGATAGTGGTAAGTTATGAAACCCTATTTTTATTAATAATTACTTCTAGTGTCGAAATATGGAACCATCCATAAAAGAAAAAATTGTACCGGAAAAGCCTGTGTAAAATGATGAAGTTGATAAGAGAAAGAAGGTATTGAAGAGGGGGCAGAAGATGATCCATTGACTCCATGTGATGTAAACGCTCTAAAACGTAGAATTACCGGTGTTGATGCTTTAAGTGAATTTTAAATATGACAGAAAACGAGTATAAAGAACTCGACAAAATGATAAATAAACTTATCATCGACTTAAAGTCTAACATCCCAACCAATAGTGATTCTGGTGATCGTACACAACAAACATTAGGTTTGAGAAAGCTTGCTATAAAAAGATCATTACGGGATCCTCATCAAGAGATTTCGTTGGTTCTCCATACACCTCTAAAATTAACTGAGGAGCAAGAACTTGCAATCGATGAAAAAGACAAACTTATTCATGTCGTTGTAGATCCGTTATTAGGAAATGTATTAAAACCACATCAAAGGAAAGGTGTCCAGTTAATGTATGATTATGTAGGCGGTTCAAAAATTGAAAATAACTATGGATGTATATTGATAGATGAAATAGACAAAACGTTAAAGTTTATCACCTTAGGATGGACTCTTCTTAAAATAAATTCCTCATGGAAAACCAACGTTCAATAAATCCATTATTGTTTGCCCAAGTGGTGTGGTTAGTCATAGGGAGGAAGAATTTAGAAAATGGCTTGGTAATAATATTAATCTACTGGTAAATGGTTCACAGAGGCGGAAAGAAATTGGAAATAACTTAACCAATTTTTTGAATGATAGAAGCATTAGTTCCTCTGTAGCAGTTGTCATAATATCGTATGATACTTTTTTGATTTTAAATAATGCCAACGAGAAGGACACAAATGGGAGTTAAGAAATGAAGGGCCATATAAAGCTGAAAAATTGATCAATTTCATGCAAATGTATAGAAAATGAAATCATAGAAAGATGTTTAAAACTCATTTCTCTGATGTGAAGAAAATTCCTGAGATGGAACTTTAAAAAATTATTACTAGTAATTTTCAAAAGAAAAGGGGTAGTAATATAAAATAATGATGATTTACTGTTTATAAAAGAGAAGAAGTAAGCCGCTACTTTATTTATTTAAAAAATAATGTAACCATATTAGTCATCATTATGTGTTGGTATTATAACTTCCCCAAAATATTTTATTATTATTATATTATTACTTAATTATTCAGTTTATTATATCATATTATCATGTTGTTATTATAAAATTTTAGGGATTAGAAGTGTAAAAGAAAAAATATATTTAACCTAAAAAGGAGAAACTAAGACAGAAGATCTTGGGTAAGTCTAAAATATAATTCTAACCAAGTAATTATTATATCTTAATTTATTTTTTTTGTTGTATTAGTGTGGCTTAAAATTTAATAAAAAGTGTAATAAATTCCCAGATATAATATCATAATATAAAAAATATTATACTCTGTATATAAATTGATGTTGTTTATTAGTAAGTATGAATAAATGCTACATAAGTGCACACATAGCTCTGACTTTGAAAAACAATTCGATTTTCGAGTAGTACCTTTAGATAAAGAAATTCATTTTTGTCTATAGTTGTTATCAAAAACTATTGGTGTCCCAGGAAAGTTCGATTGATAAGAATAATTTGTCCATATACTTTGTTGTAGGAAAATTTCTTTTGCATCAACTTTATATAAATACCATGTGTGTTTATTAAAATTAGAATTATCTTCTGATTATAGACCTTAACAACTTTATCTTTTTGGCAAACAAGTACGATATATTATAGTTTTTTTGTGACTAATAAAATAAAAACTTTTAATTTCAAGTACTTTTTTGAATCTTGATTTTAGGCAAAGTTGTAAACTATAAAGGCAATTAGAGATGTTGAAATACTTGTTAAAAAAAAGAAAGCGTCATTTTTTTTAACTTTCTATACTTTTAATAAAAAGCAGCAGTAAAATTGAATTATTTTTGATTCATACCTTTCGTACTTCCATAAGTTATATGCATGGAAATAAGATTAAATATATAAAAAATTTTAAAAAAGTGTAGTAGCGTTTTTATGAGATAATAATTATGCTAAAAAATATGTAAAGTAATAATAAATAATGTAAAAATACCGTAATTTTAAAAAATTTTATTTACAAAAATAATGCATGATTTCTTAAACAAATACAAATAAATGAGTAATATTCTGTAAATTTACCAATCTAGTTATTGTTTACAATTTTAATCTGTGCATAAAATTTTTAAAAAAAATAGCATATACAGTTTATTTTTTTTATATTAATAAAATTGAAGTATTCAAATAATGATAATAATTTTTAAAATTATTTATTAATGTTACACATGTTTGATCAAGCATTTCTTAATCTATTAAAACAATAAAAATATTTATATTTACTATCTCAATAACTACTAAAATATTGATATTTATTAATTTATCTTGGTTATACACTGATAAAAGTCTAAATTATTTAATGACATATTGTGCTATTGCCTATTTTTAAATTTTACTATTAGTAATTTAAATTTTATTAACAGGAAAGACGTATATGACTTTAAACTAATCAGAAAAATATTTGTGATACACCAACCGTTTTTGACGACAACTGTAGAAAAAAATATATTTTTTTCTCTTTATCTAAAGGTACTACTCGAAAATTAAATTGTTTTTACATTAATAAAAATATATCATATAAAATTTTGTAAAAATAAAATTTTTTATTAACATTTTTATTTTACATTGATATATGCCATCCTGATTATATTTGTTTTAAATGTTATTGTTTTATTTTAACATACATTTTATATGAGAATGAATGAAATTTCAAAATACTAAATTACAAAAGAAAGTGTTTAAAAATGACTATTTGATAGTTATGAAAATAAAATCATTCATTAATTTCCAATTACATAATAAGAATATTTGATTTATTTGATTAAGAACTTGTAGAATATATAAATGATTACTTTATCAATAATGATGTAATAGATAAAATTGTTATTATAATTTCAATTTTTAATCAAATTTATTTATTTCAATTTCTAAATAAAATATGTATTTTAAACACAGTTGATTTTTTAGAAGTGTTTTTGGTTGATAGATAATATAAAAAAAATGTTGTTTTAATGTTATATCAATCCTTTATTTATGAAAATCTTTATAAATTATCAAAATACATATATTTAAAGACAATTTCAAACAACCACTGAGAATATGATGTTCAAAATGTTTTTATTTTGTTTATGAAGAAAACATTCAAAAGAAATGAGTGGTTAATATTTTTATTGATAATAAGTATTATGGTTGCGTGATATCAATTATTATAAACAGGATACTGAATGTTTAAAAATATAATCCAAGTTCTAGAAAAATTTATGCTTGTAAAAAATTCAATGTGATCATTTCATTTTTGAAATACTGATATACATTGCACGCGAATGTATCAAAAAAATATATCATCAAAATTAAAAATATATAAATAAAATTGTTTTGATAAAATAGTCATACAAAATTCAAGAGTGTTAGGGTAAGTAACTTCTTTTTGTAATAAGATTTTATGATAGTCTTTTTAGTTTTATTACTTACAAATAGATTTACGTTGAAGTTGTATGAGTAATTTATAATAAACACTATCTTTAAAAAATTTTGGTTAAAATATTTGATACAATGATAAACAAGAATTGCTAGTGTTACAAAAGGAGATAGAGAATTTGTCCAGATCACTTCCAAAAAAATTGCTTAATCATTGTTTTTCTTTTTATTTTAATAAAATTTTGAATAAAATAATCTTTCTTGATAGAAATTATAAAAAAATGTAGGCACATCAATTAATAAAACACAATTATTTTCATTAACAAATGATTGTCATCATAATAATTTTATTTTTCAAGTTTAACTGAGTTTTACATAAAATTTTATTTCATTAATTTTTTATTAATTCATATGTATTTAAATGTTAAATTTTTTTTCTGGTTTGATCACCACGCTTCAAATCATAATTAATCTCGCTTCTAATATTTACTAACAAAATATTAAATTATTCTACTACTCTGGTACTAACTTTTTAAGCAAGCTATAAACACCGTTATTTTTAATAAAACTATTTTCTACAGAAAATTTTATTACAATTAATTTCCCACTGAAAGTTAAGAAGAAACATGCCTTTTGATTTTTTATTAATATTATGCCGTTCCATACTATAATAGCTTTTAAATAAGTATATTTTATTAAAATATTTTATTTATTTTATAGATGTCGTCCTATTCCATTATGACAAATATTTACCCTAGTTTATATTCGTTTTAACAGTAATATATATTTATACAGAGTAGACCAAAAGTTACATCACGGTTTATATAAAATGGTTAATAACTTTATTTATACCTTCTAGAACTTTATAATATTATATCTATTCGATAGATTTACTTGTTTTCTACCACATTATTAAAGATTCTTGTAAAAAGGTAAAAATTAAAGGAAATTATAGTGGTTTATGTAAGTGCTGTCTTTTTTGTGCATTTTCATTAAAGAAATTGGTATCAAATAACATTAATTTTATTTGAAATTAACGTTGGTAGAAAAAAAGTTATGTTTAATTTTTTTCAATTAGAAAATATTGAAAATAGCAGTCACATAAATCAATATAAATGTTTTTAAACTTGATATCCAAGAAAGGATCTTGAAAAATGTTGTAGAAAAAAAGTAAGACCATCAAGTTGATATTATATCATAGTATTCTAGAAAGTACAGAAAAATTTATTAAAACTTTTATACAAACTGTGATGTTCTACATTGTATATAAGATGTAGGACAACATTCAAAAAATAATCAGTTAAAGTCAGAAAATATAAAAGAAATCAAAGTAGAAATAAAATTGTCTCCATATTTTCCTAACTTGTGGCACAAATTCCCTAAATTCGTGATCAAGTTCCTCAACATCTTCATGGCATTTATCATATTCAGATAAACTTTTAGTACATTGAATAGCGTACCTGGAAGACATTCCAACGTAGTTTATAAGGAAGTTAATGAACACTCTATCGTTCATTTTTTTTATTTTGTAGAGTAAATATAGCTGAATTGCTTTTGTTATGTCCTATGAAATTCAATAAATTAAATGAATTAAAACTTACGACACTTTCGAATTTTTTTGCTGTTTCATTACCTATACCAGGAACCTCCGATATTTTTTTTCCAGACATTGGCTCACTTATAAATCTTTGATATTTTGTCAATCTAGCCATGTTTGCTTATAAATAATTGCCTAAAAATTAGAAAATAATGTTAGAATATTATTACAATAATGTTGAAATCAATTGTATTCCTTTTGAAATATAAATGAAGAAATTACATCAACTAAAAGTTATATAGGCTATGATAAGGCGTTGATTGTGTTATCATATGATCTTACTGTATGTAAGTTGATGTTGTTTATTAGTTAGTATAAATAAGTTGCTACATAAATTATAGTTTCATTGAAAAAGAACTATAACAATTTAACAAAATAAAGAAGGCCGATAAAACGAACAAAGTCTTGAAATAAACAAAACACTTTAAATTTGTTTTACATAAATAAAAATATGTTATATAAAATTTTGTGAAAATAAAATTTTTTATTAACATTATTTTACATTAATATATTCCATCCTAATTATATTTTATTTTAAATGTTATTGTTTCATTTTAACATACTTTTTATATGAGAATGAAGGAAATTTCAAAATACTAAATTACAAAAGAAAGTGTTTAAAAATGATTATTTGATAGTTATAAAAAAATAGCTATTACTTTTCTACTATTATTATAAGACCACTTCATTTAAAATTTGTAAAAAGTATAGCTATTTTCCTTGTTGTTAGTGGTTTAATGGATAAAAATTTAACAATTACATAAAGATTATGAAATATTAACATAGAGTTTATATAATGTTTTTAAATGGATATTGATACTCTAATTAATAAGCTATGGTTGCTCGGCTTTTATTGTATAGAAACACTTTTAGATTTCCGTTCTACCCAAAGTAAATACTATTTTACTGTATTTTTTTATACCAATTTCCAATTAATATATATACTTCAAAACAGTTTATCTTTTAGAAATAAGTTTTCCCTTATGTATAATATAAAAAAGTTGCTCTCGATTTTACATCAATTTCATAGTTCAAGTGAAATCTTTATACAATTATCAAGATACATATAATAAAAAAAAATCAAACAGTCACAAGGAATATGATTTTTAAGTATTTTTGAATTTTTTATTATCAGTGATATTATTTTTTTATGATGAAAACATTTTAAAAAATTAATGTTCAATGTTTTGAATGAGAATTAAATATTATAGTTATGTAATATCAATAATGATAAATAATATTTATAACGTTTAAAAGTGTTTCAAAGGTTCGAAAATTTAACATTTCATTTCTAAATTATTATTTTTAAAAATCTGAGTCTAAACACACCAAAGAAGAGATAAACAAAACCTGTCTACATGCAAAAAGGGTAAAGAATTTCATTTTAATCATTTCTAAAAAATTAGTAAACTATTATCTTCCTTTTTATCCTAAAAAACTTATGGATAAAACAATTTTTTGATAAAACTTATAAAACAGATGAAGAAATAACATTAATTGAACACAACTCTTCTTATTGATAAGTGATAAACATCATGGTAGTTTCATTTTTTAATATTATTTAAGTTTTACATAAAAATATAATTTCATTAACTTTATATTAAGGCATAGATATTTAACATGTTAAGTTTTTTCCTTGGTATGATTACCACCTTTCGATGCGTGATATGACCAACTTCCTATAAATTCTAATAATATTTTAAATTATTGTAACATTCTATTATTAAACCTTTTATATTAGTTGTAAGCCTATTTATTTTAAAGAAAATTATCTTATTAACACAACTATGTTTTTAAACTCCCACAAATAATTATTATTTTAAGGATAACATGGGCGATTTGTCGAACAAATCTCTGAAATTAATCTTCCACCTTGAGTTAAGAAAAAAAACACAACTTTCAAATATTTATTTGTAACAATCAACAAATATTAAGAAAATTATGATGAATACATATTGTCATTTATATTTTCTTTATAACAGATTTTATTCGTGAGTGCCTCTAACACCCTTTGAAATACTTTCTGCGATTTGATCAGTATTTATGGTATCTACATGAAATTGATTATTAAGCCACTCTTTAAATTCATTAGCATTTTTCCCCTTATATAAATAAATCTTGTATAATTGGAATGCTTTTACAATACCCTTTAAAATTAATTCAAGAAATTAAATCAATTAAAATTTACGTTATCTTGAAATCTTTTTAATAATACATTACCAATACATTATCAGCCTTTACCTTCTTCTCACTCATCGGTTTCTCAGTAAAATTTAGATACTTTTTAGTTTTAGATATTTCACTTTCTAAAAAATATTCTCGTTAAAAAATTTTAAGCTACTGTTAAAATATAACTACAACAATATTTCAATTTTAACATTTCTTTATAAATATAATGTGAGAGATTTTCAAAAGAAAAAGAATTATATATGTAAATAATAATGTGTTTGTAATATCACAAAATTTTATTATCTTATTTATACTGCTAGATATCACCAGTGAATTCATATAACTTTTGATTTAAAAAATGGTATATACAACTATCCCATGATAAAAAAATCATTTCTTGATATAAGTGAAAATCACCTTATATCACTCTACATAAAAGTAAAAATAGGTGATAACAAAATTTGAGAAAGTAAAGGTTATTTGTTATAACTTGTATCTTGATATATAACATTCTTATTGTATATTTATTTCGGAGTATCAAAGCTTTATCTTGAGATAATATTTATTTAAGAATGAATTAACTTTTACAATTGTAAATTACAAAAAAAACTATTTGAATATGATTATTTTATATTTGTGAAAATAAAATCACTCATAAATTTTTAATCACATAATAAGAACATATCGTTTAGAATTTATAGAAGATATAAATAATTACTTTGATAATAATAGTGTAAAAGATAAGATTGTTATTATAATTTTAATTTGAATCAAAAAATTTTTATATCAATTTATAATTAATATGTATACTTCAATCACAGTTGCTTTTAAGGAACAAATGGTTGGTTCAGAAACAATATAAAAATTGTTGTTAATGTCTATCAATTCTTGACTCTTAGAGATATTTGTACAACTACCGAGTTACACAGAACTGTTGAAAATCTCTGATAGATAACAGAATCAAAACACCCAGGTGTTTGGAACAATTTACTCTTCTTAACAGTAAATTCTACTAATTAAAAACCTTTTGAAAAAAAAAATAAATATAAATCACTTTCTGTAAAAAAAAGCAACACCCCTTGTAAAATAAATTTTAAAAAACATGATATCAACTATAACCAAAAAAAAAGATATATTTATTCTATAAATATACTCTTATATAATTATGCAGACAAAAAAATATAACTTAACACTACAATGTATTTTTATTGAGAGATGTCCATTCATTTGTTGAAAAAAAATTTGTATGAGTGATTGTTGGTTATTAATACCGAAACACTGACAGATAGGAATTATATTTTTGATGTAGAAATTTCATCAAAATAAGAAAGATAAATGTGTATGTAGTTTAAAAATAAACGAGGAAATGGAAAGGAGATGTCAGAAATTCCACAAAAATAGTCCTAAAGAGGACCATTGGGATTAATTAAAAGCTTCAAAAGTGTGAACATAAATATTCTGTCTTGTTTATTCAGCTGGTTCATCGGCAGCCTTCTTTGGAATGAGTGATGATGGTATATTTGGAAGAACACCACCTTGTGCAATAGTTACACCACTAAGAAGTTTATTCAACTCTTCGTCGTTTCTAATTGCCAATTGAAGATGCCTTGGGTTGATTCTAGTTTTCTTATTATCACGGGCAGCATTTCCAGCCAACTCAAGAACTTCAGCAGCAAGATATTCAAGAACGGCAGCAAGATAAACAGGTGCACCAGCACCAACACGTTCAGCATAATTTCCCTTTCGGAGCATACGATGAAGACGACCAACCGGAAATTGTAGTCCAGCGCGACTGGAACGACTTTTTGATTTTCCTGTAGTCTTAGCTTTTCCTCCTTTACCACGTCCAGACATAGTCAATTATTATATTTAATATTATACGAGCAACACAACGCAATTAAAATAAGTAGTATACTCGTTGAATATCGATACCCAGTTGTTATATTATATACACATTTATCGTGTACTGGAGGATGTACCAAAAGTTTGTCGATTCACATATTTATGTGCGTTCGCGACGCATATTCAATGCGTCATGATGAAACTCCTCCCAACACACACATAAGAAATATATATAATCTGAAAAATTGACTGACACGTCACTCGTGTTTAGGCGTTTTGTTATTTTCTAAGTAACCCTATTGCTTACTATGGCTCCACCAACCGCTTCAAAGGGAAAGAAGGCTGTCAAAAGCCAAAAATCTGTTCGTCCAGGAGATAAGAAAGGCAAAAGAAAAGCTAGAAAAGAGACATACTCCGTTTACATCTATCGTGTTCTCAAACAAGTCCACCCTGATACCGGAATATCCTCAAAAGCTATGTCAATCATGAACTCCTTTGTCAATGATGTTTTTGAAAGAATTGCTGCTGAGGCTTCAAAACTTGCTCATTACAACAAGAAATCAACTATTTCATCAAGAGAAATCCAAACATCTGTCAGACTCATTCTTCCAGGAGAATTGGCAAAACACGCCGTCTCTGAAGGAACAAAAGCCGTTACCAAGTACACCAGCTCTAAATAAGGAGATAACATTCAATAAATTATATTTATACCGATCCCAACGGTCCTCTTCAGGGCCATTATATTCTGAAGTTATCTTTTTGCATAATTTCCAATAAAGTCTTCAGTATTGTTGTATATCATTTTCCGTAATAAAATATTATTCAATGAAAAGTGTGTCGTTTGTTTACAACGAGGATGTATGGATGTGTATGAATTTTTTTTTTCATTTTTCCGATGACGGTCAGAGAGTATAGTGTAACTATGAGTAATTGAAGATGTATTCACGTTATTATTTCTAACAGAAGATTGGTTTTATTTATCTGTTAATTTCATCGTTATATGGCGCAGCGTTTCATTCTACTAACATCTATAAAAAAACAATGACATTTCACCACATTTTTTTAGAGTAAAAAATTGATGACGCGGCGGTGAAATGTATGAAAATAAAAAAGTCTTTTTTGTCGTTGATTTAATAACATACTTGAAATTTTTGGAAATAGATATTTTGAGTTTATTCATGGATATCATTATCCATCATAGGGTTTTTATTAAAAAATCAAAGGGTTTTCATTTTTATTTTTACCGAATAAGTGTATATTTTGAAATCATTTAAGTAACAGTGAAGAAACTTTCTCATAACGAGATCAAATTTTTATTTAAGTGGTATAGAGGTGAGTCTGAGACCTGCTGAAGATTCTACTTAGTTTATCTACAACAAAAACAAGTTTATTTCCAACAAAATTAACAAAAAACAAAGCCTAATGGCCATGAAGAGAAGCAGTGGGGTTGGTATGATATCAAAAACGAAATATTTAGGAGAAATAATTAAACTCCAAAACCATAAAGAGTTATTCCTCGTCTTTTTAAAGCATATACAACATCCTTAGCTGTAACAGCCTTTCTTTCAGCATGTTCACAGTATATAATGGCATCATGGATAACATTCTCCAAGAAGGAATTAAGAACAGTACGGGTTTCGTCATAAGCAGATCTTGAGATGCGCTCTGCACATGCTCTACGGGCAAAACAGCGAATAACTGAGTTTGTGATTCCTTTAGTGTTATCATGAAGAACCATACGATGGCGGTTTGCACCATCTTTTTTACGTCCTTTCCCTTCTTTATCACGGCCTGACATGATAATTTATTAAAGTTCAACGAACAATAATTAGAATTATATAATCGCGACAACTGGTAAGGAGAAAAAAATAATCTTCATTATATGCACTTTTTTACATGGTTTAATGTCTAATAGGTATGTCTTTTATCACATTTTTGTATATAGAAGGTGTGTCAAATATTTTTTCACTATAAAAGAGTCACAATTTGACTTTCTTTACCACTCTTGTCTCAGACCGAAGTGTCCCAATTTATTTCTAATACCTGTCGCCACAGAGGACTCCTTTTGAACAACTGCGATAGAAGGGACAAGGGATTCACGTCACTGCCGGAGCTGTTAAGGAAACTGTTATTGTCGGTGGAGGAGCCGTAAAATTAAAAGAATTATACGTCAACCAGAATTTCCAACACCAAACCTACTACAAGAAGTGTGAGGCTTTGAAAAATCTCCAACCTAAAAGTGCTCTGTTCTTGCTTCTTGTCAACAAGAATGGATTTTGATTTATGCTTGCTTAGAATCTATATCTTCCTCTGTGTTGGATCACCGCTTAGGATCAAACAGTAGATCTGCTTGATGTTTGGTTTTATTAATAGCAAGCATCTCTCTGGATTGATACACTAAAATAATATTGTATATAATATAATTTCTTTGTCCCATAAACATTCTATGGGTTTATTTTTTTTTGTATTATATGTTGTATAATATATTAAATAACCACTATTAATCTCCTTCTCAAATTGTAAATTTTTATTGTACCATTTAAGATTGAAAAATGCATTTAATAAATGTTTTAAATTGTTTTTTTATCATTTTTCCAAAATATTACATATCAAGTCAACTAAATCTGTAAATGTGAAAAGTCATTGTTTATGAAATGTTCTAATTTAGTCTAAATATTAGGTGGTAGAATAGTTCATCTAAAATATGACTTCTTGATTTCAACTTCTTCGGTGGGACAATATCGGTATAGTGATGAAGGAAACATTTGTAATTCAAAAGTTTCTAAAGAAATTTTGTAGTAGTTAAATAGTCTTTATCATTACAACCTCTTTAATCTGTCAAATCGCAATGAATTTACAAAAATAAAGATGCGTTAACTCTACATTAAAAACACCGCGTTACTTTTGGCAAGCGATTTTTTTTCCTATCCTTTTCATAAAACTTACAACTTCAAAAGTTTAATAATAAAGCATGTTAGCAACAAATTGTTTGATTTTATATCAGTAAATGTCTATAAAATAAACTTTTATTCAATCGAATAATCAGAGAGAGACTCAGAGGTTTTTTGTTACTAACATATAACTTAGATTTCTGTACGGATAAAAGATTTAATAGATTTCCAGGTGAGTTTTTACTGAAGTACCTATGTTGTGGTTTTTTGCTTAACTTCTTAATAAATGGTGTAAGAAAGAGTAAATAAATTTCCACTTAATTTAAAAGAAGTTGTATCAGTATTGCACTTTTTTTAGTCTTTTTTACATGGACTTTGAACCAATTTACTTCATTTTATGTATCTATCGCTTTAGCTTCTGTAGAGTTATATTTTTTACATTGCACTTCTTTGTTAATATTTCAATGGAAGTTCACTGTCAATTTTTTTGAATAAAAATTACATTGGTATTACAACTGATGTTCATAAGTTATCATTAATTTAACCGCTAGAGTGCTTTATATTTAACTATTACGATTTTATAAAATTTGTTCTTATATGAATTTTAACTGTTGAGAAAATTCAATTATACACGTTGAGGTCAATGTACAAGTTTGAGATTCTCATTTTTAGTTGTTTCAATAACTTGTCATTTTCACAAATTATAAGGGTATCGGCTTTTTCATCGATGAGAATTAAGATATTATTACATCATTAACTATAGTTACTTAGCTACATCTCATAGGTTTCAATATATCTCTTTCCTTTAAATAGGCTTCTTATTTAAAATTTTTCTTACTACAATTTTTTAGAAACATGCTACCAATTCCACTTTTGGCGGATACAATAAAAGGATGGTTTGGCGCAACATCATTTGATGATCCAGTTGATAGATTAAATTATATAATCACTGCCTCTATCCTTGGATTTTTTGCTACCATGGTTTCTGCCAAACAATATATCGGCAAACCAATCCAATGCATAGTACCAAAGGAATTTAGTAATGGATGGGAACAATATGCTGAAGATTACTGCTTCATTCAAAATACATTTTATGTTCCTTTTAATGAAACAATACCAGAGGATTATGATGAACGTCACCAGAAGGAGATAGGATATTACCAATGGGTTCCTATTGTTTTAGTCATACAAACTATACTCTTTTTTACGCCAAGTTTAATATGGAAGAATTTTAATTCATATTCAGGAGTTGATCTCAATACTGTTATTAATGATGGATTGGCTTTAAGAAAACTTCCATCTTCTGCGAGAGAAGAAACTAGCTTGAAATTGAAAAATTACATAGCTGATTGTGTTGAATTTAGTGATACTTACAAAATGTTTCGTGTTGGATGTTTAAACTCTGGAAAATGTCATGGAAGATATATGACAATACTTTATTTTTTTGTTAAATTCTTGTACCTATTGAATATACTCGGACAATTTATGCTTTTAAATAGTTTCCTTGGTGATTACTATTCAATGTGGGGTTGGAAAGCAATTCAATGTTTATGGTTTGGCAAAGAATGGCATACTTCTCATGTTTTTCCAAGAGTAACGTTTTGTGATTTTGATGTCAGAGGTTTAGGTGACAACCGTCGTTTCACTGTTCAATGTGTCTTAATGATAAACTTATTCAATGAGAAGATTTACCTCTTTCTTTGGTTTTGGTTTTTCCTTGTTGGCATTACAACTATCATCAACTTTGTTTATTGTATAATTCAGTTTACCTCACATTCTTGTAGACATTCTGCTATCAACTTCCTTATTAAACACATGAATAAAAACTTAGATTCATACGAATTTAATACTGCTCTAAAGTGTTTCACATCTGATGGACTTAAACAAGATGGATTTTTAATTATTAAATTTCTTGAAAGAAATGCTGGAGCAATTGTTACTAGAGAGATTACTCAAAAGCTCTTTGAAGATTATTTGATTATTAGAAAGGATGATTTTAAAAAGAAATACGTTAATTCTATATATAATTAGAATTGTTCCCAAAAAAGTTGTTTTGATGGCAAAATTATAGATAATTGATCATTAATTGAAAAAATACTTAAATTTTTTTTCTATTTACTTTCCTTGTTTTTATAATTTTTTTTTAATAAATATAATTTCTACCGGTAAAAACTTATCTCTCTTGACATTAATTAATTGTTATTAGTGATTTATTTTTATAGAACATGAAAATTCAGGTTGATGTCTCTTTCAAACATAAGGAAAATAAATTAAGAAACATCAGAAATACTAAATGTCTAATTATCTAAACGCGTTAATATTGAAATTTGTTGTTAGTCAGAAATTTGAACATTTACAGAGAATATTTATATTTAATGTAACATCATTATTAGAATCATTGTGATAATGTATACCCTGTAAATTATAAGAATACTTTTTTAAGTCCCAATTTTTTCATATAAAAAAGTTTTTCTAGATCAAGTTTATTTCACTAATTTTTAGTTCTCACTGTCAGAATCATCCAATATTTTTTTGTCCTGTTCACATTTTTCATTTCATTTAAAAATTAAAATACAAATATTCTCCTATTTCTATTTCAGTTAAGGATTCTACCATCAAAATTTTTGTTTATTTGATGGATATTTTTCCAATTCTAGGTGATAACATGACATCCCATAACGAAAAAATTATGGAACGTGTACTGAATCATTGTTGATTGCGTATAAGTCTTTTCTCTATTTGATAGTATTCTTTTAATATTTTGAGTTGATTTTTGTTTAGTTAACACTAAAAAAACTTTTGTTTTGTTTATTTTATTTAAAAATGTTCATAATTTCCCTACGAATTATTTTAATTTTACCTACAAATAGACATATTTTATATAATTTATCATTTTTATCAATTATTAATTGACTATCTCCATTTAGATGAATGTTGAACGGTTGATGATAGATCTTGACGTAAGTCAACTAGAAAAAATACAAGAAGACTTGACAAAAGAGACGAATGGGAAAAAAGAAGAGTTAAGACAGATGGTTGGGAGGCGTTACAGAGATGTCTTAGATGCTTCTAACACCCTTAAACTACTAACAGACATTTCAAATAAATTTTGTAATAAACTATTAGAGACAGAATCATACTTTAAATCTTCAAACAATGAGCAATGCAAGAAATTCGGATATGACAATGACAAAATTATGAAGGCAAAATTCTCTTCTAAATTCCTTGCTTTTACTTCTTTAATTCCTAAACTTCCATTAGGAGATGGCCTATCAAATGTGTATTTACTTCTTTTGCTTGAGAAAATCTATAATCATTTAATTGCTGAGAAGTCTATATTTACATCGAAAGATGTGGAGGATGTTTTGAATGAATCTAAGAAGAAAATTGATAATGAACGTGAAAATGTTTTTTCAAAACTTAGTGATGATCTTGGTACAAATCAAAACATTAAATTTTGTTGCAATCAACTATTAGCTATTGGATTGTTAAGTGTAACATCTCTCGATGATTACAAGGAACATTTTTTTAATTCTAAAATAGAATCTATTAAACAAAGTGCAGCGACTGGAGATAATATTACTGAAATTGTTAGGCAAATTCACATAACAATCAAAGCATATCTACAAATTTTTGGACATGATGGCTTTATATATTCACTAACATCTGAAATAAAAAATCCCAATTGGAAACCAAAAATCGTTAACGAAATAATGAATGATCAGTTGTATTCTGTGACACAATATTTAGATTCACTAATTATTAATATAAACAATTCTGTTAATATAGTTGATCGTGGAGAATGTACCAACGAAGAATTTAAAAAGGAATTCGAGCAATTCATAACAAGATTATCTGTTGAAGTTAAACCACTACTATCTGAGAGATGTCAAAGTTTCATTGATAGTGAAGAAATCGTTGGTTTCATGCAAAATATAGTTGATAATCTTATTAGCGACTTCTCCAAAATAACATCTCCAAAATATATTTATTACTCATTATTCGAAAATAATTTAAAACAAAGATTTTATCAAGTCATGGAAGGAGAGTTGTACAAATTTTCAGAGAAATTTTTAGAGAAAACCAAAGATATAAATTTGAAACCTCAAAATTTATTCACAAAATGGAAAGCTAAATTTGATGAATTGGTAACTACTGGAGTTTCACATGATTTAAATGAAACAATTGAGGAATTTTTTATTTATATACAATCAATTAAAAATAATGTTAATAAGTATTCAGCAATTGATATTGATGATAATTCAACTCAAATATATGAAGTCTTTTCATCACATGTTCTTGGAATGATTCAAAACTTGTGTAAAAGTGTGTTATCAGTTGATAATCGTGAAGTAGATATAAATTCAATACCAGAAAATAGTTCAATAGCAGACATTGACTTTTGGCTTGATAGATTTAGAATCCTCCTAGGTATCATTCAACATGAACCTCCAACACTCTCTGAATGTATGGGAGATGACTTCAGGAAGATAAGAGAATGCAACAATATCCTAATAAAATCAACGGAATCTTGTTTGTGCATATTTCTAAATTATTCAATTGTTCATATTGAATGTGAATCTGATTTACTAATGATGATTCAGAAATCTAAAAGTCCCATGGAATGGTTGGAAAGTTTACAAAAATTTGAAGACGTATCTATAGGAGAAAGTGGAAAAATAAAAGTTCCTGTTTCTTTAAATATTTATCTTTACAATTTTCTATCAAAAATAACTTATTTCTTAAATGAGAAAGGATTTGGTCACCTGTTGACGAGAGGAACGACAGCTCATTTAAATAAAATTATTGGAGATATTATTTTATTAAGAATGGAAGAGTGTATCAGAGTTTGTTCTTCTTCAATGATTATCCTCCTTCAATTGTTACTTGATTCAAAAATTCTTTTTTCCATGTTTTTAAACGAGAAATTCCTATCAATTATATCAAAGATAGAATCAAGGATAAATCCAATTGATCTTGAGTTGGCTTCTGAACAAATAACGAAAAATTCAAGTTTGTTTATCCAAAAAACTTACATGTTATTCGGTTTGTTACAAATTGAACAGACACAAAGTAAAGATGTAATGAAATCTACACAAGTACAAATTTCTATTTCTGAACTCTATCCTCGATTTGAAGATGTTGACTTTTTACCTTCATTGCCACGTTACACAAAATCAAAGGTAAGATTCTAATCTTTTTATCAATATTTATTTTTCATTTTTTAGAAGGAGACTAGTCGTATCCGTGATCCAGAACCTGTAGATCAAAATATTAGATTAGTAGAGAAATTTTACAGTTTCTTTCAATAATAATTATTTATGACTTGTATATATTTATAGAGTGTATTATAACTTATATATAAATGATACCCTACAATAGTATTTCAATTAAATAAAAATTCACCAACACATTTTAAATAGATAAAGATTGATAAATCATATATTAAGTTTTTATTACCGCAGTATTAAAATGAATGAATTTCTATGTACACAGGCTAAGTAAAGTCCCAGATATGTATAATTACAGATCCAATCATAATCTATTTAAAATAATGATATAATTTGTCGTTGAAATAATATTGCCATTGAGATTATCATAGTCCCAAACATAAATAATAGTAAAAAGAATCTATCTAAAACTAAGGCTACTTGTTGCCATTCTAATTGCCTTGTATTTCGTAAATCTTTTTCAGCTAATCTGAATTCATTTCTAAAATTATAATAATATATATATATTTTTTATTAAATTTTCTATTCTATTACCTTTCCATTGATGCATGAAGTTTCTCTAATACACTTAAAAAATCATCCTCAAAACTTTCTTCATTATTAGTAGAAGGAGTAAAATGTTGAACATTTACCTTTCTCTTAGGCTTAAGATATGGAACGCTTTCTGACAAAAGTTCTTCCTCTAAACAAAAAAAAATATTACTTTTTCATTTATCAAAAGCAATTATAAAAACTTACTTTTATATTTATTATAAAACCACTTAACATGGTGGGTAACAGAATGATATTTATTTACCCTTAACAACATAATTGGAGCTAAAATTTTAAAAGCAATATATTGGAGGTATGATGGTACTTCCTTTCCTTGAAAACCATTATGGTGAATATTTAATGTAAAAACAGTCATTGTTGTGGCTAATGAAACAATAAAAATTGTGACGCCATAATAAATACCTATTAAAGGTAATGCCTCTGATGTGGGTGGCATTCCCTCTGCAACGAGCATCAAGAAGACAGTTGTTGATAGGAGTGATGTTATACCTAATGTTACTTTTTCACCGGAATCTGATGGCATGTAAAAACCTAATAATGCGATTATAGAAATTAGCACACATGGTAGGATAAGGTTAAAGATGTAAAAAAGTGGACGACGTTGAATGCTTATCATTATATCAATGTATGGGTAAGCTTCATCACAACATGAATAAAATGTTATCTGTTTTTCAGCCTCCACTAAATTTAAATGCCATTCTGTACTTGTTATATAATATGACTGGACTCCAGAATTATTGTTTAACAATATATCTATTTTTGTTCCATCATAAGCCCATGAAGCAAATTTAAGGTAACAATTTTGACTGTCAAATGGATAATAACGAACCTATTTATAAAATTATCAGGTTACTTTTTTAACATAAAACTCACATCCAATGGACAACTACTTTTAAATATTCCAGCTGATATCCACGTTACATTACCTTGGTAATTGACAATTAAGTTAGTACTTAATTATACTTTTTGTGTACTCTGAATCAGCATTATTATATAGAATAATATCCGGTTTCCATAATTTATCATAAGCGATATGTATATTGGTAATGTTATCGTATTCCCTAGGATCCCAAATAAGTTTATAATCATTCCACATCTGATTTATCCATCCATTTGTAGTAATAATCTGATTTTTTTCATCAACATCAATTAATTGTGTTAACGTAAAAGTAAATGTAACATTAATTGGCATATCATGACGTATGGAGGGACGAACATCAGGTTCATAATCTCTCAATAAATCACGATATAACTTAATTGTCATATCAATACAATTCACCAAATTTAATAATAAAAAAATATAAAACTACATAAAATGTGCTTTGTACTCCGAACCCCATCCCATTTGTCATAAATAATTTTATAAAAACTAATATTCGGTAGATAAAATATTAAACAAAAATAGTATTTCTTTTTATAACCATAAAAACTGAAACACCATAACAATGCTAATGAAGCATTTAAAAAAAACATTTACTTAAAAATAGTCAATTTTTATGCCACTTCCTTTAATAACCTTCCATACTGTGAAATGAATAAAAATTTGGATAAATAAATAAACTTGACAAGATAAAAATACTTAACTTATTGGTTTGATAAAAGTAAATGTGATAACATTTTGACTTTATTAAACCCCTAGAAATTTATTTATCATATATTATTCATTCAATTCACTGCTTAATATAGTTTGTATGTTGAATAACAGGAATAACAAATAAAAATATTTATTTATCTAATTTTAAGTATAATAAGATTGAAACATTTATGAATATTGTCTGAGTACAATTAACTATAGACTGACTACTCCGACTTCTTGGAATCAAATGATATTGCAACACTATTTATGCAATAACGTTCCCCTGTTGTATTTTTAGGGCCATCATTGAAGACATGTCCTAAATGGGCATTACACTAAAAATGTATTTTGGTGTTAAAACTTTAATCAAAAACATTTAAACATACATTTTTACAACGAACTTCAGTCCTTGACATTCCATATGAATTATCCTCAATACGAATGATATTCTTATCCTCACCAACAGATTTGTCAAAAGCTGGCCATCCACATCCTGAATCAAATTTGTTATCAGACAAAAACAAATCTATCCCACAACATTTACAGGTATACTTTCCAGGTTTAAAAAATTTATCATATTCCCCAGAAAATTTTGGTTCAGTTCCTGCTTCACGAGTTATATGATACTCCTCCGGAGACAGCACTTTTTTCCACTCCTCCTCTGTTACCTCCTTAGGATTCTTATTAACACTTAACTTTTCTAAACCAGCTAAAAAAATCAAACAAATTAAATAATTAGGGTTAAATAAAAACTCACATGACATTATTCTGCGCCAATCTTTACTGAAGTAATTGTGTTTTATGAGAAATGATTTATAAGTATTAAGACGACTAAATATATACCTATTTGTACATACGACTCTATGAATGAAGTTTAATTTTTGTAGTAGTTGACGCTTTATCATTTTTCGAAGATATACTCTACCAACTAATTCATTTCAAGATCATATTTTGAAATATTCATAACAATGTTTTTCAGAGATGGAAACTTTGTCTATAAATAGTATAAATATTAGATATTTTTTTCATATTTATTAATATTTTTTTCAGTAAATGGATAAAAATGATCAACCAACGACAAGTAAGGAGATTTTTAAAGTTCCTGATATAAACACAAAAGTTAGTCATAAAAAGATAAGTCCTAGAATACAAACAGTTGAGAAGAGGAAAATTGAAAGACATGTACTTGATGAAAGAACTTTCATAAAGGGTTTAGAAACTATCATCGAAAGAGATTATTATCCTGAATTAAAAAAACTTCGCGTATGTTTTTTGAATCATAATAATGTTTATCAAAATTTTTTGAGGCTCAAAAAGAGTATATTGATGCTGTAAGGGATGGTGATACAGAAAAGATTGAGGAACTAAAAAGATGTTATTCAGTTAGGACACCAAATCAAAGTACACCCTCAGTAGTGGGAACACCCCGAGAAGATGCCTCTGATAATGAAGATGAAAAAGTCGAGAAAGAACCAAGAACATTACTGGATAATTACAATGTAGATAGTTATTTAAATCAATACACAAGTGAGGACAATCGAGACTTCAATTATATTCTAGAAAAACAAAATGAAGATCTTAAAAAGAACCATAAATGGATATTCAACGCAATTGAGGATCATAATAAAAGGCATGAATCAATGGTTAAGAGTTTACCTGGTGCGGATGAACAGGCAATTGCTATAGCAAACAATGAAAGATCAAAAACTCAACAACCAATTGGGTGGAAAGCTACTCTGAAAAATGGTTTTTTTGATCCCCCTGAGGAGGCTCCATTGACGGTGGCTGAATTCATCCAACAAGAGAAAATGAATCAAAAAGTTATTAATAAAGAAGCAACAAGGCTTAGTAAAGATGTTTTTAATAATCAGCAGATAGAAAAAGTCAAGCCAAGATTTGATATTTTTAATAAACAAACGGAAGTTGATATAATGGGTAAAAGGATTGAAGAGGACAAGGTTATTGAACAAATCCTTGATAGTATTGATAACCAGGAAGGTGGTGGTAATTCTCCTGAAATGACTTGGGGTTACATTGATGGGACTCCTTTTAGATTGGATGGTAATGATATTGATAATGTTGGTTCATCAACTCCTGCATTTAGGGTAAGATTTATTTTATTTGTTGATTTTTAATTATTTGTAGATTGCCGATATTTCTGAGAAAGAACAAATTGCTAGAAGCTTGATTGATAATATTATTGCATCTAAAGAAGCTAAGAAACGTGGAAATCTACCAACATCTAGTAATGCTTCTGTTAGATCAAATTCCTTTAGTAGTAGAATTATGGGAATGACACCTGCAAGTCAGAAACTTTTAAAAACTAAATTGGGTTTCTCTTCAATTGCTACACCATACGGATCAGCCTGGCAAAATAGTAATAGTGGATGGGAGTAAGTTAGTGTTTTGGAATTATTATATTATCATTTTAGCACACCATCAACATCAAGAGGAAATAAAATGGATTCTATAAGGAAGTTAATAAAGAAAAAGACTGATAAATAATGAAAAACATTTCATTTTTCTGTACATATTAAGATAAAATATTTGTGAAATTCAATTTATTTTAGACAATTTTTTATTGGAATATTAAAAACTAGGAAATACAAAACAATTACTATTTCCGCGATAACATTTTCATTTAAGGATTATAAACTAGATAATAGTGGTTATACTATAAAATACAATAATAAAATACAGAAAATTTACACTTAGAAATACATATTAAAAAGAATTAAAAAACTTTATATTCCGTCTTAAACAAATTTCGTATCTTAGAACATCTGTCAGAGATCCATTTTAGTATCATGCGCCTTTCGAATCACTTTTCTTTACATAACGCAACAACTTTGATCTGGATTCTTTTTTAGAAATTCAATAGCCTCCTCTTGGGAATAAATATCACGGGTAGCCATTTTTTCACCGTCAGCATCTGTTAATATAGCATGAAGAGTTTCTCCAGTTGGCCAATTAGAGGTTTTCATTGCAATGTTGTCACCTTTATTGGTGGCATTTGGTGCATCCTTAGACCAGATTGTGAGAGTTGTTGATGCTGGAAGGACATATTTTTCATTAAAGGTATAGTCTAATGCTCTCTCTTCATTATCACTAACAGATAATTGCCATCTCCCTAATGGTACTTCCTCATCTGAGTTGTTCTTAAGCCTGATGTAGTCACCATTCTCTGGGAACTCCTCAATAGTTACTGCACAGAATGACTCAGAGGAGGATCTTGCTTGATTAATCTTCTTCATGACGGCTGGGTTGTTGACAAACTCTGAGACAGTCTCATCAAAACGTGGTCTCTTTGGTACCTCTTGTAGATGATCTTGAAGCACTGCTTAGGAAATTAGAAAGGAATGATGATGCACCACCACGTGATGAACCATGGCTATTATTCATACTATCATTTGAGATATTTAATCTTGTCTCTTCACCTTCAAGTAGACGACGGTACGCTTCAATTTCAGTGTCGAGTTGAATCTTGATATCCATAAGACCACTGTAGTCATCCATCAAGTCTTGGATTTGTTTCTCAAGTCTTGCAATATCCTCGTTCTTAGAAGCAAGTTGGATTTCGGCACGTTTCTCTGCATGTGCCAAGCGACTCTCCAAGTCTTCAATTTGGTCAGCAAGTCTAGCTTTCTCTGAGAGAGCATTCTTGTATTTTGTCTCAATTTGACGTATCTCGACAGTCAATTGAGTTATTTGAGCTCTAGCACCAGCTAATTCTTGACGTTCTTTGCTGGATAAATTGGCAGAATCAGTGAATTTCTTCTTATACAAAGCATCCATCTCCTTTCTATTTTGGGTGATCCTGGCATCACATTCCGCTCTCATTGACTGGAGTTGTTGAACCAACTCATCATTGTAGTTACGATCCATTTCATTACGTAAAATGGTTAACTCCTCACTCTTCTTCTTATGGAATTCATCGAACTTCTTTCTATTATTAGCTCTTTCAAATTCAAGTTCCTCCTCAAGAGTAATAACCTTATTCTGGAGATCTGTACGTAAGACAATCTCATCTTCAACAGCTTTTTTTGATAGTTTAAGTCTATCCTTAAGATCCTTATTTTCATCTGCTAACTTTCTTCTCTCATTCTCACAATGGTTTCTACGATTCTTCTCTGTCTCTACTGTAGCTTTGAGTTCTTGAGTCAAGTTTTGCTCATAAAGTAAAGCATCACTGGTTGACTTTAACTCACGCTCAACTCTCTCTAACCTAGCAGCAACATCAGTAATTTCGTGGACAGCTTTACTTTTGGTAACCTCCAATCTTGTTTTATCTGAACTGAGGGTATCCACAAGATTACGGAGTTCATCACATTTCTTTTTCCATGCAGCAGTAACGTCTCTCTCCTCCTTACGATCTTCAGTTTCAATGCGTTGGATACGCATCGATAATGCAGCATTCTCAGCTTCGAGACTTCTGACTTTCTCGATGTATGCTGCAAGACGATTATTAAGTCCAGATAATTGGGCTTTTTCCTGAAGTCTGGTCCTCTTACTTGGTGAGAAGGATAATGTAGAGGCATTTCTAAAACAACAATAATAATTAATTTAACAAATAAATTAAAACTTACGAAACTACAGATGCTTCACGACTATCAGTATCGACATTGCTAGAAGTCGTAATATTAGTTTTCTTCGTAGTGGAACTTCTTGTTCTATGAATCTTAGACATATTTCTGCAAAGAAAAACAGTTAAAAAAATTAGAACAATAATAAAACAACTACGAAAGAAACGATGGTAGCAATTAAAGCAAAAATTACCAGTACAAATTAGGATAAATTTTGCTACGAAAAAAAGAATGTAATTATAAATTTAAAAACTGTCATTTAATAATGATAAATTACATGTATCATATCCTTGGGTTTTTTACATACGGGTTGTGTATAATAAATAAAATTAGAAATAATTTACTTTTCATTAAAATTGACATTTTTTCAATCATTGTTTATGTTTATATCTAACCACACATAAATTGAGCGGTAATTTTCTCTCAAAAATAGTGGAATAATATACATGGGCATTGTATTTGAAATTTCTTGGTATTTATTAAGAAAACAAAATAGTAGAAAAAATATGGTAGAATTTATGTATTGGATAATTAGAAAAAGCTTTAGAATTTTCTAGAAAAGACTTTCGATTGTATAAGATATAATTATTTGAACTGTTAGCCAATTTTACAAAAAAAAGAGGAGATACCGGATAGCGATAAATCTCGCATGATACAATTAAGAGGTCAAAGTGTAATTAAACTACATATGCTACTACGCTTCAATAAATTATCTTGTAAGATCTAAGTTTACAACCACAGAAGTGTTACATTATTTTGTTCCGTATTAAACGTTCTATCAATTGATAAAATCTCCACTAGTTTGTAAGAAATTCCTTTAATATTTACACCTACACACAAACTATTAAAATTTTTAAATATCACCTTAGAAGTTGTTCTATAAAAGTTTTGACTGGAGAATACCATAAATTGACATTTCAAAATTATAAAAAGGACTTAAAATAAACAAAAGAAAATCGCTAAGACATTTCCTTTGTGTTTTAAAATATGAAAGCAATCACGTACTTAGACAACATTTGCTTTTGAATTAAAGATAAACTTTGGAGAGAGTTTTAGTTGAAATAGTTATTACGTAAAATTCAATTCAATTTTAAGTTGTAAGATTACCACACAATAGTTAATACTAGGTCAAGCATATAATAGTATTGTACTTATGTTAGCATAATAAGAACAAAAAAATTAACTTATCTTCAATCACAAAACTTATACAATAAAACGTTATTAATAATCTCAAAAAAGTAACAAAGCATTTGATGAATTAATCATTTGGGGGAAATGTTATTACTCCACATCCATCTGTATGATTGTTTTTAAGGCTTGCACAAAAATAAAATATAGATTAAATAAAAATTTTATATGCTAATTAAATAAAAACTTATATCTTCATAATATTATGCTAACTCTTTTAAAAACAATAATTTTATGGTGTTTTTATAATTGTTAAGGGGAAGCCCTTAGTGTTTGTCATTGAAAAATAGTTATTAAAAACAAATCTTGAGCACGTAAAATGTAATAAACACCAAACATTATATCTATTTAAAATACAAGCTTCAGGTGATTTTTTTATAAAATAAAAAACATAAATATTGCGTCATATTTCGGAAAAAAAAAGAAAAAAAATTTAATCAAGTAGTAGGAAAGAAAAAAAACTCATAAAATTATCATAGAAGACTTCAACATTTGTACTACTTACTTTACCAATAATTATTAATAGATGAAAAAAATGAATCATTACAAATATACTTTACCACCTATTCAAATATTTTTTTCAATAAATACATACGTAAGTAAAATATTGTCCTTTGATATCATAAATCATTCCTATTTTCATTTTTTTGACTCTATAAATGACTATAGGAATATTTATATTTATTAAAATAAAATCAATAAAAACTTTTTTAACTCCATTTTAACGTTGTCATCAAGGGCAAGGGACATTCAAAAGATTTTGAAATAAAATAAATAGTATGATTTTTGAACAAAGTCCTGTTTGTGACTAAGGAAAAGAATAAAATATGTAACATTATAGAAATATTTCGTAATAATAAATATATTGAAAAGAGTTGATAAATTTCTATGTTCTTTTAGTTTAAAAAATACCAATCTTATATAGTACATATCTATTTCATCAAACAATCTAGTAATATAACTGAACTACACCCAATTATAAAGCACTACCATTAGAATAACAAAAAATATTTGCCCTGGTATTAAGATTAATATATAAAATAAATAAAATAATAAAAAAAAGTAGGAGTTAACCAAAAATATATAAAATAATACGTAATGACATATTATTTATAAAAAGTAAAAATTATTCTAAAACAAAATGAAAAGTGAAAAAAAAAAGATTTTTTCGCTCAATAGATGGGAGAGTAAAAAAGAAATGAAACATTAAAAAATTTATATGTATCTCTGTAGGCTTTAAAAATGTTAATACAACAACCATTCATTTCTATCCATTCAACCCTCTCTCAATATACATATGTATTTATATATATATATATATCATTAATTTTACGATTCGCAGACTCCACCAAAATTTCAAGTGACGTTAATATTTTTATTTTATATTAAAATACATTTACATATGTACGTCGATTTTCCTACGTACCTTTTTACCTCGAAATGTATTACAAATAGTACAAATGACAATAATAGGCATTATTTAAACATGAAAATATATAAAATTTAAAGTATTTTAAATTGAGAATTACTATACACATTTATCTATGGAATAGATAATTTACTTAAAAATACCAAAGAACAAGATATCTTTTATACACTACATTTTTTACTTAGTAAATATCTATGCAATAAATATAAAAAGATAATATAATGCGTAAGGACAGTTAGATGTCACTCAGAGTAAAATCATAATATGTATGAAAATGCCATTAACAAAAGTAAGAAGATGGTATATATATAATCTAAATGACTAAACACCACAGTCGTATGGATGTCAATTAAAATTGTTTAAATTTGAAAGTTATCTGTTTATTATAGTTGGCGGGAAATTGATACATTTAAATTATTAAAAGTTAAAAATCTAACTAAAATTAAATATCTATATTCGCAATTACTGTTGAAGTAGGAGAATAGTAAAATACGCTTTTCGAAAGATAAAATAATGACTGTTTTGTTATACTAACATTTCCCTAAAACTTATATAAAAAAAGATTTTAGCTAGACAAGAAGAAAATGACAGTTGTTATTGGTAAATAAAGGGATAATATTGCCGTAGCAGAGCGATGTCTTCACAATACTGTAGTCTTAATTCTATGAAATAATTATAAAAATAGCAGATAAAAAAGTAATGCATAAATAAGTGAGAAAATAATTATGAACAGAGATCCCATTACTGGTATCATAAAATTTCTGACAAAACTAAGCAGTAAAACATAAACAAGTGACAATTAAATGGCAAAAATTTAATATATATAGTTATGAAAAAATAAAGTGAGATATGACTTTAAATAAAAGTGTAAAATTGCGGCACGGTAAACCTCTAGGTCTATTTTTATAATTCCCAAAAAAATTGGCAACATTTCACCAATGAAATAAAAAGTTTAAATAGTTATTGTGCTATGTTTAAAAATAACATTTAAACAAAAGAAACTTTTCGTTTAAAAAGAAAATGAATTGCTAATTGTGGTGTGAAAAACATGAATATTATTAGAAGAATTATTTTTATTAATACATCTCGAATGTTATTCACATAGTTACATGATTACTAATAAAGTTTATAAATAAAATAAGAATAGTATCTGTAAACATTTCCTTTATTTTGTCAACTATTTTTCATAATTGGTGTAAAGGAATATGAAGGACAAAATTAAAAAGAAAAAACAAACTCAAAGTCAATTATTGAGAATACATTTGAAGAGACAAAGAAAACGACTATACTTTTCTGTCATTTATCATTAAATTTTTTATTTATCAAATAATGAACTAGTAAAAATTTATATCAACTTATGATTAAATAAAACAGCCAATTAAAGTTTATTTTTTTACCCTTATTATAAGGACATCTTTATGCATATATTTTCAAAGTATAATCAAAAACAATTTACATTTGATTAAAAGGTTTGAAATATTATCGGAATACAACTGATTATTGAACTGTAAAAATATTTCTTACTTTACATTCACCATTGCAACATTTACAAACAACAATCATCAATCTTATCACTAAAAATTATAATATCTACATATTTATGTATTTATTTACACACAAATCATTAAAATATATAACTAGCCTAAAGAAAATCTGTATATTAATAAATATCAATTGAAATTTTACAAAGTTTAAATATATATTTTGATTAAAAATTACATTAGCTGTATTGAAATATTCATACACACACACTTGAATATACATATTTATTTAAATAGTAAAGCCTTAAACACAAAAATCTCTCCAAAATTCGGGGCTTTTTATTATTTTTTTTGTTGATTATTTTTATTTCTCTCTTTCTCCCTACGATTTACACTTTTTATGATTGATAAAAAGTTAACCTTCAGAAAAAGAAGTATTGTTTAATATTTAATGTTAAAAGTGAAATATAGTGTGATTATTCACTTGAAAAGACCTATGTAATTATGTGTAGAGATGATTGAAAAGCTTGATTGTCAAAGGGTAAAAATATTTATGATTTCCTATTGAACAAAAATAATAAAAAAGATTATTTTAATGTGTAATTCAAGGTAATTATTCTAAGAATTCCTATGAAAAGGTATTTGTAGATATTAAGGAAACCTTTTTTTTAAAGAGGGAATAGAGATTCTATGGTATGAGAAAATAAAATTATCAAATTTTTTGTAAAAAGATAGTTAAATTTTGATTTTCCTACTATTATTTTTATCTGTGGAAAATTCCTAATTCTTTGGCTATTTGAATAAAGTCTATTGCTGTGTTTAGTTTTTTTATTATTTCATTGTTTGGTGGTCGGACACTTGGTGGTAATGCTCTTGGAACAGATGATGATATGGTTTTCTTAGGTGTTGTTATAGGTGGTGGAGTTAAATGAGTTGTTGTTGGAGGGATTGTAGTTGTTGTTGGGTGAGTTGTAGTTGTACTTGGAGGAGATGTTGTTGTCGTTGGGGGTAAAGTCGTTAAAAGGAAACGTTTAGCTTCACTTTCATCATCAAATTTATGTTCTCCAATAATGGTATTACCTTGCATTTTAATAATGAAAAATGTAGATTTTTGTTGTTTTACTACTTCTTTTACAACTTCTTTCTCAACTTCTTTTGATTTACTTTCAAAAGACAAGTCTTTTTCTTCATCTTTTGGTTTTGAAGCTTCTTTTAAAAGACCAGTATCGTTTTTATTAAATGATATTGAAGATATTGTTGAGTTTAATGAAATATTTTCAGTTGTAATATTAAATTTTTTATCACTTTTTTTATTGGTGTTTAAAATATCTGTTGAATTTGTTGTTTCGCTGGCCGTAGAATTAGTAACTGTTTGATTACTCGTTACATTAAAACTTTTTTCTGTAGTAGTAATTATAAACATAGTTGTGGTGCTTTTTTCAGTGGTATCTTCAATGCTTTTATCCTTGTTTTTTTCATGTTTTTTACTTGAATCTTTTTCGAAATCAACAACATTAATTTTTTCTTCATTTGTTGAGATGTTTGTCTTTACATTTTCGCCACTTGAATTGCCATCTAACACTGCAGGAAATATAACTTCAGAGCTGTTAAGCGTTGTTTTGTTACTACTTTTAACAGAACTTTCACCACCCAAATCTTTTGTATTATTTTTTATACTTTCAAAATCTGTTTTTATTAAGTTGACATCAATTGCTACTTCTTTTACCAACAAAATAGGTACTTCTGATAACTTTTCTTCAACAGTAGATGCATTCAAACTTTTTTCAATTTCATTTGTTTTATCACCACTATTAATATCATTCTCCTTCTTTGTATCATTTAATTTTTCAGTACTTATAGCACCTATTTTCTTATCACTACTATCCCCCTTTACATCTATCAACTTATCAATTTTTTCCTGAGATATATGCTCATCTATAAGTAATACAGGTTTTTCAAAATTTTCAATAACATCACCATCTATTTCAATAGCTTTACTAGATTTGATGGTATCATTTATTTTTAATGGTTTAATTGATAAATTTTCAGGTTTCCTTATCTGATCTTCTGAAATGTACGTCTTTAGGTTAAGTTATTAAAAAAAAAAACTTGCCTAAACTATCTATTGAAAATAATATTTCATGACTGCTGGTATCCTGAGAAAAGTTTTCTTTTTTCCTTGAGTCACTAAATTTATTGTGGTGTTTGTGTTTTCTTGTTCTTTGTGTTGGTATTTTCTTGGATGAAGATTTTGTTTTTATACTTAAAATTGTACTGTAAAGTATTTTAACGATATGTAATTTATTACCTTTCGCTTTCTGACTAAAAAATGTGTAAATTAAATAATTTAAATAATGATATTGAACTTACTAATGATTTTGTGTCATTCTCGGATCCAATTGCCTAAAAATTAAAAATTAATTACCCAACCAAAACTAGAATACCTACTTGTCCATAGCTCAAAATAATTAAAATTAGAATATATACATAATATTTCATCCTAATAATTAAATATATAATAATAAATATAAAAAGTTAAAGTATAAGATAATTATATTTCTACACAACTATAAAAAATTTATAACTTTCACATCAAATATATATATATTTTTTATTTAAAATCATCAAAATTTAAGATTTTAGGTATTATTTAATTGCTTTTCAATGAAATTAGTAAACTGATCATTAGCATCTCTCCACCTATTAAATTATATTAGCACAATATTTTTATTACGTTTATATACAACTTTAGCAGCAATTATAGAAGTTTTTATCTAACATAAATAAAGATTGTAAATTAATTGTTAGAAAAAAAAATTCTTTTAATACACTTTTTTAAAGAATAATTGTAATATTACATTAATGATGTGTAACTAAAAACTCTTGTTGTAGTAAAATAAAGAAATGTTATTTTAATAGACGACAGGTTACAAATAATGGACATTATACATGATCATTCTTTTATAGAATAAACATCGTCTATTAAGTGATTATTTAAAATCAACTTAAATTAAAAGTTAAATTCAAAAATGTAGGATATAAAAATATTTTAAAGTTTAATGATAAAAGACAAAACTATGACAAATTTTATAATTTTTCTAATACTCTTTAATTAGTAGATTAATTAAATAAAGTATTAATGAATGAAAAAAAGAATAATTTGTTAACATTATAACTTATCAAACATAACGGTATCGTATTCTGATACTGCTGAATCGCGTTAATCCTACATATTTCATAACTACAACATTGTTTTCGGATGTTATAAACCCTCCAACGACTCTTCCACAAAACAAAGCACCGGAAACAGATTTATCAGCGAGAAATTTAACTTCTAACCCTTTATTTGGTTGGCAAGTAAAGCTATCGCGGAAGCTTAATTCTCCAATATGCAATCGTACTTTACGCCCTAATGGTGCTGTTATTTGAATGTAACAAGTTTTAATCCCATTGACAATTAATGGTTGATCTGTATTTTTAGCGTTAAATCTTGTTGCACCACATTGTCTCTGTGAAGGAAATAATTCAGTGCACCGTGTTCCTGTATAAAATGGTGGGCATTTACAAACGGTACATTTTTTATTAGGATCAGGATATCCGTTCATTTTACAATTTAATTTCGAATCACGGCATTTATCACTGCAATAATGAATATTAAGCTGTTTTGCATCATTAAACCCAAGTCTTATGCCTTGTCCCATAGTTTTTAAGTAACTCCAATATTTTGGTTCCATTGCGAGTCTTCCATTTATAGAACCTGCAAATCTATCGTAATGCATCAAAGAACCATAGTCATATTTTAAACCATATGGTGTTGCTTTTGATAAGTGGTAAGGTTGTGAATTATATATAACATCATAATCTATGTTTTGATAGTTTAATTTAATATAAGAATTTCTGTCATGCCTAGACATTTCATGAATCATACCAAGAGCATGCATTGTTTCATGGAGGACAATTGGAACTTTATGACATTGACTTCCTAAAACTATCTCTTGTGCCCAACCACGTGAAATTTTTCCAATATGAGAATAACAGTCAGCACCCTTTTTGAACATAGTTTATACCTCCATTTCTAAAATCATTTGATTCTCTAAACCTTATGCAAGTTTCTCTTTCAAGAATTGCCAATGCTGACTTTATTAATTCTCTATTTACACCAAAACTAATGTGATAGTGTATTGGCAAACTCCATTTAAATTTTCTATCTCTGAGAATTGACTTTTTGACTCTGGTTTCAGAAGATTCTGAATCACCATCAACAATTATACTACTTTCATTCTTAAAGATATTGTTACTAGATCAAAAAAATAATTGCCTTTAAAGGACTTACTTTGGAAATTGTTTCCAATATGCATTGTGAAAATAAAAATAGCTTGATAAAAAAATTCATTGAATAACATCATGCTTGGAAATTAATTGGCCTATTTATATATAAGTATAAATATATGATGGAGAATTCACGTTATTCACCTGAAATAATAAACTTTATTGTTATTCAAAAAATTTGTGTCAAAATATTTTTTACACTTTTGTGAAGATTTTGACTATTTTTTGCCTTAAATTAAAATAAAACATATTTTTTCGATATTAAGCAAATAATAAAGTTAAATGATAAAAATAATGTTGATTTACATGTGTATGACATTTCACAAACAAAGTTTATTTTATTTGATTTTAATACCTTTATCGTTTCTTTAAAAAATGAAATTATATTTTTTGTGATTTCAGGTGAATGAATTTTGATTTTTGAAATGACCACCCATATAAATTTCAAGAATACAAAACAGATTAAAGAAGATGATTTACCCTAAAAATGGAATGTTTTTATTTTACAAAGAATATGAAAGCAATACCCCACCTAATAAATGTATAAATAATAAACTCCATCCAATTACAGCGCCTAAAAATGTTAATAATAATAAAAATTATATAAATAAGATAATATCGTAACTATTTTCATCTCTTTATAATAAATAAATTGTTATTTCTTTGCATATGTTTTGTTACTTTATGAAGGTTCAACCTCATCGTTGAAGGTAATCCCTAACGTTATACACTATCGATCATTGTCAATTTGTGTTTTTTGAAGTTGTAGCTATTTTTTCAATGAAAAACACATCGACATCTAATTATAAATCTCCATTTATTATAGAAAAATGGAAGGTCGGGTAACTTTTTTTGATTTTTAAACTTTTTTCTATCCTAATATATAAAATTTTATTTACTGATTCTAACAAAAGTAAAATTGGCTCAATCTGAAGTCTTGTTCATAAGATATAACCACTTAAACGTGCTTTGGTGAGTTGATCTTGAACAATATAAAATCATTTTTTTATTTAAAATCTTACAAATATATGTAGTATGTAATTTTAGATGCCTATAATACAAAAGTAAAAAATTTAAAATTCCATGTTTCATTCTTAAGACTACAAACTTTTTTGAAAATGACTAAAAACATCCGCACATGAAGGTAGTTAAACTTGTCATGATGTTTTTGTGGTTTTTAAAAAACATAAATCGCCTTCATTATCATTTCCTGGAGAAACTAAATAATTCATCTGTCAAACCTTTTTTAATTAAATTATGATTTCTATGTTTTTACTATCTTGATAGACTGATAAAGTTATTTTTACAATTTATTAATTAATTCAACCTTCTTGAAAAAAGATTTGATCCTTTAGTCTTTTATTTTTCTACTAATTTTTCCTCCTTTCCCCTGTATAATTAATTATTCATCCTTAAGATAAGATTTGAACATCATTAAAGTATCTCTATAGTTTGTGGTCTTTAAAGTTGGATTCTGTACTTTTAAAGATTGACATAATGAAAGTTACTGTAGGAAAATGGATTAAAATAACTTTTTAAAATTATATAAGTTCATGAATAATCGGTACCCTAACATTTTGCAAAGAATTCTATTCATTTCATTATTATTTTATTATTAATGATTTTATTTATCATATTAGTATGGTCTTTATGTTTAAATTCCCTTATATAAAACTTCTTTTTGATACATTCTTGGAAAATATCTTCCTAACAAAGATTGGATTGTTAATTGGTACATTAACATGTTCAGCGTCATTCATTCATGGATTAATTATTAATTTCATACGATTTGTGTCATAACTATTAAATGGAGTATAAAAGTATTTTTACGGTAAGGAGAATCAAACAAATGTGTACTGGAATGATTTTTTGTAGTTTTAGGATTAAACTTCGAGCAATATTTTTTGAATCAAGTTATTAATTAAAAATTGAGACATTTACACTTATACTATCATACTTCACATCATCAGTTATTGTATATCAAATGTGTTATGATATTATTATATATACTTCTGTTGTTGTATTATCATTTTCACTTAATATCTTGGATAAAATTGAATTAAATGGATAGAATACAATTAAAATCAAAGGTATTCCAATAAATGTTAAATAATATATTCATTTTCTACTATTTTTGTATCAATCCTAGTGAAGATATACATTGCCGTTGGATTGGTGGAACATACCTAAAGAAAGCTAAGGCGAATCACATTACTAATACCGTCCTTTCATGGTCTAATAATATAGTAATATCGAGGAATTTCTATTTTATTATTGTTATATCAAAAGATATCAAGAAAATTGTTGGTGTAATGATTCAAAATTATATTTAGCAGAGATAATTATTCTTTCTCCAGTGGACAATACTTGTAATCTAAGAATAAAGATACAAATATTTAGTAAAAGTTATTATATATTGTTGTTAAAGTTTAATATAATGCATGTATATGTTTTATGTATACTATTCACTCTTTAACCTTTATTTTAAAAGAAAATGTTATCAAATAATAATATTTTATTTATTAAGAATAAAATAAAAATATTATTATGTAAACTTTTAATGTATTTTAAATATTTATATACATTAAATTTATATTGGTAAAACCAATCGATAAAATTTATTACTAATACTTACAATATAATAAATAGAAACGTTATTTTGAATTTTATAACTGCATTGTTATAAAACAAAATATTTTCTATTGTTTTTAAAATTTTAGATTTAAAACAAAAGTTAATTTCCATGAGTGTATGGTGACGACCGTAGCGATTTACAATTCATAAATAAAATAAATTATCAATAGTTAAAATAAAAAATATTTTGTTGTCATCATAACTTATCAAACAAAATGGTACCGTATTCTTATTCTGTTTGATGGGATTAGTCCTACATATTTCATAACTACGACATTATTCTGGGATTTTACAATTTTTCTAAAGTTTTTTCCACAAAACATAGAACCAGAAACAGTTTTATCAGTAAAAAATTTAACTTCTAATCCTTTATTTGGCTGGCAAACAAAGCTATCGCGGAAGTTTGTTTCGAGAATATTCATTAGTACCTTACGTCTTCTTGGTGCTGTTATTTGAATGTAACAAGTCTTAATTCCCTTGACAATTAGTAGTTTTTCTGTATTTGTAGCTTTCAATTTTGTTATACCACATTTTTCATCGGAAGGTGATAATTTAGTGCACAGTTTTCCTTCATAAAATGGTGGGCATTTACAAACGATACATTTTTTATTGGGATCAGGATATCCGCCCATTTTACATTTCAATTTCGAATCACGGCATTTATCACTGCAATAATGAATATTAAGTTGTTTTGCATCATTAAACCCAAATCGTGTTTTTTGTCCTATAGTTTTGAGGTAATTTTTATATTTTGGCACAGTTGTGATTCGTCCATCTAGTGTGCCTGAAACTCTATCATATTGCATTACAGAACCATAATCATATTTTAAACCATATGGTGTTGCTGCTGATAAGTCAAAAAGCATAAAATTAAACATAGAATTATTGCCCATGTTTTCATATTTTAATTTAATATAAGAATCTCTGTCATGTCTAGACATTTCGTGAATCAGACCAAGAGCATGAAGCGTTTCATGGATAGCAATCATAAGTTTATTACAACCTTTTCCTAAATTTATATCTTGTGGTTTACTTTTTGAAACTTTTCCAATGAAAGAGAAACAACCAGCACTTTTATTAACGTACATTAAGCCTCCATTTGTAAAACGATCTGTTTCTCTAAATCTTATGCATGTTTCTTTCTCAATAGCTGCTAATGCTGCTTTGATTGTTCTTCTATCTACACCATTACGAATACTATAATCAATTGGAAAAGTCCATTTTAATTTCATAAATGTGATTATTGACTTTTTAACTCTAGTTTCATAAGATTCTGAATTACCATCAGCTTTTAATTTACCTTCATTCTTAAAGATATTGTTAATGAACAAAAGAATAATTACTTTTATAGACACTTACCTTTGAAGTTATTTGAGATATGCATTGAAAAAATAAAAATATCTTAAGAACAGAATTCATTGAATTACATAATGCTAGAAAGTTAAATTTTTCTATATATATAATGTAGAATTCACGTTATTCACCTGAGAAAATAGATTTAATTGTTACTCAAATAAATTGAGTCAAAATATTTTTAACATTTTTGCAAGATTTCAGTTACTGTTTTAAATATAAATTTAAATCAAACATTTTTTTTGATATTATTGTAAATAATATAATTAAATGATAGCAGTAGTATTAATTTACATATGTATAACATCTCCAAAACAAAGTTCATTTTATCTATATTAAACATTTCCATTGTAACTTTATGGTAAATGAAATTATATTCTTTGTAGTTTCAGTTGATTTAACTTTTATTATTGACATGACCACCATCAAAAATTTCAAAAACACAAAACAGATTAGAGAAGATGATTTACCCTAAAATTAAATGTTTTTATTTTACAAAGAATATGAAAACATTAAGATACTGAAGAAATGTATAAATATTAAATCGAACTCAAATATTTTACTTCAAGAGATTAAAAATTTCTAAAAATGTATAATTATGTTAATATAGTGACTATTTTCTTCTTTTATTATTGATAAAGTACTATATCTTTATATGTGCTGCTATTTTCTGAAGGTTTAACCTTATTAGTGATGGCAACCCATAACGTTATACACCATCGGTCTTGTCTATTTGTGTTTTTTAAATTTGTATTTATTTTTTTCATGTAAAACACATTGACATCCATTTATAAAGAAGAATGGAGGGTCGGGAAACTTTTTTGATTTATAAACTCTTTTATATCCGAATATATAAAATTTTTTCTACTGATTCTAACAAAAGTAAAATTGGCTCAATCTGAAGTCCCGTTCATAAGATATAACCACTTAAATATGTAGTATGTAGTATATAGTTTTAGATGCCTATAATACAAAAATAAAAAAGTTAAAATTCCATGTTTCATTATTAGGATTTCTAACTTTCTTGAATATGATTAAAAACATTCGCGCATAAAGGTGGTCAAATCTGCCGTGATTTACTCGTACTTTTCCAAAAGATTAACTCTTCATTAATATCGCCTTTCATTAAACCTAAAATAATCCATGACTAAAACCTATATTTTTAAATAATGAATTTTAAGTAATTATTATCTTGATAAGCTGATAAAATTCTTTTTACAGTTATTAAGGTATTTCAACCTTATTAAAAAAGCTTTAACCTATTTAATCTCTAATCTTTCTACCAATATCTTCTCTTTCCCTGTGTAATAAGATGTTTATTCTTAAGATGTGATTTGAATATCATTAAAATATCTCTATGATTTATAATCTTTAGAGTGGGATCCTGTACTTTTAAAGCTTAATATAATGATAGAAGCTGTAAAAGAGTAGATTTAAAAAATTTTTCAGAATTATATAAGATTAGAAATAATTGGTACCTCCAACTTTTTGTAATGCATTCTATCCATTTCTTTATTATTATATTATTAATGATCTTTTTTATCATATTAGTTGGGTTTTGATGTTAAAATTTCCCTATATAAAACTTTTTTTTGATACGATCCTGGAGAATATCTTCCTAGTACAGATTGTGTTCTCAATTAGTCCATCAATATGTTCATTATTGTCTATTCATGGATTAATTATTAATTTTATAGGATTTGTGTCATAACCATCTAATAGATTATAAAAGTATTTCTACGGCAAGGAGAATCAAACAAATGTGTACTGGAATGATTTTTTGTAGTTTTGGGATTAAACTTTGAGCAATATTTTTTGAATCAAGTTATTAATTAAAAATTGATACATTAACACTTATGCCGTCATACTTCATATCATCAGTTATTATCTACCAAATATGTTATGATATCATTATATATATTTCTGCTGTTATATTATCATTTTCACTGAATGTCTTGAGTATAATTGGATTTTAAAAAAGAAAATATAAGCTACTGTGATAAGTATTATATGATATTATCATTTTTTTACTCTTTTTTGTAAATCTTAATCAAGATATATATTGGCATTAGAATTGGTTGGTAATGCCTAAAGAAAATTAAAGAAAATCACATTGCTAATTCTGACTTTTCATGTTCTAGTGATACAGTAGTATTGAGAAATTTTTAATTATCATTATTATGTCAAAAGATACAAGAAAAATGTTAGTGGATTCATTCGAAATGATATTTAGTAAAAATAGTTATTCTTATTCATACAGACAATATGTAAGTGCTAAAAATAATATTACAACTATTGAATATAAGTTATGATTTATTTTTTAAAGTTTGATATAATGTATACATATGTTTTTAATATGGCATTCTGTCCTTAATCTTTACTTTCAGAAAACATGTAAGCAAACACTAATATTCGATTACTAAAAATAAAGTATAAAAATTACGTTGTAAAATTTCAATGTAATTTTTACATGTCTGAAGTTATGTGAGTAAAACCACTTAATAAAATTTAATTACTAATACTATAAAATATGATAAATGGGAAATGTTATTTTGATGTTTACAATTGATTTATTAAAAAAAATATTACTTCCAATTTTTTTTAAAGATTTTTGTATATTTGAACAAAAAAGCTATTCTTACGGATAACTAGCGATGAGCGCAACGAGTTGCATCCTATAAATAAAATACAACCATTAATGATTGAAATAAAGAATAATTCAGTATCGTTAATACTTAATTTCACCGTATTTTATTTTTACTGCGCTCTTCGGGGTTATTACTGCATATTTTACATAAAAAACATTGATTTCAGATGTTATAATCTCTCCACTGATTTTTCCACAAAGCACAGCAATGGAAACAGATTTATCAACAAGAAATTTAGTTTCTAATCCTTTATTTGGTTGGCAAACTTTGGAGTCGGGTAAGTCTATTGAAACAGTCAATCTTATTTTACGTTCATTTGATGCTGTTATTTTATAGTAACATTTATTACTTCCACTAACAGTTAAATATTTGTCTTTTTTTTCTATCAGCTTTTAAAAATCTTGTTTTACCACAATATCTATTTGAAGGTAATAAATCAGTTCACTCCTTTCCTGTAAAAAGTGGTAGGCATTTACAAATGGTACATCTTCTTTTGTGATCAAGATATCCGTTCATTTTAAAATTTAACCTCGAACCACTATATTTATCACTGGAATACTTAAGATTTAGTTGTTTGGCACTATTAAAGCTAAATCGCGTTGTTTGTCTCATATTTCTTAAATAACTACAATACTTAGTTTTTGGTACCATAGTCTCTTGGTTATTTTTTGTACCTAGATATCTGCTGTAATGCATTATGGAACCGAAATCATAATTTAAGTCAAGGGGTAATGCTTTTATTAAGTCGTAACGATCAAAATTATATTGACTGTCAGATTTTATGTTACCATATCTTATATCAATATAAGAATTTCTGTCATGTATACTAATTTCATGAATCACACCAAGAGCATGAAATGTCTCATGAAGAACACCCATAACATAACTACAAACCCTCCCTACAACTATACCTTGCCAAGTATCATCTCTTATTTTGCCAAGAGAAGAAAAACAGCCATTACTTGCATTAGCATATCTTAAGACTCCATTTGAAAAATTAAGTGCTTCATTAAATCTTAAGCATGTTTCTTCTTAAAAGAATTACCAATGTTTCCTGTACTAATGTCTTATTTATGTTAAAACGTCAGAAAAAGCATTTAGAGAAGTCTATTTAAATTGCATATTATTGACAATTGATCTTTTAATTTTATAAGATTCTGATTTACCATCTACCTTTTAACTACCGTCAATATTAAAGATATTATTAGTAAAAAAAGATTGCTTTTATAAGACCTTTATTAGAAATTTCCTCATGAATACATAGAAAAAATAAAAATAACTTGATAAATGAATTCATTACACAATAATGTGTTAGAATTCATTTTATCTATTTATATATGATACGGAATTCATGTTATTCACCTGAAATAAATTGATTTAATTGTTTTACAAATAAATTTAATCTAAATATTTTTTAAATATATATGAAGATTTTGGTTTTTTCATAAAATAAATTTAATTTTTATATGTTGATACTAACGCTAAAAATAAAAATATGTTTTAATATTAATACTAAAAATAAAATTAAACGATACCAGTAATATTGATTTAAGTTTGTGATAACTCTTAAAAACAAAGTTTCTTTTTTTATTGTAAACTTTTTTATTGTCTCTTTATAAAAAAAATATTTTTGTGTGATATTAGGTATCTTAACTTTTTATTATATACTATTTATCGTTGTTAATCGATGTGCTATATAAATTTGTTTTTATTTTTTTTATAAAAAAAACGTAAACTTTCTATTATAAATTCTTATATCCTTATATGTGTATAAAAGGAAAGGTCAGGAAATAATTTTGGATATTTAAACTTCTTTTTACCTTAATATATATAATTTTATATATTGATTATAGGAAAAAAAACACTAAAATGGCTCTATTTGAAGTTTTACTCTTAAAATATAGTCACCTTAATGTGATTTGAGGCGTTAATCTTGATTCCCTTAGAGTAATTCATTTATTTAAAATTTTATAAAATTATTTAGTTTTAGATGCTAATAATATAAAAATAAAAAATTGGAACTTCAAGTTTCATTGTTGAGATTTACAACTTTTTTAAAATGACTAAAAAAAGCTGAATTTTAATACTTCAAAATCATATATCGAATTTAGAGAAAAAAATTTTAAAAAATAGTTTAAGTTTCTCTTTTACTTACATTTTAAGAAAAATCTCAAGAATATCAAGAAATTCTACGTAATATAACGTTATGGTTGACGTTTTTTAACATTCTAAGTTTATTAAAAATCTATTTTTTAATTTCCGTAATACATATAATTGTTTTTTAATAAAAATATGAGACAAAATAACGATTAGTCATTAAATTTGTAAAAGTAATTTTTATTACCTTTCCAAAATGTGATACGTTATGATATTGATCTACAAAACTAAATCATTTTAAACAAAATACTGATAAAATATATATAATAATAAATATCAAACATTATCAATGTTTTAAAAACATTTAACGAAACCAAAAATATATGTATTTTATGTTTCTATACTATTTAATAATTAAACTCTGAATTTTTTTAATAATTAGAACTTTTACATAAACATTCTTCTTAATTTTCTATTACAATCTTAACAATTCCAAAATGTTATTCAGATTTAAAATATCAGATGAGTTAAGAATAAAAAATATATAAAATAAAACAATTTAAAAACACGTTTTATAAATACTTAAAAATATAATAAATAGGAAATATTACTTAGAAATTTATAACTACATTGTTATAAAACACAATATTTTCCACTTTTTTAGCATTCTTTAGATTTTAACAAAAATCAATTCCTGCAGAAATGTCATGACGATCGCAACGAGTTCCTATTCATTAATAAATCAAAGTATTAATAATTAAAATAAAAAATAATTTGTCATCATCATAACTTATGCAACATCGCGAAATTTTATTTTTATTGTGCTGTTTCGGGTTAATCCTACATACTTCATAGCTAAAATATTGTTTTGGGATATTATAATTTTTCCAGAGTTTCTTCCGCAAAGCATGGCACCAGAAACAGATTTATCAGCAAGAAATTTTATTTCTAATCCTTTATCTTTTTGGCAAACAAAATTATTAAGCAATTCTGTTTTTACAATATACAATCGTATTTTACGTCCTATTGGTGCTGTTATTTGGTAGTAACAAGTTTTAAGTCCACTGACAGTCAATTCTCGATCTATTTTTTTAGTATTAAAAAGTCTTATTGGACCACATGATTTGTGTGAAGGTAATAGTTTAGTACACAGTGGTTTTGTATAGAATTCTGGGCATTTACACACGGTGCATTTATTTGGGTCTGGGTATCCGCCCCTTTTACACTTAAATTTCGAATTACGGCATTTATTGCTGCAATATTTAAGATTAAGTTGTTTCATATCGTTAAACGCAACTCGTGTGGACTGTCCTATAGTTTTTAAATAACTCCAATGTTTTGGTTTCATTGCCAACAGTTCATTAGCCGAACCTGCATATCTATCGTAATGCATCACAGAACCAAAATCATATTTTAAGCCATATGATATTGCTTTTGATAAGTCATAAGGTTGAAAATTAAATACAACACGAGGGTCTATGTTCTTATATTTTATATCAATATAAGAATTTCTGTCGTGTCTAGTCATTTCGTGAATTACACCAAGAGCATGACATGTTTCATGTATGGCAATTGTGACTTTATTACAGTCAGTTCCTAAAAGTATATCTTGTGGCTTACCATTTGAAGCTTTTCCCACATAAGAGACACAACCAGAACTTCCATTAACATAATTTAAGCCTCCATTTGTAAAATAAATTGTTTCTCTAAACCTTATGCATGTTTCTTTTTCAATAATTGCCAATGCTGTCTTGACTGTATTTCTATTTACGTCATGACGAATGTGATAATCAATTGGAAAAGTCCATCTTAGTGGCATATTTTTGACAATTGACTTTTTAACCCTAGTTTCAAAAAATTCTGAATTAGCACCAGTTTTTAAAGTACCTTCATTCTTAAAGATATTGTGAAAATAAAAATGATTATATTCAGAACTAACGTTAGAAATTACTTTCATAATGCATTGAGAAAATAAAAATAGCTCGATAAAAAAATTCATCGCATTACATGATGTTGAAAAATTTGTTTACCTATATACATGCTGAAGAATTCATGTTATTCACCTGAGATAATAGACTTAATCGCTCCTCAAATAAGTTGAGTCAAAATATTTTCTATGTTTCAACTAAGATTTTAGTTACTTTTTAACATCAATTTAAATCAAAAATATTTTTTGGATATATTATAGCAAGAAATGAAATAAAATGACAACAGCAATACTAATATACATGTGTATGAAATCTCAAAACAAAGTTTGTTTTATTTATTTTGAACATATTGTTTCTTTATGAAACTTAACATAATTTTTTGTGAATTCAGGTGACTTAAGTTTTATTATATACTATTGCTAGTTGTCAATTTATATGATTTTAAAAAAAGTATTTATTTTTTTTATGAAAAATACATAAAAATCCTATAATAAATTTCTGTATACACACAGAAAGATTTCTCCCATTATCTCGACGAAGGATCTGAAGCTTAAACTATGCTATCATTATTTAAAAATAAACGGTAATAAATTCATTATGCAACAAACACTTTAATAATAACTGTAGTAAATCAAAAAAAAAATGTTTAGTAAATACATGATTTAAGTAAAATCTATTTCATAAAGTAATTCGAAAAAATATTAAAATTCCACTATTAGAAAGTAATTTTCTATTATCGTTCAAATTTTATATGCTAAATCATTAAAGAATAATATTTTTTTATATTCAATGTTCTTGCTACTTTTACTTGCAACGTCTCTTGGCTAAATATTATATAAAGACATATTTAATATGATTTTTACTTATTATCATTATCTTTTTCATATATTTATTTAATAAATTATCTAAGTTTCCTTTAATTTTTTACATACTCAATTGTAGGCCTTTTTTAGAAAAGGCATACCATTTTTAACATAACTGCAGTGATTTTTTTGTAAAGTTAAGGTAATTTTATCTTACAGACAGGTTTAAAAAAAGCACGCGTTAAAATGCAGGAGAAAATTTTCTATGTATCTATTCGCCAAAAACTAAATTTTTTTCTGTGAGTAACACTATCAATTTCACATATTAAGATGATTATCAATTTATTTAGATAATTTATAATGATAATAATAAAAGGATTAGAAATTTTTTAATATCTGTAAATTTTCTTAATTCAACGTTCTTACCCATAAATCCACTATGAAACACCTGAATCTGATTTTTTTACATATAATATTTAGAATCCTTCTTTTTCATCCATGAATCTCCTGTATCCGAAGCTTTTCATTCATGAAACCTATTCATAAAAATCTATGAATCCAAAAAAAGTAATCAAGAAACTCTTAATTATCATATTACTGAAAAGTGATTTAAATTTATTATTTATAACATTGTCACGTATTTAGTTTAAACTTTACACATTCTTAATAAAAATTATATATTTAGCATAAGATGGCTGCGTTACATGGTTGAGAGATTTTCTTAAATAAGCAAAAGGTGACCAAAAACATCAGCCATATAGGTGGTCCAATCTGTCTTTAATTTTCCGTACCTTTTAAAAAAAGCTATTCATATTGCCTTAATGAGTGTTAGAATTAAATAATTCATGACTAAAACCTATATTTTTAAATTATGAATTCTTAGTAATTACTGCCTCGATAAGCAGGTAAAGTTTTTTTTTACAGCCATTAAGTTGATTCAACCTTCTTGAAATAAGCTTAAATCTATTTAATCTTTAATTTTTCTATCAATTTTTCTTATTCCCCTGCATAATTAACGGTTCATTCTTAAAATACGATTTGAATATTATGAAAATATCTCTATGGTTCCTAATCTTTATAGTTGGACCCTGTACTTTTAAAGATAAACATGATGAAAGTTATCGTATGAAGATGGATTAAAAAAGCCTTCTAGAATTATAAGTTTATAAATGACGGATACTATAACTTTTTGAAATGAATTCTATTCATTCCTTTGTTATCGTGCTATTAATGATCTTTTTTGTCATATTAATATGGCGCTTATGTTAAAATTCCTTATATTGGGATTCTTTTTAGATACATTCTTGGAAAAATATCTTTCTAGCAAAGATTGCATTCTTAATTAGTACATCAACATGTTGAGTACCATTTATTCATGGATTAATTTTTAATTTTATACGATTTGTAGCAATATACTATCCAATACAGCGAAAGAGTATTTTTATAAAAAGAAGAATCAAATAAATGTGTTTTGGATGATTTTTTGTAGTTTTGGGATTGAACTTCGAGCAATATTTTTTTAATCAAGTTATTAATTAAAAATTAAGTAATTTACACTTATGCCACATACTTCACATCATCAATTATTATTTACAAATATCGTTATATATATTTCTGCTGTTTTATTATCATTTTCGATTAATACTTTGAATATAATTAGATTAAATTAACAAAAATATAAACTATTGTGATAAGTATTATATGATATTATCATTTTTTTACTCTTTTTTGTAAATCTTAATCAAGATATATATTGCCATTAGAATTGGTTGATAATACCAAAAGAAAATTAAAGCAAATTACATTGCTAATACCGACTTTTCATATTCTAGTGATACAGTAGTATTGAGAAATTTTTAATTATCATTATTATGTCAAAAGATACAAGAAAATAGTTAGTGGATTCATTCGAAATGATATTTAGCAAAAATAGTTATTCTTATTCATGCAGACAATAAGTAAGTGCTAAAAATAATATTACAATTATTTAATATAAGTTATGATTTATTTTTTAAAGTTTGATCTAATATATACATATGTTTTCAATATGGAATTCTGTCCTTAATCTTAACTTTCAGAAAACATGTAAGCAAACAGTAATATTCGATTATTAAAAATAAAGTATAAAAATTACGTTTAAAATTTCAATGTAATTTTTATATGTGTGAAGTTATGTGGGTAAAACCACTTAATAAAATTTTATTGCTAATACTATAAAATATGATAAATGGGAAATGTTATTTTGAAGTTTACAATTGATTTATTAAAAAAAATATTACTTCCAATTTTTTTTAAAGATTTTTATATACTTGAACAAAAAAACTATTCTTGCGGATAACTAGCAATGAGCGCAACGAGTTACATCCTATAAATAAAATACAACCATTAATGATTGAAATAAAGAATAATTTAGTATCGTTAATACTTAATTTCATCGTATTTTATTTTTACTGCGCTCTTTGGGGTTATTACTGCATATTTTACATAAAAAACATTGATTTCGGATGTTATAATCTCTCCACTGACTTTTCCACAAAGCACAGCACTAGAAACAGATTTATCAACAAGAAATTTAGTTTCTAATCCTTTAATTGGTTGGCAAACTTTGGAGTCGGGTAAGTCTATTGAAAACAGTCAATCTTATTTTACGTTCATTTGATGCTGTTATTTAATAGTAACATTTATTATTTCCACTAACAGTTAAATATTTGTCTTTTTTCTATCGGCTTCTAAAAATCTTGTTTTACCACAATATCCATTTGAAGGTGATAAATCAGTTCACTCCTTTCATGTAAAAAGTGGTAGGCATTTACAAATGGTACATTTTTTTTTGTGATCAAGATATCCGTTCATTTTAAAATTTAACCTCGAACCACTATATTTATCACTGCAATACTTAAGATTTAGTTGTTTGGCACTATTAAAGCTAAATCGCGTTGTTTGTCTCATAGTTCTTAAATAACTACAATACTTAATTTTTGGTACCATAGTCTCTTGGTTATTTTTTGTACCTAGATATCTGCTGTAATGCATTATGGAACCGAAATCATAATTTAAACCATGTGGTGACGTTATATGTAAATCGTAATGATCAAAATTATGATGACTGTCAGATTTTATGTTACCATATCTTACATCAATATAAGAATCCCTGTCATGTCAAGCAATTTCATGAATCACACTAAGAGCACGAAGTATTTCATGAAGAACACCCATAAAATAACTACAAACCCTCCCTACAACTATACCTTGCCAAGTATCATCTCTTATTTTGCCACGAGAAGAAAAACAGCCATTACTTGCATTAGCATATCTTAAGACTCCATTTGAAAAATTAAGTGTTTCATTAAATCTTAAGCATGTTTCTTTTTAAAAGAATTACCAATGCTTCCAGTACTAATGTTTTATTTATGTTAAAACGACAGAAATAAGTAATTTGAGAAGTCCATTCAAATGGCTCAATGTTGTAAATTGATTTTTTAATTCTAGTTTCATAAAATTCTAAATTACCATTATCTTTTAAAGTACCTTCATTCTTAAAGATATTGTTAATAATTAAAAAAAATTTTTTGCTCTTATAGAACTTACATTAAACAATATCTCATGAATGCATAGAGAAAATAAAATAATTTAATAAACGATATCATTGTATTACATGATGTTAGAAAACAAAATTACTTATATATAGTAGGGAATTCTTATTAATCTCTCATAATAATAAATTTAATCTTTCTCAAATAAATTGAATCAATATATTTTTTTGTACTTTTACTCCTCAAATAAATGAAATCAATCTATTTTTACGCTTTTAATGAGGATTTTAGTTACTTTTAATACAAATTTAAATTTAACATGTCTTTTTATATTATAGCTAATAATAAATATAAATAATAACTGTAATATTAATTTGCAAGTACAGAATATTTCAAAAACAAAGATTATCTTCGATTTTTTTAATTGTTTTTTTAGTGAACAAAGTAAATATATCCTTTGTGGTTTCAGGTAATTTAATTTTGATTATACACCATTGATCATTGTTAATTTTAGTCTTTCCATAAAACATTTAAAAAGATAAAAACAAAAATATGAGACGAAATTTAGAGTAACAATAAAATTTTTTAAAATAATATTTATCAATTTTCAAAAATTCAATATATTACGTTATTAATCAACAAAACTAAATCATTTTAAGTAAAATAATGGTAAAATACTTATGATCAATCTAAAATATTATCAATGTTTTAAAAAAAAATTATCAAAACTCGATATAATCTGTATTTTAGTTTTCTATCATATTTAAAAATTAATCTTTAGAATTTAATTATTATTTAGAAGTTCAAAATAACATTCATTTTAATTTTCTATTTTAATTTTAACAATTTCCAAGATGCTATTCAAATTTAAAATACCAAATGAATTAAGAATCATAAAAATATCAAATAAAACAATTTAATAAAACACGTTTTATAAATATTGCAAAATATGATAAATAGGAAATATTATTTAGAGATTACAGCTGTACAATCACAAAGTACAAGATTTTAAATAATTTTTTGAAATTTTTTAGATTTAAACACAAAACAACCCTGTGGCTAAAAAGCAACCTGCCGACCCTGGTCGCTTTTTAGAAATAAAATACAACCAATAATAACTAAAATAAAAAATTTTTTTATCATCATAACTTATTTAACATCACGGTATTTTATTTCTATTGTGCTATTTGAAGTTAATCCTACATATTTCATAGCTACAACATTATTTTCAGATATTATAACCATTTTAGAGTTTTTTCCACAAAACATAGCACCTGAAACAGATTTATCAGCAAGAAATTTTATTTCTAATCCTTGATCTGGTTGGCAAACAAAGGCATAAGGTAACTTTGTTTTTTCGATATATAATCGTACTTTACGTCCTTTTGGTGCTGTTATCTGATAGTAACAAGTTTTAGTTCCACCTATAATTAATTTTTGACTTGTTCTTTTGGTATCAAACAGTCTTTTTGGACCACATTTTTTTTCTGAAGGTAGTAATTTAGTACACAGTGGCTCTGTGTAGAATTCTGGACATTTACAAACGGTACATTTATTTGGGTCTGGGTATCCACCCATTTTACATTCTAATTTCGAATCACGACATTTATCACTGCAATATTTAATATTAAGTTGTTTTAAATCATTAAACCCAGCTCGTGTTGTTTGTCCTATAGTTTTTAAATAACTTTTATATATTCCTTTTGGAACCATTGTGTATTTTTCATTTTTTGTACCTAGATATCTACTGTAATGCATTATGGAACCGAAATCATAATTTAAACCATGTGGTGACGTTATAGGTAAGTCGTAACGATCAAAATTATGTTGTTTGGCGGATTGTATATTTTCATATTTTACGTCAATATAAGAATCTCTGTCATGTCTACTCATTTCATGAATCACACCAAGAGCATGAAGTGTCTCATGGAGAACACCCATGACATAACTACAATCCCTTCCTATAACTATAGCTTGCCAAGTATCATCTCTTATTTTGCCAAGAGAAGAAAAACAGCCATTACTTGCATTTACATATCTTAAACCTCCCTTTGAAAAGTCAATTGTTTCATTAAATTTTAAGCATGTTTCTTTTTGAAGAATTGACAATGCTTCCCTGATTAATGTTTTATTTACGTCAAAACGACAAAAATAAGCAATTTGAGAAGACCATTCAAATGGCGCATCGTTGTAAATTGATTTTTTAATTCTAGTTTCATAAGATTCTAAATTACCATCAGTCTTAAAAGTACCTTCTTTCTTAAAGATGTTGTTAATAAATAATAAAAATAAATGCTCTTACAAAACTTACATTAGAAATTATCTCACGAATGCATAGATAAAATAAAAATAATTTAATAAACGATATCATTGTATTAAATGATGTTATGAAAATAATTCACCTTTATATATGCTGAGGAGTTTATAATATTCACCTGAGATAATAAAGTTAATCCTCACTCAGATATATAGAATCAAAATATTTTTTAGCATTTTTATTCTTCAAATTTAGTCCAAATATTTTTATTCTTTTAACGGGGGATTTTGATTACATTAAAATACAAATTCAACATGTTTTTTTTGATATTATAGGTAATAAAAATAAAATTAAATGATAACTGTAATATTAATTTACAAGTACAGAATATTTCAAAAACAAAGATCATCTTCGATTTTTTTTATTGTTTTTTTAGTGAAAAAGGTAAATATATCCTTTGTGGTTTCAGGTAATTTAATTTTGATTATACACCATTGATCATTGTTAATTTTAGTCTTTCCATAAAACATTTAAAAAGATAAAAACAAAAATATGAGACGAAATTTAGAGTAACAATAAAATTTTTTAAAATAATATTTATCAATTTTCAAAAATTCAATATATTACGTTATTAATCAACAAAACTAAATCATTTTATGTAAAATAATGGTAAAATACTTTTGATCAATCTAAAATATTATCAATGTTTTAAAAAAAAATTATCAAAAACTCGATATAATCTGTACTTTAGTTTTCTATCATATTTAAAAATTAATCTTTAGAATTTAATTATTATTTAGAAGTTCAAAATAACATTCTTTTTAATTTTCTATTTCAATTTTAACAATTTCTAAGATGCTATTCAAATTTATAATATGAATCGAATTAAGAATCATAAATATATCAAATAAAACAATTTAATAAAACACGTTTTATAAATATTGCAAAATATGATAAATAGGAAATATTATTTAGAGATTACAGCTGTACAATCACAAAGTACAAGATTTTCAATAATTTTTTGAAATTTTTTAGATTTAAACACAAAACAAACCCTGTGGCTAAATAACAACCTGCTTTCCCTGGTCGCTTTTAGAAATAAAATACAACCAATAATAACTAAAATAAAGAATATCTTTATCATCATAACTTATTTAACATCACGGTATTTTATTTTTATTGTGCTATTTGAGTTTAATCCTACATATTTCATAGCTACAATATTATTTTTAAATATTATAACCTTTTTAGAGTTTTTTCCACAAAACACAGCCCCTGAAAACAGATTTATCAGTAAAAAATTTTATTTCTAATCCTTGATCTGGTTGGCAAACAAAGGCATAAAGTAACTTTGTTTTTTCGATATATAATCGTACTTTACGTCCTATTTGTGCTGTTTTCTGATGGTATCTACTCTTTTAGCCTGAACGTTCAGGCAAAACGTCTTTTTTAAAATACCTTTTAGGTGAACGTTCAGGCAAAAAGGGTAGGTGCCTTTTTATTTATGTCAAAAGAACAGAAATAACCAATTAGAGAAGACCATTCAAATGACACAATGCAATTTGACTAAATTCAACCTTCTTGAGGAAAAATCCATTATGCGGTGTATAGATTCAATTGGCAGTTGAATTTAGATCACTCTGTACAATGTTGTAGATTGATTTTTTAATTCTAGTTTCATAAGATTCTGAATTACCATCAGCCTTTAAAGTACCTTCTTTCTTAAAGATGTTGTTAATAAATAAAAAAATTAATGCTTTTATAGAACTTATGTTAGAAATTATCTCATGAATCCATAGAGAAAATAAAAATAATTTAATAAACGATATCATTGTATTACATGATGTCAGGAAAATAATCCACTTTTATATATACTGGAGAGTTTATAATATTCACCTGAGACAATAAATTTAATCCTCACTCAGATATACAGAATCAAAAATATTTTTTAGTATTTTTTATTCCTCAAATTGAGTCCAAATATTTTTATTCTTTTAACGGGGATTTTGATTACATTAAAATACAAATTCGACATGTCTTTTTGTATTATAGCTAATAATACAATTAAATGATAGCAGTAATATTTACCTACATGTATATAATATTTTAAAACAAAGTCCATTTTAGTTTTTTAAAATTTTTATTGTTTTTTTATGGAAAATTAAATCATGTTCTTATTATGATTTTGGTTGATTTTACATTTTTTATAGATCTTCAATCATCGTCAACTTATGAATTTTTAAATTTACTATTATTTTTCTCATGAATAACACACTGACATCCTTATGTAAATTTAAGAGATATATTTGAGATACTTTTTTTTATAATTTTAACTACCACATTGCTTAATAATTACATTTTAGAAAGTAGTTTCTGCTTAGTTAATGATATTTAATGAATTTCATCTAGAATAATAGCAATGAACAATGATCCATCAGCAACATAACGTTATGGGCCGTTACCGTGGCTTATTTCAGATTATAAACATTTAATAGAGTAAGTATTTTATTTAAATAGAGGAGACATCAAATAGCTAATAAAAAACAACTAATGAGGATTATTTTATCTATCATATCTTTTTAGCTTTTATATTCTATTTTATTTCGAAATATGTTGTAGATTCCTTTTTGTAAGGAAAGCAAAATGTGTTTTCCTTCCTACAACATCTTTTTTCCCTCTTCTGGTATTGTCCTCAATGTTGGTGTTCCCGTGTTGATGAAGTTTTTTTTCTCTTTGCTATAATTATGGACATATCTAGGGTACTTTGACAAGAAAGTTCTACCTATTATTACACCTAAGATTAATCCTTGGGTTATATAGAATCTTTCTTTTATTTGTTTTAATTTTCTAGCGCTAACTCCTAGTACTGTAGCGCCAAGAAAACCGACACTGTTATGAATGTTGTTTATCCAAGCAGTTGTTGATTCCATGTAAGGTCTTCCAAGTTGTATCCATCGTTTTTCACTCATGAGGGAAACGTCACTTCCATCGTCGATGAAAACTTGTAGCCAAGTTTCGTTTATATTCATTATAATTGTTGAAGTGTGTTTGTACACGTCAAGTGATGAGATTCTGGCCATCAGTGTATATCCAGCTCTTGTCGCGGCTTCTCTTAATTTTTCTTCGTTCTCCACAAATGGTAATTTATCTGTGTCACATAAATCGTAGAATCCTTTCTTCTTGCTTCCAGTTTGGTATGCTTGCTTGGTCCCTTTTCTTGTTATTGGCCTTTGTTCTGTGAATTCATCTTCTGATTCTGCTTCTTGTCTTTGAGTCTCTTTGGGTCTGAAGTCGGAACTGCGAACAGAGTACTCATCAACTGTCCTTCCTCTTATTCTATTTAACACTGGCTGTATTATTGTATTAACAACTCTTTGTTTATAATATACTTCTAGTATTACAGAGAGACATATTGCTAGTACTCCAACAGAATCCATTCCTTCAGCTATTTTAAATGAATTTATTAGCGCATCTATAACTCCTCTGACGTCATTTTCTTTTGATCTTTCGATCAAGTTAGCAAGACTTTTCCTTAATCCTTCCGATTTCAACTCTTTCGAGAGGTCTGTTGTTCTAAGAGGGTAGTTTCCAATGGATGCACTACCGCTTGGGAGGGTTGGAACTGTAGGATCTATTATTGGTGTTCTCACTTGTGGTGCTATATTTGGCGATAGGACTGACAGTGTTTTTCTTGAATTCATGTCTGTTTCTCCAGATGACATTGACATAAATGCAACTGATTCATATCTTGTTGATCTTCCTGGTACTAATGTTTCAGATGATTCCTCGAAGTCCTGGTCTTCTGTTGATTTAGTGAAAGTGGAATAGAATTCAAAAGGATCCTCCCCTTTTCGATGTTCCTGGATGGCTAGATCGATTTCACTTTGTAATTCTTCTAGGTCTTCTTCTAGTCTTATAGCTGTTTGTTCTGGTCCAGCGTCTACGAATTTCTTCATCTCCTCATATTTGGCTATATGTTCCACTTTGCGTCTTCTCATTTCCTCGTCAGTGAGTCCTTTCTTTAAAAGATGTTTCAAGTGTGCAAATGGGGTTGTTTGTATGTGTGACGGTATATGATTAGCTTTAATCCGGGTGAATACATAAGTATTCCATGCTGGCCAGTGGTAGTCTCTTGGGTCACTATTAGCTTGTAGCTCCATTTCTAATTGATCTCACTGTGCTCCATCTCCATTAAATGTCACTGATGTATTTGATGGTATGTAACAATCACTCGTGTAAGGGTTTACGAATCCTTCTTTTCTTGTAATCACACTTGCATTCAATGTAGCTGTCTTTTTCTGCTACAAAGGAAATCTTTTCAGTTCCTCTTGTAGGATAGAAAAAGAGTCCATCTCCTACCATGGGTATATATCTAACAATTTGACATCCGACTAAGTGATTTGTTACTTTGAAAATATCTGTTATGATTTTGGGTTTTGATTGATATCTTTCTACTTCTTCCATTTCTCCTCTTACTCCTGAGATTCCAAGGACTAGGAATGTGACAATAGTAACTAGGGTAACTGCAGTGAGTTTAGACGTGCCTGATGTTGAACTGCCTCTTTGTTGTGCTCTTTTCCCATAACAGTATTGGATGAGGTGTCCCTTTCTTTTACAATGTTGGCATTCAACGAGTGGTTTTCTGCACTTGGCCTTAGGGTGTTCCTTGAAGCCGTAGTTATGACATACCATTAATCTTCTTTCGTCACTGTTTCCTCCAGGTTGAAATATTCTATTAATACCTACTCTTTTAGCTTCTTTTCTTTCCATATGATCTATTAACTCATGTTTTTATTCTCTGTCGATATGTTTGTTCTCATGAAACACAGCTGTGTTCATGGCATGTTCTAAATATTTATTGTTGGAATCAAAAATAGGTATCTTTTCTCTTTATTCATTCGTCAGACTGGCGACATAGATGTTAACAATCTTCATTCTCCAATGATCGTCCCTTTCTGGTTCGTTCATAGATGCTCTGTACATTGAATTTTCGTAGTCCGGGTAAATTTCAGCTAAACGGCTTCCAAATCTATCGTTGTAGTCAATGATAGATTCATCTGATCTTTGTTTGCAGCCTTTCATTGATTGTAAGTTGAATTGTTTCTAAACATATCTTTCATAAATAGTTTTGACAACTCTGATTAGGTATCCTAATTGACAGTCGGGACTAACAGCTCTCCATTTGTGATAGTAGATGTATAAGCTGTTTCCAAGTAGTTGGTGCAACAGTCTTTCAAATCGGTCTTTTAGTTCTTCTCTTAAGTCTTCTCTTTCAATAATGTCTTGGTAGACTTCCTTAATAACTGATATGTTTGTTCTGAAAAATAGTTCGACAGCTAGGGCCGTCAGATTTTTTTCGCCTGGGTTCATGTACTGAATTAATGGCTTCAAGCCATTTCCTCCACGGTTAGCGCGGTCAAGTTTTTCCATGAATAGAAAAATAATAGCTTTTAATAAAAATTTTATGATACTGAAGCTTTTAGGATTTTCCTCGCTTTTATATTTCTCTTTTCTAAATTCTGTCACATACTTGAGTGTAATGTTTTTGATTTATTTTGTTTTCAAAAATATGAGAAGGAAGAGATTTTATTTTAATTCGGCTTCAGCTAAATGGATTCTGTTTTGAGATGTTTTTATTTCTTCCATGGATTTTGAAATCTCTATTCTTTATTTCGCAATTCCTCACCTGATCTTCAGTGTTTTAATTTGGAAAATTTTTTTTTCTTTGAAGATAAGCATTTCTGTATTCTCGAACGCTCCATTATGTTTATCTTCAAAATGGCGTTAGAATAGAGCTTTCTTCTTTTACGTTTTATTCTTGCCTAATTTTACTTAATACCTTTTTGCTATTATTTCTAGACGTTTACCTGGTAGAAGAATTGTAGCACGCATGCTTTCTATTTTCCGAGGATCATGTTTACCTTGAATTGCCATTATTATCATTACTTTTTATTTATCCCTTTTCCAGTTACTCGTCAGCAGCTGGTTCTTCTACCTTTCTTTTCATGATCCTCCCATCTCACCGTCCCCACTTTCATATTTCCTATCTTATAATATAGACGGTGGCTCTCCTGTTTCTTATCCGTTTTAATTACTTTTACTTTTGGTGGTTTATACTTTGATAGTTTACCCCGGGAGTTGTTTGTATCCCGCTGTTTTGGAGTTGATCTCGGTGGAACCTCGTTATGGGCCGTTACCTCGGCTTATTTCAGATTATAAACATTTAATATAGTAAGTATTTTATTTTAATAGAGGAGACATCAAATAGCTAATAATAAAAACAACTGATGAGGAACATTTTATCTATCATATCTTTTTAGCTTTTATATTCTATTATATTTCAAAATATATTGTGGATTCCTTTTTGTAAGGAAAACAGAATGTGTTTTCCTTCCCACAACAATAAATAAGCTAAGAAGTGTATCTTTTGTGGGACCTATTTTCCCAGAAACTTGTATTGTTCTATCAATAACATTAATTACCGTTTTTTGAGTGATAATTCTAATAATGGCAATTTCTTTAAATGATTTCTTCCATTCTAATATGTCAATTATATTGGTTCTTTTAATACCAGTAAACGTTGGTGTTCTCTTTCAATTCTTGACATTGTTATATCATTATTTATCAATTGATATCATCCAGTTTTTGTCTAAAAGTCTTTCTACTTTAAGTTTTATTCTTCATCAACTTTAAACTTCTTTCATCATGACCAATAAATCACATCCAATGATGAATCATTCCTGGTTCAAAGTTTTTTTGTGTAATATCGAAGGCTCTTCCTTATCCAAGAATTATATTTTGTTCATTTACAACAACATTTTGAATTCTGTATACTCTGATGGAGCGTCAACACCTCCAAAAAAACCGTCAAAACCTAACAATAACGACACTTTGAGTATCCATTGGTACAGGAATTATTGGTTTTTGCAAGTATCACTCTTTATTTTATCATCCAGAGATAGACCCATAAAAATACATATTTCACATTGAATATATAAGGCACCTTTTCTAAGCCATTTCCTCCTATTAAAAGTATATTTTGTTCTACCACCTTCAATAATATAAAATTGAATATTTGTAACATCTTAAAAGGAAACATTTACCTTTATAATCGCAAAGCATGATTTGATTTCGCCTTCAATTATTGGAAAAACCCACTTTTTCTTTTGTTTACCTAACCCATAGTTTATTAAGACTTCTGTATTTCTAGTATCTGGAGAATTACAATTAAAAATTTCGGGTACTGATGATGATATTTCTGGCTTATCCCTGTTTTGATCTTATGTACACTCCTTAACTTATAGCAGAAAAATAGAAATATACAAAAGAAATCCAAAATAATCATAATTTATCTATACTTATCAATATGTCACCATAAATTTTAAATAACTTATCAACGTTATGTATACCATTATATTTGAATCTACATTTATCTCATAAACTAGATAATGTTTCCTCATCTTCTAAAGGTAATTTTAAATTCATACCATTAGTCATTTGTTTACTATTATAATGAGCAAAAGTGCATATAGAAAGATTGAATAAAAGATCTTCTGTTTCACTCATTTCCTAATCCAAAATAGATCTAACTTTATTTTCAGTTGGATGGAAAATTAAATTATCTTATCTAAAGGCAGAATGAACAAGTGTCAATTTATTTTGTAGTGAAATATTGGATTCAATCTCTTTTTAAAGTATCTGTACCTCATGATTCTTATATTTACAATCATTTACCAATTCATAATTTTTTTCATCCTTCAAGCATTCTAATCATATGGAAAGTCCCGGTAAATAAGGAGGCAATAAAAATTCTTCCTTTAACATATATTCCATTAAAAAAAAGGAGAATCAGGTAAATTATCCTTATATACATAAATTTTTGATAATGGTAACTTGATACATAATAAATAAAATAAATATAAATGTTAAATGAAATAATTCTAATAATAAAACATAGTTGATGACTCAAAATTAATGATATGACATTATTTTTTCATACAAAATAATATTTTTTTTTCTGCAAAAAAGTATTGCGTATTTTTATAGATTTTAAGTAAATATTATTATTAATTATTGAATAATGTATGTAGAGATAAAATTATATTTATTACATAAATAACTATAATACTATTAAAAATTCATCAACTAATTTATCTTTTTTTTTTTCTGTTTTTCATTTACTTTGGTGGTATTATAAGATACTTGTAGACAGTCAAACTATGTATACCAGCCGCCAAAACGACATGTAAGTGCCATATTGCATGAGCAAATGGTATTTTACCATCCATCTTAAAAAATACAACTCCAGAAAGGTATACCAACCCTCCACAGACCATATATTCTAAACCTGTTTGATCAACCATCGAAGTCAAAACAAACGAAGGTGATGCCGCAATAAAAATGTATAGAATCGTTTCAAATGTCTTATACCTATAAAATGTTTATAAACAAAATAAATGTTTAATATAAAATAAAAGTGTAATATGTTTTTTACTTTTCATTATTATTACCTTTCATGGAAAGTTATTTGATAGGAACAACCAAATACCGCAAAAACCCATATCATCCATTTCATATGTAAACCAAGAAATGAATCGCAGTGCCTTAATACTAACCATGGTGTGTAGGAGGATGCAATAAAAAAATATATAGCTACCCGATCTGTTATATGAAGATAATATCTTAATGTTGGTTTTAATGGCCTAAACAAAAGTTCGCTAAAGTGGTAACTTGACGACATTGCAAAAAGTAGTAATGTAAAAATTGTATATATATAGCAAACTAAGTATTGAGTGTTTGTATGGCTATTTTCAATCATCTGAAACATTCCATACCAAAAAAGTGGAATTGGAAATAGATGAGATATTAAGTTTGCATAATGTTCGTAGACTGTTGGGTTGTATGAGGTTCCTGGTTTAGCTCTTGGGTTCATATAAATACTAAAAGAATTTTGTTTTTATTAAAGATTGTTTAGATTATTTTTTATTTACCTTTGAACACCACAGCCGGAACACATTTTTAAATTAAGTATATGTGTAATATTTATAGCATTTAAATTTTAATTAAAATTTTATCCCTGTGATAAAAAAAATTGCTAGTTAGCTAAAGTGAAATGAATAACTGCATAAATATTTGTTATTAATGATATTAATAAAATTTTAAATATAAATCACGATATCTATAAAAAAAGTGTGTTATTATCTATAATTATATATGAATAAAACAAAAGATTATCACTTTATAAATAGTAGTTGAATATATAAATATAAAATAAAGACATATATTAAATGGAATTAGGTATAGTAGAAATTGATGAAAGAGTAGTAGTTGTCGACCCATTGTTGAGAAAAGTTTTTACATTTTTATTCTTAGAACATACATTTATTTCATCTCTTGGCGTAATATTGCTATAATCTAAAATTGACCTTATTTTTAAGATTAAAAATGAAAAAAAAGAGAATATTTATATTAGTTAAATTTTCTTAAATGATATAAAATATTTTTATTTTGATACAAAATAATATATGTATATTTTTTTATCACTTACCAATGATATTTTCATTGTCTATACTGTCTAATTTTATTTCTTCTATTTTAAGTATACATCTTTCTCTATCTATATTAAATGGTGTTGGAGTATCATTTTTTTTTAATAATTCATGGTAGTTGTTAGGAGAATATCTTTTAATTTTAGAGATGTCATCCAAATTATACACATCATTCTTATTAACATTAACTATAGAACCATCAATATCAACTTCATACACAATAAAATCATGATTATAATGAAAATTTTTAAGATTAACCTGTCCAGGGGAATGATTAATTGAGATGGAGGATGAAATTTCACTGCTTAAGATATTTGATGGTATATAAGATGATGATAAAGTGTCTTGGGAATTTACTGATAATTTATCTTCCGGTGTTGTAATTACAGATGTTTGTAAACCAACATTTTTCAATTCTTTTTTACTCATATTGTCGTTTTCATTCAATTTCAATATATCATAAGATATTGGGGTTGGCTGAAACGTCTGAACACCAGTATCTATTTGCTGATTAGAATTGACAACATTTCCTTGTTTACAAAGATTACCCACCTCCATCATTAGAGCTTTTAACAACTCATTAGAAGACTCTTGACTTGGCATTTTCCGTAAAATCTCATCTGCTACCTTACTAGCAAGATCATTTAATTTTAAATTATTAATGGGTGTGTCGGTATTTGATGAAGTAGTGTGATATGATGATGATGTTGGGGAAATTGATTGTGAAGATGATAATGATGAAACTAATTGTAAACTATTTCCAATTTTTTTATCAATCGTTGAATTGTACCTCTCAACAATATTATCAATATTGATATTTAAATCACAAAATATTGAATCACATAACATTCTGGAAATAAATTCTTTATCAATTACATTGGAATCACAAAAATTATTTTCTCTTCTCATTAAATGCTAAAAAAAGTTATACATGACAAATATAAATTTAGACGTTTAATAAATTATACATATATATATCATTTTTTCACATATATATATATATTTTCTAAACTTGTATGAAATTGGTTTTTTTATGTCGTTTACACTTACAATAAAATATTTGTGATATTCTAAAAAAACATCTCTTATTGCATCACCAATGACATCACCTTTTTCTTTCTCCTCTTCTTTGACGAAGTATAAATTATTTTCTATATTTTGGGTATCATTACATAACTCAGATATTTTTTTTGCTATTTCATTGATTATTACATCTTTTCCTTTTGGTAGTAATATTTTACTAATTTTATTATTTTCATCCATTTCCATTGGAAAAAAAATGTTATATCTTTGTGATTGTTAAAAAAAAGAAAAGAAATAATTTTAATTGTGAGTTAACAAATTATTTATTAATGTTAGAAAGTATAGAATGTGTAAACAAATAGAAGAAGAAAGTATTATAGAGAATTTAATAGAGAAAAGATTGTTATTATTGCTTATTAATTGGTCATGGAAAAAAACTAATCAATTCCTCTTTTTATACTATATAAAAGACTTTTTTACTCCTTTATATTCTCTATATACTATATATCACATAAACTTAATGAGCTTGCCATTTTCAATGAATATCTTTATATATTCTCAATGTCTTTCCTATCTTAAACTAAAACTAACTGCATCCACAGCCTATAGATTCGCTTCTTCCACATAAAGACTACAGCTACATACTAATGAAATATAATGTCTGCATCATTTTCCACATAAAAATTGTTAGAGTTTGATTGTGACTGCTCTTTTGAGTTCATTCATACTTTTCACCCCCTCTCTCTACATATTTTTAATGATCTATCAATATATAACTTTATTTGTAGTTAGTCACATATATATATTCTCCAACAACAACAACATCAATGAACACATACACAGGTCATCGTCGCATCTACATTCACCCTATCACTCTCTCTCTCTATCATCTTAAACAGGGGTTCCTATAACATTTTATCAATTTTAACGCAAAAATGGTACACGTAGAAAAGATATCTCATTGGGATGGTGTTTATATATTTCTCTCTCCCTACCACCATCGCTATCAACAACACTCTTCCTCCATATATTAACCCAAAAATTTTTCAAAAAAATTTACAAGTCAAATTTTTGCTTTCCACCCCCTCCCAAAAGGTGTACTTTCCCTAACACCAATCAATTATATTTTTTATTTACTAACAAAAATTATTCAGATAAATAATGATATCAAATAAAATTTAATTATTGGTATATTAAATTTACAAAAATAACTTTTTTAATGATAAAAAAAATTGCCCATACAAATTGTATACAGTATTTATACTGTGTCAATAAAATTTTTTTTTCCTATTTTAAAATTTTTTGATTGCTAAAAGATAAATATTAGAAATAGGAAAGAAATAAATTTGTGTATATTTTTCTTTAATAAAAATTTTTAGTGTAATAATTGCTTAAAATAATGAACTTGTTATTTTTAATTATACTTCCTTTTTTTAGTATTATTAATGTGAATATATAAATTAAGTGCATTTTATTATTTTTAAAGAATAATTTAATTTTAATTATAGTTATGACCGCCACTATTGCTTCATCTCCAATGTCGTCTGGTTGTCAGAATATCACTATAAGGTATGTTTAATGTTATTGTTTATTTTTATATGTAATTATGTAATATATAATAATTATCTGTATATATAATCTATAATTATTAAAATATTTATACATTTTATAGAACATATTCTGATGACTGTCATATGAAGGATGTCAACGAACTTAAAAAGGAAGAATTAAGTGAGGATGACATTCCATGGAGCCAACGTGTTGTCAAAGGAGAACGTAAGGGTGAAAATAAGAAACCAAAAGAACAAAAAAAGAAAAGAAAGAAGGATTCTGATGAGGAGGATGAGTATATTCCTGAGAAAAAAAATAAAAAAGAAAAGAAGATTAAAGAGGTGAAGGAGGAAATTATGACACCTGTTAAAGAGAAAAAGTCCAAGAAGAAATCTAAAAATAATGATGTTAAGGAAGAGAAAGAGTCACCGAAAAAGAGAAAAAAAGGTAAACAGGAGGAGGAAGAGGAAGTTTGGAAATGGTGGGAGGAAGAAAGAAAACCTGAGGGTGTGAAATGGAATACACTACACCATAATGGACCGATGTTTGCTCCCCCATATGAGAGGCTTCCGGAGGATGTTGTATTTAGGTATAATGGAAAAGTTATGAAACTATCTGATGAAGCTGAGGAGGTTGCTACATTTTATGCTCGTATGATAGGACATGAATACACAGAGAAGGAGGCATTCAATACAAACTTCATGAATGACTGGCAATCAGTGATGACTGAAAAAGAGAAAGGAATCATAACAAATCTGGAAAAATGTGATTTCTCTAGTATGACTAAACACTTCCAAGAATTGACTGAGGCTCGTAAGGCTATGTCAAAAGAGGAGAAACAGATTCTCAAAGATCAAAAAGAGGTTGAAGTTAAGAAGTATGGTTTTGCTTACATTGATGGTCATAAACAAAAAATTGGTAATTTCCGTATTGAACCACCTGGCTTATTTCGCGGTCGTGGAGGTCATCCAAAGATGGGTAAACTTAAGAGGCGTGTCATGCCAGAGGATGTCATAATAAATTGTTCCAAAGATAAGATTCCTGAACCACCAGCAGGACATAGATGGAAGGAAGTTAGACATGATAATACTGTAGCATGGTTGGTATGTTGGACAGAAAATGTCTTGGGTAATAATAAATACATCATGCTTAATCCTTCCTCTAAATTGAAAGGTGAAAAAGATTTTGAAAAATTTGAGACTGCTAGGAGATTAAAAACCAAAAATTGACGAGATTAGAAAAGCTTATCGTGCTGATTGGAAGTCTAAGGAAATGAGAATAAGACAAAGAGCTGTTGCATTATATTTTATAGATAAGTTAGCTCTTAGAGCTGGTAATGAGAAGGATGTTGATGAAGCTGCTGATACTGTTGGTTGTTGTTCTTTACGTTGCGAGCATATTAAACTCCATGACGAGTTAGATGGTAAACAATACGTTGTTGAGTTTGATTTCCTCGGTAAAGACAGTATCAGGTACTTCAATCAGGTACCCGTTGAGAAGACTGTTTATAAAAATTTGAAAATATTCATGGAAAACAAAGATCCAAACGATGATCTATTTGATAGACTCGATACAACAACACTCAATTCACATCTCCAAACACTGATGCCAGGATTGACTGTAAAAGTTTTTCGTACATATAACGCCTCATTTACACTACAAGATCAGTTAATGAAACTATCAAACAAAAATGATACTATTCATGATAAATTATTATCATACAATAGAGCAAACAGACAAGTCGCCATATTATGTAACCATCAACGTGCTGTACCAAAAACTCACGAGAAAAGTATGGAAAATCTAGCGGCGAAGGTATGTTTTTGAGTAGTGATAAGAAATATGTAAATATAATCATTGCTCTCTTTTAGATAAAAGAGAAAAAATCAGAGTTAAAAAAAACTAAAACTGCTCTATCAGAGGCATCTGGTAAAGAAAAGGAAAAGTTAGAAAAAAAAGTTGCTAGAGTCAAAGAACAGCTAAGAAAATTGAAAATCCAAAGAACTGATAAAGATGAAAATAAACAAATAGCCTTATCAACATCTAAATTAAATTATCTAGATCCTCGTATAACTGTTGCCTGGTGTAAAAAAATGGATGTGCCACTGGAGAAGGTTTTCAGTAAGACTCATCGTGAAAAGTTCCAATGGGCCATTGATATGGCTGATGAGGATTACGAATTTTAGGAAGGTGATAATACTATTAAAGCTCATAATAATTAAAAACTAACTAGATATTATATTTGAAAAAAAACTACATAAGCATATTTCCTAACAGACAACAAAAAACAGAAATCTTCACAAAGCGGCCAAAACAAATCTTTTCTTGACATCATAAATGAGAAAACAGAGAAAATACACGTACCTAATTGTGATATATATACATATAAAGACTATTTATATTGAGATGTTATGACCAAACGTTTCCTTACAAAAATATCCCACATATATTTTATTATATAATACAAAAATTATAATTATTATTACATTATTATATCAATATTTGGAAAAATTTTTTCCCCTTGTTTTATGAAAAAAATGTTAAATTTGTCTTTCTATTATTATATCTAATAAAAAGTTTATTACACGAAAATTGTATACACTCTTTCCCTTAAGAGGAGAAGAAAGAACACATATCGATTTACAATTCAAAATATGATAAAATTTTATCTCTTTTTTTTTTAAAAAAAAATGTACTATATGTTTTTATATATTTTTTTATTCTTTGATCGTATAAATATGTTCATTGATTTAGATTACCTGCGTTTTCTGGGATTATTGAATAGATGAATGAGGTAATTAGATTAATGAATGTGTTCCAGAAAACAAAGAGCATGTTTTGGTTGACCATGGGTGGTTGTTGAGGTGTGTTGTTTTGTTGTTCACCCCCCTCTCTGTCATTTATATCACCTTCCAATACCTCATAATCATTAGTATTTTGAGGTTGTAAAAGTGGATTCTAAGAGTAAAAGAATTTTAAATGGTTTTCTTTGTACAAAAAAAAAACTTACCGTCTCACCTTCTTCAGGATTTTCTCTATCCTGTCCATTCGTATCATCATTTGCCTGTTGTTGAACATTCAAATTCCTTTCATTTTCATCATTATTATTATTAACAATAACCTGTCTCCTATCTCTATGCATTTTCAAAAACCACATTACAGTAATTATCCCAACAACAATTGAAAATCTTTCAAGACTCACATAAGACATCATTATTATAACCAACATTGAAAATCGAATAGCTGATAGCGCTATACCCATATAATCAACACGTAAACCGTTGTTATTTCTACCATTATTATTATTTCTATCGTTATTCGCTTGATTGATGTTATTATCGTTTCCTAAACCACCATTATTTGTGGTACCTGGTTGTTGGATGGTTGTCTGAAATGAGATATTCATCATCGGAAAAGATGGCATTGGTGCAGTTTCCGTTAAACCTAACTCCTGACGTAGGGAATTGGCATAGTAATGTTGATATTGTATTAACTGTGTAAGGTATGTCTGGTAATAAATATGATATGGGTTTGATGGATCGTAATTTGTTATGACTGGTGTAACTAAACCAGGAATATTTAGGAATCCCTCTTCTGTTGTTGGAATTTCGGTGTTTGGAGATGTTTCCTCTGTCCTTCCATTCTCTGCGTTTTCTTCTATCCTATTTCTAACTTCATCTTCCTCACTCTCTTCATTGTTCCTACATTCAGTATTTTGTCTTACTGGTGGGATAACTAAGTGGATAACTTTCGGTGACTCTAAATCTAATACACTATTATTGTCTTGTTGTGTTGGTGTAGAAAAAGGATTGTTTTCAGTTAACTGTCTTTGATGCGACATCAATATTTCTCTTAGTGTTTGTGAATCTTTTAAACATTTTCCGGAAAATATAAGCTTTTGTTGTGATGCTTCCTGTTATAATAATAAAAGTTGTAATAAAGGAAAAAGAGATTATAAAAAAATTACCGGATTAGAAGGACACGTCTCCTGTAAATGTCTCTTCATATCAAGAACAGTCCACTCCAATGAACATTTAACCTTATGATCATCAAAACTCTGGAATGCTGAACGAATCGTAAATTCAACAGTCTCTATAGTTGCTGAGGCTTCTGATTCCATTATCTCCTACGTATACAAAAAAAAAATAGTATAATATTATCTACAGTTGAAATAGAGACAAAAATAATAGTAAAATGAAATTGATTTTATATCTGCCAGCAAGGCGTTTCTACTTGTGTATGTGTTTCCTGCAATGAATAAATGTACGCTGATGTCACTCTTTACATTATATTTATAATAAAAATACATTCAAATGGACATGTGTATATACTTTATTGTTTAATATTATAATTTTTTTCCATAACAATTTTCGATATAATAATAAATTCATATATTTTTACTTAATTTAATTGTAGTTTTAATATAGATATATAGTTTTATCGTCTCTTACATCTTACGAGGGTAATTATATAATTATGAGGAAAGAAAATTCATCTTTAATACTCTAGAGCATTTTAAAAATATTGATATGTTTTGGTAAAATCATAAATATTAACTTATTAGATAAAATATTAACTTATGCATATATTATGAATGCCTGATAGTTTATTTGTAAAACCACGTCAGCATTACACTACAAATACATCCTAAAATATAGATTATTGTTATATGGTTAATTCGTCCTTATATTTCTTTCTTAATAATATTGACACTTCCTTAGACACAAGTTGATAATTTTATCAATTCTATTGTTAATTAGAGTCACTACCTACCCATACATAGTATAGAGTTACTATAACTTTTATCATACAATAGAGTAATGAAATAGAAAAACTTTAATTAAGAGTCGTAAAATTGACAAATAGATAACTTATTTTTTTTATTACAACATTATGCGCATATAAAATATCTTCCAATAACAATAAACATAGATTAGTAAGTTTACTACCAATACTAATGTTTCGTCCCACAGTTACTAAGATATAGAACTTATCATAAGATCATCGTTTCCCGCAACGAAAGATTGTCAACCGCCCCAACTATAATATTTATACAGTGAATAATTTTTTTTTCCCGAAAATCTGGTATTTTTTAATTATATTAACAAAAAATGTTTTTTTCAAGGATAAAAAGTAATTAAAAAAATTCGAAGATGTCGGATTTTAGAACATTCTATGAGTCAATACCAAAAATTACACGTTATTGGATGACTGGAAGTGTGGTTATGCCATTATTAGGACGTATAGGAATTATATCACCAGCATCAATGTACCTAAATTGGCCTGATATTTATGAAAATTTTCATGTAAGTTAATCTAAATAATCCCACTAAACTTTGGTTAATTAATTTTTCCTTTTATCATTATAGATATGGAGGCCATTAACAGCATTATTTTACTATCCATTAACACCAGCAACAGGTTTCAATTGGCTTTTGATGATGTATTTTATGTACAATTATTCAAAAACTGTAGAGAATGACTTATTTACAAGAAGACCGGCTGAGTATCTTTTTATGCTCATATTTTTATGGATCTCCTCTGTTGGTATAGCATTGGCTTTTGGTATTTATTTTCTCCTTGAACCAATGGTACTTGCTGTGTTGTATTATTGGGCACAAAATAATAAGGATACCATTGTATCATTTTGGTTTGGATCACGTTTTAAGGCTATGTATTTACCTTGGGTTTTGTTGGGTTTTAATATGATTTTAAGGGGTGGTGGTTTGAATGAGTTGGCTGGTATTATTGTTGGGCATATCTTTTATTTTGCCACTATTGAGTATCCTCTTCAACATGGTGGAAGACCTTTATTGGAATGTCCACAGTTTTTGTAAGTTTTCGTTTTGGATCTTTGGATAAAGAATGTTTTTTAGGAAGTCATATTTTCCTGATGAAATTGGAGGTTACCAATCAATGAATGGTCCAAGGGTTTCTGGAGGAGGAGCTAGACCGTTTTCTGATAACAATCAAGCACCTCGTACACATGATTGGGGTTCTGGTAGAACTCTTGGTTCTGATTAATATTTGTATATATTTTAAAAAAATAACTTATTAAAAGACTTAGAATAAATTAACGAGTCTTTTTTTTTGTTTTTATCTCGAGTTATTTGGTTATTTTCCAAATTTTATATTAGACTTTTAAATTTTTTCAACATTTTTTAACATTACAATATTTAGGTTTATTCGTCGATTCATCATGCAAAACGATAAAGGAGAACTTGTCGAACTTTACGTTCCACGCAAATGGTGAGATTAATATTTTTAAAAATTTTTATATATATTTTTCTTAGCTCAACATCATCCCGTCTTATCGCTCCAAATGACTATGCTTCAATTCAAATTGATATTGTTGATGTCGACCCAGTTACAGGACACTTAATCCAAGGAAAAGTTCATAGATACGCTATCTGTGGTGAAATCAGACGTATGGGAGAATCAGATGACTGTCTTCTTCGTCTCGCTCAACGTGATGGAATTGTTCCAAAATAATTTGGCTATGAATATAATTTCCGTTTTATATGCTTAATTGTTATCGTTGTTTCTTCTACAATAAAGAAGTTGTTATATTTTGGGTTTAGGTATAAAAATTTATTTAATTAAGAAAAACGTTATTATAATAATAATTTTAATATAAAAAAGTGTAATATTTACAAATCATATATGTATTTGTTCATTTCTACCAATATTTCTATATTTAACACTTATTTTCCCTTCACACTCTGATTTCGTTGTGGCGGAAAAATTCTTCTTAACTGGTTGTGGATTCCACTCACAATGAATTAGATAACCTAATTCTTCTTTGAGGTTAAATGAAAAATATCCATAGAGATATGGTGAGATGGCGGAGTTAAATACGGCAAATGCATATATAAGAGGCTTAAACAAAGGCCACTTTGTCATAAATCTATAGAATTAATTAAAATATCTCTATAAAATACATTGTTAAACATACATCGGTCCTGGTAATGACAAAAAATGTTGAAGAGTCATCAATGAATATGGTGTCCAACAGGCCAAAAATGCTATTACAATTATAAGTGTCATTTTAAGAGTTCTATTTCTCGCAATTTTCATATTGTCACGACCAGTACTTCTAAGAGTTAATTTTCCATTTTTTTGATCTATAAAGAATAAAAAATATTATTAGAAATACAAAAAAATAAACATACTATTCTTCGATTTATCACTTGATCTTCTAATCTTCATCAAAATAGCTCCATAACATAAAACAATAAATATTAAAGGTATAATGTAAACTTCAAACAAATTAAGAATAGAAAAACCCATAACCCATGGTGTATAATTATTATCAACTAAATTCTTCGAAACACACTGATAATAAGGATTTTCCTCTGATGAACATGGATGGGGAACAACTTCAAAAATAAATAACGATGGAAGGCATGTTAATATTGCCATAATCCAAGCAGTTCCAAGGAATATTTTAACTAATCTTGAACCTTTTAAAAATTTAAAAGGAAAATATATTGTAACAAATCTATCAAGGCAAATACATATTAAAACATAAGCAGAAAGTGTTACACCAAACACATCCATAAATTTGCAGGCTTTGCATAACTAAAGTAAAAATATATTTAATACTTAAATATAATATATAGAGTATTTTTAAAATAAAATAGGATATAGAAAAACCAGATGTTTTCTTGTTATTTAAATTGTTTTCTTATAAAGTACACTTACCAAATCACCAGCACTCCATATTATGGTGAGCTTATGAATTATTTCTTTTGGTATATAAAGAAGTGTAACGAATAAATGAGCTACTGTATTGTGAAATAATAACATGTGAACACGTTTTCTTCTGGCTCGATGATTTCTTAAAAAGATATATTATTATATGGAAAAAATTAATGAATTGCTTTATTTTCTCTTATTAACGCTAATCTTACCTTGTTAATATTAAGAACATTGTAACGTTACCAACGAAAGCAAAGAGAAAAACAATTGAATAACATGTTACAATAACTTTAATATTCATATCAATTGTTGTTGATGGAACTTTAAATTTTGGTATTGAACAATTAACAGAAGTCATACTCATGTTTTTTTTTTATTTTATGTTATAAATAGAATAAGGTTTTTTTTTAATATAGAAATAAAGTTAGTAAATGAATCCTAAAAATATAGTAGTGCTATAATTTTAATTAAAAATATTAATTCAATTCATATCAGGCAAAGTTTTTTTATCATTCTTCTATTTTATAGTATACTGTCTACGTGTATGGGGCATTTTTAAAAGAAAAATTATTTGGAAGATTTTTAGAAAAATGTGATTAATTATCATTATTTTAATAAAAATATATTGGATAAAGTAAAATATATATAATATTATACAAGTATTGAGAGGGAAAAAGATAATTGTCAATTTTTATTATTAAATTATAATTCTTATTCTCACCAGTCAAGTAAAAACAGTGTAATATGAAAATAATTTTTTAAAAATCAGGTATTAAAAGTAATAATAACACATCTTTTATTTCATAATTTTGGAGCCCAAAAAACCATAAAATAACCATAGTAAATCTTATAATATTAAATAATTAACAAGGAAAATAAATCATGAAACAAATATTTACTTGAAATTTCTAATAGTATAATAAGGAAATAAAATTTTAGATTTAATCCATTAACTATAGAAAAAGTTTACAAGAAACTTTTTAATACATAGAAAATATTCTAAATATCATTTGAAAATGAAGATGAATTTTAGGAAGATGTCTATAAATGTTAAATTAGTGTTAAATTAAAAGTAAAAAAGAAGTAGTTAACAATTCTAGGAAATGTAAAAAAAAGTATTAAAAATATTGGGATTTTTTTATCTAGATATACTTTTAATCCTATATTTAGCTAATCTTTTAATTTACTTTTTATTTTTTTTTAACTTTCAAACTGATAGTTAGTAGGTAAAACATTTTTATACATTTCTAGAGAATAATAAATATGAGATACCAATTACGAAAAAAATATTTAGTGTCTTTTTTTTTTTGCCTCAATAAACGGGTATGTCATTTTTTAAGAGTTGCCTAACATATTTATAAGTGTATTTTAATTGGGTAATTAAAAAATTGGTATGTAAGATAATACAATTTATTTATAGTTCTTGAATATACACTTTTGAAACTGGTAAACATTTTATTTTTCAAAATACAATTGAATTTAAATAGATTAAGATAATATTATAACGAAAAGAAAAAACTTAAAAAGATACTGTTTAAAAAAATACCATATTTTAAGTATAAAATTACAATAACTCTTTTATATTTAGATAAATTTCTAGATAAACGAAACATAAAAGGAAATAGCTATATAAAAAATGAATTTAAAAAATGAGAAAACAAATCAAAAATTTATGATAACTTTATTATTATCTCAAAACTTAGTCATTTATTTTATCTTTAAATGCAATAGAAGAACAAACTTATTTTTTTGAACCCTTTTTATATATAGTTAAAAGTTTATTTATATCGTCATCCAGAAATTTTTTATACTGTGATAACTTTTTATTTAGAAATAAAAAAGTATTTTACTTTTTTTTTATTTCCATGATTCATCTACACACAAAAATTTATTATTTAATAAATTTTTTATAGAATAAAATGACAACGTTAAAGATAGTTTAATATGCAATTCTTCTTGATAATAATTTAATTTTACCAGATGTTTATGATATAAATATGAGATTAATTAAAGGATATATACTTAATATATATATAAATAGCAAATTATAAATAATAATTAATATCAATAGAATTAATATCATTAAATTTAATGTACTATTATGATAAATGATTAAAGTTTATCATGTAATTACTTACATCATCTCCTCTAAGGAAAAATTTTTACTAAATTTCATGCAAAACATTTAACTTCTTTTTTTACTCTTTTTTTATAACAAAAAAAGATAATTAATAAATTTTAAGTAACATTTAAGGAAATTGATATAATTTTAGAATGATAATTGATGAATTCGTACAATTAACATTTTATATTTTAAAATATATATATAACAAATCTATTTTCTCATAAAATGAATACCCTTAAAGAGGCAAAAGACAATTTCTACAAAAGTAGACGACGATTTCTTAAAAGGAAGCGTTAATTATTTTTAAATGCATCCTAATAAACATTTTCCTTCTAAATAAGGCAAATTTTTCAAGTCTTACTTTATAAAACTTCTTTTTATATTAAATTATTCCTATAATTTGAATGAAGTCAAGTTAATGACTTTTTAGGTTATGGAAGTATATCACAACTATTTAAACAATTTAAAAGATAACAAAATGGGTTGGGGATTAAGTATGATAAACATGATACTTATAACTCTTTATAATCATATTTTTTTCTTTAACAACCTATAGGATTACTATGAGATAATTTTTAATCATGAATTTTTAAATAAAATTTGGAAAACACATTTTATTTAAAATTCAAAATGTTATACATAAAATTTGATTTACAATTCCTTTTATCAGCTTTAAGAATTTTAAATATGATAAATATTTCAAAATATCAAAGTTAATTGAAAGTTTTAAACTTTTAAATAGATCTGATAAACTTGCACTATAAATAATGCGTATCTATTTTCGTTATTTAAAAATAGAAATTAAAAAATAAAGGAAAGTATTAAATGAAAGGGTAAAAAAAATATTCAAGTGTAATGTAAAAATAGTTGTAATATAGAAGTTTATCAATCTTTTCTTAACTTAATAAAGTTTTTTTAAAGATATTTTTAGTACTTGTTAAAAAGTTTGAAAAGAGTACAATTCTTTATGAAAACAAAAAATATATAAAGATTTACTGTTATTATTCAAAAAGTCTTATTCGATTTTCTTTCTTTGATAATAGTTTATTAAATATGTCATAATAGAGGCAGTAAGATATGTAACTTATATTAAAAAAATAAAGAAAGTTATATTATATATGATAAAAGATTTAGATATTAGGAGATTATTGTTCATAAGAAAATAAATACCCTTTTCCTATTATAACAAAAAAAAATTTAAATCTATTTTTAAATAATATTGCATCAAGTATCAATTTTTGCATTAAAAAGTAAAAGAATATTAAAAATGTCACTTTTTTTAATACTTTAAAAATTATGAGTTTTAATTTCCTCCTTGTACATCATTTATTATCTTATTCAAAAAAAAAATAGTATTAAAATAGATAATAATAGAAGTAATCTCAATTAAAACAACTAAGAAAAAGGATAAAATATTACACTAATTCTTCAGATCTAAAATAAAACAAATACTAGACATTTTTCATTAATGTTTCTAAAAAATTTATTTATATATCATTTATACATTTTGTTACTTCCAAATATCATCAATTTTGGTACAATTATTTTAATATTTTTATAAAAATTTAGCATAAATAAATGTATGTAGGAAATTCATAATACAAATTTTTAATCCTTCAAAATATTTATTTTTACAACATGCTTTAAGAAAAGTCTCAGTAATAATTAATATGATATATGTTTATTTCATATTCAATATCATTTTTTGAGACTCATGTAAAATGCACATTCTGATATGTATATATGTCTAAATTAAGAATAAAATTTAATAAAATATAAAAAAATAAAATCTTATGAGTGCAAAATAATACATTTTATTGGATGTTTTTATTTTCATTTATAACCATCAAATAGTCATCTTTTGTAAAGAAGAGTAATTTAATCAACTTCTTTTTCATACCATTCATATCTTAATATATTATATTATTATCAATTGTTAGAAATTGTATTTATATTATTGTATGGATTAGATTGATATTAAAAGGATACTTAATAAATATGTATTATTAAAACAAGGAACAATTTCTTAAAATAAGAAAAAACACAGAGACAAAGTACTTGAATAAAATTAAATTACCTTCTATTTTTATGTGTTATGACGACAACAATAATCTTTAACATACATTAAAAAATTACACCATATTAGAGCATGGCCTTTACCAAATAAACAAAGTATTTAAAGTGTTATAAACACTTCTATCAGACAATATTATTGAGATTGGCAAAATAGTATTTTTTTATTGTAGATGTATAAACTTTTAGAAAATAAACAAAAAAATCCCTTTTTTATCACCGAAAAAAAAGAATTATTGAAAATAGCATGAAAATAATAAAATATTTAAAGAAATAGTTTTAATATCCTTATAAGAATAAAATAAATCATAATAAGATAAAAAAGAACATAATTTTCGAAAAAAAACGAAATTTTGTGTTTACAATAAAATATTTCTATGGTTAATTTTGATAATAATAGTTGAAAGTAAAAGTAAAAAAGGAAAAGTAGACTTATTTACTATTATTACTACTTCCAATAAATGACAGTATATGTTTTTTAAATTAACTTTTAGAGGAAATTAATTTATATATATACATATTTTTAGGTCAATATATTACGTAAAAATTACGTAAAAATTTATCATAAAATAATTTTATTTCCATTGAACCTTAAAATGATTTCATTTCAAAATAATTATTTTTACCTACATTTCCTTTCAAATTAAAATACTCCACATAACATTGGAGCATGAAAAATTATTATTTGAAAATACAAGGCTTTTATTAAATACGAAAAAAATTTAAATAAAATATTTATTATATTTCTCTTTTTTTTTTGTTAGACAGTGTCTAAAATAAAATCTGTCTCCTGTGTTGAATCCACAAATTCCAATAGAATATTATTATTTCCTCCTTTAATTGTTGGTGTTGACGATTCAATAACACTTGGTGAGTTTAAGAAAAATTCACTATTACTAAATGATATTTCTCCTGTTTCTTTGTATTGTGGTGTTGGTAATATTGTATGATAATTTGGATACAAACTACTAGTATTATTATTTAAGTAATTACTTGTATCAGGAAGTGTAGGTGTTGGACCATAATGCAAAGTTTGTTTGATACTTTCATGATTATTATTTTCAACCATCCACATTGGATTGGAATATGCACTTGGTTGACTTGAGGTTGTATTATCATACGGTGATGGTTCGTAACTTTCGTTTTCTGATACTTCATAACGTTGTTCTGTATTATTTGTTTCATGAAAATTATCACCCATTATTTCATAACCTTTTTTACTAATACATTCCACTTTAGTATTGTTATCATTATAACTGTTGTTATAATAAGAAGTGGTGTGATTTAATAACTGTGGATGAGAGATAACTGATAAATTATTTATACTTCTATTTTCAATATCAATATCTGGAGATGAATAATATTTTATTGTTGTTGTGGAGGATTCTTTAGATGATGAATGATTACTACCACCATCTGTTGTTGGTGTATAATAAAAACTACATGGATGACTCATTTTACTACCACAATCGTACAGTTATAGATACAGAACCACCCTCAAAAATATTATGAAATGCTGGAATAGTACATACAATATGACATTGATGAAGATATTGTTTTTGTATGGTTCCTTCAGCGCTCCATGCCAATGAGCCATTTTCTTTATACTCTCTAAAAATAACTGATACTGACCTGTCAAAATTTCTACCAATTATAAACAAATCCATTCCACCATGAGCAGGTGCTCGTGTTAAGGATATTTTTGATATCTCAGGTATTCCTAATTGTTGTACACACAAAATTGGTTCTGATTCTGTTTGGATGACTGTCATTGAATTAATATTTCCTTTATCAATGTATGCACGAAAAACTAATCTAACAGCATTACCTCCACTCGTCTGTGGGCTGTTGCTGTTGTACCATAATTTTTCCATTACCCTTTTGAGCATTACGTTTCTTCATGTCATATGAACAAATTTTTAATATTCCTATACAATCTAATATGGCTGTCATATTATTTTCTGGTCTTAACATTATTTCAATACATGTTATACCATCATGTGAACGTATTCTTTTACTTGGTAATGTATTGGCTGTCTTTCCTAGGACTTGTATTAAATCATAATTACTGTGTGGTTTAATTGGACCATCTCCTGTTGCTGCGTATATTTCTACACGCGTAGGTCTATAATAACCTACTAACTAAATATTTATTACTTTTATGATAGGAGAAAAAACATTTTATTACCTGAATAGTGCAATGTGAAAACCCTGATCTATCTTTAATTGATCCACGACTACCCTCTGATAAGTAACGAGCTCTATGAGTTTCTTCGGGCTGCTTTAAGATAACAAGTTGGTAATTACAATTTAATTGCTCCATAAAATGTGATGAAGAGTGTCCAGTGTAGTTGTTGCTGTACATGGTATCATTATTAATTGTTGTTATTGTCGTTGAAGATACGTACTTTTTATTGCACTTGATCAAAGATACACTGTTGTCCTCTGCTGCCAATTGTACCTGATTTGAAATATTCTCTTTTTTTGGAGTTAAATATTGGTTCATATCAAAATCATACTCCTCATCCTCAATTTTACATATTCTTTTTCTTTTGAAATTTCTTCTAGTTTTCTCTATTTGTTCTGCCATAATTTAGTAACCTAAAAAACAAAAAGTATATAAATAAAAAAACAACAATATAAAAAAAAAACAACAATATAAAAAAAGAACAATAAAGATAATATTTCATTTGAACTTATAGAAACAATAAACTAAAATCTAAACAAATGAAATTTTTTTATTTTTCCTTATAGATTTATATATTCCTGTGGTTAAAATCAACCTTTTATCTTATCAAATCATAAAGAAATACTTAAATTTAGTGAAAGAACAAAATTACGACTTTAATATCAAATCACATCAAGAGATAATGTATTTTTTATGACATTGTTAACATAAAAATTTCGTCTATACATCTATTAAAAACATTCTTTCTAATCAATCCGATTACTATATTTTTTGGTTTACCTTATCAATTTCAATATAACATATCACCAAAAAAGAAATAATGGAAGGAAATGAGAACTTTTATTACAAAAATTGACAGTTATCAAATAAATGAATTATATAAATACCATCTTTAAAGATTAAAAAAAACTTTTTTATTAATTGATAAAAAAAAAATTTAAACACAAGACTACAAAATATTCACTCTTTTAAATATAGTTAGTAACAATTATTAGTTATATATCAAGTAACACATCTTACTTGTTGTTTTAAACAAATATTAAAGTTAATGGAATTCTCATAGTTATTCTCACAAAACTCAAATTCCATTTAATTTACCTTCTAAAATTTGTTTCCAATACTCTTCGGTGAGATTAAGAAGCTGGACAATAACATTATTTTGATCTCTTGCCTCCTCCTCAATTTTACTTAAGAAGGGTTCATTTGTCTTGACCACAGAACCAACAACAGTAGGACCCAAGCAACATGCAATATTTTCTATCGGCATTTTGTTTATATGTGCCAACGATGCAACTTTTTTCCAATGAAGACAGAGGTACGCCAATGTATCCCTATTTGGTGATGGTAAATTACATATAGCAAAATTAAGTCCCTCCAAATCATTTGATTTAACAGCTTTGATAAACTCCAAACACGATGTTGTTGGTATCAAAGGTTCTCTTAGCTCACGAAGAAATTTCTTTATACATCCAGTGATAGTTTCAGCTGCACAACTTTTTAGATCAGGTATCACACGGTTATGCTTGAAATTATTAAGAAGTTTTACTACCTCACATCCAGCACCAGGTATACGGTAAAGTCCCTCAGTCGTAATAAAATACTTCTCAATCGCAATAACTCCATGAACAACAATATACGGTATCATAGGATGAAGACGTGGACAAAAATCTAGAAGCGATGGTCTAATCTTTGGATGTTTAGAGGTAACAGGAGGTCTCGGTACACAGGGTATTGGAGCATCCTTCATACAATTATTGTGGAGGAAAATATTACACTCGGTACATGTTAAACAATTTTTTCCCTTAAGAACGAATGTCTCACATATATCACAATAACCAACAAGAACTTTTGGGTTTGACAACTTTATGTGGATTATTCTCAATATCCTCGTACCTAGCCCATTTTTTTGTTAGGTGAGCTATCATCTCACGGATTGGTGTTACAAATTTGACTGGATCAGTATTGTAATCAAATATATTATTATCTCTACCATTAAATTTTTGTGGTGTTGAAAAACCATTATTCTTCTTGATTTTAGATTCAATATCACATGATGTTGTGGAGAGACTTCTTTTCCTGCTACTTCCTGATTTCCCTAAACTTGTGGTACTTGATGAGTATTCAGCAAATCTTTTTATGACGGAACTCCTATCTGTTTCATTATAAAACATGGTATCCTTTTCCTCAAGACATGTACCAGTTAGAGATTCTGTATTACCATCAACATCAACATACTGTTCTGAAGTATATGCAGAAGTGGTATATGATGCTTTAAGTGCCTTGATTGTCCTTATCAATTCATCATTTTGTCTCTCCAAGTCACAATTTCTTTCTGATAGATAAACTATCTCAGCTCTAGCTTGCCTTAATTTTCGCTTCTGTTAGTCTTAATTCTTCCTCAATACTTAGTACGTTATTCTCTTTACTACCGGTTAATGACTTATAACTACAATGAAATCTTGATGGAGTACTTTGTTTTTTGTCATCATCCTGATCTTTGATGTAATTACAGTTTTTATAATCATCTATAAAATATATAAAAAATTACTAATTCTATAAACATACCTGAAGATGAACGGGAACGATTTATTAAACTTTCATAATGTGAGACGATATCTAATGTTGAATTGAACATCGTATTTAAACCATTTCTTTTCAAACATTATATTAATATTGTTTTTTTATAAAAGCATTAAAATAAAACCACATATAAATTAATTATGTTAGTTGTAAATAAGATTATTCCTTTGGGACAAACTTTCCCGCTTAATCCTGAATACTATATTACAACCAATGTAGCGGAGATAAAAAAAATTAGTTAGTTGTAAAAGTTTATGGCAAATGTAAGTTATGTGTCATCAAGTCACCCTTGTTCTCACAAACACACGACAAAATGCGAGAAAAGTATCTACTTTAAAGAGAAAGATAAATAGAGAGAGAGGAGAAAATGGTGAATTTGGAGATTTTATAGCGTTGAAATGTCGAATTAAGTATGATGATTTTTTTTTGAGTAGGATTATAGCAAGAAGTAAATGATTGTTTTTTTGTAGTTTAAATTTTTAAGTAGATACAAAGAGTTTCTGGAAATGAGATGTAATTGTAATGGCAGATGGTTGAATTAAAATTTAGTAATCTAATTTGCCCTCTAATATAGGCATTTGTAAAAAAAGTTAATTAACATTTTTAAATGACAGCATTAATATCTTCATACTCCATTAATAAATATTGCTTTTTTAATTCGTATTACATTTTTACCTTAGTAAGATTTTTGGCGGTGAAATTTGTAAAATGTGTACTTTAAATAACTTTTTTATTGTTTTAGTGTAATCAAAATTTGAAATCTTTTCTTACGTTATTACAATTATGAAATCATCGCATTCTATGATTTTGGAGATTTGCTTAGACAGGAAGATGTTAGTTTTAAAAGTAAAATTTGATTTATATAGATAAATTTCTTTTTAATTACATGTAGACGTTCGCAAGAAAAGGAAAAAGAAATAATCGAGGCATTGGATGAATTCGTTACCTTAAATTTCTTTCTAAATGGAGTTAAATATTCAGAACATTTACCTGAAAATGTAATGTACATAAGATTTTACGACCCATCTATGGAACAGAATGAGAAACTTAATGAAGAAGACATTTTATATGCCCTTTCTAACATTAAATATAGACGTTTCTTCACCCTAAAAAATATGGAACCAATTCAAGAACCATTATTTTTGGATGAAGAAAAAGATTCCCTATCAACTTCCATTGGTTTCACACAAACAGAACTCCCACATTCATCCCTCGACAACACCTGGGATAATCTCATATTCCCATTAGAAATAAAAAAAAATATCATTGGTTACGCTTCAACTTTATTGAAATTTTCAAGTCTCTCTGTCTCTGATGATATAATATCATCAAATAGGTTCATTCTTTTCCATGGACCTCCAGGAACGGGTAAGACATCCTTAGCGAAAGGATTTGCTCAAAAAATGTCCATTCGTTTCAATACCACCTACAAGAGTAGTGTTTTGATAGAAATAAATTGTCATTCACTCTTCTCTAAATGGTTTTCACAGTCAGCAAAATTAGTTAGTCTCTTATTTGATAAAATTCTAAATACCTATGCAATCAACAAGAGTATGATGGTATTTGTTTTGGTTGATGAAATTGAGAGTATAGGATTATCAAGGGAGAAATCCATGGGTAAGAATGATCCTGGTGATGTAGTTAGAGTCCTTAATTCATTATTAACACAATTGGATAAGGCTAAGAAGTTTCCTAATGTTATGTTTATTGGAACTTCTAATATGGATCATGTTTTGGATGAGGCTCTTGCTGATAGAGTTGATTTAGATATTCGTATTCCAAATCCATCTCTACCAGCTATTTATATTATTTTGAAAGGGATTATAGATGAGTTAGCGGAGAAAAAACTTCTCATTGACGAAGGTAATTACCTCCCACTTCCAGAAATCTCAGGCATGCAGGATAAGTTTGAGTGGGGAAAATGTAAACTATCTGGTGGACTATATGATAAAGCAAATTCCTTACATAAACAAAACATCTCAGCAAGGAAACTCAGAAAAGTTGCCTTAAAACCTTTCTCTGAGGCACTCTCAGACACCCTAACAATCGATGACTTCATACGTCTAATATAAAAAAATTTTTATTTTAAAATATCAGTCAGTAACTTTTTATTTTTTAATTAAAATTATATTTTCATTCTTTTCATAAAAATTATTCTCATTTTCTCTAAGTAAAACTGCATCGTTTATTTTTTACCAAAAATTCACATGTATATTAGAAGTGATTAGTCCATGAAAAAGCACTGTTTAAAGTTAGTATTTAGTATACTTATTCTCATAAACAAATTTTACATATAATTTTCTTTACTGAATTCCAGTTATATATTTATATAGCATATCAATTGTAATAATCCTTTTTATTGAAATGGATTGAAACCACCTGGTTGTTGTTGTTGGTAGGTTGGTTGTTGTGGAGGCATCCCACCGAAGGGATTAGCCATTGGTGGTTGTTGTTGTTGCATCATTGGTGCCCCATACATTTGTTGTTGATTTGGAGGCATTTGGTTCATGAAAGGATTCACCTGTTGAGGCCATTGTCCTGGCATTGTTGCAGGATTTTGATTGTACATTCCTTGTTGCATCTGTGGCATCATACCTCCCATAGGGGGTTGAATTGGTCTTGATGGTGGTTGTTGGTTGATTGAATGACCTCCACTCCAGTTAATTTGTTTATTGTAATTTGTGTTACCGGAAATAGATAAATCACCAACCAATGATGATAAAGTTTTATCGGCTTCATTCATATTTGAAGGGATTGGATTTGATTGCCCTCCTGTTGAAAAAGGATCGAAACCTAAAAAAAAATATAAAGTTAATTATTATTATTTTTAAGGTGATAAAAATTTTAAAATTTAATGTTGTAAATGGTATTTTTTTATTGCATCAACAAACCCTGATTTTGTGGTGGTTGTTGTGGTATGTATCCTTGAGATGGAGGGTATTGTTGTGATTGAGTGATAGATGTTTGTTGATAAAGCTGTGGTTGTTGTTGGGGTTGTGGAACTTCTTGGGGCTTTTGTTGTATTTCAGGTGGATTTACAGGTTGTGCTTTTTGTTCAGGGACAGTTTGTTGAGTGTATTGTTCCAAGAAAGATGGAGCTGTGTAACTTGCATCATTACCACTAAATGGTGTGTTTTCATAGATACCCAAGGTAGATGGATTTGGTTGGATATCAATACTTTGAGTAGCTGGTGGTGGGATAGAAGCTTCAGAGATTTTTGGAGTTGGAGTTTCCGATACTTGTGCTTGTTCAACTACAGGTTGTTGTGTAATTTCTGGAACTTGTGGTACCTCTGTCTGTTCTGGTATCGATGGTTGACTAGGAATAGGTACAGAATTTTGAATGGGATTTGGAGCCTGTTGTTGTGGTGGTGGTGGCGGCTCTGGATGCTCAAATTGAGGAGGAACAGCAGTAGGTGGATTCTGTGGAATCTCAGCTTGTGAAGGATGTTGAACCTTAGCAGAAGGTGGTGGTGGTCTCGATGGCATAGGAGCATGTTGTTGAGGCATACTCTGTTGTGTCATATTTTGTGGTGGATTCGGATACTGTGGTTGTTGATTAAATCCTTGCTGTTGATTAAAAGCAGGTTGTTGTTGAGTAAATGGATTCCATTGTTGTTGACCAGCCATCTGTGGTTGTACATATGTATTGTAATAAGGATCTGTATAATTTTTTTTTAAAAAGTGATAATATTTAAAGGGATAAAATAAGCAAAATAACATTACAACACTAAATTTTTTTAAAAATATATTTTTTATCATTAAAACAAACCATTTGTTTTATTTCTCATAACATTATTTTTACTAGCATTCGTAGGTGGTGAGATCAATTTATTGTTTGTTAAAGAAGTTTTTGTATTGTTACTATTTTCAGTTTGTGGTGTATTAAAAATTTTTGCAAATTCAGCATCCAATAATGATTGAGTTGCAGAAGATGGTTGTGGTGTATTACTTAAGGTTGTTGATGGCACTAAACACAAACACAAAGATAGTCACAAAACTTAAAAATATATAAATTACTTACCTGTTGATTGGGTATTTGTTTGGATTCCTGTATACATTGGTGGTTGCTGGTATGCATTCGCGGTATTTGGTTGTTGGGGGAAAGATTGATTTATTCCAAATGGATTTTGTTGAAGTTGCATTCCGAAGGGATTTTGTTGCTGTGGGTTGTTGTTGAGGGGTGTTTTCGAGGAAATTTAGTAAATCTCCTGTTTTTGGTTGAATTGAAGAATATGGATTAGGAGGCATTTGTTGGGGTTGTTGAGGAAGTATCTGTGATTGCCCTGAATTGATTCCTAATTGGGCACGGCGTTGTTCCTCAAATTGACGGAGGCGTTCTCTTTCCTCTTCTAAGTATTTTTGTTTTGCCATTTCATCATAAACAAATCTACCACCAGGCTGTTGATTCATATCCCTCGAGATGACTGTTTGAGAGAGAGATTGACTAACTGTTTGTTGAATTGATGAAGGTGGTGGTCCTCTACCACCTTCTAAATGATAAACATGTGTCTCAAGTGCTTCTAACAAAGAAGCTGGGGCACGTGTCAAATCAGGTATCTCTCCTCTATCAATTCCAACAGACTCAGCAATACGAAGGAACTCGGCAACCTTATCAAGTCTAGCTAAAAATGATTTATAGGCATCCAATGCTTCACGACATTGTTTTTTGTTGGTTTCAAAAAATTTCTCCAAAAGATTTATGATACCATCATTATAACAAGCAAAAAGTCTAATTAAATCTCTAAATAGCAATATAAATGAACAATTTATAACACCATTGTTAAGATCAGATGAGTTAACTTTAAATTCTAACAAAGCATCAATTTGATTTTGAAGGATGGGTAATGTTTTAAGTAATTTATCAATAACCATTTTTCTCATAAATCCATCCTCATTACCTCTTTTAACTTTACAAAAATCAAAAGCACAAATTCTGTATGTTGCAATTTTTTCAGAGATATATTTCCCATACTTTCTCACATGTTCACTCATTTCATAACCAGATGCATTGGTTTTATCAATAAAATTAGTCAAGTTAAATGTGGCATTACAGGATGCAAGATACTGAGAGAATCTCTCGTTACCATAGCACATAATATTATGCATTGTTATTAATGCTTTATAAACAACAACCCAATTTGGATTTTGGATACGTTCTAACAACATATTAGCCATTGAGGGAATTGAAACGTTTGGTTCGTTAGTACAATGTAAAAGATAGTCGAGATGCTTCTTTTTTGGTGCCATTAGCTCCTCTGTTGTTGCTTTACAGATCGTTTTTCCGAGTTGGGATCCAGCTAGGGAATGTTTTGCTGCTGTTAGGCGATCTGTAATCGTTTGCCCACCAGATGTAAAGGGCATTTGTTGATGTAATACTTTCTCCAAAGTCTGCATTTTCTAAAAAAATAAAAGAAAAAATTATTTTTCTCATCTAAATAAGAATAATGATAAGCACGAAATATTATTAAAAAAAAATAAGGACATTATTATATAGGTAGAAAGAAACAAAAATCTTTTAGTATGGGAAATTCTATTATTGGAAATCTATGACAAGCAACTATTCTAGAGCCCTGCTTTATATTATAACTATACACATACTTTAAAGGCACAGTTGCCATCGATCTTTTCTTTGAAGGAGGAAACATTATCACTAACTTAAAGGCAGGGGCTTTTCTAATATAATTTAAAAGAAAGACAATGCTAAAAACTGTACATAACGTTTAAAAATATTGAAAATATTTTAAAATAGCTTATTTGGTACTTAAAATAACATTCAAACATAAACTAGCTCTTTTAATGTACAATATATATAAATTAACAAAATAAATATTATAATAATAAAAAATATATATAGTCAAGGAAAAATCTAACAATGCAAAACAAAGTATATTAACTATAATAGTCATAAGATTAATTTTTGGTGTTTAAAAAAATACTTTTTTTGGAATCTAATTTTTTAATAATATGAAAAAAGAATTCAAGTACTTAATTATAGTAATAGATGTAGTGAAAAGTGATAACAATACACCACCACATAACTATTTAAATGAGAATAAAAATAATTTTTGCATTGAAAAATATAATGAAAAGTTTCGAGTCATATCCGAAATGTTTGTGACACTTCAAAATTTATTATTAATTGTACAAAAACTACCACAATACTTTGGAAAAATAATAAAAATTCTTAAAAAGAATTATGATTTTAAATCGAGAATAATTAAGTTTTACCATAGATGTGGTGCTGTATAATTTTTATATACGTTGTCAAAATCATTTACCAGTATATATCAAACTTTTAAAATTAAATACTATTAAAAAGAAAATATACATATATAGTGATAATAAAATGTGTTTCAACGGAAGTTTAATGTAAATTACACTGTGAAAATGTACCATACTACAAGAAATGATACATAAATTTAATATTAGGGAAGAAATATTTAATAAATAATACATGTGTATATTTATTTCATCTTCAATATAATGTTTTAAACAAAATTTTCAAGTATAAAAAGGATTAATAAATCTTCATACTTTATCTTTTATCAATAACAGGATAACCTTGGAAAATACTTTTGGTATACAAAGAATTAAATAAAAATTCTTTTCATAACATGTGTCTTCATACAACGAATAAAATATGAGCAAATATTTATAACAAAAACCTTAATGACTAATAAATGAATGAAAAAAAAACTTATACCTTTAATATGACAAACATTACAATATCATATTTTGCCAACGCACGTAAAAATGAAAAGTCGATTATAAGAGATAAATAAAAAAGACAACGACAAACGGAAGAATGGTATAGTAAAATATAAAGATAACTTGAATCAAAAAAATATTAAAAAAAGGGAAAAAGACAATTGTAAGTATCCATAAATAAACTACTTAATTAATAACAATTACAATTGTATATCAACATCTAATAGAGATAAAAGTGACATAAATAATAGAAAACAATTATTAATATGACTTTTGGAAATTTAGATGACCGATATTTATAAGAATATAAAACTAATATCTCCATCAGATGTGTAATAAATGTAGAATGTATATGTGTTGAGTTTTATCGTGCATTTTAAAAAGTTAAAGTTGTGTATAAATTCACCAAAAAACAGTAAACAAATTACTTTTTTTTAATGTAAGATTGGTATTGTGTTTCCTTTATAGAGGCGTTCCATATTTTGTTCATTTATTATTTTTAATTAATTAATGTTTATATTCTTATTTTTGGTAGAATGTCGGAAATAAAAATATTTATTGGGGATTATTTAAAATAAATTTTATGATATTTAAGTTCTGTTTATATTTATTTATTTGTAGATATTAAATTTATAAATATTTAGAAAATTCTATTACAAGTATTAAAATAAACTTGCATGGACCATGCCACCAATGGTTTATGATATTTCTTTCTCTAAATAAATGCATATTTGATAAACATGAAATTTAATTTTCCCTTTAATGAAGTGGAACAAATTTTTTTCTCTCAAAAAAGAGTAAAAGATCATAGATTATGTGGTTGGAAAACAAAAGAGTAAAAGAAGTACTTTCAACTCAATCTGCATCTGGTGTTATTTACGAGGATCTAGCAAAAATTCCATTAAATGTACTTTTAATAAGACATTGCTTGTACACTATACTATTGGAGAATTTTTTCTTATCACTAACACACATACTCACTAATGCACTTCAGAAGATTAAAATACTAAAGTTAAAGGTATTTTAAAGTATAGTAAACTAATATAAAAACAAAAAAGAAAGAATACTTTCATTTCCTCATCATCTCTTCTTCATCATCCCAATATTTGTTTATACGTAAACTTTGAAGTTTCTCTTCCCTCAAAGATGAAGTCATTTATCGGAAATTTTACAAATCTATTCTCGTCCAGAGTATAATTACTATAAAGCGTTTTAAAGTATTCAATTTTTATCACAAAAATAAAAAACTTGTAAAATATACTTCCCTCACTCAACAATAATCAATTATTTGTACTGTTATCGGTACGACAAACTATATAGATGATTTAATGAGAAACAATCGGAAATGAAAATAAATATACCATTATTTACATTTTACCAATTTATCAAATTTGTACTTTATTTTCTTATAATTGACGTGTTGAAATATGTCTTCTGATATTAGATATCTTCCCAGAAAAAAAACATCAAATTTTGGGCTTTTTTAACATACCTCTCCAATAACATATTAAAAGGTAAAAGTTAAAGTATTTAATTCGTAAAAAATACTGTTTTATCAATTCATTTTGAAATATAGTTAACAAGAAATGTTTCATTTTTTTATAATCATATTCTTCTTGGGTGTTTTCATAATAGGTTTTACTTTAAAAACTAAAAAATATGAATTGCTAAACTTCTTAATTAGTTTATATATTAAAAAATTTCAAACTACGGTGATGGAAAAAAAAGGTAAATAATGGAAATTTTAATAATTTCTTATTTGAAGATTCTATAAACAAATTAAATTATCAAATAGTTACTGTTAAAGAAAAAAAATTGACTCCTGCACAATTAATAGCCAATAATACCGAGATTCTAAGCTTAATTTTTGGAAACATAGTAGATTTTAAAGAAAGGAAGAATGTTGAATTAAGTTGTAGAAAATTTTATGAAGTTTGTAATCATAGAACAATTAGGTCATATTTTCCATTTGAAGAAATGAATTACTCACATTTTTGTACAAGACACGATGAAGGTAATTTAAGAATTGATATGTATGGACAGGAAATGACAATAAACATTCCAAAAGAATTTTCATTTAATGAAATTAACATGGACATTTTTACAAAAGTCTTCAGAAAGTGCCTAAGCAAAGTTAACAGTCTTAACATTCAAAATATAAGTTTACATCATGTAGATTTTTTTATGAGCTTGAATTGTTTTAAAAAGATAGAAAATGTTAACATGGAATATGAGACATTGGTAAATGGGGGTGATATTATTTTTTCGAAATGTTCGACATTAAACCCAGTTAATTTAACAATATCAAATGTTTTTTTAATTGAGGAAAATATAGAAAATGTTGGTCAGTATACATTACCAGAAAGCATAAAAACAATACATTTAAAGTTCTATGTCATTTGAATGGCTTTTAGAGAAGATGGGATCAATTAAAATAGGAATTTTTGACAATCTTATATATAATGAACCTCTATCTTGTTTAATGAATGAAAAAAATAAACTAGAATTATACCTAAAATTGATTACCTTACTTTAAAAATATTTCTTATGAAGTATATAATTTCGAGACAATTCCTAACAATGAAATATTTAACAAGATTCTTTTGAAAAATAATATTGCTTCATTTGTGACGATAACATTTAACGATAATAACATCTACGAAAGATTTTCTCACTTAAGCAAAGATGAAAGAAGTAGAGAAGCAGAAGGATATATTCAAAATTTAAAAAACCCAACAAGAAGATTTTTGGCTCAACCAGGAATACATTTAAATATAAAGAAATTAAAGATTCTTGACATTCATGAAAAAAGAATTAATTGTCCTTTTTTTCCTTTAGAAATAAAAAAAATGAAAGAAGACATTTCAAGAATGAAATATTTATCAGTTTTTGAAATATATTTAAATTTATTTGATGATCCAAAAGATTTTGAAATGTTATGTGGTGCTTTGGGTAAAATTCAAACAATCAGAATTTATAGTTGCGAAAAGATGAACTTCAGTACTCTCAAGCTATTATCAGTTTATGCGAGAAATCTTAAAAATATATCTTTGATTGGTGTTGATAGTGAATCAATCACAAGTAGTAAAATTCTGTCATTATTCAAAACTCTACAATCCCTTGAAATAATGTTTTATAACTCATATGATGCAGAATTAGTGTTCAATGATCTAATAAAATTTGACAATAGTGATAGTTCTGTTACTTTTAAATGGCTTAAAATTCAGTATCTGAATATTATTTGTAATCGCCCAAGTTTTGATGAAAAGAAATTAATTGACGAAGTTAAAAGAAATACTCCCAGAAAGCCTGGACAACTTTTGATGAGAGATATACTTTATTATGACGACCCTAGTTATCAAATTTTAGTTCGCCTTTCAAAAAAATCACATGTATTTGATAGTCCACTTTGTAACGGAAGATTCGTATTGCAAAATCTTTAAATATTAATATGATCTATTTTCTTCATGGCTTTTGTTCAATTTCATTATTTTCTATATTTATTAATAAAATTTTACTTTTTTCTACCTAGTCTCAAATGTTACTTATTCGAAAACAAAAGTAATAGAAGAAAATTTTCATTAAAAAAATGATAATTTTATATTTTCACGTTCAGAATTGGACTGATACTATAATATGAAAAGAGCATTGTACTTTTCAGTAAGAAGTTTTTTCTTCAGTTAAAAGAGTATTTGTTTAGAAAGTGTTTCTTAAGGTTAATGATAAAAATATACTTTTTACAATCTTACTTATAAGCTTCAATGTCAATTGTTTTTTGTTGCACTGAGGAATGTGTTAATAATATTTTAACGAACAAAGTTGAGGGGAATTGAATGTGACAAAATACTAAACTGTTTAAATAGAATCCATCAAAAATGAAATCATGAATTGAAAATTTACAAATTTATCTTTGGGTCTCGAGTAGTTTTTTTAAAATATTTTAGATATTCGATTGTTATCCCAGAAATAAAGAATTACGAAATTTCATTCTCTTAAAGAGCATCGCATTCAAAAAATTAATTGTGTTATTATGAGCTTACTAAATTATTTGGACTATTCAATTTTTGTGAAAGATTAAGAAATTTCAAATATATAAATTACAGAACGCTGGTGTTGTGACAATTACTTTCAAAGATATTTTACTAGGAATATTTTATTACATTGTAGTTGTGTTTTTCTTATTTGTCGCTGTTATTATAGAAGCAAATAAGTACCAAAATTAGGTATAAAAAATTCCTGATTATTCAATTGCTTTAAACTTTAATTAATCTAAAAGTATAGCAATGGAAGAAAAAGGTAAGTAGTGAAGATTTTAATAATTCGTTATTTGAAGATTCCATTAACCCGTTAAATAATGACGTAGATACAACTTCGGAAAAAAAATTGACTCCTGCACAAATAATAGCCGATAATACCGAGATTCTTTGTTTAATTTTTGGGAACATAATAAATTTTAAAGATAGAAAAAACATTGAATTAACTTGTAGAAAATTCTATGAAGTTTGTAATCACAGAAGTCTGTGCTCATATTTTCCACTTGAAGAAAAGGGTCGCTTACATTTTTCTATGGAACACGATGAAGTCAAGGCAGAAATTATTATTTTTGGACAGGAGATGACAATAAATATTGCAAAAGAATTTTCATTTGATGAGAACAACATGGATATTTTTGCAAGATTCTTTGCAAAATATTTAAGAAAAGTTAACACTCTTAACATCGAAAATATGAGTATGAAACATGCTGATTTTTTTATGAATTTGAATTGTTTTGAAAAAATACAACAAGTTAATATTAATTATACGACATTAATTAATGGGGGTGATGCTATACTTTCGAAATGTTTAACATTAAATCCGGTGGTATTAGCAATATATGACGCTATTTTTAATAACGAAAATATAGAAAACAGTTATCAGTATACATTACCAGAAAGCATAAAAACAGTACACATGGATTTTAAATCAGTTGAATGGTTTTTAACGAAAATGGAAGCAAGAAAGGTAGGAACTCTTAACTGTCTATTTTGGAAATGGGGCTATGATCCAGTTAATTTGTTGACAGAATTAAATGAAGAAGGAAAGATGTCAAAGTTAATTACTTATTTTAAAGATATCTCTTATGAGAAAGATAATTTTGAAACAACTGAACACAGTAGTGCATTTAACAAGATTCTTTTAGAAAATAATATTGGTTCGTTTCTGAAAATTAAATTTAATTTACACGATTTATACGAAACTTATCCTTATTTAAGGGATGTTCAGAAAAATGAAGCAGTAACAAGATATATTCAAAATTTAGAGAATTCAAAAAATAGATTCTTGGCACAAGAAGGAGTATATCTCAACATAAAGAAACTAAAGATCCTTGACGAATCAAGACAAAGAATTGGTTGTCCTTTTTTCTCCAAAGAAGTGGAATTGATGAGAGAAGACATTTCAAGAATGAAAAAATTATCAGTTTTTGAAATATATTTTAGTTTATTTGACAATCCAAAAGATTTTGAAATGTTATGTGGTGCTTTGGGCAAAATTCAAACAACCAGAATTCATCACTGCAAAAAGATGAATTTCAGTAGTTTGAAGGTATTATCATATTATGCGGGAAATCTTAAAAATATGTCTTTAATTGATATTGAAAGTGAGACAATTACAACTGATAGAATTTTATCATATTTCAAAGCCTTAGAATCTCTTGAAATAATCTTTAAGGACTCATATGATACATATTTGGTGTTCAACGATTTTATAAAGTTTAACAGTAACGAAGTTTTTATCACTTTTAAGTGGCCCAAAGTTCAGCATCTAAATATTATTTGTAATCGTCCAAATTTCAAGTTAGTGAGATTATTTAACAAAGTTATAAGAAATACTCCTAGAAAGCCTGGACAACTTTTGGTGAGAGATATAATTTACTATGACAACCCTAGTTATCAAATTTTAGTTCGTCTTTCAAAAAAATTACATGTGTTTGATAGTCCACTTTGTGACGGAAGATTCGAATTGAAGAATCTTTAGTCACTAATATGAATTTTTTTCTTTATGTCTTTTTTTTAATTGTAGTTTTTTTTTAAATTTTTTAATAAAACTTTCTTTTATATATTCATATCTTATTTAAAAGTATATAAAAATATATAAAGTAACATTTACTTAAGAGAATCGGTAATTACATTTCATTTTTAAGAAGGAAGCCAATATTTTATCCTGAGAAGAAAGTAGTATATCTATTTCCCAATACAAAGTTATAAACAACAAGAATAGTCATTTTTTCAATTAAAAATAATATTTGATTGGAAAATAAAATGGTTCTTCAGGCCCATGATACTAATCCATTTGTAAGTTTTCCGGAAACACTAATATTTATTTTTTTTTAGAGCACTGTCGATTCAGTCGATGCTATTCTTGCGAAAGAGGACGGGAAAATCGAACGCGGTCGAACACCCAATTGTTTACATGGAGTCCGTCAAAGATGTTCAAATTGCCTTCCAATAGATCCATATGATCCAGAATATTTGAAAGAAAAAGAGATAAAACACATGTCTCTCCATTCATACATTAGAAAATTAACCGATGGTGGTGGAAGATCAACAAAATCACTAAAAGTTTTGGAAGAAATTAATTGTAAACTTGATGTCAACTGTGATGCTGGACATAAACCATACCCAAAGGGTATTTGTACAAAATGTAGACCTTCTACATTAACTTTAAATCGTCAAGTTTACAGACATGTTGATAATATATCAATTGAAAATGATTATGTTGCAAATCAATTTCTTAATTTTTGGAGAAAAAGTGGTATTCAACGTGTTGGATACCTTATTGGTGTTTATGAACCATTTTCAGAAGTTCCATTAGGTATCAAGGCACGCGTCTGTGCTATTTATGAACCACCACAACATGGTACCCCTGAGTCAGTTGAATTTGACGATGATACTCATGAACATGAAGTTAATGAATTATGTAAAATGTTAAATTTAAAGAAAATAGGGTGGATTGTAACAGATTTATGGTCAAAAAATCCTACTGATGGTACTGTTCACTGTATAAGGCATCCAGAGTCATTTTTAGTATCAGCTGAAGAATGTATAACTGCTGGATATTTACAATCAAAACACAAAAATAAATCTGATTATAGTACCAGTGGATATTTTGGATCAAAATTTGTAACACTTATTGTTTCTGGTGATCAAACAAATCAAATTCATTTCTCTGGATATCAAGTTTCTGAACAATGTACAGCATTAGTTGAAGCTAATATCTTGTGTCCTACATCACATCCTGAGTTGGCTTACATTAGAGATAAACCTCTTAGTGAGACACACTTTATTACAGAAGTTCAATTTGTACAAAAGAATGAGTATGGAGCAGAGGTTCATAAAGATGGTAAACCTCTTCCAGTTGAATTTTTGCTTGTTGATGTTCCAGCAGGTATGCCAAAGAGTCCAGAATTTACATTTCATGTACCAAAAGATGGACAATTAGATTTTCCTATTGAAAATCGTTTAGTTATCGGTGAGACATATGATATTTCACAGATAGCCAATGTTATTCATTCTTATGGAGAGGATAAACTTCTTGAATTAAGTACAAATTTTCATTTCTTAATATTTCTAATGACTAATGATGTTCTTAAACTTTCAATGGAGGAGATGAAAGAAGTATGTTCATATGTTGTTAAACAAGATAGAGAGGGAATTAAATCATTTTATGATAATAATGCTAACTTCAAAACACTGATGGAACTATGTTCTCAATCACAAGGTGGTGGATCATCACCAAATCAATCTAATTCAAATAATGGTCCTGGTTCTGGAAGTGGTTTATGGAATTGTCAATACTGTACATATGAAAACACTGGTAATTCAAATGATTGTGCAATTTGTGGATTACCACGTTAATAATTATTTTTGGAACCAGTTTATGTTATTTATTTTTCCCATATGTTTACTATAAGCTTTTTTATGGAATAATAAAAAAATTAAAATGTCATACATATAGCACTTTTCTATTGTCTTTATTTATTGCACCTCAGTAAGATTTGTAGTCTACGTATTTTAGGGATGATTAAGTATTGATTATGTGTACTTTATGAAGATTCAATATATTTGAATTAGAATAGTAACTTTTTTTCTCTTTGATCTGAGTATATAAATCACTCTTCTACTTTGTTTAGTCCTATATATTGATAATCAACGGCAGTTGTCTCCGGTAGACAAATTTCTGAGGAATAACCCATAATGAATATTTCTTGTAGAAAGAAGGTAACAAAAATCTTTAATTATGTAAGTAATACTCACAATATGTAGGAGTAATCATAAACACTAAAAGAAATGCCACACTATAGAATAATTCCTATACGGCTTTATATGAGCTGTTTGATGAATAATATGCTGTAGTGTACAAAGATATTTTAAGAGGAATTTACCTTAAATATACTAGAGAAAAAGATAATTTTTTAGAAAATATACAATCATGAGATAATTTTCCATATGAAAAAAGTAATGTAAATAATAAAAAAATGAGCTTCAATTAATATTTTACTTGAAAAATGATATATCCATGATATGTAATATACGTATGAAAGAAAAAAATATTGTGATAAAATATTTTATCATTTATCATACTAATTAAAATTTAAGTTTTATATTATCATTTTTTGAATAATGTAAATATTGGTAGTTGTATAAAATGTTTGATCAAAAAGTTTTAAGTGAATGAGGAAATGATAAAAATGTGACTTTTAAAAAATTAGAAACATTAGAAATATTTTCAATAAAGGTTTTACCAATTATTTTAACATTTTTCCTTAAGGTTATCTCCAATAATTATAATATCAATATTTTAGAAACTTGTAGTGTTCTTTTGTTAATTTTCTCATAATTAGTTTACTTTTTAGATGATTCATTGAAACTAAAGCTATAATTCTTTTTAAAATTTCATTATTTATAGAAAATTTACATTTTTTAAAAATGTATACCGAATTTTTAATACACGAAAAGCTTACACAACCAAATAATTATTAAAAAAGTTTTATTTAGTCTTTAAATGAAACTTATAAAATAGATAAATTACACAAACACTTTATTTTGTTGTTAAAAAAAGTTACAAATGAACAAAAATACAATATTTTTGAACAATAGTTTTAGTCACCGAACATTTTATGCATCTTTGCATCTGTTCGTGTTTTTTTAATATTTACAAAAGTATGCAATCCACTTTCACTTAAGTATACAAGTGGAGTTGCTCCAACAGCTATGATTATAAAAAGTGTTGGAATAATAGCATAGAAGCTCCCAGTATTGTCCACGACGTTCTGACAATACAAGTTTCCCCATAAAATAGTAGGTGATAGTCAAATATACCAAGACTATACTAACATACAACTGTTCAAAATAGTATGTTTGGGCTATTTCTTTGTATCCTATAGCACTCAAACGACTGCACACCAACTTCACTAAATCGAATCTCTTGATATCAAAGCTTGATATTATTTGGTATTGCTGAACCTTCAATATCCATAAGTCCATCTTCATTATATCTCATTCTTGATAGAGATATTTTTTCATCAGAATGGAATTGTATATCACCATCTAGTTTAAGGTTTCCTTTAATCTTTTCCTCTTTTTCATAACATGAATCGTCGTTATCACAAGATTTGATGGCTATCTTCCCACATTTAAGCTGTCTTGAATTAGAGGATTTCTTCGGTAAAAGCACCCATACAAACAAGGATGTATTGAGAGGAGCCAAACTTTTGTATTTGGTAACATCATAACTACCTCTAAATTCATCACCACTATTTTTATGATGATAACCAATATCAGCAGATTTTACCATTATCGTTTCAGAAAGTGTTTTCACTTCTAAATCAACTGGAAATAAGTTTCTGTTGATATTGAGAGGAACCTCAGGAAACAGCTTGTGATTATACGCTTCATGAGGCTGTATTGGAAGTGGCATCAAAGCCAAAGCAGCACCTAATAAATATAGTCTCAGAAACATTGTGACGACTTGTGTAAAAAATCTACCGATTATATAATAATTTTTTTCATATTAAATTTGAATATAACACAAAATTATTATAAAAAATTTGAGTAAAATTATCAGTAAATATTATTATCGATAGTATGTTATTCAATCTTATATTCAAAATTTTTGATTTGAAAACAATAATGCATAATTTTGCATTAAAATGTATAATGGTGAAAAAATTTAAATTCAATAGAGTTAAAATATTTAATTATTTATCATAATTAAAATAAAGGTTAAAAACAAACCTTCTTTTCACTTAAATTTTAGTTAAAGGTCTTTTCCATCTATCACAAAACAACCAATCTAAAAGCTTACCACTCAATTTTAGATAAATGTTTTTGCAAGCACATACGTCCGATCCTGACTTTTAATCAACAGGTTTCCTAACAGCAATTATATCATAATTTTAATGTTTGTGACTTGTTAAACTACGAAAAGTAAAAATTTTATTTCTTGCCAGTCAACTTTTATAGGTGATACCACATTTTAACTTAATCTAAAAAATGTTGTACAATATATTATCTACAAATTACTATATAGAATCGTTATATCTTTATAATGTTTTATGTTATTCTAATTATATCTAATATAAACATTTTTTTGAAGAAATGAGCTTCGTTTCGTGCATACCAACAGAGGATAGAACTAATTCGATTATTATCATTGTTTCCAGAGTTTCTTCAGATTAAAAATGTTAAAAACGCCATATCTCTCCTTAAATATACACACACACACCTAATCTGGTCATGCTTTTTTATCCTCGATGCACCGTTTTTAACGCAATCTTTTATAAACACACCAGATAAATCTTCCTTATTATAATGTCAATATATATCAACAGCAAAAAATAATCAAGAAGATCTAACACTTTATAAAATGAATTTTTTCTAATCATAGGTTCGTATTATCATAATAATTTTTTTCATATTGTAAAATCACATATAAAAAAATCATAAAATTGAGTATACAATATACATCAAGTTGATTAGTAATAAATAAAATAAATTTTAAAACTAAATAGACTCATAATTTTATGCTTTTTTAAAAACATTATTAAATTATAAACTCTTATCATTACAATAAAGTTAAAAATTAGTATAACAATTCCTATCCTTCACTTTCAAAAAGTTTAATTTTATTTGTCATTTTTTTAATATCTTTTTTTCTGAGAAAGTTTTAATTTTTTATATGAACAAAAATATTGTTATTTCCTTTAAAACTATCTAATGTCTCTAAGATAATTCGCGTTTAAATTCTACATTCATGTTTTCTATCAAAATTTAATGTCACTTCAAAATGGATAATTTCTAAATATATAGAAATCTTTCAATTTCTAACAGGAATATTAAATAGAAGTTTAAATGTTTAAAGATTTCTGTTTGCAATTGTCAATCAATTTAATATTCATATAGTTTCTATCATTCTAAAACTGAATTCAAAATATTTTGAATTTAAAACTCTATATTATTAATAATGGGTTTTTATAATGTATACCTTTTTATTGTAAAATAAATTAATCAGTTATTTGTCTTTAAAGTATTTAATTTTGCACAATATAAACACATTATATTAGGGAAGATTTATCTGGGATGTTAATTAAAGATTTGTGTTTAAAACGGCGTATCGAGGGTAGAAAAGCATGAGCAGATCAGGTATGTGTGTTTATTTCAGGGGGTATGACGTTTTTAACATTTTTTATCTGAAGAAATCCTGGAAACAATTATCACAATTAAATTCGTTCTACCCTCGGTTAGCACACGAGAAGTGGATCCCGTTTCTTCAGAAAAAAGTTTATATTAGATATGATTAAAATAACAAAAAACATTATAAAAATTAACTATTCTAGATAGTAATTTTAATCAATAAAAATATTTTTACAATTTATTTATGTAAACCAAAAATTTGTAAATATTTAAAGGATGATTTTTAAGTTTTATAGAAAGTTCATAGATAAATTGTAAACTTTTTGCCTCATATTCTTTAGTATACAATTGTTCTTAATAATAAAGTATTAATTAATGTAACCTTACCAAAGATAGCAATTAATTTATGGTTATATTCGTCTAAGATGTTCTTGTATAATTTTTGATGATTAACATTTGATGTAATCAGGTATGAGTTATGCCTTGTTTTGCTTTGTAAGAACGTTTAACTCATTCTACTTAGGATTTTTTCTTATAAAAACTACTTCGATTCATTGCTTTATAGCTTGATCGGTTTTTAATCAATCTGAAAAATAAAGTTTTCCCTTTATCCTGTTTTTGTTGATTTCAAATGAGCCAGAAATTACTTTATTTTGTTATATTTTGAAAACATTGTGTGAAAGTTGAAACTATTATAGAGCAATCCTTTAACAACTTCCGACACAGAAACTACAAATGTTGAATCCAATATTTCTAACCCATAATCTCCATATAATTCCTTGGTTTTAACTTTTTAATTCTACCACATTTAAAATGCTTTGAACTAGCTACTTTCAAAAAAAATTTCAATTAAAAAATATATTCAAAATTTAAAGGCTCTTTTATAGGAAATATACAAACTTACCTGTGTTTTAATTTGACTGTTTAGTTAAGAAGACAAAATTTTTCAGAAATAAAGAGATTAAAGATCTTTTAGTTCTCTATTTTGAAAATAAATCTTATTATTAGTGTGGATTTTTTTTTGTCTAGAGATCTGCAAAATCATTAATAGTTTTTTTTCTATATGTGGTTGTTACATATTATTAATAATATCAAGGTTATTTGCTAGCATTATTTTAAAATTCAAATTATAATTTTAAAAAAATTACTCTTCAGATATTGGAAATATTTTACAGCAAATTTTTGTATCTGATAAAAATATAAAAATGCAAAAGACTCCTAATTCTAGAATGGGTAAAATTTGAATTGATAAATGTAACAAATCATCGATACATCACTTTAATTAGTGTTCCATTTCTTCTTTTATACATATTTTATCGCTATATAATACCATTGTTGCTTATAAATTAAAAACTTTTGAATATAAAATTGAATAAAATTTTATCAATTATGATATTTTGAATAATTTTACTACAAATTTGGAAATAATACGCTGTTATATTCAACTTTCATATAAAAATGTATGATTTAACGAGTAGATTTTCTACACAAATCACCTACAATGCTTTTAAAGTTATATTGTTTGGGTGCTGCTTTGGCTTTGATGCCACTACCAACACAGCCTCTAGAACCACAACAAGAGACGCTATTTCTTTACATTTCTAGGGATATAACGAATACAACATTTCCGTTTGACCTAAATGTTACAACCAATTCTGATGTGGTACTCGTTAAATGTTCGCATAATAATTATCGTCATAAAGATGCTGGTGAATCGTTTTCATTTAATACAGAAGATTTTAAAGCTCGTAGTATATTTAATCGCGAAGGAGATTCATTTGCATGGGTGCCATTATTAAAAAGTAAATCTGTACCAACATATTTAAAATGTGGAAGAATTCATTTAGAAGATGTTGGAAATCCTCGATACGATTGGATTTTTAATGTTAAGTGGATCAATAATTTAACTACTGAGAGCATAGCAAACTATGAAAAAATAGACAATTCAATTTTACGAAGTCCTGATGGTTGCGGTGATACAGAAAATACCATAATTTTTGCTTCAAATAAAAAAGGTGGATTTACGCTAGTTACAGATCATCGTCAATTAAAGAACCTTCATACTAATCAAATGTATTATTATTTTGTTAACCTAACAGAAAATGAAAAATTTAAAGGGCCGTGTTCAATACTAAAAGCATATAATGAGGCTCCAAAATTTCTATTACCAGATTATACGCATACTCCTGTTACCGAGACAAGTGATAGTACAATTAGTATTGATATAGCTGAAACAGAAGGAAAGACCATTAAAATATCACTTTGTGTTGGGTAATGATTTAGAAGATTACAGTGGGGAAAAGATATCTTTATCAAGAATGAGATATCTTGAAAATGGACCTAATGATATTGAAAACTCCAATGAAACAATAATTTCTACTTTTACTATCAAAGGATATGATAAAGTAAAACGGGTATATAACTCTCCTTTTAAAGGAAATTTCAAAATTGTATCGAAAAAATACTATTTTAGTCCAAAATCAAAAAATATTGTATTTGAAACGAAAACCGAATCGTACTTTCCAAGTAATTCCTCTGCTAAGCCAAATTGCACCCGTTATTATTCAACTATTGGTTACCTTCACAAAATCAGTTATAATGGAACTGAAGGGAGCGTTAATACCTTGAATTTTACTGATGGTATAAAAGGAAATTTTAACAAAACTAAGTCTTATATATTTTTTAAAGAAAATGCAGATGGCAAAACAACAATAAGCTGTACCTACAAGACTTTGGATGGAACTATTAAAACCACCACTAATTTTGTTAATGAGGATACTATTGCTTATTTAAAAATGTTGTATCTACAAAAACACTTAGATGAACAGAATGCCCTAAACGATACTTTAAAGGAAACACAAATTGCATTAGATGAAAATAATAAGAAAGTTAAGTCTATAAATGAAACATTGCATGAGACCCAAAAAATTATGGATCAAAAAATGAAGGAGAACAATATGTCTTTATTTTAAAGATTGTCGGCTAAAGTGGGAAAAAATAACACCATATTTTTAATTGCAGTACTCATCCTATTCATCTTAATTATCTTGGCTGTGTTAATAGTAATTCTCTACAAAAAATGGTTGGATCCATTACTTATAATGTTGAAACAAAAGAAAAAATACTCTAACGTCTACGTCTTCTGGAATAATTTGACAAGCCAGTCATTTGATAGTTATTGCCAGGCCATTAAAGAAAAAAAGTACTTGTCAAATAAAGTGCTAAATCAGATAGTAGTCAAAAAAATGGAAGGAGGTGAAGAAGTCGACGTCGGTGTTAGTCATCTTTTCGATAAGACACTAGTCAAGTGCTATAGACGCTTTCCTAGGAAGATCAAAGCTCACTATATCTACACCGATATAGAAAAAAGAAAATATATACTTTCTGATGTAAGTTAATAAATTTTAATACCATAATTATATCATTTTAGGGTCTAACAAAGGACACTCAATCTACATTCTGGCAAATGATTTATGAGGAGGACATTGGTACAATAGTCGCTATAATTTACAACAAAAAAACCTTAGATGTTGATGAAGATTCAGATGAGGTCTATTGGAAATGGAAAACAAAGAAACGCGTTTTTGGGAACGTTGTTGTTACTCGTATGGATGACATCAAAGTAAATACTCTTTTTGTGACAGGACACAAGTTATTGTTGGAAAAAGAAGGAGGTGAAACAAGAAATTTGGAAATATATCATGTTTCTAATTGGAAAGAAAATGATATACCTCAGTCGGATCTCCAATTCGTCAATATGTATCAAGAGATCATTAAGGATTCACAAAAAAAGAACATACTGATCCATTCACCAGAAGGAACTGGAGCTCGTGTATACATGTTCACCTACTTCGCATGTATATACGATGCATTGAAAACTGAGAATGAGACTGACTGTCCATTGAAAATTATTAAAACGATGCGTGAGCAACGTTATGGAGGAAATATTGTATCATACGAGTTTGCGTATGTCATAAAGGCACTCGTCACCGTCTTATTCAACAACAAGGTTCTTGTGGATTTCTCTAGTCGCCGTGCTGATTTCTACTCAAGCTACGATGCTTACTTCTATGACTATTTAAGAAGACAAGCCAAGATGGACGAAGATTTGAAAAAGTTCTTGGATTTTGTCAACATTGTTGATGAAGGGAAGATCTACGAATATAAGTCTGTCTTTGATACTCTTGGAAGATTGGATCCGGATTTACTTCCTGAATACTGCAAAAGATTCCTGACTGCAGTCAAAAATCATAAGGAGGGAAAAGACAAGAAGAGATTCCGGTACAGCGACATTCTTTGTATCGATGCAAGCGGAGTAACTATTAATGGAAAATCCGAAGCAGAAGGTGATAGTTTTATTCACACTAACAAGTTCGAATACAGGACCGTCACCGATACAAGAAAATTAATCTTATGTCAGGTAAGATTTTAACGTTAATATCATTTAAACTTACTTTTTTAGGCACCAACTGAAGAGACAAAAGATGATATGCTTGACATGATTCTGAAATACAAAATAGGTGTTGTTGTTATCTTGGTCAAGCCTGAAGAAGCTACTGGCTCTGAAAGGAAATGGGTCCCTTATTACTCTACAGAACACTATGAGCTTGATACTCCAAGTTTCACACTAACAAGAATAAGTATGAATAAATTGGACGAAAATTTTATCGCTGAATCAAAGTATCAACTTAGAAGTAAAAAAACTCAAAAAGGAACAGGCTTTTATATTCTCCACTACCAAGGATGGCCTGATACTAGTAAGTTTAAATAATGAGCAATATTTTCATTGATCATTCTTCTTTTTAGGCATCCCATCTGAGCACAAGAGTGTTTATGAGCTATATAAAAAAATCATCAATCTTCGGAATGATGATTATGTAGCTATACATTGTAGTGCAGGAATTGGAAGGACTGGAACCTTAGCACTAATAATGTATCTGATTGATACAATCAACTATTTTCCGACCTTCGATCCAATTGCAAGATTGAAGTGTCTAAGGGAACATAGGTATCTAGCTGTTCAGAAGCACAACCAATTCGTCTTTGCTCTTCTGGTTGTCTTTGAGCACTATAAGAAAGAAATTGATGAGATGGACGAGGGTGCCTATGGAAGATTTTTAGGAATTGCAAAAAATCTTTTTAATAAGAAGAGAACACGTCAAGATAAACAACGAAAGTAAATTATATAATATCCATATTGTAAAAATTAATAAATAGCTTATATTAGACGTTATGTATAAATTAGTTTATGAATAAATTATTAGTTAGAACTTACTTTTATTATTTTTTAATACATTAGGATTCTTTTCAAATATTTCTTTGTGACAAAGTTCTATAAATGTCAATAGAATTGCTGTGAATATTGTTACATATACTTATCGAAGTTCGGAGTAATTGGGAACATAATATGATATTCAAGTTGAAAAGTATCTGATTCCCAAAATGAAACATAGTTCTTCAATCATATCATCCATTACTTTTATTAAAATTAAACAATAATATCATATAAATTACAAAAATTATATGCAAAATTTGATTAATTTAATATCACCAGCATAAGGATAGCCTTCATCTAGCATTAAACTTTTTTTTTATAAGAATACAACTACAATTTGATCCATAACTTGAATTTTTATTAATTAATGTTGATAATGTTATATCCCTATTACAGTATCTCATCTTTCTAGTGCTATTTAAATCATCACATTTTATAAATTTAAAAAATAATACATCTTTTGTCTACTTATTCATAAAAATTCGTCACATTCAAAAAGTGTTATAATAAAAAAAAAATTAATTATCTTATTTTTTTTAATTATAGATAAAACAATTAATATTTTATCATTCTTTTTGTTATCCCATCAACATACATTACATCATTTACAATATTTATATCTATTGTTGTTATTCTAATGCTTGCAATGGACAAACATGTCCAAGATCAAATATAACAAAATTCAACCTTAGATATTTTTAATAAAAAAAACAGGTGTTTAATACCAGAAAAGTATGTATTTTAAAGAGATAATAAATTCTGAGTATATGTCATCCAATAGGTCAAATTCGATGGTATATGTTTTATGCCTAAATCTTGAGGTTCAGTATTGAAGAACTGTTGGTCAAAAATATTTTTCTAAAATAATTCAATCTTGTCCTATATGAACTAATATATACATGTATATAACTTTTTTAGACTCATTGAGGCTTTTTTTTAAGAAATTAGAGTGTCCATGGATTTCATGAAATTCAGAAAATGAAAATCCGGACTTGTTTTATAAACTTCAAACTTGTCCAATAGCTTCCATCTTTGTTATATATGTTCATCATGGTATATGGAGTCTCCGATTGGAAAAGAACATAAAAAAAATTTTAAACTTCAAAAATGTTGTAAGCCAATTAAAAATTTTATAATTTTAATGCTACAATGATCTTCTTTACTTAGTATTTGGTAATTTAAATACACAAATAATTTATCCGTAAATTATATACCTACATGAAATATAATTGTTTTAAATAAATTTATAGATAAATAAATATGAAGTAATATCTTGTTATAATCATAAAATCTCCTTATACAAAAAAATTAAAAAGGTAATGTTACGATAAATCGTATAAAATAGAGTGACTGTAAATAAAGTTAGAGAGATTTAAATCAAAAGGTTCTGTATATTTCAGAAGTCATAAGTATTCATCTAATTACAATAAAAATATGAATACAATATATTATTTCTAAAAGTAGATAAGTTAACTGACTATTTATTTACTAATTAAAAAATATTATACAATAGAAATAGTATTCAAACTATTATATAGAAAAAATTGCAAATTAATTATTTTAAAACATGTTTCTTGAGAAAATCGAGTAATCTTAAATATTTGGGACAAGCAAAAAAAGTCTAAAGTACTTCCATATATGTATATTCCAGTTTATATAAGACAAGGTTGAATTATTTAAGAAAAATATTTTTGGCCAACAATTCTCGAAAAGTTGGACCTCAAGATTTATACCCCAAACATATCCCATTGAATTTGCCATATTCAACTGCATATATCCGAAACTATTTATCCCTATGGACTACATACTTTTCTAGGATTAAACACCTGTTTTTTGGATTAAAAATATCTAAAGTCGAATTTTGTTATATCTACCCTCAGACATGCTTGTCCATTGAAAACATTAGGATTTAAGAAAATAATATCAAAATGAAAAAAAAATAAATTCTAATTTATACAAATTGTGACAATCTACGGGTGACGATATCTCAACCAGAAATATAAGTAACTTTGAAACGAAACATAGAAACGATAAGCAAGATTAAATTTAATCAACGATACAATACAATCATTATTTTATTTTAGTAATTTGTAAGTTTATAAAATACAATATACATAATATACAACATTATATACAATAAAATTTACATTGATTGATCAGCTTCAATTTTTTCCATATATAAATTCAAAATATTCTCCAAATCTTTCAAATTATCTTTTTTGCTTTGAAGAACTTTGTTTTCCTCCTCTATATCTTTAAGGAGCTTCCTAACATTCAGCTTAAGAATGGTTAGGTTCCTTTCCTGCACTTCTCGTGCTTTTTCTTTCCGAGCCTCTGTTGACAGGAGAAGTCTTTTGTAATGGATTCTTAATTTCCTATAGGAGTCTAAATACTGCACAAATTGATTTTCCATCTCCTTAATTTCGTCATATTGTTCCCAGAGGTGGTTAATTTGAGTTACATTGTTGGCAGAAGAATTTTCCAACATCTTAGCTTGATCACTATACGATTTAATCCCCAACTCGAGTTGACTCTTTGTATGTTCTATAGAATCAACTAACGACTTCAAATTGGCTTCTATCCGGTCACCCTTAGATGTAGATGTTGCTGATGAGTTCTTTTGAAGGCATTGATCCTTTAGCTGTTGAACTGCCTCACAGTAGTTTTCCAAGGTGTTCTCCAAGATGCTGTATTCAACATCAATCTCCCGAGCCAATCTACTAAAATTCTCTCTGGAAACTTCTTTAGTCAACTCAACTAGTTGTTTTATTGTCTCCTCATTATTACCGTTACTGACAATTTTATTAATTTTTGCCACCAACTCTTCCGTGATAGGTGACAAAAATTTATCGTCTATGTGCCCAATGCGTCTGCTATCATCATTAGTGTTTGACATACCACTTTTGAGATTGATAGTGGAGTCCGTCAATCCAAACAACTTGGTAGAGTTATCCATTGTTGATTGTGTGATATTGTTGGCCATAAACAAGACGTTTTTCAATCTACTTTTACTTTTGGCTCTTGTTACAGTTCCACAACCATCACTAAATAAAAAAAAACAGTAATTAAAAAACAGGTATATGAAATTTACCTGACTGTAGAAGTTGTTCGATTGGTGACATTTAAATTACTCTGTTTTGACTCAGACATAACTCCAGAATTGAACATGTTTTGTGAGTCATTAGTAGAAATGGTATCTTGTGTCAGATCTCCAAAACTAGAAGTTTTCGGTAAATCTAAAAAGTTTAATCAATGATGTATTTTCTGTACAACTTACTAGGTAGATTTTGTCTCTCCAACAATATAGCTCGATTTTTAAAAGAAGGTGGTGGATGACAATCATCCTCAGTCAAATTACCATCCAACAAATCAGTAGTTCGGTTGAGTTCCCCGTCGTCTGATTGTGTAATTGAACCACCGTCCTCTGTAAAATTTTCCTCCATTGAATCTTTTGTTTTGTTCAAATCATCATTAGTATAATTAGTTTCTAAAAATTTCATTTATCCACATTTTACTTTCTTAAACTTACCGCATGTGTCGTCTAATAACTCCATTGCATTGTTACGGGAACTGGTATATTTAGTATTAGAAATCATTTTTCAATAGGTAAGAAGAATTAAAATTTTTCAGAAATGTGACAAAAATTGTCCCAAAAAAAACAAGTGGTTGTAAAACGACATTATTATTGTTATATACACTTTTGGTCATCATTTTTTGACGCTATCTAACTTGAATATGTTAGAAGATAAAAAATATTTTCATTTGTCATCTTATTTAACTAATCAAAGAAGTTTTAAAATTCTTTTCTTTACTTATCGACAACTTTTTGTAATAAAAACATTCAATAAATTCAACACACTTTCAATTTTTCACTTGTTTGAATTTGTTTCTTTACTGATATATCGGACAATTTAAAATGAATTTAAATAATAACTTCTAAATAACTTTGAATTTCAAACAAAAAATTTCTACTCTTGTTATTATTAAATTATGTGAATATTGTTAATACGTTAGAAGGAAGTTAAGGAGTTTAATAAAAATATTTACTTTAGCATTAAAATTTTTTAATAGTTATTCATGACATATTCGGGAAACTAAAAATCAACTAGTTCTATTGTTAAAAGTATAAAATATAAGAGCTGAGAACACCTTAGAGGGTCTTCTCATTTTAATAGTAACGCATATATGTTATCTCAAATGATAGAAATTGTAGATTTTTTTCACAGATCATTTTTTCATCAACAAAAAAACATAGATAAAGTATCGTTCATTACTTCAACAAATATGGCGTGCTTTTATAACAATTCATATAAATGGGAACTATAATTCTTTCTATAATTCCAGTATTTTTTTATAAAATTTATATTTTTAACAATATATATTAAATTTTATATAATCAAAGATCTTACTCTATCAAAAGATTAGTAAGAAAAGTTTTTTTAATTTTAAAACTAAATTAAAAAATAAATCAATTACACAAACATTTTATTTTTTGTTTTAAAAAAATTACAAATACAATTAATCATAATATTATTTTAAACAAAATTATTATTTATCGACAACTCGATACATGATTGTTTTTGTTTGAACATTTTAATAATTTAAAAATATAGTATTCACTTTCACACAAGAATACTAGCGGCGTTTTTTAACAACAACGATTATTATAATTACTAAAAATATCGTTATAAATAGTATAGGAGTTCCATCATTATCCATGATCTTTCAAAAATGCGACTTTCCCAATGACTAGTAGAAAAATCACGACTACAATGACTGTGAAAAACTTTTACATCCTGATGATCATATTTGCTAGAGATTTTTATTATTCCATCAAAAGTCTTGTAGTTACAAATTAAATTTTTTACACAATAACATCCACAATCTTTTTCTCTTTCAAAAAATATAAAATCTAAACTTCTATTAATGCTTTCTTATTTTTTATTATAAATAACCTTATCCAAGTAACCAATATTCATAAAATAATGGGAGCAGTTTGGATTAAAAGAACGAGCTTCACGATTTCTATAATATTTTTTAATCGTAATATTTTTGGAGGTTGACCCAAAATAGTATACTTAGGATACTTCTTTGAGTTCTATAGCATTCAAATGATTGTACACCAACCTCACTAAAACGAATCCTTTGATGAAAAATCATGAATTTATTTGTTGAGTTGTATTTTTAATATATATATAAGCCATATCTAGTATATCTCATTATTGATAGAGATATTTCTTCATCACGATAAAATCGTATATCATCTCCTAGTTTAAGATTTACCTTAATCTTTACCTCTTTTTCATATTTTGACTCTTTAATAATTATTTTCTTTACTTCATCAATAGTTTAAGTATTACTGTGATCAGGTAAATTGAAATGTGGCGGATTCTTGTATCTCTTATATTTAGCGCAAAATTCTACAATTTGTCTTTCATCATATTTTTCAGGTTATATAAAGTAATAAAACATTTAATTTGCGTAAGGATTGTTGACATCTCGTGGATTGACTATCACTTCCGTGTCTTTTTCTTTAGTCCTAAATACAATTAACAAATCTTTAGTTTCATTGTGACAATTAGAATAAGTTTCTGGAAGTGGAGAGTCCATATTATTTGAACTTATTCTGGTTTTTTGTTCTCCTTAGCGTTATTTCATTTAACATTATAAGTTTAACCTTTCATGGGAGACATAACATTACCAGGTTTGATTGTAATTTCTCCACAACTAGATCGTGCTGAGTTAGACGATTTCTTCAATAAAGGAACCCATATATATTTTGATGTATTTGAAGAAGCTAAATTTTTGTATTTGGCTAGATAATTATTAATTGTAAGTTTATAACCATTACTTCCATGAAGATAAGCATCATTATATCATTTTATTAGTATAATATCAGAAAATTTTTTTAATTTAAAATCAACTGGAAACTTTCATCCGTCAATATTCTCAGAAAAGTGAAGAGGCAAATTCCGACTGCTTGATCTTTGAAGCTGTATTAGTATTGGCATTTAAGCCAAATTAGCACCCAAAAAGTAGGATTTTACAGACATTGTAGATGATTTGTGAAAAAATCTAATCATTATCTCATAATTTTTTTCATGTGAAATTTTATTATAAAACTAATTTCGTTTAAAATTTCTAAGAAAATTATAGAAAACACAATTATTGATAAATTTTTATTCATTTTATATGCAAAAAGTTTTTGATTTCCAGATAAATTTATATTATTGCATTGAAATGTATTGTAATGAAGGAAATAAGAATATAATATATAGAAATACTTAATTGTTTTGTCATGTTTATCAAAATTTAGTTTTTACATCATCATTTCTTGAATCGATAAATATTGGTAATTGAGCTAAAAGTCTTGTTAAAAAACCCTAAGAATTTAAAGAAACGAAAATATCTGATTTTTAATTCAATAGAAACATTAATTTTGTTATTTTCAATTATTTTAATATTTTTCCATGATATCGATTTTAATAACTATATTACCAATATTTTAAGAACTCTTTGTTTCTTTTTTGATTTTCTCAGGCAGAAGTGCCTTCTAAGCAACTCATCAATACAAAAGACATTATTCTTTTAACAGCTTTGATTTTTATGAAAATTTTATTTTTAACAATGCATATTAAATTGTTAATATACAAAACGCTTACACTATCAAAATTTTAGTAGAAAATAGTTTTTAAAATTTTATATCAGACAAAAAAAATAGATAATTGTATAAGCATTTTATTTTATAATTTAAAAAAAGTTACAAATTACAAATTTATATTATTAAAAAAAATTATTTACACCGATTATTTTATTGGTGTTTGCTATTATTATTTAGAATTTTAAAATTTTTTAGTGTCAACTGACACATAAGAATACAATTAGAGTTATATTAATAATTATGATTATTACAACTCTAAGAGTAGTAATAAAAATACCATTAAAACTCTTGAAATTGTTGTAGTATCTTTAATACCATTATTTATTACACCTATCACATTTTTTCCATATTACTGGACCTTTTTTGAAGGTTCATCCAAAATTATTTTATCTCCGGCAACCTGCTGTTCTTAATTATCAGGTGCCACAATCTTATCCTTATTAACAAAGTCCAGGTTATTGTAAAAGATCCATCCAATGTCTTATAGGTACAACTTGTTGTTGTGGATGGATCTTAAATATTTTTTAAAGATTACAAAGATTTAATCTTTATTTCCTCTTTGTGCTATTGGTAGAACCCAAAGCATTAGAATTTCCTTCAGTCTCATTATAATTTTGTCCAAGTAACCAATATTTCAATAGTAAAGAGAACAATTTGTCTTTATAGAAGTATCGCCAAGAGAGAAGAGCCCTTGGTGGTTCAACTCTTGAGGCTGTATTAGTAATGGAATCAAACCCAGAGCAGCACCCAACAAGTAGAACTGTACAGACAATGTAGGTGATTTTTGTAAAAAACCTACTCATTATATCATAATTTTTCTCATATAAAATTTAAAAATGTCTAGTATTCGTTTAAACTCAAATTTCAATCACTATAAAAAACATTAAAAATTATCCAACAATTTATATAGTATTTAAAGTTAATCACTTTCAAATGGTTATCAATCCTAATGTTGGAAGGGAAGGTTTCAAAAGAATAGATATTAATGTAGAAAAAGGAAAAAATACTGACATATTAGGTATAATAATATACCAAAAAAATGAATATTGTATGATAACAAAATGTGAAACAGGATCATGGGCTGGAAAATACTTGAAGGTACTTGATACAATTATCAAAATCGATGGAGTAATAATAAGTGGCAAAGAGGAGTGTGTAAAACAATTGACAGAGACTTTAAAAAATAAACCCACAAGTACAATTACCATCGAAAGGCCGGAATCTCTTGATGCAAAAATTTGGGCTGCGAGTGTAGTAAATGAGGCATCAGCCCACGCAACAGCTATTAAAATGGCTTCAATATACAGTGGAAATAAAGCAGCAACACTCTCATTGATTTTACAAAAAAACCGGTTTTATCAAACAATGTATATGGATGTGCTAATTTCAATTTTGGACAGGATGTCAAAGACATTGTGATTAGCGAACTGGACAGAATAAAAAATGGAGGTTTAAATATTCCAACTTTTAGCATAATGAAACAAGATTCATTTGAAAGAGGGAAAAGAACAACATTTGTCAATGACATCGTTGGGGAGATTCCTATTGTACCTGATCTTAGTAAGCCATCAATGCGTACTGTTGGTAAAATATACATGGGTAAATAAAAATTTTAATTTTAAGAATTTTTTAAGTAATTTTTAATAAACGTCTAACAAATAAATAAATGCTTATATATGTATTTTTATTTAAATATATTGCAACAATTATTAGATAGTAACCATTATAAGAATTCTCCCATATTAAATATCATGTCAAACATACCAGAAGTTACAACATTGTTAATTTATTTATTATAGATCATACCGAAAAACTTCTAAACAATATTTATAACAAAGTTTAAACAAAAAAACCACTAAATTTTTGTTTAAGAGCCTCATCGTTAAAAAACCAAATGAATCACTTAGTTTTTCTACAAAGTGTATTTTTAGAATATGTAATAATAAATGTAAATAACTATATTTAGAAATAATTTACAGTATTTGAAGAATTTTTTTTTCAACAGTCATTTTTTGTTTAGATTTCGGTAACAACTTTATTTAAAAAAGTTGTAATGATTAAATAATGAAACAATTAATGAAATAATCAATTAAGACAGTTTTAATCATACATTAGATTAAAAATGTAAAACATTTTGGTATACTCAACTAAGCCAAAATTAGTCATTTTGACCGTACTAAAGAATATCGCTAGTCAAATTTTTCAAAACTTGATAAATTGTTAATTAATTTATTAAATACATTAAATACAATATACACATAAATACATATTATATACATTCAAAATCTATACAAAAGAATAAAAAAAAATTAAGTCAGAACCTTTAAAGAATGGGTTCTTAAATTAAAATTGCTCCTCTATAAATCATTAGAGCTAATAAACATCCTTCAATCCTATTGAAGGAGCACATATATATTTGATAAAAAGCTTCTTGACTGATGAGAGTTTCTCATTGAATGTTTAGAAACTCTTAGAATTCTTTTCCTCCATCTCCAGAATTATCAACTCTCCTATTTTTGTTCCTTCTTGAAAAGACCTGTTTAAGATAACGAAGGAAACAAGGCTACCATGAATATATACATCCAGCCTCCAGAGGTTTCTCGTGTCAAAAACTTTTAGACATCTAGAAAACTCTTCGTCACTTTGAATTTCATTCTTTTTCTGGAAAATAAAAATTAAACTAAATGGTAATGGCACAAAAACTATTACCTCACGAGAAGAAAATTTACCAAGCCTACGGCGATGAAATGGACACCTTATACTATTAATATCATATTCTATATTACCAAAAGATGTCTTTCTACTGTTAAGGAGGTACTTTTCATAGATGAATTTGTTGAAGCTCCTTGAAACAAGCTTTATATTGAGAATTTCTTTCCTTTGGAGTTTCTGAAAAATACGAAGAAAAGGACTATCATGAAGTAAAGGTAAATCATCTTGTACTTCAGAGTGTTTCTCGTCCGAAATAGAATCCATTGTATAATGGTAATTATATTTAAAGCAATCCTAAAAAAAGATTTAAATATGGTTGAATCAAACAAGTATAAGACAACTAGATACAAATCAAATTAAAAACTATTCATGGACAATCTTAATGATAATGGAGATAACAAATCAGTGTATATAAAATTGGGAGAAGTGTTCACAATTTAATAAGACATATTGAATAATGAAATGTGATTATGAGAAAATGATTATTTTTATAGTGATGAAAATGACTTATCAAACAAAAAGAGTCCTTGTTTTATTCTCTTTCTTTGAACATATACCAAAGAATCTTTTGACATCGAAGAGACTCTTTTATAATTTTATTTACAGTTTATCGGTCTTATATTAACTTTCTAATATATAACAAAAAAGAAATAATGATAGGTTTAAATATATTTTAATGAGTAAAGTGTTACAAACCTTGAACAAATTATAGATATCAAATGATAAAAAAAAATCAAGAGATAGAAATAAATTATTTATGTTCATAATCTTTATTCTTTCTGATAATAATAATCTGGATCTTTGACAATAACAACAAAAACATAAATCTATTTCATAAGGCAGACTTTCTGGGCTTCAGTCATAATATTTGTTTTCAAAAAATTCTAAAAAGTATAAATTTCTGGTAGTTTAAAGGTATTTAAAAACATTTTTAATAACGCTTCTGAAATCGTCAGTAGTTTCAATTGACTTAAGCATTAATTCAATACAACTATATTTATAAACTGTATTTTCTCGTCATTTCTATCGTTTATGAATACCGTTTTAAAACGTATGAAGAATGCTTCATTTCTTGTATAAATGTTTACATCATTTAGTGTTGTATAAATTGTAATGAACTACTCATTCATCAATTTTTAATCCCACACTCTGAAAAATTAACTCTTCTCAAAGTTATCAATGATGATAAATCTAAATTTCGGCTAAATTTTAGTTTAGAAGGCATTCTATTTAAAAAAAATAAATAAATCGTTTAATTTGCTACAAAATGTATTAAATAATTTTATTAAATACATTATATACATTAAATACAATATATACATTAGAAATATACAAAAAAAAAAGAAAATTTTAAATTACACCCCTTAAAATAAATACTTTTAAACTAAAATTGCTCCGTGGATTTTACTAAAATAAAAATTTTATTATTAATTACATTTACTAGTTAAGGCAGAAAATTCATAGTCCTTTACTAAAAAATATCTCGTGACACTATGTTTATTCTCAGGGCAATATTTATAATAAACATTGGATTCGAATAACAGAGTCTATGGAAGAAAGAGTATTGATTTCTACCACATTTTTCGACTTCACTAAGACTGTTTCTTAAAATATCTTGGAGAAATTCGTAATCACAATTAAATTTTATTAGTAGAGTAATTTGATTGTAACCACATTTCTCCTCCATTTTACGTGGTTTCTCCATTTTTAAGAATTCCTTGAAAACACTTTTTACGAACTCGATGTTCCCTGTTCCAATAAACAGATACTCTATATTTAATCTCTTAAACAACTCAATAACCATATCAGATGACAAAATATTTGTCCAATTTCATTCACGGATATATGAAACTTCATTACTGTTTAAGGATGATAATGAAGACAAAATTAAGCAAACATCCTTTGCTTCAGCTGAATAAAGGCATATAGATTTAACGTGAATGTCCTTGACCGATGATAGTTTCCCAATAAAAATTTGGAAACTATCTAAATCTTTCTCCAAAAGTTTACCAATATTCAAAGAATTAATATTCGTTCCCTTTTTAAACGATTTGTTCAAGATGACAAAAATATCAATATCACCAGAAGCAGGTATATTAAGTTTGTAAAGATTCCTTAAATCAGCAGTTTTTAAGAAATTAGATAATTCTTCAACACTTTTAAATCTGTTTATCCACTGAAAGGAAAAGTTGAGTAAAATATTTAATCGTCATTTAAACTATTACTGTCCGGAAACAATGTCGAAAGACATCTGAACCAACGTTTTCCACAGCAATGACACCTATCTTGATGAAAAACGGATATCCTCTACAATCTCCATTATATCTTATCGAAAGCTCGTGGATCTTTCTTCTCTCTAATCTAGGGTACATTTTATGAATGATACCATAGAATTTTTTTGATACAAATTTTACTTTGTTGATATCCTTCCAGGAGAGTTTTGATAAAATGATGACGAGAACTTCATCAGGGAGAAGAGATAAATCGTCGTGTTCTTCAAAATGTTCCTCCTTCCATATTAGGATCCTTGGTAGAATCATTAGATTCCATGGTAAGACGATAAGTATATTTAAAACAATTCTGGAAAAAAGACATAAATATAATAGAATAAAGAGAAATTATAGAAAAGATAATTACAAAAATCAAATTCAGCAACACCTCACCGACGATTTTGATGGCAGTGGGAACAATAAATTGGGTATACAATACTGGAAAACGTTATCAATTTAATAAGATTTATTGCATACTGAAACATGATTACGAGAAAATAAAATTTTTATAGTTATGAGAATAGTGTGTAAAATAGAATTGAGTTAATGTTTTTTTTCCATCCATACTAAAGAAAAGTTTTGACATTTTATAGAGTCTTTTTTCGTTATATTAACACGTCAGACTACTATTAACTATCCAATATATTACGAAGTAGTAGTGAAGATAAGTTAAAGGTATATTTTAAAGGAAAAACGTTAAAAACATCATAAATTTTTAGGTAGTAAATGATAAAAACGAAATGATGAGGTAAAAGTAAGTTGTGAATACATACAATACCCACCCCTCTTAATAATAATAATCTTGATCTTTAATAATAGTAACAAAACATTAATTGAATTAACAAGACAGGTACAACAGATTTCCTGCCCTCAATAATAACATTGTGATCCTTTAAAGGAAAATTCTTCAGCAGCGTATTCATTTCCAAACGTTTAATAATTTGGTAGATTAAAAGTACTGAAAATATAACAAATCAGTTAACTTATCAAAAAGAAAAAAAAATAAAGAGGAATGATATAGAATGTTTCAGATTAAACTGCACGAAAATCATTCGATAACCAATTAACGTAATACCTATAAAAAAAATTATTTAAAATCTTTTTGTTGTTGTAGAAATTTTCTATTTTGAATTTTTTATTAAGCAAAAAGTTAGCAACAACCGAAAAATAACTGGTATACGTTTTTTAGTCCCTAAAATACTTACTTCACAATTATGGTAACAAATACTTTATTACTAGAACATACTTTATATAAAAAACACAATAATAAATAAAAAAAAACCATAGAAATATAAAATTAATGTGGGAATTTTTCTGCAAAACTAAAGATCGTACTAGTGATCAAATTGCCACCCAGATATTTAAATTTTGTGTAAGATAAGTTCCCTCTTGATTGTATGTCTATTCTTAAGACAATACTTACAATCCACAATAGATTCAAATATAATAAAATCCGAAATATTGATGACTTCCTTTACATTTCCGAATTCACAGAGATAATTTTTTAAAGTATTACGGAGATGTAAAAAATTACCACCAAAAAATAGATGAAAAGAAACTTTATTGCAGCTACATTCATTCTTCATTTTATGCGGTTGCTTTACTGTAAAATATTCCTTGAAAACACTCGTTACAAATTCTATATTCTTTGTCCCAATAGTCACAGTATTTATTTCCCTTTTAAGAAACTTATTAACAACATCAGCAGATAAAATCTTCGTTACATCACAATTAGAGAAGCCATAATAGTTAGTAGTGTTCAAGGTTGACAACGATAAGAACGAAGGGACATCCTTTGCTTCTGTTGAAGGAGTGCCTATACGTTCAATATAAAGACTCTTGACTGAAGAAATTTTATTAATAAATTTTCGGAAACTTCTGAAATCCTTTTCCACAACTTTGGGAATTATCAAAAAGCAGATTTTTGTTCCTGCTTGAAAAGACCTGTTCAAGATATCAAATATATCAAGACTATCAGGAACATATACATCAAGCTTCCAGAGGTTCCTCGTATCAAACACTTTTATGTATCTTGACAATTCTTTACTACTACGAATCTTGACTTTTTTCTGAAAAAAAAAGTTTAACGAAATACTAATAATCACAAAAACTATTACCTCACGGGAAGGAAATTTACCAAGCCTACGGAGATGAAATGGATATCTTCTACAATATTTATTATGTCTTATCTCAAATTCAAATGTCTCTCTCCTGTTTAATTGGTGGTAGTTTTCATGAATAAAATTGTAGAAGCTCCTTGACACGAGTTTTATATTAAGAATATCTTTCCAAGGAGAGTTCCGACAAAATACGAACAAGAAGACCATCAGGAAGTACAAATATATTATTTTGTTCTTCAATACTTTTCTCATCCGAAATAGAATTCATGGTAGAGTTATAAGTATATTTTGAAACAACCCTGAAAATAAAACATAAAGATGGATGATTTATAAAAATGTATAGAAATAAATGAGTTTAAATCAAATAAAAAATCTTTCATGTTAATCCTAATGACAATGGGAAAGAATAAATATAAAGTATATAAAATGGAAAAATACTCGTAATTTAAAATGTTTTATTGATTTACGAAACATGATTATAAATATATGAATATCTTATCATGACGATAGTTCATTTCAATAAAAACATTTATTGTTTTTATCTTTTTTTTGTACTTTTATCAAAAAACAATTTAATATCTTAAGGGCTCTTTTATAATCCTAGTAAGATTTTATCACTTTTCCATTAACTGTCTAATATATTACGGAATAAAAATGAAAAGTTTAAAGTATAATTCAAAAGGTAAACGTTAAAGACATAAAACATTTATAGGATATTAAATGGTAAAAAAAACAAATGGTTAAATATAAATTATTTATTTAAACAATCCTCGTTCTTCTGATGATGATCTAGACCTTTGACATAACAACGAAAATATTGTTTAAATTAGCAAGACAGATATAAAGTTTTCTGAGCATCAATCATAATATTGGTTTCATAAAGTTTAAAGGAGTATAAATGTCTGGTAATTTTACAGCTTTTAAAAACACCTTTAGTAGTACTCCTGAAATCATTTTTAGTTTTCTTAGGAAGTAAGTCAATATTTTCATGATTGCAAACTGTACTCTCCTCGTTATTTCTATTTTTTAAGAATATCATTGAAAGACGTGTGAAAAGTGGTTCATTTTTTGTAAAAAAGTTTTATAATTCATTGTTGTATAAATCAGAAATTCTTACACAAAAATGTTCTATTACTACATTCTGAAAAAAAACTCTCTTTAAAGTTGTCATTGATGATAAGTCAAATTTGTAATTATTGCATTATCAGTAAATCCTGTATAAACACTTTTGACATCTAATCATTCTGTATTTGTTGTGTTTCTCGAATAATTCCACAATAAGTCTATTGTTTAAAAATCTTATATTTTGGCATTTGTTAAGATTAACTCACTCTAGTATTATTAGTGATGTTTTAGTCTTACGTACTTCTTTTGATGATGAAATTTAAAGAACTTCTAACATTTTCTAGTTTATTTATGAATAATTGAAACAATTGAACGTTATTTTCAAATAGTTTGTCTATGTAAAATACTTTAACACATCAATATGTTAGTAGTATTTATGTATAACTTTCAAAATGTTGATATTGTAACAGATTCTGACAACCTTACTGTAAGGACTTCTAGTAACAAAGATATTTAGAAGTTTAGAAAACTCTTTTTTACTTTTTATGTCTTCATAAAAATATATTTTAAACATAAACAAGATTAATAAACCAAAAAAAACTATCCTAAAGTACTTTCCGTTTGAAGATCTGTTACTTATGTTATGATTAAGATAACAGGCATCAAGATCAAAAAGAATTTTGTCATAGTTCAGTGATGATCTACAAAAAAATTTTTAAAACCAAATGATTTAAAAATGAATGTAATTATTATCAATATATTTGTAGAATTTTTTACATGTATTCTTGAAACTGAGAAGTTCCTTTAACCTCGATTTTGAGAAGATATATACGAGTACTTCATTTGGAAGATCATAGAATTTTGATTCACTACCAGAAAGTCCTCCATTTGACGCATCCATTTGAGAAAGTTAGATAGTTCCTTAGAGTTAAATACTAAAAATATAACAAATCATATGGTTTATCAATGAAAAAAGAATAATGATGATTGATATGGTTGTCGTCAGGTGAGGGTACAAAAAAATCATCTAATAATCAACTAACATAATGCTTATCAAAGTATTTATTAAAAACTTTTTTATTGTCATGAAAATTTTTTATTTTTGTTTCTTATTATGGAAATGCTGAAAACAAGCGAAAAACACCTAGTACGCTTTTTTTTATTCCAGAATTACATACCTTTTTGTGTAGACAAATAATTTATTACTAAGGCATCGTTTATTTTAGAAAGCGCAAAAAAAAGTGGAAAATAGAACAAAAATATGTATATAATTACCAGTTCATCTAAAAAGAAGAAGAAATCAATTTAATGATTTATTTCTTCATAGGAGCCACCCAATTTGTGTAAGCGAGCGTCTTTCCTAATTGCATGTCTATTATTAAGACAATTTTTGCAATCCCTATAAGATTCAAATACGGCAATTTCATCTACCTTGTCATGTTCTTCAACATCTGTATCGTAGGAATAATTTTGAATATCAATTTCTTCTACATTCTCGAGTTCATTGAGATAATTTCTAAAAATGTTATGAAGGTGTTCTGCTGGACCACAGAAATATAGCTCAAGAAATATCTCACAACTATTGCATTCACTCTCCATCTGACGTGGTTGGTTCACTGTAAAGAATTCCTTGAAAGCACTCTTTAAAAATTCAATGTTTGTTGATTCAAAGAGTAGAGATTGAATATTTGGATAATTTCTGAGTAGTTTACTAACAAAATCATCTGACAAAATCTTTGTTTTATTGCATTCAGAGATATAAAAATCTTTGATGTTGTTGATTGATGACAATGACAATAATGAGTAGACATCCCTCGCTCCTGATGAGGGAGCACATAAATGTCCGATAAAAAACCAGTTAACTGATACAAGTTTCCTAATGAATCTCCGGAAACTTCTAAAATCTTTTTCCTCAATTTTAGGAATTATCAAAGTTTTGATATTTGTTCCTATTTGAAAAAGTCTCTCCAAGATGATGAAGATATCAATATTATCAATAACGGGTACAACAAATTGTTCGAGGTCTCTCATATCAAACATTTTTAGGAAATCTATCAATTCTTCAATACTTTTAAAGTTTCTAATTTTCTGAAAAAGGAAAGTTAAATAAAACATTAATGGTTATCAAACTACTACCCCGAGGCAAATTGGAATCTCAGGTGAACTCCCGTTTTCCGCATTCTTTAAAGTTATCTCGAGATGAAATGGATAATTCTTTCGATATTTATTATATTTTATCAAAAATTTTTGTACCTTTCTTCTTTCTAGTCTACGGTAATTTTTGATGAACAATACCATAGAATCTCCTTGATATAAGTTTTACAGTGTTGATATCTTCCCAGGGGAGTTCCGATAAAATTTTAACCATGATATTATCAGGAAGTACAGATGTATTATCGTTTATTTCAAAATATTCATCCTCGATATTAAAATCCATGATGGAATTATTAGGATCGATGATAAAATTATAAAATATATTTAAAACAAACCTGAAAAAAAGATATAAATATGATTTTATAGAGAGAAAATAAAGGAAAAATAAGTAAAGATCGAATTGAGAAACCTTTTACTGAATATCTTGATACCAATGGAGAGAATAATTTTGGGTTAATAATGTAAAAAAGTGTTTGCAATCTATTAGGGTTTATTGGGTTATTAAAGACATCAGAAGAATGAATGTTTATAGTGAGAATAATGGCGCGTCAAATAAAAGAGTCCTTATTTTACCCCTTTATTTGCATATATACCAAAAGACAATTCTGATATCTGAGAGATTATTTTTTATCGACAATTTACCAGTCTTCTATTAATTATCTAATATATAACAAATAAGGAATAGAGATAGGTTTAAGTATATTTCAAAAAGTAAAGTATTACAGAATATTTAAAAATTATGGATAGAAAATAACAAAAAAATTAATAAATAAAAATAAGTTATTTATGTATGGAATCCTCATCTCTTATGATGATAATAATCCAAGCCTTGACAATAACCATAAAAACATTAATTCAATTCGTGAGACAGATATGAAGTTTTCTGAACTTAAAACAAAATATTGGTTTCAGAAAATTGAAAAAAGTATAAACATCTGGTAGTTTGGAAGTTTTTAAGACAACTCTAATAATATTTCTGAAATTATCTATTTTTTCGGTTCTCTTGAGAAGCAATTTAATGCTACTGTGATTGTGGAGTGTGTTTTTATCATAATTTTTATCGTTAATGAATCCTGTGGAAAAAGATATAGAACATGCTCTATTTTTGGTAGAAATATTTATGGATTTAGTGTTGTATTAATTAGAAATAATCTTCTCATTGAGAAATCTTCTACTATGACACTCTGAAAGAACGCTATCTTTACAGCTGTTATTGATGATAAGCCCAAATTTGTAAATATTCTATCATCAGCTGATACCGTACAAATAACTTCTGATTTCCAATTGTTCTGTATTTTTTTGTGTTTCTCGAATAAATCCACAATAAGCCTATTGTTTAAAAATCTTATATTTTGGCATTTGTTAAGATGAACTCATTCTAGTATTATTAATGATGTTTTAGTCTTACGTACTTCTTTTGATGATGAAATTTAAAGAACTTCTAACATTTTCTAGTTGATTCATTTGAAATGTTATTTTCTTTGGGTATGTGTATAGGTAAAGTATTTTTATACTTTAATCTCATTGGTAGTGCTTGTGTAAAACAATGAAAACATTAATATTGTCATAGTTTCTGACAACAAGTCTGTAAAGACTTCCGGTAACAAAGACTTTTGAAAGTTTTCAAGACTTTTCTTCCCATTTTATGTCACGCCAAAGTATATTCTAAAGATTAATAAAAGAGAAAATTTACTTTACGGTACTTCCCATTTGATGATCTCTTACCTTTTTTATGATTAACATAACATACATCAAGATCAAAAGGAATTTTGTCATCGTTCAATGGTGATCTAATGAAAAAATGTTAAAACCAAAGAATTTAAAAAAGTATGTAATTATTATCAATATTTTTTAGAACTTTTACATGTCTTCTTGAAATTGAGAATTTTCTTCAAACCTGACTATAAAAAGATAAATATTACATATCATTTTGAGCCGTTAAATTTCGATCTACTGTCAGAAAATGCTTTAGTTAACATATCTATATGAGAAAAATGAACAATTTTTTAATGTAAAATACCGAAAGTATAACAAACTATTAATTTATCAATAAATAAAGAACAAAGGTCACTGATGTAGATGTAGTCAGGTGAGGTCGTAAAAAAATCATTTAATAATCAACTAACATAATACTTATTTAAATAATTTTAAAAAACTAGTTGGCATTATGAAGTTTTCTATTTTGAAATTTCAATTATTCAAAAGGCGAAATTAACCGAAAAATACTTAGAAAGACATTTTTTCGTTCCTTAAATATATACTTCTTCTAGTATAAACAAATATAATACTAAAGAAATACAGTTTATTAAAGAAGAACAACCAAAAATAAACAAAAAAATATCAAAAGTATATATTTAAGTGTAGAGTTGTTCTGCAAAAGTAAATATCGTACTAATGACCGAATTTTTGACCAGATAATAGATTGCGGATAAATAGAATTCTTGTAATTCTATGCTTATCTTCGACACAATACTTACAATATGATCTAGATTCTAACCTAGCAAAGTATGGAAAGTTTAAAAAACAATATATATTCTCGAAATTTTTAAATTCACCGTAATCTTTTCTTAATATATCACAAAGATGTTTAAATTTCTTACCACAATAAGTAATGTGAATGTAAATAATGTTATCTTTTTTACAATTAATTTTACGTGGTTGTTCCATCATAAAAAATTCTTTAGAAATACTTTCTATAAATTCAATGTTAGACGAACCAATCTTTAGGGACTTTAGGCTTGGATTCTCTCTAAGTAACTTAGTAACATTATCAGCAGTAAAAACCTTCGTTATGGGGCATTCAATGATTTCAAAATTTCTAGTGGTTTTGAGGGATAACCAATATAAGAACGAGTAAATCTCCTCATGTTCTGTTGATGGAGCACATAGGTGCTTGATACAAATACTCCTGAATGAGGAACATTTTTCAATGAATGTTTGGAAACTTCTAAAATCTTTTTCCGCAACTTTAGAAACATCTAAAATGTCGATGGCTGTTCTTGTTTGAAAGGACCTGCTCAAGATGTCGAAAATATCAATATTATTAACAACAGGTACAATTAATTTTTTGAGTTTCGTCATATCAAACATTTTAAAAAAATAAGACAACTTTTCACCATTTTGAATGTTGATAGTTTTCTGAAAAAGACAAGTTGAGTAGAAAATTAATGGTAACCAAAAATATTACAATATGATCAGATGAGAGGACATATAATGACCAGTATCGCTCATAAGAGTATTCATTGAATGTTAAAGTGACTTGAAATGGGAAGCTTTTACAATTTTCTTCATATTTTACATAAACTTTAGTTATTTTTCTCCTGTTTAATTGGTGGTAGTTTTCATGAATAAAATTGTAGAAGCTCCTTGACACGAGTTTTATATTAAGAATATCTTTCCAGGAGAGTTCCGACAAAATACGAACAAGGGGACCATCAGGAAGTACAAATATATTATTTTGTTCTTCAGTGTCTTTCTCGTCCGGAGTGGAATCCATTATAGAATAAAAACTAATTTTTAAATAACCCTGAAGAAAATGTAAATATGGTTGAATTGAAAGAAAGTATAAGGAAAATGAATACAAATCAAATCGAGAAATTTCTAACGTTAACGTAAGATGATGACAAAAATAAAAAATTTATGTTTGTAAAACGGAAACGCATTCGTAATTTAAAAAGCTTCATTTAATTTGGAAACATGATTACGAACAAGTGAACATTTCATAGTGATAACGGTGGCAGTGTTAAACAAAAATATTCTTTGTTTCATTCTTTCTATACGTCTATAGCAAAAAGATTTTGAAATCTAATGACTTTTTTCCATCCTGGTTTTAATTTAATTTCTCTTTTACTAACTCTATGCAATGTATTACAAAATAAAATAAAAACAAGTTCAAAGTACATTTCAAAGAACAAACCATTAAAAACATTAGACAATTATATGTAGATAAAGGTAAAAAAGAAATGAAAAGTTAAAAATAAGTTATTTTATCTACACAATTTTTATTCTCCTGATGAAAATGATATGGATTTTTGACAACAAAAACATTAATTCGTAGGAAATGTATAACTCATTTTTCGGGTCCCAATAATAACATTATTATCCCTTACCGTAAAACGCTTCAGTTGCATATCCATTTTAGAATTTTTAACAATTCCTTAGATTAAAACACTGAAAATACAACAAATCAGTTAACTTATCAATAAAAAATAAAGACGATTGATATAGATCGTTTCAGATTGACCAGTAAAAAAATCATTTAATAATTAATTAACACAATACTTATCAAAATAATTTTTAAAAACTATTTGGCACTATGAAGTTTTATATCTTGAAATTTCAATTATTCAAAAGGTGAAATTAACCGAAAAACACTTGGAAAGCATTTTTTCGTTCCTTAAACACATACTTATTCTAATATTAACAAATATAATACTCCAAAAATACGGTTTATAAAAGAAGAACAACCACAAATAAACAAAAAAATATCAAAAGTATATATTTAAGTGTAGAGTTGTTCTGCAAAAGTAAATATCGTACTAATTACCAAATTTTTGGCCAGGGATCTTATGTCTGAGGAATAGTAGACGTCTCGTAATTGTATGCTCATCCTCGACACAATACTTACAATCTGATTTATATTCAAACTGAGCAAAGTATGAAAACTTTATAGAACAATATATATTCTTTACATTTTTCAATTCACCGAAATCTTTTCCTAAAGAATCACAAAGATGTTCATCTTTCATATCAGAATATATAGTAAGAAAGATTTCACTGTTATCATTTTTACAATTCATTTTACGTGGTTGTTCCATCATAAAAAATTCTTTAAAAATACCTTCTAAAAATTCAATGTTAGACGGATTAATCTTTAGGGACTTTAGGTTTGGATTCCCTTCAAGTAACTTAGTAACAGTATCAGCAGTAAAAACCTTCGTTATGGGGCATTCAATGATTTCAAAATTTCTAGTGGTTTTGAGGGATAACCAATATAAGAACGAGTAAATCTCCTCATGTTCTGTTGATGGAGCACATAGGTGATTGATAAAAATACTCTTGAATGAGGAACATTTTTCAATGAATGTTTGGAAACTTCTAAAATCTTTTTCCGCAACTTTGGAAACAACTAAAATGTTGATGGCTATTCTTGTTTGAAAGGACCTGCTCAAGATGTTGAAAATATCAATATTATTAGCAGCAGGTACACTTAATATTTTGAGTTTTGTCATATCAAACATTTTAAAAAAATAAGACAACTTTTCACCATTTTGAATGTTGATAGTTTTCTGAAAAAGACAAGTTGAGTAGAAAATTAATGGTAACCAAAAATATTACAAATTCTTCATCCATTTGGTTTTTTAAAAACTTGTTTTGTAGAAAAGATTTACCGAATCTAAAAGTGACATGAAATGGGAAACTTCCACAATTTTCTTCATATTTTACATAAACTTCAGTTATCTTTCTCCGGTTTAATTGGTGGTAGTTTTCGTGAATAAAATTGTAGAAACTCCTTGACACGAGTCTTAAATTAAGAATTTCCCTCCAGGAAAGTTTCGATAAAATACAAATAAGAAGAACATCAGGAAGTACAAATATATTATTGTGTTCTTCGGTCTCTTTCTCTTCCGAAATAGAATCCATGATAGAACAATAATAATTTTTAAATAACCCTAAACAAAAATATAAAATATGTTTGAATCAAAAGTATATATAGAGAAAATGAAAACAAATCAAATCGAAATATTTCTCAAGTTAACCGTAATGACAACGTAAAGAAAAAATTTATATGTATATATTGAAAAAGTATTCGTAATTTAATAAGATTCATTTCATACTGAAACATCACTACGAGAAATGTGACTATTTTATAGTGGTGAAAGCGGCGTTTCAAACAATAATATTCATTATTCCATTCTTTCTATACGCCTATAGCAAAAAGATTTAAAAATCTGAAGGACTTTTTATCCTATCAAGAGTTTATCAATTTTTCTTTCAACTATTTGATATATCACAAAATATATGTAAAAATTTTCAAAATATTTTTAAAAGTGTAAAATATAAAAACATTAAACAATTGTAGATAGCTAATGATGAACAGTGAATGAAAAATAAAATCAAATTATTTATGTAAAGAATTCCTGATAATGATAAATTTTAATATTTAACCATAACAACAAGAAGATTAAATCAGTTTACAGGATAAATTTTCTGCACCACTATAATAATATTGGTAAAATTTAAAAGGGTATAAATTTCTGGTAGTTGGAAAATTTATAAAAACAACTCTAATAATGCTCCTTTAATCATCCGTAGTTTCGATTGTATTAAGAAGCAATTCAATGATACTGTAGTTGCAAACTGTGTTTTCTTTTTAATTTTATAGTTCATGAATACCATTGAAAAACGTGTAGTAGGTGCTTCGCTTTTTGTAGATATATTTATATATTTAATGTTGTATAAATTGGAAATAGACTCCTTATTGATAAATTTCTTATTTCAACACTCTAAAGAAATAACTCTCTTTAAATTTACCATCGATAGAAGATCCAAATTTAGGTTAAATTTTAGTTTGGTGGTTTTCTGTTTAAAAAATTCAATGAAAACGCTTAGCTTGCTATAACGGCTATTTTAAGATATATAACGATAAATAACCGTTTTTAGAAGTGAGATGTAGCATCTGAAGAATTTTTTTTCGTAGCATTCATTTTTTTCATAAATTTCTGACAAAACAGGAACTATTATTTGTTATTGTATAAATATAACTTTCAAATTCAACTTTTTCAAAGACATATCTAAAGGTGCAATAGTTGTTGTAACAATCGAAATGATTCTTACAATTATATATTTAAAAACAAAAAGAAATTATTATAAATATCCTCTTCCTTCGGGATGAAATAATGGTTGCATTAGATCCAAAGCAGTTGTTAAAATCACAATGCTACAAAAATCATGATTATTTTATATAGAGAAATTATTCATTTTAACATTTTTTACGTGTGAAATTTGATATAAAACTATATTACGTTTAAATTTTATAGAAAAAGTTTCAAACAAGTTGCCATTAATGAAATTATATTTTTTCTACATTCAAAATTCGTTAACTTCCGAATATGCTATAATATAGCAATCAAATGTATATGATATAAGAATTGGGATTCTAATCGAGGTAACATATTAATGAATTATATGATTAATTTGAATTTTTATATTACTACCATTTTTTATCTTTTTATGATAATCAACTTTTTTAAACTAAAATATGCATATTTTTTAAAAAGCAATAAAAATTACGAAGTTATTCAAAATTTCTGAGTATTTTTATCTTAAATATATTTCTTAAATTTTTTGCAAAAAAACATTTACTCTTGGAAAACATTTTAATACCCATAACGAGGAAAAAAATTATTTGATTGCTGATATGTCATAATCGTAAACTTACGTTGAATTTTTGAAAGGAAAATAATTAAAATTGGAGAAATGTGCAGTATTCTATTACTGAATAAAATAAAATGTAGATTTAAAAGTTTAATTTTTGTAACATAATTTAATTTCCAATTCTGTTATTTATACACAAATTTCAAAAATCTATATTACGTTTAATTTCCAAAACTTTATAATTGATAGGAAAGTTTAAAAATATGGCTACACAACAAGCAGGAATCGGAAGTTTACTATCACTAATGAAAGCTAACAAAGTAATCCACGAGGAAAATTCTTCACAACCAATAAAAAACGAGACAAAATCAATAGATGACACTTCGATTAATATTAATGTACCGGATATCAATTATGATTTTACAAATAATCCAACACTTATCGAAGCAAAAGAAGATTGTTTTATGGATGAAGAAAAAATTAAAAGAGGTTCTGTGAAATATAACAATAATTACATTAGAACTGTTAAGTATAACAATGATGGAAAATACCTATTATCCTCATCTCAAGATCGTGTAATAAGATTATTTTCATTTGATGAAAATAGTAACCCAAAAATAAACTTGATTGGTGAAAAAGAATGTGGTGGATTTATCTATGATGCTCGTTGGAGTCCATGTAATAATGATATATTCGGTTTCACTAGTTTTCAATCACCAATTCATTTATATAAAATTGATGGCGAATGTTACAATACTTTTAAGGGAATTAATCACTTAGATGAAATGGATACAGCAAGATGTATTTGTTTTACCGCTGATGGTAGTAGTGTTATAGGTGGTTATAAAGATAAAATAAGGATATTTCATATGTATAGGTCTGGAAGACAGGTATTTGATATTGATACGTATAAAAAGTATAATGGTGGTCAGAAAGGGTATTTTACATGTCTTCGAATGAATCCAGTAGACGACACTCTTGTAGCGGGATCAACAACGGGAAACAATGTTGGTATATATTCTTTGAAAGAAAATTCATGTCAAATGTTGATAGGTCATGAATATGATGGTGTGACATGGATGGAATATTCAAGAGATGGACAGTATGTTTTCATAGGTGGGAGAAAAGATGAGGGTATTTCATGTTATGATACAAGAATGTTAGGTGTTAAATTGTATGACATTCCTCGTCCTGGTACACACAGTCAACGTATAGAATTTGAAATTGATCCAACTGGGTCATTTTTATTTTCAGGAACAACATCAGGAGCGTTAAGAATTACAGATCTTCGAGCTGGATCATCGTTTCAAAGTACTAAAGAATTTAGTATTCTACCTACTTCTATACCTTCAATATCTCTTCATCCATTGAAAAATTTATTTGCTATTGCCCATGGACAAAGAGTATTTCCATATCCTATTTTCAATGAAGACGACGATAATATAGATGAACCAACAGAAAATATTCCAATTAGTAATGGTCTTAGTATTTACAAATTTTAACAATATTTAAATTGACATTCTAAATTTTTTTTGTTGTTGTAAATATGTATTATAGAAATTATAATTTTTTCCATTTTCATAAAATATTACTATAAAAAATCTAATGACCAAATTTTATTAATATTAAAGAAAGTAAAAATAAAAAAATATGGTATTTTATCCTAGGAGGATGTGCCTAAAAAACAAGCCAGTGACGGCAGACAGAAAAGATGGATCACGGTCATCAAACCCTGCACTTGTTAAAGCTACAAAATTGAAGACTTGTACGATAACAAGAGATATAGTAACCAAACCTAATTCTACGAGTTTAAGGAGAAAAAAAGAGAAATTATTTAATGCTCTTTATACAAGAAAAGAACCTGTACATATTGATGGTGATATTGAAGGACAACGTTACTTTCATGGTTTATTGCCTCGAAAATATATAGGGTAATTTTTTAAAATTTAACCATATTAATAATGTTTTTTTTACATATTAAAGCATTCGTTTCAAAAATCCCGGTGACTATTTGGTACTACTAAAATACAAGGGTGGAGAACCTCATTATTTCCTAGAATTACTAGATGCTGATTTAATAGTTAAAAGAATTACTATAGAAAAAGGTGATAATGGCTACTACTTAGGAATAAATGATGAAGACGTTGTATCATTATCATCTATACCATTACTAATAAAATATTACCATCACAAACAAGTACCAGGATACATATGTTTAAAATACCCCATTCAACGGCCAAACACTTTTTATAGTCATTCTGTAATAAAATATAATAGAAACGATGACTTAATCGAAAAAGGAACATTTTCAAGTATCTACAAATGCACAATTACTGATGGTTTTAGTAAAGGCGCTGTAGCAATTATTAAAATTCCAGAAGGTGGTAAAAAAGAGACTGACAAAGATTATATAAAAACAGTTAAAAAAACAGCAAAGATTATTATAAAGGAAGCTTCGTTAATGGAGGAAATTGAAGACAAAAATATTTTAACATTTTATGGTCTATGCATGGATAAGTTACCAGTTTCACTACTAATGGAATACTGTCCAATGGGTAACTTGCAAACACATTTAAAGTAAGGATAAAGAAAATATTTCTGTTGGAGAACTACTATACTACTGTTATGATATCGCTAAAGGAATGAAATATTTATCAAAATGTCAAATTGTTCATAGAAATTTATCTGTTTCAAATGTTTTTTTATCAAATAATGGACTTCTAAAAATTGGATCATTCAGTAAAGCGTGCAAATTCAGTTGTACTGAATTATTACCATTTGCACTATCTCTAAGACACCAACCACCTGAATATTTATTAAACAAAAATGTTGAAGTATGTGAAAGCTACGATGTTTGGTCTTATGGTGCTACAGTTATTGAAATTTTTAATAATGGAGAATTACCATTAAAAGAGGTGAATGATGAGAAATTTACGGAAATGATGCAACAAAATAATTTTTTCCAATTCCAAGCAGATGTCCTGAAACATGGGCTTTCGGTATGAAAAATGGCGTTTTTGTAACTCCAGCAGCAAGTAGATTTTCTTTTCGTCATCTCCAAGAATTATTAGAAACCATCTTAAGGAGAAATGATCTTTACCCGCTCCCGAAACCTGAAGCTTCAGCTCTTGCTAAGAGAGGAATACAAAGAACTTTCATATGTCCTTAATAATAAATAATTTTATACAGCTATTAGATAATTTGTAAATTTATACTAACTGTTTATTATGTATACACAATCAAAACATATAAATATTTATAATGAAGAACATTATTTTAATATATTAATTAATAAATTATAAGAAATCGTATGATTTTTAAATACATTCAATGATAAGAGATAATTATTTGGTAAATTTATTTAAATACACTACTTACTAAGATACAATAAAACATAGTCTTTTAAATCTACCAAAAAATTTACAGCTCTATCTAAAAAATTATCTATATTATTTACACTTTTTTCACTTTTATTTAGTGGTTTATCACTTTTACAAAAATATTTATAAACATCTGCCATATCTAGTCTTGCTTTAAAATCTCTTGCAAAACAAAGATTTAAAATAACTTGAATATCTTCTGGAAAGTTGGTAAATTCAGGACATTCTATCAACGTAACAGTGCCATTGATGATTTTATTAATTAATTCTTTGTTTTTTGTTATCTCCGCATAAGGCCTTTTACCATCAGTGTAGACTTCGTAAAGGAGAACACCAAATGACCATACTTCTGATTGTGGTACGTATACACCAAATGCCAACGTCTCTGGTGGTAACCAACGAATTGGCATTTTTTTCATCTCCTTCATTATAATAGTTGTTTGTCTCAATGACAAACCAAAATCCGCTATTTTCGCTCTATCATCACCACCTATCAAAACATTCCTAGCTGCTATATCCCTATGAAGAGTTTCCTTACTATGAATATATTGTAATCCCAAATTAACATGCCTAGAATATTTATGCTTTTTCTCAACCCATACATCATCCTCATATTTTGGATTTATTAAATTATCATACAATGATCCCTTCTCTGCCATCTCAATAACAATCATAACCGGGTCATGTTGTGTACAGACACCAAAAAATTGAATAATATATTTTGATTTAAACTCCGTCATAATACTAGCTTCTCTTAAAAATTCTAATTTTGAGTCACTTGTCATACCTTTACTTTTTAGTATTTTTACAGCAACAGGGATTCTTTGTTTAAATGCACCAAGATTTAAAGTTCCAGCAAATACTAAACCGAAAGCTCCTGAACCAATTGGTTTCTGAAGTCTAACTTGACTATGAGTAAGTAACCAGAGATCTTTATCAACCCAATGGGTAATTATAACTCCATCCTTAATTGGTAACAATCTATCCATGTGATATCTTATCAAATCTACAACAGACTAAAAAAGAAAATATAAATTGCAATTTAGTAGAAACAAACATTGAAACAATATTTCTTAATCCAAAAATGTTTACCATCACTTGTTCTCTGTATCATATGATGCTCTTTTTCATTGTTAACTTGAACAGTAATTATGTAAATTTGCCTTTTCTCGATTTCAGCTCTCCTCAACAAAAATTGACCATTTGTCATCTGCATTTTATCAGCAACATCCCTTGCCATGAAACCATGATAATATGGTTCCATATTCAAAGACCTCTTATTTCCTGCATCCTTATTTTCTACTTTTATCAATATTTTGTCCTTCTCAAATGATAGGTAATCCCTTAATACAGGATCTAATTTTAGTGTTACTTTTGTATTGACATGTAGACCTTCACCGGAATTTGTTGGATATGTACTACTTTGTGTTGCAGACTTCCTCTTCTTAACTCTTTTCTTCTTCTTCTCCTGATTGTTATCTTCTTTCTGTTTGCTAGGATTTGACTGTTTACTAACTTTACTTCCACTTGAATTCCTACTGAAACCATTATTTTTGGAATTTTTCTTAATAATTTTAAATTTCTTATCACGAATCATGAATAATATCAACCAGAGAAATAAACAAAAATCAAAAAAACCCCATCCAATAAATACAAAAAAAAATTTAAATACAAAAAAATTTAATTAAAACAAAACAAGTTATAATCAAACAATATCAATTATTTTGTGTTTATTACAAAGTAATGGACCAATGTTGATGTTAACTCCATTGTAATGATATATACCATAAACGAAAATAGAAACATATACTCTTTTTTTCATACAATAACTTATCGCCATATAATAATCCTTCTAACGATCGTATTTTATTATAATTAAATGTGGATCTCATTAGTGAGATCTAGTGAATTTCCCCATGTGTGGAGGACGAAGACTGAGAAGATGAATGCCAATGAAATAACGAGGACTGGAACTGGACCAATTTTCATTCCTGGAGCATCATCGGTATAGAATCGCCATCCACCATTTGAGGCACGAGCAGTTGATGTTCCTGAAGATCCACCACCGCTACGACTAAAATGTTGAAAAAAATAATAAGATTAAAATTTGCATGAAAAAAATTTTTCCTTACCGTTGTCTGACTGTTCCACTTGAGGCACCAGCTCTGGCAGCAGTACGAGGGGATTTTGAAGCGTCAGCCTAAAAAAAAACAATAATAATAACAAACACTCATTAATAAATCAACTTACCATTTTTTAAATCAAAAAATATATGGATATGTTGGACAGGAAGAAGTTAACTTTAAAAATGAATAAACTTTTATACACACCTCCCGATGACAATGTTGTATACAAGTGTATATCGCCAACAAACGAACTGCAAGAAATACGAAACTTTCGTTTTGAGATTTACTGTTTTTTTGTGAGTATACTATTTACCAAATTTTCAAAAATAATATTATTTTTTACGATAATTTTCAAGTTTTGTCTCTTTTTTTTGTTTTAATATGGGATTACTTGATGATTTTGAGAAGTCATTGGATCCGAAAAAATATTTATTAGAAATTAAGGAAGATGAAGACTACGATGGTATGTTTAATTTTATTTATTAATTTATTTTTATTTATTTCTTTTTAAGGAACATGGGCTACATCTGTAAAAAAGCCCGAAGTTGATCTCGATGAATCTGGAGATGTTTCTCCAAATCGTAGGAAAATGAGAGATCTAAAATTACTAGAAGAAACTGATGAAAAGTATAAAGGAACAAAAGTTTCAAGAAAAGATATTTTTGGTGATGAATGTGAACCAACATTAAAAAGTAAAATCTCTTCCGATGATGAGGAGATGGATGATGAAGAAGAGGTAGACGACGAGGAAGAGGTCGTGGATGAAGAGGAGGATGTCGATGATGAAGAACAAGATAATGAAAGTGTTGATCTCGATGATGAAGAGGAGATAGACAATGAGGTGTCTGAAGATGGAGATAATAATATTGTAGTCCTAAATAGATCAACAGATACTTCAAAGGGTGATGCCGTTAAAAAGCAAATGACAATGTGGGACAAGTTGATGAGAGTAACAATCAAGGCACATTCAGCTATGAGGAATTTCAATCAACTACCAAGAGATCAAATGGCCAAAGACTTAGAGAACCAAAAAGAAGCAAAACAGAATATAATCACTGCTCGAAAAAATATTTTGGAGGCATTAAAAATGTTAGTTGATGTTGAAGGAGATATGGTTAGTAAATTAACAGCCACTGAAGATAGTGATAATGAGGAGATCCCAAGTTCTGATGAAGAGGATGGCAGTGAGAATGAAGATGATGAGGAGGATGAAATTGAAGACGAGGAAAACGATGATATTGACAGTGATGATGATGATGAAAAAGAAGTTGAAGAGAAAGTAAAAAAAGATAATTTCCAAATCAAAACAGGTAGGAAATTCAACTCTAATGAATTGTCCAGGAAATTCAAAGATCGTCACAAATCTCTTGAACCATTCCGTATGGCAACTCTTAAAAAGTGGGATGAAAAAACACGACTAATTTCAGTAAAACCTGGACAAGATTTCTCCAAATTCGGTAGTAATATAAGTAGGCAAATCGAAAGAATAATGGCTGATAAGGGGAGATTATTACGTAAAAGCCAAACTAAACGTGGTGATTGTACAAGAATAGGTGATACCTCAGATAGTAATTATGATGTTGAGGTTTTTGATGATACGGATTTCTATCAAACTCTCCTCAGTGATCTTATTGAAAGGAAGACAGTTGACACTAACGATCCAATACAAATGAGTAAACAATGGTTAGAAATTGAGAAATTACGTCAAACCAAGAAGAAGAAGAAAAAGGTTAATCAGAAAGCATCAAAAGGTAGGAAATGTATGTTCGTTACTATTCCCAAATTAGTTAATTACCACCCCGCGCAGCCTGAAACAGTCACCTGGAGTAACGAGAGGAGAACAGAACTTTTTAAGTCTTTATTTGTTAATTAATTATTAATTTTTGTATTAAATGTTGGAAATTTTTATTTTTTGTATATATAATTTGTTATGTTTGTTTTTTTATAAAAAAATTTTTCGGTAAACGAAATTTATATAGTTTATTTAAAATTCTCCGATAAACTTTAAATAAAATAAGTTTCATTTTTAGATAAATATATGTTTCTTGTAACAGTAATACTTCTTTGGCATCAAAAATTAACTAGTACCAGAAATCATATATAATAAATGTTAAGAATTTTATATAAAAATATACTACGTTTTATAGAATGTTTTTTGTCTTTCACCTTCCGGTAACAGGTACAGCATATATTTAAAGAAAAATAATATTAATTTGAAGATAAATTAAAGTTTTCTTAAATAATGATAAAAAAGAGAACAAAGATAGAGGCACATGTGTAATATTTTAATAAGTAGAAACTTCACAAGCTTCTCCGTTTTTTGTTGTTTTACAAAATGGATAAAATACACAGTTGTCAGGATCACTGTAACAATAAGCTGATAAAAATATTATAAAAGCTGCAGTACACACATGACAAGGCCTTAAATAGAAATGATAAAAAGCAATAATGTTGACACTATAATTAACATACCGTCTTTCAATAAAAAATCCTATTAAATATACCCACGATAGAATTGTCCTTTCTATAATATAATCAGGGTGAAAACCAACTTTTGGTATGAGAAATAATGGTAAAAGCCATTGTAAACAATACATGTTTTATCAATATTTACTTATATATATTTTCTATAGAATTCTTTTTTTATACTTTTTTACGAAATATTATTATAAAATTATAAATGTTAATAAATATATATAAAACTTTATCTGAAAAAAACAAATTAACTTAACATTTCAAAAATACTTAAATGACATAAATATTGTAAATAGTATAAACTACTTAGTATTTCAAATATATAATTAATTTGTTCTTAATATTCATATATAATTACACCTAAATAATTTTTTAATTATCTAAATCAATTAAATATGATTAATATTCGATAAAATATTTATGTAGCAATGAATTAAACATCACTATACATTTTATAGAAGAGGAGATATGACAAAAAAATGAATTAAACGAAACTTGATAAACTACATTTTGAGGATAGCAACATTTATAAATTGTTCTAGAAATATATTTACAAAGATGTGTATTTAAATTTCAAAACAAATTAATCAGTTATATAAAGAAATTTTTTCTGTTGTGTGTACTTTTATTTTACAAAAAAAAAGTTGTTATCCTCTTGTTAAAGATGTTTAATCTTGTATCAAGAGATTCATGAAATTAGATAAAATACAAAAAAAAATAAAATAACGTCAATTGTGCCCTTATGTGCATTAAATTTGGTTTAATTAAAAAAAATTACCTTCATCAGTGCAGTGAAGAGTAATCATTTTGACACGACGAAAATAACCTTTTTGTATTTATCAATGTTTCTGAGAATTCTAAGTTTCTATCAGGTCACATGTAACCGTTTTTTTTAATAGAGAGAGAAATTTTAAACATGCATAAGTTTTATAAAAAAATATATTGTTAGAAAAATAGTTTTGAAAAAAATGATTGAAAAGTAATAAAACAAATAGAAATAGCAATATAATCTCTTCACCATTATATTTGTTGGTGATTAAAAAGTAAAGCAAAAAAAAAACTTACAAATAGACTATTATTTAAAAAATAATGAGGTAAAATTGCACTAAAAGTAATTTTTATACCACTCTGAACATATGAAAATAGTTTGGAGTAATGTATACTAGATAAATAATTTGAACATTTCACTTTGGGCTTTTCAACACACCGTCCTATTGTTACTATTTTTGGAAATATATTATATTTTACAATATGGATAAAAATAAACTTCATGAGGAGTTTGTTTCAGGGGAGTTGGTGATAAACCATGGATCGTTCCCATTCAAGGATTGTGTGGTGGGATTCTGATATTGTTGAATTATCATATAATAAGAATTTTCAAATTAAAATTAAGTGGTTTTTCTCAATTGATGTTTAACTTTTTCATTATCACATTTCCTTACACTTTAATGATGACAGTTTTGTCAAGTTATTTGTTAGAATTATTTATTGTTTTATCATCTATCTTAATCTGCCTTCAAATTTCTCATTCCTGGAAGGGGAGTAACGTAAAAAGAACTATTGATAAGAGTTTCTATTATTCAGAATTTGATTGTTTGCGGTAATTTACTAAATATCTTTATCGTTATTTATTTCTTTAGAAGTTGTGTCTTAATACCAACTGCAATAGCTATACTTGCTGTTGATTTTAAAATTTTTCCAAGATCATGGGCTAAAACAGAATATTTTGGGTATTCTGTAATGGATGTTGGAACAAGTGGATCATTTATGTTGATGGGTATTGGAGATGAGATTTTGAATGAAAAAAGTAAAACAAAAGTTGAAGTGAAAGTGGAAAAGAAGTTTTTAAAAAAACTCCCTTCTTGGTTAGTATTGTTTGTTCTTGGAATTATTCGAATGGTTTTTATGATTATATTTAATTATCATTCTCATGTCTCTGAATACGGCGTTCATTGGAATTTTTTCATAACTATGGGATGTGTTGCTTTATTATCTAAGGCTTTTACAAAATATATTGGTATGAAAATGTTATTTCTATGTTTAAGTTTAAGTTATGTCATTCTTAATTTATTTGGTTTCCAAGAATGGGGTTTGGATAATAATGCTTCTAGGACTAGTATTGTATCAGCTAATAAAGAAGGAATCATATCACTTTTAGGGTACTTCAGTATTTATGTATTATATAGAATATTTGGGAGATATTTGCTATTTATCAAGAAATCTGGACATGGAAGATATCTTTCTGTAACTCTTGAGACACTAATTGCTCCAATAATATTCTTTTCGCTACAATTACTTTCCGAACATTACCTTGGGGAACCATCTCGTCGTGTTTTCAATATTCCCTTCTTCTTCTATACCGTAAGTTATCATTTAAAATACCCTTACTAATTATCCTTCCAGGCTGGAACAACATCATTATGGTTTGGTTTAATGGTTTACTCCGGAAAAAATATTGAAGAATTAAAAAACGCAAGAAAAAATAAAGATTTACTGTATCTACTCAGCAAATATGGTTTATACTTTTTCCTTCTTGCTAATCTACTAACGGGTCTTGTAAATATATCTATAGTTACTTTCGAGATAGATAATTCATTAGTCTCCTTATCTATTATCACTTTTTACATGTATATACTTGCATTTTTCTGTTATTTTATGGATATTGTCATGTAAACAATGTATATAATAAATTTATTTTTCTGTTAATAGTTGCAATTCTATGAAATATCTGTTATTTATTATTTTGTTTATTTTCCTAATCTTTCTTTAAGAATGTCAAATCCATATAAGGATGATGATCCATTTGATAATGAAGCTAATGCTAAAAAGCAATTATACTCAATGAAGAAATCTGTCTCTTCAGCCATTGGACAAATTTATAATCAACAAAAAATGAAAAAACAAGGAAACATTTTGTATTGTGATGTAAAGGGAGATGAATTAATTAAACTTGAGGAAGACAGTTTTGTTCCTGGTTCTTTTAGAAGTTCTAGAGATGACAAAGAAAGGAAAGTCCAGGAAAAAGAAAAAAGTTCATTGTTACAGGCGAATGAAAATAAACAAAAAGTTCAATTCTTAGGAAATGAATATTTTGCAGAAACTACAGATGAAAGAAAAGAAAAATGGTTAAATATTCTAGAACAAAGGCGTGTAAATAATGCTTAACGTTATATAAAAAATTAAATTAAAAAATTACAATTTCAAAAAATTATACTAAACAAAAATACTAAACTTTTTCCTGGTTTTTTAACAATAAGTAATCATTGGGAGATTCACCATTATTTAGAGCCTTTGAGTCATCATCCTCTTCTGATCTTCTAGTTGAATCTCCCTTTTTAGCTATATTCCTCCTATTTATTTGTTTATGCTTATTATAAAATATAATTGAAAGTGTCGTCACAGCAGTTGCAGCAACTAATATAATTATACCAGTACGTTTGTAAATCTCTGATTTGTGTTTTTTATTTTTGCCTTTATGAAGTGATTTCTCAAATAACTCAGGATTCTTTTCATAATCCTCCTTTCTTACAGCGACACATTTACCAAAGTTTTCAGGTACTCTAAAAAAGGGACAATAACTATCCGGACAGTAATATGAATCCTGTGACAGGACTTGTGTTATATTATAACTTGGTCCTGTTACCAAACGATTCCACAACCATTTGGCTGCATAATTATGGCCACGTCTATTAAGATTAGTTGAATTTTTAATAAATAATGAAAATGGATATCTTGATGTTATTGTGAATATTGGTAATTGGAGTAATGTAAAGGTACTCCTTCTATATGCATGTACACGCCCCTCAACCTCCTGAAAACCTTCTATCCATGCGTTGGATAACTTTTTCATAAATTCATCATTCTTATCCTGTGAACAATTACAACGATCTTTCAATAAATTTTTTCTTAAACTTGTCCTTGATGTAACATGGACTGGACCTAGCATAATAATAAGTGCTTTGTGAATACCTCTATTTAGTATATCGATAGCTTCTATGAGAGCATCTGTATTAGGTCCTCTACAAAAGTTACATACTTCATCAGTACCAATTGTTATTATCACCATTGTCCACGTATTATAGGTATCAACATCTTTTATTAATTTTAATCTACCTATTAATTCATGTGCCTGTTTCGGTAAATCACCACTATTCGTATTAACTTGTGCCAAATTCAACTGACTTTTTGGTAATTGATCTTTTGATCCAAGACCATGAGATACACCAATGATATCTTTATTGCTAAATTCTTGTATTATACTTGGAATCGTTACTAAACCATCAATTGATGTATCACCACCAGAGGAGAATGATGCACCTCTAAAGTCTATTGAACTTCCTGGCCATAAGCCATATCCAGTAGCTAGGTTATCACCTAAACTAGCAATTATACCTATATCTTCCGGAGAAATATTCTCTACACTTGTACCAGTAATAAACCTTTCTTTAACTTTAGGACATGCAAATGACTTTCTATAAAAAGATTATTTTAATTACATATAATTATCTCATACCTATCATTAAAAACTTCCGATATAGTTGCTACGAAACCGCCATTGTTTCCTTTAGGTCTCTCATTTGCACCCCATTGTTCTTCTAACTTCTAAAAAACCATTTTAAAAATGATATCTATTTTTAAAAAAATTTACATCAATATTGACAGCCTTTAAATAACCGTGATCAAATAAAGCATTCTTATCAATTTCCTCACTAACATCTGAGTCACCCTCTTTGCTAGTATAATCATCCTCATTATTTTTATCCTCCACAACAATACTTGGTTCCAAAGTCTCAGTCTCCTCCCTCTCCAAAATCAAACTTTTATATTTATCAGGATCTATAAAAATAATTCATATACCAAAAAAAAACTATTATATAAATATTTACCTTTATCATCAATTATCAATTTGTCTAAATGAATAAACCCTTTGTGTTCTTCATTACCATCAATAATACTTGATGAAGAAGATGTTGAGATAGCATTAGAAAAATCAACTAATATTAATATAGATAGAAAGAATAATAATAAATAAAGATTGATTAATTTTACCCCATCAAATGATCTTTTACTTCCTTCCTTAACATACAAATTCATTATAATGTAATGAAGAAAAAATGTTTAGACTTTCTCATTCAACAACCTGAAATTTATAAAATTAATTTCTAATCTTATTTTATTCTTCTATTGGGAAAAGATAAGTATATGTTTGATAAGAGTATTAATATATCATTTAGGTATATAATAGTTTTATTGGAAAGATAATCTTTATACTATTTATTAGAATGATTATCTATAAAATGAAGAATTATTAAAAAATCTTTTTTTTAAGTAAAAAAATTATTTTAAATTTAGATGAGATCTTTCCTTTATCTTAACTTTCTAAAATACATTTTTAAACAGGAATTTTAACTAATTAATATATCATCTCCTACTAAAGAATATAGAAAGGTAATAAATAATATAAAAATAATATTTTGACTACATATATTATCCCAAATATTCCGAGATCAAGAATAACAAAAAAATAAAAACAAATAAGCATAATGTGTCTAGAATGTAACATATGTTCTCGCATTTGTGGCCAGTACTTTTTGGAACAACGTCAGGTGGGAACTCTACTTTGTAGTTTTTTTTTAACACACACAATACACCAAAGAAATATATAGTATGTACTTTAATTTGATAGCTTATGTACTATGTTGTTCCTTAATTTTTAAAGTACAAAACAAGAAGTGTACCATTGAAGGATGATGATAATTAAATAAAGTAAAGTATAAAAATTTTTATTCTAATCATGATTAATGTTTAAAGATGGAATCAATTTTCTAATAAACATATGACTTTTAATATAACATTCATTTAAAAGGATTTTAATACAAATTATTGGTACATAATGATTCATTCTCTTTCTCTCTTTAACATTTTACAATTTGTTATTATTCATACTAAAAAAATAATATAAATATTTTTGTTGTAGTATTAACTATCAAATTATATTTATTTTTATTGCAGAAAAAAAAATTACCAAAAATATACTCAATGACATAATATGGTTTGATTAATAATAAAGTAATTTAAAAAAATAGTTCTTTTTTGATATTTTATTCCAATCACATGGTGAAGTTTATAGAGTTATTTTATTTCATATAAATTTATTTGCTTTTCCAAAAAATTATGAATAATAAACTGATAAAATATCATCTTCTTTTCAAAGGACATTAAAAAAAACTAATCTTTTTGTAGATTTATGTAAAATATATACAAATATATCTAACTTTTTTCAAACATTTCAAAAATTACCAGCAATCTTTGATGTTAACTTGATAGATTTCACTCTTAACCAATTTCACTATTTAAACTAAAAACTTTGATATATTGATATGATGATTTACAAATATATATCATCTATAAAATATTTATCGTTCTATAATATTGTTCTTTCAAAGTTTTTGTGATATCATCTTTAAAGTAGATCCTTTCTTAATTATTACATAATAAACATTAATATATCATTATCTTTTACATAAATATTAACAAAATAAATATATTAAACTATCAAATAAATGATTGAAAAATTTTCTATATCCCAAATATTAAAACTTCCTTTATAACATTCAGAATCTTTGTAATATATCATTCTAAGTAAAAATGCCTAAACATTTTACTTTTTATTTTTAATATCTACTACATATTATGTGTCAATGACAAGAAGAAGGATGCCGCATTTTATTTAAAAATAAATAGATGTAAAACTTTTTTTTCATCTTCACATATTTTTGATAAAGATAAATTTTTGTTAACGAATGTATTTTAAAAAATTTTCTAATCAACTTTGTCTATCTTATATTATACTATACTAGACGTAATCATAAATTGTGATGTTCATCTTAATAAATTTAATGGAAAATGGTGTTGTAAGAATAATTAAATAATTGTGTTTAGTTTAAAAAAAAACTGAATATCTTACACAATATAGTATAAATACCTGGGTTATTCTTTATCTTTTAGTGTTAAGAAAATAATTATTCTTATCTATATCTCTTATGAGTATGTTTTTTTCAATGATTTTTATTCTATAAAAAACAAACGTTCCCCTGACTAAGAGAAATTTTTTTTTCCCCTAAAATAATTGAATTTTTTATAGTCATCATATATAATCTCATTTTTAAACTCAAAAATATTTAGAAAATACATATATATTAGGCATCAACATTTAACGAGCTAACTTTTTTTCTTTAAAAATTGTAACAAAAATTTGTAGATTATAGTAATAAAATATCTATTTTGTCCTTTTTATATACATTAAATGTGCCAAAGAAAATATTTTAGTAAAAATATTTTAAAATATGTATTATTATTTTTAGATGTGTCTTCTGAGACACTTTTATCGTTTATTTAACCACATTTCTTTTTGATAGCACTTTTAAGGGCAATTATAAGCTTTTTAATACATTTTTTAAATTACTTTATAGTTAAATAATTTTGATGGATATGTATACTACTTTTTTACAATCATCATATGTTATAAAAATTTTTTTGCACTAAAAAATGTTATCTCTTGTCATTAAGAAATCTATCAATTATCAAGAGATTTCATACCATTCCATTTATCTAAAACTTTCCTTTTCCTATAAAATTATACAATAAAAGTAATAATTACATTATAAATATTCTGTTGTCATCTCAAAATTAATAGAAATTACTCAATCCATAGTAAAAGAGAGACACATTTTGACATGTTTCCAATTTTTCTTTTATCTAAACTTCATCATGTGAATATAAACTAATACGTATACTCTCATTTGTAAACATAAACATTCATATATCTTCCATTCTGGTGGATACTTCGGAAAAGATAATTTTAAAAAATTTACTACTTCTTAGGAAATATACCAATAATAATTATTTTTTTATGAATCTATAAAAAAGAATATATATATGTAAATATAAAACTTATAAATATAATAGTTTCAAAATATATAATATTATCTTTTATTTTTTTATAAAATAAAAAATTCTTTTATTCCTCTATAATTATTTTATTATCCTTCCTTGATATCCTCGAATTGGCTTTAATTATCAAGAATAATTTTCTTTTTCCTTTTTTTAATTATTTTTACATTCTAAAAATGTTTATTCTCCTACCCAAATTAATAAGAATTTATTTCACTAAAATGATAAAAAGAGTTATAATATTGTGGGTGTTTCACATCACATATATATCTTATCACATCTTCCATATTTCTTAAAAAAGATTTTTTTTCCCTCACTTATAAATTTTACAGAAAGGCAAATAGATGGTGGAATTTTCAATTTGTCTCTCTTTCTCATATCAAAACAAATTTCTTCTTTTTTACTTATTCTTATTCTGAAGGTGATTTCATTAATTACACAAAAATTTATCTTTCCGCAATTTTAATAAATATAATATTTACATGAAAGAATTGTTGTATTTAAAAAAATTTGAGAATCTTTCATTTCATTACATTTTTCTTGTACCAAAGTATTAGTCGTAGGAAGATAAAATTAGTTGTATTTTTTCCGAAATTGTTGTTGTTAAAACATATCATATGTATATGTATTTTGTTACAAATTAGACAGATATTTTAATCCACAACTAGTGTAAATATTAGTATTTTCTTTATTCTTAATGGATAATTTATGACAGTTTAAATTTTATAAAATAATATGGCTAATAAATTAAAATATTCTTATTTACATTAACTTTCAAATTGCCTATTTTGCCGTATTTTCGTTTTATAAGAGTAGTAAATTATTTTCATTTTTATATTAATATTATTTATTTTGAGAATTATATACCATGCCATAAAGATATTTATATCTCATTTTAATTAATAAAATAATTTTAAAATATTAATTGTATAAAGAATATATGATATTAATAAGTGACACTTGATTTTATCTACATAAACTTTATAATTCATTATTATAATAACTATTATTTTTATATAACATATCTAGCTTTCCTCATAATACTGTCTACTTGAACATATTTGTTGGTTTATATGGATGGGCATGTGTACATTTATATTATTTAATGGTATTGTAAAAACTATTTTAATACTTTATATTAATACATATAATATATTTTTTGAAATGTCATTTAATACATAATAATGAAAAAATTGTCAAAGTTTCAATGTACAATTATATCAATATTATATTAGTTTATTATTATCTTCCGATGTCAGTTACTCACCAATCAGTGTCTATTCCTTTTTTTTTGTTGATTTATGAAAATTGTTGTTAATAGTGAAGGATGAACAACCAAACAAACTTTATGTTTGTGAATATTTTAAATATTTTTCATAAAAATTTAATATTTTCAATTAAATATGATAACTTTAACTTTCTCTACCTATATAACATTCATGACATGATTTATGGAATATTCACATTCAAACTATGATAACATTAAAACAAAAATATATATTAAATTTAATGAAATCATTAATTTTATTCCATCATACACTTTAAATGTATTTTTGTTCACCCAAAACAATAAGTATTATTTAATAATATATAAATTTTAACCTTTAAAATAATATCAATTTTTTGTTATATATTTTTATTTACATGGAAATTAACTATCTATCTATAATAATATTTTATTCACTATTTCTTTAACAATAGTTGATTAGATATAAATTTATGTATATTTTTTTCCCTTTATTGATATAATCTATTTTTTTATTCAATCAATTTTTTTAGAAAGAAAATCATTAGATTTTCTACATTTTTTGTTATATTACCATAGTTAAACTATCATAAATTTAATATATACGAAAGAAAAATCTTTATTCTTAATTTTTTAAGTTTACAAATCAACTTTCTATTTTTAATCTACTTCTTACGATGTTATGTGTTTGTATCTCTCTCTCCCAACTTTTTCAACTTTTCTTTGATGCCTTAACATTTAATTTTTATATATTTTTAAACTAAACAAAATATATATTATATTTATTATAAGAACACATCATTAAAATAGATATATTATATTATAAATATGTGTGTTTACATCAAAAACCCTTTGTTATATTCAAAGTATGGAGTTAGCTTTTCAAAACCAATCCATAGTAAATATTCCTTAATTTATCACAATGCATATACATATAAATATATATGATATATATATAATATTTCATCACTCTCTAATGAACCTTCAGACTGTAAAATTATCATTCGTTTCTGTTGTTGTTTGGGATGAAGAAAGAAAATTTTTTGATAAACCAGTTTGTATTCTTTTAACAGGCTCATTCATGGAACATGAATAAATTTTAAGAGATTTCTTACTACCTTACTTGTTCATTAACTAACCCATCTCCATCATAATTTTACTTTTTTCTCATTATCAACACAAATTTTTAACTAACTTTTGATATTTTAACAATTCCCATGTGTCAGGAACAATTATCTATCATAATAATACTGAAGACAACATTCCTTATCATAATAGACATATATCCTCCTTTATATCATTCAAAAGTATTTGCTTATCTAAAGTAATATTTACCAACAAGATTATTATAAAAAATAACTACATAAACGTATATAAATAAATCTCCTTTTTATAGATAACGGTAACGAATGTGTTACTTGACTCAACCATAGTACTAACTATTTATATTCTATAAAAAAAAGTTACTTGTAAACTTTTTTTTCCCTACTAATTAAATCAATTGAAAGAAGAAGGATGTCGTTAAAGAAAGAAAAAACAACATTACCAAATGAAGATCAAGATCAGGAACGTGCCATTTTTATTTTATCAACTAGATTAGATAATGAAAAAGATTTGTGTAATGGTAATGATTTTTTATTAACACCAAGGAATAAAGTTAATTCTCTACCAATTCATAATTCTGAGAAAGTTTATATTTTTAATGGTATGTTTTTATCAAGGTATAATAACATAAATTATTAATATATTTTTTTTCAGGATCCAAAGCAGAAAAATTTTTATTATTCTGTAAACAACACCTTAGACTTCGTAATTTATTTTATTGGCTCGGGGTAGGGATTGCTTCATATCCAACAGCATTTATTATTGCATCTATTATTATTGCTTCATTATCTATGGGTATGATTAATATACAACTTAAAGATCGAACAAATGATGGATATACACCATCAACATCTAGAGCAAAATATGAAACTGATGTTTATAAAGAATTTTTTGGTGCTGTTGGTAAGTACAATATATTAAAAAAGTTCATTCTATTTTTAAAATAAAAAAATATTTTTATTATAGGTGATACGTTACCTACATCACTGATTATTAGAGCAAAAGATGGTGGTTCAATGCATAGGTTACAATATCTTGAGGAGGCAGATAAATTACTAACGTTTCTTCATTCAAATTTATCAGTACCATATCCTTCAGATGACAACCCATCTGAGTACATCAAATATCAAGATATCTGTGGTGCATTTTGTGACTCAAATATAATTATCCATTATTTCTATTTATCTCTCCTAAATGAGTATAACAAAAACTTAGGTGGTAAAAAAATTAATAAATTGACTTATCCAAGATCAAAAATCTCTGGTTACATCTTTCCGTTAGAAAAAAACTTTTTCGGTGTTGAAAAAAACCACTACACAGAGGAAGAGATTGATAAAGATGAAGAATTAAGAAATCTAAAAAATATCACCGATTTCGATTACATCCAAATGATACTAGCACCCTTCCTCGGTAACAAAAGTTCCCCAGAAAACGAAAATAAAATGGGTGTCTGGGACCTCGGAACATATCATTACCTCCAAAACACATATAAATCAAACTACATTGATGTTGTATCTATCGGAGCAAAAATAGTAGATTATGAAATGAACAAATCATCCCAAAAAACTATACCATATTTTGCTTTTGGTTTTTCTGTTATGTTTTTATTTGTCTTTTTTACAGTCTTCTCATCATCAATCTATTTTAATGCAATAGATTTAGGTAAAATTTTAGCTGCATTTGGTATCTCAATATGTCCTGTATTAGCTGTTACAACCACCTTTGGATGCCTTACACTCCTTGGTTTTAGGACTAATTCTGTTATGTTAATTATGCCATTCCTTATTATGGGTATTGGAATTAATGATTCATTTCTTATTGTTCATTCTTTTTTAAAACCTGCTTATAGGAAGTTACCATCTACACACTTACTTGGCCTAGTTTTTGAAGATGTTGGTCCATCCATCACAATAACAACTTTTACCAATGTTATAACTTTTGCTATAGGAGCATTAACACCAACACCGGAAATAGCATTATTTTGCCTTGCTACTGCTGTTGCATTAGGTTTAGCATACATATACTCATTAATACTTTTTGGTCCAATCCTTTATTATACCTCAAAATGTGAAATAATAAGAAATTCAGAGAAAGAATGTATAAAAAAAGATAGCAAATTTATAAAATGCCTAAAAAAAATATTTAAAAAACTTCGTGTGGTGTATTGTAATGTAATATCAAATCATTGGTTTGCTACACTCCTATTAATAGGTAGTGGAGTATACTGGTATTTTGCAATAATAGGTACATTAAATATTCAATCACGTTTAGATACGGAAAAAATTTTACCCAAAGATTCACCATTAGTGGAGCCTCATAAATTGATAGCACATGTTGTGTGGAATGAATATTATCCTGTAACTGTTATTGTTAATAATCCTCCAGACATCAGAAATCATGATGATGTTAGAATATTTTATGAGATGGTCAATGATTTTGAAAATTTAGATAAGTGCAAAGGGAAAGAATTTAGTATGGTATGGTTAAGAAGTTATGAGAAGTATGTTGAGGATAGTAAATTATTTATACCATGGGACTATAGTGATGAGGTTGAGGATAATGGAAATAATAGTAATAATAATAATGGGAGTGATGAAAAATTAAATTACAAAGATTTGAAAGGTTTTTTAAAGTCACCAATAGAAAGGGGGTGGAATGCATTTATAAAATTAAAAAACTCATCTGATTATTTATCTAACAATCCAATAGAATCTTTTTGGTTTTTGGTGGCATATCATAATATTGACAATTGGGATGATAGAATTGATTTAATGTTAAAATGGAGAGAGATTGCTGATAATTATCCAATATTTAACGTAACTGTTTGGGAATCTAATGGAATGTTCGTTGATCAAATGTTATCCCTCAAAACATTAACAATTCAAACAACCATCGTGACTTTATTATGTATGACTATTGTTTGTGCTATTTTTATACAAAATCCTATTGCTGTATTATTTGCTGTTCTTTCGATTGCATCAATATGTATTGGTGTTCTTGGGTTTCTTTCATGGTGGCATTTAGATCTTGATCCTGTTAGTTTAGGAGCTGTACTAATGTCAATAGGGATGTCTGTTGATTTTACGGCACATGTCTGTTATCATTTCCAATTAAAGAGTAAAAAAATATTAAAAGGTACACAAATTACTAAACAACCTATGAATAGCACAAAAGAAAAATTATACCATACTATTGATTCTGTTGCATGGCCTATGATGCAAGGAGGTATTAGTACAGTATTATGTGTTATGCCACTTATTTGTTTAAAAGTATGTTTTTATTAATTAATTATTTATTATTTATAATATTTACTTTAGGACTATATTCCGTTAGTGTTCTTTAAAACAATATGTCTTGTAGCTATATGGGGACTATTTCATGGACTAGTTCTTCTGCCAACATTTATACAATATATCCCACGTTGTTGGATTGAGTGGAGTTGTTATCGTTACATTAATAAATCATCATCAATGCCTGATTCTTCTTCAACAGCAAAAGAATCATTAGAAGTATCATTAGAGAGCAATGAAAAACAACAACAAAATCAACTTTAGTTCGGGTTACTAATATTTTATAAATACACGGGGCATTTTTGTGTTACACGACTCTAATATTATTTAAATAAAGTATATATATATCAAATTTTTTTATAAAAATTTTTTTAAAATTATTATGAATGATATATAATTCTTCTCTATACATATATTTATATATTTTAATATAAACTTATAATTAATTTTATTTTTTGTGTAAATAAATTATTTTACAATGTCTATAACATTAACAAAACAAAAAAATAAAAGAAAGCTTAAAAGTAAATTTCTATGAATATAGAAACTATCCAAAAAATAAAAAGTTGTTGGAATATATATAAAATGTATAATTATGCCAAAAATATTTTATTGGCCATGGAGAGTGGAGAGAGAGAGTGAGAGAGAGAGACAACAGAAATAATGAATAGTATTAAAAAAACATAATAATAAGAACATTAAATGACTCATTTTTTACCAGCATTTTGTAAACTTTGCTGCGCCAAATATTGTTGAATCATACCTGGGTTACTTTTTATTAGTAATGCCAAACTAGGATCCAATTGGGCCATTGCTAAAATTCTCTTCAACATTTCATTATTTTGTAATGCTGCAGCGTTTTGATTACCTTCATTCCCAGCATTCAATGATGCAGCAACTTTTGCTGCAGCTGCCTGACTCGCTTTTGCAGCCTGTTGATTACGTAGATTTTGTTGCTGTTGCTGCTGTTGTTGTTGTAGAGCTTGTTCAGTCATCTTCTTAACAAGTTCTGCTTGTTGTTTTTGACTTTGAGCTTGAGCCTCCAAAAGAGTTTTTATGAACATGGCTTGTTGGTTTTGTTGATTATTTGGATTGGCCATAGCCTGAACAAAAGCAGATACAGTTACCGGATTAGCAGTCAAATTTTGTAACATTACTCTCATTGCAGGATTATTTGCTATTTGTTGATTTAAAGCAAGAAGAGCTAAATTTTGTTGAGGATTTGATACTTGATTTTTATTAGCCAATGCTGCACTTATTAATTGAGCATATTGAGCTGCAGTAGGATTATTGAAAGGATTCGTTGAGGATGATGATGAACTACTTGCTGTTGCTGAAATAGGTGCAGATCGTTTTGATCCAGCTTTTTGAGATTGCTGTTTTGGAATGTTTGATGTTGAAGGCACAGATTGCTTTTGTTGAGATACACTTGATGTTACTCCATTAACCATTGTAGAATTGGATTTTGATTTATTTGTAGGTACATTTGTAGCAGTTGATTGTGCCTGTTTAGATAACGCTGAAGATTGTGATGACTGTTGTTGTGTTGGTGGTTGTTGAACCTGAATATCAAATTTACCAGCCTCTATCTGAGCTTCTAATTCACTTTCCTGTTTAGCTATTTGATCTAAAAATTTAAAAAGATACTCTGTATACTTTTCTGTTATTAACTTTAATTTCGACTCTTTAGCACACTTATCACAAGCAATTTTGAGATCTTCTTCATTTTCTGAATCACCAATTGCTCTCCATGTTGGAGTCCAATCAGTTCCACAGACTGAACACTCGTATAAATCAACCTCAATCTTCATTGATACAGATTTATCTTTAAGATTCTTCTGTACAACATTATTTAATCCATGTAAACCAGTAAAATCTGGTGCCAATGCATTTGGAACAAAATTAAAGTTATTTTTTAATATTTCAGGCCACTTTATAACTGTTCTTAAATTCTCTTCAACATGTTTTCGTAACTGGGATCGTATTTGTTTACGTCTTTCCTCATTATTTTGTTGTTGTTGCAATTGTTGTTGTTGTTGGAGAACAGAAGATTGAGGTTGTGAAGTAGTTTTAGGTACAGTTGTAGTTGGTGGTGGAGGATTATTTACAGTTTGTTGTTGTGGTGTTTTAGAAGGTGGTGTATTGATATTATTACCTGTCATAGGCATAGTTGATTTAATTTTATTAAACATCTGTACTGCAGCTTGTTGTAGAGCAGCCGCAGCCTGTGGACTATTTTTATGACTTTGTGCTAATAGAGCTAAAAATTCTTTAGCCTGACTCTGGATAACTGGAGATAATATGTTTGAAGAGAAAATCCGTTGGAAAAATTGGGATATCTGACTTAGTGCCGCTGAATCCGTAGTCTTTAGATGATCCAAATTAGCACCATTTTGATTAGCAAATCTATTATTCATATTTCTATTGGAATGAGATGATGATGTAGCTGATTTAAAACCGTTACTAACATACTGTGCAGTATTTTTCTTATGATCCTATAAAAAAAAGATTAATTATGATACATTATATAAATATAAAATATAATAAATTACCTGTTTAATATTAGATTGTTGGGATGATTTGATTTTATTTAGCATCAAAAGTTTTGGCTTCCTCCTTTCTTAAAGCAGATTTCAAATGTTTTATCTCAATCATTTGTTCCCTTTTTTCACTTTCCGTAGATTGATGTGCTTGTTTATCTTCCATTACTTGTTTCATTTCATCAACTTCATCTCCATTTAAAGAAGATATCTCGCTACCATCAGACATTAGACAAACTTCATTGTCAACGAGTTTTACACCAAAAGAACAATGATATTGATCAAGTAATTCTGGATGGACAATCTTAGGTTTCTTTTTGGCTGGTTGACAATTTTCTGTTGTTGGAACTATACTTTCAACCATCCCAACTTCTTGTACCACGGAGTCTTTTAATTTAATTTTCTCCTGTGCTTTTAAGGCAGAAACTCTAGTTGATCTTCGTAATGATGGATCATGAGTATCGTCAACATTATCTTGAGAATTATCTACACTCAATACAGAATCATCTTTACCCTTAAGTTTCTCATTATCAATACCAGAAAAATTCATCGTTTGAGGTAAATGGTTTTCACTGGAATTTTCCATAACTACACTATGAACTTGCATCAGAGTTATGAAATTATTACCTTTACACTTTTAATATATATATGTTTTAAGGAGTGTTGGATATAAATATGTAAATTTTTTTTAAAAATTATTACAATAATATAGCAGTATTGTGAAATGATTTACACGGCATTAAATGTTGTTGTATTTATTGTGTTTTACCAGTTCGAAAATATAATAATAAAAAGATTAAGAGAGAGATATTCTTTGATTTCAATTAAACAGCATATACAGTTATAGCAAAAAAAAATATATATTGTTCCCTAAAAATAAATAAAAAAAAAATATTATTTAGTTTATGGTTGTGGAGAATTCAAATAGCGGTATATCATTATAAATGATGGATACTATAAAAGATTTTTGAGATCTTAAGAAAATGAATATAAAAAATCTTGTATCATCTAAAAACAAGCGGACAAAATATATTACCGCTAATTGTAAACTCAATCTAGTGTGATAGTTTTTCTTCATTCTTTATTCTCTATCTTGTGTCAAACACAATACGAAGTGGCCGTTTTCGTTTCTGGTCAATCAATAGGAGGCAGAGCCGCGTCGATTAGATTTACAATTATAGTATCTAGAACAAGCAAGTATGAAACTATTTGAAAAGAATTTTTTTTTCTCCTTTTTATTTTATAAACTTTTTACTAAATATTAAGAATATTATATTCATTTTTCTTGTCATAAAATAATAAAAAGTACCATGATACTCTTGTATCGTTGTTAATTGTTCCTAAATTGGAATATGATAATAAAAAAAATAGTGTTTTATTTTTGTTAGAGTAACTACCAAATACTGAGTGACACGTAGTATAATATAATAATTAGTTAATGAACTAATATATCACTATAGTAAATACCTAAGAGAATAAAAGGTAGTACCAAAAAAGTAGCAACAATAATCTTGATTTATTATAGTTACAATAAAAAGTAAGTTAAATCAATATATAAAATCTGAAGAAGATCCGGGCATCTAGGGGTAATAGAAAAATTAATACACGACAATTATTTATATATAGGCGGAGAGGAAATGACTCTTAAGGAGAAAGCAAGTAAGCAAATGAACGAAGTAATAAATGAAAAAGAATATGCGTATGCCCAATAAAAAGAGATGAAGACTGAAAGGTGATTATAAAAATGTTGAGGTAATTTAAAATTGTATTTATATTTCACAACTAAACGTTTGTTTAGTAAAAATAACAATATGATACAATTATTATTATTACTATGTTATTTAACATCCAAAAAATCATGCAACTTTAGGTATACATAAATTATATTAAAAATTTTGGAGAGTATGTTAAAGATAAAAAATACCATGATCAAAAAATACTTATATATGTATATTGAGGGTAAAATCATTAACATAAATAAAAATATCTTTTTTCCTGTGAATATAAATTATGTTGAGTAAAACTAAGTTAAAACTACTGTCAAATATTTCCTTTATCTTTTTATGGATTAGTAATATTTTACTGGAAAAAATAAATAAAATTAATAATAAATAGTTTAACTCTAAATGATACAATAAAGAAATACGTTAAAGAAAAATGTATTTAGTTTATGATTGTAGTAAATAATAAAATAGATAATACCTACCTTCAATAAAATCTAAATTGCCAAAAAATTAAAGAATAAAAATAGTATATATGTGTATGATAAAGTAAAAATATAATTGATATAGAAAAATTAATGAAATAATATATTCTTTGGGTGCAATTTTTGACTACACAAATTCATATTGAAATATAAACCTACTATGTATATGTTGTGAGATAAAATAAAAAAATTGTAAGTTAAAATATTGGTTATATAAAAATACTGATAGCATATATATGCATTAACCTTAAACAGAACTAAAAAGTGTTTATTTACTGAATACACTTTAAAAATTTTTCTAAAATCATGAGATAGGAATAAAAAAAGTATTGTAATTTAAATTTTAAATTAAGTAGAAAATGATTCGAAGATTTTGCAAGTTAAATATAGATATGAAATAAGTTATAAATGGAATTGTTTGATCATCCTAGATAAAATTGAAGGTTATCAAAGATAAATACATAAAAACATAAGGTATGACGTTACAAAAGCTATAAGATCCAGTGATCATTGTGTTATTTATTGTATCTATTAATAATAATGGACAGTACATAATTTAGAACGATATAAAAAATTAGAAACACGTGGCAAAGGATAATTTTGAAGGCAATATGAGACTTGCTGCGAATAATAATGGAAAGCACCCAAGACTCAGGGCTTGCTTGTTTGCTCACTCATAATCAATAAATTATCAATAAGTTAAATAGCATTACGCTTAATGGATAGTAGTTAAAGGAATATTTCATAAATTAGAATATTTTAACTTAGGTATATCTATCTTTATACTATCATGATAACACCTATAAAACTAAATATAAAAAAATCAATCTTCTAATATTATACCTTTGATTATGTATGTAAAAAAAACAACAAAATATTTAAAATACTGTCATCAAAATATACATATTATATATACATATAGAACAATATATTATTAACTGCAGCACTTCTCTTTTATACACGTAACTTTTTTATATATATTATATATATGGCAACATGTACATTTGAAATACTTTTAATATAATAACATCTTTATAAAAATGTATCAAAATGATTTTTGATGATGCGCTGAACTTTAAGAATCTATATACATAAAGCATTTTAAATATATATGCATAGCTAGCACTATAAATTTTTATAATTTTTGTACATATCTCTTTGACTAATCTTGTTATGATAAGAAATAATTGCGAAAACAAAGTATTAGTCTTAATTTCTTATCGATTATTACCCTTGCCAAATTATTTAACTTTTAATTTAAAATGTTTGTTATTAATGTCTAAATATCATTAAAATACATTAATTATCCTAATCTCAATAAGATAAATCTATAAACATAAATAAATCAACTCATTTTTGTCATATTTTCAGTAATATTAAAGAATGAATAGATAAAGAGTTATAGGAATATGAGAAAAAAAATAAAAAATAGTTATATTGTTGCATTAGGATGGTGGTACATTAAAACAATTAATAAAAACTAAAAATGCCAACTTTAATATATATATCTTAGCTTTATCAAGAAAATAAATATATTTCCTATCTGTATGTGCCTAAACAAGGTCATTTATACATTGGTGTGCGCGTTTAGTATTTTCTTGGTACTTATGTGTCAACACATCAAAACAGCAAAGATTTTTTGTTTTGCGCATCAAAAAGTATTCTCCATGTTACCTAATGTCAAAAGATATGTGAAAAAACAATTATAGTCTTTTTTGTAATAACAATAAGGCAAAATAAAGGATATTTTCTAATTAATTAAAATGAAAAAAATACATACTGTTATGACAGACCATCAAAAAGAAAAAATAAAAACATAAAATTTTATAAAAAATAATAAGTCGAAATGTAAACTGTTTGAAAAAAGGAGTATTTGTACACATTTATAAATGATAAATTACCATACATAATATCAAGTTTATAAGAATTCAGAAAATTTCTATCGTTATTATATTCAAAAAGTTGAATATAAAGGAAAGAGAGAAAAATTACTAACTTCTATTAGATATGTATTTTAAAAAATTAAAAAAAAATTTAATTTACGTTAGGGAAGTAAAATGATAATTTTAAAAAGAAAGTAGTTTTATAATTAATGAGGTATTATTATTATTTTTACTTTTTTTTATCAATACTCTTCTTCATCATTGAAAAATGATAATAGATTTGTATTAACAGATTTTTCCTTTTTTTTCTTGGGTTCATCATCATCCTCTTTTTTGGGTGATTTGGTATCTTTTTTATCATCTACATTAAGCTTCTTCTTCCTTCTAAATACGATTTTACCTTCCTCAATCGATTTTTTATCTTCGGCCTCCTTTTGTTTTTTTAATTCCTCATCAGCTTCCTGTTGTGTTAGGTGTTTAGATTTATCTAATACTACAACTTGTGGCTTAAAAACTTCTCTCTCAACCCCGTCATCCTCCTCACAGTTATCCTTTGAATAGAACTATTAAAAATTATTTTAAATTATATTAAATAGTAAGACGCAAACCTTATCATTTATAGTAACTTCCTGATATCCAACTTTTTTTAACATTTCCTGAATAAATGGGGGATCATCTTGTTTGACGTACTTAAGATTTTGACGCTGCTGATAATTAAGTGATGGTGTTTCACGAGACATTGTTAATAATAAATTAGATTTTGTAGAATAACAAAAGTTATATCTTTAATTGGAACAACGTTCTAATGTATTTAATTCAATTTATGGAAAAATTACAACTTTATTGAGGTTATCTTTTAATGTTAAAAAAAAAGAAAAACATGGTAAATTAAGAAATAATAATAATTATTTTAAGTGAGATTCAAGCCATTCATTAGAAAAATCTTCCAATTCCCTGAGTTCAAAATTCTAAAGAAAAAGGGATAAAAGTAAAAAGTGAAATCAAAACAATACCTTAGTTAATTCACATTCAGAAACTAGGGTGTTTCTTGTACCAGCATAAAGCATTTGAGTTTCAGGATTACAAGAATCTGGAGAATAATAAATCAAACACATTGGAAATGTTTCTCTTCCATCATTTGATTTCATTGGATAACTAATAAGCAAAAAACGTGGTTGTTGAACAGGTAATTCATTTTTAATCTCGTCAATATCACAATTTTCAAGTTCCTCCTCAACTATAATTTTTTGTGATTCACGATTAACTTTCACTGTAAATATACAAAAAAAAACACAAAAATATGTTAGATAACTTGAAATACATCATTTTAATAAACATACAGATTAATGCGTTGATATCTTTACTTTTTGAGAAACGAAATTTCCTAAGCCTCATCTTTAATTCTTCCGGAATAGCACATATCGATAAACTTCCACTCATTTTTTAATCTTTTTTTGTCCGTTTCAACAAATATATAATTTATGAGGTTATGTTTATTTTTTCTTAATATATAAAACTAAAGTACAAATATAATTTGAAAAAATTTTTTATAATTTGTATCAACAAAATTTATTAAAAATATCATATCCAACAATACCTATGTCAATTCAACATATTGAATGATTTATATTTTAATAAACCAAACAAACATTAAATGTTACTTACAACAGAAATTATTGCAAAAGTCTTCTATACATCATTTTATTAATGTAATATTACTACATTCTGGATAAATTTTAAAGTATTCTAAATTAAAAAATAAATATCACTAATAAATAATATCCTTATTCTTAGTATAGCGTAATACATGATGCCATTTATTATATTTTTAATTAACATTTGGGTTTTTTACCTATATATTTCGTAGTCGTATTATAAATAGATTATTCGTGACATAATTTATATATCAAAAATTCTATTACAAACTCAAAGATTTTTATAAGTACAGATTTAACTTATGTAAATAATCTTTGATAAAATTTCTATATTACCAATAAGTTACAACTAGTTAATCAAAAAATCCAAATGACGGCTATTATGACGTATGGTTTTTTTTTTAATTTCTTAATAACTAGAAAAATATTTTTAGCTAAAATATATATGTATAACTTACTATCTATTTATTGTTAAGATTTTGTAAATTCTAGAAAATGAATTTAATAGGGGGAAGTTATAAGTTGGTGTATAGTAGTATCATCCCTAAAAAAATTAAACGATTTATCAAGGAATTTTTTGCTAATGCCAACATTTAAAAAATATTTTACACATAAAAAGCTTAATCATACTTTGTCGTAACTTTTTTTTTATACCATCAATACAAACACCCCCATTTGTGCAGAGAATATTTCACTAAAGAACGTCATAAATATCAATACATTTTAAAATCTTTTTTTTTGATTTTTGTATAGTTTGAGAAAAATATATATACATATTTAAATATGTATTAATACATGTAACATAAAATATCAAGGAGGTGCCTAAAATAAAAGTAGAAAACGTTTCTACAAATAAATTTTATTATATAATTCTATAATAGCCATGCTTTTTTTATTAAAATAAAGCAGCTTACTAGACATCAATATAGTGAGTATTAAAATAATTTTAATTACAAAATAATTATAGAAAAATTTTATATAAAACGTATAAAACATCTTTTATTTATTTAAAATATATGTGAAAAGTTTTTGTATATATAAAAAGTTACACTTCTCATATTTGTCATCTTATTATATAGAGTACTCCTAATGATGGTAACCTTTAAAATCAGGAGGTCACGAAGACACAAAAAACATTAAAATATTCGGTGGCCAAAAGGAGGACAAACGTTTTTCCAAATTTAGAATTTGTTGAGTTCAATCTACTTAAGATACGGTTACAATTTTTTTACAATTACACCTTGTTATCAACTTTTTGATATTTTTTATTTATTTTAAGATTCTATAGATAATTTGGTGGTGTACCAGGTAGTACTTAAATTAATATCCAATAAGATGCTCTTTTATTTGTATTAACAAATTTGATTTCTTCATCATCGGGATCGCGCAATTTATTGTAAAATATAATTGGTTACTGGAAATGCCAATATAATTCTTTCAAAATATGTACTAATATTTATATCTCTTCATTTTCCACATCATAATTAACATATGCTACCATAAAATTAACATTTCCTAAAAATTTATTCCCGCGTGTTTTAACGTAAAATGTCATCGAATACTAAAAAGAGAAGATAAAATTTTCATCCATCCTAGTATATTTAGAAATTTTTTATTTGACACTTGACGCATTTTCTTATTATTTTAAGGCGTAGATATATCCCCCATATATTTTATTAACGTCAAAGTCATGTATTGATATTGTTTGTAGTATAGTCCTACCATAAGAATATAAAGGTATGAAAACAGAAGACAAATGTCTTCGTAACATATTATTATCGTCATATTTTAATAAATGCTTAGTAATAGTTTACTTCTCATGTTATTATGTGAGTGAATGGTGATAAAGTGCTTGTGTCTCTAGAAATAATATACTTTCTATCTTTTTAATCGTTAACATTTTTTATATTTAATCAAAGTAGAAAATTTTGAGACATCCACCCAAAAAATTATATGTTTAATGGATCTTTTTTTTTGTAGAGCTATGGGAAATGAAAGTAATCATACATCATTGGTGGAGACTGAGCCAAATGTTACAGATCAAAATATAAATTCTAAATGGAATATGAATTATCATATAACAGCATGTTCCAAACAAGTAAGTTTATTTTTTCCTTGTTAGTTGTTTTATGTCAAAATTTAGGGTGGTAGGAAATATATGGAAGATAGGTGTCAATTGGATATGCAAAGAAATGAAAATGGTGAATTAGAAGTATATCTTTGCAGGTGTATATGACGGCCATGGTGGTGATGAAGCAAGCAAATATACTAGACAACACCTTCTTCAAAATATAAAAGCAGAGGGAGGCTTTTTAAGTGGTGATGATGATGAATTTTTACAAGCTATAAAAAGTGGTTTTCTTACAACACATGATAATATGGAACAAGAACACGTTAAATGGAAAAAACACCAAAACGGGTATAATTCTACTGCTGGTACCACGGTGACAGCAATGTTTATAAGGAACAAAAAGCTTTACGTTGGGCATGTGGGTGATTCTGCAATATTTATAATTAAACGAGATCCCCAAACAAATATTCCTGTTGTTGAGATGGCAACAAAAGAACATAAACCTAATGATCAAACAGAATTAGAAAGGATAAGAAATTGTGGGGGGAAGGTTGTGAAAAAAAGTAATTGCCATCGTGTAGTTTGGCAACGTTCACAGAATCCTTCCCTTACCCCAACACGCCCATCTAATGACATTCCATTCTTAGCAATAGCCCGTGCTTTAGGAGATTTCTGGAGTTACAATCATACAACTAACCAATACGTGGTAAGCCCGGAACCAGATTGTTTTACCCTCGAAATTGATGACAACTTCATGGGTGTCATACTTTGTAGTGATGGTGTAACAGGAGCTCTCACTGAAAGTGATATAGCAAAAATAATAACAGAAGTTAAGTGTGATTATTATCAAGGTAACACTAAGAACGGTGAACGCGATTACAACAATTACGCAAGAATTATCGTTAGAAATTCATTAAATCCCCCAACATTTATAAGATCTGACAATATTACGGCAATAGCAATAATGTGTGAATATACTGACAAGGAGGATGATGGTTTAGTTAAAGAAGATGAAACATCTTCAACTCCGTATAATTTGGATGAAGAACTAACCATTTATCCTAAAGATTGTGTTATCATAAAACCAAAATCGCAGGAGAGAATACGTACACCTGAAGTGGAGTTATATTATAGTGGTCCAAAAGATCCTTTGTACAGAAATTCAACATGTGTCATTGGACCTGGATTTGAAGTTGAGGAGGAAGTGACTAGTACTGACATTGAAAAGAAAGTCGGTGAGACTAGTGATGGTGGATATATATTTTATGAAAAACCTTGCTATGTTAAAGTATCTAAAGAACAAAAGAAGATTTTAGATATGTCTAAAAGTGTTACAAGAGAAGATGTAATGTCAGCTATCGTGGAGACAATTGACAACAAAGTATTTTGCCTAGCACATGGCCAAAGCTGTAGGTGTTGTACGAAAATTTTAGTGAGAATTGACATTGCTAAGTGTAATATACTGGCATTTCGTAAAAGTATTATAAGGAAGGAGGGTAAAAATGCCTTAAGTGAGATAAGAAATCTTGAGTCTAAGAATACAAACTGTTCTGATTCCACATCCAAGAATTTCTTCTCATATTTCATAAACAAATTTCCTCTATTTAAATTTACCCATAAAAGGCATGAGAAATCAGATATTAAACATTTTAACTCACTAACAACATTACCATCCCAAAGTTTGGAAATTAAAAAACCAGGAACCTTCAGTAGAAGTTTCGATAATTTCGAGAGATTACTTTATGTTGACGAGGAGGATGTTGCAAATGGAGCTATAAACAAGGTGAAAATTGGTAAAACAGTTAGTCCCAATCGGCCTGGAAAAAGAAAGTTTAATTCAACATTTTGTAACAAAGAAAACAGTGACTTTGAATCAAATCCACCTCCCGAGAAAAGGAATCGCATTTGGAACTACGTTAGCAATCTCGTATCTTCGTTAGGTCATAAAAATAGTACATAGTATATAACTAGAAGACCTGTACAGATATATTTTAAGATTTTGGTAACTGTGATTATTGTATTTATTTAATAAAATTGTATTTTACAGATCAACTTGGTATTATAAATTCTAAAGATATCTCAGTTTCTTGAAACTTTCAAAAATTCTAATAAATCAATATTTAGGTATTATAGTATGTTTTTTTAAATATATTATGAGTACTTTTCTGTAACTTAAATAAAATTTTTGAGATTTCAATTGTTATGATTATTTACTATTTTGAAAAGTCTAATGATATTAATATGCTCCCGGAAGAATTTGATACTAGATTGCTGTAAAACATATTCTACACAGTATAAAATTTTAAAATATGCGATTTATGTATACAATTGACTACTCAGATTTCATAAAAGGATGTAATAACTTTATTAAAATTACAAAAACGTAAATAAATTGTCGTAAGAAAAGGAACTAATTCATCAAAAATAACTTTAACATTATTCCTTCTCTTCAAGGTTTTGTTTGATCGATATTATAAATAATCCCTTGGTTATTTTTTCTATTAGAAATACTTTAAAAAAGTTGGAGGCTACTAAAATCACTAATAATTGGAACCTTGAGTACTCTATTAATGTTTCGTAAATTCATCAAAATGAAATCTATAACTATTGAATAATTGCCTGGAAAATAAACTAATTCCTACTATCTAGTCTAGAAAGGAAAAGGATTAGAGCCACTCTCTTCCCCAATTATCATTATAAAAAGAAATTAATGAGAAGTTATGCGTCGATTTGATAAGATGAATAATTAGGGATTCAGTGGATAACATTAGAAGACCATAAATATGTATTAATTCTTACTTTATAATTGTATAAATGTTATATTAAAATAAATATACTATTTATATGTATCTCGTTAATTATTTTACTTCAAAAGTACTTCTAGTTTATAATTTTAATAAACAAACAGTAGGGTTAATAACGGTTTTTTTAAAGACACATTTGGAGATTTTCAATGTTTCAAAAATAAAAAGAGTTAAATTATAAAAATATTACAAATAAATAAATTGATATTCTTACAATTTATTATCTTAAATTATAGAAAAAATGTAGATAATATATTTTATGTTAGTCTATAAATTAGTAAAAAAGAGAATAAATATAATTGGTATATAAATTATCAAACTTATAAACTATATTCTACATCCATAGACAAAATTGAATTTGCCAAAGCAATCTCAACATAGGCAGTGCCAATTTCAGGTGATTTTCTACAGGTCATGGTATTTCTATGTCTGACACCACATTTCGAACAATCAATAGAACTCCAAATATAGAATTGTTCACCATAATTTTCTACCACAAAATTACCATTAAATTTTATCATATCAAAAAATTCTATATAAAAATCTACATCGGAAACAGTAAATCCACCATCCACTGTAAAGGAGAGTTGAATTCGTTTGCGGTTGCATAAATTCTCAAGATTAAAAAGTCCAAGTTCATATAGATGATTCGTAACTTGAATGAAATTGGGTGTATTAATATCAGCAGATACATTTTCATACTCTAACAGAGAGTTACCAGTAAGGAGATCCGTTACAATTTTCTTCCCAACTGAGCGTATCCCATTTTCCTTAAAAAGACCCCATTTTCTGAGAGAATCCTTTCTAAGAACATTACCATCACATTGTATTCTAAGTTCTTCGGTACTTGAAATTGTAATTTCAAGAGGTTCTGATTCTCTGTTAAAAAAAGCGATGTGAAACCGATAGTCATTGACATTATAGAAGCAATATTTACGAAAACGAAGGTTCATCTCATGAAAAAGTTCAATTTCACCAATAATTCCACATGTATCGTAGTCAGAATCTCTTATACTTATTATATCTTCTGTGGCGCGATTTTCAAAGACAAGAATTTTGATTTCCGTAAAATCTTTGTTTTTTAGAAAACATTCGTATTCATGGTCATCATCAAATTCAACCTTAAAATAAATTTTTTCATTAATTTCTCAATGTTAAAAATAAACTTACTGTCTTAAAAGTATCACTTCTCAATCTATTTTCAGTATGTTTTAAAGCATAATAAGCTCCCATTATTTTGTCTTTAGAATAATAAATATGTATATAGTCTACTTTTGGTTTGTCCAATTTTTCTATATTTTCTACAACTATAAAATAGAGATCTTTACAGACAAGTTTTAGATTATTTAAATCTCTCCAATGTAGTTCTTCTAAAATTTGGAGCTTAAAAACATCCGGTAAACTAATGAAATCCATTGTAATTTTCTGAAATAATATAAAAAAAATATTAATGTAGTTTTTCAAATTTTTTTTTATTAAAATAAAAAAATATTACAATAAGAGAAATACTATGACTTTAAAAAAGCATCAAAACGTAATCGATATGGAAAAAAATAAATCCATCAAAAACATCTCAACACCTTTCATTCTCCTTAAGGTGTTAGGTGTTGTCTTACCATCATTATAGTAATTCCTTGAATATTTTTTCCAGTGGAAATTCTTGGAAAAATTTGTGGTTACTAACATCTTTAATAATCATAATCTTGAGTATTCTATTAATGTTTTCTTAGGATCACATTTGGAGATTTTCAATGCTTCATAAATAAAAATAGTTAAGTTATAATGATATTACCAATATATACATTGATATTATTATAAAATATTATCTTTTGTTCATTGTGCAAAGATTTTATCTTAAATTATAGTAATAAAAATACAAATACTAAATTTTATTTTAATCTAGAATCTAGTAAAAAAAGAAATTAAATTGATATATTATTTATTAAACTTATAAAATATATTACATATCCATAGGCAAAATTGAATTTGTTAAAGTAATCTTAATATAGGCATAGCCTGTCTCAAGTGATTCTATACATAAAATAGCATTTTCATGTTTAACACCACATTTCGAACAATTATCAGAACTCTCAATTAAGGATGTATTACCATCACCTTCTATCACAAAATTACTATTTAACTTTATTTTATCAGAAAATTCTCTATAAAACTCTTCATCCAAAGCAGTAAATCCACCTTCAACTCTAAAGGTAAGTTGAATTGGCTTACGATTGCATAAATTCTCAAGATTAAAAAGTCTAAGTTCATAGATATGATTTGTAACTTGAATGAAAGCAGGAGAATCATTTGAAGTATTTCCATACTCCAACAGAGGATTCCCAGTAATGACATCCATTGTAATTTTTTTCATAAACAAATGAGATTCATTTCTTTTAAAAAGACCCCATTTCCTGAGAAACTCCCTTCTAAGAACACTATCATTATATGGTATTATAAGTTTTTCACTGCTTGAAATTGTAAATGTAAGAGATCCCAACATTCTGCTAAATGAATGGATATGAAAACGATAATTATCAACATCACAAAAGTAACGTCTGTTAAAAAAAATGTCGTACACATAAAAAGTACTAATATCATCAACACTTTCATCTATATAATATTCAGAATCCCTTATACATATCGATTCACCATTCATAGTATTTTCCAAAAACAAGAATTTTGATTTCCGTGAAATTTTTGTCTCTTAAAAAACTTTCGTATTCATAGTCATAACCAATCTCAACCTTAAAATTAATTTTTTTAATTTACTTCTCAATGTTAAAAATAAACTTACTACATTTAATTTTTCACTTGTCAATATATTTTCAGTGTGTTTTAAAGCAGCATATCTTACTCTGGATATTCCATCTTCAGTATAATAAAGATGAAGATAGTCCATTTTTGGTCTATCCAGTTTTTCTATATTTTTTACAACTGTGAAGTAGAAATTTTTGCATACAAGCTTAAGGTTGTTTATATCCTTCCAGTGTAATTTTTCAAAAATTTGAAGTTGGTATTCTTCTGGTAAAGTAATCAAATCCATCGTATTTCTCTGAAATAATATAAACAAATATTAATATGCTGTTTTAAATTCATCTTTATTAAAATAAAAAAGATTACAATAAAAGAAATAGTATGACTTAAAAAGACATCAAAACATAATCGTTACAAGAAAAAAAAGCAAATTCATCAAAATCATTTCAACACCATTCATTCTCTTCAAGAAGTTCTCTTACCAACATTATAATAATTCCCTGAATATTTTTTCCAGTAGAGATATTTGGAAAAAGTTGAAGGTTATCAAGATCATTGGTAACTGGAATCTTGACTTCCCTATGAAGGTTTTCCTCAAGCCACACCTGGAGGTCTTCAATTCTTCCACAGGCATCGTAGTTGTCCTCTCCATGGACGTGTAAAATCAGCTTATTTTTATCCTCCTCCATTATTTTATAGAGATCAGGATTTTGGATAAATTTTTGGAGAGTGAGTTCAAATAAAATTTTCAATCCTTTTTCTTGTCTCCATCTTACAACATCAACTCTTGTTTTGTTATTTCTCAGCAAGGCATCTTTTGACATAACTACGTTGAATGGATGTTCTTGATTTTGCTTGACCCGGAAATGAAAAAGGGTCTGTTACAGAGGTGAAGCAACTTATAGTATTGGTATCCTTCATCTACGGAACGAAAGTAGATGTCATGGTATCTTAGTTTATTAACTTTATAGACAGGTGAATAGATACTTGAAGCATCTTCGATACAAAGAACATTGGAAGGTTCAATTTTGATGTTAAGAGTTCTGATACCTTTTGGGATGGATAATTCTCTTAAATTCTCATCACCTTCCTCATCCCAACGATTGTTGTATACGACTTGTCTTTTACGAAATACCTTCTTAGGTGGATGATTTACTTTTAAAAGTGTTCTTCTTATGATATCGAATCTTTCTTTAGTTGTTTTTGTAGAAGTTGGTGATTTAATAACAAGTTTAGTAGTTGTATCATTCGTTTGATGTCCTTTATCAACGGTGGCCATTATTTTCATATAATTTTTAAAGAGAACGACATCATCTTTCATTGTTTCACTGGTTGTATTACTGCTATTGTTGACATCCTTAAAGAACGGCATATTGATAAATTTAACCCTATAATAATAAATTGATTAATAAAAAAGGAGTAGAAGAACATGGAAATTTAAGAAAATTATAAAATGAAAAATTGAAAATTCCAAAGCAATTGCTTTATGTTGATACTTTGAACCGTTATTGATATTATTTCTAACTGTTTTGAAGTTATATAACGTATGTTTGTTCTTCACTCCGCGATATATGAGGATAATAAAAGGTTAAAAGTCTATTCTATGGTATGTAAGAACATAAGAAAAATATACCAAATTTCTATTTACAAAATATAAAAAATAAAATCGACAAATTACTTACTAACCTCAATAAAATATATCACACCCGTTAAAAGATTGAATTCACCAATGTACTCAAATATGAAGTGATTGATTTATGTACTTATTCATAGTGTTTAATAATTCATATACCTAATATCTTATTTTAAACATATCATAACACTTCTGATCTAATAACTTTCATTGCTTTATTCTAGTAAAAAATCCTCCAGAACGAAGAAGGATATCATAACGTGCTAATTTTTGAAAATCCTAAGGATAAAACATTAATTTTCAACTTTTTTTTAAAACATTATAAACATCTTATGCTACATATGGTTGTAATTTATCAGATAAAATAAATAACTTTAAAAAGATAAAATTCAAGACACCAAAGGACATTTTAGTTGCTATATCTCAAAAACAGGAATTCAAATCAAACTAACTCCATGTTTTCAAGAATCAGTATATGAAGTTACGTATTTACGATAGTAAAAAAGTTTTAATATTAAAAATAATTTACTGACTTTCTACTTTTATTATACATATAATAATGGATCTCCTAGATTTATTATTATAATAAACAAAATTTGAGATAATTTATGCTATCATAAACATCAAATCATTTAATTCCTAATATTTATAAATCACAATAAAAGATTATCTCAAAAATCTATTTTTTTAATCTTACACAAAAACTAGAAAATTCCTTTTTGATGTATGTATACTTAAAATGTACTTAATAGTATTCCTCAGAGCACATTTGAAATGTATAAATATTCATCACTTCAAAAAGATATACCGATTTTATAGATAAAGAAGCTTGTCAATCTTTCGTAATCAAATTTTTTAATAATTAATTTCATGAAAAAAATTATGTGGAACAAATAAAATTTGAAGGAATGTTTTAAATTTATAAATTCATCAAGTTGGGGGAATGTTTCTAATATATAACATACGGATACAACTTGAAGAATATTATGAATCATGCTGAAATAATCTTGCATTCACTCTGAAAAAAAAATAACAAAAAATTACATACACCTTTATTTAAAATAGTAAACAAAGTTAGAAAATTATATACATTTTTATTAAAAGTAATGAAAATCCCATGGTTCCTCTATTGTTGGCCAAAAGAATGGTTTTGTCTTCTTGCTCCACGTTCCTTGAAGGTATCTTTTATGAAAGATTGCTTCTTTGTCCATAGTCTCTAAAATCTTAACTTCAGTCTCTAACTGAGAAATCTCTGGAGAATGAATAGTAAGTTTGGTCTCCTTCCTAAATTCAACTACATCATTAATGAATTCTTTTCTCTCCTCCTTATGCTTATTATAGTCGTCATCTATCTTTACTATCTCACTCTTAACGTTCTCCTTTAATGAATCTAACTCTGCTTTCAAAGCGGCCTTCTCTTCCTGAACTTTTTTAAGTTCCTGACATTTTTCAAGTTTAACGTCTACAGCTTTATTGAATTTCTCATAAAGATCTGCAATCTCTGCCCTCAATTTCCGCATCTCATCATTAAATTCTTTCTTATTTTGTCTACTGGTTTCCTTTAGTTCCTCATATCTACTTGAAAAGGCTGGGATCTTCTTCTTCAACACCACAATATCTTTTTGAGTAGATTCAATCTTCTGTTGGGTGGCCAAGATACTAGCTGATGTCTTGCTTATCTCCTCCGTCTTGACTTCAGCAAGAGCAACCTCCTTATCCAAGTAATTGATTTTCTCAGAAAGCTTAAGAATATCATCTTTCTTCTCTTTATCTTGTTCAATTTTCGATTGTAGGATCCTCATATCGTTTTTGACAGCTTTTTCAGCATCAGTTAGGCGTTGCCTCTCGTTCAATAAATCATCTGCATCAGTAACAAGTTTGGCAATCTCACATCGGTATCGATGTTCATATCCTTTTCTGGATTCCTCAAGTTTTTCACATCTTTCTCTTAGTGAGGCAATTTTTTGTTTCTCACCATGTAGTACTTCACGTTTTGAGGAAGTCTTTGAATTGAGGGAAACACATAAATCGTGCAATTCCCTCCTGGTGTCCTTTAATTCACTAAGTTCATGTGTGGCATTCATGATGACAGTTGTAGGGTCATCTGTTAAATCCTCTTCCAATGCTGAAAGCTCAGCATTCAACTGATTAATCTCATTTGCCTTATCAGTATATTCCTTGGACATCTTAAGATGTTCATCATAAATGGCATCTGAGACACACTCAAAGGTTTCCAACATTTTAAAGATATTTGCTATTAATTGAATGTCCGGAGTAAAAAATTTATGAAGTTTCACTTTGTTTGAATTATTCGAGTACCTACCTAGGAGGGTACACAAAGTATTAAGTCTATGAAGTTTAACTGCAGCATTAGTTGTCTCTTCTGAGAATCCCTCAGCAACCTTATCAAAGTAATCCTTTTTCGACAACCCATAAACAACTGTTTCATATATATTGTACAATTTATCCATGAAGTTAACCTGAAACCAAGTTTAAAATTGTCATTTTATAAATATTACTCACCCTTCCACCTTGGGATTTCAATTCATCGGTAGTCAAGTTTAAACTTGGGTTTTTAGCATTAAAATGAGAAATATAGGAATTTACAAGTGCAATTTGGTTAGACATTGCGAAAATGTTAGCTGGCGATTAAATATTTACGAACTAAACTGTAAAAAACAATAAATTAATGGAAAAAAAAAACTAACTAAAATTTACAAGAAAAAAATATAGTGATTAATATAAGAAGATCATACTCGATACCAAATGGTTGCTAGATCTAAAACTATCTAATTATGGATTGATACAAATTTCTTTTTGGTGGTAAACGAACTTGCACAGTATAAATGAAGTCATCGTTTTTATCACAAGAAAAGGTATATATACATTTACTCCAAAAACAAAATAAATCCTCTAGCATATGAAAATATACACGGTTTAACTTTGATTAAAATATATCAAAATCGGATATGATATACCACGTTCCCAAGAATTTTATGTAGCTAAATTTCTGGACAAAGTAATACTTGAATTAAAGGCATTTTGTTTCCTGTACATGTAACAACAAAATCTCCCGCCTGTTTCGAGAAATTGGTATAACGTTACCCAATATTGCATAGATGCAATAAATCTACCAGAAGTAGACTATGTTTGTAAATATGTAAGTGTGAGGTTTTTTGCTCGTATAAAACGTGTTTTATATGAAATTGAAAAAGAATTTATCTACCCAAAATGTGTGTTTACTCTTTATTGATATGTGTACAACAGTTTCAGAAATGTTAACTACTGTAAGACTTCAATTCATATCAAATTCCAGAGGTAAAGTATATTGATAAAAATGCAAAAAGTTGATATCAAATAATAACAACTTAGTTCCGGGTATTAGGTTATGCATATATTTTCTGAGTTATCAAAATGAATATGTATTATTAGTTTTTGTTCGCCTAATTCAAAAAAATTCCCTAGATAACAAATAACACATCACAGATCCATTTTCTTATATCTCGATAATGGTGTTTGTTTAAATTTTTTTTAAATGACAGAATCTAGATACTTTCGAACAATGATTAAAGAATAGAAGTACAAATTTATTATGAAACATTATTTGCCTTACATTTACGTAAGCAGCATATAGAGATTACAAGTTAGTATGATAAACAAATTATTAGAATTATTGAAGGGAGATTATTTTATTTAAATACCATTTATCTACAATATGATCTTTGTTCTTATGAATAACAACTTAGAGACAGACATTATTTCTTTTTTTACTCTTCATCAATTGAAAGACCTTGATTTTATAATGAAAAAAATGGTACGGAGAGTAATAAAAACTAAAAATATTAAATTTCAAATAACACCAAAACAATTGGTTCATTCAAATCACTTCATCCAGAATGTAAATGCTCCTTCTCACAATTAGTATGTATGTGTTTACCAATTATTTAGTATTATTTACAAAACTCAAGAAAACAAAACAATATTTTCTCATTCTCAAAACGCGATAAGATATGACGTAACATCACTTCCAAGAATATGACCCTTCCAGTAATTCACATATAAGTCTAGAAACTCCATATTTTCCATTATAGGCCCGTTAGCTAAACATATTCTCAACACGACCAATTTTTTTCAAATATGTTGTATTGGCAAAATGCATCTTCCCTTACTAAAAGTGTCAGACATCATTCCCTATATTTCATTGGTAGTATATCGATGTTTGTTGCGTATTTATATATTACAAAGAAAAATGTTTATCTTTAGAATCACCACCATAATATTTCACTAATCATTAAAATTTTTGAAATGTTTATTTATTTCTTCTAAGATTTTTTTAATGTTTAAATGGTTTTAATTGTATACATTTATACATATTCCTGTTTATTGTAAGAAGTATCATTAAGTTGTCATGTTATAATATATTTCTTATCGTTATTATTCACATGATTATAAGTTTTTATTAACTAAAATTTAAATTTACCCTCCAGTTGTTGGTTTTTTTTATAAAAGTATTTTAGAAGATCTTAATATTTGTTAATAAAAGTAAAGTTTGTTAATAATAATAATATAAGATGGCGAATTGCCAATTGAATATAGACATATTTAGAAGGAAAAGTGAAAGTTGTGGACAAAAAATTATTGGTTCAAATGACACGTATGTTTACTTTTGACATAAAACTTTGTTTACTACTATTTATTTTCTAGTGTTATAGCAGCTGAATTACCTTGGGGAGGTGTTAAAATAATTCCTTCAATGGTTATTGAATACACAGAAAATCCTGGGAAATTTGTTGGTCAAACATTGATGTTAGAGATATTTTCAAGCTTTGAAAAAAAAATTCAAAGAATATTGGATGATGATCATTTAGAGAAGTTACTTAGTAAATCATTTAAACGATCTGATGATCCACATTTTGATAATTTATTAAAATCATTAGGGTCTGTTGCTGAGAAGGCTCTACCATCAATTTTAAGATGTTTAATATCATGGTATGATGCTAAAGTTATGGAATTTGATGAAGAAACAATTGACTGGAAGAATAAGAGTGGTAAAAAATTCCTCGCAACAACTTATTTCTTCTTTATTGTTCTTATTGAAGTTTTACCACAATTACATTTTTATCCTCATGAGTGTAATGGGATTGTTGAGGCAATTTGTTGTATTGCCTTTAAACGTGCTGAATACCACGATATAACAATATTTGGGCAGAATGGTAATAATCATCATATAGTCTCGGAGACTGCAGCAGAAGTTATTGGTGTCCTATCGCATAGTCATTTTGATATGATTAAAGAAAAATTTCTTGTCAAACTTATTGAATTAAAGAAAGAAAGTCCAATCACACGATTGACAGTGGAGAAGATAACAGCTTTAATCTTGTCAATGAAATATTTTAGGATAAAAATAAATCAAGTAAATGACTTAGAAGCAGGTTTCGCGTTCTTGAATGAAATAGCCAATGACTACTTGGAGACTGATATAAAACAAAAAGAGTTGAAACATGCCTATGCTGGTCTTCTCGTTGAAATAATTGTTCCTGTCGCGGCAGCAATCACCAAAGAAGTCAACGTCCCCTTCGTCATATCATTCGTCGATAAACTTTACGGACCAACATACGATTTAGTAAACAAAAAACAACACAAATATGCTGTTTTCCCACTCTTAACATGTTTATTATGTATCTCACAACAAAAATTTTTCCTCGCCAACTGGACACAATTTTTAAACATCACTTTAGTTAACTTAAAAAATAAAGAAGTCAGAGCAACAAGAATAGCACTTGAATCATTGTATAGACTATTATATGTATATATTATTAAAATTAACGGTGAAGGTAACGCTATTACAAGAACACGTTTAGAACAAATTTGTAATTCAATATTTCCTAAAGGAAATAGACATGTAATTCCTAAGGACGCTCCATTGAATATTTTTGTTAAAATTATTCATTTTATATCACAACAAAAACTTGATTTTGCTTTTAAAGATATTATTATGGAGTTAATGGGATGTAATAAGCATTCAAGGAACCAGGTGTTGTATCCTGAGAGAATGAATATTGCTTTGAGGTCATTTATGGTGGTGGCTGATGCTGTTGAGACGAAAGAGGGACCACCTTCATTACCGAAATCTTTACCTCCTATTGCTTCTGGAACTATTGCAAAGAATAAGAAAACTTATATCACTCATCCGTTAACAGAGGATTTGGCAAAATCTATAGGATTAGAAGCCTATTTATCATCCTGTAGGAAGGCATTCGATAACATCCTCCGTCTTCTAGACAAAGAAGTTGGTAGACCATTCATGTTACACATAGCTCAAATAGGTAGAAAAGAACCCGAAGAAATGCTTGGTGGTGAATGCCGTCCTAAACTCGATCTATTCAGGACAGCTATGGCAGCGATACCTCGTTTGTTGCCAGAAACCATGCAACATACAGATCTCATAGATATCCTTAGTCGAATGACAATACACATGGATTCCGATTTAAGAGAATCAGCTGGTCAGACTCTCCAAACACTAATGACGGAATGCCCTGATTGGCGTGAAGATATCATACATGTATACTTAAAATTCTGTATAGAATATGTTCATGATTCAACTCATAAACTTATTGAAATGGTTACTCGGAACATCTTTCAATTTCTCTATACATGGAAAAGTCTATTAAGCAATACTGATACTAATACATTGGATGGTAAAAAAAGAAATGGTGTAGTGGTGACTCTCAAACCACCAAAAAGACCTGATCTCAATATATCATCAGGGCAAAAAAAGCCCAAAAATACAGGGGCATTAAACGACTCTATTGCTGTAGCTTTACATTCCGTTGAAGGGTATGCATTGACATTATTATGTCAATTTAAAATTCTTAATCGAAAAATGGCATATACATTACTTAAAGAAGTCAAAGGAATCCTAAGTTTATTACCTCCTGGTTCACATGATAAATCTGTACTAGAAGTTTTAGATGAAGTTACCCCTTATGTTTATAGTAAATACATTGAACATACAACAATAAATGAGAAACAAACATGGTTTCCTGATTTTTTTACAGCTCTGGATAAATTAGCTACCCTGGAACCTGATAATTGTTTAATTAACTCAGATAAAGGAAATGAATATTTTAAATGGGATCCATGGGCAACAGCCTTATCAGGATATTGTGAATACCGTTTCATTCCATCACAATGCCCCACTGCCACAGCACACGCCTGGCCAACATTATACCAAAGGTTAACCACAATAACACCATTCATTGATCCCGCTAACCCACAAAATGAACATCGAGCTTCTTTATTAAGATCCTCAAAATCAAAAGCAACCATACCATCAATAGCTGGAGAACAACTTAATCAACACCATTATTTATCATTATGGCAAAAGTATTTAGTTATGTGTTGTGCTTTAACTCAACCTCCTGATTGTACAGCAACACCATTGTCTAGATCCTTCTCTCCATCAGTCTCTAATGAGGCTGATTTTGTTAAATTCCTCCAAACATCTATTAGATTATCGAAAATATCAAATGTAACTTGTGTTAATTTATTCCAAAAGATTATTAATATCCTGAGGTGGGATAATATGACAGATATGAGGGATAGCGTTGTTCTTGGATTGGGATCAACAAATCCAATATGTTTCGAGATTCTTCTTGAAGAGTTACATAAAGTTGGGATATTCAGAGAAGTTTTGGAGAGGAAACTTGAAAGTAACGTTAGGAGGAGGAAAAGACGTGATCTTTTAAGGATTCAAATCTTAAGAGTCATTGAAATTTCCATATTTAGAGGGGTATTGTCATATTCAAATCTATTTGATTCACAGAATGGTCAATTATCAAATGTCATAATAGATTTCCTTGATTCGGTTCACCATAATTTATTAATAGATCCAGATCGGGATGCAGGAATCTTGAATAGTCTTAGTATTCACTTTGCCAAAACAATAACACTACTTATTAGTGAGGTCCCCTCTGATAATAGAAAAAATTTAATCCCAAACGACAAAAGAAGGAGTATGTATTATTTCTTCTACAATTGGTGTAGTAGTATCATTGATCCATCTGATAGGAGGAAAGTTAATGATGTTGGTATACATGTAGCGTATAAATCATTGTATGCTCTTTGTGCTATATTATGTTGTGGACAGGTATTGGAGGCACCAAGGGTATTAGCTGAAAGCAGTCATTTATTTTCTTTACTTGAATCGTTAATGTCATCCCAAAATACGACTGTTCAGTCAATTTGTGAGGAGACATTATCGTTAATGATTCATTTGAATGATCAATCTTCAGTTCTCCTTGATTGGTGTATAAGGATGTGTTTTACGAAGAATGACCAAACTTCTGGAAGGTGTTTTAGAGCTTTAGTTAATGTATTTTCGAAAAGAGAATATCCTTGTGATTTTATTCTACTACTAGTTTTATGTCAAACATTTTCTAATGACTCTGATTCAAGTGTCCGTGACTCAGCAGTATATTTACTACAAATACTGAAACAACAATTTTTGGATGAGTCATTTTTATCTACATCTTTAAATAACTCAAAATTAAGTGAATGTAGTGAGGATGATCATCAAAAAATTAGTTACCCTCCTAAAGATTGTGGTGTTAAGCAAATGACAATCTCGAGACAACTATCTTCATCATATGCTCAATTGACTATGCCAATAATCTCTGAAGTCTTCCATAGATTTGAAAGAGCAACATACTCAAAAAGAGCTTCAATGCTTAATTTCCTCCTACCATGGATTGAAAATATTGAGTTAGTTGATTCTAATTGTGAAATAACACCATATACACCTAGTACAGGTACATCAAACCAAAAACGTGGATGGGGTTCCATTGAAGCAACACAATTATTAATGAATAATTTAATATATATAACGGGAATATTTTCAAATGACCATCCAAATGATATTGGTAGCATCTGGAGGGTTCTTGCTAAATCCTACCCAAATAACTTAAACATTATCATTCATTACCTATTTATGATGATTGTCATCTCCTCCGAGACTATGATACCTATAGCAAAGTATATTGTTAACTGTTTAATAAGTGAAATGGAAAAAGAAACTACTTACTTGTTGATATCACAGTTAAAGATTATTAATGATCATTTTGGGATTGATTTAGTTAGAAGTGATATCTCTCCCTATTATCGTTGGAATAACTGTAAAGATGAAAATGTAGAAAAGAATAAGGATGAGGAAAAAAATGAATCATCGGAGGTGTTAGGAAACTTAGATGATAGTAATGTAGGTGATACCAAGACTCAGGATAACACAATAGATAGCAAAGATAAATCAAAATCACCAAATACCACTCCTAAACAAATACCTATGCCGGCTTATGGAGGACATTATTGTCGTTTAGATACTTTATTTCCACCAATTACCCATCCTATAACTCCATACTCAAGGAGCAACTTAGCATTAATTCTTATATCAGATGTAATAACTTATTGTAAAAATGAAAATACTTCAACTTCAAATAGTTGGGATGAATGGATAGCAACAATATTACATACCTGTTTCATGGGCCTTGATTCTCCAAGGACATACGTCTGTAGGTATTCCAAGAAGACAATAATGAATATTTGCCTTATGTATTGCAAATTTAATGAGGATATATCAAAATGTTCAACGATATTGGCACAAAATATGTTTGCTAGTAACAGAGATGATATATTAGATTACTTCATTTCTTCATACAACGTTACGAATAATCATCATTCAAATGCTAATGATAGTGCTGATAGTCAATTTATTGAGAAAAGTCTTGATAGTAGTGGAATTGACCAGAAATCTGTACCGTCATCTTATGTTAATGTAAGGAAGTTTAAAGAATACAAGGAGATGCTTTTTAATAATAACGCTATTTTCAATTCTAACTCAAATCTCCTTCAAGGAATTATTCATATTTTGTCATATAAAATTGATAAAGCTCTGTGGATGTATGATGATAAGATTCTAACGAGTTGGACATCAGAGTGTAATCTTCAGATTGGGTGTTTCGCCAGACACTTAGTTGAATATTTGTTACCATCAATACCTACTTTAGCCGTTAGGTGGACAGAATATGCTATGCATTTAGGTTTAAATACTTCAGTAAGATTTATTTATTCACGGTCATTACAACTTGCTGCAGCATTATGTCAAAGTCCCTCAAAATGGATTCCATCAGTTCTCTCTAAGTTAGTTGAAGTTAGTGGTGAGCAATACGAGGAGTATCAATGTTATGGAAGTCATCTATTAAATTATATTCTCTCCACAACAACATACCTTAACTTGACATTTGCTCCATTTTTTGAGACAGATAAATTGACTTCTCTTAATTCACCAACCTCTATTGGGCACACGAGATCAATAAGTTTTACACCAGTCTTAATGAAAACCGTCTATAGAATATCAACATCGAGTTTGACACCTAAAAAGGTTACATCAATTCAAAATAATAGGCATTCAATGTTTATGGAGAGTGAGATGAAGTTTAATGATTTACCGGAGAAGGATAGTATTAAGGCATCAAGTAGAGCTAGTATTTCATCACATAGTGAAGGTAATATCCAAAGAAGTAAAAGTGCTACAAATTTGAGTTTAATTGGAAACACTCCTGATGAGACAGAGTTAGAGGCGTTATGTCAAATACTGCTTATAGCTATCTCCTTACTTGAATCATCAATAGAAAATGAAATACTCTTAGGGATTCAATTAATAGATAAAGTTTTCGACTTCTCCGGTTCGGAGGTTAATGACGTTATAGAACAATGCTCCAAAACAATCAAACAACTAGAATGGAATGGTTTCAATGGAATTGTTTACATTTTAACAAAAGGATGTATTTATTACAACATTTATGAGACAACATTTAATGTTCTCATTAAATGTATTGATTATTTAGATAGTTATTTAATTAACAGTAGTGATAAGGAGAATGCTATCTCTTTAATCATGGCGGCAGTCATACCTTTATGTTTGCATTTTTTTGAAAAACCAACTAGTGTTTGTATTAATGCTACTGTGAAATTATCTAATTTTTGTGAAAGTCTTATTCCTCAATGTACGAATGATGATCCTGAGTATAATATAGAAGATCATCCATTACATAATTTAGCAATGGTAAGTTTGTGTGATTAGTTTAAGAAATTTAGGTAAAGTTACAATAATTTATGTACTAAGGTTGTTTTTTCTGTAAAACAACTTATTCTAAAATTTGAACATTCACGAGACAAGTTCTCATCTACACCAGGACAATAGAAATTATCACACATATCAATTGTGGTAGTTTATCTCACCTGGTAATATTAACATGGACTTTAAATACAAAGACAAGGTTGCTTATTATCACCTTACTCTTAGGAAAAACTTCCTACATTTTTTTTTCATTAAGATAACTTATTATTTTTTTAGATGCTTCGCCAATATGCAGATTGTTCCTTTACCCGAGATCGTCAACAATGGGCGAAATGTGTTACCAGTTATATGTTAGAGGCTTTCAAACCAAACATAACACAATTAGTGACATTCATATCTGAGATGTTAGATAAAGCATCCCATCCATTACCACAACATCTTCTTCATATTATTTACCTTCTAATAACACAAGGAGACATGAAAGACGCCTCACCAGTTGCCTTAAATGGCCAAGTAAGTTAAAATTAAAACAATAACAAATAAATAATTAATACTTATTTTAGGTTGTAAGAATTGTTTACAAATATATTCAGGTAATTAAATTGTTTTCTTTTATTCTTAAAGCATCTATCATCTGCCACTTTTAAATTGCCCTTAACTTTATAATAATATGTTATTTGATATTTTTAATTATTTTTTTCCTTTAAATTATTTATTTATTTTTATAACATCCCTCTCTTTCTTTTTAATTAAATTAATTTAATTTTTAGGGAAATTATTCAAAGGATGCCTCAAAAGTTTTGAAATGTATTGTGGATCAATGGAATATGATAAGTATCGGGCAGTTAAAAGATGATGAGGTCAGTTACTATTTAAAAACCTTAAACAATAACATTTATCTAATTTGTTACATGTAATTACTCAAATTGTCACTTAATCTAAACTTTGCAATCTCCTTTGTTATATATTTGAGTTATTTTCAAAATATTTTGACACGATTAGTATCAAAATTAACACTCTAACATCAACATTATGGTATTTTAAATTTTTATTATACAGAGGCATTGTCTTATTTAGAACAATAGAAACAATTAAAAATAAAGGTGCCTGATTTTTTGGTTGATTATAATCTTTGTCACCTGCCAACATTTATCTTTTAACTTTCCTTTTGGTTAGATATAAAAAGATTAGGTTTCAAATTACATTAAATAAATATACCGTTTAATATGTTTCCAATTAACATTTCCTTAGTTATGGTAAATTATATAATATATGCAATTCTTTAGTTAAAGTACCGGCAACTTAAGATTATCTCCTTTAAATGTGGAGGAAGATTTTTTTTTGTGTATATAAAAACAACTGGATGAGATTAGTAAAATTATAAGATGATAACTGGTTTCTAATCTCTCAATTAATTACTTATATAGCGGATTCTCAAATTTTCATGTTACATAACAGCAGTTGTTTTACCTTTTTTTTTTTACTTTAACTTTGATGGTCCCTTATTTTTGTATGTACCAATAATTAAGAAAGAGTGTTGACTACTTTTAAATTACCGATACGAATTTGTAAACATTTTATCAGAAAGGTTAATGTCTTAATTGATATTATTACCATCTACCACCCATAAAACGTATAAATATAATTCGAGAAAAAAGTGACATATTTTCCAGGAAAAGTATAAAATTGATAAGATTTTAATTAGTTGATTAAAGTAAAAACGTTTAATTTATTTTCAGTTTATCAACAACTCGCATAGATTACGATTTGATTTGGAGTTTACCAAATCATCAGATGATGATAATAATGAAGAGTCAGGTGTAAATGAGAAAGAACAAATAACAAAAAAAAGTACTAATTTATACAGTACCATAAGTTATGTTGATGCTTTAAAACCATTATCTACCACAAACATTAATAAAGTACGGGAAAAGTTGATATCACTCCTGACAGCATCAGGACTACAAGCTCGACTACCAAAAAGTAATTCTGTTGTCATTTCACAATCTTCAAATGACTTATTTAATCAAACACCCGATAATCAACAACAGAATAATAAAAATAGTAACACTTTACAGAGTAATTCTAATGGTGGGACAGGAACAAATGTTAATCCTTCAAATCAAAGTCTTCAACCAACTAATTCTGTTTATAGTTCAAGTGACAGAATATCACATCAGGATGAGTTAGATGCTTTATCGGGAAGTTCACTTGTTGCAACTGGTAATTGTGTTCATCAACCATCCTCCATTAATAGTGATACGTATCCTAGAGTTTTCAAGGAATTCGACTTTTTGGAAGCTGAACATGATAGTATCTCAGAGTCTACTGATAGTTGCTTTAATTGGTTATCAACAATGAGACCAAGGAGTATAAGTAATTTTGATGTCAATGATGAGGAAGGGTTAGCTGATATTGATGATAATGATGATTTTACGTTAACAAATAATGGTGATGCTGATGATGAGGATGAATTTTGTAGTGCCTCACCACCATCATTGAAAATTATTAAAAGAAAGAGATTGGATACAAAAAGTTCTGGTAGAATATCACAGTCATCGAAAGATAGTGATAGTATTCACGATAAAACATTGAATAATGTTGACTCTTTAAAGGATAGCCTTTTCCATAATAGGAGAATTTCAATTGGAAGTGAGGGTAATGTTATTGATTCAGATAAAACTCCTATTCAGTCAACACACAATTCTGAGGACTCCTCTGGTGAGATTTCAAATGTCGAAGAGTTGGAGGATGATGAAATAATTTATACCAATCAAAATATTAAGGAAGAATTAGATGAATTGACAAATGCCAGTTCTTCAAAATCACAAAAAAGTAACAGACCACCATCGAGTATCTGTGACAATATTTCAACAACAGCTACCACTCAAATCAATGGCGATGACTCATTATATTTACGTCTAGATGGATCCTCAAACATCAGAGGTCCACGATCTGAGACATCAACATCAAATTACAATTACTCACTCATAACATCAATTAAACCACCATTGTACTTAGAATGTAATCATCATATATCAGGACAAGTTGAACAGATATGGTTAAATTGTGTTATTGATGTATCTTCAGATCAGGATGGAGAATTGACATCACATGCTGTAATGTTGTTTTCACAATTATTTAGAGAATGTTGTGTTAAATTGAGTGGTCTTATAAGGGATGCTTCACATTTCCTTACAATGGCTTCATCAAGTAGATTTACATCTTCACATAATATCTCATCACATTTTTCTCATGCTTTGGATGTCCTTCTTAAGATCGCTGATTGTCCTATATTGTTTATAACCCCACAATATCTTCGTGGATCTGATATATTTCAAAAACAAAAATTTTCTCTCTATGAACTTAAAGAACATTATGAAACTTTCGTTGAAAGGCAAGAACAATGCATACGTGTAAGTTAATATTCTTTTTATATCAATCCTTAACTTTTTCTTTTCCCTTTAGGCATTAAATGCAGTAAAATCATCATTAAAGTTACTACTAATTAATGGACCTTCATTTGAAGGTTCATTATCTCAAATCTCCCAAGATACAGCTTTAATATGTAGTCAAGTAAGTTTTCACACAATCGTAACATTTTTGATAGCCTTTTCATCTTCACTTTTGTCATTGTCACTCATCCCTTTCATCATACCCGAGAGGGAAACACACAAAACCGACATATTTTCAACCATAAAAAAGACGACATAATCATCACGTTTTTATGGTACATTTTGATTTTTAACATGAAATCGTAAAAATATTTTATTATCCACTACTGGTTATGGTAGTTAGTTATTATATATTTTTGAGTGTATCACATTTTATTCTCTTAAGATGAAAAGAAGATGATAAATATTTAATGATTATAACTATTTTTATTACTCTTTCAGGAACTTGAACTTTGTAGATCATTACATAAATTGTTTTTTCAATTGTTGTTGTTGAGTGAAAAATTACATGAAATGATTAGTTTGGTATCGAGTTCAGAGAATTCACAGGTAAGTTATTTGGAAAATATTGTAAAAAATGAATTTTATACATATTATTAATGGTTATTTAAAAAGTTAATCATATTCTTTTTATTTTCAATATTATATGTTAGCCCCTTTTTTATAACTATTTGATTATAAAGAAGAGATTCATAAGAATAATAAAGTAACAACCGGATGGTTGATTTATATTTTACAGGAATTTTATATAGAGTTATTGTCGGCTTTGTCTCTATAAATGAAAGTAAAATAACCATGTGCCATTTGAGGATCCTCATAAAAACGAGTTGTGTTAATTAAAAAGAATCATATAATATGTATACAATACTATTCCTTGTATTTTAAATATTCATCAAAAAAAAATTTGGCAACATTAAAATTTAAACAACTTATTTTATTAAATTTAAATAAATTTTTAGCAATATGATTTGTCCCCGGCTGTATTATCTTTACACAGAGATCTCCTAAAAACGGTAGCTGATTTTTCACCAACAGATTTGAGGTTATCAAAACATTCCCTGACAAATAACATACAATCACCCTCCGTCAACAATATTATTACAGAGAGGCTCTCTGACAGTTTGGTATTACAATTGACAAATAAAAATTACAAAAATGCTTTGATGATGCTAAGACAATTAAGGTAGGTTAAAAAAAGAGTTGATAAAAAAATGTTGACATTAATTTTGTTACTAAACAAATAATTATATTATATATTTATGTGTTTACATTATTTTTTTGACATTAATATATATATTTATTATTATTGACAATATGATAAATTTGTCATCTTTTATTGAATATTTTATATGTATTATGTTTGATAAGAGGATGCTTCTGAATATGAAGTAATGTTATAAAATACTTTAAATTTTTTTACTTTTCTCTCCTATCTTATCAGGTTAGGTTTTTAACATTCAGGTGTACCTTCTCACACATTTAATAGGTTTTTTATCAATGTCTTATGAAAGATGTAAAAATATAAAATGCTTTAATTACATTCTATAGTTTATCTATTAAATATAAATATATTATCACATTTCAAATATTAATATATTTATAAAGGTAAATAAGTAGTATTTTTATTAACATATAAAAATATAATCAGCTTAAAATTTATTGTTTCAAATATTGTCAGTCCCTGATCATAAATTGTATACTAGGTACTGTAATAAGTTTTTCTTTATTTCAAATATTATAATAATAAATATATATATATATATATAATATATGATGTATAATTGTAAAAAGATGTATCATGAGTTGTATGTTTTTATTGACACTAGTTGAAAAGTCTGTTAACAATTCAAAACATAATTGACCTGTGTCCTCCAGAGACACTACTTACTACTATTATCTTTCTTTTCTCGGCATTTTTACATGATGCGCAAAGGATAATAGAATGCATGTGTCTCCGATAATCTTATTTTATAGCTTTAATTGTTGTACCGTTGCCTTCAATTAAGACTTGTAAAACATCACCATATTTATATACTATAAAATTATAGTAGAAGGAGAAGAAAAAGAAAATTATCTCAATATATATTACCATGTTTGAGGATATAATAATATTAACAATTACCATCAATCTTGTATGCCTCTATAACAGTTATCCTCAATGTAAAAATTCCTCCTCAATGAAAAAGTGTACCAAGATATTAAAAGATATATTTTTTCCTTATGCTTCCAATAAAGATTATGAAAAGTCATTAACTAGTAAATTATATTCAATCACAACTGAAAGGTTATACCATATAAAGAAGTGTTGACAATAAAATATAAAAGAAAAAATCTTTCTACATATGGTATCCCAAGATAATTATCCAATCTACCTGTCTCTTTAATCTTTCAATTCTCCTTAATGCGCTAAATATGATAAATGACTTTTTTTTTTATTCAAACATACATTATAACTATATAATTGTTGGCAGCTTTTCATATATATCTCAACAAAATATTGTAATAATTAACTATTCTTATGTCATTTACTCTCTCATTTTTATTTACCAATTATGATTTATGGGAGAGTAAAACCATTTTTATATTTCCCTCACTTATATATTAAGTTGCGTGCCAAATTTTGAATTTTTTCCTTCATCTCAATAAAAATTCCGTTTGTCGGAAACATTTCATTACTTTTTAAGGAACAATATAACAATATATTATGTATATTATAAAGATAAAAGAGTTAAAATTTTATTACATAGCACCATACATATAGAGAGAGGAATGACATAAAATGTACAGTTGTAAAAGTAAAAAACAAAATGTATTTATTTTCACACTTGTTATTGGAGATAATGGTAATTGCCGAAAGGAGAAGGAGAGAGAGATAATAAATGTATATAGTTAAGAAGTGTATATGTGTTATGAGTTTAGTAACGTAATCGGAAGTTAGAGACTTTTAAATTTGATAACACCTAATTAAAGATGAAAAGGTTAGATAGAAGACAAAAGAAAAATTCCTCAATCAAACAGATGGTTATAATAAAAATAATAATTAACATTTTATTTACAAAAATAATAAAATACTTTTGTTTACTTTTTTATTTTTAGAGAACAGAATGGTTCAGAATTTGGCTGTTGTGATCACATGGATGTTGAAGTGTTATTAATTCATTTCTGTAGAAGTCAAATGTTACGAACATGGGCTATTGTTGGATCATTAGAATCATTAATTATAAACTGTAATCAGTTAAAAGACACAAACATGCAGTTATCTGGACTTGTTCAACAATTAACTAATGAATTACACTCATTACGGTCATCAAGAGTCTCCAGTATTGGTGGTGCTCTATCATCAGTCTCCTCAAATATTCGTTGTTCATCATCATCAAAGAAAACAACATCCAAATGATATAATGATAATTATCATTGACTTTTTGATTAATTATTTCATATTTTGTATATACATATATATTTAATTTTATTTATATCTATCAATTAAACACTAAAAATTTTATATGTTGTAATTAATGATCATTAATTTTCATTATATTTATTTGTTCTCTCCAACCTAACTTATCATAATATTTATCATTATACTTTAAAAACTTGGTTATTCTTTGATATGTTATTATAATATGGTAGTTATAATTTGTTCCCTATAATTTAGTTGTCACGTTTATCATGAATTCTATAAATGACTCCGTCAAACTTTACTCCATAGGTTTTTGAAGCGTCGCCATTTAAAATTGATTGATGATCTGGGTGATCATTAAAACGGATACGGTGTGATAAAATTACAACCATAATGTGGGATGTATCAATGGTAGGTAAAATTTTTATTTTTTTCTCCATCATTTCTCATGCAATTATATAAAATCATTTGATACATAATCTTATGGTGGTAACAATTTTGGGTTGTTAAGCGATTATAACGTCATACAAAACGGGTCCCTTTTTTGTAAAATAATCCTTCAATAACAAAAATAATATCTCTATAACAAAATTTTAATGAATATGGTAAAAAAATATCAGATATAAGTTGGATAGAGGCATATAATGTAATAAAAAAGATTTAATATAAAAGGAAATAATCATAATAAATAAAAATCCTACCATAATTGTCTTCTTAATGCACTTTTTTTTGCCTCTACATTTATTCAACCATTCACTATAATATTTCTTCTCATTTTATAATTTTATTATTCTCCCTTTCATCTACCATCATGAGATATTCTAAAAAAAATGGAAAAAGATGATATATCTTTTAAAAAAAGATATATAAAATAATATAAATAATATAAAATTCTTTTCATCATACTTTAATTACACATCATATCAAGTTAAAAAGTCTTCACCAACCATCATATAAATATAAAATCGGATGGCATATGTTGTTGTGTCTTAGTAATAATTTCACTAAACATAATAAAATTAAATATGAATAATGAGAGATAATCAGTCATAATTGTAAAAGAGATATGACTCTCTTTTTTTCAATACCATTTATAATTTATGCCTTTTTTAGTGGTTAAAAAAATTAAAAACATAAATAATTTAAAGAAATTTATATATTTATTTTTATTGAACATTACAGTACTATTTTATTAAAATATTTTATAATATAGGATAATATAGAGATATACAACAAATTTTTTTTCCTCTTTGATAATTGTTTTATACTAATGTTTTTTTAAGAGCAGGAGATTATGTTCACTGGGTGGAATGTTTATGTGAAGGGAAGAAAAAAAATCTTTTGAAAAATAATATATAAAAATTTTCTTTTTGTTTGTAACCTGTATGGTACTTAGTACTAATTTTGTTTTGATGTTTTTTTTGTTGTTTTCTTGAAGATTATATTATATATATATTACGTTTTTGTAAAGCTGAATATGCTGATAATTATGAATTTGATGTGACACCTATTATTGTTTTTTTGTTGTTGTTGTTGAAGCAGAAGCTAGGAAATATATATAAAAATATCTTAGTTTTGAAGATGTAGAAATTTGACATAAAAATTAATAATAAAAAGCCTATGGCTTTGAAAGGAGATCATTCATATCGAAACCACTTTTTTTTGATATTGGTTGATTTGGTGATGGTGTGCGATTTTCATTTTTTGTTGATGGGACAGCAGCTGTTGAATCTTCAGGGGGTGAGGATGCTAAAAGTGGGGAGATTGCTGCTGAGGTTGCCTGCATTATCGTTGGATTCGCCATTCTCAATAGGTTTTGTTGTTGTTGGAGGATTAGGTTTTGCATCAAGAAATTTGGTGGTAATCCACCCATCATTGGGTTTAGACCGTTTAGTGGGTTGTTTTGATGAGCCGCGGCTGCTGCTGCAGCAGCAAAAAATGCTGCTGATTGTGAAAATCCATGGAATGGTCCTGTTGGTGGGAACATAAATGGCAACTGTAAATCCTCTTTAAAATTCATAGACATCGGTGGTAGAAATCCTTTGGATGTCGTTATTGTTGGTGTTGAAATAGGTTTAATATCACCATTTCGTGAGGGTGCCTGACTTAACGATGATGGTGCTCTATTCTCCGTTGATGATATTGGTTTCTCATCTGGACCACTACTATTTGTGGAGGTATCTAGAGTACTGGTAGAACAACTACTTTTTGATCGTTTCAATGGTATACCACTATCATCCTCACTCGCCTCTGATTCTGCCCCCTTCTCAAATGTATTATTTTCACATGAATGCCTACTATCAGATCTATTACCAGATAAATTTTGAATACTTGTATTTCTTTTCAACAATGGTGAGGATTCTTTAGAGTTTATGGAGCTACTAGAAACATCTCCCCTACACATTAATCGTTTTTTTTCTCTCTTCCCAGCACCAGCATCACGAAATCCTTTTGCAAATGGATTATGGTCAATTTTCAATTGAGTAACCTGAAAAAGAGAATTGATAAAAAAAATTTAATAGTTATAAAAATAAGATAAAGGAAATTGAAATATCTAATCACATGTCTTTTTATTTTAATTCATTTTTAAGTTTTCCCTTAGAGGATTACAGCCTAATTTGTCACTCAATTTACCACTTAAACTACTGTATCTGGTAATTTTAGTATAGAAGAGTGGCGCCATTAATGAAGTGGATATCTTGAAAAATAACAGTCTATTATTGGTAATGTTAAATTGTTTGGTGGCGCTTCCACACGATTGCCGGAAAATAAGAGGGTTGTGTTTGAATTTAATTGCGTGTTCACAGTTAAATGGTAAATTAGACGCGCATCATAATCATTTCCTGGCTCCTTACAAACAAACTTTTATACCACCAAGAATATATATATTGATAAAGTTTTTATTATATATTATATTTATATGTGCATATTGTAGAAATGAGAGATTAAGAAAATATTATAAAAATATAAAAGAATCTCTATATGTATGTCATAGTAAATAGTATGTATTTCTTTACATGCTCTCTTTGATATATTAAAAAAAGAGTTATATCTTTTTTGTTTTTATAAACTTTTTAAACAACTTTCTTTTTATAGTAAGAGAATTGTTTAATAAAATGGAAAGCAAAGAAAGCAATTTAAATAAGATATCAATTTTATGACTTTTTCTTTTTATTTTTAGGAAGTCAATTGTTATAAAACAAACCTTTTCATTTTGATAAGCAGTTACTGCAATAAATTCTGTTTCCTTAAATATGAATGTTTTGAATTTTGAGTATGGAAGATGAGCTATATCATTACACCTAACAACATGTAATCGTGGTTGATATTTATGCATTGAATTAAGAATAGTCTGAAAAGAATTATTTTAAATGATAATAAAAATAGATAATGCTAAAGATTAATTTATATTTATATATATCAAATATACATTTATTATTTTTTATTGTTTTTTGTTGTTATATCCCAAGGTGAAATGTAATCTTTCTTTTATTAAACCTCAAATATATTATAAGTTATTGTGTTTATGGAACCTCATTATCTAGTGCCTCTCACCTCATATATTTAATTTTTTACAGTACTCTCTACTTTTTCTATATATTTAATAAAATTTATATACATATATATTTTATTGAATAAAATTAGTTGTTAATATCATTTAACAACTAAAACTCTATGATCAATGTAAATAATTGCAGGTGCTTTCTAACACTGATTACACAGGTATGTGTATGTCTTTTTGTTACTTTATTAATTTAATCGACAAAAAAAGGTGAGATTGAAGTTGTTAAAGGTGCTGCCAGGCCACCGCACCTTTCAAAATTTAAGTAAAAACTTAGAATTGTGGTTTTTTATTCTTTTTCTCATATGACATAAATTATACAGTAATCATCTTTATTATAAGACTATATAGATTTTATTATAAATAAATATAATATATTATAAATATAATATATATACGATGCTCATCTTTATATCAAAACAATTTATCTTTAAATTAAAACATTCTAAATTGCATAAGAACCTTCTATATAAAAAGACTTTGTGTCTTAATAAAACATAATGGATTGAGTGTTGTATTTATACAGATTAAGAAAACAAATTGGTTTCAAATTTACTTAGCATCAAATGACAAAATAATATACTTTTTGGATATGTGTTATAGAGATATATACAGAATTTTATATATATCTTTTAAGTCTTCATCATGACTTCCAAAGATATGTGTTTATGAAGATGATAAAAGCTACCATAAATATATAAAAACCATTCATGAAATATGACAACCATCTTCATAATAAAAGGTCTTAAGATTTTGTGAGATTTATATTGGTAAGGGTATAGTTGAGGAGAAAAAGATATTATGGTGTGGCACATATACAAAGAGGATGACATTAAATACCATATCACATTATGAGATTATAATAAAGAGTATCTATAGCTGACAGATGGGTGATTTCAAATATAAAAAATAACTTTTATTGACATTGATGAAGGAGTAAATTATTTTAACCTTAATAAAATAATTTAGTAGATAATTATCGTTAAAAAATATTTTTTTTACTTAGTAATGTGATATTAATTGACACTACCTCTAATTACATTTCAACTTGACTTTTTGATAGATCATGATACATTTATACGTATAATAAATATATAAATTATTTTGTATAAATATAAAATAATTATGACGAAAATAAAACTTACATAACCATGTTTGTCAGATATATTATTTGTTAATTTAAGTTTATGGAAATTAGCTCCCTTACTCATCCAATGTTCTCCAGTTGCTGGGGAATCAGGATGAATATACATCCTTTTTGGCATTTCAGGATCAGCTTTTCCTGCTACCATCCATCTTGATGTATGAAATTTATACCTACACTCGTCAGCCGGAACTATATCCATTAATAGAAAATATTTAGCATTTTTATCCAAACCACTTATATTAACTTTGAAAGCAGGAAATATTCTTCTAAAAATATAGTAAAAATAATAAAAAAAGGATAACTAATAATATATATAAAGACAATACATAAAGATGATAAGGAAAATAGGAAATAAATTTGTTTAAAAAAAGTGTTAGTAAAATGTTTTTAAAATTTAGTGTCTGATATAACACTTCAACTTGTTACTTATAGCTACAAAGACACTAACGCTCTTTTTTCATAATTTTTGGGTAAAGAAAAGGAAAGCGTTAAAATCGGATTAAATCAAAAAGTAATTGTCGCCGACATACACATAATATATAATACATCACAATATATGTGTTTGTGGAATGATTTAATAATAAAAAAGATAAAATCATAAATAAATATATTTATTACTTACCTTCCAGATTTTGTGATAACCATTTCAGTTCCACAACTACTAAATTGATCCCAAAGGTCTTTGTCATCTAACTCTACTTTGGGATCATCTTGAACACCATCATCCTCCATAATCATTGGTGGTACAGGTGGTCCAGCAGTTATTGATGCTAATGCTGCTGCTGTTACAGAATCCTATACCAAGATGGGGAAAAAAGTTACCATGCCCTGGTAGATTTGGGTATGGTAGATGTTGTTGTGGACCATTTAAATATGGATTCAAAAAAGCCACATCAGGCCTTTGAAAAAATGGTGTGAAAGACATTATAATAATAGATAGGTAGTATTAATTGATAATAATTAATAATAATAATATAATAATAATAATAGTATAATATCAATTACAATTTTTAGCAGATTTAGTACTATTTATGAATTAAAAGGAGCAAGAATCAACACTGAATGTGGTACGCAAAAGATGCCTGAAAAAGTGAGAAGAATAAGGGCGAAGAAATGAAGCAGATGAAAAGGGGGAGGTGGGACTTTGTTGAAAAGTGTGTTAATTGTGGGTCTTGACAAACATACTGCAATGAGAGAAGCCTTCTTGGGCGTGGTAAAAATTTTTACCCAGCCTATAAAGGCTTACAAACATACACACATACATATTACATACACAGGAGCTCGAAACATCAATCCAAAAATGAAATTATTAAAAAAATAAAATATATATATATATATCTTTCCTTAAAAATTTACTTTTTAATTTAACTCTTTTGTTATGTTATTAAAGTTATCTATTCAACAATTTACATAATATTATATTTATTTATAGTAAATAATTGTACATTTACCTATAACAGTTGTAGATATTTTAAAATATATATAATAAAATCAGTAAATCTTGTATAAATGGTGAAGGATTATAATAGATAAGGATGTCATGTCTATATATACATAATATATTTTTATCTATATATACATAAAATTCTTTATTAAATATTTATACATAAATTTTCACCTGCTTTAACAATAACAGTTGTAAAATTAGTACATTATAAAAAAAGGAGGAAAATTTTTGTTAAAATTAAATAAATAGAAAAAAAGAAGAAAAAGAATTAAAAATTCATAATAAAAGGATTAAATTAAAATATCTTATCACAAATATATCAATGTACATCTACTTAAACTATTATAGCAAAAAGGAGAAGACGTAGAAAATAAAAATTTTATTATGATTAGGATGTTTTTATTTTACGAGAAAGTATACAAATAAGAGAGATAGATAAGTTTATTTGACCAGGCCATGATTACATATATATTAATTTAATATTAAAATAATGGTACATATGTATTTTTTAATGTTCATATAAAATATCAAAATGATTAATTTGATTTACTAGTTTTTACTAATTAACAACTTTACAATTGGTAGTAAATCATCCATGCCGACAAAAGTCTATTAAAGAAGGAGGGGAGGAAGTGAGGGGAATGTGTAGAAGACACAACACAGGTTGGCCAACCACAAGAAATTATTCTTAACATATTAATAGCCACCATTTTTCATTTATTTTTGTGAAAAGTAATGCTTTTTACTTGTTGATAATATATATAATAACAAGTGTGCCGATCCAAAATTTATTATTGCTTTTATATTATATAGATTCATATTTAATGTCTGTATGTCTCTTTATATAAATGATATATATCTTTGACGGATTTTTTGTTAGATATAATATATATTTGATAAGTGATATAACATTTTTATTAAAAAGTGTCGAAGGGATAGAGGAGGAAATATGAAATTAATACTTTAACAATAATAAGTTATGAATACGGTGTATAAAATGGTAATAAGATGAGATATATATTTTTACTTCATTTGGTAGTGTTTAATAACCATGCAACAGTTACCCTATCAATCTATTTTATCCTGAGAATACTTATCAAGTTTCATATATGTTTTGCGCAAAGTTAAACATAAGTATTTATAATAGAAATTGTTTTATTTACTGAAAGGATAATGTAATTCTAAATCATTTTATCATTTTATAATTACAATATGAAAGCTAAAACTTTTTTATGATAAAAAAAGCTTTCTATTTGATGTACCGAGGATGGATTAGTAATAAGGAACCCGCTATCAAATGTGGTATAATCTTCCTTCTTCTTTAGATACCAGGAAAATTAAGGTGATTTTGATTCTTAAAAGATATTCACTTGACAAGTCAATCTTCTCAAAACAGGTGTCATTTTTCAGAACAACTTGTCTAACATCACATTGCGCCAAACACACAATATTATAAATGATGCTTGTGGTGATGGTGCGCTAACTTCTTAAGCTCTTTTTCAATTCTTTTTATATATATATTATAATAATGAAGGTAAACTTTTTAAAGTGATATTGAGAAAATGAAGATGAAAAATGATGAGTGTTGGTTGTAATTGCTAGTTTGTTACTGATACAATGAAAAAAGTTGTCAAGAGATAAGGTTAATGAGTTGATAAATGATTTAGTAGAACATTAAAAATGTTGTCAATGGAGATCTATTACATTCCACAATATTATTGTTAACATTTTCATTACATTTTATATTAAAGAGAACAGAGACCTAAAGATATATAAGTTACTAATTAATAATATAATTACAATATAAATAAGTAATCAAATAATATGTTGTGTTTGTTAACCATTCATCATTTTAACTGTCCATAAAGATAGCCATTGCTAATATGAATGATAATAATCTCTTTAAAAGATTTAAATGTTACAAATAAAATGATTGATATTCAATAAAAAGTCAACAAAAAAAATTTTAATAGGTTATCATAAATATATAAAAACAGAAGTTTTATTGTATAGATAAATTTGAATATTTAACAATAAAAATGTGATAACAAGATTATTCTAAATTACGGATTGAGTACAGGTCATTAGGTATCTCCATTTCTTCTTCATAACGAATCAACACCCCAATTAAGGCGTGAAGTGTATTTTCCTGATCTGCCATTTTAAGTTTAACATTTCGAATCACTGGTGGCCTTGTCAAATTCACGTAACAATGGATAAACACCTTTTGAACGTAGAGTATTTCTACCGACTTTTGTTGCACATAGCTAAAATATATGTGTAAAGTTAATTAAAAACTTAGTAAAATGGAACATTAAGTCGTTAGGGTGATGAAAAAGTTTTAGGTAATGATAAGATTTATAAATATTATTAACCCGGAAACATGTAATACCGTTTTAAATATTTTATACATATATAAAATCATATATAAGAATATATTTAATTGGATTAACTAAACTCTTTTTTACATCATAAATTAATCACCTATTAATCATCTTTACCTAACAATCCTTAATAACTTCGACATGACATCAACTTACCTGATATAATGTCTCCACAATCTTTTCTTCAATTATTTCATCGTTTACCCTTTTGCCTTCATAGTATTGTAAATCTAATGGTAATTTTGCCTGTTCATCATCATCCAATTCATAACATTCATCGGTAATTAATGACAAAATTGCTGCTAAAAAGTCATCTGACTCTTCTAGTAACTTTTCATGAAGATCTAAAATTATTGTTCAATTAACAGTTTATCTTTTTATTTTCAAATCTTTAATACTCTAATTTTTCGTTTTAATCTTTATCTGATTTATATAATTAACTGTTTCAAACTAAATATATAATATATAATGTGTCTGATTGAGAAAAAATATAAAAAAATTTTCTCCTAATTTTCGGTGTAAATGTAATTACCATGTAATGACCAAATGAACTTTTTCTGTCATACATTTATCATAATTAAACTAAAAAAAGGGGGACTGTCATAGATAGAGAAGAGTTTTAATCTTTCCTTTAGGGTTATTACTTATCTTTTTTGTAGGTCCATTAAACAATTTATCTCATTTTTCACCTTATGTTGCGCATTAAAGAAAAAGATATTGTCTTTTTTGACAACTTTACAAATAATGATAATTTATTAATGTTCAGATTCTCGAAGACAGAAGATAAAAAGTTGTGATGTTTTTACACACTTCTAATGAGATTAACCTCTGTTAATTTTTCATTATAAGATCACTTAACCAAGAAAGAAGTGCCGCATTAGACAGCCGAAGGGAGAAATATTTGAAGAAGGTACATATATTTAAGATGAGGGTATTCTTTTCCTATAATCATCTGTTAAAAGTGATTACTTAAACATACAACAACAAGTGTTTCTGTCCATTTTATCTTAACTATAAATCAAGTACTTGCTTTAATTTACATATGTTCTCGGGGAAATAATATACATACATACATACATACATAGATATACAAGACCGACAAAACAACTTTAAAGTTCAACAATATTTGCCAAGATTAAGATGCTTTAACTTATTTGAAGAAAATAAGCTGCGGAAGCGGTATAAGTAAGTATAATAAGTTAACAAATGTCAATTAGTGTTATCTTATACATATAAAGACACTACCATATGTTAAAGATGGTAAAGTTTACCTAAGACAGTATAAATTTTATCTCAACTTAGATATATAATGATAAATAATATATACACCTATAGTCTCTTCACATTTAATTGTTGATACACAACTTCTTAACCCACTCTAGCTATTATACTATACATCTCCATTTATAAAATCATTTTTTTCACTAAGAATCATAACTTTATTCTGCTTCTTTAAGATGATTTATAACATATTGAAAGTTTTATTTGCAAAAAGATAAAGTGATAAGAGTTCTTTTTTATGAGAGAGAAGGAGACAAAAAAAAGAACTATAAATCATTACCAAAGCATAATATATTGAAGTATAATGTGTGGTATATATACAGTATCATTACTTACACTCTCAAAGTATAAGGAGGAAACGTGTATAATGGTAGAACTGAAAAATGCGACGATAAGACAAAGCGAAGAAGAAGATGATGGAGGAGATGGTGATGATGAAGAAGGTATTAAGAAAAATGTGAAGTAAAAGTTTTATATAATTTTATCATTTATCAAGAGTGAGTCAAGTCTGTTTGTGAGAAATTTTCAAGTTGTATCTCTATGACAAGATTTGCTTTTGATATACAGTAAAATATGTATATTTAAATAGAAGTACCAAAACAATCTGCTTATTGTGTAACTAATAGCGAAAAATTTTTCGCTTTTGAGAGATACCTCTACTACTTATGAAGTTATTTCAAGTATTAAATAATTAACTACTATTTCTGATTTTTGTATCTTTCAATTAAACATTCTAAGGTATATGTTATATTAAACAAAAGATAATTTTAACTAAAAAGAAACAATATAATGGAATTTATAAGAGTAATACTTTTAAAGTTAACATTATGATTATCATATATAAATATTATATATTTATATATATTTATTCAATCCACCAATTGTTAACATATATCTACAAAACTAAAATCACATTTATTGAAGGAGAGTTACATTTTCTATTTTGAAGTATAATTTTGTAAGTGTAATTGATACTTTGTGATTACAATCATCTACCATTAAGTAATTAAGAAATGGAAAAAGATTAAAAACATTTATAGTATAAATTAATTATATTTGTTGACATATAATATTTTAAACCACCAAAACGTTTTATTATTTTTATTGGATAAAAACCATCAACCTAATCTATTTTCACTTATCACTGTTAAAAAAAATTAAGTGGTAGTTATGTTTAATTGAGCAATAAATTAAAAATTAAAACTTCATTCTTTTTTTTTATTTTTGATTTCCAAAAAATTTGTATACCCTAATCATGCGTATTTATTTTAATAAGAGTATGATAAAAATCGGGATAGAATGTGGTAAATTACTAAATGATACATTCATAGACTGCTCCAATTAATGAAGATTTCAAAATGTTCTTCATATATCTAAATCATGATGCTTAAAAAAATTTTACATTTATATTAATATATTAGTGGAAGAAAGACTTGATAAAATAAAAAGTGATGAATATAAACACCTTAATAAAAATGCAGTGATATTAACATGGAGTGGCATTTTTAGACATAGGAATTTTAATTAAATTAACAGAGTGTGAATAAGAAGTACCTTTTGTGATGAAAAGTGCAAAAAATTAGTCTAATTACTAGAAAAGCCGTCATTAATGATAGAAAGTGTTTGTGTATGTATAATATGTGTTTATGACATAGAAGGATAAAAATTCTTGATCAAATTTATAATTTAAATAATAGGGATTTTCTTTTTTAATTGTATTTTTGTTATACGTCAAAGCACAACTTTTTGATGAATTAATTTGATCTTACTTAATACTCTCTAAGGACATGTGTTCACAATTAATGATCCTTAAAAATTAAACAACATCACTTCATCATATCATAATCACCATCATATCTGCTAATGGTAACACCAAAGTTAAAAATAAAACATTCTCAGTAATTACAAATTATTTACATTTTTTTGACACTTATATTGTTAATTGACTGTCAAAAGAAAATTCAATTACAAACTAGTCCATGTCTTTTTTCATGAAAAAGTATGTTATGTTGCTTAATTAAATTATCATTAAAATTATATCTATTTAATATGTAGAAGTATATTTTTAAATAAAAGATCAAGAGTCATTAAAATAAAAGAAGTCAACAAAAAGGTACAAACTAAAAAATAACTAATTTATATTTTTTCTAACATTTTGTATGTTTACCTAAAAATTTCTTTTTATTATCTACTGGAATCTTAAAACTTTTCTCTTTCTTTTTTATTTTATTAAACAATCACCATATAATTATATTATATTTCTAACTTGTTCACATTTCAACAAAAATCTTCCTGTCGGCACAACAGACACACTATATTTATTATATATATATTTAATAAAATAAAGATGGAAGTAAAAAAGAAGTTAAAAATAATCATAAAATGTTTTGTAATAGATAATAAACTTTTCGTCATTAGTATTTTGTATGTGTATGATAGGCATCAAATTTCAAACAACTTAACAAATTTTTTATGATCAACTTTAATATACTACTGTGTGTTTCTATTCCTTTATTATTAATACATTAAATGACATCAGCCGGTACATGAAGTGTAGGTAAAAATTAAATTACCTTTTTTTTCTTCCATTAAAATATCAACATATGGGGGATCGGGTAATAATATGGAGATTCTTAAGTTAATGTTTATTTTGTTATATTTTTCTCTTTTATGCCCAATAAATAATAATTTATGATATATCAATTTAATGATACCAACAACATTTTTAATTGAAGATGTTAGATGTTTAGAAGGTACACATCAAAAGAGTCGGTGTATACAGATACCTTACGGTGAGTAGGAGAATTTTATTAAATGTCTTTATTAACCACTTTTATGATTTGAAGATAAATATGAAGTAGAAAAGTAAATGGATGACGGAAATTAATATAATAAACATATAATAACAATAACAATTATTGTATATCTATTAAAAACTCAAGATGTAGGGATTATGTACTTAAATTGGATAAAACTTTTTTACAGTAAACAAGATAAGATGTAAAATTACTTCTTTACTAAGGTGTACCTTACAAGTTTAAATATTTTAAGTTGTCTATTTAATACCAAATTAGTAAATCACTTCTCTAAATAAAGAATCATCTTATAGAATTCTAGAAATTACATTTGCCAATTTCTGCACCCGATGTGTAATACTAGATGAGGTCAACAATCTATCTAAATTATATCTCTTGATCTTCAAATTTTAATGTTATAATTTCACTTAATAACCATAAAACTCATTAATCAAGTGGTTAATCTTCAAAATTCAGCTGTTTTAATTAACTGTCATAATATTTTTGCGTGTTAATTTTGATAAGAAACTTACTGTCATCAAAGGAGAGATTTCTCATGATATCAATTGCCATTAATCGTCTTTTTGGTTGTTCACTTTGTTTTAATAATGGGAAAAGTTGAGATAACGCTTTATGTGTGAGGATTTTTCTAAATGATTGGAGTTGTGAAAAGTTTATCAAGACGAGTCCTAAGAAATCTGAACATTCTTCATTATCTTTTTTCAATAACATATCTAATGAAAGAAAATATTATTAAAAAATTTGTTATAAAAAAAATTTACCCAAGACATGAGTCAAAAAATCACTCCAATGACTATTAAATTTCTCATAAATATTCTCTGGATAATGATGGGACAAATTAGAAAGTAACTTCGAAGAAAGTGAAGCCAATGGCTCTTTTGACTTGATACAATTAATTGCCATCAATGGCAATTCTGTATTATTAATTAAGTGCTTTGCAACAACACCAGATGATGCAGTTAAATTGATGAAAATTGTCATAATATTAACTCTCTCCTCTTTAACTTTATCAAAAACATTAACCAAAGCCTTCGTTATCTTAAAATTTTCACTTATAAAGATTTCATGACTATCACCAGTGGTTCCGGTACCAATTAAGTGAGTAATTGCCAAACTTCTAAGATCAGGACGAACTTTAGGATCAATAAATTGAGCTAACTCCGTAACTAACGTTGGGGATCCCATGATTTCTTAATAATAACAATAAAAAAATTTAATATTTTAAAAAAAAAAAAGTCATATTTTACCAATGTGTAAACATTCCATCGTGTTAAGAAAGATGATACTTTTCATGTATTATTTTTTTAATTTGAAGCGTGTTAACGGAAGAAAATATATTACATCTTTATTTAACCAAACACTTAATATAATGGATTTGTAAATTTAAATTGTTTAATCCTTAAAAGCAGAAAGTATTTTCAATTACGTATATGTGATTTTGAAATATGACACTGAAATTGGAGATCAATTTATTTAAATCAAATAAAAAAATGATGTTGAAGATGTGACTCCATTTAACATCTCCATTAAATATGCTTTTATATTTGTTTATGTAAAAACAACTTATAAGTAGTTGTTGAAAAATATACATTGGCGTAAGGTACTTCAACTATTGATTTATTGGATTATAACGGTATTTCATAAATGCAAAGATATCTTTATGTGTTATTTGAATTTTCATTAAAAAATGAAGGAGTTAGAATTAAAGCACTTTTGTAATTTTAATCTTCCACAAGTGGTATATCTCTTTTTTTGTTGGAGGTAGTTTATATGATAAATAAATACGTTATGTGACATATTTAATATGGTTACAAGAAAAGGTGACCTTTTGATTTGGAAGTTAAACTTCTTAAATCACTTTACCTATTGAGAAGAACAATTAACTGAGTAAAATGGCGGAAGTTGACAAAAAGTCTACAAGTATCTCATATTATCTTTTTTTTTTGATTCAAATAAAATTATCTTCAAAATTGTTTACATTATCTTAGAAAATGAAGTTTCAGGTTTTGTCGGCATGCAAATCCATGATTAAGCTTAAGTAAACTTTTTTAATATTGTGCAATTATCTTTTGACACTTTCGTCATCATAATTCTCATTAGCAAATATTTAATACAGTCAAACTTTTATTTGTTAATACTTCCCTAGATTCTTTGAAAATTTTTATACAATATTTTTTGAATACATATTAAATTCCAAATAAATAATAAAGGGGAACTTGATTTGTATAATAATATGAATTAAGGAAAATAAGTATATATGATGAAAAAAAGATTAAATATATAGTTATGAAATATCGTTATGACTATTTAAAAGATATATGTAATTTGAACGAGAGTTATGTTTAACCCCAGCATGATAGCATCTAAACATTTACATTTCGTTGCCAACAACTGATACAAATTGTTTTGATAAAAATCTTTGGAATACGGTTGTCAATATTTGACCTTATTTCTTCCTGAATTTGTCATGGTCAAGTTCAAAAGTACCAACCTCAAAAAATGATAACTAGAGCAGATTTGTCATCTGATAGTTGGATAAGAATTTATCGAGGTATTCATTATTTTATTTATGACTTTTCTTTGTACCACTCTTATTAAAAATGAAAACTTTTACCCTTGTGTTTTTAATATTTTCTATCATACTATTTTTTGCATTTTTTGGACTTATTATTGCTCTGATACTGCCATGGAATGATGGTCCTAATGATGAAGCAAATAAAGTACATAACTATAATACTTTGATAAAGAATGAAAATGCTAAAATTATTGAGAGTGATATAAGGAGAAAACCAATTAATCCTAATATGTTATACACAACTACGCTTAATCCCGTTGATGCTGTTGTTATTAAAAAAATTGTTGAATCTGGAATATTAGATAACAACTCAAAGATTAAAGAAAGTACATTGATGCCAGAAGTAACATCTGCTACTACTTCCTCAACAACAACTACAACTTCCCCACAAACAACAACAACACCTACAGCAACACAAACGACTACTGAATTTCCAACAACGATAAAAATAATTGAAACTACACCTTTTACTACCAGAACTACAACTACACATAATGAAATCATATTTACGAGTACTTACCAACCAGTAACAAGAAGAAAACATAGACAAAGAGAAAAAGCTGTAACATTAATGCTTTCAAATAGTCTTTTGAAAAAATTTTTAAAGTCAGAAAATAATTTGCGTGATGTATTACAGACATCACCACCAATATTAGAATCAACAACAATTACCCCAGAAACACTACCACCCCAACTATCATTCCCACTAAATTCAGAGATAAAAGATGATATAAACCAACCTCTAGATTTTTCAGAGTTATCAAGAGTAGGTATCTCAAAAATAGAACAAATGGAATCTCCATTCGAAACATTACAACGTATCAGAAATGAAAAAATACTCCTATCCCCCGTTACATTACCAACAATTAAAACAACAGAAAACCAACCCAGTACAAAAATTTATCAATTAAACACTCATCACACCTTACCACCATCAATAATTGTATCACCCTTCCAATCAACGAAATAATGAAGAATTTAGTGATGAAATAATTACATCAAAAGAAAGAATATCTACTGAAATTATGACAACCCAATTACCCTTGAGAAGTACATCACAACCAATAATTAATATAACATCTAAGATAAAAAATCTCCCAAACAAAAGTAAATATGTTCCATTGAACCTTTTATCAACCATTGAATCACCATCATCCTCCAAACCAACAGGTATAGTTATTGTTGATGATATACTATTCCTGGGTAAACTTTATGGGGTGATTGAAATTTACAATAAAACATCATTGGAGTACTTAACTAATATTAAGATAAATTTAACTATTAATCAAATTGGTATTTTATCTGATGATACTTTAATTGTGAATGATGCTTCAAATAGTACATTAAATTTGGTTAATTTTAATGGAGATGTTATAAGGAGATTGGAATTACCTTATAAGAATAAAGGGATTACTGTTAATCAAGATATGGTTAGTTTTTTCGTGTTTTTTATTTTTATCAATTTAATGAGATAATGATATTAATCTAATTTTTTTATTCTAGATTTTTGTCCTCCCAACAACGGATGATGAAATTTTTATCTACAATCCTGATTTAAGTTTATATAGAAATATATCTTTTCCAAATGTACAAGGGGAAGCGTGTAATTTCCTGGCCCCAACACCACAATATATTTACCTCGTCTGTGAAAGTCATATAAAAAAACTTAATTACGATGGTGAATTAATCAAAGAATTAGGAAGGGGTAAAGGAACATACATCTATAACATAAAATACGACTACCGAACAAATACCCTTTATGCTATTGAGAAAAATGAATCATCAATTCATGTTTTTAATGAAGATACCGGAGAACATTATAAATTACTCGATGAAGACATATCTCTCACACTATATAATGATATCATTTTAGATGAAGACAAGTTATACGTATCAGATTTCCAGAACAACTTAATTAAAGTTTTCACATTCGACTCATATCTTGTGGATGGAAGTGAAAGATAAAAAAAAACTAATTCATATATAATTAAAATGTGTAATATAGTTCAAAAAAATCATTGTTGTAGTTATTATTTTCTCTCTCCACAAAAAAAAAGTAAAACAACCTAATTTTAACTATAAATTTATTATGTACAAAATAAAACTTCTAAATAAAGTAGAAATAAAAATTTATTATAATATAGAATATTTCAATGTACCTTTGAATGAGATTCTTTACTTTTCACCAGTCCATATACATATATAAATACATACTATATAATTATAGTTTTTGTTGTTACTAGAATTTTTTTAATCTTAAAGTGCAGTCATTACATTATTATCATTTCCATTCTCGAATAGTGGTTTTTCTTCTAAAATGTTATTATTTTTAAATGGATTTTTACATGAATTTTGTTGTTTTTTCCCTCCAGCATAATATTTAAATTGACATCTCAGAGGTAGAGAAATCTTTCTGTCATTGATATAATTATTATTTGTTCTGGAATGTTTAAGATTTTGTAGAGAGCATTTTTTTGGGTATTCCTCCTTTTATAGAGGAAGTCATTCCTGAGGTTGAAATTTTGGATGTCATTAATATACTCTCAATATTAGTGGAAGTGCAATTACCATTACATGTCGTTATCAATGTATCATTATCTCTCATGTCGTTCATGTTGTTAGAGTTTCTAAAAATAAACAATTCTTGTTAATGTGGAGAGACAAAAATTAGAAGAAAAAAATAAAAGAGAATGTAAAAAGATAAGTAATAACAAAGATACTTGCAAAAAAAACAAAATCGAACATAAAATATGCTTTCCAAAAAAAGATAAGATTAGATAAGAAAATAATTATAGTAGGTTAAGGATGGAACAACTTTTTTTAAAGCAAGATGATCTTTTCATTTTTTTCAAAACTTCTATTAATATTAAATGAATAGTAGTACCTTTTTGATTTTGGTGTCAGCCGTTTGAAACGGTGTTTTGTTAGGAGGAGAAGTCGCTGCCTGAAATTGGAGCTGCTTAGGCAAAATAGTAAAAAGTTCATACTTTTACCGAGGATTACGAGAAATTGTGGAACAAAAGCCTGGAAATAAATAAAATTGTTATTGCATTAAGTACATATGTGTTTAACAAATAAGAAAATAAATGTTTCTTATAATAAAATAATTGAAAGAGAAGGAGTGTAAAATTAGTATCATTAATCTTTTTTGATTATAATAAAATAAGAACTTACTATTGATGTAGCTAATTTTGTGTTGTAATTTAACAAATCAGACATCAACAAAACAACGGCACTAGGACCTTGGGTAACTGTAAAACTTGTTACAATTAAACAAACGGTTATAGTAACTTTTTGTTCTAACATCATTTGTGTTTTAGCTGCACCTGCCTTTGTATTGTTATTACTGGTCTCCATAAATTTTTGTCTTTTACGTAATGTCATTATCAGTAGGACATTAGACCAAAGAACTAATATTATTGGGAGAAAAACAACTAATGCTGCATTGATACGAGTATTCCATTTGACATACGCTTTGATAAAAGGTGAATGATAATTTGGTAGATTTGTTGTCCAACTAAATTAAAATTATAAACAAGAGAAAATAACGGTAAAAAAAGGAAGTGTTATTATATGTTTTATATTAAAAAAGTTTTTCTTTCTAATTATTCTAATTATCAAATTACAAAAAAAATAACTTACTTATCCTGTTGTACTGGAAAACAAATAGAATGAATTTGAGTATCATTGCAAAATTTTTTTATAATACAATCGTAACTGATATGACTATATCCTGTCAAGATAAATGTCCCAATAACAGTTCCAATTACAATAAAATATACATATTTAGTCCCATATTTCCTAACAGATAAAGGATATTTTATCCCTATTAATCTTTCAAGGCAAATAGCTAGGACAAACCAAATAGCAGAGGCTGAAGCAAAATTTGCAAAAGCTATCAAATGCATCTTTGAACGGAAATAAAGGTAACGAAAGGTATTGTTTAAGGCAAATATATTAAAATTAGCCAATGAATGTGGAGCAATCAGGAGAAGAAATATACAATCTGATAGAGCTAAAGCTGATAAAAGGATATTTGATTTTGATCGAAGTGATGGTGTCATGAGGACCGTTAAATTTGTAATATTACCAATAACTCCAAATGCGATTAGAATAGGTGTTATGTATCCAGTTAATATTCTTTCAACTCCACTTAATGCAAGAAGCATTTGTTCCTCAGTTAAGCATACTTGTGAAGCATTTAACTTCTGTCCAGCCATCCTTTTCTATAACAAAAATAAAGAAATAACATATGATTATATTATTCTATAGAATGTTGGAGTTAGAATATATTTAGATTAAATTTAAAAATATTAGAAAATATAAAAAATATCATCATATTAATAAAATTGCAGGAGTGAGAGAGATAGTTGGGTGATAATAAATGTAAAACACAACTAATAGTTTAACTATTTACCTCAATGTCAATAGGAATAAACTTTATTTGAAGTCAACGTAAGGGTATCATAACTAATAACATTATTTTAATTGTATCATCATCTTATAAATAATCATATATCTTGTTAAAGAAAACAAGAACTTATAATAAAATACAATAAAATGCATTATTCAGAAGTGAAATATAATATCACTAAAAATATTCCATATAAAAAATTTTCTCCTCCCAATAATTTAACTTTTTCTCCTTAAATTAAGGCAATTTGATATAGATGAGGGAGAATGAAAAGTTTTGAAACACGTTATAAATATAATAATAAATACAAAAAAAAAAAGGAAATATCTTAAGATATATTATATATATATATATGATATTTGACGATTTTTTGAGAGTAAAAATAAATGAAAATGCCATAATATTATCATAAGTAGGATTACAAAAATAAAAATATATATATGTACTTTTAAAATTAATAATTTCAGATATTAATATAAATCATTTTATTTTAAAAGATATACAAATAGTTTATAACATATTTACTATTTATTAGAATTTTTTTAGAGGATTAAAGAAATCTTTGGTATTTAATAATGAAAATAATGAGATAATTTTAAATGATACTGTACAAGATTTTTGGATTTTTTTCATTTATTAAACAATTATTTATTTTTAGTACTTATATGTATGGAAATAAATTTTCATTAAAAAATAGGAAAAATTTAATGATATGAAATATGTATAAAATAAAAACTAAGAAAGTAAGGTTTTTGAGGGTCGAAAGAATGATAAAGAGGAGATATTAGACGATTGATAAGATATTTTATATTAGTTTTAATTATGATGACAAAATTAATTTATTTATATTAACGATATAAAATACATTTATGTGTAGATGACAAGAATCTAAAATATCAGAATGTCACATATTATGGCACGTAAAGTACGAGTAAGCTGAAAGGAAAGATTAATTTTTATTATATTATAAGATTATAATAAAAAAGAATTAAAATTAGAAACATACAATGTTTATAGTTCCCCCTTAAATTCAATAGGTTTATTCAAATATTATAATATATTAGGGAAAGATATATTAATGTTTATTTACAAGGAACATATGTATGTTAAAAGTCCATAAGATATAAAATGATAATCCAATAATAATGGATATCTTTTATTTTATATTAAATTAAGGCAGTATAATTAAACAATTTTAAAAAATTAAACATTTTTAAAATAAAGGGAAATTTACCAGTATTATTTCTATCAAACTTAAATATTTGCTATTTATAATCGAAAAGACTAATATCATAAGATATAAAAATATGATCAATTTTCAATTATGATCATAAAATTTCCTAAAACACAACATTTATATAAAAAGAGAAATATTATTTTTCATTAATATACAATTATTATATAGATATTTGATAAGAAAGAGGTAAAACATATTTTAATGTATTTAATCATTAATTATTTATGCTTCTGGTAAAATATTACAAAATTATTGTAAATTTTACATAAATAAAAAAAGATAGACAAAAATAAATATTTTTAAAATATGTAAAAGTGTAGTGCCATTAAAATACAAATTCGAAAGCTTTTTAATACTATTTATCAACAAATAAATTGTTATTTTTTATTTACTTATTCTTGTTTATAACCAATTTCTACTGTACTTAAAGGAGTACTAATTTGAAATGACAATGATGTAACCACATAAAAATTTCACAAATAAAAAATTCAATAAACTGAAATATTCACCAAATTATTTATAAAGGAATTTATAGAAATATTAAAATTATAAATTACAACATGATATGTAATGTATATATGAAATTATTTTATCTTTAAATAGTGTTTTATAAGTATAAAAAAATAATAATATTACCAGGAAATTATCAAATGTTTAAGCTATAATTATAATTTCCACAGTTTAGAGATATGAAAATTATGTTTAAATAAATTATCTCATTAATAAACAATTTTTGATATAATTATAAATTATATAAAATTTAATTGAAATGATAAGATAATAATTTTAAAGAAATGTAATCAAAAAAAATATAAAGATAAGTTATTTTTAAAAACCACTGAAAAAATGATTTTTTAAAATCGATATGTAATTTTTTGAAAAGAATCCTTTTTTTTTACTTTGATAAGTAATTTAATAACTTTTTTATCTGGACAATTTTTGTTTATTTGTTTGCCTTTTTTTAAAAAAAAATTTATTTTGGCCATTTTCAAGGAAATAAAAACTTTAATGTCAATTTTCTCGTTTGAAGTGAACATTTTTTATAATATAAAGACAAAAAAGTGTAATCAAATGATATGTTTATTGGGTAAAAAAAGTCAATGATGAAAATGTTAATTAAGGAATAAAATTTTTGTTATTTTCTTTTTCTAATCGGTGCAATCAACTCATCTCTACCAATGATAATTCTCCCACTTGACTTTTATTATATTATATTCTTCTCATTAAAGACTATTGTTCTACAACATATTAATTTATTATACTTATATAATTATATAATATTACCAATTATAAATGTAATTTATATACATATTAACTGTCGCAAACGATTTTTGTAAAAGTATTATTGTTAACTAAAAAAAATCCCTTACATTATTATTACAAGCACACTCTTTAGATTTGACACCAGTTTCGTTATATATTTTTATATAAACACAACTTTTTAACCAAAGCAATGTAAGAAATTGAATGAGATATACATATAAATGTTTGTATCATAATCAAGTTACATTTTATTCTCACTAACATCATCGTTACTTTTCAATCTGGCATGCCTCTTTAAAATCCAATTTACTAATTACAAAATCTTCTGACTTCTAATTTGCCACAATCATTTTAATCTTTTCCATTATCCATATTGTTTTATTCTATTTAATCATCCTTTGCCATTCTAATAAATAAAATAAAATCAAATATTTCTTATCATTTAACTGATATATTATTCCTTATATAATATTATTCTTATTTAACTTTTTACACCCAAAAATATATATATTGAGGAACTTCATTATGGATTACGGAAGTTACTTTCAACAACAAGATTCAAATCAAAACTCTGGTGGAAATAGTTCAAATAGTAATAATAATTCTTCCGTAGCATCTAGTACCATAGCTTCCTTCAACCTAGCTTTTGGGAATTCAAATGGAACCAGTGCTTCCAGTAGTGGTATGAATCCTCACATGAACCCTTACACATCTATCCACCAACAAGCAAGTAATCAAATTTATGAACAGTATAATAATGCCTATAGTCAACTTGCTGCAATGGGTCAAGCTAGAGGTATTCAAAATATGTCTAATCATGGAACAACAAACTCATCATCATCAGCACTGTCTGTCTCCAATGGTAGTGGATATAATAAGGCACATGATTCACTTCAAGCATTCTTCAATACAGGTAAATATTTTAAAAAATGCAAATAAATGTCTTTTTATTTATCAATAGGACTCCCATATAAGTTATATCCTAATTCAAATGCATTACTTCCATCAACACATACTGAAAATACTTTACGTGTTGCTAGTAATGCCACAAATTCATCACTAATTCCTTCCTTTGCTAATGGAGCATCCTTAGTTGGTAGTTTATGTACATCAACGTCATCATTCAATCCAACAGAAAGAAGAAAACAGCGTAGAATAAGGACAACATTCACTAGTAGTCAATTACGTGAATTAGAAAGAGCCTTTGCAGAGACACATTATCCTGATATATATACAAGAGAAGAAATAGCTATGAGAACAGACTTGACTGAGGCACGTGTTCAGGTATGGTTTCAAAATAGAAGAGCTAAATACAGAAAATGTGAAAAAATGAGAATTAAACCCAAAGATGAGAATGATAATTGTAGAGCAATAGAAGAAAGTTCATCGTAAAATTATATGTATTCATTAAATATTAATTTAAAATATTTAGATCTCCGTATCTCTAAAAACAATAATATTATATAAAATATCTATAATTAATAAAATAATAAAAAATTAACAACAAAAAAATTTATATTTTATAACAATAAAACAAACAAGATTCATATAAAAATAATAACTATAGAATAGAGAACACTTCTGGAAATGCCAATCTCCGTCTTAATAAAGCATATCTATCCTAATATAGTTTAATTAATATATAAACCTTCCTGTGCTCTTCATTATAACGAAAAATCATTATTAATTTAAAGAGCAGTGCTGTCAGCAACAGTAACTTCAACATCAACACCTGGTTCAATAGAGATTGAAGAGATTTTCTTAAGCTTATCAGTTCCTGATTGTAAATTGATGAGTCTTTTGTGGATTCTCATTTGGTATCTGTCCCAGGTTTTGGAACCTTCACCACAAGGTGTTTTACGAGTGGTGATACGGAGAGTCTTGGTTGGCATACGGATTGGTCCTTTGACTGGGAGATGTTCATTCTTAGCAGAAAGGATAAGTTGATCACAAACTGATTCAAGAGCACGAACGTTTTGGGATGTAAGTGTAATGCGGATACGGCGAACAGCATCGTCTTCAACTGGTTTCTCTTGTTTTAAATCGGCCATAATGAAAGCTTTGAAAAATTAAAAACCTGCAATATTGGGAAAAAATGTAATTATTTTTAAAAAGTTTTATAATAACAAAATTTTAATAATTAAAAATAACATATAAATAAGGACAAATAGGTAAAAATAAAAAATATCTAGTAATAAACAAATTCCCACGTAATTTTCGGGATCGTCATTGAAAATTATAAGAAATACACACATTCACAATAGGGGAATACTTAAACACACTAAAAGAAATGATACTCTATGAACAAAGGTTTTCGTGACGAAAGTTGTACACTGGTACATTTGGAACAATGGTCACTAACTTTAATAAAAATCTTTCCTGCTGCAAGTATGATTTTCATATAAATATGCTAGGTAAGTTAACTTTTAATCATTTTGAGTTAAATTAAATAATTGACTGGATATTATTTTATGGACATGTACATACGAAAAATCAAATAAATGTTTTAGCTAATATTATTTGGGAGATGTTAGAAGAAAATTAACCTTCATATTGAATTAATAAAGTAATTATTTTAAATTTTATTATGATCATAACCTTATGTTCTTTGAACAGTCTTATGAAATTAAGTAATTTTTAATAATTATATAATTATAGTTGGGCTTTATAAGGAAATTTAATAAATGTCAATTGAATTTACATTTGGGTGATCAGAAATTGAAGTTGAAGTGATTTTTGAGGGTTCTATAATTTTTATTAGCTGTATATGACTGTTTAAATAGAGATTCAAGAAATATGATAATTTTTGGAAAGCTTTCTTTATTTGGAATACAAATTTCATTTTGACAATATGAACTTTCCTATTTGTGATGTTTTTGATTAACTTCTGAGCTTGAAAATGATTTTGTTTTTACACCCTCATCACCAGAATTTGTAATTCTATCAAGGAGGCTGATCTTCAAAGGAGTAATTGCAATCCAATAAGCCTTTAATTGTTTTACCAAAGTCCATGGCATCTACAAATTACATTTTAATAATTATAACGTTCAAAAATAAAAGTAAACAGAATTAAAAAAAGATAACACTTCGTAAACATCTTAATATCATTATACAACCTAAAAAAGGCAATTCCTAAAAATAACTATGACTAAATGATATAAAATGATTATTAAAGTAAAAGAGAAACAATTGTAGTGTGGTCGAGAGTTGGCTATTAAGTAGTGTAATTGAAAAATTATTATAAAAACAATATTATCGTTTTTCTTATCGTAATTAAATGGTCATATGGAAAATTGAAGTAATAATTTGATTTTCAAAATTCGGGTAATTATGTAGAGAATAAATATTTATAATAAAATAAAATTTTAATGTAATTTTTACGAGCAAGTTATAAAATGGTAAATATAATTAATATTCATGATTCAACTTAAGATTGATTTCAATAATATTTTATATGAAATTTGGAGTCAGAGACATTTTGTGATTATTTTTTCCAAAGTTGTGATAGCACTAAATAACCTATTTTTTAAATATCTTTAAAAATCAAGGGTATCCAACATATATACCAAAGGGTTATAATGACAAATATAATGTAACCATGGTAATCACAATATTTGACCATTGAAAAGTGTTATTCCACCAATAATATAATAACTTTTAAATAAACATATGGCTAGTAATTTACTAAATCTTGCTGATAATGCTAGAAAAGAAAGTCTAAAAAAACTAAAAAATCTACCTCCATTAAAAATAAAAAGAGAACCATCAACAGAGGATTCATTTATTTCCAGTCCTTCAACTTCTAAAACAAACCCTCAAACTGGAATTGACGACAATGAAAGTGTTGGTTTCAATGAATTCAATCCACTCTCCCAAAGGTTAGTTACAATAATTAAATTAATAATTAACTTTTTTTCTATAGTCCCGACCTCCAAAGTATCTCCAGAAAAAGTATAGGGGAAATATCAAATGACATCAGAGAAAACATCAGAAAAAAAGCCAAAACAGCATTAGAGGATAAAAGAGGTTCAATACAATTACAAAAAAGATTATTGAGAAATAAGACACTATCAACAAACATCCCAAAACAAATTTTCGAGAATGATGGTGACAAGATGGATAGCCAAATTGAAAGAGTAATTAAATTAGGTGAAAAGTACGAGACGAAAAAAGAAAGTAATAACGTCATTGATAGTGAGATTGAAAATAGATTTATTAGTGGGTATTTTGATAGAGATTTAATACAAGATAATAATGATATACTTTTTGAGTACGCTCCGGGGATACCTATTAATATTGATATTGAGGAGGTAAAAAAAATGATTGTTATTATGAAAGAGAAGTTTACTATGGACGATTTGGAAAGTGGAAATTTTAATTATGATGTTAAGAATAAAAATATCAATAAACTTAGACAACGCCTTCCTAAAAAATTTATAACCAATAATAATAGTATATTAGGTATAGATGAAAATGAATTTTGTGAAAGGAAAGTTTTAAAATATGATCGGGCTGAGTGGGAGGAAAGATCATTAATTGAAAATGTGTGGGGAATAAACAAAGATTCTCAATTAATTGGTGGAAGTAGTTATAAAAAAAATCATTATGAAAATGTTAAAATATACCTATCGAAAGTTAAATTACACCATCATTGGTTGTTTTCTAAAGAACATGTGTTGTGTAGGAAGGTAGAAGAAATATATGAAATATTGTTATATAAGGCAACTGTAATATTGAAAGATATTAAAATATATTTGACATCTAAATCAATCGATGATGATATTAGTGAGATTGAGAAAAAAATTGATGACGAAGTTAATAAATATGGAAAATGTTGTGATGAGATTCAACTTCATTGGGAAAACTTATGTAATTTAAGGAATGAACAAGGATATCAAAGAACATCATTAACATTAACTGTTAAAGATGTTGAGGAACAAGATTTAAGTATATTTACTTCTGTAATACAAAATTTCTACAGAAATCCAATATTTTCAATAACATATAATAAAGAAAATATAAAAATTTATGATAAAAAAGAACCTGCTGAGGGGGATCCAGATCACATTCCAACAAAAAAGGAAATTGAGACAGAAAAAGACTTTCGAAAACTATTTCATGAGTTTAAAAAAATGTGAATGGGAAGCACAAATACTTTTCAACAACATTTTCGTTTGCCGCACCCAACAAAAATGTATAAATAAAAACTTCGAAATAGTCTTTAATGAAGAGTACAATCTCTCAGTTCATGACGTCCCTGAATCAATTGTTATTGTTTTGTGTGAAAGATTCAATCGTGGTGTCTTTAAAGTTATTGCTAAAATTGGAATACCATTAGAGAAGGAAGATGAAAATTCCGATAATATTTCAAGTAATCATTTTGCTTCTGATATTGTTTATGAAAGTTTGGGTGGTACTGTGGGTGCTGGCGGAGTTGGTCGTGAACCACTTTCTGGTTTATTATTTACTAAATTAGATGGTTATGGTATTTTGACAGGTGAAGAAGTTAAGGAAAGAAATGACAAACTGAATCATTTATCTGATAATGGTGATTTTCAATTAATTCCCTCTGAAACAAGACTAGATAACAGTGATTTAAATGAAGACGACGCTAGAATTACTGCGTTAAGAATGAGATTTCTTAAAAATCAACTTTTAGGTAGTGTAGAAAAACCAATACCTATTTATGCAAGTGAAATGCAAGGTAAACTCAATAGAGTAGAAGAATTAACATTAGAAGAATATGGAAGATTCGGTTTCGGCATAGAAAATCTAAAATTATCATCACTCCATTACGCAATAAAACTTCGAACAGAATTAATGCAAAACATGGAAAGTAATAAAAGAAAAATCAAAACATACTCCGATATAGTTAAAGAAGAAACTATACCAAACCTATTTTCTGGTTTCAGTACATTATTCGGTAACAGAGACGTTTCCAGAAAATTAAAACCTATGAGGAATGAAATAAAAAAACATGTCACATCAGGAATATTTAAATTCAAATTTATTATCAATATACAAAGTGCCATAAATTTAGGTGAGAAAATTGATGGCACTCCAATAGAGTCGTTTGTTGAGATAACCTTTCAATCACAAGTTTTTAAGTCAAAAATATGTCCTGGTAAAAATCCTAAATGGCAAGAGACAATAATTATCACCTTTGATAACACATCATTGGAAAATAAAAATCTTAATTCAATTGTTGAAAAATTTACTATTAGAATTTATGATTATATCACAGTCCCATTGAAACATGATGATAGGGAAATTAATACAATTCATGAACAAATTGAATTTAGATACTTAGCAAAAACTGAGATTCCATTTTATACTATTTATATGAATGGAAAAATTGATGGATTATTACCACTTCATAGAACAACATTCTGTAATGGTTATACTTTTGAAGGTAATAGTTATTTAAAGTTAATGATATCTCTTGATCCATTGATTGCTTCACCAGTCCATGAAAATATATCTACAAATGTATCTATTGAGGAGGATAATGTTATCCAAAAATATATTTCATGGAAAAAACGATGTCAAACATTATACCCAAATAGAAAATATAAAGGACTAGTTTTTAATAGTCAAGGTAAAAGTCTTCTACCTTCAAGATATATCCATGCCGTCAAACCACCACTTCTTCTTGATTACCTAGTAGATGATAAATTAAATTTAATAAAAAAGGCTATTGACATCGTTAAATGCCTACCAACAATAGAAGATCCAGTTATGTTCCCAGGGATACTTGACTTATGGACAAATATTGATCAAACTCTAACAATAGGATGTGGAGATGAAGAAGAACATGCTTTAATGCTTATTTGTTGGTTGAAATATTATCAAATTGATGGGTTCCTTGTTTTAGGAAACGCCTTACCGGAAGGCTTACGTACAGCATATGTTATTGTGCAATTAGAAGATAAATTGTACATTATTAATCCTGTTGAAGGATTTATATGGGATATTAAAGATGCTTATGTACCAATTTTAAGTATTGGAACAATTGTTACAGATAAGAATATTTATGGAAATATCCAAAAACATGAGCAACCACATTATATGATATTTGATTTTTCACGTGAAGATTGTTGGAAGAAGATGTTTGATAATGATGTTCCAGAGTCAAAATTTATAACTGTTCAAAATGAAGCAATACTTTATCAGAATATTAATGATAGTTTGGTGATTGAGTTAAAATCATCTCTTGAAAGGGATGCAAAAGCAAAAATTGATGAATTACGTCAACATGGAATACCACAATGGAATATTCTAGTTGCTAGAACACTAAAGGATATCCTCTCCGATATTAGTGTCATTGATAACAGTAAAGAAATAGAAAAAAGATTGTATGACAACTTCGGATCAATATTTAAAATCAACGCAATAATATTAAAAATCCCATTTATATCAAGGAAACAAATTATTTCAGAAATTTTATCAACAAAAATTCACCTTAACAGTGATATCGGTGTTCAATTTGCAATTTCAATACACCTTGTACCATTTATGAATAATATTCTTCAATGTAATGTTGGCCTTGCTTCATTGATACCAGTTTAACCTTCTCAACTTTATTAATAAATATTATTTTAAATCATACACCAGTATCTTTTTTTTTAAATAATATTAGTTTGATGTAACCATAAAATAACTTTATAAACTAATTAAAGTTTAATATTTGCTATAAATAATTATATTTTATTTCTGCGCTCATCTCTAACCGCTCGCTCGACACATTTAATTTTACATCTACTTAAAATCACAAGAAAAAGGTTAGAAAAAATATTAATTTATTGCTAAAAAATATTTTACAAGATATAATAAAACATGAATAAAGATTTTATCTTTCATTATCATTTTAAAGAAAATAATTTTACTTCCGATTATTTCCATATATTTTGATTTCCTTATTTCAAAGAACTCATTTTTTTTAATTTTTAACCCGAAGGTATTACAGTAATTAAAATCAGTAAATATTTAAATCACGGTATTACACAAAAAATTTCATTTTTCTTACGAAAACTATATTTTATCTATTTTTAAACATCGCAAAATATTTTTATCACTGTATTTCTTTAAATTATTTCCATTAACATCAGATCTAAAAATAACTTTTCTCCTATTCTCTATTATCTTCTAGGAAAACTGTTAATCTAAAAAACATTCAAACTTCAAAGCTCATTGAGAGACATCTATTCATTCTATGATTATTAGAGTACATACTATGTCTAAGAAACATTTATAATTTAATTTTAAATTAGAATAACATTTAAAGATCATTAATGGATCATTTTACTATTTAATATTTAAACCCGATAAATTAAAATATATATTTATATTTAATAAAAATAATTAAGATGATTGCTACGAAATAAGTTTGATAATATTTATTTAGACATACATTTTTATAACTTAACAAATATATTATTCATCTTAATTAATAGATAATTATATATATTTAGGTGCATTTATTAAAATCACCGATTTATATTACTCTCCCAATAATAGGTAAAAAAAGTTAATTAATTATATTGATAAAAAATAAATCCATCTCAATTCTGTGATTTTATCATCCATGACTAGGATGTGGCGAAAAATACTTTTTCGTTATATTATTGTGATTAAAATATGTTTCATTATTCGCGTCTACCTGATTTTATGTTTAATCACAAAAACTTTTCTTTTAAATGTAATTGTAGTTTAAATAAAAAATTATGTTGGTGCTCGTTATCATTAAATTGAACGTAATATATACATATATATATATATAAATTATATATTTTCTTCATTTTAATTAAATCACCACCAAACATTCAATTTGCGAATTTTGATGTGCTTAACGTTTGATCAACGTGTACTCAACGTTTCCTTTGGTTGTTAATTAATCTACCGTTTTTAAGTAGAAATTTTATTTGTAACAAATATACATTGATAGATAATTGTTAAGATAGAATTATATTTTTTACCCCTTCCTTCCTGTTTTAAGATATGTCATTTGATGATTTTTTTCTAAAAATATACCATAGACATCTATTTTTATCATAAAAACTAGGCTTGAAATGTATTTATTTCCGTTTCAGAATCAAATAAAAAAATAACATTTTTTTTGTGGTAATTAGACGAATTCTTAAAATGATGATATATCTAACTGTAAAAGTTATTAATAACAACCTTTTTTTACATCTATATCATTAAAATAATAGATCAGTCATTTGCAATGTATCTGAGACTAAAAAAATTAGACAATATATTATTATTTAATAAAACACTTTTTGTTACGTTCCTGACCTTAAAAAAACTAATATTTTATCATAATATTTTTTTTAATTTATAGATTTAATAGACACTCTTGGTTAATTGTACTTTCTAAAATTATCATCATCATCAATCAAAGAAAAAAGACGTAATTTGAATTATTATAAAATTTTAGTGTCTTTAAAAGGCTGGTTAAACTTATTTTTTAACTTTTAATAGGAGGATATTAAAATTTAATATATATTTTATCTACAAATTAATAAATAAAGTTAAACTATATATTTCAAAAGAAGGTTCTTCTTGAGATGATTACACGAATAAATGTAATTTTCTGTATTTTTTTAATATTTGTATTAAAAAATGTTGAACCAATTAGATATTACATCTATAGAAATACTAGCTCTGATAGGTTAGAGGCTGCCCAACATCTCGGGGAAGAAGGTAAGTTATCAAAAATATTTCAATCTATCTCTTATCTTTTCCTTTAATATAGCAAAAATTAGTTATATTAAAAGAACAATGAGCATGAATGATGAACTTGAGAAAAGAAACCTTTATTTAGAAGGATTAGAGATTTGTAATACAATTGACTCTGATGAAGCTATCAAAATCCAACAACGTACAGAAAAAGAAAGTAGATACCGTGATTGGAGGTACCTCCAACAAATGGGCTTAAGAGACTTCCAAGCCCAATTCATGACACTTCCACCAAAATTCATGAAAGAAATAATCCATATGGCATGCTCAAAACACGAACAACAACTCCAATGTGGAGCAAGATTTGAAGGATCAATCATGATCGAAAAAAGAATTAACGACTTGAAACAAATCGGCAACCACAGAATGATGTTCCACAAAGAATGCACTGATCCAAATTACGTATCATCAATCTACCCATGTATCGGTAAATTCGTCAAGCAATGGTCTGGTGTATGCCTTGATAAGATGAATATGTATTGGGAAGTTCAAAAAGTCGTAAATACCGAAATAACTAATATTTACGAGACAGCCCTATCTACAGTAAAGACACTCAGCAACGGTAAAAATATTCAACATCCAGCACAATTACAAATATTTATTTTCAACAATGCTTTTAAGAAAATTTCAAAATTGGAAGGAAAAAAATGCGAAAAATTTAAAACTGTATGTTATTTGTGAAGAAAAAAGTACATAATATTTACTTACAGTGTATATAGTGTTAAGGGTATTTACATTTTTACGCCATATTTATTAACTTATTACACAATGTGTATTATTTAATACTTTCAATTAATTTACAAATTTACTGGGTTCCCTTAATATAGTCATATGACATACATAATAATACATAATACACAATTTTTTCATCCATCTCTAAAATTTATTATATATTCTCTTAGAACCATCGAATACACAATATTGGAAACGGTAGTTTAATTAATCATTAACATAAATATCATTTACACTTCTCTAAAATTAAAATAATCAAAAAACTTGTTACTTCATAAAACATTTTAAAAAATTTGAAAGAAAATATTATTATCATACGATAAATATAACTTAAATTTAATGTTTTTTTTACAGATGCGCGATTGTATCTTACCAGCATTACAAAAACAATGTGGAACCGAGGCTAAGAATGCATTAGAAACTGCCATCTCTGTTGGGTACCTTAGAACAGAACGTCATGAAAGATTACACATGGATTTTATCAACTTAAATTTTCCCATTGACTTTAGATGTTCAGGATTATAAAATATTAAATGTAAATATGAACAATTTGTGGAGTAAAAAAGTAAAAAGTTGACTAAAAGTGATTATTTTTTGTATATATGTATGTTATAAAATGAAAACGGTGCATGATCGAGTTAATGATATCAATATATATTTTTTGTTATTGAGTATTATTATTATTTTATAATAATATGATTAATTTAATAACTGTTTTTGGTTTTTTCTTAACGTTTGTGGTGTTTATGAAGGCGTCTATTTGGTAACTCTTAATATATTGTTTTCATATCAGTATTGTCATAGAAATATCTCCAAAATTTATATTATATTAGATAGATAATAAATAAAATTAAAAAGAAAAACTAAATGATTATTATTTCTATTAACATGATATATGAGATTTGATAAATGAAATTTGAGGTTATATATTAATTAGCATATCAAATAATATGTTCTTTCTCTCAATCATCTTCCAACTTTTAATGTAATTTCATAATTTATGTTAAAAAGAACATTATTATTATGATAAATTTGTTGTTTTTGTCGGTAACAGTATATCTATATATTTTAATAACCTTAAACTCTACAAAATGTTATAATCTCATTTAATCTCCATAATACATATATAATTCAATTAGCATAAATTGTTTCTCATAAACTTGAAACAAATCTACTGTAATATGAGATGATATTCTCTTTATTAGAATATACATAGATGTTATACAAAAACAACAACAACATCAAAATACCCCTGCCGTCATCGTAACAAATTCTATTGTAGATATTTAGGAGAAATGTCAAATCTCCTGAGAATGAAGTTATTGAAAAATTTTGTAATCATAAGGATAATTGAAATACATTACATTATAAATCACATCAATATTAATATATATTAGGGAAAAGGTTTCTCTTCTCTCTCTTTGTAATACAAAATGTGTAATAAAACCTATAAAAATTCACCGGAATTATTCTAATAAAACTGATAAACTTTATGGATGCTGTATAATCAATTAAAATTTATTCATCAAAGGAGGATTTTTAAAGAAGACACAGAAATAGAAATAGGAGTTGATGTGGATAGTTTTTAGTAGATGAAAATTTTTCCAAGATTCTACGGTTGTTATTTTTGAAATATTTTAAATATTTATTTAGTTTATTTTTTTATCAATAATAAATAACAAATTTTTATAATAATATTTTATTTTTTATTTCATTATTTTTGCAAAAATCTATTTTTTTTCAATTCTAATTAAATAATATGATATCATGGAATACCTTATTTTTTTAAAAATTTTAAAATAACTTTCTTCTACCATTTTAATATCTTATATTTTTTATCACCCCAAGTATATATATTTTCATTCATCAAACTACGATACCTATTCCCCAAATAAATAACATCATTTCTATTTATCATTAATATTCATATCTTTAAATATTTTCTTTTTTACAGAAGTTTTCATAACCACATCCCAAAAATAAGTTCATGGAAGTAGGATATAAATATAGAAAATCAAATATTTACAAAAGTTATTATATAATCATAAAGGTAATAATTGATGTTTTACCATTATTATATCTTTTTCATTACTCATACCATATTATGGATGAAAAAGGCAAGGTGTTAAAAGCTATTAAAGTCATTCTTTTCTCAATAATATAAAGTTTATAAAGTTGATGGATGTTATTGTGTGTGATGATGATGATAAAAATGATATAATAAATTATTAACATTATACCCTATAATATTGTCTTATTTTGATTTAATATTATATTATGAAATAGAAGTGCTTATGCTAATGGAAGTATTAATAATTCATAAGCTGATAAAAATGATCATCGAAAATGGTTATGTGTATTGTTGAACACACATGTTGGTTTTTGTTGAAATAATGATGATGCTTAATGGAAAAATAGAGATGCTTTAAAAATATAATGTTATTATTTGTGACAAAATTTTGGATGTATAAAAATTAAATAGTGAATTTTTTGTAATTAAAAAAAGTTTTTTATTCCTGAATATCAGTTATTTCATTGGAATATCATAATTTCAACATTTTCATCACCAAATTTGATAACGTTTTGGCAGGAAAGGATATTATTTATCTCTAAGCTGTCATTATGCATGGTTCTTTAAACAAAAAATTATAACAACTGTAAATAGAGTAATTATTTGTTATTATAACTGTCACATTAATTCGTATATATAAATGTCTATTTCTTGGTCAAATCACATAATCAAACGGTCAATTAGTCTTTAAGGAATTGCACAACAGGCTGTCACTTTATTTGGTTGGATGATGACCTCACTACAACTGCTAAAAATTATCATATTTATAGACTCAATATCATTATTATAATTATTATAAGATTATTAATATTATTATTTATACCTGAAATGACTGCCAATGAGGTATAGTTTAATTATCTTAAAACATAATTTTATTTAAACTTAATATATCAAGTCCCTTGATATATTTGATAATTTTATATGGTATTAAAAGATAACAAAAAATTTTTTTTCTCCTTCAAACATCAAATTAAATATGCAGATAAACTTTAATTCAATAATCATCTTTCTATATGTAACTTATTGGATATGGTAGTTTTGTGTTAAGAGATAAAAAGATATATAGACACAGTTATTTATGATGCTCTACCTACTTGATATGCAAATGGTTGTTTATTTTGTTGATTATTTATATGAACAAGGAATATTATTTGAAGTGATAAGAAGTAAAAGAAAGAGAGGATATAAGATTGGTGATAGATATATAGATTATATATAGATATATATAATTTTGTATAGTGATAAAAGAAAATGTATAGAATTTAAATTTGTATTTTTTTTAAACAAAAATTATATTCTGTGTATTGACAGGAATTCAAATGAGAAAGAACCCGTTCACCATCGGAGATTATGGAGATTTTGAGAATAATTTAACTTTGTAAACTTTTATTACTTTTACTTTTAAACATTCAAACAATATATACATTATCTAAAATAATTTAAATGATAAACTTTTGAATTAATTAGAACAAATTAAGATGATACCCATTCTCATAAAAAAAATTCAAACAATAATTTCCATTATCTTTCCATTCTCAAATTTTTATAGGTGTATCACTTAAAATATTTAAAAAGTAATTATTCTAAAGTGCATTTTTAAATGTCTTTTGATTTTTCCAAAACTAAGGGGTAAAAAAAATGTTTCCACACAAAAAAATTATTTTCTCATTCAAAAATTAATTTTAACACTGTTGAATAGAAACAAAGAAATTAGAAATCTATCTACATTTTTTGCCATTTAATTGGAAGAATACGAAATAAGATTTTTATTTTGGAACAATAGATTTCAAATATTTAGTAGATAGATTCTTCCGCCCTCTCTTTACTTTCTCTCTCTCATACAATTTTATGATCACATTTTGATTACCCTTTTCAAAAACTTCTTATCCAGTATCATCTTATATTTCGCATTTACCGACATCACACTTTTTTTTTCAAGCTTTTAAAATCTTCTACAATTTTCTTTAATATCATTTCTTTAATGTCTAGAGCTCTTCTATCTATAAATACCTATTATCTATTTATATATATAATATATATCTTCTTCCCATATATATCCATGCCTCTCATTCGCCTCTCCTTTACCAACTCCACCTCTCTTTCCTATCCTCAATAATAATAATATATATCAACTAACATTTTTCTTGCATCATAGCCTTTTGCTTTTTAACAAAAACTCTTCCCACTTTATACTCCCGATTCATCTCACCCCCATTTTTGATGCAGTCACTTATATATAAAGTATATCATCCTAATTTATATGTACATTTATTATTTTTTAATATTAGCTAGATTACATTAATGTTTTAAGCTTTTATGTGAGAATAAGTTAATTTATACAATAGTTTTCATCTCTTAATATACACCTTTCGATAGAGAAAAACTTTCAATGGGTACTTCAGAGATTCTGATAAATACAAAAAAATAATACCTTTTTTTAAGAATTTTATCATAAACATTTGCAATATATTTTTTTTTATTACCTTATTATTGATAACGAAAAAATGATTTTATAGGAATCTATAATATAATTCTTAAATTTTTTATTTATTTTTTTATAAGTTTCATGATGTAGAAATTTTATAAAGACTAAAATGTTTTTCATCTTAAATTTTTATGTGCTAATATAATTATCATATTTTTTTATAGGCCAAATAAACTAAGTAGTTTATATATAATAATTTGGTGGATCCCATAGAAGAAACTGTTTGTATACTTTTTATATTTTATATTGACTTATTAATATTCAGAAAAAAAAGAAACTTTCCTCTATCAACAAATATATATAAAATATATATACTAAAATCGAACATCATACAAAATATATTTTATTTACAAAAAAATATTTCCACCTCTATATTGTTTTGTAATATATTTCCTAATTTTACTTTGTATTTATAACAAATCTTATTATTATAATTTTTTTTAATACTTCAAATGCTTTCACCATCCCAACAACAATCTCCGAATTCATTTGCCTCCTCTGTTCAAACACCATCATCAGATACATCTTCACTCCATACATCAAACGACGAAAATTCATTAACACCAAATTATAATTCAACTTTAAATATTAAGGCATCACCATCCTCTGAACATATTAACGTTACTTCTTTATCATCACAATATAATTATCCACATAATATGTTTGGGACAACTATGGATCATTATAATAGAAATTGGACATACACTGATCAGACTCCATTTACCTACAATCCTGCTACAGCAACACAATTTCCTACACCTACAGGTCCACATCAATTACCATTCCTATTTCCTAATACCAATCAAAATCATCAAATGACAGGATGGCCCACAGCTTACACACAAAATATGGCTAATGGTACAATGCATTTTGAATTTGATAATAATCATATTAATTTTGGTAATAATACCGGTAACTCATCATCAACCACAACGACAACACCTTCTACTACATCAACTGCCGCTTCTAATACCAATAATAATAATAATAATAACAGTAACAACGGGATTAGTGGAGGTACTCAGGGTGAGGATGAATCTCAATGTAAAAGAGATACAGATGATGGTAACAATAATAATAGACCAGAAGTTATCCAAAGAGTTTCACCCCAAAATAATGACAACACAAACACCAACAACACACCGAGGCAACGAAATATCATTGATAATTACCCAAACATCTCAACACTAACAAACAACACAACAACCCCAACAGCATTAGCTTTCACGACAACCTCCACATCAGGAGTATCACCAATATGGTCATGTTACCCAAATTTTAGAACATCAATAGGTGATGGAACTGGAAATACCTTTCATAACCAGGATGCCATGTTAAATAGCCTGGAACATTTTCATAATAATAATTGTGGGTTAAAAGAAGATTTAGATAATGCTTCAAGTGATGATTTGGAACAATTTGCCAAGACTTTTAAACAGAAACGTATTAAACTTGGTTTTACACAGGCTGATGTTGGTATAGCTATTGGTAATTTATATGGTAATGTTTTTTCACAAACAACAATATGTCGTTTTGAGGCATTACAATTGTCTTTTAAGAATATGTGTAAACTTAAACCGTTGTTGTTTAAGTGGTTGGAGGAGGCTGACTCCTCGACTTCATTACAGAATGGTGTTTTTGAGAAGATGACTGGTTCTGGTGGAAGGAAGAGAAAGAAGAGGACTAGTATTGAGGTTCAAGTTAAATCACGTTTGGAACACCATTTTAGAAGGAATCCTAAACCAAATGCTCAGGAGATAGGTAGTGTTGCTAATGAACTACAGCTAGAAAAAGAGGTAGTCCGTGTATGGTTTTGTAATCGAAGGCAGAAGGAGAAGAGAATGACACCTCAACAGTTTAATCAAGATTTCATTTTGCAGGCTAATGCAGCGGCAGTTGCAAGTGTTATGTATAATAATAATTGTGATGGAAATCTTTATCATTGAAATATAACATATAGATAGGAAGAATGTTTTAAATCAAGTTAACATTAAAAAATAAAAGTATCAAAATGTTTTACCATGGTGATTTTTATCAGTAACAAAGATTGTTTTCAAATATATTTTTTTTTCTATAAATATATAATATTACTGTACAAAAAAATTAAAATTTTCTTTTCAACTCACATTGTAATTTACTTTATTAAAGCATTAAGTATAATATAATATTTTTATTTAAATTTTTTTGAGAAAATATAATTGTTTAACATTATAGTAAATATCTTTACTAAATGATAATGTCATTTTTATCCTTGTATAAAATTTTTATTTCCCTATTTTAAGAAATATATAATATATAAAGTATTTGTATCGTTTTTATTTCTATTGTTACTTTTATTTTCCAAACAACAGAATGTCTTCTCCTAATATCATAATGTTAGAATGTTATTTTAAAAGTAATTGGTTTGATACTTTTTATTTGATCAAATTTGTTGTTTACATAAAATAGTAATTATTTTTACCTGAAGTCACTAATAAAAACATAATTTATATTACTCCTCTCATTATACTTACTGGGGAGATGACCATTTTAATAAATATTATAAAAGTTTGCTTTTCTCACTCACTTTTTTTTTGCCTTCAAAAGTATTATAATAGAAAAGATATACAAATTCATCAAACTAGGGATTTTAAAATCATTACTATTGTCTAAATATACATTTGTTTAATATTTTCAATAACTTTTTAAATTATAATACAAATTACCTCTTTTTAATTTTTTTGACACCATATTATGTCAATACATACAACAATAATCAGCACTATTTTAAATTAAAAGATAAAAGAAATATCACCCATTCATATACAATTACCACTCTTATAAAACTACATCAAATAAAAAAATTTTTTTTCAAAATTAGTGAGGGAAAAAGATTTTATACTTATGTCTCTTTTCATTTGTATTATGTTTTGAGTTATTAATTTTAACCATCAAATATTGGCATTTAACTCATACCATATATCTATTAACGATTAATATGGAATTTTATAATTTTTTGGTGGGGAATGGCAAATTATTTGACACCTGCTTTAGACTCATTAAGATTAGAAAGATTTTTTGATTTTTATACCAAATTAAGATTTATCTAGACAGTTAAACATATTTAATAAAATAAGACTGTTTTTATTGGAGAAAGATTGATGAGGAGCAGATGAATAGGAAAAAAATATTGTAGAAGAATGATCATGAAAATTAATTAAATAAATGTTTTTATTATTATGTCTTCATTTTTACTTCTTCTAAAGATTTTAAAAGGGAAACAATACGATATTAATTTATGATTACCATTTTACCCTTTTAACAACAATAACAATAAGGTATAATAAAATATACCTTTCACCTTGGATAGCCTCATAAATTTAATTTCTATCAATACCTTTAACTTTTTAACAAAATACATAAAAAAGGAACTTCTCATTTATAGGATATGGAAAAAAATTTATAGTAATAAATTCAATAAAAATGTCAAGCATAGATAATCTCTAAACAAAAGCATTCATTATCTTTAATAATTATATCCTATTCTTTTTAAATCACCACACTCTCTAACTCTTTAACATTCCTTCAACTTTACCATCCCTTTTTATATTGTTTTTTATAGACGCAATCCATTCTTTTATCTTTTTATCTTAATAAGCTTATCCCAGATGCTTCAATACTCAATTCTTACCAGTTAATCTTTTATAAAGGTTTTCCTCTACCACCATGTCTATTCTTAAAAATATAAGAATTATAGGATGTTCCTTTTAATTATGAGGGATAGATAAAAAAGGGTAACGGGACCCGATACAGGTGATAGGTATCGTGTAAAAATAATTCATTTAACCAATTATACTTCATTAAATAACAGTCATCATCATCTATAAAAGTCATGCTGTGATTTTAATGACACTTCCGTTAACATCATTTTACACTTTTAAAAAGCAACAGTTGGCAATTGTTATAAATTTTCTCCTTCTCCAAATAACGAAAATTGTAAAGATGTTGGTGACATCTTTTAGGAAAATTTATAGTTTATGTGAATTTTAATTATTATTACATTGGTTGAAAGATGAAAAATTGTGGAGAGAGAGAGGAAAAAGTTAGTAAAATGAACACAGTTATTGAATATTTTATAAGAGGAAATTATTTTCTTACTAATTTATCGAACTAAATATAACATAATATATAAGTATAGATAAATATAATTTTGGAGATAAGAAAGAAAAAGTTATAATAACATTTACCCATTTAGAATTTATATGGTTTAAATCAATTACACTGAATTTACATTTTTAACTTACTACACTAACAATTCTTACTATCATATTATAAGTTGAAGTTTTTCAATTATGGATGTATAAAAATGGGAAGAATATCTTTTGATTTGAAAAAAGGATGGTGGTTTAATTACAATTTAAGATTTATAATCTTTTACAATATAAAGTAATAAATTATTTTAAAAAGTGATCATTCATGCAAAAAATATTTTTTCAATCAACACCATTAATACTAGTAGGAAATATTTATTATTCATGGTATAAAAAATATAATTGCAAAACGCTACAAAATTGTAACTTATCAGGTTGAAAGTTCATTAAGTTCAAGAACATTTTATTAAAAACATTCATAACATATAGTTAAAAATTGTCCTAAAGAATGCAAAAGACATCTACAAACTACATATACATTTATTAAAAAAAAAGTTAAATAAATCGAAAAAAATTTCACAATACCAACACCTCCATCTAAACATATTGAGCATACTCCTTCTGCAATTCATTTTCCCGTCTAAGGAGACTATCAACTTCAGTTTGTAATTTTCCAACTCTCCTCTTAATACTCATTAATTCATGTTGATAAAGTCTTGAAAAAGCATCAATCTGCAATTGAACACTCTCTCTTTCATGTCTTTTTTCCTCTATCTTTTTTATCAACTTTTCCGCCACTTTCTATAAAAAAAGATGAAATATTTGATGTAATTGTAAAAAATAAATGGTAATTTGAAGTATAATTAAAGATAAGACTATGGGTAATTGATAAATGTACTCTTTTATCTTTTTTTTTCCTCCGATGGATATATATGTATCCCAACCCAGAAGATCTTTAATCACAAATATATGTCAAATTACAAATTTTATAAAATTAAACGATATGCCAATTGACTGTTAAACTTACAAAATATCCTGTCATTTTAACTTGAAGTTTTTTATCTATCTTCGAAACACCACCACCTAATTTTTGAAGCCATCCATCAATAACCTAAAAATAGATAGATAAATTTTAAAGAAAAAAACTAATTAAAATTCATAAGCAAATTCCCAGTTCATTATTATTTGTCTGTTCAACTGTTCAAATTTGTCACATTTAATCATCTTTATTGTTATATTATTTTAAGTTCAAAGGAGTGTATATTATATACATTAAGAGTGTCATCATCACACATATCATTATATCTACCTATCATAATATATTTATATATAAAATTTTTGTTTACGTAATTTAAAATTTTTGACACAACCACAAATAACAGATGTGTTTGTGAAAGGAGCTTACTATATATGTGTATATTAATATGTTATATAGAAAAAAAAGGAGGATTACTGTAGTTAATAGAAAACAAATAAGCGCCTTAAAATTTGTCGGCGGAAATTGCTTCCAGTTAAAAAGGCAATAGTAAAAGTTGCGATAATAATAAATCTTACTTTGGGGTAGATAAAGAAATGTAAATATTATAATGAAGATATAAAAATACCAAAAAGTTTCTAGAGTAGAGGGATGGGAATGGTAGGAATAAAATAAAATAGGGACTTACATCGAGTTCTTTAACCAAACAATCCATTTGATCTTTACGATTTAGATTACCGATTCTTGTTAGTTTACCTTCATAAGGTACAAGTTCATTGTAACATAAATCCATTGCTGAAGCCATCTCTTCATCATACTCTGGTTTTTCGGTAACCTCACTATCAATGAGTTTCTTGGCTTCTTCTATCATCTCTGGTGTAATTGAAGTATCAATGTCATTACTTGGAGTATTGGTTACATCCCATTCAACGAGACTCTTCATTTCCTTTGATATTAATTTCATTGCTTTTCCATAATCGCTTCTGTCATAGGGTTTCTTAAATAATGCATTATTTACCTTTACTGGAATAACAAGACCACGTTGATAGACTGTGGACCTTCTCTTCAACAATTCTTTTTCCTTCTTTTCAATGAATTTTCTTCTCCTCTCATTAGCTACCTCTTCATCTTCTTCTCCATCTTCCATTTGAACATCCTCGCCAACATCATCCTCAACTTCATCATCATCTGGTAAAACAACCTCAAATTCATTTTTTGGTTTAGGAAGTGAAGCAATTGCAGATTTCCAATCAAAATCTCCCCCTTCAAAATTTTCACCATCCTTATTAAGATTCAACTGATCTCTAAATGGAGTTGGTCCTGGTGTAAGTCCAGCAGGAGTCTGAGCAATCCTAACACTTCCAGTAACATTATTATGCAATGGAGTCCCAGCCAAAGCTTGTAAAATCACATTAGGAGTAGCAGGAACCTGATGTTCCGGTAAAGCACTCTTCAAATTCAGATCATTCACCAACGGTGTATTTATACCACCTTTAAGAGTGCTTTCAGTATTTTGTAAAGCAATAATAGTTTCAACCTCCTTAAAAAAAATAATAAAAATACTTCAGAAATATAGTTACAGAAAATTTTAGAAAGAAAAAAATATAAGAAATAACTATGGTAGTAACAATTAAAAGACTTCTTATATAAAATATAAAACCAAATGTATCTTGCATGCATAATCACAGAGCTAATTATCATTTCATTACCATCTACTTTCCATTTAAAGAAGTTAGTTTAAGAACTCATGAATTTTAAAATATAGGCGGTTATAAATATTATAAATAATAAAAATTTAACATTATTATTGAAATGAATGTATTTTTTCCTTAGAATGGTATAAAAAAAAAGCAAACTTACTTTCGATATATGATCATCGTGGACAGCTGGAGTTCTAACGGAACGGGAATTGAAAGTTACACGAGTTGACTCTTCATAGTCGTGAAGTAGGGTACTGGATGCACTATCGTCAATCATACCTTTAGCCATTTGGTTTACCTTGCCGAGTTTTACTATTTCTTCTATCTCTTTATCAGTAACTTGTGGTGTTGGTAAAATGAGTTTACTTCTTTTAATCTCATCAGGTCTCTTAAATATCGTCTCCGGTATCTCTTCCTGTTTTCTTTTTTGTAATTTCTTTTTATCTTCACGTCTTAATTTATTCTCATCAGGTACTGGTTCTGCAGAGGTATACTTGTTTACGCATTCAGATTTATTGAAAGTATCCTCTTGTGGATCATGAAATCCAGCAGGTACTGGTATTTGGAAGGGTATAGCAGAATTGTAATCTATAAAATCACCCCTCTTCTTAGCTTTGTAATTTGGATCACCAATATCAATACCAGCTGCACGTAATTCTCTTTTCCTTTGAAGGGCAGAAAGGCGTCTAGCCTCAGAAAGTTGCTTTTCTCTAGCTTTTCTTTTTGCTTTTTTACCTTTTGTATTTGCTAATCTTGCTCTTGCCTCCGACAACATCTCCAATTCATCTTCATCCATATCAATTGGATCTGGCCTTGCTGGTCTACTCTCTGGAGCTGGATCAATTTCTCCAGCTTTTAACTTCTTAGCATCCTTAGCTTCAACATCATCCTCAATACCTTCTGCTTTACGTTGAGCCTCATCCAATAATTCATCATACCTCTCTAAACATTGTGCTGCTGTCCTCCCAACCATTGGGGCAATTGTACGCCATTGTGTTGGCATAATCTTAGCTAGATGTAGAAGTTTCTCATCCTCTTCTCTTGACCATTCTGTTTTTTTAATTCTTGGATCCAACCATTCCTCCCAACGTGCTTTACATTGTTTAGCCGACTTCCGATGGAGTAATGATGCAATACGAGACCATTGGTTTTTACCATATTTCATTACAGCAGCTTTGAGAATTTCATCCTAAAAATAAGGGATATTAAAATTAAGAAATTATATCATTGATTCCTACCTCTGTATTTTTCCAAACACCACCCTTTATAATAACTTTAACCATATTGAAATATACAAAAAAGATAAACAGTGAGTAATTAAATAATTAAATTTTTATAGATGATGTAAAAGAGTTTCAAATGAAAATAGTATCTTACAACGAAATGCTATGGATAATTGGGGAGATGTATTCAAGTGTAACGATCAAGAATATAAAGTTTTATTGGCATTTTTTTCCGTGTTTCTTATTAATTTTAATAATCACATATATCTATAGATTTATTATTGACAGTTTTATTCTTTAACAAGTGTAAAAATGTGTATCTCTGAATAGTACCACATTTTCATAGGTGCAGCCTGGTAAAGTGTTCCAGCACTAACGAATAATGTTGTATCATTTCCGACTTCATAAAACCCATGGAAATAGGGTAAGAAAGTGAGAACATAGGGTATCATAACGTAATATTGTCCTGCATGAGTATGCCCAGACAAGATGAGATCAACAGGTTTGTCCCGTGTAACATTAAGAATTTCTTTAGTTGCTGCTGGATTGTGAGCTAAAACGATAATGGGTTCATCGGGGAGGCATTCATTGATTACTGAAGGGTTCATGGCATGTGTACTGATGTTGTTTTTAGCTGCCGATATATCATGAAGTCCAACTAAGCACATTCCTTGTAGATTGTATATGTCGTTCTCTAGGACTTTGAAGCCATAGTCATTTTTAAAAGCATCAATCCAATCCTGAACATTCCCATAGTAATATTCGTGATTTCCAGTAACAAAAAATGTACCATAGTTAGATTTGAAATGTTTCATTGGCTTTGTTCTATCTTTTATTAACTGATATGGAGCATCCACGACATCACCAACGAGGAAAATTGCATCAACTTTCTCCTCATTAACCATATCAACAACTTTAGCTATCATATTTTCATACACTAACGCTCCTGTATGAAGATCTGTCACCAAAGCAAACCTAAACCCTTCAGTCTCTGGTTTAAGATTTTTAATTTTTAATGTATGATATTTTAGGTAAATTCTATTTGCTGACATTATTTCTATACCACATAGAAGAAGACTTATACAGAGTGTAAAGATTATTTGATATTGGTTATCAGTACAAAACTTCTTTATAAAATCGCATTTATAAAAGTAGTTTAAGATTCTATTCGGATAATAGAATTTCTCGATACCTTTAATAAGGAATGTTAAGACAATAAAACCAAAAGAGAACATAAATATATGTATCCATAATCCATTTGCCCATCCAAAGATGTAGTACAAAAGAATATTTTCGAAATTGGTGAAGTACAAAAAATATAACCCAATAGCTAATATTGATAATAAAATCCAACTTCTAGTCATTCTACCCTTCCATTTATTCAATTTACGTTGTGAAAATTTACCATAATTCGTGGTAAACTTAACATACGTAAAAGGTTGAACGAAAAAAGATGACAAAAATGAATGAGCTAAGAATGATAAGTAGGTCATAAGCCACCCCATTTTACAGACAGAACAAAACCTCCGAACATTTCCATATTCGTAACCATGGAACTTACTTGTCTACAAAGCATATTTAAAATATCAATTTTAATAATTTAAAAAAGTATATTTAGCTTACATAGCAGTTCCCGATGTAATCTATTAATAGATGAATAGTGTAAAAAACAACTATAGAGTAAAATATTTTCCTTACTGATAATAACATTCTCTTCTTACATGAAATGACAATTTCATTTGAAAAAAAATTCTTATATAACTACTATATTTATACTTTTTATTAATTGTCGTTGGTATAAGAATGTCTGATATATGTATAAACAGGTTAATCATTAATTCTATAGCGTTAAGTGAGTTGCGGCCCCAATACATTTTGTACATATGAAAATTTTCCAGATTTTTTTAAGATAGTATTTTTATGTGGTTTTTGGTGTTTTTTATTGGAAATATTTTTGTTTATTCGCTTGAGATATTTTTTTTTTGCCTAATTTCTATTTTAAGATTTGATGTTTACGATAAATTTTATATATGTATAATTATTAGTTGTTCATAATGTGGTCTGATTTGGAATGGGTTATGCAGGAAAACATGCTAATTTTACAGTGAGAAATATTTTTTTTTGAAGAAAACATTATTTTTAATTAATTTCTATTTTATTTAACTTTCGCTATTTACAACTGTTATTATTTGGGTTTTTTTTTAAACGATTCTATTTTCAATTTTTTTAGGAATGTTTCCATCATTAAGGCGTGCTTCATCTGTCGTTAACTTTGCTAAAGTTAGCGAGAAACTTACTCCACACCATGCAGCTGAATTCCAAAAATTGAAAACCTTTAACTCTGCCGTCAGTGCTACGTAAGTTATTTCAATTATTTTTAAAAATTATTAATCCAAATAATTTTCCAGAGTAAATGAACTTCCATCAGAACTTCCAAAAATTGACTTTGCTGCCCTTAAAAAAAAGATGCCAGGATATGCCTCAGTTCTCGATTCACTCCAAAAACAATATGAAGGATTAAAAATTCCAAAAGGCACAGTCCCAGAGGAGTACAAAAAACAAATCGCTGAATTCGTTGCATTCAATGAGGCACGTATAAAAATCCACAACGAAAAAACCGCTGTTGGAGCTGAGGAGGCAAAGAAGGTTGAGGAGAGATGGTCTAAAGCTCCACCAATAGAACACTTTGACCGCCAAATGTTCCCAGAATATTTCCCACAACTTTACCCTGATCTTCGTACCCAGGAACGCCTCCCAGATCCACTTAATATTGGAATTAATGAAGAAGGTAAACCTCAGAAGAGATTCAAGAACTACAGAGTTCTGAAACGCGAAGACAAGGTTGATGACCATTAGATTTTCCTATCCAATATATAGGGTAGATTATTATTGACATTAGAATTGTTTACAAATTGAATAAAAAAAATCTTTACGCCGTCTCTTTATTGCTCTTTTTTTACATATTAGATATTAATTTCTATCATTTATAATATTGTTTACACCATTGCACTATGTATTAGAGAAAGAACAAAAAGTAAGTTAATTCTGGAAGAAGAGAAATGGATGGTAAAAGTCTTTGTCATAGGGTGTGCACATTCCCATGATTAATGAATTGTTCCTTGTGTATTTTGAGAGGTACACTTTATTATCGTAAAAGGGTTTTAAGATCTTTTTGCGAACCTTATTGACAAACAATGTTTTTGTCTGGAATGAATAAAATATATTAAGTTATTAAGTTCCCCAGACGTAACTCTTATCAATTATTCTGCTGCTCTTGACACGATATTATTCTTATTTGTACTTTTCTTTGATTGTTGTATACCTGTTCTTTTTTTTTCCCTTGAGCATCTTAATTACTATCTTATGTATTTACTTTATAGTTGTTGGATATTTATCTTTTTACCACCAATTCATTTTATGACTTTTTTCTTTGTCAAAAAAATTTTTTTATATCACGCAATAAAGATATTAATTTATTATTTTTTTATAGAGTCTTTGTTTTTCTAAATAATAATTATTCTGATTTTTGTTTATAATAATAAAAAAAAAGGGGTGACATGGAGACTGATGAAATACAAGAACACATGGTAAGTTAGAGAGACAATTAGTATTTTAAACATGTATGTGTGTGTGTAATCGTTTATTTATTTAAGAGTCTTCCAGTATGTGAAAATCTGGGATCAAAGATTGAAGAAGAGAAAAAAGAGGGACTGGATGTGTCAGGATCAAATTTAATTAATAATAACGGATTACCTAACATTAATAATTGGAGTTTTGCTAACACCGATATTAAAGATAAATTCTTTGCAGATATTTTGGGTACAAGTGATAACAATAATCCTATTAATGGGGTAATGTTGGAGAAATTATTAAACGATTATAAGTGGAATATTGAAGAGAAATCGAGATATGATCCAAAAGATTTATGCGATAATCTCAAGAAGGGATTGTTAAATCAACCATGTATTCAGAATACATCTTACTTTAAATTTTATCAAAATAATATGTGTATATGGCCAGAGTGTTATAAACATATGCCATCTAAAGGTGATTATATTTGTCATGTCTTGGATGAGCATAAAAATGACTCTGAAGGTCTCAGACAATTCGAGGAACAAAAAAAATATACACGAGTCTTAGAGGTATTGTATACCACAAACAAGATAAGATTACAATTAATGGAGGAACATTTACACATGAATACCACAGCAACATCATCATCATATGTAGTTTCACCCCTCTCTCCTGACAGTTTCTCTTTCGACAGTAACATCAATAAGAAAGATCCCAACTTTACACTACCATTATCACCATTTTCTACTACAAATTTTGATTTAACCAAATCTTTATTAGGTGATGAAAAAGCTGTAAAATCTACCAAAGGATCAAAACGTAAATACTCATGTCCTAATGGTGGCACTAAATCGTCCTCCAGAGCAACCAGGTACGACGACTCCGATTTTATTAAAGATCGCGAGTACTACGCTATGAATGATGTTAGACCACCATATACTTACGCTAATCTTATTCGCCAAGCCATAAAAGAATCTAAATCAAATCAATTAACACTAAATGAAATTTATCAGTGGTTTCATGAAAGTTTTGTTTATTTTCGGAGAAATCAAGCAACTTGGAAGAATGCTGTACGCCATAATTTGTCTCTCCATAAGTGTTTTGTTAGATATGAATATAATGATAGGGGTGCTGTCTGGACTGTCAATGATGAGGAGTACTTTCGTAGGAGGCCTCATAATAATATTAGTAGGAGTGCTAGAACTTCTCCAAATAGGAATGATGATGGTGCTACACCACCATTAAAGGCTAAAGCTAGTTTGAATTCATCATTGGACTCTAGTAATGCGGATCAAATGGGATTAAATGCCAATTTTGGGTCATTAACTGATTTGGATAGTAACGCCTTTACTGAATTTATATTATCAAAATACTACCTTCCATCAATACATAGTGATGTTAAGAAGATAACCCTTGAAAAAATTAAACAAGAAAATGAGGCAAAAGATGATGTCATAAAAAAAGATGCTAACGAAGAGAAGTTACCCGAACTACTACCAGAACAAAATAATGTTCCTGAAGAAAACTTTGTAGATACACCAGTGGCACAAAAATTAAATGAAATAGCACAGTCAACACCTCTAATGGATGTTAGTAAAAAGAAGATACTGTATCAAAAATAATAGACTGCTCTCTTACCAATGACGATACTGTTACCAGGGAAGATGATAGTACAAAAATCACCGAGAGTGAATGTTTATCATCAAACAACAATATTGTTGACACAAAAAAAGTTGATATCAACAGTAAGTGTCAGGAGGAGTTATTATTAGAAGTAGTGAAAAAAAAACCTTCTATGGGTCAGGGGGTAGTTGATAATCCGCTAAATTTAACAGTTCCGTTTGGACCATGTATGTTTCCTCAACCAAGAAATCAGATACCTGATCATAATAGTATAGTTAAAACATATGAGATGATTTCAAGAATGTATCCAAATCTTTGCCAACCCGGTGTTTGTGTACCGGCATTTGACGGGTTGTCTCTTACACGTTCTGTTGGTAATTACTCACAATACTTGAATTCAAATATCCCCTTAAATACACCAGCTGTAAGTAATAGAACTGTTGTCGGTGATAAGGATGATGCTCTAAATTCACCAACTAGTTTTACTTACAATCACTTAGTTATACCTAGACCACCGGTAGGTGAAGGATTACCCACAGTAGTAGGACCATCTCAGCAACATTTTCAAATAACAAGAAAAAATTTACTTCCAGTCTCACCAAACACATCAAATTCCCAGGTGCCAGCACAAAGTATTCGTAGTGTCAAACAAAAAGCTACACTAAAAAGTTTCTCAACGATTTTTCCTCAAAGACCAACAATAATAAATCCAAAACCAGGTGATAAATTTGTTCTCAAAGTCCAACCCTGTCCCAGGAAAGATGATGTTATTGTCAACACTACTATTACCCAAGAAAGTACTACTACTATTACCAAGGAAAAAACACCCAAAGCATAAAAAAGGTTCTTGAAAGATAAATTACAGAATATTTTTCTTTAAAAAACAATTAAAACTTATTTTTATACATATATATATTATACATATATCTTTATATTGTTATGAGGATTTTTAGCACATGTTTATTGTCTTGTTTTTTTTTTCATCTACCATTTTAAAACGTGTTTTACTAGCTTATAATAAGTTTTTGTACTTTTATTTAAAATAAAAATATAAAAAACAAAGTAATTAACTATTTATTAAAATTTATGGTGAAGAGATTTTTTTGTTTTTGTTATTAACATTTTGTTTTGGAGGATGAATTTTTAATGATAAATCCATGGTATGGTAAATACATAATTTAGTATTCTTCTCCATTTCCTAAAGTTTTTATTCTCACTTAAATTGGAAAGTGTTAAACAATCATACGTTCACGGAAGTCATTGTTTAGGTAGTTGTCAAATGGTTTGGTATTCAAAATGGGATCACAACTTTTCCTCCTCACAACAATTTTATGTTTCTCCAAATTTTTCTTTAACTCCTTCTTAATAAATTCCTCACTATATGGACTTCCCTTCACTATACTCAGAAACTTTCTTCTGATTTTCAGATTTCGCCATTTTCGATGTATCTAAATTCTTATTGCTATGATGATACAAATTTGGGGATGGATTTGGACTATTTGGATGGGAAAAATAATTTAACTCATCAATATTAAAATCGACATCCAAAAAACTGGTGTTTGTATAATTATTCGATGGTACTGATGTTTGTAGAGGAAGTGGAGAACCTTGAGATATACTTTCGTATGACTTTTTGAGGGGGCGTAAATGTAGTGCATTACTTATTTTTCTTGCTGAATTTTTTAATGGATATAAAATTTTTGATTCTAAACCTTTACTTTTGGAACGTTTTCTGGTTATTGTCTCTTTTTCGGGTAAGGAAAAATCTCTTGATCTTAGGGTGGCATCATCGTGGAAGATGGAATTTAGACTGTTTGCTGATTTGTATGATGCATCACTGTATGTATTAATTAATTGTTTACTCCTTTGGAGACCTTTATTTCTCTTAATTTGTGAGAATGGATTTTTAATGCTAAAGAATGAATGTTTATGGTGGAGAGATATAGAGGAGTATGGTGATGTTGAACAAGAACACATACTTGAATCAGTTGTTGTCCTGCAAGTTGATCCCCCGGAATGAGAAGTTGTACTATCACTACCATAAAAAGGAATTCCACGCCAGATACTACGTTTTGTGGTTGCGGACATATTTTTAAATTTATTAGGCTCAATGAGGATATTGTTAAAATCATCCTCATTTGCACTTTTTGCCTCCAACTATAAAGTAAAAATAATATATATAAAAGGGAATATAATTATATTAAATTTACAATTTTATCATTCAACATCTTTTTTTTATTTATGTCTTCGTTTTTTGAAAAAAATTCTACGAGCTGTTTTTCTTTGACAGAGATATCGTTTAGCGACCAGGATAGTGACAAATAGTATCTTTTTGGCTTTTCTGGTGGTAAAAATGGTGAAGCAGAAACAGGTCTTCTGGGGTGATCAAAAACGTGTAACATTATTAACACCTAACAAAATATCACTTTTTTCTAGTATTGTTCTATGATAAAAAAAACAAACAAAAGATTTAATTGAATAATTGGCAATTGAAAAAAGAATTAAGTGAATACCACTAAAATACAAATAATGTTATATAAGAAAAATAGTAAAAAACTGTTAACTTGATTAAAATGCAATAACATAAAGTAGGGAAAATGTCTATACTAAAGTAAGGATAAACAATAATTGAACCTAATTAGCCAATAAATTTAAAACATATATGAAATGCACGTAATATTTACATTAATTAGTTGTAAACAACGAAATTATAAGGAGAACTTTATGAAATACAAGATTGGTTTATTTGTGGTAAATGGAAATTAATATTCAAATATTAAATTTTCATAAAACATTTATAGTTTTACATAAATTATGTATTCTTGAGATTTGGTGTGTCTCACCGATTAGGCATCTGCAGAGTTGTGGAAGTTTAAATCATGATAATGATAAAATGTTGAAGTATTTATACATTTTGTATTGTATAAAGAGAAGATATGATAAGATGAGTATAGATATATACTTCATCTTTATCTAATTTTTTTTGTTATCAATTACCATTACTTTATTCTGATGGGTGGGGAGATAAATGAAAAAAATAGTCAGGTTATGACTATACATGCCTATAAGAAGTGCAATTAGAATATCAATTAAAATAAAAATATTACTAGTATCTGATGATAGAATAATTGTATTTTAGTAATTGATGAGAGTAAGAAAATGAGAAATTGAAGATTATTTCTAAATGTATTTTTGTGTGTTTTGTCATTCAAGAAGATTGTGTAATGTAAAAAAAGGCTTTTTAAAATAAATGGTTCCATATTGAGAAGAGAACTAATATTTGCAATCAATTGATGACAAAAAAGGAAGTGATTTAAAAAGTTTAAAAGATGAGAATAATAGTTAATTGTTGAAATATTTCTTCATAATCTTGATAAAAAAGTATATTAATTGTATGTAAATATTTTTTAAGGAAGTAATAAAAGAAATGTATAAAATCTAATATTTCAAATAAATTAAATAAAAATTCATCTATTAATAAATTACATATTATGTATATATCTATTTTTTTTCAATAATACATTATAAAAGCAGATTAATGAAATTAAAATCTTCAAAACGTTAAATGAAGATAAGTATAAAAATACCCTCCAACATAATAATGGGAAAAAAAAAATGCATATTTTAAAGTTTATTTGAAGAATATTTTATCTAAAGAAATTAAATTATATTTTTTTGTTATTATGCTAACTTTATAATCTTTTTTTTCAATCGTTTGTCAAAATTATTATGCTAAATTAAGAGAGACAGATAGTTAAAAAATTTATGGCTTTCTGATGGTACAATTGATATGTAATACAATGTATCTAGATGGTTCTTTATAATTCAACAATTTATTGGATATGAAAGTGAATGTTTTATTTGGTGAATCAATTAGGGGCTTGTGCTTTGAACAAAATACTTTATTATATATCTACCACTACATATAATAAAAAAATATAATTTAAATTCAAAGTGTAAAAAAATTAATTTATACAGCATAAATAATAATAAAAATAAATAAAGTACGTCAAATAAGTTTGACAGTTTTAAAATAGTTACAAAATGAAACTTATCATAGGGAATAAGTGTTTTTAGGATATTTATAAAGATTTATCAGTTTTAAATAATATTTACTGGGTTTCACAATTCAAAATAATATTTTAATATATCTCTCTTTATTTTTCAAAAAAAATTTACATAAACAATTTTTGGAAAGATGGAGAAAATTAATTATGATAATGAGTGTAGAAAAATTATTGATATTTAATTAACTAAAAATGTTACTAAAATTTTTTAAAGATTAATTATATTATTTGTTTAAATCTACAGATTATAATACAAAAAAAGCATACACATATTATATAATGTACATTGGAAGAATTTATCTCATTTAAATTATACTTAAAAATAAATTATAATGTAGAATAAAGTCTTAAAGAAACCTAGTAATAATAATAGATGCCAATATACTGTGGTGGAACATAAATAAATTATTCATTTCAAAACATTATAGTTTTAATGCTAGATATATTTTCTACTTAAAGTCATTAGAAACAATAAATATTGTAAAAAAAAGATGAAAATCTAATATATCGCCATGTAAACAAGATGTTCTTATCTGTAAAAAAAGTGTATTGTTATTTTTGAAATATCAAATGTCAAAACAAAATTTCATTTTAAGTCTTAAAAAAATTAAGACAAACGTTAAATAATGAAGATGTATAGCTTTAATAATAAAGATATATGTTTTTTTAGCATGTTTTTATTAAAATTTTTTTTATCACTAAAAGGGGAAATAATAATTTTTTGTTTAAAGTTAGAACAAAGGCTTCATTAATTGAATTAGTTAATATTTACCGACATGTAAGATAAATATGAACATCATATTTATATTAAAAAACTATTTTGTCAGATATATTTACAAAAAAATAAAAGAATTTTTGTGCTATTTTAATTCTTTTTATAAAATACAATGTATTTATGACACAAAAATAATTATAAAGTAATAAAATTCTTATGTTTATAGAAAAAATACTATCTATTTTTATTGGGGGTAAGTTAATTAATGTTAAAAATCTACACTTGCTATTGCTACTATGATGAAATGTTTTTTTGGTAATAATAAACAGTTTAAATACGGTTTCTTATTAAATTAACTTTTCTGGGATTAATAAAAATGTTTTTTTCAAATATAATTATATTTATATAAGTTTTTTTTGTTTTAGGTAAACAAAAAATTAAAATAAATTGGCATTGTTCATTTGAATTTATGTATAATAATAATAATGATAAATTTAAAAATATATTTTATTTGAAGAGTATTAAAAAGTCACCAATATATCATCAATGATTCACCATTCACTCTTACCCTTTAGTCTTAAGAAACACTAAGAAATAGAGGGTGATGGAATTTAAATAAAAATGATAAAACAAAGTTCAATTATAAAATTATACCCCATAAAACAGTTTAAAAAGTAGACAATAATATTTTTAATATCAATTAAAATTTTTGCGAAAATAATTTTATCAATAATAATTTGTGTTTATACAAAAAAACGGAAAAGTTTTTTGTTCCTATTTTATTTTCATCATTTTAAATGTTATTTTATTAAATAATACAAATTTTCAAAAGACATTTCAAAGTGTAAAAAATTAAATTAAACACACATTAAACAAATATAATTATTCTTCTTTAAAAATATAATGATAAAAAAATTTTATGCATGTAATTTTGTTAATAATACGGTAACATAATGATAAATTTGAGACATTTTTTTAAAAAGAAGTTTTTATGTTTCATAAAAAAATAGCTTTCTTTGGATATTTTAAAAAAAAATTTGATTGAACGTAATTGACATACATTATTTGTAACATTTTAAAAGTGAACATTTGAAAAGGTTTATACTGTTTGGAGTGAATGAAAATAAAATTTAAAAAAAGGGTAAAAAATTGGACTCCTTAACACTTTTTCTTATTAGAATTATTTTGGTGTGTTTATTTACTTCCTTTAAGTAATAACTAATTTACAAAAAACACACACATAAATAAAAATATATAAATTACTCTATTTTTAGCAAAAAAAATACATATCTATTAAAATAAGATTTATAAGGAAAATTTAAGTTTAAAAATGTGTCGAAATAAATGGTATATCATATCAACCATACTATCTTTAAATTATTAATAATATTCCCATTGGTATTCAAAATATTAAAAATAAATTAAATAAATGCAACTATATGGACGAAAAGAAGTGAGGAAAGAATAGGTTTCGGAAGTAAATGTGTGCATTAAAGGATCATTGAAAACGTGGTAGTTAGGAGGAAATAATAAAAACTTTTTAATATTCTTTTTAATCATTGTTTAACTAACATATTAAATTACGAGAAATAAAAGGTTTATAATTAAAACTTTAATTAACTCCCAGTTTTTAGATCAAATTTTTACAATATCTTAATTTTTGATGTTTTATAAACCAATAAAACTTCTCGTTATTCCATAATAATAAGTTATTCAAATATTTCTGTTGAAAATATTAAAAAATTCAATTAAAAATATTAAAAAAAATTAAGCTGACTATAAAAACTGAAACTTTATTTTCTGAAATGTCTTTAAAATGAATATTAAATTTTGTTTTTGGTAAAAAAATATATTTTATATAAATTTTACAGCTTCAAAATTTATTGTATTTGAATTTCTTAAATTAAAAAAAACCTTACATCAAAATACCATTAAATGTTGGTAATTTAAAAAAATAAGTATATAAATGAAAATTTGTTAAATTATACATATTAAACATCTTAAGGAGTTTAAAGAATACTTAAAAAAAACACAGTCAGACAAAACACTTTATTTATAGCAATAATAATAATAATAAAAGATAAATTTATACAAGTAAAGCTTAAAAAATTTCTTTTTTACAAAAGAATGAACCATTAACGTTTAAATGGTATAATTTTCACCAAAGTTTAATGTACAATACAGAAAAAAAAAGATGTTTTTATGACAAAATATAATAATGTTTAACTTTATATCTATTATCTTTCTCTCAAAAGTACTAACCATAAATCATCCTCTTTTTTGTCATCATCCATTAATCCATAATAAATTTCCAATTTTTTTTTCCTATATATAAACAGCGTTCTTATTTTTTTAAGATGTTACTATAAATTTGTAACAATTTTTGATTGTGTTGATATTCTTTTACCTACTACTGGTTCATAATTTACCACAATGTAGTTAGAAGACTTAAAAAACAGATAAAAAGTTATTAAAATATAATATGTATATTTTCTTATTAGTAATGAGAAAAATATGCTTGTGTTAGTATTTTTTTTAAACAATTTGGCGAAAAAAAACGGTGTTTGAAGCATAACAAATAATGTTAAAATTAAATTCATAAAACCATATTATTATGTGAGAGGCAAAAACATACGCACACGGAAGACATTAACTTACAATTCCAGAAGTAGAAAATTGCTTTTGATGAATTGAATTATTACACCTTTTTGGAGTTTCAGTATTACTTATTTCAATTCTCGTTATGTGAGGAGTTTCATTTACCAGGTCATATGTACTTTTGAATGGACGCGTATCTGGAGTAGTTTTTATCCTGACGTCATTCATCTTCGATTCATCATCAGTTGTTGGTGAAGAAACTTTTTGTTTTTCAACATGTAATTTAGATGAGTTAATGATTGACTTAGATTGTGGGAACTTATGTAACCTGATGATGCATTTGATATGGGGGAACCAGAATTGAATTTGCTTATATATGGTGTAACATCATTGGGAGGGATATCTTCAATCAAATTTGGTAAACCATCATTAGAAGCTTCCACTTTTGCTTTCATTTCTTCTCTTTCTATTTTATTGTTAAAATACGATTGTCTTGGGGGTTGACGTTGTGATGGTTTTCTTTCAAACGTTGAAGTACACCTTCTAGATAATCTTCCAGTTTCACGATGGACATTTTCATACTCTGTCCTACCTCTATATTTAAATGTACTACCTAAACGGAATAATTGTGTCTTAGGCCCCTTACTGGTTCGATGGAACTTCAATCTATAAAAAGTATGATATTCAATAGCACATTTCCACAAATGTTTACACGCTTTATGGGAAGTTAAATTAAAAACAAAAGTATGTAATTGTATACGATCTCTCTTTCCTGTCCCATCATCATCCTCCACAACTAATGTTATTTTTTTATTTTTAAAGTCTAATTTTTGCATACACTCCCAGCGAAAGAATCCAATCATTTGATCACCATCAGCTACCAACATTCCAGTTGGCGTTAATCCTAATTTATAATTATTGCCATCTTTTCCTTGTACTATATGCCTATCAACACCATACATTTGAAGTTCTTTAGCTCTATTTAGATAATTCATTTCTGCTTGTGCTGGTGTCTGGCCCCGGCATCGTTTATACCTCTCTAATATAGCTACCTCCATTTCTTCATCTTGTTTTGGATAAAATCTAAATTCTGATACAAATGCAGCATTGTGTTTTGATGGATCATAATCACCACACTCGGATTGTAAAGAGTATGCTGCTAGATCTATTGCTGTTTGCCTATCACATTCTAATATTCCTTTTTCGATATCACTTTTTATTTGTAAAAAGAATTGATATTTTGTCAGTTCCTCTCGTAAATGAGATGGATCAGAAGAGAAAAATTTAACACGAAAATCAAATTTAAAGCTTGATTCATTCTCATCAACTTGTTTATTTATTCTTTTTAGTGGATCTAACCATGTTTTGACTCCACTTTGGTCTTTATAACATATACCGAAATAATCTTTTTCCTCCAAATCTAAGGAATAATACACTAGATCATACAATTCTTTAGCCTCACATTTTTTCTAAAATAAAAAAAAAAGTTTACTCATTAAATAAAACAAAAAAAGAAAACCTACACTTAAAACAAAATCAACAACACTCCCATCCAACAAAGAAACAGAACATAAAATTTCTCTTCTCCTATCAAATTTTTTCTCCATAATTTCATAACCACTTTTTTGAATTTTTTTTTTATCAACAACCTTTCCATGAGGTAAATTTGTAGGTTGTCTATTTACCTTACCATTATTTACCTGATTACTACTTTTCCGAGATGTTAACCTTTGGCTAAGTGAACGAAAAAAACCACCAGCCATCTACAAAAAGAAAATTATAAATAAACAATTATTTTTAATGGAAACTCATTAAAATGTATATTTACCTTTTATTTATTTTAATACTTATTTGTTTGTTAAAATGCAAATGTTTTTTTACAAAAAAATAATAATTATATTTCTATTTTTATTTTTTTTTCAATAATAGAATAATATAACCTGAAAATAAGAATATTATATAGATTAATATCTGAACAAAGATATTGGTAATAAATAATAGCATTGTATTAAGTTGACAAAATAATAAAACGATATATTATGATGGTATAGAGATATAATAAAATGATATGATCATGGAAAAAATACATATAAAAAAGAATATGTTCATTGATTATGATAATAAGTACTCGTAAAGCATCCTTAATAAAAGAATTAAGCCAACTTTTATATTATTTTGTTATTGTGAGAAAGAACAATACCCATTATAGAGGGTGTCTGTCACGGCAAATCATAACAGAAATAATGAATTAATTGAAGGTTTTTAGAAGTGGCACAGAAGGGTCAAATAGGGATATGTTTAGGTAAAATAATACGTCTCTGTTCGAGGTCAATACTTTAGTGATCATCTTCCTACCACCATATGGGGAATATTTTAGAATTAATAAAAATAATTTTAACTAATAATAGAAAACATTAAGAATTATTAATGTTATTTTAAATTTTTACAAAAAGAAATACTAAGAAATCCAATAATGACAAGTAGGGATGAAAATTTTTTTATACTGTTGTTCATGGTGATTTCTATCTTTTTCTTATCTCTCTTACTCTCATACAATAAATCATATTTTATTTCTCCTACAAAATTATTCACTTCCAAAAGTGATAAATAATACAATAAAGAAACGTTATTAATAATTAAAATTTAAATGATGATTATTGGAAGAAAAATAATAATTTTACAAAATTTTATTATTGCATTAAAATATCTTATGTTAAAGATATAAGTGGTTCGATGTCATCAGTAAAAGATTACAAAAGGTAGATAATGATAGGAAAGAGGTATATACAATTAATATTTTTGAATTTTAAGTATGAAATGTCTTCTAAATTTTCAATAACACTATAATTATGAGTTAAAATAATTACAATAAATGTCAATGAAATTAAGGTAAAATGAGTAGTGATTATATTATAAGATTAGAAATATGATATTAACTCTAAAAATTATTGGAAAACTTTGTTGTAAAATATTTCCTTCTCTTCTATCTATGTAAAGATTATATAATTTTTATTTATTATAGGGATATTAATGATAATAATCATAACTAAAAGGTCAATATTTTTTTTAAATTCTTAAATAGATAAAATTTTAATTTGATAAAAATATCTAAAGTTAGAAATGTGTGATATAGACGACTTTTTAAATTAATTCTTATTATATATATTACATTTTAACAAAAGATCAAAGAAATAAGAATTAAAAGGTTTCTCGATTCAAAATAAGTATGATTAAAAAAAATAAAACCTTTCAATTATATTTATTTTAAGGATTACATTTTTATAAAGAAAAATATAAATGAAATATTAGAATGAAATATTATAAATAGTTTATATTAACTAAAAAACCGGGTTTATCAATTTGTACTACTTTTTTTGTTGTTATAAAATTATGATGATAAAAAAGTAGAAAATACATGCTTGTAAAAATAAAAATGAAATACATTATAAATATTTAAGAACACAGAAATTAAATACATATGGGAGAAAAGTAAATGTTATTCTTTAATAAATATAAACTTGAAAGAAAACTTTTATGAAGAGATTTCTTATTGGAGAATAAATTTGAAATGTAGAAAAAGGTACTTGACAACATTAAAAATAAACAGTTATGGAGAAGGGGAAATTTGAAAGATGGTGATTGAAAGTCATTTTTGATAATGAAGATATATGTAATTGTGCAATAAAATTGTATAATTATACTTCTTAACAATATTCAAATACAAAACTCTATAAAAAGCTAAAAGTAGAATTATTTAGTAAATATATACAATTGTGTTAGAAATTATTTCAATAGGCATAAAAGATTTTGAAAAGAAATACGGGTTTAAAATGAAATTTTATTACAGCTAATTCATCTATCCATATCAGTGAAAATATATAGAAAGTTAGATAAGAGATGAGAAACTTAGTAAATAAACATAAAATTAATCTTATCAATTCGACCTGCTTACAACAAAAACACTTAATAAAACATTTACCTATCATGTCTTATTCATTGTTCTTTTATTTAGAAATTTATAGATGACAGATACATGAATAATTATACTTTTATTATGTCTTCATATTACAATTTAATTAAAATCTTATCCTTAAATAACATTTATAGATACAGATTCTAGGGGAGATCAAAGAAGAAGCAGTAAACATAATTTGTCGGTTAGTTTAGGATAATATCAAAAAACTAGTAATAAAAAAAACATAATCACGACCATATTTGAGTAATTATATTGCTACATACAGACAGTTTTAAAACAGCAGGAGTCCTAATACACTTTTATCGGTATACCTTAAAACCTCTATCTCATCTTTTTTATTTACAAAATCCATAAACCATTAAACTTAATCATTTACATTATTTATAACTTTATATTAATATTTACAAAAAGAAAAAATATTGAGTAGAAGACGATATAAATATTTGGAGTTTAAGATTAACAGATTATTTTTTAATACACCTTCAAATACCTTCCACTTATTAGAACATTCACTTTATAATAATATAAATAAAAATAAATAATAAAGTAAACCTACCTACATTTAACAAGTACTTTTTCAATTGTTTGGTTTGAAATAAACAAATAAATGAAAATACTTAAACTTTTAACAATAATTTTGAAGATGTATAAAGAATTTTTCGTAAGTATAAGTATATAATACATATGTGTTTATCATCGATAAAGTGATAAACATTAAATAAATATAAAATATTATTTTATAAAATAAAAGAGATAGTATAAATAATTAATGGTACAAAATTAGGAGATAGTTAGAAAAATAAACCATGAAAAATGTTGAAAATTTTTTATGTCCTATTATAGAAGAGTAAAGATCTCTCTGTACATATATATTAGTAGGAGAATATAAATATGATGATTTGATAGAATAGTTAATATTATAAAATATTTGGTAGAAAATAAAGAATTTATATACCAATAAATTTTATTATTATAAGCTCAAAAAATGATAAGAATAAAATTTTTTTTTGATGTATGAAAAAAATATAAAGTACAACTGTAATCTATTATAGTAATATAAAATCATTATAAAAAGTCATCGTATAACATAATAAAGATAGAATAATAGTCGATTGATTAACTTTTACCAAAAAGATAAAATCATTTTTTTGTTGTCTTTTTCATTCATTTTATTATTTTAAGTAAATAGAATGAACATTTTTACAATGCTTTTTATCTGATTTGATAGACGTTTAATACCATAGCACTATAAAAGGTTATTAAAGTTAACTATTATAATACAGCCGTTTCCGGTCACCTACTACAAAAATAATATAATAAACATCTGTCCGTAATTCTTATGTTAATTGAAATGGCATTATTTTAAATGAACTGTTCAAAATGGATATATAAACATTTTGAAGAATAGACAAGATACATTATATGGAAATGTTAATGGGAGTGCGTTGTTTATTGTTCATTAAACTCCATCACAATTGTAAGTTTTTTAGTTGACAGATGTTTTTCAATTCTAACATGTTCTTATCTGAGATTTTCTCTCTTGCACTCTAATTTCTTAATTAAATTCTACAGAATTGTAAAGCCAGAAAAAAGGGACTATTATGAGATTGTTAGATATTGAATGGATTAAATAAATAGATAGAAGATATAGTAATTAGCATTATGAGATGCTGTATAATATACCTTGGAGTATTAATTAGATAATTATAAAAAAGCAGTTATTTTCTAAAGATAGAAAGGAAATTATTTATCTTGTTAGAGGATGGCAAACATTCAAACTATCCATCAAGTAGATATACCTTGAATATAGGATATAATAAAATATTAAACTTTCTGTTCCTTAAGTGCAATTAATATCCCTTAATTTCAATAAAATAAGTAAACAAAACCCATCAAAGGAATGGCAGAAAAGAGAAAAGTGAGAGGTAATAAAACATTTGAAAATCCTTTATTTATATTAATATTACGCCAGATTTCATAATTTTCTTTGAATTGCGGCTTTTCATTAAGGAGAGATGAGAGAAGAGAGAGATAAAAAAGTTATTTGTCAGAAGTTACTAAGTAGCACTTAATTGACGAAATCTGGTGCCGGCAGAGGGATATAATATACATGTACAAACTTCTACTATTACTAAATTTGTTAATAAAAAGATCATCTTTCTGGTTTTAACTTCTATAATTTGACATATGTCGCAATGTTCTTTGTCTAAATGTAGTTCAAAATGGGGATTATGACTTTAGAAGTATATTAGTACATAATTTTATTATTATTTATTACAAGACTTATTTTGGTGATAATTATGATGTTATACAGATAAGGAGGTATCAAGGTTAAAATAAAAGATAAAGAAACTTTTCAAATAGATATATAATAATTGTTAAATTTACAAAAGGATATTTAAAAGGTATTTGAAAAATGATTTAATGTTATAGTATTTTAAGGTAAAATTACTTTTAACACATGAATAGATATTACTTTTTTCAAAAATTTAAATGATTATTTAGGTGGCAGTTGATTCAAAAAATAATAAAAAGGATAAAAGATGGAAATGTAATGAAGAATTATATAAGTATGATTGATAGAATATAGTAATGCTTCATAGAAGAATATCTGTGAATATTAAAAAGTGTCATTGAATGTCAAACACAGCATGAAAACATCACATATGACAAATAATATCTAACAATTTAGGTATTCTTATATAAAAAGTGAAAACAGAGTTTGATCCAGTAAATTAATCTTTAAATAACAATATATTATGTAATGTAAATATTTATTTTTATACCTCCTCCTGGAACTTGATCCTCCTAAGATTTCCTTTTCCCTTTCCTAACAACAATATTAGAATGATCTTAAATCTAGTTCAATTGTGCAATCAAAGTCATTCCACTATATTGACTTATTATATCTATGGATCATGAAAATGTCAGGGAAGTTTTTGTTGCGCAATCAAATATAATAAAATAAACAAATGTTTTCAAAAAGTATTTTTATATAGATAAACTTCTTTCTTAGTCTTTCTTAATGTATTTTGATTAGTGAGAAAAATCTTTTATTTTACGATGTTTTAATGGATGAAAAAATGTTGTAAAATTGATCATTTAAAATCATTTAACATATTTTATTTGAACAGATGGTAATAAGTTTGTTGAATATAATTGATAATATTGTTATCTATTGAAATAAACATAATTTTTTTATATCTATAATGTAGGTTTAAAGGTAAAAAATAAAGAAAATAAAATTCAAGTGATTTATAATAACATTTTCTAAATAACTATTGGTTAAAGTTGAAGATTGTTCTCAGTGATGGTATTGTCATTTTTGTTGTTGTTATTCTTTTTTTAAACTGATCTTTATATCAAACTTAGTAGTACATTATTATAAGTAGTCTGATATGAATAATTAATCTAAATTTTTCTTTTATTTCTCAATTAATCTTATCAATAAGGGAATATTATATTGGTGCATGTTTAATATATTTATTGTTTTTATTATTAGATTTTGAAATGAAGATCATTTTATATGTATAATTTTAGTTAACTTGAAAACCTATCAATTCCTACTAATATTATTATGATATTATAAAATATCATAGGTAATAATAATATCATTGTGCAATACATAAACAATATAACTTATATTTAAATTAGAATAAATACTGTGTTTCTTAAATCTTACAATTTATCAAATTTTTGATTGCCTGTGGCTGTGTTATTGCACATATAAATGACATCAAAAGAAAAGGTACTATATATCATATAATTTTTGCTTTTATCAATTATCAAGTTCAATTTTATGATGATGAACCAGTAAATTGTCCAGTGATTAATAGGAATATATTACTTAATATATTTTATTATAGTACAAATTTAATATTATTAAGATGATGTGTGAAAATAATACATTTTTAATCTATCTGTTATATATATTTCGTTATTAGATCACAAAACTTTAAAGTGCTTCTTGTTATTCTTAAACAACATTTGGAGTAATAATTACTAATCTTCGATAATTAATGATAAGAAAAATAATTTAATTTTTAAACTATTAACTACATTATTTTACCATATTTTCTTTCATCACATTTATCATTACTGATCTAATGTATCAAAAAAGACATCCTGTATCTTTACATAAACATCTTTTTTAATTTATTATACATCTCATCAAAAAACTTGATTTAATTAATTGTATAACTCTTTTTTTTCTAAAATAACTATATTTTAACGGTAAAATATTTAAGCCTATTTTTCAGAAAAAATTTAATTTATATATAATTAGTATTTGAATAGAACAGCAAAAATTAACTTCAATATTTTGAAATAACATAATATAATAATGCCTTCAAAAAGTTTTTCTAAATTATTTACCTCATGTTATGCTGGTGATGAGCATTCAAGAGGGAAGAAAAAGTTCAAGAGGGAGATACCGGAATTTATGGATGATTTCTCATTAGGTTTAACTACCAAATCTTATGACTTAACTGATAAGACTACCAGTCAGCCTATTTATGCCATTCCTTTTAAAAAAAAAGTAAGTTTCATTAATTATAATAATATTATTACAATAATTACATCCATTAAAGGATACCTCAACATCTAGTTATGATTTTGACACATTACCAAGAGACAATTCACCATCAACATCAATTGATACGACAAGAATATCAAGTTACGATGATACTTTCAAAATAGATATCATCCCCGGTTCGAGTGACGAGAATTCGAGAAGAATATTACAAAAACTAACTGAAAGTAAACAAAAAACACCAACATTAAAAAGAAAAGACATAGTTGATAGAAATGAATTATTGATAAACGAAGATAATGGATATGCTAGGATTATCAAAACTCCACAAAGTAAGAAAAAATCCATGCTACCAAAATCACCAGTATTAGATTTTGCTAAACAACCAATGCTACCTAAAGGTGGTTGGTCTTCTAGTAGTACATCATTCAACGAACCAAATAATAGTATAAGTGTTAAAAAAGCATCTTCCAACAATACAATTGATATACTTGAAAATAATTATAATGAAATTGAGGGTATCTGCTCTTCAATGATTGGCCTTTGTGAATCACCAAATAATGACGGTATCATGACAAGTTCCTCAACCTACATATCACCATATAAGGAAAAAACATTTGATGGGAGTAATGAAATCTCAGTATACAATGACAACCATTGGAGGACAGCAGCATTCTCCGGACCTAACCATAAATCACTTGATGCATTAGTTAATCCAAATCTTCGACCATCCATACATCAAATTAAAAAGCCAATAGAAAAAAAAAAGACAACAAAGAATGACAGTAATCAACCAGATCAAATGTCAACTTCCGTATCGGTGAAGGAGGAAGAAGAAGAAGAAGAACATCAACAACCACTACACGAATTTCAACACCAAAAGACAAAATTAAAAAGTGTAAAAATGATAGATGATGTCAAAAAGATGGAGGGAAACAAAATTAGTTCACACACTTCATTAAATTTACCAGAAGATAGACAATCAAAATCAAACATATCAAAATCAGAAGAATCACTTTCAAGGTCTTTAAAATTAAATGGGAGTATTAAAGAAAAAAATTGTTTATCAGGTGACGTTATTTGTTGTAGTCCAATAAGTATTAAAAAGTATAATAATAAAAAGACAATGGACAACATTTTACGGGAATCACCACCATCTGAGTATCACCCAAGAATATTAAACATTCAAAGTGAGGGTAATGAAAAACAACCAGTTTCAGTTAGTAATAATAATAATAATTTATCTAATCATTTGGTAGAGAAACGTTGTGAAGAATATAGTACAACATCATCCTCTACCTCCTCCTCAGTCACATCATTAAATAACAAAAATATTCATTTAACATCAATGGAGGACGGTAAGACAAAAGATGTTTGTAATCCAAATATCGGTACGGAGGAATTTAATCATTGGAAAGTACAGAAAGTTAAGCTTCGTCAGAAGGAGGTAAGTAAATTGTTTTTATCACAATTTTTTTTCTATTTTTACAACTATTTTCAAATATCAACTAATAATCATTAAAGTTAACACTTCACAAGTAAGATGACAAAAGAAATTAATATCAATTGTTTTAATTGAATTTCTTGACATCTTTTCATACATTAAGTATTTTTTAAAAAAATAAAAAAAAAACTCTGTCAACGAAAAATGTGATGTATTATTTACTTTTTGACTAAATTTTATATTTATATTAAGAATTTATATTGTTTAAAAATATAGTTATTTTTAAATTTATAGTTAAATGTATTGTTGATATGAATTCATAAATAACTCTAATCCTCTTAGGTATGACAATAATTTCGGTAAATGTTATTTATAAATTTTTATATTAAACATCACTTAGGAATGTTATATATATGTTTAGTATTAGCAATTATTAATGTTCCCTTTAATTATTCTTAAATTTGATCTTTTTATTGTTAAGGGTATATTTTTTTCTTTTTGATACTTAAAGGTACTCCTCTCTTTCAATGAAAGGGAAATAATATAATCCTAGTTAGTATTTTAATGTCATTCCACCATTTCTTTTTTTTGATATAAAAATTTGGTAAATTTGATAAATTAATTTTTTGAAGTGTAACAAATTTTTTTATTCCTAAATGATAGTCTATTATATTATTTAATGTTTCCTGTTAACTTAATTTATTTAAATTCTATTATAATTGCTTCTATCAAAAATGGTTGAAAAAAATAAAAATTTTCATATTTAGGAGAAGACAATTGTATATATGATGTTTTTCTTTAACAACTATACATTGATAATCACCACTTATTAAAATAATGTAATGTAAAAATATTATATTTTTAATAAAAACACTTTAATAATGTTATATATTCATCTCCAATTATCAATGATAAATATTTTTATGAAATATATATAATATTATGGTGGTATCAATAATTCTATGTATATTTTTGGTTTATCATCCATTAGTTTTTACAGAAATTATGAAGTAATTGGTAGATTTTTTATAATTTCAATTGGTTTTTATTTTACTTCTTTGACCTTTTTATTTCTTTTTGAATTACTGGAAAAGGTATTTTGTATTAGTTTTGTTAACAGGAGATAAATTTATCTTTTTTATTTTAAACAGTACTGTTTGTATGATTATTGATACTTTATTACCATTTTAACAGAATTATTTTATAATTTTTTACGTCATTCTAAAAATGAGGTAATATAAGTGACAATGACATTCAATAGTTATACATACCCCATTCAATGATAAAGTAAAAAATTATTTATTGTAGTTTGAGGTGAACGAAACCAAAATTTTCCTTTTGTTTTTTGTGTCCCCCAAAATTGTATTCATATTTTTTAAACACTCTTAATAATAAAAATTTAACCTTACTGTTTGGGGAATTGAAAAGAAATTATTGTATCTGAAATTTATTCAATTGCTTTAAATAACAAATTATTTCTCTATTATCATCCAATAAAATTGTTTGATAATATATCAAACAAATCACAGTAAACTTTTCTTTTCTCCTTTAATTTTGCCTACACTCTACGTATCTTTTACCATCGAATCATGATTGTTCCTTTTTATCTTCCAATGTATATTTTACAATCATCTGATCCCAATAAATATAATTATTTAATTATCTGAAACAATGATAAATTATAAAGTTAAAATTAATGATAATAGAAATAACATACTAAAAATAAATTTATCCATCATAGAAAGGAAAATATATCACATCTACATTTATTTATATAATTTTATTAGTAATAAATTATCTATTATTTCTCATCTCTATTAAAGGCAAATAATATTTCTCATGTTGTAAATTTTTTTTAATTGAACTTTTTTACTAATTAACAGCACTATTCCTTTTTTGAGATTAGAAAAAAAGAGAAAGCAATATGATAATATATTTATTATATCTTTTGCAATAAAAATGAATAGACGAACATATTAATGAAAAAAAATGATTAAAATAACCTTGATCAAGGGGGGATCTTTTTATCAATTATAAATCATTTGTATGATAATGCAACTGCATTTAAGTATATATAAACATTATTTGCCATTATCTAATATTTTATTTTTTAATGTTTGATAATCTATTCATACTTTTAATAAATATTCCTTAATCATAATCGTACATCATCACATAAGAAAATAATAAAAATCCTGTATTGTTGTTTTCAAAGTCATAGTCTAATCTTTTTGTTTATCCCACCACCTTAAATAATATTTTAATAGTTAGAGAGGGTGACGAAAAAAATAAATATTTTATTAAAAAATCGTGAAAGCTTCATTGGGTTAAATATATATTTTATCATATTAAAAAATGAGAAAAAAAGGATTATAATAAAATAGGAGGGAAATTATAAAAATTTGATTGAAAGGTTTTAGGAATGAGTACAAATTTTATTGATATACATAAAAAGTTAAATAATAGAATGGGGTATAAGTTTAATTGTTTTAGGAGTGTTAACCAATACATATATTTGTTTGACATTTTTAAAAATCATTTTATATGTTTAAAAATTAGTAGGAGTAATAAGAATTTTTAAATACCTCAAGTATTTTTAAACTCATTTACATAAGAATTAGGTTAACATTTATACATATTCTTTAAAAAATTGTTTAAAGATCATATTTTATAGTCTTTCAAAATTATTTTTATTTCAAACTTCTACATGGTCTTTAATACATTCATTAGGAACAGTGAATTGTCAAAATCACTTTATTTTAACCTTTTTTCTACTTTATAAATAATATTATTTTCTTACTTATAAATTAATATACAATATTAATATTAATTTTATATATATATATATATTTCCTTGTTAAATATATAAAAAAAATTTGTATGTGAAATTAGATAAATGATGAAACCTGACTGATTAAAAATAATGCACAACAATTTTTGTCTCACCTCCACTCGTCTCTTAGATATTGAAAAGTTAATTAAATTTAGGTAAAAAATTTGTATGCTAAGATTTTTGGTAATTATTTAATTATATGATTTTTGCTTTTCATATATTATAATAAAGAAAAAATCTTATCAATAGTTAAGATGAAATTTTTTGATTATATTTAGAAGAGTAATGATAATTAATTAGTTTGATAAATTGTATATTTGAAGAAGTGCATCCAATTTATTTTTAATTACATAGTATAAATATATTTTTTTTATTTAATCAATCTATATTAATAATGTAAATTGTATACTTATGTACTTTTTTTATATTTACTATTTTTTATATATTTTTTTAGAATAAAAATCTTATTCCAATAATAAATCAAAATTTTGACAAAAAAGATAAAAAAGAAATAGATATGTCTATGATTGCTACAGTTTACCCATTTCAACGTTCATCAAACAATCATGATAAATTAGAAGACAAAAGTGATGAAGAAGGTGTTGAGAAGGATAATTATGACAACCAAAGCCACTTTAAAATAGAAGACGTGACTGATGACCCTAATGTTAGTTTCTAAACATTTATATTATATTTAAATTTTACATTAAACTTTTTTCACTATTTTTTGACATTTTTAGTATCAAATAGATAATGATAAGAATGGGGAAGATAATTACGAAGGTTCATTAGTAGAGTATTGTCGCTTGGACTCCTCTGATAAAAAAGATAAATTTAATCCAAGAAATTCAATTTTTGAAACTGTTACTTATCGCCAACCATCCACAGATAAGGATATTGAAAATATGGTAAGTTTAATAAATTATTTATTTTATAAAAAAATAGATATTCCATACTATTTATTTCATTCTTCATTAGTTTATAAATTTTAAAATTTCTCTTCTTCTATTTATTATTTTAAATTCATTTGTCTCCTTGTAAAAATAAATAAAATCTATGTATGGAAAAGTTAAAAAAATATTTAGCAACAATCAATTGTATTAGAATATCAAAGAATATATGAATAAATTAAAACTTAAAACTTTTAATCCTACTATTTTCACATATATATTCATATACATATTTATCTTTGATTCTTACATTTTTACTGTTATAGTTTAAATAGATAGATATATTTATTATGAAAAGAAGTTTTGAATTAAAAAGCATCTTTTTTTACTCAATAATACTTTAAAAAGAACAATTAGGGATTTGAAAAAAAGAAATACTTTTAATAGAAAATTAGCCAAAAAAACATTTAAAAATAAATTTTGCGTTGAGTCTTTTCTTCTACCAACTAATTTGAATAGGGTATGTTTAGGGGAAGAATTAGTCAAAATTCATTATTATTATTATTATTATTATTACTAATATTATTGCCATTTTTTTAAATAGTAATATTTTATTCATCACAATGGCCCCGCTTTTGTTGACATTAAAACTATATTTTTAATATTTAAAATCTTTTTCACAAATATTAGTTAGTATTTGAGTCTAATTATCTTATGCTTAAATGATTTTGCCATCTGTCTAGAAGATTTTATGTCTATACTATGGTAAAAAAAATATAACATTTCATTCCAGATTTTTTTTGACATCCTTTATATACTTTTTTGTCTACTGGATTTTATTTTAGTATTTTTTTTATTTTTTTTGTACTATTATTTTAAAGAATTTAATAATAAAAAACATATTCATTACCATTAGTAATTACTTTAAAAATTTTAAATATTTTTAAATTCACTTTCGTAAACAAATATCTTTTAACCTCTGAGTAATTTTTAATCATCTGGGATCTTTTTATAAAAATGTTAACTTATCTACAATCTTGTGATTATTATACTATAAATAAATTCCTCAAATAAAATAAAGCATATAAACTTTATTATTGGAGGATAAGAGTCAGGAAAAGATTTATTGAGGGATTAATACACTTTTTTATTATTGTTTTACCATGAAATAACGTAATAACGGCTATTTTTGGTATCCTTCCGAATAAAAGGTGAATGACAAAATGGCTAAAATAGTGGTTATAAAATTGAAGTAAGTATTTTATTGTACATTCTAATTATCCACTCAACGACCACTCTTATCTCCACAAATGGAGTTTTTAATAAATTTTTTTAAAATTATTATAAAATAATGAGGAGTTTTAAAAAATAAAATTATCCAGATATATCACTCACTTCAAAATATTTTTCATTATGACTTCTAGTTTTAGTTAATTTATCAATAGAATTCATTATTCTTAATGTATTTTCTTATCAATATCTCTCCTATTTATTTAGAAGATAATTCTTAAAACATAGTTTTATTAAGAAGAATTATTCTAACTTTTCCTATTATAACAAGGCAATAAGCAAAAATTCTTAACTTCCATCAGTTTAGCTTCACTATCTAAATTTTAAACTACAACCCTTTACTAATTTTGGCAAATAGCAAAGTTTATGTTTGTTATGAAAAATATTAAATTTAAACTAGTGTTGTCATAATTTTTATTCTATCTCCCATTTAAATATATCTATATAGTTTTATATGTAAAAGTAACAAAAGCATTATATGTTAAATTTATTAAAAATATTTTGAACAGTGTTCTCAAATCCAAAAGAAGATAGCAACTTTTTTGGTTTTCAAATAAATGTATAACAAAATTCAATCTTGATTTTGACATTTACCAATGGCATATTATTTTTAAACTTGCATATTTTATGTACTTTTATGTAGAAATTATTAAATAAGTACTATTTAAATACATAAGTTTATTATAAGCAATAATTTTTGAACATGACGTCGAAACTATAAAATATATAATTATTTTGATTATTTCTTTCTATAATTATTATATTTTTCACAATACATATAACTACGAATAATAAGACACCCATTTTTACTATTTTATTTAATAGTTAAGGAGAAAAAGTTTTGAAGTAAATAGACATTATTAGAAACTATTAAGAGTTGCTTTTATATATTATAAAAATCTGTGTAAAAATGTACTCTTCTTCAGAAACAATATATGATTTCTACTCCCAAATGTCCTATTCTTGAATATTACTATTGTAGAAAAAAGAAAGGAGACGGAGTATTTTATTGTATATGGTGAATGTATATAAAGATATATATTTATATATATATTCGGAGAAAGATTATGAAGGATGTATTCGAAATTTGTTAAAGAAAAAATATGAATTTTCATGTATACATCTATATATATATGCTTTTACTTTTCAACAATTTAATCTTACTTTAAAATATCCTAAATATTTTATCTTTTTATGATTGATAACCTAGGTTTTTTTTTCGAATTTTTTAAATATTAAAATGACATACTATCTAATATTACTTAAGAATTTAAGGAAAATTTTATAAGAAAAAAATCATTTTAGTTTACATAATTGAATTTCCACATAGAATCTAGAGATTACGGCTTTCTTTGATTTATATTTTTGTTTATCTTAACAAATTGTCTCTTATTTATCAAAAATAAATAACGCTTATGAATAAACTTCTTTTATCGTATAATTGTTTAGCTTAACAAATTATTTATTAAAATATTATTATATGGCTTTGTATTTCTTTTACATTTATTATACTTCAAAAGATAAAATTTGCATCTTCTTGAATGGAGAAGAGTATAATTAAAAGTACTACACTATGACAATTAAATAAAATTTTTAACATTAGTTCATTGTTTTTTTCTACTTTACTATTAAAATTTCAAGCATCATCTCTTTTTAAAAAAAACTTCTATCTATTAATAAATAATTTAACTTTCGTCATTTTTTTTATAGATTTCATCATTTAAAGATTCCAAAGTTGGTGATAACATAAGGCCAAACAATAAAAGATATTCATTCATTCAACCAGTCTACGATTCAAACGGCAATATTTTCAAAGAGGTAGGAAAAATTTCAACCTATTCAGAAGAAGAAATGGCAAATATTCTTGATGTCAAAGTTGGGGAACCATGTGTAAATGAAAAAAATTGTAAATGCCATGGATTTGCTCCTCATAAATGGAGGTAAGTTATTCATTAAAAAAATGTAACAAAAAGCTTTAATTTTGCTACAACAAAACTTTCTTTAAAAACAATAAATTTAACTTGTCATTATATAAAATATTCGTTCAACTTTTTTGTACCTATCAATCAAAAAATAATAATAATACATTTTTACACTGTTTAAGATACAAATTGCATAATATTTAACATATCATTTATCTTCTAATTGATGTTAAATGCTATAAATCTTACATGATTAATGATTTACTTTTTTTTTATTAAACTCCAATATATATTGTTAAAATAATTGTAAATCATTAGACATTTAGCCAAACACACACTAAATTCTAATACTTTTTTTTTTAATTATTTCCTTCCTTGAATTTAAAATTCTGACAAACAAAATGTACTTTTTAGATACAATAAACAAAATCAGTCATTATTTCAATATTATCTTCTTTATTCCTTTTTTACAATAAATATTGTTAGGAAATGAGTTATTTATGATCATATCTTTTTGACATATATAGTGCTATCCTTTTTCAAAAAAAAATAGATAAGTAGCTCATCATTTAAAATTTAAATAAAACATATACAAAGTTTATTAAAGTTGACGAATATCTATTTTTTTGCAATCACAATTTTTAATTTTATTTTTCCTAATATCACGTTAAGAAATACCAAACAATTACATTATTTTTTTTACCCATCTCTAAAATCACGCAATGTAATTTCCTCATCTCCCATTCATAGTACTGATATTGGTGAAAGTATAAAAAAAAGATTGCAGATGAATATACCATAATAAAAAGTTCATGACTTTGTGGCAATTCAATCAAAAAACCGCACTAATTTACTTATCAAAATACATATAATATATTTAGAGGATAAAATCTTTCCAAACTAATTATCAATCTTTTCTTTAACATAAATTTATTTCTAGTTACAATTCGCTATCTCATTTTTCATTCTTCTACTTCCAAACTTTTTATTTGCTTTATCATCGTATCTTTTCACCCTCAAAATACATGCTAACTTTTGCCATTTACTATCAGAAGATAAAATTTCCCTATTATGTATATATTTTCAAGAATTCCATATATAAATGGTGTATATTTATTAAACAAAAGACTAATTTAAAGTTTAAAAATATTATTATGTATATATTTATAACTCTTTTAATTTTTATAAATGAATTTTTAATATATGGTGATTTAAAACTTTGAGTTATAAAAAATAAAAAGTGAGCTTATGCTTCACTGAACAAAAATAGTGATTTATTATAAATTTAAACAATTTCTTGAGTGATTTTAAAGTATCTCTATAAACGTATAAATATACAACCATTTTTTAATTTATCTACAGTATTTCAAGCATATTTTTAACATATGACAATTAATATGAAATATATTTATTTATATGAAAAAGTATAAAAATGTTTTATATATTATAGCTTATGTTTCATTCTATTTATTTTCATGTAATAATGTTATTAATATTTATTGTTTGAAATTAAAACATAATGTATCAAACTTTTTATATATTACATGATTAGGAATGTTTCATTTTGTGGGGCATATCAAAAATGATTGATCATATTCACTCAAAACAAATAAAAATTCATCCGTTTTGTTTTATTTTTTTTTTGTTTTTTTTGGAGACAAATAAATAATATATTTTGTTTAATAAAAACATTTCTCAACGGTCATAATTGATGATACTTTTAAACAAACAATAAAGATACTTTTTTTAAAATAAATATTGTTAAACTGTTCACTATTTTTATTGTTGCTTTTCCATTTTGTCAATTAAAATAAATTTTTACTATTATAAATTCAAGCTTTGACATAAATAATATAATAAGGTAAAAGTACTTTAAATTATTACAATTTTATATAATAATAAGTACAAACAATAAATACATTTATGAAATATAATATTATTTGTCATTTAAAATTGTTTTCTAAAGATTATTTTGTTCTTTCTCAACTAAAACCATGCACTCTTGTAAAAATATATTAATTTTAAATATATTATTATTTTTCCCATGTAACATTTATCATTATTTTCTTTTTTTTACTGCTTTGAAAAAATATTACTATATTAATATATCATGAAAAAAATAATATATAATAGTAGAGGTATAAATTATGTATGTTTACTAAAATATTCAAAAATATTCTTTCAATTATCATTTCATTTGTTGAATTATAAAAGGGCATCTCAATTTTGCTATTACACCTTCATTTTCATATCCCAATATGTGAAAATTTTAATTATTTATGAAACTTTTGAAATACATTAATTTCCGACCAATTTCATATAAAATGCTTCAATTATCCTTTCCATTATCTCTTTTTTATCAGTCTAACGACCTGTAAAAATAAAATGGAGAAAAGGAATTACCTCAATTGAAAAAATATTTGATAATCATCCATGAAGTTAATAAGAATATGATAAATTATTCCTACTCCATTAAAGTTTCCAAAGAATTATTAATAAATATTTTACGGATAATAGTTTAATTTAAAATTTTATTCTTTTTAATCTTATTTTTTTTGGTCCTAAATAATAATATTCTTTTTTGGCAGGACTTATGTATAATCTCCTAAGTATACAGTTTTCAGCGAAAATTAAAATCATGTAAAATTATTTCATCTTATTTAACTCCATTATTTATCATGGGTGGTATAAAATTTTTAAGTATTAAGGAGAAGAAAAATTATTAATTTTAGAGTATCAACAATTTCATAATGAATCACTCACTGACTTTATTTTAAATTATAATTTTGTTTTCAACTATCTTTTCCTAAAAATATCCTCTTCATTCACAACCTCCTTTTTTTATTAATTTTTTTCCTTTTTAGTTAATGTATAAATTTATTTGTACAATTGTAACTTCTGTCACAAGAAAATTATTAAATTTTTTTTTCATATTTATTTAATTCTTTATAAATAAGAATTTAATTTTGGTAAAGTTAGTTTGAATAAAACTTCTAGAAGATAATTTTCTTTAAATTCTATCTTCATATTTTATCTTAAAATTTATATTTTTTTTCTCTCTATTTTTTAGCATTAAACTTAGATTATCTGTGTTTTTAATTGTTTTTACCATGTTTAAAAACTGGTGGAAGAAAAGATTTTAGGGATATTATTAGTTTACATGGGTTATTTATTTATAAAGTCATTCACTAAAGCTGCTAATCTTAAAATTTAGTCATTGATATCTATATAACCATATTTAGCTTAAATGATTATCTTTTAAATGAAATAAAAATTGAATATGAGATAAAGATTTACAATGAACACCATTTAGTTTAAAGAATAATATAATTATATTTATAGAGCAACAAACTTTGACTTTTTAAACATCTTATTAAGGGTTTATCTTGTTATCTTTTATTATTTATGTATTATTTTTAACAGTTTGATAATTTGTACTTACATGAGATTATGATTATATTTAATATGTTTGATTTTTATTTACGATACCCTAATCATATTTATTTATGATGCAGACATTTTTATGACATCATAAAATCATTAGATTTTAAAAAGATAATAAATCTTTATTTTTCTTTTCAATGTGTAATCATAAAAAATAAAGTCCTTTACAAATTATCTATTTTTAAAATGGTTCACAACTACCATAAATAATGTCCCATTGAGTTATTTTTGTAAAACTATTAAGTAACATTAAAAATATTAGATATGTATTTGTATAATGAAAAGGAGAAAATATAATAAACCAAAAATATATAACGAAAGTAAAGAAAAAAGATATTTCTTAACACTTATCCGAGTTCATTTCTCTCTTGAGTGTCATCTTCTCCACCATCTCTCCTAAAATTCCTGGTTATTCTAAATTTTTAGTATTTTCCATCTTCTCCATATATATATCTATATATTCAACAAAACCCTTAATTGACCAAATGTCTGTAATGATAAGTGATAGCTGATATCACTATCTATTTATGTACATATCAATTCACAAGAGAAATATTTTACTTTACTTTGATATTTTGTGTATCTTTAGAATATATAAATATAGAAAGTTATAAAAAGTAAAATATTTGTTGAAGTCACAAATATTTATGTGTACTTTTTGATAAAAAGGAAGTGCCTTTATTTTCTCAGTTTTATTCCCAATAGAACACTTCAAGATGTTTAAATTATGTTAACAAAAAAAATTTTAATATTATTGTGATATTGTCGAGATAGAAAAAGTTTACAATAGGATAATGGAATAAATATTATTGATATGAAGTGTTATATAAACTCATTTGCTTAACAAATTTTTATTATGAGGAACATATTTCACAAATATTAGATGTACAACTTTAATTAGATACTAATTTTTATCACATTATCAATTTTCTCGTTGATTTTTTTAATCTTTTTTATATAACTTCATTTGATTACCGTATATTTTTTATCGTTTTTTGACACACCGTAACATAAGTTTTTAATTAAATATTACAATATCACAAAAGTTGAAAAAAAAAAGAATAGATATTAAATTATAAACATGTTTATCAGTTTACAGATCACTTATAATTGTTTTATAGTTTCTTTTTTCACATAAACTCAAACATTAATCGAATATATATTTTTTTTCTACATTTCCAGGTTTTATATAAATTGTCAAATTTTTTTATATTTTATCAATCTATCATCAAAAGACATTTTTTATTTTTTTTCCTATTAATATTTAAATATTTTTCAAATTAATTGTACAAATTTATTTCAACAGTAAAAAATATATATACCAACAAATATGTTAAAAACAGATGTTGCTGTGTATGTTACCTATTTCAAAAATATGGGTTAAAATAAAATTAAATATTTTAACAAATTTAAATATATGTCAAAGCTTGAATTTATAATAATAAAAGTTATTAAAGACAAAAACAAAATCTTATTTTTTTGTATTTGTTTTTGTGGGTGTAAAAAGGAAAAATAATATAGTTAAACTATATATATCTTTTTAATTGAAAACTTCCGATAAAGATATAACTTTTTTTATAACTTAAAGTTTAAAGAACCATTAAAAACAGTCAGTTAATATAGAGAAAGTTTTATGAAATTAGCTTTTTTTTTATTACTTATGGTATCGTTTTCAAAAATTCAATTAAAATGTACTATAATTGATGTAATAAAAAGCTATTTTTAGTAAAAAAAATTAGATTATTTTATAATTTGGTTTAGAAATATAATATTCATACTTTTTTGATTAAATTTAATCGTTTATCATTTTTTAGAAAAGTTTGTGTCCACTGTAAGTGTGATCGGAATGATCACGAGATTGGAGGGAATAAATATTTAACGGTATATGAAAGACTTGGAATTACACCATCAGGTAATTTATTAAAAAAATTAACAAATATACTTATACATTTATAGCTGAAATGGCAGATATAATGAGAAATGTTAGAAACGATGCTCCCGGTCAGGTTGGACATGGTTATTCATGGGTACCTCCTGGACTTTCACGTGCTAAAGTTGAAGAATATATGAGTCAATTACCTAATCATCTTGTGCCTAGAACTAATAGTGCTGGTGAGAAACACCGTGAACGTCAATTAATTATGCAACTCCCAAGGCAAGATTTATCATCAGCCTACTGTAAACATCTGAAAACACCACTTGAAAGGAAAGTTTATGAAGAATTCGTCAATGCAAGAAATGAGGTTGCATTAGATATAGGATATGTTGATGCAAAATTATTAAAAAGTTCTGTGTGTTCAAAATGTAACGGTATTCTGGAGAAAGGTGATTTGGCAGTTATTGCTCCAAATCTCGGAGAACAAAATACATGGCATCCAGCTTGTTTTACCTGTAAAACCTGTGATCAACTTTTAATTGATCTAACATATTGTGTAAGAGAAAATTCAATTTATTGTGAGAGGCATTATGCCGAACTTCATAAACCACGATGTTCTGCATGTGATGAAGTAAGTTTTATTTTTAAAATCATGCGTAGGAATTGTATTAAAAAAATTTGTAAAAATATTTTCCTTTAGAGATTAGATTACAACCACGATATATATCATGTTTAAAATAATATCCTAAAAATCCCATTGAAATACTATCTAGTTTATATATAAAGATTAATTTAATGAAGTTATTAAATAAATATAATGATATAAATAGATACTTTGTATGTATTAGTTATTTGTTTTATTATTTAACATATTTCCACAACGTAAACTGTAATTTTCAATACTTTCCCTATAAATGGCAATAAAAAAAATTTTTTTAACAGAATTGACAGATTCATTACTATTTTTAAATATATACTATCATTTAACTATTTTTCATGATAGTTATAAAAAAATAAATGTTTTACACCACTAGAGTATTATTTTAAAAATTATAGTGAACTTAAAATTACCAATAAATAAATTATATCGTTAATGTGCCCTAACAATCAAAAAGATAGAAAATATTCATTGAAATACACAACATATATTTCTTCTATTATCCTAAACACCCACGTTATATATTAAAAATAAAGTAGTAAACTTAATCATAGTAAAATTTCAGAAAATCGACTCTCGCTCCCATCAGTTATTATTTTTGGATAAGCAAATTATAAATATTTATTAATATCCATAGTATTTATCTATGAAGAATGAGAAATAAATTGATTATACCACTATTTATTAACACAGATAATAAAGATACTTTATGAAATGTACAATTGTCTCTCAAAATACATCAATTTGATTTTTTTTGTTTTATTGACATATTACATGACATATTCAAAATATGTAGTTTACCTTTATTAAATACACTTTTAATAACAATATTGATAAACTTTTAAAGATATATTATTAATGCCAATAAATTGATTGTTTCTTCACTCAACAACATATAAACATTTATAAAAGAACTTTTTAATAAAGTCTGCTTTAATAAGATAATATGTTACTTTCTTTTTTTGTTTTACATCCTCGTTGTTTAACAAAATATATTACTTAACGTTTCTCATCTTTCAGATCAACACTTCAGTATATCTTTAACATTACATCTTTTGATCACTTGAATCATTTTTATTTATTATAACTTTTAAAATCATTTGTAATTATTGAGTTTTAAAAAAAATTGATATCAACTTATTTCTACTAGAATCATTAATATATTTATTGATAATTATGTAACACTAACGCCAATTTCATTATATGCAATATGTGTTGATGTAGTAATCTTTTTTTACAAAATCTTTAAAACAATATAATTTCCTATTCCCACTTATAAATATAGTTTATTTAGAGATTCAAAAAAAGAATTTTTTTTAGAAATTTATTATGTACATATAAATTTTATTTGGTAAATATTACTCATGAAATTGTTTTAAGGAAATCTTTTCTCCATTTAAATATGTTTAGCTTTGTTTTATCATCATTGATGTATCTTTTTTGATAAATATTTTATATTTTTAAAAAAATATATACTTAAATATCTATACATCATTTTACTTTATATGTTAATTGAAAAAGTTGAATTTTTTTTAAGATTACTAAGACAGTTTAAAAGTATAAATTAAATAAGCACTATAAATATTGAAACATTTTTTATACTTATATAAATCTTTGAACTTCCAAAATTCTATTAAAAAATATACTAAAGATAAATTTTATTTTCGTACCCTAACCTCAGTGAGATCTTGAAAAAATTTTAATATATTACTTTTGTATCCGTTGGGACTAATTTTATCATTTCCACTCTCCTTCATTTATTGTAATTTTCTTCCATTCTTTTATTATTTTCTATTAATATTTTTCACCACATGCCTTCAAATTTTCATGTAAATGTGTTTAAAAATAATAAAAGTCTTTCAATAATAAAACAGTACCATTCTTAGAGGCAATTTATATTAAGAACACAATAATATTAAATATTTTGGGGAAAATTTTGAGAAGAAACCCATATTTTATAATAAAATTCTCTCTTTTATAGGAGGGTTACATGTTTAAATGATGCTTATTATGTATGTAAAGCTGAGATTTTTATTAAATTACCTCAAATCTATTGAGGCATCATAATTTTTTTTCTCAATAAAGAGGCTTGTTACTTTGATTAACTTTCAAAGACCTTTCTTAAACTTTATTTAATTATTTACTATATGTTATTTATACTCTACTAACAGGTAAAAATAGATTTAAATATTTTTGAGGTTGTTATTGAGAGAAGTAATGTATAACTTAATTACATTTTATTACTACTTTTTTCTTTTTATTAAAAATTTCCTATTGATTTGGGTATTATTAACATATACAATTGTTTAATCATTAGATTTTGAAGAATTTTATTTCTCATATAAAGAATGATACAATAAAAAAAATAAATAAATTTTCTAATATATTGTACCAATAAAATATTAAAATATATATATCCCTTTTCATTAGTACACACATTTCAATTGTTTTCAATATAGTATAAACAAAAAATAAAAATAGAGATAAAAAAACTTTTATTCCCAACTTTAACAACTTCATTTACTAAAGAACCTACTTTTAAACAAAACTTTTTTCACAATGCTATTATTTTAATGATTCTTCAAATATAATCATTACCACTAAGGTCCCTTAGCAATATTGAAAAAGAATAAATATAATATACATGAATGAAACTTTGAATAAGTAAAAATTTATATTATTTAAAGCAACACCATACACAAAAATTAAACTTTTCCCTATTCACTTATTATTGGAAAATAAATATGCATTGGACTTTTAAGAATATTTTGATATATAAATATATTATTATCTCTCTGAGCTTTCATAAGAAATATCATTTTTGACTATTTCCCGGAAATATTGAAAAAATTTGTTATTTTTTTAAAAATACTCAAAAATACATTTAAAACTTGAGCCATTAAAAACAAATTTTAGGTAAACCTTATTGTTAGAGAGTAATAAAAAATAAAACTTTTTACGTATAATTATATTGAGATTTAATTAAAGTATTGAAAATAACTTTTTGTTAACACAATTTTTTTTACAAAAAAAAATTTAATTATGTTTTTCTCCTCATTACACAGTTTCTATTAATTTATTTTTCAACAACTTACTTAAAAAAAATGTTTTACTAACTCTAGAACATAATTTTATTTTGATAAGAAATTTTTACAATTACTTTTAATTTTATTATTAATAATAATTTTTTTTTTCAGTTAATATTTTCTGGTGAATATACTAAAGCAATGAATAAAGATTGGCATTCAGATCATTTTTGTTGTTGGCAATGTGATACACCACTTACAGGTTTACGTTACGTTCTCCGTGATGAACATCCATTTTGTATAAAATGTTATGAGGATGTCTTTGCAAATCAATGTGATGAGTGTGGTAAACCAATTGGTATTGATTCAAAAGATTTATCATATAAAGATACCCATTGGCATCCTGATTGTTTTAAATGTAAAATTTGTAAAGTTTCATTGGTTGATAAACCATTTGGTTCTAAAAATGATTCTATATTTTGTTCAAATTGTTATGATAATGCTTTTGCAACACGTTGTGATGGTTGTAATGAAATATTTCGTGCTGGTATGAAAAAAATGGAATATAAAGGTAAAAAATGGCATGAGAAATGCTTTTGTTGTTTGGAGTGTAAAGTTCCAATTGGCACAAAGAGTTTTATACCTAAAAATGATGATGTCTATTGCGCTACCTGTTATGAAGATAAATTTGCAACTAAATGTAAAAGTTGTAAAAAAGTTATCACAACTGGAGGTGTCACTTATAAAAACGATCCTTATCATAGAGAGTGCTTCTGTTGCCAAAATTGTCATTCTTCATTGGCTGGACAAAGATTTACTTCAAAAGATGATAAACCGTATTGTGCTAATTGTTATGGTGAACTTTTTGCGAAACGTTGTGTATCTTGTACAAAACCAATCACAGGTTTGTTAAACTTTTAACTTTTACTTTTAATAATACTTTTATTTTAGGTATTGGTGGTTCAAAGTTTATTTCTTTTGAAGATCGTAATTATCATAATGACTGTTTCATATGTAATCAATGTTCAATTTCATTAGTAGGAAAAGGATTCATCACTGATGGTGCTGATATTCTTTGTCCTGAGTGTGCCAAAGCCAGGCTGATGGCTCAACATTCATAGAAAAAAAGTGATAAAATGAATGATATGAAAAAGAAAAATAATACAATGATGATTGCTTTGATTTTAAATAAAGCCTATTAAAAAGTTCTTTCTAATTCAATAACAATCTCTAAATAATATAAATGAAAATTTTTATGATACCAATGTAAAAGCTTGAAATTTTTACATATATTTATACAAAAAAAATTTATCATGAAATATTAGAATACAAGTAATCTTGCTATATATAAAAAAACGATGCTATTATTTGTCCCGGTCATCTAAAAATCTTCATCCACCTACATAAAATATTTGCTGGAGTATCTATTCATTTTAAAATAACCACTTTAAGATTTTATTAATTATTTATATAAAATATATATAATTAAAGATACAAGCATTTATTATTTAACAAGAAATTTCTACAACATTCTTTTATTGCTTCATTTCAAATTTTTTTCACCCTTACAAAGCTGCTTGAGCATTTCTTTTTTATATTGTAAATTATATATTTGTATACATAAAACTATAAATGAATTTTTATTATAAATATTTTATTTTTATATTACCATAAAAACTATATAAAATATAATTAATAGTACTTTTTTTTAAATTTAATCGTATAATTAAACAAAATCTTCAATATATAAACACTAAAAACAATAGACTACAGTACTATCAAATTTACATAATTGTTTAAAAAGGATTTGATTTGTAAACTGTTAAATATAATACAAATCATCCTCTAAAATATAATAATTTGACAAACAAAAGTACAAATGTTTATTTGCAAAAAAAAATTAAATGACGTTGAAAAAGAAATTTAAAAAAGATATAATAATACTAATATCTTTTATGGGAATAACTTTTTACAAAAGAATTGTGAAGTTTATTTGTGTGTACTTGTTTACAAAAAGAAAATTTCTACTAATGTTTGTAATCATTTTTATTTAAACTTTAGGAAGTTTAGACGATATATTAATCACTTCAATTTGACAATTTTTATGCTTAAAAGGGAAACAAAAATTATGGAAAAGAAAGTATCATATTTAATAACCCTTTAATACCACTTAATAGAAACAAAATAATACATAAAAGAAATATTTAAAATTCAAAAGAAAAATCAGTTAATTTCTTTTCAAATGTTTTCTTGTCCAAAAAAGTACAATAAGCTTAAATTTAAAAGTACACATTGTTTGTAATTTTAAGTTCACTGGTATATATTAAAATTATCTTAATAATATTTTTATTTTTGTTATTTCTAAAATTACTAAAAACTAATCATCAATTGTAAAAATATTTATCGTTGAGGCATTTGTTGAATTCTTTATCTTATTAAAGCAAACATTTACAATTTTCTTACGTAAAAAAATTTATTTTGATAATCAAAACACGGTTTTTTTAATCCCATCATATTGAAATTTTACTTAACATCATAGTTCAACATTGACAAAATGATTAACTGTATTAGTAAATCAGAATTGTTAAATAAATTTAAGAATTTTAAAATACTTATGATAAGGGATTTTAAATATTTAGACTACACCAAGTATTTTTTTAAATGGTAAAGTACAAATGTTAATAATATGCACTGTTATTATTTTCCTACTTTCATTTTTTATCACAAAAAATGATTTCTAAACTCTTAAAATGGTATGAACATCATAATTGTAATTTAAGCAAACAGCTTAAAATAAGCCTACAGCTTAATCTATTTTTAAATACCATACAAACAAAAATACCAAAATTGAAAAAAAATATAATTAAACTTTTATTATAATTTATATATCTATATATTAACTAAAATAGAGGAAAATAATAAAAAAGATTAATAGGAATATAAAAATCTACATAAATAATATATCTATACTTAATATCAAAGGGAGCATCATTTTCCCCGACTTTTTCCTTCTACACCTTTCTTAATTCTCAACGCTCTTTTCTCCATCAAATACTGTACAAAGTTTGGCGCCGTGTACCCGCATGGATCACAAAACTTCTCAAATTTTTTATCACTATAGAACTTTTCATAACCACCATCTAAGAGATAGATATCTCCATATACTTTTTTATCTTCATCAGATTTACGTAGTATATGAATCCTAAAAATTACTTCGTCATATGTCAATGTACAAAAACAACTTACATTTCTGGCGTTAGTGATTCTGTGTAGTAGAATATAGGAGTTTTCTTCATTATCCTTTCAGCTTTTCTTTTTAACTTAGGAAAGAAGAAATCATTCACTTCAGTGATATCGTAGAAATTAATGGCACCCTTTATATGTCCCGCTTCATATTGATAAGGGAACCTGCAATCAATCAGCATAAAGTGCTTGGCAAAATTTCTCTTCCCGTACTTTTTCATAGTTTCAACTAACGTTTCCCCAGTGACCCTTTCAAAAGCTAATAAAGTGTCCTGAGAAGAAGAAATTACCGGCAACTTCTTTCTTCCTTCCTCTTCAATAACCTTACGACGCTTCACATCTTTGTTTTCAGTATTTTCATAAGATGTTGACATGGACCTCTTCACACACTTTAATCTTTCACTATTGGAATTTAAACCTTGTTGTTGCGGTAAAATGGGTTGTCCTTCCACATTCCCTCCAACTATCCTGTTCTTTAATATATTTTGCTTCACATTATCCTTTGTCATAAGAACATCTTTCGATAATTTTTTGACAATTTTAGAAAATAAACAGCCATTGCCTTCAGAACTACACATATCCTTTTTCTTACTATCAGGTTGTTGTCTGCTATAGGTTTCATCCTCACTCTTCTTGGTCTTAAACTCTATGGTAAACATCTCCAAGTCCGAGAAAAAAGAATAACTGTAACAGCGATCCTGGTGCTTTGAAATGCAAAATGTAATTTCCTAGAAAATGGAGGGAGTTTAAAAGGTAAATGAAAAACAAAAAATAGCTAAAAGGGTAAAAGTACAAACTTATGAGAGAAAAGACAGTTGTTTTGGAAAAACAATCAAATCATAGTTCATTGTTTTTACTCCCCAAACCTTCAAATGCTATCTTTTACAAAACAAGAAAAGCACAAATAATTAAGCGTTCCCTATTACAATCAAATAACATACAATGACAAAATAGGTAAGGCAATAACTAAAAAAAGAAATGGTGTGTTTAGTGTTTATAAGGACAGTGTTATAATAGTCGTTAGAAATTATACCATGAGAAACTTGACAAATACTTAATAAAGTAAAAAGAAGAATCTATATTAGGTTAGCCTCGAGTAAATGACACTTATATGAACTATAAGATAGCAATAGATTTATAAAATTCAAAAATATTACATCTGGGAGTGTAAAACAAATTTTAAGATGAGTGCCGATAGCAGTTTCTGGTACCTCTTTTCCATTTAATTTTAAATTAATAGGTGGTCGTTTATTATTATGTGCAAAAAAAAAAACAGAAACCAAAACACAGTGCATGCCATGATCACCTTCTTTATGCAAATATATTTAATTAGTGATGCCTTTTAAGTGTTAACTAAACCATCTTTATTAAGTATTATAAAGTATAGCAATTATTTTTTAATAAATATAATGATATTTTTATATTATTTGAAATGAAATTTAACCTACCTATAAGTTTTGCTTTCTACTATGTTGTTCGATAAAATATTTTGAAAATAATAGACCATGATAATTTCCAAAATACCTTTCTTTTTTTGATGACATTAAGGAAAACTAGTCAAAAATGATGAACAGTTATCCGCAGAAATTTTAGTCCACAATCTGTAAAGGTAAAATTTTAATTATAATGATGAATGTAACACAAACTACCAGAGACATATCTTGCCGAATAGCGAATGATATTGACAAGGTAAACTTTATTCGATGAACATCAAAATCCATTAATTCTATGAGTATATTAAAGTGATTAAAATCTAATTGAAGAGTTCATCAACAGTTAAAAAGTACAAATTGGAATGTAGATATGTTTCGGTGATATCTGTAAACAAAAGAAAATTGTTCTCGTTTGATTTGATGACTTCTTGCGTAGATATCTGTTTAATGCTAAAGGGTTTAAAAGATCAGAATGTAAAAATGATGTGATATATGTGAGAACTTATATATTAGTGTATACCTCATAAATCACTGTGCATATTTATCATATTTTAGTTTAGTGGTAATCAAATTTAATCATTGGTCTCTTTATTTTTTTCGAATCTTTATTAAATTATTAATTTAATTTAAAAAACAATTTACATCAGAAGATATACATTTATTAAAAAAATTACTGGAGGAATTAAGAGATTGCAGATATTCTTCTTTTTTGTACCACGTTGTGGATTCCAGATGTACCTTGAAAAGTTAACATTTCTCGATATAGTTTACTGTGGATTTCTACTAAAATAAAGTTTTAATTATAATGATAGATGTAACACAAACTACGAGAAACTTTTTTAGTCGAATAGAAGATGAAATTGTTGAAGTAAATTTTATTCAAAGAATATAAAAATTTTAATATGTTTTATAGCGTTATATGAAATCTAATTTAAAAATTCAGTATTTGTTAATAAGTAAAAGTGTAATGCAGATATGTTTTGCTGTACTTTTAAACAAAAAAGTTGTTCTAGTTTGATTTTTTGACTTCTTAATTAAATATATATTTAATACTAGAAGATTCATGAGATCAGAAGATTTGATTAATAAGATGAGGTCGAAAATTTATGTATGCATCATGAATCACTACACATCAATCATGTTGTAATCAAATTTATTTATTGATTTTTTCTATATTTTTCAAATCTTAATTAAATTATTTATTTAATAAAAAACAACAAAGTACATTAGGAGGTATATATTTGTAGAAAAATTGTTTTGAAGAACTTAGATATATGTACGTTATTTCGTACAACATTGTGTGATTTCAGATAGAAATCAAATATTTAACATGCCTTGGCATAATATTTTTAAGTTATTTATTTTGTATGTATCTGCCAAATGAAGTAATTCTTCAAAGTCTTTTCCTCTAATATCACTTGGTATTGTTGCTCCATAGAAATAACTAATCATCAAGTCAAAGGATTCAAATCCTACCTTATCACGAATGCAAATACAATTACCTTTTGATTCATCTGAATTCGGATCCATAAAAAGTTCTTTAAAAACCAAACTATGTGCCATGAGTATAAATTTATGAACTCTATAAATTCTACCACCAAATTCAATGGTACAATCAGATGTATTTACTGATATAAACATTTCAAATAGTTGTCTAAAATACCTTTTGTAATTTAAAATATCAGATTCCAATTCTTCATTATTATTATTTCTGCATATTAAGTCTTCTACATTTTCTTTGTACATTATGTCACAGGTAACATTTAATGCTCCAGAAGAAAACAAAGATTCCTTTATCGTTTCAAGTGCAATACAACTCTCAACACCACATTGATTCCGTGTCAACTTTTCAAAATAGAAAACATTCTCGAGAACACGAGAATTCCAAAAAATTTTATCTCTTTTTTGAGATGTTAGTGAAAACTTATGTGAAATATCAATATTTAACTCATCATTAGAAGATGGTGAGAAAGCCTTTAAAATTAATCCCCAATAACTAGTATCTTCAGAAGATTCCACGCGAAGGAGGAAGTACATCTTAAAAAGGACATTTGGGTATCCTAAAACTGAAAAAGAAGGACTTTCGATTTCCAGCTTCGACTTTCTTGTGTGTAATATTTCAAAAAAATTACCTATCTAAAAATGATAAATATTCATATGGATGTTGGATAATGTTAATGAAACTTACAGTCCATTGGTAACTGATATTAAAATCATTGGTAACAATATATCCTGTAGAATTATCAGACTTTGGACATACAGTAGAATCATCAATACAAACTTTGGAATTTTCAGCCATAATACCTAAAAGTAGAAATATTGAGCTGTTTAAAAAAATACAATATGAAGAAAACAATACGAAGACATAACTTCAACTATATGTAGCTGAATAAAAAATAAAGTTAATAACTAAAGTGAGTAATGGTAACAAGTGATAATTGTAATTAAAAGTTTTTCTTTATAATTATTTAAAGATTTGAGGTTATATAATGTCTACCTATTGGCAGAGTTTGTATATATGAAAATATGGGTAGAGATTATATAACCTCAAAAATTGAAATGAAAAAAATTCCTTTAATATATGGATATAATTCCATCTATATGGTTCTTCTTATAAAAACTATCTTGAAATCCCATTGCAAAAGAAATCGTTAAAGATAAGTCTATTCAAAAATGAAATGTTTTTATATAAGATGGTGTGAATTTTCAGTTAATTATTATTATAATCCTGGTATCCATTAATCTCTTGGGTAACACATTCATCGGTAAAAGTTCTTCCTTTTGAAATAATTTTTGTTACTTAAGTAATATATTTATTGAGTTAACGACTCTATAATAATATATAACACTTAAATAAAATATAAAAAACACTCTTATAACATGAAATTAACTTAAAATGACGAGTCTGCTTTTTCTATAAGTTTATATAGTAAACCTAATTCCTTCATTATCATCAAATATTATCACTTTTAAAAAAAGGTTTGTGCTTCTTTCTATGCTTTTTTACCTTTACCTCTGATAATATACGTCTATATTTTTTCATTATGTATTATGTGTTGTTTACTCTAAAATCGTTCTTTCGATGTATTATACTGCTGTAAGCCTTACTGAAACCTTACTTTAGAAAATAAAGTTGAAAGAAAATATATTAAAGAATAATATAGCTTAGAACGTAAAATATAAATTTTAAGATAGATGACAACGGCAACTTCTGATGTTTTTTGGCATTTGTTCTCAATAAATAGTGAACTTTATTGGCGTAGTAAAAAGGCCGAAACAAGAAACAAAATACACAACATGATCAATGTTTCGATCAAATGACGTTCTGAGCACGTCATCGTAATACTCGCTGTAGCGAGGAGCGTCACTTCACGTTATTTTAAAAAAATTAAAAATGATGTTACAGATAAAGTCACTAATCCTCGATACAAATTTTAACGTTTTTAAAAAAATTTATTTACAATTAATATATAATGATTAGATCCAAAAAGTTATGTATAGCGAAGAAAATTTTCTCTTTTAATCTTATAAAATCTACTTAAGTGCTTTATAATACAGACTTATTTTACAAATAAATAAGTATTTAAAAGAAAATATTTTAATTTATTTAATGCATTTTTTAATTTTTTAATAGTTATCTCCACTTACTAATTTTTCTCCTAGTTTCATTTTACATCAATGATAGTATCATTATCCATCACCATGAGGTTAACGTCACTTAATCGAAATACTTACCATGATAATTTTCTTAATGCAAATACGTTAAATTAACGAAACTTTTTTAATATTAATTCAACTAACTTTACTGAAGATTTCTGTGAAAACTATTCACCGGTTTCCGTATTTTTTCAAATCTTAATTGAATTATTTACTTAAATTAAAATAATAAGCAAAGTACAACAAGAGATATACATTTATAAAAGAAATTATTCGAAGAATTTAGATATTGTAGATATCAATTATTTCGCACCACGTTGTGTGATTTCAAATGTAAGTTGAAAATTTAACATCTCTTGACATAGTAATTTTAAATTATTTATTTTGTATGTATCTGCCAAATGAAGTAATTCATCAATTTCCCTACGACTAATATCACTGGGTAACCTAGCTTTATATAGATAATCGACTAACATTTTTACGGCTGAAATTCCTACTGCCTCATTTATAATAACACAATTGCCTTTTGATTCTTCTGAATTCTCATCCATAAAACGTTCCTTAAGAACCAAACTTTGTGCCATTACTATAAATTTATGAACCCAAAAAACCTTTCCGCGATGTACAATCGTACAATCCGATGTACTTGTTGAAGTATACATCTCATAAAGTTGAGCGTTATATCTTTCATAATTTGAAATAAAAGATTTCAATTTTTGATTAATAATACTTCTATATATAAATCCATCTCCATTTTCTTTGTGCATTATTTCACAGACTACATTCAACATTCCAAAAGAACGCAAAGTTTCCTTTATTGCATGAATTGGAATACAATTCTCTACACTCCATTGATTTCGCTTCCACTTTTCTAAATGGAAAACACTTTCAAGTAGATTAGAATTCCAGGAAACTAGATCACTTTTTGGTGATGTTAATTTAAACTTATGTGAAATATTGATAGTTACTTCATCATAAAAAAATGATTTAGATGCTTTTAAAAATAACCCCCAATGACTAATATTTCCAGAAGAATCCATACGCAAGACTAGGCGCATATTGAAAAGGATATTAGGGTAATCTAGTACTCGAAAAGAAGGACTTTTGAGATCTATCTTTCTTCTTCTTGAATGCAATATTTCGAAAAAATCGTTTATCTATAAAAAAATTATATTCATATCATCTTTAAACATCTATAAGAAAACTTACAGTCCATTGGTAACTGATATTTGTATCATCGACAGCAATAGACATTGTAGAATTATTTTTTGAGGTGTTGGTTTGAGGGTTAGTTTTTGTTATGGAATCATTAGATGGAGATTCATTAGAATGAGTACCAAAGACACTTAATTGTGAACCCATAATTTCTAGAAGTAGAAACATTAATATTTATAAAAAAGGTGATTTAAATAAAAAAATAATACAAAGACATGACTTCAACTCTATGCGACTAGATAAAAAAAATATTAAATAATGTAGAGAATGATAACGAATGATACTTGTATCTAGAAATTTTTTCACATGTTTTATTATAAATTTAAAATAAAAATTTTTTCATTATATGAATATAAGATCATCTATATGGTTCTTTTTGTGAGTACTACTTCGAAATTCCAATATAAAAAAATTTTTAAAGATTAAAAATAATTGGAAAAAGAAGTATTTTATATGGGATTGTGGGAATTTTCAATTATAGATCACTGTGATGTATGTCTATTAATTTTTCGGGCAACACATTCATTTATAATAGTTCTTTCTTTTAGTAATTACTTATTATTCAATGAAACTTTGTACTTTTTTCATTTTTTTTATCTTTGCTCCTGACGACACATCTTTATGCATTTTCTGTAAACATAGTACGTTGTTGCATATTAACTTTATAGTCATCCTTCCAATGTATTTTACTACCGTAAACTCTATTGAAACTTCTCTCTAGAAAAATAAAATAAAAAAAGATATCTTCAAAATTATTACAACTAAGAAAGTTGAATATAAATTTTAAGATTCATGCCGATTGCAGTTTCTAATATCTCTTTTTGATTTAGTTCTAATGGAATAGTTGATCGTTTCTTGTCATTGGCGAAAATACCAAAACAAAGTACATCACATTATCATTTTCTTTTCACAACTATCTCTAATTAACAAAATCTTTGTACGTTAGGTCAACTACCTTTTTTGAGGATTTCTGTAAAGGTAAAATTTTAGTTATTATATAATGTCCTGGTCAATTTCAACATTTTCCTATTCGAAGGTAACGTTTTTTAATTCAATTTCTATATTTCGTAATATTTTTAAAGATTAATTTTAATTTTTTTAGTTACAAGGTATGTTTTTTAAAATATTACATTTAAATATAAAATTATATAAAATTTCTAATACATTTTTAATTTATAAAAAGCATACAATTTTAAAAACTAATAAATTTTATTTCATTTATAATAGTAAGGAAGTTTTACAGCACAACTTGTAATAATTTTCTTAATATGTCTAAAGTACCCATTGTAATCAGTTTATGTAATATTTTTCATCTTAGACATTATTATATCTGATAAAACTTTATTTTTATTCTTTCTTAATCTTGATCTAACGTAGTTTGTAATCTTAGAAAATGCGTTTTCAGTAAGATTAAGCATATATGAATACGGTGAAAGAAGTTTGAAGTTAAAATTAAACATGCTTGTAATTCTTTAAATCTTATGGCTGCTTTACTTCTTTATTTAAATAAAATTTACAAGAAAAAATACTTAATTTTGTAAAAATTATATTTTTTCCTTTTGAAAAATAAAAATTAAAGTAAATTCAAACATTTTTGAATTTGGTTGAAAAAATGTTGAAATTGACCGGGAAATGGTATACAATGAATGTAACATAAAGTACCAAAACTTTTCTTTCGAAATAACGTATGAAATTGTCAAGATAAATTTTATTTAATGAATAAAAAAATTTATTAATTCTAAATGTTATAAAAAGCCACACAAAATTTGATTTAAAAGTTCATTAGCAATTAATGTGTACAAATTGTAAAACAGATATGTTTTAGCGTATCTATAAACAATAAAATTGTTATCATTATATTTTATGAATTCTTATATAAATATCTGTTTTATACTAGAAAGTCTATGAGATCAGAAGGTATGATTAATAAGATGTGCTTGGAAATTTATATATTTATGCATGTCCTATAAACAGTACATATGCATCGTATTTTGGTCTAGCGTTAATCAAAATTATTTACTTGTTTCTTTAATTTTCTAAAAACATAAATGAATTATTATTTTAAGAAAACGATGAAATACAATAGAAGATGTACTTTTATAGAAAAATTATTTAAGAAGTTCTGATATTGTAGATATCTGTTATTTTGTACCACACTGTGGGATTTCAGATATAAGTCGGGAATTCAATATGTCTCGTCATGGTAACTTAAAATTTTCCATTTCGAATGCAACTACCAACTTAACTAATTCATTATATTCTTCATACCATATAACTGGGTATTGTACCTTTATAAAGATAATCAACCATCATTTCAACGGCTTGATATCCTATTATTTTACAGTCAATAACACCATTATCTTTTGATTCATTTGAATTTTTATTCATGATACGTCTTCTAAAGACCAAACTGTGTACCATGAGTACAAATTTATGAACTTTATAAACTCTATCACCAACTTCAATTGTAAAGTCTGATAAATTTTCTGATTTATACATATTAAAATGTTGATTATTATGTCTTTTGTAGTTTATAGTACTAGATCCAAATTTTCCACCATAGGCAATTATGGGTATAAACTTCCCTTTAGGTTCTTTGCACATTATTTCACAGACAATATTTAATGTTTCAAAAGAACACATATATTTGTTTATTGTTTCAAAAGAAATAAGACACTAAAGTCAATTTAATCTTCTCCACCTTTTTTTAAAATGAAAACATTTTCAGAACAAGTTGAATCCCAAAAAATTCTATCTCTTGTTGGGGATGTTAATGAATACTTGATTGGAACATTAATAACTGATTCATTACTGGAATATCCCAAAGAAGCTTTTAAAATTAACTTGTAATTGCTAATACGTCCTTATAACTCTACGGAGAGAAGTAAGTAGATATTAAAAAGAACACCAGGATAACAAAATACTTGAAAAACAGAACCTTTGAGTTCTGATTTCCACTTTCTTGAATGTAATATTTTGCAAAAATCACTTATTTATAAATAGTAAATATTTATATTGAATTTGGACAACTTTGCGAAAAACTTATAGTCCATTAGTAATTGACATTGAAGTCATTGACGACAACAAACCCTGTAGCATTATATGTTTCTTTATCAATAAGGAAATTAAAATAATAAAGTGATGTGGAATTATCAGATGTTAAAGATCCACTAGAACCATCATTACTGTCATTTTGAGTGTGATTCCATAATTTCTAAAAAGTATAAATATTAATCTTTAAAAAAAATACGATATTAATAAAAAAGATAGTATATAGACAGAATTCCCACTAATTGTAGTTAAATAAAAAAACTAAGAGATATAACGGGAAATGATAACAGTGATATTTGTTTTTAAAAATCTTTCAACGCGTTTTTTAATAGTTTCAAAATTGAAATGAAAAAAGACTCTTTTGACATATAAACATAATAAATCCTAATGACTGTAGATAAAAATTTTAATTGAAAAAAAAGGTTATTTTTGTGAAAACTACCTCAAAATTCCAATGTAAAAAAATCTCATTATGATAAAAAAGTGATTGAAAAAGCTTTGCACTTTTATCTATGTTTTTATCTTTGACCATTATACTAAACATCTATGCTATTTCAGTATGTAAGGAGTATCGCTATACATTTACTGTATAGTCATCTTTTTAAAATATTCTACTATCGTGACATTACTGAAAAATTTTTTTTGAAAAATAAAAAGATAAAGAGATCTTCAAAAATATTAAAACAAACAACATAAAAAAATTTTTGAGATACATACTGATGGCAATTTCTAATATCTCTTTGGTATTTAGTTCTAAATGAATAGGTAGTCTTTATTGTCATAAGTAATAAGACTAAAATCAAAACACACTACACATAATGATCACTTTCTTTTTTCAATTTCCCTAGTTAACAATACCTTTTAATATTAAATCAACTATCTTTAATAAGGATTTTTGTGAAGGTAAAATCTTAGTTATAATGTTGAATGTAACACAAGCTACTGTAATCTTTTCTAACCGAATATTAAATGAAATTGTAGATGTAAATTTTATTCAAAGAATAATAACACTCGTTAATTTGTAAGTTATATAAAGTCATTAAAACCCAATTGAAAAGTTTATTAGTAGTTAAAAAGTTCAAATGAATGTAGATATGTTTTGGTGATATCTGTAAACAAAAGAAAATTGTTCTCGTTTGATTTGATGACTTCTCATCTAAGTATCTGTTTAATGCTAAAAGGTTCATGAGATAAGAAGATATGATTAATAAGATCTGCTTGGAAATTAATATATGTATGACCGTCAAATCACTACACATGTATCGTATCGAAGTTTAATGATAATTCAATTTAATCGCTGACTTTTTTTTAGTAAATTTTCAAATCTTAAATATTAAATTTAATTTAAAAGAACAAATACAATAGGATATATACATTTATTAAAAAAATATTGGAAAAGTTTTAGATATTACAGATATCCATATTTTAGGATCGCATTGTGTGATTTTAGATAGAAATCAAGATTTCAACATGTCTTCGCAAACAAATTTTAAATAATTTATTTCGTATGTATTTGCTAAGTTCAGCAATTGTTTTATTTCTTTATGACTAGCATCACTGGGTACTTTAGCCTCATAAAGATATTCAATCATTTTTTCAACAACTGGAAATTCTACCTCTTCTCTAATAGCAACAGAATTCCATTTTGATTTTGTTAAATTTGTATCCATCAAAAGGTTTCGAAAAAACAAACTGTGTGCATGAATATAAATTTATGTACTTTATAAGTTTTTCAACATCCATTTCTGTCACAAAATAAAATCTCTTAATCTGGTGCACATTCTGAGACATACATCGTAGAAAGTTGATTGAAATATCTTCCGTAATGTGAAATCTTAGCCATAATTCATCATTCTTATTATATTTTCCAATAAGTTCTTATGCATTTCCCTCGTATATTATTTTACAGACTACATTTAATATTTCAATAGAAAACAAAGATTCTTTTATTGTTTTAAGAGTAATACAACTCTCTACTCCATATTGATTTTGTGTCGACTTATCAGAATAGAAAACAGACTCAAGAAAACTGGAATTCCAGAAAATCTTATCTCTTGTTGGAGATGTTAATTTAAACATGTGCGGAATATTAAAATTTAGTTTCTCATTAGAAGATGTCGAATAAGCCTTCAAGAATAATCCCCAATAACTAGTATCTCCTGAAGACTCCATGTGGAGGACCAAGTACATCTTAAAAAAAAACATCAGAGCGGCCTAATACTGAAAAAGAAGGGTTTTCCAGTTCCAGCTTCGACTTTCTTGAGTGTAATAGTTCAAAAAAATTACTTATCTATAAATGATGAATATTCACATTTATTTTAGATAGCCTTGAATAAACTTGCAGTCTATTGGTAGTTAACATTCGAATCATTAACAGCAATAGATCCTGTGGGACAACTGGATTCTGGACATCCACTATAATCACCACCACAGACTCTTCTAAATTCAGCCATGATATCTAGAAGTAGAAATGTTAATTTATATAAAAAGATACAATATAAATAAAAAAACAAAAACACATGATTTCCATTCTATACAGCTAAAATAAAAAAATTAAGAAATAAAGTGGACAATGACAATAAATTATGCTTGTATTTAGAAAATTTTACACGCACCTTATGGTAATTTTGATAATGAAATGAAAAAAATTAATTTACTAAATGAAAATAATACTGTTTCAATGAGCTTATGTAACAATATCAATTTCAAAATATATTTCTTTTTGTGAAAATTGTACTGAAATTCCAGTGTAAAAAAACTCTTGAAGATAAATAAAAAAATGATTGAAAACGTTTTGTACATTTTATTATGTTTTTTTACTTTTATTCCTGATGATATACCTTTTTATTTTTTAGTTTGTATGGTTTGTTGTTACACGTCAACCTTATTATTCTCCTCTGAATATGCTCTACTATTATAAAATATATTGAAACATTTTTTTAGGAAAAATAAAATAGAAAAAGACATCTTCATAAATATTTATTTGCGTATTTTACTGTAATGTAGTTAAAACTTTTCATTAGAAAGATTATTATTTTAATTATCTAAATAGTTTGTTAATAACGATTTTTGGAGTTAGAGAATGTTTCATAAACATAAAATTCATTCAAATCATTCAAGATACCAAGAATTAAGTCATCTCTATTTGATTTACCTTTCTCCATTTTTCTTGTATCGTCGGGTTTTTCAGAGTTATTTAATTTAGTTGTTACGGTTGGTGTTGCCTCAACTTTATTATTGATATTTAGTTTGGTAGTTGCTTTTACATATTCTTCAGGAACTTTAACTATTTCTTTTACCTCCCAATCATATAGATCTGACATATGGCCTTTTGACGACATAAGCATGTACTAAAAATTAGATAATTCAAAAGTATTTAAGAAAAAATAAACATACATTAAGTATCTGGAATATTGTACTGTATTTTGGTTTACTATAGTAATTTAGAGTTCCAAGGTAATCAGACATAATCTCCATTTCAGGGAAGTTTGGAAACAAACTCCTTGTTGTGGTACTTTCTTTTACTTTCAAGATTTGTAACTTATCTCTACCAAGTTTTGACCACGGTAATGGTTTAGTTAACTCTGCCATAACATATAATAGTGACCATAAATCATCATGTCTCCCCTGTTCATTATTTTTTTGAGCATTTATACTACAATATCGTGATGTTCCACGGAAAAGAACTCTCGATCGTTGTTCTCTTACCACAGGTACAGCGTTATTAATAATAACATACTCTCTTGAAAGACCAAAATCAAGGAGATGTATAATTTTCATTGTTGTAATCCTACCTCCTATGGCCATATTCTGTGGCTTAACATCCCTTAAAAAATTAATAATAAGAAAAATAATAGTACCTGTGTACAAAACCAGCTTCATGGAGTTCTTTTAAACCATACAAAATTTGAATACCAATTCTAGCGATAGTTGAATTTGTAAATGAATTACAATCCTTTTTTAAGTCATAAATGTTATATCCAAGGAGCGTCATAACAATCCATGAAAATGATTCTTTTTTACCAAAACTTATCAATTGAACAACATTCCTCCTACCATCTAAATTTTGGAGTACTTTAACTTCAAATTTTAAGATATTGCTGCTGTCGCTTCGATTTGTCTCTGCCTTCAATGCTACATGAATATTTTTCACATTATCAAAACATCGGTACACAGAACCACAACCACCTATAAAATAATATTAATAACAAAAATTTTAAAAATTACCTGAACCAATTTTACTTTTAATTTGAAATCTTCCATTAATCAAGGTATCTTTAGCTAAATCTATAGGCCCATCTTTTGGATTACATTTACTAGTAGAAAACTTTGCTTTTTGAATATTTCTAGACACAATATCCAAGCATTTTTTAGTTTTACTAGCTTTTTTCGCGTTAATGTTATCATTTTTAACAACAGGAGATTTCATTTTACTGCCATTAAATGTCTTTTCATTCGTGTCAACATCAAGATTCTCAACACTTTCATCGTTACAAGTATTTTTCTGACATTTACCTCCATTCACCTCTTTCTTTTTCTCCCCCTTTCCACTATTCTTAGTTACAGTTGATGTATTTTTGGTCCTAGTATTCTTGTGTTCCTCATTTTTCTTTTCAACTACTTTTGGAGGATTATCATTTACATTGGCCTCTACAGGTGGATTTTTTAGTTTATCAGCTCCTATAGAATGTATATTTTTAGTTTCAGATGGAACTGCTTCTATTATTTTGTTACCTTCGCCATCATAAGCTGTCCGTTCTTTTAATGAATTTTCTTTGACTTTTCCTTTCACATTATTTACATTTGATATCTTATAAGAGACTAATTTGTCTCGGTCAGTCATTGTTAAAATAATTCATAAGAAATGTTGCCTTTTATTTGTGCTAAAAATAATACTTTTGGTGAAATTTGTTTTTTTTATGGATAAATTTGTATATTGTTTGTATGAAAATTTCGAAAAATACTTTTTCTTTATTGCTTTTTGATCTATATGTTATTTTAAAGATGTACAACCAATAAGGTTTTGTTGTGAAATAAAGACTTTTTAAAAAAGCGATAAAAAAGTAAAGATATGTTTTTAAGGTTCAAAAATCATATACTTTGTTTTCTTTATCTTTTTTACCACTCAAGAAATTACTATTCATACATTGTATTACCTGAATATTTGTACTTTCAATGAAAACAATTGGTAAAAAGACTTTTCATTCTTTTTTATCTCTTTAAAAGCTTTGTCATATCATTTTGTTTTTATTATTTTGTACATTATGTCAGGTGAAATTCCTAAACCTATCAAGCTTTTTTCATTCTGTGCTCAGAAGAAAGATGGAAAAAATGAGTATACTTTTGATGAGAAGATCTTTCCTGTATTCCATACTCGACCAGTTATTCTTGAAAAACCTTTGGATCTCGTTTCTGGAAATAAAAAATCTCATCAGGAATATAATTCATTGTACAAATTAAATCATTGGGAACTTTTAACACACATAAATAATAGTGTTGGTATGTCTCTTAACCACATAACAGACCACTCTAATGTTGTTTGTCACCGTGAATTTTTGAAGGATTTGATTCTCCTTTCACTTGGAATCAATATTGTGTATACCTCTGTTGCTGTTGTCTACAATGATATTCTTTTTATTGAAAAAGTTGACAATTCCACAAAATCCACGATTAAAGATGATCTTATGATACGTTATATGAATAAGAAATTTAATGGTTTTTTTACATCTCTTACTGATAATGATATTCACAAGGCAAATCCTACATTTGACTTCTACAGGGACTTTTATGTCACACAAACGAGGGAATTCAAAGTATTAGATTCTAAAATAAAAGTTATGTATACTGGTGAAGTTGATGCAGTAAACCCTCTTAATAAGTCAAAACGTAAATTTTATTTAATTGTTTTATTATTTTAATATTACCTTTTAGATAACAACTTTTTGGGAATGAAGTTATCACCTGATCACTTAATGAGTATCTTAAATGGCTCTGCACTTTACAAGACATGGGCTGAAGCTTTTATTGCAGGAAATAATTTGGTTTATGCAGGTGTTGTAAAGAATAATAAACTTGTAGGATCAAAGTTTATTGAAATATCAAAATTGGAGCCCTATCTTCCATTACCTGTTTCCAAAATAATGGAATTTGTTGGAAAATCCTTGGTAAAAATTACCGATGCTTGTAATAAACACCCAGGGAAGTGTATTATTATTCCTGGAAACTCATCTTCACTTCAAATTGGTGATCAAGAAACTGTCAAGTCAATGAAATTTCCAAGACCAACACAACGCTTCTTCCAAGCTTTTCCTGTTTAATTTTATCAATAAGAGATGTGTTTTAGAACTTTTTTTTTCATTTTTTATTATTTACTAAATTTTACATAATTATGCAATAAAATTGTAGAAAGTTAGTAGAAGTTATATTTAATTACATTATTTCATTAATATTAAAATGATTCATTATAGCTTATTGAAAGTTTACCATTAAGAAAGTATTTATCAATCCATGGATGGGAAAGAACATCACTCAAGATAATCCTCTTTCTCGGATCTCTTCTCAATAATTTTTTTATTAAATCTCTTGCTTCACTATCGATATCCAAAGGGATATGAAATTTACCGGCTTTTATTCTCGAAATAATATTATGAATAGAGCCTTCAAAAAAGGGTGTCTCACCAATTAACATTTCAAAAATTAAAATTCCCAATGCCCATATGTCAATTTTTTCATCATATGAAACTACGTTTTTATCAGTAATCATCTCTGGTGGTAGGTATTCTGCAGTTCCACAAAATGTTGTGTTTTTACCTTCTTTCAATGTACTACAACCAAAATCACATAGTTTCGCATTTTTACAATGATCCAATAAAACATTTTGAGTTTTTAAATCTCTATGTATAACATTCTTAGAGTGACAATAATTCAATGCATCAGTTATTTGAATTGTGTATTTGCAGGCTGTCTTTGCGTCATAATATCCTAAATCAGAATTTTTTAAATCTTTATCCATTGATCCGTACATTGCACATTCGAGGACAAGGACTACTTTGTTTCTATCTTGAAACCAATTGTAAAGTTGTAGAATATAGGGATGATTTAGATCTTTATGAATGGAAACTTCCTTCTCAAGTTGTTTATAATCATTATGGGTACGTAGTTTTTTCATATTAATCACCTAAATTACTTTTTTTAGATAACTTTTCTTATAAAACATACCTTTAAACAGCAAATAAATTTTTCTTCTTTTGTTTTAGCTAGATAAACTTTACCGAACTGTCCAGACCCCATTAATTTTCCTATTTTAAACTTGGACATCGTTAGACTAAAAAAAATATTCTTAAAAATTAATACTCAAAAAATAAATTACATTTTCTCCTCTTCATCTTCTTCTTTGTGCTGATTTTTACTTTCATAATTATGAATATTGTCGATCTTTTGGCACAAAGAATACGTACACATTTCATCAATCTCTTCATTCGTCTCCTCTATCACTTTAATAGAAGATGTCTCCATTTCATCATCTGCTTCACCGCACAAAATCGTGTAATATGAAATATTATTATTAGTAGAATTAGTTAACGAGGGGTTCGTTAGTTCATCGTCTGGATAGTAATCACTAGTGCAAACATCGTCATCATCATCATCATGAAATGTACCACGTGTCCCATCAGAGGACTCATCAGTAATGTCATTCATATTCTATAATTATTAAAAATAATAATTTATGACAGTAAAATAAATGTATCTTTAAATAACAACACAATTTACATAATTTTCTAGAAATTACATAAATAATTAATAGGAATAAGTGAAAAAATATTAATTGACAAAAAAATTTTATTACCTTCCCTATTATCCCTACATTCAATGCTTATTATATATTTTTTATTTTATTGTCTTCATAAAGAAGCCCACGCATTTTTTTTTATTTATAATTTTATAGTTATGTTGGAGTTTAATGACTTAAACGTTTTTCTTCATTGAATATCCTTGTTCTTAGTTTTTCTTTTCTTTGAAAATGACGTATATTAAAAATAAATGCAAGTTTAAGAAGAAAAAAAACAGCTTTTATTAATTTTTTTTTCGAAATTTAAGTGCTTAAGTAAATTGCATTTTCATGGTATCCTCTCAGAGAAACTTGATAGTTCTGTACTATCATCCATTTAATATTAAACAGTTTTTAAGCAAAAAATTAATACTAATAAATAATAAAATGACGAGATTAATTTATATTAACGAATTCTTAATATTTCGTTTAAAATTTCATGTGACTTCTCTTACTAACAAAAGAAAATATTGTAACATTGCGAAATTTAGCTACAATTAAAATAAATTTAATAAACAGGATGAGAAGAAGACCAATTACTGTAAAAAGAAGTAATTTCTTTATTAGGGTAAATAATTGTTTGTTTTTATAAAAATAATTTTAAATCAAAATAAAATATATCCTTTTACTCAAAATATGTAGAAGTATTTGCATATAAATAAATACCTACAACATTTTTAAAGTTTAAATAGTAAATTGCTAGAATATTAGACAAAATTTGAAACATAAACTAATCATGTGCTTCACCAGCTTTTCCAGCAACTCTCTTAAAATTATTCATATCAACGGCAGTTACTGGAGTTCCAAAAAATTTCAAGTCTTGTATAACTGTAACCTCCTCATCACCTTGGTTATTCTCAATAAATATTTGTATATTTTGGACATTTTGAAATTTGACGTAACGTAAATTTACTATCTCCCCCTCAGGTAACTTCTTTGGATCTAAATCAAATGATTGGACACCTTCAGAAGCCAAAGCCTTGTCAAAATCAAGAGTATGTGGGACATTTGAAAAGATTTTCACTGATTTTGGTGCTCTTGGTCCTGATCCCTTAATAAAAATTGAGTGAAGTTTTATAGGAACATTAAAAGGTATATTCATAATCAATTGTTCATCACAATCACTTTTAAGAATACATTTTCCCTCAATAAAATCAGAAAATGTATGATTGTCATCCTCATTCAAACATTCCAGACCTTTCTTATTGATGAATTGTTTCAAATCACTTTGTCCTGGAACGAGAGATTCCTCAGATGGGATAGCATTAGAAAATTTGGCAATCAATTGTTCTAATGCCCCGGCATTTGCTCCACTTAATACCTCTTGTTTAGTACCATTAAGGAACATTATAAAAGTTGGCATTGCTTGAACTCCATGAGCAATAGCTGATCCCTTACAAATATCGACGTCAACCTTAACAAATTTAACATTCAGATACTTGTTTGATAAACTTTCAAATGTTGGAGCAATCCTGTTACATGGTCCACACCTAAATGAAAGATGATTAATTTACGTGGCACGATAAACATACCAAACGGCAAAAAAATCCACAATAACAGGGGTTGCCTTTGCTTTTCCTAGAATCTCAGTAAGTTCAGAATCAGCTTTGACATGATGAACAGGCATAATGCAACTTAAAATAAATAATAAACAATGATTATATAATGAAAAACTTTTTTACTGTAAAGCAACACTATACCAAATTTCTCTTTAAAGCGTTTATATATTTAAAAAAGAGAAGGTTATGAAATCACAAGATGTATTGTAAAAAAAATTACGTCAGAATTGATAAAGTTAAACTAAAATTAGTGGTATTGTTATATTTTAAAAGTAAGAGTATATCAGAAAGTGTTAGGTTGAATAAGTATATTTGTTCATTTATGGAGGTTGGTATTTAAATGTTGTAAATTATCTTTTTTAAACATTAAATAATGAACTTTATATGTGTAATTATTATACTTATTGAAGAATGGATAATAAAATGATATGATAAATAGCTATTTTAATAATAATAACAAATAGGAAATTTTTATCAATTTTATCTTTAATGATAATATAAAGTCTTAATAAAAATTTTATGCTTAAGCATGAGACAGGAAAATTATTTAATCTACAAAATGAAGGTTTATTTATACAAGCATTTTTACAACAAACATAACAGGATTTTAAACAGTATTGCTTATTCATAAAACATATCTATTACACTTATATCTTTGTTATATCAAAAAGTATTACTTTTCCTTATCCTTAAACATACTTTAAATATACTGAAACATAAAAACAATTATGAGAAAGGCAAAAAAAAATATCTTGATGAATTAAAAATTTTTATTTCTAGTAGAGAAAAGTTTTTTTTTTATATTTTATCTGTGTTTTAGAACAAAAACAGTATACACAAATGAGTAGTGACTTCTACATATATTCTTCTTCCTCTTCAAAATATGTAACATTGCATGGGCATAATTTTTCAAAATGTTCATCAGCCTAAAAAAATTCATTGATATATTATTCATTGGAACATGTATATTAAAGGATTAGATTGCTTTTTTCATGCTTAATATTTTTGTTATAATGAAATATTATGAATTAAAAACATTTCATGCTTAATTATAATATTGTAGTGTTGGATGAGTTTTTTGATAACATTTTTGGCAGAAAGTCTTTCCATTAACCTCTTTAAATGTTCCCTTTGAAAGTTGTTTATTACAGTATGAACAACAGAAATGTTCCGGATGGAATTTTACACCCATTGCACTGACACATCTTCCAAGTATCGGGCCATTACATACACTACAAAGTGAACCTTTATGTTGGTGATAATGATGTTCACAGAATGGAACACCATTATAGTCAAAGAAAGAACCATGTGTAAATGGTGCTGAGCAATCCTAAAATTTATTAACAATGTTTTATGACAACGGACATGTTTTGTTGTTAAAAATTTAAAACAGGACTAACAATCTTGCAATAAATTAAATTATCTTGTTGCAATAAAGTTAGTATATTATGTTGTTAAGATAAATAATTAGATAAATATTAAACTTACTTGGCAAACAAAACAACCAGGATGCCAATGAGTACCTAATGCTGTAATAAAATTTTGTTGTATTGGGTTTTTACAACCTCTACATTTTGGTCCATATAATCTAAAGAAGTCATTTTTACAATATGGTAATCCATCTTTCTCATGATATCCATCAACACCAAAATCACCTTTACATTCAACACAAACAAAATGTTCTGTATGAAATGTTTTACCCATTGCTGTGACACACCTATCTTTAATAGGACCTTGGCAAGCTGCACATCTTGGAGAAAATAATTCATGATAATCATGTTCGCAATATGCTTTTCCTGCTCTTTCAAAGAATATCCTATGGCCAAGTTCCTCTCCACAATGACAACATACATAATGTTCTGGATGCCACATTTTACCGAGTGCAATTACAACCTAAATGATGATAAATAAAAAAGTTTATATAAAATTAACTTACCTGTCCAATGATTGGTTTATCACATCCAGCACAATCACCTTTAGGAATAGTATGAACTCCATGTTTATTTATATCACTATTGAGACTCCCAATCATTGAATTATACTGTCCAACATTATGATGTGCATTTAAATTTTGACGTGAACTATAATAACTATGATACATTTCCATGTTTAATAAAAATAAATTTTTTATATCAATAAGTAGATGTTACAATTTTTAAAAAATGATAATTATTTTTCAAAATTGTATCTACCTTAGGGTTAACGTTAAAAATTTACACTTAAGCTGAACTAAATAAACAAAAAGAAGCATTTGTTGAGTGATTTGTTTGATAAAAAATTTTATATCTATATTGAAAAATTGAAAGGTATAATCATAAAAGATGCTTAAAATCGTGTTTTACCTTCTTCCGCACATTCTTCACTCATTGTTAGAGTTTTAAATTGAAGAAGATAAAATAATTTTTAGAAAGATTGTAAATATATATTTAGAGTATATATATTGGATGGAATGAAAATTTTATATATTTATACATACCTGTTTCTATCATCAAAATTATTTCCAAGTCTGTGATTTGAATGGATGCTAGGTTCTCGTTGATCATGATCTGATTTACTTTTTCCTTTTATCAGAGTAATCATTTAGTAATTGTTCCAAATTATCTAATCCATGTTTAGGGGTTGTTGATTTTGTTTCTCTTATGTGTTGTTCTTGATATACGGGATCAATGTCATGGTCATTGTTAATTATCTGTCTAGATGAGGATCTACTTCTTTGAAGACTCTCCAAACGATTCATTGACTGGAGGTCCTCCTGATTACGATGAGAAGCTTTCCTTAGAACTTCAGTTGTTAATTGTAAATCAGATAACAATGCTTCTAAAAACAAAATAATTTTTTTCATTATTTATTAACATTTCAAAAAGTATTTTATATTTACCTAAGGCTGGTCTAACAGCCTCAACAAATTGATCCCCATTTTGGGTCGGCATCTCTCAGATGATGATGATGGTAGAAAGAGGAGTTTAAAAAAAGGACTACAAGACAAAAAAAATTATATCACAAATAAATACTTGTAAATAAATAAACATCAAACAAATATCTCTCCAAATTATTTTTAATGCAAACCATAAATTTTTACACTTTATCCATTATACTATACTACAACTCAATCACACACATACATACACGCCAACTCAAAATAACAAATTATATACTAAGTTGCAGTAAATTCCTACTAACAAATAAAAATCTTTTATTTGAATATACTTTTTCAACATAAACTTGAAGTTACGTGATTGAAATGATAAGAAAGAAAAAGATTTAACAATGAGAATGCTTAAAAATGTATGTTAAAGATACTTAGAAGAAATTTTTGATTTATTATAATTTGACTGAGTTAGAAAGAATAAAAGAGAATGAAAATTATTTATTAGTGAATTAAATGAAGTTATCTATTTTGTGTGTGTATATGTAGTATCTATACATATAGTATACTAATTTTTTTAGCATAAAATATTAAGATAGAGGTAAAAATCAAGAATATTTAAGAAATGTTAGCATAATGTTATTTCAATATATCAATTATTAGATTATTTTTTAATAAATAATATGTAGAATATACTATCGTATTGGAAGTAATGTTATTCTCCTATTTGTAATAAAATATAATATAATATGATATTTTTTTGTAATAAAATAGTATTTACTTTATGGTAATACTATTATTTTTCTAAGATAATTTTAATGCTAAATTATTAATACTATTTACTTATGATATGTCAAACAAAAAATATATACTATAAAATTTGAGATTAAAGTCAATTTTTTTAAGTAACCTTATAGCTAATAAATTACTGTTATTTTTGATTGTTAAATAATACTATAAATTTATTTTATTTCACATTAAATGTTGAAAAGATTACATAACTGGATGATTCTTAAAAATCATTTCACTTATTAATAAAAATGTATATATGAAGATTTAGTGGAGAATAATAATATAAATCTGGTTTTCACACATATATACCACAGAAATCATAACTATTTATCAATGCACAATAATAACATTTTTATTTAAACTTTCAATTCTGATTTTTATAATAATGAATGAAGATAAATATAAAATTTAATTTAATAACTTACCCAATCCTTCCATATTTATTAGTTGGAAAAAAAGCAATCAAAATAGTAATTTTCCTCTTTATTTGAAAATAAAGATTTCCTCAATAACAATGATCTTCAGCAAAATAAAAAAAAAATAAAAACTTTTAATTGAATAAAAAAAAGTGATATTTCTATACCTTTAACAATAATTTTAGTTCTAGAAATTTAACAGCAAAACATTCAAAGAAAATGCTGTGGTGGAGAAAAAATGTCAATATTTTATAAAGAAATTTATAAGATTAATAAATAAGTATGTGATACATTCTAACTGCTAACTTGTACTCATGTAAAAAAAGATGCTTTCCTTTCAAGATACTTTTTATTACATGATTTGGAAATCTGATTCATTATTTATTTTTAATAAATCAAATTTTGGACAAATAAAATTATTTCTTCAAAGTTTTCCAATTATTGAATTAATATACTATAAAAAATTATTACAATGTGAATCATCAATTGATGCGTAATATAAAACCCTAAAAAAATTTATTTGCAAAAATCGAAAATATTGTCATCAAAATAATAATTACAAAAATTACAAAACAAAGAAATTTGACAGTTACTCCATCCATAAAAAGAAAAATGATAAATTTCTAATAACGCCACACAAAAATCTATAATTAATCATCATATTTAATCATTATATTTAATAATCATTCTTCCTTCTCAGTAATTTTCGCTAAAAAAATAACCAATTTATCGGGAGATGTATAAAAATGACTCAACTATATTTCTATAAATGTTTACAACATTTAAAGCAAAAAATTTTTAACAGGTACACCATTTTGTGTAAATGACTAGTTTTGTGATTTTATTTTAACATATTATAAATGTAAACGTTTATTTTGAAATAAATTTACTTCAAATGAGTTCATTTTAACATTCGAGTAATTTAATATTTTATTATTTCATATTTTTTTAGAGAGAATGATAAGTGTACATGCTCATAAAAGACCTGCTTTACAGAATTATGGAAATTTTCAACCTGTTCAAGATGCTGAAGCATTGAGGAATGCTATGAAAGGTTTCGGAACCAATGAAGATGCTATTATAAGAATTTTGTGTAAGAGATCAAATTACCAAGTAAGTTATCTTAATGATAATTTTTGTTTTACCTCTCATTTAATTATTAATTAATTAGAGACAAGAAATTGCTGACACTTACAAAAACCATTTTGGAAGAGATCTTGTAAAAGATCTTAAAAGTGAATTATCAAGTGATTTTGAAGATTTAATTGTTGCATTAATGGTACCAAAAATGGAATACGAAGCCGATGAACTTCATAAAGCAATATCTGGAATAGGAACCGATGAAAGCACATTAATCGGAATTTTATGTTCAAGAACAAATGAAGAATTAACTAAAATTAAAAATATTTACAGACAAAAAGTATGGAAGAGAACTTGAGAATGATATCGTAAACGATACATCAGGATACTTTCAAAATATTCTTGTTGCCATCGTTCAAGCTAAAAGAAATGATTGTGGGGATGAGAATCATTTATCCGCAAATCAAGATGCTAGAAATTTATACAGAAATGGTGAAGCAAAACTTGGAACTGATGAATCAACATTCATCCAGATTTTGGCCACAAAATCATATTGTCAATTAGACAATATTTTTAATGAGTATCAAAAGATATCTAATCACTCTATTGAGCAAGCTATTGAGAGTGAATTTTCAGGCGACTTAAAGAATGCATTAATCTCTATTGTCTCTGTTGCCAGGAATACTCCTGAATACTTTGCTACAGTCCTTTATGATGCCATGAAAGGTTGTGGAACAAAAGATAAAGACCTAATTAGAGTTATTGTTTCCAGAAGTGAAATTGATTTAAGAGATATTGCTATAACTTATGAGAAGAAATATGGTACTCCATTGGTTGAGGACATTAAAAAAGACACAAGTGGAGACTATAAAAATGCTTTGTTAGCAATTATCGCTGGAAATTAGTGCATAAAATTTTTTTTCTCTAAATTCATTTGCTTTTATTTTCCTTAATTTCTTAATTTTTTTGCTTAAATAAATTTTAAAACAAGAAGTGTTGTTTTCATTTTAAATTAAAATATATTTTATAATTTCAAAATTTTCCCAAATCAATTTATTTGTCCTCTCCAATAATTCATACTTTTTATAGTTAAAATCAATTTTAATCATTATTTTGATATGCAATTTTACGACTTTTCTTTATAAATATTTATCTACGGTCATAAGATAAAGAATAGTTAATATCACATTTATATGATTTACCATTAAAAATATACCATCATATCATATAAATTTCATTTCAAACAAAATCTAAAAATATCCCATTTTTTCACCTATTGATACCACTAAAACAAATCACCTTTATATTTAGATTACATTTCATTGAATTGTCTACGGTGAGGTAAAACAAATATGTTATTGGTATAAAGTTTAATAAAATACAAAAATATATATTTCCTTATTATTTACATAGCATCTAATTATTTAATTATCTCAAAATATTTTTAAATATATATTGTATCTTTTGACATTGTAAACTTTTAGATATATTTTTTGATGTCCTAAAAACTAGTATGAGAAAAAGATTTTCAAAATAATATTTTTTTATTCTTTTTTGAATTGAGTAATGAAATAAGAATATATATATTTTGGAGTGGGAGAAGTTGACAAATTATTATTAATTCATTAAATTCAATGACGATTTTTGTCCTTCAACCAAATAAATGTTGTCAAGATGAATTTGTCAAAGAAAGGTTTAAATTAATATTTTAAGAATGTTAAAGATATTCATAATTTTTCCATTTAAATGATGGTAAATAATAGTTGCAAATGTTTATGTAAAATTATTTAATTTATTGAGTGAACTTACTTATCTTATGTTAATAAAAATAATATATATAAAAAATATTACGAAAAAAAATAATATACATCATGCTTCTATGGAATACCCAAAGTATTACAATTTTCATTATTACTACAACAACAAATTTCTCCTTCCATTAATTCTTTCGTAACAATCGGAACACATACATTACCTTTATACTTAATACATTCATTATGAATGTCACAATCAAATCTTGAAGCAACAATTTGGTATTCCTTTAAAACTAAAGTTCCATTGATACAACTTGACACAAACTCTGGACACCCTTTCCTAACTAATGGTTTTGAATCGGTAGGTATTTCCATTCTGTCGATTTTTGAAATTTCACCAACTGTACATCTTATACATGCTACATATTTTATAAAACATAATCCTATTACAATACTTCTAATCATAAACATGCTTCTTTTAACGAAATATAACAATTTTAAAGATAATAAAATGATTTGAGTGTTAAAAAAATCTATTTAAATATCAAACATATTCACAAATTTTGTTATCATACATATATGTAATCTATTCTTGAATTTTTTTTTCCCTTCCTTAATATAGAATATTTAAAGAATGATAAATATAAAAAACTAAATAAATATGATTTTTGATACTAATACTATAACAAATTTATCTTACTCATATTTTTTTCTTAAAATATATAATGACTCAATCGTAATGTATAAGATATTTGTCATACCATACTACAATTACTTTATAATTTTTAAAATAGTTAATTGTTAACGGTAATTATTATTTATTTAGAATATTTTATCTTTTAATTTGTATACACTTTAATGTATCTTTCCTGTGATATAATATATAATCTCTATTTGTAGTAAATAATTAATATTAAGGATATACATATGTATATGCATCAGTACTTTTATAGATAATGGGAAATATGATAATTAGCAAAGTGACCACTTTAATAATTTATTTATTAATAATAAATCATTGAAAATAGAGGTGAGGAACAAGGGTAACCCCGTTAACCAACTGTTTCATAAAATTGGCCATTTTGTAGTTAAAAGAAAGTTGTTGAATATACAATATCTACTTTTTAATAAGAGTGAGAGAGATATGATATGATATGAGGTATATTATTATCAATAAATGGCTATCTTGGTTATTTTTAATATTTTTAACTAATATGGGAAGATTATTTATATAATATTTGGAATAATCACATAGGAGGAGATACATAAAGGTTTTAACAAATAATATATAAATCTCCATGTTATTGGTCTACCTTTTTCATTTTCTAGTCCTTTAGATAAATATATATCATTGAGCTTTAGTACCTTTTTTATTTATATTATTGCCGTCCTGATTATATTGTTATTAAATTTACATATATATACATTTATTTTATTTGCGCAAACATTAAAATGATAAAAGAAAAAGTAATAATTATTCTTAATATTTCAACTATTCTAGTGTCTATACAAAATGTCTGTTTTGTTGTCACAATAAGAAATATACCTTACTTATATATAAATATAGGTAAATCAAATGTGTATGTAAAATACGTTTCTTGGTTAGCTAAAAGTATATTCTTACCGACAGCTAATGTTAAATGTTATCATATTATTGTTGATTTTACTAGTATTGTCTTCAAATAGAAAGGAGAGTAAAGACGTGATGGAGATTATCTTAAGACTTTTTATTAACAAATTTTATACGAATTTCGCTTTCAATTATTTTATACAACATTGCGTTTGTTTATTATTATGTTTACAATGAGAAAAAAAGTTTAATACTTGAAAATATTAAATTATATTACAAGTGTTAAACAATAAGTTTTGCAATATTTTTGTCATGATTTGTATTAACTAATAATTATTTGGAACTAGATAATTTAATCTATAAGTCCTTGTTTATTTAGTTAATTGATCGTATGAGTATATATAACTTCATTCAAATACATTATTGCTTATCAATATATCTATATTATTTTAAAAAACATAAAGATAATGAAAACTTCTTTTCTACTAACAATTCAATAATTAAATTTTTATATCATCATAAATTGAAATTAAATTTTATTAATATAATATTATTAATATTTTGAAATTTAATACCCTACCAAAAGTAGAAGTAAATGATAATAATATACAGTTAATTTTATATATAATATTGATAAAGACGTAGAAATTATAATCGCTTTAATAAACTTTTCCTTACACTATAAATAATATATTTCTCTTTATAGGAAATTCAAATTTTTCCATTAAAAATCTATTATTTTCTCCATACAAAAACAAGTAGTATTAAACTAATATTTTAAAATTTATTTATACTTTGAGAGAGTATTTTAAATTCTGATGACGTGAATTCATAAATACCTTTTAATGTAATGGGAGCTAATCCATGTTGTTGCCGTTTAAAAGATGGTTCTATTTCTATAGCAATATGGAGTTTTATTTTTTCAATTGTCCAACTAGGTATTTTTGGTTGGCAATTAGCAGCAATAAAATATGAAAAAGATAGAGCAGCAAATAATTTATTACCTAATTATAATACATATGGAAGATTTGATATACCTTCTTATTATGAAAGTTATTGGCAGTCACCTGAAGAGAGATATTATATTGGATTGTTTGTCTGCCAAATTATCTGTGCTATTGTATCGTTTTTCTTACTTTTTGCCTCTGTTGCCTTGATATATGGGATACATACAGTAAGTTAATTTATTTATTTATATAAACCTTATTTATTATTATTTTATTATAGTTATCACGTTATCTAATATGGCCATGGTTTCCCTGTATGTTATTTTCTATTTTATCATCATTAGCATATTGTATTACATGGTGGGCAGGTGATGTTCGTGATTACTGGATTGTACTTACGATAATTGAAATATTTGGTGTTGTTATAAATCTATATTGCTTTGTTGTTATTATTGTTTTTTACCATAGAATTGGTAAAGAAAGAAAAGTATATGAAAAGAGGATGTTATCTATGGAGAATGATGGATTTAACTACCCATCGATGAAGAGGGATTATTCTATTCCACCAAAAAAACATCCTTATGACATTGATGCTGTAGAAGATGAACCATACAATGATAAGGATAGGCCTTTTTATCCTAATGAAAATATTAGGAAATCACAAAGACAAAGAAAAGTTTATGAAGATGATAATAGACATGATAAAGGTAATATTAAATTTAATGCAGGAAATAAGCATAGAAAGAGTAATTTAGAAGAAACAAGATTGCTCGATTGGGTTAGAAGCACTACGGACTTGACTTCAAGTGGAAATGATAATAATCCACCAATAGGTACTTTCAGAGACAATATTTTTTAAAAAAAAATGTCTTCATGTCCATGTTTCATTTCTCTTTTTATGAAAGTTTTTAAACCTTATTGTCCAGTTAATTAATTGTTTTTTTATGTGTTCAATATTTATTTTTATTTTTTTATAGGGTATCAAAAAAGAGACTATGAGGGTGATAGTGGTTTTGATAGGAGACCAAGTAGAATTTCGTATCATCAAGATACATATCAACCACCAGCTGATCCATCTCTACCATATGGAGAAGATTTTGAAGATCTTCCAGCAAGTGCAGAAGCATCAACAATGAGAAGTTTACATGACACCGACATTAATCACAGGCGCCACAAATGCAGACATCATGACCAATGTAAAAGAAAACATAAACACCACCATAGAAAACACAGAAAATGTCGGCATCACGATAGGAGGAAACACTATTATGATGATTACAATAGTGAACTAACATACAACAACTCCTACCACACAGATTCAACATTTACAAATGTATATAGAGATAGAAATAGTGATAGTGACTACATCACCGAAGAACCCCCCTGTACGCATCACCGACGTTCCCAAAGTTATCATAAACCTCGGCATCGTTCCTGTTCAAAATACAGATCACCATCCCGGCAATATCATTCAAACGATGAAGATACAAAAAATTCAAATAACTACCCAACATTATCATTAGCAGATCTCGAAAAAGGCTTTACAATACCCCAGAGGATTATTATACCACCTAATCCACCACCAGGTCCAGATGGTAAAATTCAACCACAAACATATCATATTAATTCTGAAATTACTATAAGTTACGATGAACATGGTAAACCTAAAATTAATAATGGAATATTAGGTAATAGAATAAGTGATAAACAAATTGTTCCTGGTATTTCATCGGATGTTTAATAAACATAACTTTATTTATCCATTTGTTTTCTTGTATATAAGTTTATACTATTGATTGTAATAAATTTCTATTTATCATTAATTCGAATATTCAGTTATAGAATAATAATTATGTATTCAAAATTTCTCTACACAATATAATATAAAATATATTAACAAAGACAAGATTTTTGTTGAAATTTTCTGTTTACAATGCAAAAAAAGGTTCAGGAGATGGAGAATATCAAACTTTTAGAACAAGCTCTGTCTTTGCTAAAGGTCAAAAAGGACATTGTTAGTTACTCATGTAATAGGTCATTTTCATATGGTGGTCGGTATGTAAAAATATGTTATCTTTTTTATAACAATAATTATTTTAGTGAAAACATTAATTTGAATATTGAATTCGAGATACCTAATGATGTGTCATTCACTATTGAATCATCAACACCCTTGATAAGTAACTCAAAATGTTCCTCCTCAAAATCCACCTCGACTAACGATGATGTGAAAGTTTACACATCAACTATCACTCCTTCATCAGGAACTTCTATTGCACCAGAGAGTTGTCAAGATGTCAAAAATGATGATGAGGTGATGAAGAATAATGCAAATTACCAGGCATTGAATACTTTATCAGAGTCACAAAAAAATGTTTATGTTGAGATAATAGTTTATATTAGAACATATGTACAAAATAATATGAATGAAGGAATTCTTGAAAGAATTGATATTGAGTTGAATCCTTTTAGAGTAACTCCTAGAGAGATAATAAAAACAGTCCTCACTGACAAAGATCCCTTAAAAATAATCGAAGATGGAATGTTTTTTACAAGAAAAGATTTCGATTGTGAAAGAGATAAAGACAAGCAACAAAATTGGATAGCATGTTATCCCTATGAAATTGATATGTCTCTCGTTAAAATATATGGATCAACATCAATGAATGACTTCAAAATGTCATTTGTTCTTGATGTTATAACTAAAGTATAATAAAATATTTTAATATGTTAAAATAATATATATGGTAGTAAAACTATTTATAGTGAGTAGTATTTTAGACTAATATTAATAAATGTACAATGATTTTCATTGATATTTAATTAGCAATAAAAAATGTGTCATATTGTTTTTGTTTTTTGTAATAATTAACCTTATATTTGGTACTTTGTAATTTTTAATGTATTTTATGAACTTCTAGACAATTATTATTCAACTTTTTAATTAAAATGTGTTAATTGAATGTGTATTAAATAAAATAATCCTATTAAAAATTGTTTTTTATATATCTTTTATAACCACCCGTTAGGTACACAAAAAAAATTATAATCTTAACTATTTTTGACTCCTTAGATTTCGGAATTTGACTTTGAAATTTTTCATGTAGCTAGATTGCAACATGTTTTATCATAATTTAAATAACAATTTCAAACAAGTTCCTCTGAGGTGGAGAAAATTAAAACCATAGTGCCAAAAATGACGATTGTTTTTGAATTAATGACCAGTCGCAATTTGGCAATAAATTCAAATACAAACACATAAAATTTAATATGTATCTGTGCTATTACTTTGTTACTCTTTTCCTTGTCGAAGTTTTTTTTCTTTGTATTAAGGGTTCTTGAGTGTGTAAAATGGAAAAAGTTCTTTTACATAAAATAAAAGTAAACAAGTATTTTGTAATATATTTTTTCAGTCAAAATTATATAAATAAACTAAAAGTACAATTTTTTCCTTACAAATTTATTAAATTTATTTTTAAATATTAAAAATATAATCTTTAGCTGTTTTGTTCTTTTAATTTTTCATTTCGCATATAAATATTTAATAAGAAAAAGCAACATCATTACAAAATTTTCTACTTAAATTGTAAAATGCCACAATAAATAAATGTTTTTGTTTATTACACGTAAACACGTCATCTGGCAGAGAAATAATTAAGTAAAGATGGGTGTTGTATAAATTCTTATCATAAAATATATTTTTACATTTAATCGTTTTGTACTCTCCAAAAGTTTGATTAAATAATTTAGTTGATTAAAAAATAATTTTTAATATGGATAAAAAATTTTAAAAAACCCAAGCCTCAATACCCTTTAGATGTCTCTTTTCCATCAAAATTTGAAAGAATATTCTAAAAAACTAAGGTAGTTAAATATTTTAATGAATTTTTATATAAATTTTTTTAATTCTACATAAAAATAATTTTTACCCAATATCATCTCTTGTTTATTTATCATTAAATATTGATGTTGGAGCATATTTATCAAAGAATTGTTATATCTTCAATGAAACATTAGATATTTATAAAAAACAAACAATTTTTTAAATTATATAAAAATTGTATTTGTATCAATAACTTTTACAATAACAAATGTATATATATTAAGAAAAATTCTGAAATATACATTTTTTTCATACAAAGATTTTCTTTTTGAAGATTCTAAAAGACCTTCTTTAAAAACAAAACTTTTTGGCTTTTTTAAAGTAATTACAAAAGAAATTGAACCATCCAGGTTTTAATATCTGTGATCATTTATTATCAAATTTACGGGTTCCATCAATTGATGAAAGTATTGATAAATATCTTGAGTCAATTAAAGTAATTTTCCCTGAAAATGAATTTTTAGGAATACGATCAAAAGCAGAAGAATTTAGAAACTCCAAAACTTTGATTATTATACACACACAAAAAAAAATATCGCAAAAAGTAGAAAAATGTATCGATCATTGATACAATTTTTTAAACAATATACAAATTTTTTAAATTTAACACAAAAAACTTATTTCCATTGTTTTGTTACTCAAAATTGCATTCAATTTTACTAATTTTTATAAAACCTCTTCATTTTGTTTCCTAAAAAATAATTAATATTCAAACAAAATTAAAAAAGAATGTTTATCGTTTTTACCAGTGAAATTAATTTTAAAATAAACAATTTTTTAATTTAAATATTTTATCATCAATAGATAAACTTTCAAATAGATTTTTTTATCTCTTTAGTAAGAACATTAATTAGTTAAAAATAAGACATCAAAGTTATTTATATTTAACAAAATGATTTATTATAATATTTTTCTTAGTATTTTCATTGTATTTTAAATAATTAATTGTTATTATCTTCATTAATAGTAATAACCATTTAAATTATACTTTTTTATTATCTTCAAAAATTAAATAGTTCATAAAATTGATTACTCATTATCAAATAATAAAGTTTATTTCAATAATCTAAAATAACAAAAAAAATAACATGATATACTTATATCAAAATGTATGTTAAAATATTATCATGAAAATTTAATAATATTTCATTAATTTTCTTTCTTCGCAATATATATTGTTTAAATGGTACATTATATCAAATTTAGAATTGTTTTCTTTAATTTTATCACTAATAATTGTTTTTTCTTAAAACATATGCATTGTTTATTAATCATCAATCTTGAAATAAAGAAAGAATTTATTTTTGATGTCTATAAATGCTTTTTTTATTCGAAGTATTATTTTTATTAGAAAATTTGTCTAGTTTTTGTCTAAAGTAGCTTTAAAAAATATTTATCATTCAAAAGCTCTCATTTTATTGCTTTAGTACTGTAGAATTTTTCTACAATCATATGAATTAAAGTTTTATTTTCCAAAATTGTTAGATATAATAATTTTAAAAATTAATACATGGTCCTAATATGTGCAATTTACTAAGAAATCGTTTAAATGTTTCAATTAAAAATATTAATTTTATTAATGTCCATCAGTAATTTTATAAAATAATTTATTTCTATAAGCATATAAAATAAAATATCTAAAATATTTAGATAACCATTGTCCAGAATTCAATTCTATACGTCTTAAGTTAACATATCCTAAATAATTTCTATAATAATATATCAGGAAGAGATCGGGAAATTATTTTCGATTAAAACTTTTATCTATCATAATATATGTAGCTTTTTATAACGATTTTTAAATATTAATATATGTTTAAAAAAAATAATGGAAATTAAAACCAATCTGTACTTTCAATTTCTATAATATTTAATAACATAAACACAACATTTTATACCAATTAGAAGTTTAATTTAAGTATTCCATTTATTTTACTATTTCATTACTAAAAATTTCTAACATTCAAAAACATATGTAATATTTTAATAGTAATTAATATTGAAATAAATTGGTTGAATGTACCAAACATATTTTTCTATCGAAAATAATGAATTAAAAAATAAAATAATTTGTTTTATATAGAAGGAAATATTTTTTAATATATAAAAATAAAAATGTTACATATATAAATTTTTAAAAAAGTAATTTAATAGTATCATTTAGAAAATATTTATATATTAATATTTTCCCAATAGTTTAATTCTCTAATATTAAAAAAAACAATTTTATTTAAACTTTCTCAAAAATAAAATTGTTAAATGTTTTCTTTGCTTTTACTTTTTGATTAATTTTAAATTTATATTGTAAAAATGAATCGTTTCCTTGAAGATATGGAGCACTATAACGGCTTACCAAACGATTTGAAGAGCTTTATTTCCAAAAATAAATTGATAGTAAACAAAATATTATAATTGAATCTGATTTAAAAAATCAATGGAAGGAATCTTTGATAACAAAAGTTAATTGTGAAAGTAAAAAAATTTGTCAGTATGAAAATGTAAATACAAAAAATAAAATTACCAAATAAAAAAATCATTCAATGAGTTGGTAATTTACTAAAATAACTACAAAAGTAATAATAAAGTTCTTGATAAAATTCTTGATGATTTTCAGAATTTTTATTTACAACTACAAAGGAAAGACAATGGATAAAGATTGGGTGTAAATTTGTAAAAAAAAATTCAAGTATGATGAATCAAAAAATTTTAAATAATTTTGATAGTTTTTTTAATCTCATGCAGACAAAAAAAAATATTCAAATTTAACTTTGGAAGAATTTTAATGTTCATTAATGGAAAACAAAAAAAATGTGATGATGGTAATACAAAAACAAATAAGTCATGTAAGAACAATAATTACACTATAACAAATTACAACAGTATAATTTACCCATTTATGTGCAATTTTTATTTATTATAAGTGCAAATATATACAAGTTATTGTATGATAATGATAGCATTAGATTCTTCGTCATATTAGAACCTAAAAATATTATAAGTGGTTTCAAACGTGAGGTATTATATAATAGTATGTTAAATAAATTTATTGTAATAACAACACATTTTTAGATGAAAAAACAAAAGAATATACTAAAAAAATAATATCAAAGGTTAATTTTTTTTTACGATTAAACTTAATTTTATAATTTTTTAACATTTGGAATTTAATTAAATCATTGGATATAATTATAAATTATCGTGGTAATAGAAAAAATTCACTTCAAAATATTAGTATTGTAGATCTTCCTAAATCAGTTGAAGAATTTTTTTCATCGATAGGAAAATTTGAAAATGAAGAATTTGATAATAATAGTGGTTTAAAAAAACTAGCTTTCGAGTGTAATCGAATAATCTCAATATTTTTGCAAAATAAGCATTAGTAATGTTTAATCAATTTACTTAAAAAAAATTTGTTAAATTCAAATGTTATAACGAATGTGATAAAATTAAAAAAATTTTTTGATAACCAATTCGCCATATGAGGATACTGAAGTAGAAGAAGATTAAGGAAATTTTAAAATTATTTATATAAATTTTATTGTGGTACAAAACAAAATAGTTTTTTAAATTAAATTGAAGAAAATTTTTTAAAGAAGATGTAATTGTCATTTTCTAAATATAATCCTTGACGTATAAAAATCTTAAGTATTTTAAATCGTTAAGATTCATTTTATGCATTTTAAAATATGATATACAAAGTTGTAAAATTATATACAGAGCGACATGGAATGTACTTTTGTTTTATTTGAAAAATTATGGTATATTCATAAAAAGTTATATCGATACACTTGCTAAATTGTTAACAAAATGTTGAATTTTTTTGTTATAATTCCATATTTTTAAAAATTTGTTTAAATTTGACAAAAGAATATATAAAGAATCTGACTATAAAGATAATTTTTTTAAAAATGATTATGTTCTATTGTTAAATACATAAACTACCACTCAATAAAACCCTTTTTCATTACATTAATAGGATAATATGCTTAAAAAAATGTTATATTAAAGAATTATATTTAAATATAATTTACTGAAAAGAATTGAAAATAGAAACGGCAGTTTTCTCTTTATTATTATGTCATTTATGATATAACGATCTCATTATAATGACTGAAGAAATTTCGTTTGATTAAATCCTAAATTTTGTAAAGTAATAAAGATTTTACTTATCACTATCAATTTTAATAAGGTGTAAATTACAATATTACAAGATTTTTAAAAAGATTATGTATAATTTTTGTCAAAAATCCTCTTATTTTTCAACAAGTAGAAGTATTCCTTTTCTAATAATTAATGTAATTACTTAGAAAAAAGTAAGAGTATATCAAAAAAAAGAATAATTTTTTCAAAGATATAAATAAAATTATCTACAAGCTTCTTTTTATAAAAAACGGAAACAGAAACATAAATTATGTTTATGTGTTCATGATTAAGATATTTTATAAAAATAATTTTTTATTTTTTTAAACATTATTTATTATTTTATTGTCTTACCTAGTATAAACAAACTAAAAAACACCCTTTCGAAATTATGGACTACAAAAAAGTTAATAAATCTGGAATGAATTTCTCTAAAAATCATTTTTTTACTTGATTGCATATTTTGTTAATATTAAAATTAAAAGTTAATTTGATAATAAAATACTTTATAATAATGAAACTTACAATAATTAAAAAATAGTTTTTTTTATAAATTATTTAATTTACAATATGAATTAGTATTATTTGAAAATAATATAATCATGTAGTTATTATTTAGATATTTTGATTACATATTTATAAGTTTTTATGTGATAATTTAATAAAATAAAATAATTGTTTAGAGAATCGTTGTATTCTATATAATCTATCCAACTTTAAAAAAATGATTAACAAAAATTATCGGATATCCTTCTTTAATTTTTAATTAATTATTTTAAAAATATAGTAGTAATGCTCAATTGTATGTTAATCTAAAATCAATTATAGTTTAATTGTTTATTTATGTTAAACTATTAACTCTAAAAATATAATATTAAAGAAAAAATTTTTTAATTAATTATAATCAAAATTAAAATTTTTAGAGAAAAAATGATTGAATAGAGAAGAAAATGATTAAATAAGGAAAAAAATGATATGAATTGTTAAATTTGAATGATATTTTCGGGGAAGAAATTGATGAAATTATCTCTGTATTTAACATTTCTTCTTAAAATGCAAAAAGGTATCGATTATTATTCCAATCTTTATATTTTTTGTTAAAAAAATGATAAACTTTTTCTTTGTGCGCAATTATCAGCAAAATTATATTCAATGTTTCCAGATAAGTAAGTTACAAATTTTTAAGAACAAGGTGCTTATCCTTATGTAAGAAATCCTTTACTCATTAATTCTTCAGTTGGTTGTGTTGATATAATAAAATATATTCCAGCAAATGAAGCACGTAGAGCTTCACATGTTGTTTTTTGAAGGTCAATCCCAATTAGCATTTAATAAAGAACAACCCAAACCTATTGGTGAAGGAATGTAATTTACGAGTCATTATAAAAAAATTTTTTGTGGTTGTGAATTTCCAGGGATAGAAAAAGATTATATTATAAATAATGGTCCACAAAATTATTGTATCATAATTCACAAAAGTACCAAATACAAAATTAACACATTTAATGAAAAAACAAATGTTCGAGAGAAAATTGATGATATATATGAAAGAATTGTAGATATATTATTAAAAGACAAAAATATGGATGAAGACGAAACATTAATACCTCCTTTTACAACAGATAGAAGAGATTTATGGGCTAGAAATAGAGAAAAATTCTTTATTTAAAATAAAAATAATAGAAAAAATCTTAAAATTATAGTAGATGCTATTTGTCTTATTTATTTATGTGATAGAAATGATATTGGTGATGATCATGATTCTACAGATAAGTTCTTGTTTGAAAATTTAACAGGTAATGGTATAAATAGATGGGTTGATAAGAGTGTAAATTATGTAATAACAAAAAGTGGTTGTTTTGGTGGTACAACAGAACATTCAATAGCTGATGGATCAGAATTTGATCATTTTATGGAAAATTATATAAAAGCTGATAAATATAACATAGAATATCCTAAAGTTATTAAAAATATGTATGAAAACCAAATAAAAGAAGTAAAATATCAATGAAACGTTTGTATTTCGAAATGTCATCTGAAATGAAAATAGAAGCAAGAAGATTTTACAGTGAAGCACTAGATCGAGCAGTGGATGTTGATTTGAAATCATTAATGTTAAGAAATTTTAGAAATGAATTATTAAAAAAGGGAAAATTTCACCAGACGCTTTTATGCAAATGGCAATTCAGTTAGCTTATTTTAAGGATCAAAAAAAATTTTTGTTAACATATGAAGCAACTTCAGTTAGATTTTATCAAAATTCAAGAACTGAAACACTCAAAAGTGTTACCAATGATTCATGTAATTTTATAAGAGGTATGATAGATGAAAATATGAAAAAGGAAGAAAAATATATAATTTGTTAAAAAAAGCCTCAGAAACACATACATATAACAACAAGCAATGTATGATTGGAAATGTTTTGACAGGCATTTATTTGTTTTATATGTATTATCAAAAATCTTAAATAAAAAAAAAAACAAATTTCTAGATACATATATTAAAAAAGATGGATGTTATCAATTAGTCAACCTCTTTTTGTCACAAATCAAGTTGATGAAGACGGTGTAATAGATTCATCATAGCAAGGTTCTTCTTTTAAAGCTGTTGATCAAAAAGGATAAGGTATATGTTATCCTTTTGCTTGAAATCATAGTCTGATTGTTTATTAAACATCTTTTAAATCTCAAAAATATACAGATAGTAAAAGGTTTAGTCAATTATTGTATAAATCATTCAAAGAAATATAAAATTTTATTTACTTAATGATAAAATTTTTTATATTAACTTAGAAATATATTTTAAAGTTTTCAATTGGTTCTGATATATTAAAACTTAAAGCTTTTTAAAATAAAAATAATAAATGTTTAAATTTAATTAAATATTTTCGTTTAATTCTTTTCAATATTTATTTTGATTTTTTTAATATTTGTAAAGTTATAATATATTTTTCTTGATAGAATAAATCAAAATTAAACTCTTTTCCAAACAAAATAATATACAATAGAATATTTCTTTGAAAACATTAATTCCTTTCTATTTTAAATATGTTTAGTGTTGTTGGAAATCAAAATTATAAATCATATGAATTTATTAAATTATTTTATAAGTAGTTAAACAATAAAAATACAGAAAATGTTAAACACAATGAATTATCAGGAAGAAAAGCTCTAATAAAATCCATAATTTATTAAAAGAAGGAGAATTTTGTTGTGTTTATAGGTCCACAATGCTAAACGTTCTGGTTAAACAATATCTGATCACTTAAACCTGAAATGAACAGGAAAGGAAAAAAATTTATATATAGACTTAAAAGTATATTGGATTTGTCAAAAATTTTATTTTTTCATTCGGTTATTTATGTATTCTAAAAATTAAAGAAAGATTGATATGAAAATATAACTTTAAATGATGGGTTTAAAAAATATGTGAAAGGTTAAATTTTACAAATTAATTAAAGATAATTTATACGCAACATTTAATTCACATTAAAAAACATTTTTCTTTTAATTAATGAACAAAAAAGTAAGTAATATTTCGTTGCAAAATGTTTCCGCAAACAAATATTTTCTTTACTAAATGATTTCATCTTTAATTTATCAAACCAATACTCAATTACCTTCCAATAAATAATTAAATTAAAAAAGTTTCTTCATGGTATTTTAAACTATTAGAAAGGTAAAGTAAAAAAAGTATAAAGTCAGTTGCCATTTACAATTAATATCAAAATTAAACTATAAAAGTTACATGAAATTCTTTTGTGTAAAGTAATTTTTTATATATATTTATATAGCAATTCACTTAAAATATTCATTATTAATGTTTCAAATATGGTCAATTCTTCCAATTTAATTGTGGAGTCACAGGCGAATTTTGCTATTAAATCATTAACTAAACTTTCACAAGGCAATGAATCTCTAGTTTTCTCACCACTCTCATTAACATTAGCATTAACATTTATGTTTTCTTGGTTCTAAAGGAAAAACAAACTCTGAAATTAAAAATTTTCTATTTCCAAAGATTGATGAAGATGAATTTATTGAGTATTTGGAGGATATAATTAAAAATGTTGAGGAATTTTCTGAAAGCTATACAACTGTTCGTATAGCAAATAAATTATATTTAAAAAAAGATTTAAAACCGAGTGAGGATTATTTAAAAAAAATTAATAAGCATTTCAAAGGTTCTGCCAAAAATGTGGATTTCACAAATCCCAAATTTATCCTCAACTGTAAGTTTTAAATTATCCTTTTCCTATAATATACTTATTTTCCATCTATAAAGATTATAAATGACTACATATCCAATTCCACAAAAACAAGAATAAAAAATATTATTTCTTCGAAAGATATATTACCCAAAATTGATTCAATCATAGTAAGTACAATTTCATTTCAAAGTTCATGGGAGGAAAGATTTAAAAAGAAGTTAACAAAAAATTCTGCTTTTTTTAAAGATTTGAAACAGAATGTTTTTGTTTCTTTGATGCATAAACAAAGTTATCTCCCATATTCAGAGAATAGCGATTTCCACTTTTTGCAATTACCATACTCTGATGAAGATTTTTCTTTTGCTATTTTACTTCCGAAAGTGAAGAGTAAATTGAGAAGTTTATTAAAAAAAGTGACAGGAAAAACATTTTTATCGTTGTTAAGAAAAACTGATGTGGCACAAGTATTGCTAGATATACCTAAATTTAAACTTGAAAATAGTGAAAACTATGTTAAGTTACTCAAAAGTATTGGTTTAAAAAATTCATTTAATAGTAAAGAAGACTTTTCATTAATTTCACCTAATATGAAAGTTATTGAAATAAGGCATAAATCTAAAATTGGTATTAGTGAAAGAGGAACAGAGGTAACAAAAGATACATCAATAAAAATGTTACCAAGTTCAGATTTCTTTCACTCAGGCACAAAAAAAGTAACCATTCGTGCAGATCACCCATTCCTATTTTTCATTCTTTTTAAAGAGCAAATCCTGTTTAATGGAATTTATCAATAATTTTAAATCCTCATAAATAACATATATATATTTTTAATTAATTTTGTATATTTTCTATTTCCCTTCGATTAAAGTAATTATTTTTATATGGTTAATGTTCTACAAGTATTATGTGGTTAAAAAAAGATACATCATAAATTTTTCATTATTATATAATTTTAAATGTCATATAAAATTAATATATTAATTATTTCACTGAATAAACCATATATTGTCGATGTTTATAAAACTATCTTCTAAAATATTTATTTTCATAATAATGCACTTATTTAATGATATTATTTTTTTAAAATTCACAAATAAAAAATATTGCTTTTTTTAATGTTTTAAACATAATAACATTATCTACACAATTTTCTAATGTTACATTTTTTTAATATTTTAAAATAAAAAAATTAATATGAATCTGGTATACTAAATTTACAATATTTACAAAAACATTTCGAAATTAATCTTTTTTACTTAAGTTACATTTCTTGGTGAAATGAAAGCATTATTTCCTAAATAAAAAATATCATTTGTAAGATGATAAAATTCTTTTGGAAATGAAGGCTGTTGTAATGAATGGAAAACAGAATGCATTTGAGGTAAATTGAAAATTTATATTTGTTATGTTTGTGTAACAATAACATTTGTTATTATTTTATATACATTAATGGACACTAAAATATATTATTTAAAAAATATGAGTTTCAGCAAAATTATTGCTTTACAAAGAGTAAATATTATTGATAGAATTTTGTAAATAAATATATATTTTATTACAATTATCGTTCCCCTTTACTGATAAAAACAAATATAACGGTTGAATTAAATTATAAAATTAGGAATGAAAAATTTTAAGATACTTATACTTTAACATAATTATTAAGATCATAAATTAAAAAACTACCAATACTGTATTATTAAATTCATTTTCTTAAAATTCTGCATTCCATTATTGTGGTGTGTATTCTGACGAAGAGACATTTCAATACATAATTCAATTTAAGGAAATTATTAGAAAAATATATAATAAAGAAGGTTGTTGGAAGGATATTATTAACTCAATTTTTTCTACTAGTACAACTCTATTTCCATCAATTTCTAATGTAATTTGCTTGAAATTTTTAATGTACAAAAAAATATTCGTGGTTATTAAATGTAGGCCGAAATTCTATTATGTTTTCTTCAATATAGATAGAGTTATTGTTCGATTACACAAATTATATTTTTATAGTTATTTTACGTAAAAAGAATAAAAAAAATTAATTTGAAATATCTATTTTTAAAAATATTTACTTTCTATTGATAAAAAAATTAATGAAAAAATCTAAAAATATATATATATAGAAAAAAATTTTTTAGTTTTCCACCACAAACAATGTATAATAAAATATATTTTAATAAAAAAATAAATATTTTTATTCCTTGATTTTAATATTTTTAAAAAACACATATGATTCTTTTATTTTCCTTGTTCCCACATGTTTAATTGTATAAAATTAATATTAAAAGTACTATTGTTTTTTAATACCAATTTTTAATGCTATTTATAATTAATGATTTAATTGAAAATAAAATATATTATAAATGTAATGTAAAATATTAAACAATTTTTACATTATGTATAAAATTTTTAATGTTACCATATTGTTAAATAATCATTGGTGAAGATTTATTTTACTAACACTACCAACCTTCTTATCATATAAGTACAAAAACGTCAGAATATTTAAAATAAAAAAAAAGTACAAATTTTTCGTTACACTTATAAAGATAATCACATGAATAACATTAAAATTTTAAAAGTTATAATATTTATTGTAATAATTATCGTATTCCGGTAATATATCATTTAACAATAATGTTTTTTATAGTATTAAATTTTTCTATAATTGGAATATTCTTATACACAATAGTATGTGAAAAAAATAAAATCGTAAAATTATTAATTCAAAAATATAGTAATAATTTGGAAAGAAAAAATAATTGAAATAGGATATGATAAAAATAAATAACCAAAAAATAAATACATTAAATTCATATTACTATTTTTTACTCTATAATTCTTTATTTACCACAATGATACTGCTGATTATTTAAAGTAAGAATTATTAAAATAATTTATAAGAGGAATGAAAAAAAAATAGTATTAATTATTAAGCTTGAACGAAATTGACAACATTTTAATTAATTGTTATCTAAATCCTCCTGGTTTTTGAGCACTAATATATAGTACATTATTCCCACGAATAAAGGCATCCCCATACTTCTTTTTTAAAACTCCACTCTCATATTCTTCCGTATGTTCAAGTGCAATATTCATAAATCCATCCAAACTCGATAAAATACCACGATAATCAATTCCTGTGTTTAACTTAACTAAGACAGGTTTTCCAATAATATTTTGAAGGAAATCTGTTGGATTTTGTCTTCTTGACATCACTAAAAATTACTATAATTATTAAATATTATTATTTATTTATTTACTATACATATATAAATTTATACATATATATACATTTATTTATACACATATACAATTTAGCGCGCATAATTAATAATAAGAATAAATAAAGTGATGATCAAATAATATGAAAGAATTTTTAAATATAATACTTTTCTACCATTAGTTGCGCTATAATATTAAAATATATTTAGTAATATACAATTACTAACATATTTTCTTTTTATATAGTAAAATACACATTTTTATTTTATACAAAAATGTAAAAATGGTGTTTTTAATATTAATTTCCAGATAAAAATATATTTTTAATAGGAAAAAAGTATAAAAAAAATAAAGCTGTGTTTTTTGTACTTATTAAATGTAAAGTCATTTCTCGTTTGTCATTACGATCACTGGAGACACGTTTATTATTTCCAGCTGAGAAAATATTCTAAATGCGGACTAAAATAATAAAAACCCTTTAGACAGTAACATTGAGAATGTAAAAATTTATAAAACAACTAATATAAAATATAAGATTATATAATTTATTTATAATTTGATTTGTACGATTGTATATTTTAAAAAGTATAGTTGTTCAATTTATTTTCATTGAATTTATAGGTATATTCATTTATTTTGAGGGTAGGGAATTATATTAGGTCTTTTATTGAAAATAAGTGGAAAAATTTATTTTATTGAATGTTTTTTTATTTTCAATATTTTATATGCGTTCCAATATATTCAGACATTTTAATAAAAATTTTTTATATAATTTTCTCTCTTCATCTTTTGCGCAATTTAATTTTTTTTTTAAATTTTTTAATTCTTTTAGTTTTACTATAACATAAAATCAATAGCTTTATTTATCTAAAAATTTTCTTTTGAATAAATTTACGTATTATTTTGTAAGTTTATTTTTGATTTGTCACATTTTTATCTACTTATTTTAGTTTATAATGTCTGATAATGAGAAAATTTTATCAATTGGAAATGAGTTATTGGCAAACAAAAAGGATGTTGTAAAGAAGAAACGAGGTAGACCACCAACAAAATTAAATAATGATGGTATTAAAAAATATAAAAAAAATAATTTACCTCAAAATTATTTCTCATTTGGTAAAAATAATAAAAATGAAAATTTGAAAATTATTAAATGTTCCAAATCAACAACAAATATATGTAAAAAATTACCTATATCAAAAATTCAAATGAATAATGAGAAAAAGAAACGTGGTCGGCCAAGGAAAAATCCTTCCTCTACTATTGATATTAAATCACCTCCAAAACTTGAAGATTCTATCTTAAGTTTAATTGCTCAGAAGGATACTGAAAGCGATGATGAATTATTTATTGAGGATATTGAGTGTAAAACTGAAACAACATTAGAGGCACAGAATAAATTATTAAATCTCTTGCAAAAACCACCTGCTTTTAGTGACTTTACAATTAATAATAAAATTGATGATAATATTAAACAGCATGGTAAAAAAAGGGGAAGGCCTCGAAAGAGTGATATACAAAGTCCAATAAATGGAAAATCATCAAAGTTCACTGATAATGAATTAAAGCGAAGTAAAAAATAATTCTCCAACCAATAAACCGAAAGAAAAATATTCAAATGATAAAAGAACATCTTTGCTTAATTTTGAAAATTCACCTAAAGATAAATCCACAAGAAAAAGAAGAAAAGTTTCAACAGATAAATCATCTTCTACAATGCCTTTGAATCTTACAGAAAATTCAATTCTTACTAATAGTAAATCAGGAACTCTGAATATTATTCATAGTAATACCAATTTATCAGGTAATTCATCTCTTTCAATGACATCAGAACATTTGAAAAGCAAAAACGAAAGACTTAATTCTAAATTATCTTACAATGATCCTTCAAAAGATTCAATTCTCCATCAAAGCCAATCTGATACCACATCTCATTCCACCGAAAGAACACTATCAAATCTCTTTCAACGTGAAACAATTATTCCTCAAGTAATTGTTAAAAAAAAACGTGGCAGACCACGTGGATCATTAACCTCTAAATCTAAGTCAAATGATTCATTACTTAACTCATCCAATAATGATAATTTTATGGAAAAAATACTTGGATCATTCTCTAATGATATCACTATAAAGAAAAAACGTGGTAGACCATGTAAAATAAATTTATCAAATGTCAAAACAGACAATATTTTACCTATCATTGACAATGGCGATCAAAACTCAATTGAATTACATAACTTAAAGTTACATAAACTCGTCCATCAAAAAATTGGAAATTTATCAAAAATCTCACGCTCCCAGGATTTTTTAATTTCTAAAGATACCCATGGGGAGGGAGGAAATACTTTATTTAAAGGTGAAATTTCATCAAACAGCCAAAATTTAAATTCTAATGATCTTGGAATTATTTATAACAATAAGGTTGATCTCCAAAATGGAGGAGTAAATGTTAATGGTGAAGAAAAAAAATCCTTAAGTGAAAGTACAGTTATCATTTCATTATCATCAGATGGAACATATAGTATTGGGGGTAACCTACCAAAGGCACCCAAAATATTAATTTGCAATGGAGTCATTGAAAATACCAATGATGGCATAAAAGTTCCCATTCAATTAGTAATTAATAATCAATCAGGAAACACCAATTCTGATATGACTCCAATTACATTAAGTCCAGAAAATTTAAGTAGATCTGAATCATTACCATATGGATCAGACTCAAATCAGGTAAATGATTCATCCACCTCAATAAGAAACAATTCTTTTTCTTCAAATGTTGAGAACCAATCAAATGGTACAATTATAAATACAACATCAAATTCTTTTTTTGATAATCAAAGAGATGCCTTATCTACTAAGTTAATTCACAATGAATCAATTATATCATCTGATGAAGGTAGTAACATAAATAGATGCAAGCCAAAAAACAATATCATATCTTCTACCTCCGTATCTGGTCTTGATAAAGAGGAGTACAATGACAACAAATCGGGAATATTTAAGCCTTTTATGCCAAAATCAGTTTTACCAATTAATATTACATCATTAAGAGATGGTTCAATTTACGACACCAAAAGTAGAGCTTCATCCTTACCACCTTTTGGTAGCCCTAAATAAATGTGAATTAAGAAAATTGATAGAGACAACCTAATTAATAAAAAAAATATAATTTGTTTTCATCCATCTTTGTAAAATATACACATATACATATAACATTTGATTTTTTAAAATCTTTTATTTTGTATCGAAAAAAAACAATCAAAAATTATTTTGTTAATAAAAATAGTCACAGTTAAAACATATACACAGTGAACTATTTTTCATCAAAGACTTTTTATATAATTGATGAGAAAAAAATGTGGATATATATATAAAAAAAAACAAGAGAGAATAATTTATCATTAGAAATGAATTACTATTTTTTAAGCATACAATTTGATATTTACAATATAAGGAAAAAAAAAGAGATGTAGAAAGATTTGGCTATCTACACATATAAGATTTTTTTTAACTTCTAAAGACAAATTTAATTCTCTCCTTGCCCGCTGTCTTCATCGCTTTCTTCAAAATCATCGTCATCTAAAAATAAATGATAATAAATATTAGAATGATTTATAATAAAAAGTATTACATACCTGTATACCCGCAATCATCATAATGATCATAATCATCATCCATATCGATCATGTCACCAGCATCAGTCTCGGGTACCTTTGGTTTTACTATATATTCCTCCACAGTCTCAGGAACAATAATACCATTTTTCTTGGCATCTTCTTTAGATAACTCAACTTGTTTTTTTATAATCCTAGCATACTCGTCATCAGCACCTTTGCTATCTTTCCATTTTTTGTACATTACAGAGGCATCAACATTTGCTGGACTATTAGTATTTGGTTCATTAAGTAATGATATAACACTCATCATGATAGTTCTCACATTTTGGGTTGGATTCCATCTCTCCGAGGGTAACTCTCCTGATTGAGGATCATTAACTGGTGGGTGAAGAATAGAAATACAAAGATCACCATTATCATATACATTTGGATGCCATATTTTGTTTAAAAACTTAAATGTTGGTGGTGAGTATGGGTAATTGTTAGGAAATCTTATTTGAGCACGAAAATATCCTCCCTGGTATATTGTATTTGGTGGTCCAAAAATACCAACTGTCCAGATAAGGAGATTATCCTCATTTGGCGTTATGTGGAATCCTTCAGTCGGTTCATTCTGAAGTTTTTTTAATTCTAAAGAAAGTGCCTTTACAGCTGATGCTGCATACGTATTGACCGTTGATCCTGATCCAGAACTGTATGATACATTCATGATATATTTTGTGCTAAAATATATATATACTGTTATTACTTTGTAATATTGATAAAAAAATATACATATAAAAAAACAATACGTTTACACATTTAAAAAACGTAAGATAAATATAATATGCGAAATGATGATAAGGTGTCTTAGAATATGTCTAGAAAAAATATATAGTAAGATTTATATACATAGGATGTAATTGTTATTTAAAATAAAGCCAAAAATCATTGTTTTGTTGTAGAAAAATATATAAATGTCTATTTTTAGGAAAGGAAATTAAAAGTTAGTTAAATTTATCGACCTTAGAAAATATAAATTATTAATAAAATTGTCACACTGCTTTTTTCTTATTGTTACAATGTTGTTGAAATACACGATGCTATATATATTAAAATCATCATCATATAACAACGAGATTTATAACCTTATAATACCTTTTAAGAGATCCAAATTGTAAAATACCTGTTTCTTATAAAGCGAAGACAAAAAATAGCAATCCTTCAAACTGTGATGCAAAGTAATTGAGTGTTAAAATTATAAAAAATTTAAAACTATACATAAAATACCAAATGAATTAAACTGTATCTCTGAAAATGGGAGAATGTTCCTTAATTTTTGAGTTTTATAAACTCACATTTAATGTATTTTCTCTTTATTTAATAAATATAATGAAAAAAAGCCTCTAGTAATAAATATATTTCCTGATAGGGGTAAATGATGCAAGATAAAATAATACCCAAGGAAATAGAAAGTATTCAATTATAATAAAATGATCAATAATACTTCAAACTCCTACTTATATTTCTATTAAATAATAGGAAGTTACTGTGATATCAAAAATCAGTCATCAAAAATACACATACTTTTTGTCATAACAACAAAAAAACTTTTTTTAAAGAATATCATAAGATCGGGAAGTATAAATAAAAAGGATTTTCAGTTGAAAAGTAGACATTTGTATTTAACAACTACATAATACCATCAACAAGACCTCTTGATCTTCGTAGCACCTGAAGTCATATGTTTAAATATATAACAGTATACATCATAAAAGACAAATAGTATTTTATTTTATTGTTATTATTATTAAATCTATCAAAAACATTATACATCATATGAAAAGTACAAAAGGAAGTTTCTGAAATAAAATAACAACCTAAAGTCCTTTTCTGACACTTCTCATTTGAATAGTTAAATAGTAAAATACAATTTAGTATGTATTTAAAAAGCACAAAGAACAGAGGACGAAGATATTCAACATAAAAATATATTATGTTAAAGAATTCTAAAATCAACAAAAAAAGATAAAAAAAACCAGCAAATGGAGTAATACTAAAAGTATTCAAAAAATAATTTCTAAAAACTAAAATGTACAATCATTCATAAAGGTAAAATGTAATGTAAGAAAGATTAAAAACTAACGATTAATAAATATATTATGATGATAGATGGGTACAAACAATAAAATTAATGCTAGACGAATGATAAAAATAAAATAAAATAAAAAAGCATATATATATATTAATATCAAAAATTTATCTTATGTTTATGTCACCAGAACATGTCATTCTTTAATGCATATATGAATAAGAAAACTTTCTTAATGTAAAAATGAAATTTGATAAATTCACCGTACAATAATATTTGTGCGTATTTTGTAGTGTGAAATTTGATGATGCTTTATAAAATATTAAAAATTGATAGTAATAAATTAATATATATATATAATACTATAGATGGTTGCTTTTTATTGTTCGTTAATTCTAGTGATTAAAATTATAATCTGTGAAAATGACGATAAAAGTAACAATTTAACTAATTTTCTTCCTTTTTTTCTGTTTTTAATAGTATTAAATGAAAAGTATTTTGGGAAAATTTTAAAATAATACATAAAAAAGGTTATTGTAGATTATAATGCTTAATAATGCATTAAATATGCGCATTTCAGCATCTAATTATTGATTTACTTTAAGATACAATATCTTCTTAAGCTAATCCTTTCAGATAGAAGTACAAAAAAATTATTAATGTATGGAAAAATATAAGAAATGATTAAAGTAATAATATTTAAATATATATATATATAGAAAAATTAAGTTAAACATGTTGGTAAAAATATGTACTCAAGTACAGATATACTTTAAATGACAAAACAGAGATGTAATTAATCATAGTAAACACATGAAAAGATGTCACTATAATAATTGTTTTTCCTGTGATGGATATCTTATCTAATAAGTATAGATGAGATTTAAAATAATTATAGTACATCTAAAAACAAAAAAAAATTGTTCTATTATGATCCTTTATAGTGCATAGGAATTAAAAAAAACATATTTTAAAGTATAACTTTTTGTTAAGGACTTTAATAGTAATTACATATTTTTTTTATTAATTTTTGATTAAAATTTTTAAGATATTCATAAGAGTACTAGATAATATATTATAAAATGTGAGGGAAATAATATTAATTTTTAGTAAGTTATAAATCTGAAGCTAAATAATCAGGAAGAAATATGATAAGTATTTTAAAGTCTTAACAATTTCCTTTAAGCTAATCACGTAGATAATTTTTTTTATAAAAATTATAAATCAGCAGAAGGAAAGATTATAAAATATTCATAAATTAAAAATATTGCTTTTAAAAGATGAGAAATAAAATATATATTTGAAAAAAGATTGTATTGAATCGTGCTCTTATAGTACATGTACATAATTTTGATAAACTATTAAATTTACACAGATAGACTTTTATATATTTTGTTTATGTAGATAATCAAAAGATTGAATTTTTAAGAGTCTCACTCTTAGCAAAACAATATATGTATTTTTATATAAAATATTATATATAAAATATGTATAAAATCCAATTTAAACTGTTATCTTTCTCAGAAAATCAAATTACATTTTAATTTTACTTTTCTATTCATTGCCTATATAGATTTATGTAATAAATTATGATTAGTATTATTGTTAGACTTAAATCCTATTTACTGGTTTTCTTTTACTTAAAAATCCCTAATATTTAATTTTACCAGTACTATTTAACATTATATATATGCTTTATTTTTAAAATATAAATAAAGCGGAAATACGTTACTTTTCGTTTAATTAGACAGAATATATTAATCATGTGATAAATGATTAAATAATAGTATAATAAAGTACAACAAAAAGTTAGCTAAAATCAAAAGGTAATGACACAATTAAAAAGTTAAAAATTTTTACTATTCACTAATTGATTAAAACTTTAATAATATGATTATTTTATCTTTAAATTTTAATCATTAATGTTTTAAGAAAGAAGTCAGTTAGTAATTAAGCTAAACATTCAAAAAGAATTTTTCATTATCCCCAATTTATCTTTATTAGAAGTGATGGAATAAAAGATTTAATTAAATTATAAGATATATAGAGTAATCTAATTGTCTAGTAGATCTCAAATAAAAATAAAGTAAAACTATAAAAAAGACATAGAAATTTATGTATAAAAAATAAACTAAACTCTTTTAACATTGGGAAAACGTACAAAAACGTATTTACATTCAAAAAACTGTATTTTATTTAAGCACTTCAAAAGTACCATAACGCAGTGAAAAATTTTATAAATTTTTAAGTTATTTGTTCTAAACTATTTACATCAACAAACAAAGCCACGTGCTCTTTTAATAAATTGTTATTGATTTTTAAATAGATAAAAGCTTATAAACAATTTTTATATCATTTTAAATTAGATCTAAATAATTGCGTGATTAAAAATAAATAAATAAATTAAAAAAAAAATATTTAAATTTCTTATATAAGAAATTTAAAAAATAATACTAACTCGTATAGCATTATTCATTTGCCCATACACAAAAAACATACTTCAAAAAAAATCATCTAATCTAACTTGGTCATTAGGGAAAAAAATGAAGAAAATTGACAGAAATTTTTAATATTTTAGTAATAATTGATAACTTATTTATTATAATCTCTATTTTTAACTTATTTTACCCAACAACAATACAAATAATAATCTTGACAAAGAGAGATGGTAAATATAAGTTGCTATGGTAATTAAAAATGAATATTTGAGAATGATAATTGCATCAACGCAAACAATAACAATAGATGTATTAGTTTAATATGATGAGGAACATTATAAACAAGTCATAATTAATAAAAAAAAAGAGAAAACATTGGGACGATTAATAATAAAAACATTCATAAAAACATACAATGATACAAGAAAATGTTGTTATAAGAATTTAATAGTATATAAAATCGTCAATTTAATTTTTTTTACCAAAATGAATAGATTGAAATATACATTATTACTGGTATTTTATTTGAAAATGTGTCTTTTTGGGTAAATATTTTTTTTATACTTCTGCAAAAAATATAGTTAATAAATATAGTAATGTAATACTATCTTGTTAAACAAAATGGAAATGCACAATTATTTTGTTAACCATTTCTCGAGTAAACGTGAATAGGAGTTTTAAATAGTGCAGAAAATATTTACATCAAAAAGATAAAAAATAAAAAATTTTCTTTGTTCCAGATACTATCTGATTAAAGGGTAAAAAAATTACAACTTAAATGTACTTTAAAAGTAAAATAATATAATTTTATCTTTTTGATGTGCCATATGAATGGAGAATGAAAAAAGATTGATGACTATAGAGTTTTGAAGTTATTAGAGTTAGGAAAAAAATAAATAACTAAATTGACATTATTTTATCATTCAATTTTTTTTCTTCCCATTAAAAACCCAGTTTGAAATATGATTAATATTATTATTTGCTTTTGGGACCAGTCATTTCTTAAAATTTTTGTTAAATATTGTTAGACTACACCAATTTTTTATAAAACTACCTTACTAGGGGAGAAATTACTAAGCAATTCAAGTGGAATTTTTTAATTATACATAAAAAGCAAATAAATAAATTTATCTGTTTATGTCTTGAGATATTTTTACAAATAGCCCTTAAATTTCAATTTTATTATAACTTGTATATAATATTTAAAAATATTGCAACAAAATATACTAGACATTTTTTATTTATTATTTTTTTTGAAATATGTGTAATATTAAACAGATGTAATGGTAAACAATAATAGAAAAAAATCTAATTTTTAAAATATTTTGAAACTAGTGAAAATAAAATTAAATGTTATGTATATGTATTAAAAAATTGTACAATTAGTCTATGATTTCTAAATAAAGACAATTTAAATAAACATTTATATACAAATGATGAATACATAATTTGTTTTAAAAAATTGTCAACAGAAAAAAAAGACGTATTTGTTTACAACAAAGAAAAAATATTTTTTTCGTCAATAACTATTGTTTTTATAATCTTTGATAAGGAAAAAATTACATAACTTTAAGGGATATAAAAAATAAAAGAATAAATAAAAAGGAAGTTTTTTTATTATACAAATATTTAAAAGTTATAAAGAAAGGAAAACAAATCATATCATGTTTTTATCGAAATGCGTCATCATTAAAGTATTCAATAAGTTATCACAGTTAACTATAGGCTCCACAAAACGTACTGAATTTCCGATATCCATTAAAACTTTGTTAATACTATTTGGTACTTTGAAACGATTTCTATCAAATAATGGTAAAACATGGTCATCCTCCTCCGGTTTGTATGGAGACCAATTTTGAAGAGTTGGCATAACTAACCCTTCCATCCTATCAGCAATAGCTGTTTTTTTAGTTTCTTTTACCAATGCAGCAACAGCAGATGATGGATTATATATAACCACATTTCTCGTATTCATTCCATTGATTTTTTTCTTTCCTTTGAATTTATAATGTGTTGTAAATGGTGAAATTTTGACAGCTAACTCCTGTAATTGATGCTCTGTTTCACGTGTCTTTTTGATTGGTGGTTTTATTGTCGTAAAGTATCCTGATAATTTACATTGTTCTGGTGTTAATGGTAATATTCCTCCATAGGAGTAACGATCAGTTAATTCATGAAGTTTTTTATCTTTATAAACACTTCCGAGAGATTCTTTTCTTTCTTTTTCTATTTTTTGAAGATTTTCTTTGCTTTCATGGATGTAGATATGTCTGAAAGCAACCTCCCATGCTTCGATTTTTTCAGCTGGAGATAGAGAATATATTGATATATATTTTTTGAATTGTTCTTTAACTAATTCTTTAGAAGGTTGTCGTAAACTTAAATCGAACCACTCTTTTTCCAGTTCTAATTCATGTCCAAATTTATCTTCTGTATACTTCAAAATATTAAAAGCAACATTTCTATTTTTTAAACATCTAAATTCAATGTTTGCAGCTGCTAGATATGGTAACACACCAACCCTTGGGTCTTGTCTTAGTTTCCTAAAAACAAGTCTATACTTATCAGCTCCAAGACATCTCCTTGTAAATTGCATATAATTAATATAAATTAAGTTAGGGTCAAAATTGTATTCTGTATTGGCTAGTAAAGTTTTATAATATTCTTGAGCAAGTTTAAATTCTTTTCTTTCCTCTAAGAAGAAGGCAAAACAAAAATGGAATAGGAGTGAATATTTCATTGTACCAGTAATCATCTTTTTAAAGTAGCTTTCTACGATATTTTCAATTTCTGAATAAGCAATAACTTCTCCTCTGCTATCCATTTTTTCTATGTAATCAAGATGGAACATTAATACTTGGTAACATAAATTTGGATGTCTACCAAATCTCAATAAATATTGTTCATAGGCATATGAAATTCTTTTTAACCTCTCCAATGGATCATTTATTTTTAGAAGGCACTTTCTTTCCCAATTAACATACCTTTGCCAAAACATTCTTTGTTTCTTCTCATCAGGTAATTGTGCTCTTTTAGGAACAGAAAACCTCTCGTAATCCAATGATTTATGAATTGCTTGAAATGATTGCATAATTTTCTTTATTTTATTATAATCTTTCATCCTCTCAGCAATGAATCTCTCTGCCATTGATGGGTTAACTTTCTTTTCGAAATTGGAATACTCCATAAAGAATGCATCTATTCCTGTCATTGGAACTTGAAATGCTTTAGCATAAACTTTTCTTATGGCAGATATCTTTTGATTCTCAGCATATGGTCCATTTGCAACAACATTTTCCAAGAATTGTATGTAACTTTTGTAAAGAGGTAGTGCTTTTATATCTAGTCCAACGTTATCAATAGCAAATTCATAGGCTTTAGCTAAAACTTCCCTGTAATCAGGAAGTTGTGTTTTAGTTGTTCTGACAAAGTCAACATAATAAACGTAGAGATTGATATTTTTTATTACGGGTAAACATTTTTGGAATAATTCTTCTGCTCTTTCTACATTTCCACAGCGTACCTAAAAAATATAAAAACACCGTTATACTTTACTATTTTTTACCTCATGTTCAATATAAATTTTCCAGCATTCAGCATTATTAGGAAATTGTTCCAATATGCTATCATAAAAATTCCTCTCAACATCTGTGATTTGTTTCTCCTGAATATCAGTCATCATCTGTTTCCATGAAACAACATCCCATCTGTTATTCTGAATACGTTTCTCTAATGGCAAGCTATTAATCTTAGCAACACTCTGAATTGGTTTAACCTTATTCTCCAATCTCTTTTTACGGAATGCCAGTGCTCTACTAACAAGTTCATTCTCGAAAGTTTTATTCAACTTCACTGGTACTAAAGTTCGGATTTTATGAAGGAGGCTACTTCTGTATGAAACTCTTTTAATTCTACTTTCAATTAAAGATGTTTTAAGGCGGTAGGCTAAACCATATTTTGTAAAATCAATCTTTTCATCGGCATCTAAAATTCTTGCATTCCTTCTTTTATTCCATCTTTCATTAATCATATGATAAATTGATTGTAAATATTTTGGATCAACATTTCCTTTTTCCGCCTCTTGTATACACATTCTGATTAGTTTATCGAGGCGGTCACGATAGAAATTAGAGGCAAGGACAAAATTTACTGCTTCCAATGATCTATAGTTAATATTAAGGTTCAATTTTTTCTTTATACCCATCTGACCATAATACTCCCATCTTGGTATATCAACATTCATGGTATTTGATAATTTAGGGTTTATGAAATATTTATTCCTTATATGTATAATAGAAATTATGAGACCCTTTAGCTCGCTGTACGATCTTCCTTTTATCCTATCTCCAGGATTCATTCCACGACTTTTCTTATAATCAATGGGCCCTAATTCAGTGTCCATGTAAATATCATTTACCAGGAATCCTTTATCATCAACATTAGGAAAATTTTTTCTTTTCCTTCCATCTAAACCTTTTTCATATCCTCGCCTGAAACCAGCCATTTGACCATACATATCATCAATAGGATCACCATACCTGTTACCTGTACGATTCCCTGTATTATTATAAGGGTTAAAACCATAAACTTTCCCTTTATTACCATACTGTGGACCAGGTAATTGATATTTCTTCCATACCTCCTTTCCACCATGAATCATCTGTCCATTCCTGAGAACATTATTTGGAAAACCCCCACGACCATTATAAGGAACCTTACCACCAATTAACGGTCCTCGAGTTTTAGAAAAATTTGAGGGATGAAAAAAATTACTTACATTTGAAATTCCATATTTATTCCAAACAACACCTTTCTCAATTTCTTTCCTACCACCATAGCCTCTGGAGTATTTTTTATTGCTGAATCCTTGGTTTCTTACAGCTGTATTGTGATACATCTACCGGGCTGAAAGTATTTCAAAATTTTGTAGAAATAAGAATTTGAGGAAAAAGCAAATTAAAAATAGAAAATCAAAACTAATAAGTGATACTTCTCCAAACAACACTAAATACATTAATGTCACTATATCGGGGACATGTCAGCTCACCAAAAATTAATATGTTAATTTACTAATATATGTGAATTTAGAGAAGTGTATAAAAGTTGTTTATCTTTATTTTGGTACCTTTTATCGTAGTGAATTTCGGTATTTTGATGGAAAGTTTATGTAATTTAGATGAACTTTGTACTTTAGAATAATTTATGATAAAAATTAATACTTTTCTTAATGAAATTTTTTTTATTTTCGATACGAAAGATTGAAACGACATAGCTAATAGTGGGATTCATGTTATATGTGTTAATGGTTGTTTTTTTATTTCATTTTTATCATAGATTGTCGTCTTCATTTTTTTTGATCATCTAAATTTTTATAAATACTTTCTAGTTATCGGTCATTTTGATTATATAATTATCATTTTTTAAACGTTTATTTTTTACTATTTATTATTATTATTATTGTCCGTATATTCTCATTATTTTTATTACGTAGATTTTACATGTAGTTTCTAATACATTAACATTTTAATTATGTAATGAAAATGTTTTTCTACGTTTCATATTAACTATTTTGCACACACATATATTAATTTTTTTAATACTTTTCAGTGATATGCAATGCCTTCTACTTCTACTACGATTAATAGAAAAGAATACGAGTTGACTCGTGGTTTCTTTCAACTCCTTGCGGAGAACAAAGCGAATCTCTTTAAACCAATTGTTCAAATAATGGTAATTGATTTTCTTAAAATTCTATGATTAATATTTCTTCCTTTTTAGAATAGCCATCCCACTAAATCTGAGTCTAGTATTCGTCTCCGTCTTAGTGATGGAACTTTCTCTTACGGAGGTGTCCTCCTCAGGGATGATGGTGTAAGGAAATTTAGATCATATGAAATGGAGAAATCACAATCTGTGATTAAATTACTTGGGTTTTGTTCAAATATAGCTAATAATGACAATGCTAAAAAAGTCCATCTAAACATTTTTGACTTTGAATTGATTGACAAGGATTCTCCAATTATTGGAACACCTAAACCTCATTCCGGAATTCCCGTAACATATTTGTCTTTCGAAAATGAGAAAATAGAACGAGGACGTTTGAAACAATCAAACTATCAATTACTACCGAAGGAAGCGATCAAAGTTGTTAAAAAAGTTAATAATAACTCTCAGAATATGGATGCTTCTATTGTACCAATAGTGTCTATTAGTCCACAACTAAAGCAGTGGAAAATCCAGGGTGCTGTTACAGATAAGAGTGAAATACGGTATTTTGAAACCTTAAGAGGATCCGGTGAAGCTTTTGATTTTTCTATTACTGATAAGGAGGGAACTGAAATAAAATTTACTTGTTTTGATGATATGGTCCATAAATATGATAAATTGATAAAACTTTATTCAGTATACATCATCAAGGGAAATAATAAAGCTGTTATACCTTCAATAAAGAATTACAATAGTACTGGACACGAGTATGAGATTGTGATCAAAAATGATGTTGATGTAATAAAATGTGAAGATTCAGTCCCGCTTCCTCCACAGAGAATCAATCGTGTCAGTCTCTCGAAAATTGATATGTTTCTTGGTGAATATATTGATGTAATTGCTGTTGTTCATAATATGGAGGAATTTGTTAAGGTTAATGACGAGAACAGAATATTTAATAAGATGAGAGTTTCACTCGTTGATGAATCTGGATCTTTAGTAACATTAACTATTTGGGGAGATTCTTGCAATCTATTCACCAAAGAGTTGCTTTATAAACCTTTAATTTTAAAGAGCCTTAGAGTTACTGAATCTGGTGGAATATTTAATCTAATATTTGGGTCTCCATCAAAAATCATTCCACCTGAAGATGTTGGGATTTTTAAAGAAATCTCAGATTGGTATGTAAAGGAGCGCACTGTAACATTCAAATTAGCAATATTTCATCATCACCCATAACTATTATTAAAAATGCGACTATTCATTCTGTTGTTGTTACCTATTTAAAAAATAACAATATAAAAGAAGGATACTTTAAAGTAATTGGTAGAATCGGCAGAGTCAGAGGTAATTTATTTTACAAAGCTTGCCTTCAAAAGAATTGTAGGAAAAAGGTTGTTGCTCAAGATGGCCAATATCACTGTTCAAAGTGTAACATTACTTCAAATAAATTTAAGTATGTTCTGTTGGTAATTTTTCAAATCTACGATCACTCTGGAAGTCAATGGTTGACAGCTTATGATAACGTAGCTGAACGATTGTTAAAGAGAAGAACTTCTGAAATTTTAAGTATTATAAAAGCTCATGGTGAATTTGAAGGATGTAATATTGTTGTTTCAAATCTTATAAATACCCTTCATGATTTTAAAGTTAAATTTAAAGTTATATCGTACAAGGGGCGTGCAGGTGCTAAATGTTGTTGTGTTGTTGTTAAACCTGTTAATTTAACAAAATATGCTGATTATCTCAAAGAATGGTGTAAATGTGCCGAGGGATTATGCTCTAAGTATGGTATTTAGTTATTTTTTCTAATATTAGATTAATAATTTTTGCACTTTCATTTGATTTAATTTTTTATTAAAAACTTGTGAATGGAAACAAAATAATTTACTTTTTCATTTCTAACTGTTTTGTTTAGGTTCAAAGTTTTTATTTTTAAAATTTCACTTTCATTAAAAAGCTTCAAGAGAATTAATGGTTTGTGAGAAATTTAGAAATTTTTTCTGGAAATTATAGATGTTAGTGAAAAGAGAGTTTTTTAATACAACAGTAAATTTATTTTAAACTAACTTTTCTTTATTTTAAATCCTACATTCAAAATAATCTCATCGTGTTATATTAGTATTTATAATATTGTTTTTGTTAGATCCCCACTTTCAAATTAAATTCTAACATGATCAGCTATATTTGAGAATTTATTTTTACTAGATTTTCTTTTAAATATATCTTTGTCTAACAATGAGAAATGCAATTTCACCAAAGATTATTATGTTAATATAGACAAAAGTGCAAAAGTGATTTTGGCTTGTTTTGATGTCTTTTATCACAGTGAATATCAATGTTTTGTTGTGAAAATCTTATATAATTAGATGTACTTTGTACTTTAAAGTAATTTATGGTAAAGATTAACACCTATTAAATGAAATTTTCACTCATTTTCGATAGAAAGAACGAAGCGACGTACCTTAAAGTGGGATTCATGCTATATATATATTAATGCACACTTTTTTTATTTCAATTTCGTTGTTATAATATATATAATATTTTTGCATTTGATTTCTTTAACCTTTATATATAGTTTCTAATTATCTGTTATTTTGATACTATCATTTTTTTATAAACGTTTTATCTTTACTAATTTTTATATTATTATTGCCTATATACCGTCTTTATTTTTAATCACTTAAATTTTAAAAATTGTTTTAAATTCTTTAACATTATAATTTTATATTTAATAATTTTTTTAAAAATTTCGTGTTTATTGTTTCGTATATATATCTTCTATAAATATTCATCTATCACTTTTCAGAGTTGTCCAATGCCTTATACTTCTACTACGATTAATAAAAAAGAATACGAGTTGACCTGTGGTTTCTTTCAACTCCTTGCGGAGAACAAAACGAATCTCCTTAAACCAATTGTCCAAATAATGGTAAGTGATTTTCTTAAAATTCTATGATTAATATTTTTTCCTTTTTAGAATAGCCATCCCACTAAATCTGAGTCTAGTATTCGTCTCCGTCTTAGTGATGGAACTTTCTCTTACGGAGGTGTCCTCCTCAAGGATGATGGTGTAAGGAAATTTAGATCATATGAAATGGAGAAATCACAATCTGTAATTAAATTACTTGGGTTTTGTTCAAATATAGCTAATAATGACAATGCTAAAAAAGTCCATCTAAACATTTTTGACTTTGAATTGATTGACAAGGATTCTCCAATTATTGGAACACCTAAACCTCATTCCGGAATTCCCGTAACATATTTGTCTTTCAGAAATGAGAAAATAGAACGAGGACGTTCGAAACAATCAAACTATCAATTACTACCGAAGGAAGCGATCAAAGTTGTTAAAAAAGTTAATAATAATTTTCAGGATATGGGTGCTTCTATTGTACCAATAGTGTCTATTAGTCCACAACTAAAGCAGTGGAAAATCCAGGGTGTTGTTACAGATAAGAGTAAAATACGCCGCCATAAAACGGCAGAAGGACCCCGTAATGTTTTTAGCTTTACTATCACTGATAAGGAGGGAACTGAAATAAGGATATCTTGTTATGGAGATATAACCTATAAATATAATGAATTTATAGACCTTTACTCCACATACATAATCAAAGGAAGTGAAAAGGTTCTTAGAGTTGCGAGAAGGACTTCTAATGCTAGTGGACACGAGTATGAAATTGTTTTAAAAAATGACGATGATGTAATAAAATGTGAAAATTCAATGCCACTTCCTCCTCAAAAGATTGATCGTGTTAGGCTCTCGAAAATTAAAATGTTTCTTGATGAATATATTGATGTAGTTGCTGTAGTAGATGATATGGAGATGGAAGTTAATGTTATTCATAACAATGGGGTTACTCAAAGAAAGAATGTTTCAATCATTGATGAATCTGGATCATTAGTAACATTAACTGTTTGGGGTGATTCCTGTAAGGAGTTCAGCGATGAATTGCTTCATAAACCTATAATTTTAAAGAGTCTTGCAGTTAAGGAATCTAGTGGGAAATGTAGCCTAATGTTTGGTTTTCGATCCAAAATCATTCCACCTGAAGATGTTGGGGTTTTTAAAGATATCTCAAATTGGTATGCAAAGGAGCGTTGTAAAAATGCAAATAAAATTTTCTTTAAGAATGGTATTTAATTCTTTTTTGTGTTAATAATAAGTTATAATTTCTGTAATTTTTTTTGGTTTGATTTTTGGTAAAAAATTGTGAATAAAAATATGGTGATTTACTTTTTTTATTTATAACATTATTATTACTGTTTAACGTTTTTCATTTATAAATATCTCTCTTCATAAATCAATTCCATAGGGATGAGTGAATCGCCTTTGCAAAATTTGATAAGCTTCCAGAACTTTTTTTGGCTAATAGATATTAATGAAAGAAATATTTTGAAATGATACAAACATATAAAATGTTATTTTACCTTTTTTGATGACATACATCACAATGAATTTCTATGTTTTGTTGAAAAAGTCATACAAACATATATGCACTTTACTCTTTAAACATAAAATAATTAAAGAATTAATACTTCTCCAACAGAATTTTCCTTTATTTGATACGAAAATAAGAAGCGTCATAGCTTTTAGTGGTATTTATGTTTTATAACATAAATAGTCGTTTTTCGCTTAATTTTATCATTATTATCCATTATCATCTTCATCATTTTAAATCATTTAGATTTTTTTATATAGTCTCTAATTATTTTGCATTTTAATTATGTATTTACTAATTTTTTTACTAGTTTCGTGTTTATTGTTTTGTATATACATATTCTATTAACATTTATTTTTCTTTTTCAGTATTGTTAAATGAGTTCTATTCCTACTAAAATTAAAACAGAATACGAATTGACGCGTGATTTTTTTCAAAGGCTCGCTGAGAATCGTGCTGACGATCTTAAACCAATTCTTCAAATACAAGTTAGTTTTTTTTAAGTTTTATGATTATTTCCTCTTCTCTTTAGGAAAGCCGTTCTGTTGGTGATGGGTCTAGTATTCGTCTCCGTATTAGTGATGGGACTTATTCTTCTGGGACTGTACTTCTAAAGGGTGAAGGTGCAAGGAAATATAAGTTAAATAAAATGGAGAATTCCCAATCTATAATCAAAGTACTTGAATTTTTTTCAAAAACGACACTTAAAGATAATACTAAAAGAATAAAACTAACAATCAATGATTTTGAATTACTTGTCGAAGATTGTTCAGTTATTGGGAACCCTGTGCGTTATCCTGGAATTCCCGAGAAACATTTAACTCTAAGAAACGATAATGTTGAACAAAGACCTTTAAAAGAGTCGGTTTCCCAAGCTCTACCGAAAGAAGTAAGCAGAGTTGTTAGAAATGTCGCAAATGAACCTTCAGAAAATGATCCTTCTATTGTCCCAATATTGTCAATTAATCCATATTTAATGCAGTGGAAAATACAAGGAGTTGTCACGGATAGAAATGTACCATGGGTAACTAGATCACCAAGTGGAGCCTGTAAAATTTTCAACTTTTATTTGACTGATAAGGAAGGGACCGAAATAAAGGTCTCATGTTTTGAAGATATGGTTGATAAGTTAGATGGTTTAATAAAAGTTTCATCATCATATACTATCCAAGGGAATAATAAGGCCCTTAAACCTGCAAACAAACGGTACAATAAAACTGGACATGGATATGAAATAATAGTAAGAAATGATGTTGAGGTTATAAAATGTGGAAATTCACTTCCGCTTCCTGCTATGAAGATCAACCGTGTCAAGTTATCTGAAATCAAGACAGCCCCTGAAAAAGTTATCGATGTTGTTGCTGTGGTGGATAATATGGAGGAGCCGGCTGACAGAAATACCAAATTCGGTACTAAAAAGGTTATGAATGTTTCTCTCATCGACGATTCTGCAACTGTTGTAAATTTAGCTGTTTGGGAGGATCGCTTTAATGAGTTCACCAGTGATTTACTCCATAAACCTGTAATTTTGAAGAGTGTTGAAGTTAAAAAACATTTTGGTGCTGGCGAACTACTATATGTTTCTAAATCGAGAATCATCAAGACTGATGATCAAGGAGTTATTCAAGAAGTTTCAGATTGGTACGCAAGAGAGCGCAGTAACATTCGAATTGGCAATTTACCACCTTTCACAGATTTTAATAAGAATGTGACTCTTCATACTGCGATTGTTAGCACTTTAAATGATAAAACGTATGGATATTTTAATATAGTTGGTAAAATTACAGATATCGAAAAGAATTTAGTTTACGAAGCCTGTCCTTCAGGAAGGATGTGCCAAAAAAGTTATAGTTCAAAATGGTCAATACTATTGTCCAAAATGCAAAACTACTTCGGATAATTTTAAATATATGCTATTAGTGGCAGTTGAGATCTCCGACCACTCTGGAAGCAAATGGATGAAAATGTTTGATAAAGTTGCTGAGGAATTTTTTAAAAAAACAGCCTCAGAAATCGGTAGCATATTAGAAACTCATGGTAAATTTCAAGGGCGTAGTATGGTTATTTCAAATCTTATAGGAACTATTCATAATTTTGGTGTTAAATACAAACTTGAATTGTATAAAGAACGTGAAGTTACTAGATGGTCCGTCGCTAATATCAAACCTGTTAATTTGGCAAAATATGCTGAATACCTCCGAGAGGTGTGTGATAATGTTGATGAATTTTGCTTTGAGCATGACATGTAATTATTTTATATTGTTTATTATTATTTGTATATACTTAATTAAATCATTACAAAAACTTCTAAATAAAGATAAAATGATTACTATTTATTTGTAATTATTTTATGATTAGTTTACGTTTTTTACCTATAAATATTTTTTTCCATTAAACGTTCAACAAGGACGAATAATCTGTGTAAAATTTTAGAAATTTTTTTGGAACTAATATATACTAGTGAAAGAAATGTAAAAACCTTTGTAAAATATGATAACAAATTGTTTTTAAATGAATTTTTCATTATTTAATAAATCCTCAATTTGAAATGATGTTACTACGTTATTTAAGTATTTATAACATCTGTTTTTGTTAGATTCTTACTTTCCAAATTAAATTTCAATAAGATTAGTTTTATTTGGGAATTCATTTTTACTAGATTTTTTTTACGAACATATCTTTGTCAAACAAGAAGACGTGGAACATCCGCAAAAATTATTATGGGAATGTAGACAAGAGTAGAAATAGGATTTTGCATTGTTTTGATGATTTTTATCTCAGTGAATTTCAATATTTTGTAGGAGAAACCTTATATAATTTAGTTGTACTTTGTATTTTAAAATAATTTATAGTAAAAATTAATACTTTTCTTAATGAAATTTTTTTTCATTTCGATATAAAAAAACGAAGCGATATACCTTAAAGTGGGATTTATTCTATATATATATATATATTAAAAGTCACCTTTTTTATTTTAATTTCGTTGTTATTACACTTGTAATCTTTTTTACATTTGATCTTTTAATTATTATATATAGTTTCTAAGTATCTGTTATTTTTATATTATTTTTTTTAAGTGTTTCATCTTTACTAATTTTTATATTATTATTGCCCATAAACTGTCTTTATTTTTAATCACTTAAATTTTAAAAATCGTTTCTAATTCTTTAACATTATAATTTTATATTTAATAATTTTTTCTATAAACTTCATGTTTATTGTTACGTATATATATCTTCTACAAATATTCATTTATCACTTTTCAGAGTTGTTCAATGCCTTATACTTCTACTAAGATTAATAAAAAAGAATACGAGTTGACCCGTGGTTTTTTTCAACTCCTTGTAGAGAATAATGTGGATCGCCTTAAACCAATCGTCCAAATAATGGTAAGTAATTTTTTAAATTTTATGATTAATATTTTTCTCTTTTTTAGAATAGCCATCCTACTAAAGATGGGTCTATTATTCGTCTACGCCTTAGTGATGGAACTTTCTTTTACGGAGATGTTCTTCTTGAGGACGATGGTGTAGGAAAATTTAAATCATATGGAATGGAGAAATCTCAATCTGTGATTAAATTACTTGGGTTTTGTTCAAATATAGCTAATAATGACAATGCTAAAAAAGTCCATCTATACATTTTTGACTTTGAATTGATTGACAAGGATTCTCCAATTATTGGAACACCTATACCTCATACTGGAATTCCAGTAGCATATACTGTTTTCAGAAATGAGAAAAGAGGACGAAAACCTATGAAAAAATCGAACTCTCAATTTCCATTAAAGGAAGCGACCAAAGTTGTTAGAAATGTTAATAATAAATCTCCTGATATGGATGTTCCTATTGTGCCAATAGTGGCTATTAGTCCACAATTAAAGCAATGGCAAATCACAGGCGTTGTTACTTATAAGAGTGAAATACAGTATTATGAAACCTTAAGAGGATCCGGTGAAGCTTTTGATTTTTCTATTACTGATAAGGAGGGAACTGAAATAAAGGTTACTTGTTTTGATGATATGGTCCATAAATATAATAAGTTAATAGAACTTTACTCTACGTACGTAATCAAAGGAAATTATAAGGCCCTCAGAGTTGCGAAAAGGATTTCTAACACTAGTGGACACGAGTATGAGATTGTGATCAAAAATGATGTTGATGTAATAAAATGTGGAAATTCAGTCCCGCTTCCTCCACAGAGAATCAATCGTGTCAGTCTCTCGAAAATTGATATGTTTCTTGGTGAATATATTGATGTAATTGCTGTAGTTCATAATATGGAGGAATCTGTTAAGGTTAATGACGAGAACAGAGTATTTAATAAGATGAAAGTTTCACTCATTGATGAATCTGGATCTTTAGTAATATTAACTATTTGGGGAGATTCTTGCAATGTTTTCACCGAGGAGTCGCTTCATAAACCTTTAATTTTAAAGAGCCTTAGAGTTACTGAATCTGGTGGAATATTTAACCTAACGTTTGGGTCTCGATCAAAAATCATTCCACCTGAAGATGTTGGGATTTTTAAAGATATCTCAGATTGGTACGCAAAGGAGCGCTGTAACATTCAAATTAGCAATATTTCATCATCACCCATGAATATTAATAAAAATGCGACCATTCATTCTGTTATTGTTACCTGTTTAAATAATAACAATATAAAAGAAGGATACTTTAATACAATTTGTAGGATTTCAAATTTCAAAATGAAGTTAGTTTACGAAGCGTGCCCTCAGGAAGGTTGTAGAGAAAAAGTTGTTTGCTCAAGATGGCCAATATCACTGTTCAAATTGTAACATTACTTCAAATAAATTTAAGTATGTTTTGATGGTAATTTTTCAAATCTACGATCACTCTGGAAGTCAATGGTTGACAATTTATGATAACGTAGCTGAACGATTGTTAAAGAGAAGAACTTCTGAAATTTTAAGTATTATAAAATGCTCATGGTGAACTAGAAGGATGTAATATTTTTTTTTCAAATCTTATAAATACCCTTCATGATTTTAAAGTTAAGATTTAAAGTTGTATCATACAAAGGGGCGTGCAGTTGCTAAATGTTGTTGTGTTGATGTTAAACCTGTTAATTTAACAAAATATACTGATTATCTCAAAGAATGGTGTAAATGTGCCGAGGGATTATGCTCTAAGTATGGTATTTAATTTTTTTTTTAATATTAGATTAATAATTTTTGCACTTTCATTTGATTTAAATTTTTTATTAAAAACTTATGAATGTAAGCAAAGTGATTTTCTTTTTCATTTCTAACTGTTTGGCTTATGTTCAAAGTTTTTATTTTTAAAATTTCACTTCCATTAAAAAGCTCCAAAAGAATTAATGGTTTGTGAGAAATTTAGAAAATTTTTCTGGAAATTATAGATGTTATTGAAAAGAGAGTTTTTTAATGCAACAGTAAATTTATTTTAAACTAACTTTACTTTATTTTAAATCTTACATTCAAAATAATCACATAGTGTTATTTTAGTATTTATAACATTGTTTTTGTTAGATCCCCACTTTCAAATTAAATTCCAACATGATCAGTTATATTTGAAAATTCATTTTTACTAGATTTTTTTTGAATATATCTTTGTCAAATAAGAAGACGTGTAACATCCGCAAAAATTATTATGGGAATGTAGACAAAAGTGCAAAAGTGATTTTGGCTTGTTTCGATGTCTTTTATCACAGTGAATTTCAATATTTGTAACGCCCTCTAAAGGCATTATCTAAAAGAAGATATAAATACCAAGAAAAATTCATACTAAACGTCATAATTGAAAATATTATAGATTGTTATAACTTACTATTAATAAAAGTTTTCATATTATATTTTATTTCATATTATCACACGAGGATAGCACCTCGTTAAAAAAGCTTATATATATTGTAGGAAAAAACTTATATAATTAGATATACTTTGTACTTTAAAGTAGTTTATGGTAAGGATTAATACTTTTCAAATAGAATTTTTTCTTATTTTTGATACAAAAGAAAGAGACAAAATATCTTATTGTGGGATTCATGCTAAATATGTTAATGGTCATTTTTAATTTAACTTCATCGTTGTTATAAATTAGCACCATAATTTTTTTTATATTACTTGAGTTTTGTATATAGTTTTTTAATTTTTTACTATCTTAATTTTGTATTTATCATTTTTTTATTAATTTTTCATGCTTTCTATTTTGAAGACATATATTTTCTAATAATAATTATCTATCTTTTTAGAGTTACACAATGTCTTTTGATGTTAACCAGAATTTAAATTAACCCGTGATTTCCTTCAACTATTTGTTGAGGACAAAAATTTTATTCTTAAACCACACACAAAAAAAGGAAATATTTTGACAAATCTATCTAAAATGCAATGAAATGTCCCATCATTTTAAAAAGTCAAAATTTATTCAAATTTTAAAGAATTAAGCGACGACATTCCACCGCGAAGAACGTAAAATAATTATATTAGGAACACTATTAAATATTAAAAATTAAGTAAAATTTTTTATAATTTGTTTGGTGGAGGGTTCACGTAGTTAGAAAGAATATTTATTTAAATTTAAACAACAAATTCAAATAGTGCAATGTAACGTAGTATAGTGGCCACCTAGGATGTAAAATTGTTATTATACTTATTAATAGAACTTACTATAATACAAACTCTAATCTTTTGGGCCTCAACTTCCCAATACAAGATACTTCAGTTCTATATCTCCTTTTACACCCCAGCTGAAACACATACATAATTAGTTAATAATATAGAAATTATAATAATAATAATAAATGACTCTATTAAATATTATAAATATTAACTTTATCTTTGGGTTAAGTCAATTTTCCAAATCTCTTGAAGGAATCGTTTTGAGAATTCTTTTATTTAAACTTAGGTTTTTTACTTCTCCTTCCTTTAAACAAAACAATAACTTCTAGAGATTTGTATCCATAAGATAATGTAGTATCATGATATGTATTATGGAATATATATTTAAATAAAATTTGTTTTAGCTAACTAATTCAAGGGTATTCTTTAACGTTGTTTGAAGTGCTTTACTTGAGTTTTGTGGACTTTCATGGTATTCTTTCCTCTTTTAGCGTCAGTTCTAACTACTACTGTCGTTGGATTGACTTGAAGTATTTTGAATGGACCACGGTATTTTAATTCAAATTTACCGTCTCTAGTTTTTTTATTTCTTTCTATTAATACCATTTCAAATTTTTTTGTGAATTTAGCTATCTTCTTTCTTATGTTCTTGAAATAAGCTTTGTGAATTAACTTTTTGAACAATTTTTCATTATTAACATGACCTGGTAGATCATGGCTCAAGTTCAACAATTCATTAACTTTATTTGATGGTACGATAGGAACTTCAATAACATCCCCATTCTTTTGTGTGACTTGTGCCATGATTAATTCATTACGATCGATCAATTTAACTCCATTAAGTTTCTTGTCATCAGAATTCAATTCGTCCACAATCTTAAAATTATTTAGTTTATCATCTTTAGTTAAGATATTAGCTCTCATTTCATGTCCGTTTTCTTTACTACCATTTTTTTTGTTACCATTAAAGTATGGTTTACCATGTCTTGATGAGGTACGATTAGAACTATTAAATTTACTTTCATTATTAAATTTTTCATATCTCAGGACAGCATTATATTCTCTACTAGGGATATCACCAATTGGTTTGCTGTGAAGTTGTTTACTCACATCATCAGTTTCCTCTCTCTTTTCATCCATCTCCTGGAGGTGTCTTGAATGAAAATTAATTAAATTCTCGGCATTAGCAATGTTCTCAGATGTCCTAGTAAAGACAAAATCAACAAAATCTGGCTTATCATTGTTAGACAGAATATTATCATCAGAATTCCTCTCCAATGGTTTTTCTTTTCCAATTTGTACACGAATAGTTTCACTTTTATCAATAATATCTTGAATAGTCTTTCCTTGTTTACCAATCATCTTTCCTACCATATTCTTAGGAGTTTTTACTTCATCAGTCTTATATTCAAGTGTTGTCCGAGCCTTCTTAGTTGCATCTTTATTATTAGCAAAATTTTTAAATACAACCAATTCATCATTTCCATGAGTTGGTTTATCAATTTGAATGTCCTTAATATCTTCAATATCCCTGGCAGCAAGGATATTTGCACCATGAGTTCCAATAGCAAGATTACGTTGATAGATTGTAAATTTTCTCTTTAACAATTTTTTTTCTTTGTTTTCAATGAATTTTCTTCTCCTCTCATTGGTTATCTCTTCATCCTTTTCTCCATTTTCCATTTGAATATTCTCACCAACATCATCCTCAACTTCATCATTATCCGGTAAAGTAACTTTAAATTTCTTTTTTTGTTTAGGAGGTGAATTAATTGCAGATTTCCAGTCAGAATCTCTCCCTTTAAATTTTTTACTCTCCTTATTATGATTCAAATGATCTCTAAATGGAGTAGGTCCTAGTGTAAGCCCAGTAGGAGTCTGAGCAACCCTAACACTTTCAGTAACTCTAATATGCAATGGAATCTCAGCCAAATCTTGTAAATTCACATTAGGAGTAGCACGAACTTGATGTTCCAGTAAAACATTCTTCAAATTTAGATCATTCATCAACGGTGTATTTGCATTACCCTTAAGAGTGCTTTCAGTATTTTGTGAAGCAATAATAGTTTCAACCTCTTTCGATATGTGATCATCTTGGATAGCTGTAGTTCTATCAGAACAGGTATTGAAAGTTACATGAGATGACTCTTCATCATTTTCAATAAAGTTTGATTTTCTAAATTCATTTGATGAGACATTAGCTTTACAGTTTGACTTCATTTCATTAGTTACTTTATTAGCTTCATTTTGCATTTTCTCTATGTTTTCCAATTTATTTAACAGTTGGTTAAAGTATTCCTTTAGTAATCCAGACTGATATATAGTCATGATATCACTATAATTCGGCAGGTTATCATTTTTTCTTATTTGTTTTTCCTCTTGTATAAACTCATTATACAGCATATCAATAATATAATTTCTCTTTTCTTCCTTTGTTAGACTACCTGGCTTTGACAAATCCTCATTTACATTACCATTAGGTACTTCATCAATGAGATTAACATTTGGTAAGTGTGATTGTTTATCATCACTTTCCTTTACATTTTCCTGATTCTCACTCCTTGAAGAATCATCCTTCTTAATCTTTGACACCATCTTTCCACTTCGTAGCTCCATACAAGTTTACCAGTAAAATTTTTTAAACAATTAATATAAATATCGTTTAAAGAATTTTCTGTACTCCTATCACCTTTCAATAGAATGTAATTGTAAATCCCAAGAGTAAAATTTTTTATAATTTGTTTGGTGGAGGGTTCACGTAGTTAGAAAGAATATTTATTTAAATTTAAACAACAAATTCAAATAGTGCAATGTAACGTAGTATAGTGGCCACCTAGGATGTAAAATTGTTATTATACTTATTAATAGAACTTACTATAATACAAACTCTAATCTTTTGGGCCTCAACTTCCCAATACAAGATACTTCAGTTCTATATCTCCTTTTACACCCCAGCTGAAACACATACATAATTAGTTAATAATATAGAAATTATAATAATAATAATAAATGACTCTATTAAATATTATAAATATTAACTTTATCTTTGGGTTAAGTCAATTTTCCAAATCTCTTGAAGGAATCGTTTTGAGAATTCTTTTATTTAAACTTAGGTTTTTTACTATTAATTTAATAAGTAATATATAACAATTGTATAATTTTTCGTATTATCATTTAATAATAGAATTTTAATTTAAATGTTTCTTTATTTTATTATTTATATAGTCCAAAAAAATGGATAAATTAAGTTCAAATGTTGACTGTCAATTTTGTAATAGAAAGGTTGAAAAATCATGATATTTGGATCATCTAAGAGATACGCATGAATATACACTTGATAGATTTTTAAAAGTAATTGTTTACCCCGTATTTAAATGTAACAAAGGGTTAACAGTATTCTTTTAAAAAACTTTAATATTCATTGAAGAAAATTTCATGCTCTTCATTTCAATCATAGTGTGATAGTAAAAGGTACGTGAATAAAATCAAAATTTAAAACTATCGGTTTTGATTGTAATTGTGTTTACAAAATATAAAATGTATATATAGTAGAAACAATTTTTATTTTTAAAAATATTTTAACTCATTTTCATGCGATTTCACATTTAGGATAATTGTTAAAGTTTTTATAATATTAAATAAAATAATAATAAGTTTATTTGGTTTGACGACTCCATATAAACGAAAAAACTGATATAGAATTTTTCTTCTAATGTTGAGAAAAGCTAGTCAACCATGCGATTGAAAGAAAATATTCCATTTAATTTAAAGAAATATTTGTTTTAAATTTTATATAAAATAGATTTTTAATTTTCTACTTTATAAAAAAATATTAAAACCACTCCTTTGATTTTCTGGAAAAAATTTTGGTGTTGATTTTTTTCAATTATTTTTAATGAAATTGTTTATAATAATTTTTTAGTAAACCATGTTTTGAAAATATTGTTATGTGTAGTTATAATATAAAATAAATGATTTCTATAAACCAACGTTTAGAAAAAAAAATTAACCTTAAATGATAAGCATGGCAATTTTTTTAACTTTATATAAAAACTTAAAATCATTGTTTTCACCAATATCATATATTTGTTTTAGAAATATTAAATTGTTAAAAAAAGTTATTCTACATTAATTAAAAATGGTACCAATATTTGTAAATCCAAATATTTACTTTTTAATGATATCATTATTTCAAAATTTATAACTAAAGTATAAATATATTATAATTCCGTTTACTTATACTATTTTTTTATTTAATGAATAAGATATAAATGTTGTTGTAATTTAACAAACATTGTATTTTTTTCTTTTACTTCTACAAGTTCTTTTTAAATATTAGATTTATATAAAATAATTAATGTTTAATGATTTTTTAATTATCTATGTTTTTCTCATATGCGAAATAATGCAACGAAATTAGTCGCAAATAAAGAAAGTTTGAATTATATTTGGTGGGATAAATTTACTACATTTTTTGCAAACCTGTGTTCTTTTTTTTCTGTGTAGTTAACATAGGTATTAAAAATATTTATGTTTATGGTAATAATGAGTAACAAATGTTAAAATTTATAATATATTGTTAATTAGCGATAGTAGTTGTATATTTACTCCTAGTTTTTTGCAAAAATAATTAAATAAGATAAAAAATTATTTTCACTATAGAAAAATATAAAACATTTTTTGTATCATAATTTTGCTTAAGATAGGTATATAATAATAATTTTTTAACTATTTTGTAGAAAAGAAGTTGAGCTATTAGATGTATATAAAAGTTTTAAAGAATAATAAGTTTTAAAAAACGTTATTCGTTTGGAAAATTTATGTGGAATACAAATTACAAAAAAATTAAGATTTTATAACTTTAACTATATTTAAATAAAATATTTTTACATTTTTTAAATAAAAATTTAGGCTTTTAGAAGGATATAATTTCATAGAGATATGTCGAAAATGAAATGAGTTATTTTTATTTAGATTTTTTCAGTCTATTATTGGACACCCTGAATATGATAATTATTACTAGATAAATGAATGATAAAATATTAACTTAACTCTTATTTATATATAAAAAAAATTATTTAGACTTTACACCTTGAACCTTTAACTTCTTCATCTTACTACATGCATCGTCGGATTAAGTATTTCTCTTACGGTAAATATCTAATTAAAATAATGACATATATCTATATAATTACTTTTTAGGAAAAATTGATTACAATCAATATATATTGTATTTCATTCATCTTCTGTAAAAGCTCTATTGAATTCAGAAAAAGTTTAGTAATTACCTTTGGTGAAGTAAAAGATTTGACACAGAATAATCTCCATTTATTCTTGAAAAACATTATCATCCTTCTTTTTCATCTCAGGTACTAGATCTTTTATCTCATTCACATGTGAAAAATTATTGGCATTAAAACACCAACTGTTTTACCAATCAAAATATCTTCTATACTATACAATCGAACATACTTAATAGTTTCATCCTAAAATTCATATCCGCTTACTTTTGATCTACTTTAAAGTATTTAATGAGCAACCAGCAAAGAATTTTTTATAATTCTCTAAATTAGTTTAATTTGTAACTAACATGGTGCACTTATCGTTGCTTGTATATTCTGATTTATTAAAAGTTTAAAATTGAAAAATAATTTTTTATTAAATTTTCTTCTTTAATATTTTTCATCATATTTAATTTATACAGATTATTAAATACAAAAATTTAAATGTAATATTAGGTAAGAAGAAAAACAGAATGAATATTTTATTATTTTTAGTATAAATTTTTTATATCTTAAATTCAACCGAAAAATCTAGTGTAGTACTATGGAGTTATGTAAATAGAGTTGTATGAATCAGAAAATAAGTTATTAATGTATTAAAAATAAGTTGTAATTGAAAAGGATTCACAAAAAAAAACAATGAAATGTGCTTTGTGAATTATTAATTGACGCTCTGGGAAAATTGATTGACTATTTCTTGAAAGTATAGATCATTACTTAAGAGTTAATTCAAACTTTTCAGAAAGCATAACAAAAAGTATTCCTCTATTGATCAAAGGATATAATCATATATAGATACTGTACGTAAAGCCAATTTTCATACACCATTAGAAAAAGATTTCAAGAATAAAATAAATATTATTTCTAATCTGTAGAAATTTTGTCCAAATTCAGTTGCAGTTCAGGGCTCTAATCGCCTTTTACAATCAAATTATACTTATTTAAATTAATATATAACTTACCTTCGATAAATAACTTTGATATTAACTTTATTATTAAATTTTTTAGAGCATCCAAGAATAGTTTTCAATGCTTTTCTTAGTTCACTACTAAAAATTTAACTTTACTTAGAAATATATGTTATTAATCAGAACTTACGATGAATAAAGAAGAAAATAAAAATCTCCCACAGACGTTAAATCAAAACCCACAACATGGAGAAAAATAGTTATATAAGAAAGAAATTTAATTTTATAGTTTAGAGCAAAAAATTTACAAATAAAGAACGTCTCAATAATGAATAAAGTTATAAAAATAAAAATAGAGTATTTTATATAATTTAAATCTCTTTTGCATTTATTATCAATTTTATTGTGTTTTTTCAATGTTAAAACAGTAATTACATTGAAGATACATGTTACAATTGAAATAGTTCCAAATAAAAATAGTTGACAAAAAATTTGATAATAGATTACATATTTAGATTCCAAATATGGGGCAAAATAATCATATAAACCAGATTTTTTATACCTTGCATTAAGAGAGATATGTATAAGTCCAATCGTTGTTGACAATATGATAAAACATAGTAATATAGTAATAATTTTTGATCTTGAAAAATGATGTTTATATGATAAAGGATATTTTACAGCTATATATCTATTTATACTAATTAAAAGTGTTGTAAGAAAAATAAAAGTTGTTTGTTGTGTTCCTATAACATAGAATGTTGTTGCCGTCCAATCATTGTTTTTCATAAAATCATTAAAAAAACCCCATTTAGGAAATCTAACAAATATAAAAATAGTTATAGTAAAAAAAAATTCATTAGTTAATTTACAAACAACTATTGTATAAAATTGTTTGTTAAAATTAGCATTTTTATTTTTGATTTCTTTGATTATAACATATATTGACAGTATCATTAAAAGTGTTGATGGTATCTTATATAAAAGTTGAATAATCTCGACAACCAAAATCATATCAACCATTTTTAAATGCTAAAACTAATATATACCGTAAGAGAACGTTTCTTGTGAATCTATAATAGTAATTGGTACTGAAAGTAATGGTAGTAATCATTTATCAAACGATATTTACAAAAAGACGTAAGTTATATTTTTAAGTGATTATTTTAATCATATAAACATTTAATTATTTAAAACCAAAAAAAAATTCTAGTATTCTCAAGAAAAATTTACTTTAATTTTGTTATATTAGTAAGTTTTAAGAATTCATAATCCTATTTTGAGCAAGTGCTCCATAATGGATATTATAACTCTGTTAATCTATGCACTTAAAACTGAAAGAATATTTATTATTAAGGAATGGTTATATATTTGCAATTAATGTTTCTTTTCAAGTAAATTAATTGTAAATTAAAATAATTTCTATAAAAAAAGCACGCTCGTTACTATAACAGAAATTTAATAATACAAAATAGTTAATTTTTTACGATATATTTCAATTAAAGATAATATTGTTGTTAAGATAATACGATAAAATAGCAATAATAGGGTATAATACTTGTTTCGTTTTTTAAAGAACTTTGAGATTGCTTAATAAGTATAATATTCGTTCTTATTTTCTTTAATTTCTGCTAATTAAAAAATTTAATACTTCTACATATTTTTTAAATATTTTATAATGAATATCTATAATTATAACAATACTAGTAATTCGTAACTTATTGTTATTTACACATTTATATTTCAAGAATTTCATAATAATTTTAATTCATCTCAAAAACTTGATATACTGTAGGAAATCAAAGTACAATATTATTTATAACATATTAAATTTAAAACGGAAAAATAACAAAAGTACTAGTAAATTTATTAAACATAAATAGGACTTTATCTTCAAACAGATTATTTTTATAAAAAATTGTTCTAACATAATTATACAAAGGAAAGAAATTTTCTCCACGTAAAAACAACAATAACATTTTTAGTCATTAGAAATTTAATTTCTATGAGAAATTGATTTTGTAAAAATTTTAAAGGTAGCCCAAAGCATTACAATATGCACCCATTTTCTCAACAAAAAAACATGATATAAATTTTATAAATGATGACTAATTAATCTTAAAAAACTTTTATTGGAATCTTAAGAAAGAAACAATGCAACAATACTAATAATAATATACCATACCCATCTATATTAATTAATAAAAACATTAAAAATAATAGTGACTTACGATTTGTAATATACAAGGCATTCGATAGTATACAGAAATAACTTGAATAAAAATAACTCTCTTCAATGTAGACGTATTTTTATGAAATAACACCTCATTTAAAGGTCTAACTCCAACTTAAAAAATGTTGGAAATCGAATATAAGGATGTTGATTTAAAATGTAGTTTTAGCCATTAAAGAGATCTCTAGTTTTCCCCATTGTAATACTTTTTTATTTGAAGATATGAATGTTTTTGTAAGAAATATTTTTCAAACTACACACAAAAAAAGGACAAACTTTGACAAATCTATCAAAAATGCAACAAAATGTCCCATCATTTAAAATTTCAAAATTTATTCAAATATTAAAGAATTAAGCAACAACTTTCCACTGCAAAGAAAGCAAATTAATGATATTACGAACACTATCAAATATTAAAAATTAATTTAATAAGTAATATATAACAATTGTATAATTTTTTGTATTATAATTTAATAAAGTTTTTAATTAAATGTTTCTTTATTTTATTATTTATATAGTCCAAAAATGGATAAGTTAAGTTCAGATGTTGGCTGGCAATTTTGTAATAGAAAAGTTGAAAAATCAAGATATTTAGATCATCAAAGAGATTCGCATGAATAGGGAGATGATAGATTTTTATAAGTAATTGCTTGCTTCGTATTTGAATGTAAAACAAAGGGTAAGCAATATTCTTATAAAAACTTTAAAATTTACTAGAGAAAAATTCACGCTCTTCATTTCAATCATAGCTGTGATAGTAAAAGTACGTGAATAAAATCAAAATTTAAAACTATCGCTTTGATTGAAATTGTATTTACAATATATAAAATGTATATATAGTAAAAACAATTTTTATTTTTAAAAATATTATAATTCATTTTCTAAAAATGTTCACAAAAATAAGAACAAAGATATATTATTTAAAAAAAATGATAACTCATTTTCATACGATTTCATATTTAGGGTAATTGTTAAAGTTTTTATAATATTAAATAAAATAATAATAAGTTTATTTGGTTTGACGACTCCATATAAACGAAAAAACTGATATAGAATTTTTCTTCTAATGTTGCAAAAAGCTAGTGAACCATTGGATGGAAAGAGAATATTTTATTTAATCTCGAGAAATATTTGTTTTAAATTTTATATAAAATAGATTTTTAATTTTCTACTTTATAAAAAAATATTTAAACCACTCCTTTGATTTTCTGGAAAAAATTTTGATGTTAATTTTTTTCAATTATTTTTAATGAAATTGTTTATAATAATTTTTCAGTAAACCATGTTTTGAAAATATTGTTATGTGTAATTATAATATAAAATAAATGATTTCTATAAACCAACGTTTAGAAAAAAAATTAACCTTAAATGACAAGTATGGCAATTTTTTTAACTTTATATAAAAACTTAAAATCATTGTTTTCACCAATATCATATATTTGTTTTAGAAATATTAAATTGTTAAAAAAAGTTATTCTACGTTAATTAAAAATGGTACCAATATTTGTAAATCCAAATATTTACTTTTTAATGATCATTATTTCAAAATTAATAACTAAAGCGTAAATATAATATAATTCTGTTAATTTATACTACATTTTTATTTAATAAATAAGATATAAATGTTGTTGTAATTTAACAAATATTGTATTTTTTTTCATTTATCTCTACAAGAAAGTTCTTTTAAACATATTGGATTTATATTAAATAATTAATGTTTAATGATTTTTTAATTATCTATGTTGTTCTCATATGCGATATAATGCAACGAAATTAGTCGCAAATAAAGAAAGTTTGAATTTTATTTGCTGGGATAAATTTAGTACATTTTTTGCAAACCTGTGTCTTTTTTTTGTGTTCTTCTTTGGCATTTTTAATTAAAGTTTTATTTTTATTATCATTAAGATATTTTGTATTTAAAGATTATTTCATATACAGAGTGTCTTGTCACATATTTATTTAATACATCATTATTTCTTAATATAGAACTTTTGTTATGGAAATTATTTTGTTATGAAAAAAAAATGCAAAAGGATAAAATTTTCATACAGTTACCTTAATTTTAAATATAAAAAATGTGCCATTTTTATAGATCTATAAATCCAATGAAAAACGATAATTTTGTATATTAGCACTGTATTTTTTAATATAATATTTTATTTGCTAGAAAACGACTAAAATATCTTTTTTCAATAATAACAATAAATAAAATTATTAATCAAAATATGTAGAGTAGTTCTTTTAAGGCACTTTTTAAGTTTTCGGATTCCAAAGAAGATTGTTCTATTTTAAATACTTTTTTATTTAATTCCATTACTTTTATTTTAGAAAACTTAATATCATTAAACATAAATTTCTAACCGTTTGTTTTTAGTCAGAATAGTTAAATTTTAAAATTTGGAATACATGTTTTATTTTACATTGATCATGTGTTTCAATATTTGTTATTATCAAAAATAATAAATTTAATCTAAAATTAGAATTGAAAGAACAATATTACTGCATTCATTGTTATTTTAATAGAGAAATTTGTTTTTAATTGCTCTTCATTTTTATTCTAAAAAAAATTTAATGAAAGTATTTGAAAAAAGTTATTTGTAATTTTTTTAATTACATTTTCTACAAAGTCTTAGCAAAAGCTAAATATTTATCTTAGACTATTAATAGTAAGATCGTTTAAATATTTATAAATTTTTGTAAGTATTAACAATATAAATAGTAAAACCCTTTTTAATATTTACAGTAAATTTAGAATAATTAATTTTTTATTTACGTTTATAAATATTAAATATTTTTAAAAAAAATGTCAATATGAAATTGTTTTCGTTTATGTACATATAATAGCAAATTTCTTTTCTGTGGATTATATTTGATTTATGTCTATAAAGATATGGAATGGGATTTTTTATAAATTAAACAGCATATTCTGTTTAAATAGAAATTATTCAATTTATTTATTTTTAAAAATACTAAATGAACTACTTATCTTTTTATCCTTATGATATAATTACAGTTTACAAAAAGTTGAGTAATTATTTATTAGATGAAAAACATTTAAATAATTTAATCTTTCTTAAAAAAATAATAAAAATGTTTACGGAATTTTTAAAACAGGTATGCATATATTTCAAGAATATTAAACATATCTTACGGAACATATATTTAATAAATTAAGGCTAAAATTATTATAAACATTTGTTGTTAGCCAACAGTTAAGTATTCAATTCTTTTTTTTTTGTAAATTTATGTTTTCCTTTCTATAACAAAAGTTGAAAACGGATAAATTAAGAAAATGTAGTATTTAGAAAATTTTTATTCAATTAAAAGTGATTATAAATTAAACAATTGAATAGAAATTAAGATTATTTTTAAAGCAATAAAGTATTATGATAAGCACAAAAAAATAAAAAGTTACAGTATATCAAGGAAGTTTTTACTCGAAGTAAAATTCATAAATTCTTATAAATAATCATACTATAGGTATTATAGAATAATTTCAGTGTAATAAAACAAAATATTTATAAAATTACAGTTATTTATTAATTTATGATAAGTTTTATTTAACATAACTTATTTGTAATATAAAAAATTTCATTCTTTTTTTATTTTGTAAGCTAGAAAATAATAAAAAACACTTCTATACTATGTTAATGGTAGATGAATAATATACTAATGTGTAACTGATATGTTTTGAATTTACAGCAAGAAATTGTTTTAACTAGTTTAAAATGATTACGGTGCAATTCAATATATATTTGATCCCTACTTTTTCAATTACAAAAAATATAGATATTTCTTTATGAGTTTTCATTTAATGAATACAATAAATCATTGCTATATTCAATTTTCTTCAAATCCACAGAAATAATAAAAATTGCCTTTTATCAATAATTCAATATTAGCTTTTTAAAAGTCTATATTTTTATAAATAACTATTATACATATATGTAGCAAAAATAAAGGCTAACATTACAAAAAAAAAAACTTATAAAAATTATAGAGTAATATTAAGATACTTTAAGTTTAGCCATATCTTGACATTCCATAAATTTTAATAAAATTATTATCATTATGATATTAAACAATTTCACAGACATTTATATATAATTTAATTATTTATAATATATTGTATTCTCAAATCACCGTTTTTTAATATGTTATCTACAATTACTGAATAATAAATGAAACATTTCTTTGATCTTATGTAAAATAAAGAATTTTCTGCTAAATTGATATCAAAAAATGATAATATTTGTATATTTGAAAAAAAAGTTATTTATAATTATTACGGATTATATATAACAATGAAATTCAAAAGTACAGTCCAATAATTTATTAAATTAAATATTTTATTTAATTGAGACATTTTTGCATCATAATGAAAAGTAAAAGCATTATTTTATTATATACTTTTCTATTTGTTACATTTGAATATGTAAGTTAAAAGTTAAATGTAATTTTAAAATAACTGTAAAAGTTTCAAGCAAATGAATTAACGTCAAGTTATCAAGAAAACGATTTAGAAGTTACAGATAAAATAAGTGGTGTTTTGGAAAAAATTGCACAAAATTTGTTACAAATGAATGGTAAAATTGTTGGAAACACCACAGACGACTACGAAGAAAAGAATGGAACAAGCAATGATATTAATAGAAAACCCAAATTATTTCAAGGTGACATGGTTCTTAATCCAAACCAAGCAGAAGATTTGTTAGATAAAGTTGTAGAAAAAGTCGAAAGTGCAGGAATTCAGATTTCTGAAATTATTGGTGAAAAAAGAAGGAGAAAAAGAAAAATAAATGCCAATATGAAGCTTGCTTGGAAATTTCCTATACTTTATTTTGTTGAAAGAGAAGTTAATGGGTCACTAATAGATATAGCTTTAAAACTTATGGAATCGGAAACATGTATAAGATTTCAAAGAGTGTATAATATAGTCTCATTAGAAGCAGGTTTGAGATTTTTTTCAGGTGATGGATGTTATAGTAGCGTTGGCAGAAGATTTACACATTCATTCCAAGATGTAAGTATTGGAGAAGGGTGTGATACCATTGGAACGGTCCAACATGAAACGATGCATGCATTGGGGAGTTACCATGAACAATCCAGATCTGACAGAGATAATTACTTAAAGGTTTTTTTAGAGAACGTTGAAAAGGAAAATGAGTATAATTTTTTCAAAGTTGAAATATTAGCTTCAGTAACATATGGTACACAATATGATTATGGATCTACCATGCAATACACAACTAATGCATTTAGTATAAATCAAAAACCAACAATGTGGCCTATTGAACCACTTTATGCAAAAACTCTTGGTGTAGATAGTGGATTGTCATTTGTTGATGCAAAATTGTTGAATAGTCATTATTGTATGAAAAAATGTCCGCGACAAATCTGGTGCGATAACGGCGGATATCAAGATCCCAATAACTGTTTCAAGTGTAAGTGTGTAAATGGCTTTGTTGGTAATCACTGTGATAATTTATCTCCAGATATGATGGAATGTGGAAACACACTTCGCTTAGTTTTAAATGAAAAGAAATTATTGCATGTTATGGGTAAAAAAGATTGTATCTATCATGTTAAAACAATACCAGGTAAAAAATTAAAGATGACTGTTAAAATCTTAATATATTTTCCTGGCTACAAAATTCATTGCAAATTAGAAAATAGTCTTGAAATAAAATATTTGATTGATAAAACAGTGACAGGAGCACTTTTGTGCCTATTTGATAATAGTACAATTGTAGTATCAAAAAATGAGCATGTTATTATTCACCACAGGAGTACTAGAGTCAATAATGGTGTGAAGCTGGAAATTGAAAGTATCTAAATTTGATCTAAACAGAGTTTTCATTTAAAATTAATCATTTATACTGATTAAATGAGCAAATTATTGGAAATTATATCTTTATATAATATGATTTATAAAAGAATTTTTAGATTCTTATAAATTTTAACACATTTTGTTTTGTTAGTATGACACTCTTATATATTGCGATCCCACAAATGTAATGGGAGGGACATAAAATAAATATATATATTAATATTACATTGTTTTATTTTTTACTTCCACAAAATATGTCTAATAATTGTTATTTAATATTAATAAAATACCTATCGATAAAAATAATAATATCATGGGGCCATAATTTTATATACATCGTTTTATGTATGGAAAGGAATAAGAAAAGAAATTTTGCGTTGAATTTAGATGTTTTGGTAAAAATATTAACCTTTTTAATAAATCATTTCAACCTTATTTATTATAACTAAGTTATTAAAAAAAAGCGTGTTTTAATTCTTTTGTAACTTATTTTATTAACGAAATAAGTCACCTAAAATTTAAGAAATCAACAATTCGTACTTTATTATTATTTGTTCTTAACATGCTGAAATTCAAAATGATAACACTTTATCAAATCATTAATGCTGTAGATTAAGTATAGTGGTGATTTTTATAATAATGTGAAATACAAAAGATCTCATATTTTACGGAAACAATTGGGAGCAAAATAAAATTGTCTTAAAAAATTATATTTTTTAGCCAAATTAATAAATTAATTCTATCTATTGTAGTCATGTTTCTCTCAATGAAAACCATTTTTCCACTTGATTTTAGTTTTTTAAAATCAACAATTTTTAAAAAATCGAGATATATCAATTTTTGCATTCAAAAACTTATAATTGTTTGATAATATTGTTAATATTTGTAAAAAGATTTCAAAATCTAAGTCATAGAATTATTTTATAATTATTTATCTTTTTAGCGTTTTTACATCAATTTTAGCAATGTTAATTATTTTATATCAGTTAAAAATACGGCATTATAATTAAATAAGCATATTTTTCTCCTATTAAAGTATTAAATATTGTGTTTCTATTTTCATTCGTAATTTTTAAACGCCAATTTAAAAAGATAAATTGTATACGTAAGTTTTAATACTATATATTTAATAGTAATACCATATTAAACATTGCATTTTTTATTTATTTTATTAATTATGTTTATGCTTTATCATTTCTGTTTTACACCTGTAAAATTTAAAAATAATAAGAAAATTTTCTTAAAAACTACGAAATCAATTGTATGATAGTCATTATAGATTTCACTTAAATCGGTAAGAAATACTTTCCAACTTTCGTTACAGTTGTCTTTCATTAACTTTATATTGTAAGAATTTATATATTTTTAAATATTGCTACTAAATTTTTATAAAGTGTCTTTAATAAAAACAAATATTCAATTATTTATGTATATTTTCAATGTTCTTTGAAATAAAGCATTTTTATTTGTATAGATCTTATCAAATATTACGGTGGATGTATCAATTAATCAAAACAATAATACAACAGTAAAAATGATATCACGTTTTGAAGAACAAAAACATTTTTTTTAAATTTTATAGTACTTTAAAATTGCCTTAAATTTTATTATACATAATATTATAAGAATTATGCTTAAAAATAGATGTATCGAACAATTCTTTGAATAATTAAATGTGTAAATTAAATTTAGGCGACACGCAACTTCACCAAAAATTAATATTCAGATTTAGACGAGCGTATAAATGTCATTTTAAATTTTTTTTAGTGCTGAGATTATTACAAAAGTTTCCGTGGGGAAGGAAATGTTAAGAAAAAGGGTTTCCTTTGTTAAATTGCTATTGAGCTTTTTCTTCGAAGACAAATAATATTTTATTAATATGTATACACGAATAAACACATTTAAATGTATTTTGTACCATTTTGAGAAAAAAATTCCTTCTGCTACAATTGTGTAAAAAAGTTTAGCAATGTATAACTTTTTACAAAAAAATTCTAAAACCAAGATGTAAGAGTAGTAATTTGAAAAATTGAATGGTATTTGATAAATAAAGATATCTAAACGGTTTGGAATTAATTGATTTATTTAATTATTAATATTCTACAAAATTATAATTGATTATTAAATGTACTACGTATATCTTGAACTAAGTAATTGTTTTACAATTTTTCTTGATATAATTTTATGATACAATTAAAAATAAACTAAATTATTTTACAATTCTATAAAGTTTGAATTTTATTGTTTCATTTCTAAAGTTAGTCTTAAATTATAACATAGAAGAATTATGTATTTTACAAATTTATACCATAATTTGTTTGTTCGATTATAACTGATGCTACTTTTATGGCTTGGTAAATATGCTTTTTTTTATAGAACAGAGAAATTTTATTTTCTATAAAACAAATTGTATTTTTCTCAAAAGTTGTCTCATTAGTCTTGAATGAAACCAATGAATTTTTCCAAGTAATTAATAAATATTTATTATATGTCATTTTTCATACATATATTTTCCCATGAAAATTTTATGGTGGTCTCGGCACAAAAAAGATGCAAAATTCTCTTCTAAATTAAATAGAACATGTCTCTTAACTGGAATTTAATAAAATGTTTTGGTGAAGCAAAAATAATATTTTTAATTAAGACGCGGCCTAAGTAAAACATTATTAATAAACTTATATTTTTTGAGTTATGTACTATTTTACCAGAAATAATTTCTTCTACTCTAATTTTAATATTGTCATCCAAAGATTTTTGCAAAGAAATGTTCATTTTAATAAAAAAATGAATAGCAATTCTGGTAAATCAGTTTATGAAATCGTAACGTTACGCCATAATGATAAGCTTAAAAATCTTGAGAATAAACTTGAAATACTAGAGAAACAAAGAGCTGAAACTCATAGTATGGTTTGTTTTATTTTTAATTATGCTTATTTTTAATTTAGATATCTAAAAAAGTAACACCAAAAATAAATAAATTGAAAGATTGGATATGTGATGAGAAAAGTGATATCGTTATAATAGGTTCAGTAGCAACTGGGTTAACTTTATCTAGTGATACTTACACAGATTTAGCTGTTGTATCCTTAGACGAAGGATCAAATGGTTTTCTAAGTCATTCTGAAGAAAATGAATTGTTATTAAAGAATCATTCACAAATGATGGGTAAACATATTACGGAGAATCCGTTTTTATGGGATAATAATAAAGACAAAATGTATAATTATTCTAAATTATCAATTCCATTATTAGACCTGCGTTTTGGAGATAGCACAAATTTGACCATTCGTTTTTATGATTACAACTCATTAAAACGCACAAATTTACTAAGATATTATGCTGCATCAGATCCAAGGTTTAGAAAATTATACATGTATGTAAAAGTGCTGCTACCGAACATTATTAAAGATGATAGTGTCCATAAACCATTAAAAAGTTATAGTATTTCACTTCTAGTAGCACATTTTCTTCAAACTTCACTAAAAAATGAGCAAGCTGTTTTTCCTCTTTTACCAGAAATTTATTCATCTTTTGTATCTCCACATTTATCTACAAATGAAGTAGTAACAAATCTTAAAAAACCAGTTGATGTTAGTGCTATTCAATCTCTTATAAACCCAAAGCCTCTAGCTTCACATTTAATCGTTCGATTTATTGAATATTTTGCAGAATTTGATTTTACTAAGAATGCAATATATGTTAACAAAGTTTATCCAATAGTAAATAATAAAAATGTTACAAATTCAAAACTTCAGATATTCGATTTATACAGTAATATGAGTATTGATAAAAACGTTCAAAATTTAGAAGTATTTTCTAAAAGTATGCAATATGCACGGGACCTGGTCAAACGAGGATATCTTATTGACGATATACCAAATTTTGACAAAGAGAAAATTCCAAGATTATCGTTTCGTTCATAAAAATGATGTATAGAATCAACTTAATCTATATTATGTTTTTAAAATACACTTTTTAATGGATGAATATTATTGTTATCACAAATAAATAATATCTTGTTTATGATAATTATTTTATATCATCAATTTAAAAAACTATATTATAATTTTTTTTTTAATTATTGTCGTTTACAAATTTTTTTAAAATAATTACACAAAAAAATGGGACACAGATGTGTGTAAAATATAATAATTTATCTCACCTAACAATTCTATTTTTTTTGATTTGCTAAAGATTTTATCACAATTGTTTCGCATATTGAACCTAAGCAATAATTAAAAAATTTTAAAAAAGTTACTATTTTCTTTGATAGTATTTTTGTTTAAAACTTAAATTGTTTTAAATGCTAGATTTCAAAAACTAGATTTAAATTAGTTTCAAGTAATATAAAAATACTTTTATAAAGAATATTTATAATGTATCACAATATTTTTATTAGTAAGTTTCGATAATTTGAAATATTGTAGATTATATTTTCTTATATAATTATACTTATCTGAAAGATTAAACTTATGAAAAGTTATATATTAATATGCATTTTTGTTTATAGTAAAAAAACTTGTAAATATTTTTTTAATTTACAAAAAAAAAACAAATAATAAAAAAATGTTTTTGATTGATAATAACCTAAGGTTTAAATAATCATTTGTTTGTCGTTTTGATGTTTTTATTAACATATTGTAGTTAATAGTTTGCTTAGAAGAATGGTTTTATTAAAATGTTAACAACTTTACACAAACTTGACTTCTAATAACGTGTTTAATCATTTATTATAAAAAACAAGTTATACTGTAAGATGAGGATGATATTTTAAAAAAATATCAAAATTAAATAAGAAGTTACATTAATGCAAATTGTCAAAAATATATATTTTTTTAAAAAACGGCAAAATCTATGGAACAACCTATATCTTGTGTCGTTTACAACATTTTTGTTACCATTTAGCAATATTAAAAATTAAATAAAATTTGATCTTTTAGATATATAGGATAATTTGCTACATTTTTATCAAAATTTGTCCTTTTATTTTTAAGTACATTATCACAATTTTTCTATTCAACTAATCAAAATGACTGTTATAATTATTAAAATTTAATCATTAATGATAAATATTGATACTACATGTATGCTATGAAATCACGAAAGTATATAGAATCTTTTATTTTAAATATTTAAAGTTGTTTAGAAATTCCATACACTATGCTATATTTTTGCCCTATTATAATATTCTTATTCATTTTTAACAATTTTTAAGGATGACTTGAAGATATGTAAGCTTTATTATCTTTATAGTACAAATCCCTTCATTATTACTTTAAAGATATAAATAAAATCACTAAAAAATATTGAATATAGAAAACGTTATTAATATTTAAACTATTTTAATTCTTATATGATACCCTGCACTATATGATATTAAAAACAAATATTTAAATCAGGATGACAATATAATGTTTGATGCAAACTTTTAGTTATGAATTTGATTAAATAAAATTTCTGATTATAACAATATTCTTATATCCATAGTCATTGATTTAAATGAATTATATTTCAAAATAAAAAATTCTTAGAAACAGAAGCTAATAATTTTTTTTTATAGAAAATCTAAATAAATATTTTATTGTGAAATCTGTCAACAGAATAGAGAAATAATTAGGGACAATATTTAAATAATTTTTTTTCATATGGTGACTGATCTTCAATTTTTTTAATTATCCACTCAACCTAAATTATTTACATAACTTATCATTATAATCGAAAAACTTAAACAACTGTAAATATCATCCACAGAATATATGCAAGGCATTATATTATAAAAGAGAATGAAATATTAATAATTTTATTCAAATTCTTCATAAAGAAATTCACACTACTTAGAATTTTATTATCCATATTTATAAGCTTGTATAAGTACAGCAGTAAAAAACAATCTTAGAACAAATGTTTGATCAGGAATGGTTCACTGATCAAGAAGGAACAATTATAAATATTATGTCATTTGCACGTTTAATTAAATTTTATATGTCTTTTTAATAATATTTTGTGTTTATCTAATTGTTCTTTCTTTATAGTTTGAAAACAATAAAATAAAATTTACTACAGCATAAAATAAATATTTTAGTTTTTACATTATTATGTAATTTATTAATTTTTTTCAAAAATCTTTGCAATCTTTTAACATTTTTATCTAAATGAAAATTAATTAAAGAATAAAAATTTTACAAACCGTTAATATATAGTAATTATTCAATCATTAAAATTTTTAAAAAACTAATAAAACTTTTAATGACTTACACACAAAAAAGGACAAATTTATCTAAAATGCAATAAAATGTCCCACCATTTTAAAATGTCAAAATTTTTTTCAAATTTTAAAGAATTAAGCGACAACTTTCCACAGCAAAGAACGCAAATTAATGATATTACGAACACTATCAAATATTAAAAATTAATTTAATAAGTAATATATAACAATTGTATAATTTTTTGTATTATAATTTAATAAAGTTTTTAATTAAATGTTTCTATATTTTATTATTTATAGAGTCCAAAAATGGATAAGTTAAGTTCAGATGTTGACTGTCAATTTTGTAATAGAAAAGTTGAAAAATCAAGATATTTGGATCATCTAAGAGATACGCATGAATATACACTTGATAGATTTTTAAAAGTAATTGTTTGCCCCGTATTTGAATGTAACAAAGTGTTAGTAATATTCTTTTAAAAACTTTAAAATTCATTAAAGAAAATTTCATGTTCTTCATTTCAATCATAGTGTGATAGTAAAAGGTACTTGAATAAAATCAAAATTTAAAACTATCGGTTTTGATTGAAATTGTATTTACAATATATAAAATGTATATATAGTAAAAACAATTTTTATTTTTAAAAATATTTTAACTCATTTTCATGCGATTTCATATTTAGGATAATTGTTAGAGTTTTTATAATATTAAATAAAATAATAATAAATTTATTTGGTTTGACGACTCCATATAAACGAAAAAACTGATAAAGAATTTTTCTTCTAATGTTGAGAAATGCTAGTGAACCATGCGATTGAAAGAAAATATTCCATTTAATTTAAAGAAATATTTGTTTTAAATTTTATATGAAATAAACTTTTAATTTTCTAGTTTAAAAAAAATATTTAAACCACTCTTTTGATTTATTGGAAAAAATTTTGGTGTTGATTTTTTTCAACTATTTTTAATGAAATTGTTTATAATAATTTTTCAGTAAATTATGTTTATAAAATATTTTTATGTGATAATTATAATATAAAATTAATCATGTATATAAACTAATGTTTAGAAAAAAATTAACTTTATATGACAAGTATGGCAATTTTTTTAACTTTATATAAAAACTTAAACCCACTGTTTTCACCAATATCATATATTTGTTTTAGAAAATATTAACTGGTTAAAAAAGTTATTTTACGTTAATGATATTGGTACCAATAACTGTAAATTAAATAGCTACTTTTTTAATGATTCTTTATTTCAAAATTAATAACTAAAGCATAAATATAATATAATTCTGTTAATTTACACTATATTTTTTATTTAATAAATAAGATATAAATGTTGTTGTAATCAAACAAATATTATATTTTTTTTCTTTTTATTTTACAAAAAAGTTCTTTTATAAATATTGGATTTATATTGAATAATTAATGATAAATGATTTTTTAATTATCTATGTTGTTCTCATATGCGAAATAATGCGACGAAAGTTAGTCGCAAATAAAGAAAGTTTGAATTTTTTTTGATGGAACAAATTTATTACATTTTTTGCAAACCTGTGTTCTTTTTTTTTCTGTGTAGTTAACATAGGTAAAAAGATATATATATTTATGGTAATAATGAGTAACAAATGTTAAAATATATAATATATTGTTAATTAGCGATAGTAGTTGTATATTTACTCCTAGTTTTTTGCAAAAATAATTAAATAAGATAAAAAATTATTTTCACTATAGAAAAATGTAAAACATCAATTGTTTCATAATTTTACTTAAAATAGGTATATAATAATAATTTTTTAAACTATTTTGTAGAGCAGAAGTTGAGCTATTAGATAAATATAAAATTTTAAAAGAATAATAAGTTTTAAAAACGTTATATTGTTTGGAATATTAATGATGAATAAAAATTACAAAAAAATAGAGATTTTATAACTTTAACTACATTTAAATATAATATTTTTACATTTTTTTTGAACCGTTTTTTAAATAAAAATTTAGGCTTTTAGAAAGATATTAATTCCATAGAAATACGTCGACAATGAAATGAGTTATTTTTATTTAGATTTTTTCAGTATACTATTGAACACCATGTATATGATAATTATTACTAGATAAATGAATGATAAAATATTAACTTAACTCTTATTTATATAAAAAAAATTATTTAGACTTTACACCTTGAATCTTTGACTTCTTCATCTTATTACATGCATCGTTGTATTAAGTATTTCTCTTACGGTAAATATCTAATTAAAATAATGACATATATCTATATAATTATTTTTTTGGAAAAATTGATTATAATCAATGTATATTGTACTTTATTAATCTTCTGTAAAAGCTCTATTGAATTCAGAAAAAGTTTGGTAATTACCTCTGTTTAAACAAAAGTTATTGTCATAGAATGATCTCCATTTATTCTTGAAAAACATTTTCATCCTTCTTTTTTATCTCAGATACTAGATCTTTTATCTCATCCACATGTGAAAAATTTATTGGCATTAAACCACCAACTGTTTTACCAATCAAAATATCTTCTATACCATACAATCGAACATACTTAATAGTTTCATCCTAAAAATTCATATCCGCTTACGTTTGATTCTACTTTAAAGTATTCAATAAGCAACCAGTAAAGATTTTTCATAATTCTTTAAATTAGTTTCATATGTAACTAAATGATGCGCTTATCGTTGCTTGTATATTCTGATTTATTAAAAGTTTAAAATTGAAAATAAATTTTTTTATTAAATTTTCTTCTTTAATATTTTCCATCATATTTAATTTATACAGTTTAATTAAATACAAAAATTTAAATGTAATATTAGGTAAGAAGAAAAACAGAATGAATATTTTATTATTTTTAGTATAAATTTTTTATATCTTACATTCAACCGAAAAATCTAGTGTAGTACAATGGAGTTATGTAAATAGAGTTGTAGGAATCAGAAAATAAGTTATTAATGTATTAAAAATAAGTTGTAATTGAAAAGGATTCACAAAAAAAAACAATGAAATGTGCTTTGTGAATTATTAATTGACGCTCTGGGAAAATTGATTGACTATTTCTTGAAAGTATAGATCACCACTTAAGAGTTAATTCAAACTTTTCAGAAAGCATAACAAAAAGAAATTGTCCTAGCGATCAAAGGATATAACCATAGATAGATACTGTACGTAAAGCCAATTTTCAGACACCATTAGAAAAAGATTCCATGAACAAAATAAATATTATTTCTAATGTCTAAAATTTTGTCGAAATTCAGTAGCAGTTCAGGGCTCTAATCGCCTTTTACAATCAAATTATACTTATTTAAATTAATATATAACTTACCTTCGATAAATAACTTTGATATTAACTTTATTATTAAATTTTTTAGAGCATCCAAGAATAGTTTTCAATGCCCTTTTCTTAGTTCACTACTAAAAATTTAACTTTACTTAGAAATATATGTTATTAATCAGAACTTACGATGAATAAAGAAGAAAATAAAAATCTCCCACAGACGTTAAATCAAAACCCACAACATGGAGAAAAATAGTTATATAAGAAAGAAATTTAATTTTATAGTTTTCAGCAAAAAATTTACAAATAAAGAATGTCTCAACAATGAATAAAGTTATAAAAATAAAAATAGAATATTTGATATAATTTAAATTTCTTTTGCATTTATTACCAATTTTGTTGTGTTTTTTCAATGATAAAACAGTAATCACATTAAAGATACATGTTGCAATTGAAATAATTCCATATATTAAGAAATGACAAAAAATTTGATAATAAATTACATTTTTAGATTCTAAATATGGGGCAAAATAATCATATAAACCAGATTTTTTATACCTTGCATTAAGAGAGATATGTATAAGTCCAATCGTTGTTGACAATATGATAAAACATAGTAATATAATAATAATTTTTGATCTTGAAAAATGATGTTTATATGATAAAGGATATTTTACAGCTATATATCTATTTATACTAATTAAAAGTGTTGTAAGAAAAATAAAAGTTGTTTGTTGTGTTCCTATAACATAGAATGTTGTTGCCGTCCAATCATTGTTTTTCCATAAAATCATTAAAAAAACCCCATTTAGGAAATCTAACAAATATAAAAATAGTTATAGTAAAAAAATTTCATTAGTTAATTTACAAACAACTATTGTATAAAATTGTTTGCTAAATTTAGCATTTTGATTTTTAATTTCTTTGATTATAACATATATTGACAGTATCATTAAAAGTGTTGATGGTATCTTATATATAAATTGAATAATCTCGACAACCAAAATCGCATTAACCATTTTTATATGCTAAGACCAATATATTCCGTAAGAGAAAGTTTCCTATAAATCTATAATAGTAATTGGTACTAAAAGTAATGGTAGTAATTATTTTATCAAACAATATTTACAAAAAGACGTAAGTTATTTTTTTAAGTGATTATTTTAATCATATAAACATCTAATTATTTAAAAGCTAAAAAATCCTAGTATTTTCAAAAAAATTTACTTTAATTTTGTTATATTAGTAAGTTTTAAGAATTCATAATCCTATTTTAAGCAAGTGTTTTATTATGGATATCATAGCTCTGTTAATCTGTGCACTTAAAACTGAAAGAATATTATTTATTAAAGAATGGTTTTATATTTGCAATTTATGTTTCATATCAAGTAAAGTAATTATAAATTAAAACAATTTCTATAAAAAAAAACACACTCGTTAATATAATAGAAACTTGATGATACAAAATAGTCAATTTTTTACGATATATTTCAATTAAAGATAATATTGTTGTTAAGATAATACGATAAAATAGCAATAATAGAATATAATACTTTTTTCGTTTTTTAAAAACTTTAAGATTGCTTAATAGAAACAATATTCTTTCTTCTTTCCTTTACTTTATGGTAGTTAAAAAATTCAATTCTTTTACAGTTTTTTTAAACATTTTATTGTGAATATCTAAAAGTATAATAGTACTAATAATTCGTACCTTATTTTCTTTAAACATTTATATTTTAAGAATTTCATAATAATTTTAATTCATCTCAAAAACTTGACATACTGTAGGAAATCAAAGTACAATATTATTTATAACATATTAAATTTAAAACGGAAAAATAACAAAAGTACTAATAAATTAATTAAACATAAATAGGATTTTATCTTCAAACAGATTATTTTTATAAAACATTGTTCTAACATAATCATACAAAGGAAAGAAATTTTCTCCACGTAAAAACAACAATAACATTTTTAGTCATTAGAAATTTAATTTTATGAGAAATTAATTTTGTAAAAATTTAAAGGTATTTCAAAGCATTACAATATGATCCATTTCTCAATAAAAAACATGATATAAATTTTATAAGTGATGATTAATTAATCTTATAAACTTTTATTTGGATATTAAGAAAGAAATAATGTAACAATACTAATAATAATATACCATACCCATCTATATTAATTAATAAAAACATTAAAAATAATAGTGACTTACGATTTGCAATATACAAGGCATTCGATAGTATATTGAAATAACTTGAATAAAAATAACTCTCTTCAATGTAGACGTATTTTTATGAAATAACAACCATTTAAAAGTTTAAATTTAACTTAAAAAATGTTGGAAATCGAATATAAGGATGTTGATTTAAAATGTAGTTTTAGCCATTAAAGAGATCTCTAGTTTTTCCCATTATTATACTTTTTTATCTGAAGATATGAATAATTTTGTAAGAAATATTTTTCAAACTACACACAAAAAAAAGACAAACTTTGACAAATATATCTAAAATGCAACAAAATGTCCCATCATTTAAAATTTCAAAATTTATTCAAATATTTAAGAATTAAGCAACAACTTTCCACGGCAAAGAAAGCAAATTAATGATATTACGAACACTATCAAATATTAAAAATTAATTTAATAAGTAATATATAACAATTGTATAATTTTTTGTATTATAATTTAATAAAGTTTTTAATTAAATGTTTCTATATTTTATTATTTATAGAGTCCAAAAATGGATAAGTTAAGTTCAGATGTTGGCTGGCAATTTTGTAATAGAAAAGTTGAAAAATCAAGATATTTGAATCATCTAAGAGATACGCATGAATATACACTTGATAGATTTTTAAAAGTAATTGTTTGCCCCGTATTTGAATGTAACAAAGGGTTAGCAATATTCTTATAAAAACTTTAAAATTTACTAGAGAAAATTTCATGTTCTTCATTTCAATCATAGTGTGATAGTAAAAGGTACGTGAATAAAAATCAAAATTTAAAACTATCGTTTTGATTGAAATTGTATTTACAATATATAAAATGTATATATAGTAAAAACAATTTTTATTTTTAAAAATATCATAATTCATTTTCTAAAAATGTTCACAAAAATAAGAACAAAGATATATTATTTTAAAAAAATGATAACTCATTTTCATACGATTTCACATTTAGGATAATTGTTAAAGTTTTTATAATATTAAATAAAATAATAATAAATTTATTTGGTTTGACGACTCCATATAAACGAAAAAACTGATAAAGAATTTTTCTTCTAATGTTGAGAAAAGCTAGTGACCCATGCGATTGAAAGAAAATATTCCATTTAATTTAAAGAAATATTTGTTTTAAATTTTATATGAAATAAACTTTTAATTTTCTAGTTTAAAAAAAATATTTAAACTACTCCTTTGATTTACTGTAAAAATTTCTGGTGTTGATTTTTTTCAATTATTTTTATGAAATTGTTTATAATAATTTTTCAGTAAACCATGTTCAGAAGATATTTTTATATGTAATTATAATATAAAATAAATGGTTTCTATAAACCAATGTTAGAAAAAAATTAACTTTAAATAACGAGTATGACAATTTTTTTAACTTTATATAAAAACTTAAAATCATTGTTTTCACCAATATCATATATTTGTTTTAGAAAATATTAACTGATTAAATAAGTTTTTTTACGTTTATGAAAATGGTACCAATAACTGTAAATCCAAATAGCTACTTTTTTAATGATCATTATTTCAAAATTAATAACTAAAGTATAAATATATTATAATTCTGTTTACTTATACTATTTTTTTATTTAATATATAAGATATAAATGTTGTTGTAATTTAACAAACATTGTATTTTTTTTCTTTTATCTTTACAAGTAGGTTCTTTTAAAAATATTGGATTTATATTAAATAATTAATGTTTAATGATTTTTTAAATTATCTATGTTGTTCTCATATGCGAAATAATGCGACGAAGTTAGTCGCAAATAAAGAAAATTTAAATTTTATTTGGTGGGACAAATTTAGTACACTTTTTGCAAACCTGTGTCTTTTTTTTCTGTGCAGTGGTCCAAATATTGGTTTGTAATTTTTTTCCTTTATTGTTATATTTACTTTATTTTTAGGTAAGTTAACCTATAGACGATCCATCTAGTATTTATATTTTATCTAAGCGATGGGGTTTCTGTATTTCCGCATATGTACCTAATGCGCAAAGCTCTTGAAAAGTTTTGGTTCTATAGAATGGATAAACAAAAGTCCATAATTAAAATCCTTGATTATCAGTTAACCAAAACTTTAAGAGAAAGTATCATGAAAGTCAGCTTTACAATTTATGACTTTGAATTGCTTGAGAAGAAATATCCAATTATTGGAAATCCTAAAAATTATCTTGTTAATTCTGAGCAACGTTTGGATTTGAAAATCAACAAAACAGGACAAATGCCTATAAAGAGACCCAGAATCTCTGTTTCTATCGGAAGGCGTCAATAATGGCTTAATCACCATAATAAGTTTGCCAAGGAGTTTTTTATAAGGCAATAACTTAAAATTTTTAATTTAATCTTGATGTGACATGCAATTGACTTTATATTTTTGTGTTGTAATTTGAATTAATTTTCTTATTAAACTATGAATAATTATTTGTAAATAAAGATAAGGTGATTTATTTTTTTATTTGTAAGTGTTTTACTATGGGTCCGATGTTTTTTATTTTTTAGAAATTTCTTTTTCATTAAAAAGTTCCACAGGGATAAATGGTTTGTGTAGAATTTATAAAACTTCTTTGGAACTATTTGATGTTAATGAAAGAAATATTAAAAGGAAAAGTTGACTTTTGTTACTATGTAAAAATTTCAAAGGACTAAATGCCATTGGTTCGAACCAATTTGAATCTTATACATTCAATAATGGTACAAAAATGATACTAGAGAGTGAAATTCGATCGGCTGATGCAAAAACTTGAAGAATCTTTTAATGATATCCAGCCAATTTATTATGATATAAAAACAGTAGTAATCAGAATTTTGGAATGGATAGAAATCGACGAGAAAGGTTTTAATGAGTGCAATGATTATTAACACATCTGAAAATTTGTTGCTTCTTATGGAAGACAAAGAAATAATAAAATGGAATCCATTATGTGATGAGTTAATTTTTAGATATAATAAATTTTAATGATATCAAAAATTGTTGAGAGTAGATATAGATGAAACATTTATAATTAATAGAAATCATTAGAATATTGTTAACTTGGTTCCATCTACTTTGGTAAATGTAGTTCTTCTAAAACCAATAGAGATCATCAAAGAAGTATGAGATCCGTATTCAGGTGGGAAATGTCAAAGATTAGATAATTTACTTCTTTATATACTAAACGAAATACCGACATTAAATCTATCAACTGAAGTGTTCAATAATCTATTTCAAGTAATCAAAGATAAATTTGAGGAATCTATTAATGAATTACTGATAGATGTAGAATCTGCTGGGACTGATTTTTTAATTACCTTAAATCATTTTCAATCATTAATAGAAAAAAATCACAATGGAGCTAATTATTTAGTTATCAATATCCTTAATTTCAAATTCCTTTTTTCTAAGCATGTGTTTAATTCTTTAATTAATGATAAAAATGCAAAAAAATATTGAATTTCGTCTTTGGAGAATTACTTGTTGTAAATATTATTTTTTTTTGAATAAATTGTCAAGAAATTTTATAACTTTACCTCGAATATTTACATTATTATCATTTTAAAATAAAATTTGAATATAAATTTGTACTTATATATGATAAAAAAATGATGAAGATATTATATTGTATAAATGTTAATCTTAATTTTTCTTCTTATTTCACAAATTCTAACCTTCAAAGTTAAATGGGATGGTAGGAAAGATGGAATACCACAGACGTACAAGCTTGAAAACCTTAAAGATAAAATGTTTATCTGGGAATCCAAAAATCATAATACAACTCAAGAGTATTTACCAGTACCTCTTGCTATATCAAACATTCTATTGGTAAAAAACGCTAAAATTTTAAAAGTTAATGCAAGTAATTATGTACCTAATGGAAATATCATTAAATTTTATGTACGTGATAAACCATTTATTTATGCAGCAGTTGTTTATGATGAAACAAATTATTTTCAAAACTTTATTTACCAAACTTGTCAAATTGCGCATTGTGAAAATGGTTTAACTTTAATACCTAAAGAGCAACAAACTGTCATTATATTTGGAAAAGATGGTTATAAATTTATAGAAATCATTTATGTGAAATATATAACAGAAGATATGAATTTAAAACTATATGTATTTACAATTTCTGGAGATGATTTTCCTCTTGTCATTTGCCCATACAAAGGCTGGGTCAGTATATATAGTGGTACAGAATTCATTCCTTATGAAGAAACAAATGGTATTATGTTTGATCAATTTAGACATCGCCACATTTTGTTGCCTGCTTATCCAAGAAATGAGGATACTGATGTATTTGTTTGTGGATCAATTAAATATAAAGATGGATCCCAGTTAACCATAAGTTATATAATGGAACTCGATAATTATTATGTAATTAAATCAAATGAACCAACAAATGATTTTCGAAGACATATGGAAATGTTCTGACACCAATATAATTTCACATAATTATTATTTTGTTTACTCCAAAAATGACAAAATTCTTAACAAAATGAAGTACATAAAATATAATTCAAGAGATAGTACTAAATTTTATTATAACGACATAATGTACATATATGAGAATAATAGAGAGTTGAAAGAATTCCAAAAAACGGTTACTATGCTCATGGAGATATAATAAAATTTACAAACATTAAACCATTATGTAAACGGACATTACCACAATTGAAATTTAAATTAAAACTTGTCTCTCCAGATGGTGACAATATTTTTTATAGTAAGAATGAAACTGATATTCTTAATGTTTCTGAAGATATGCTAAATAAGGAGCTTAATTATAAATGTAAAATATTTGTTGAAGAAGCTTCTAGTCATTCATTTCTATCAAATTACTATGATGATGTAATGGAAGTATCACTAGTTTCAAAGGATGAGGACGGCAACAAAATCTTCCACGATACGATCGAGTTTAAAGATAACTTTGATGGCTTTAAGAAATATGAATGTGAAATAAGATTAAAAGATAATAAATTTAGATATAAATATGCTATTGAAAATCTATCTTTTATACCTATACCATCAAACATATCCCTGACAAATCAAAATGAGGAATGGAGAGTGAAGGAAGATGTCGTTATACAGTGCCAAAAAGATTGTCTAATATTGGAAAGATTCATAGCATTAAGGTGGAAATATCGGAAAACTTCTTTGTTACTTACTCAAATTTGACAAGCAATGGTGTCTTTAATATTGAAGGTGATTATGTTAGAGCAAACTATGAAAACTTAATTAAAAGTCAAGGGAGAAATAACAATAATGTTAAAAGATTAACAACAATATGTGTATTTATAAAGTTATGGGTGAAAGGATAATATCTATAGTTAAAAGTGGAACGGTCCTACAAAAAACAATTTTTACCAAAAAAGCTAATAAAAGTGATCAAATGAAGAAAAACCGTAATAAAGAAGTAATAATTGGTTTAAGCGTTGGGATACTAATAATCATTCTAGCAATAATAATTGCAATTACAACAATATTTGTTGTTAGATGTTTAAATAAAAGAAGAAGAAAACAAAGTAATTTATCAACATCAAGTTCATTCTCCTCATACTCCAACTCATCAATGTCTGGTTCATTAATGTCTGGTTCAGGATTGTCCGCCCCATCAATCAAAAAATCACAGACCAAAGTTTCGGGAGTAAATAAATAATTTGGAAATATTTTAAAAGGATTCTTTTTATTATTATTAATTATATGTAACAATACTATATTAAGTATAAATTTACAAACAATTGAAATGTAATATCTGAAAAATTTTCTATTTAATTAGTGTATGGTATTTTATAAATTTATTAATATAAAATTCTTCTATTTATCACTTTGAGTTTTTAATTAGAAACATTACAGACTTATTGTTATTTATGTATGTACAAAAAACAAAAGATTTTAGTGTTTTTTTTAAAATTTTATATGTTTAAAAAAACAAACCCTTGAGGGTGAGTAGCGACAATCAAAGAGAATTGCTGTTTATAATTTACTTTAACAATAAATACTTTTCTATTGAAAATCTTTCATATATTTTGATACGAAAAAAAGAGCCGACTTTGCATTTAGTGACATTCACCTTTATTTTTAAATGGTCATTTTTTGCTTAACTTCATCATTATTCTACGTTAGCATTAGAATTATTTTTGATTACCTAAATTTTTGTGTTAAAATTTCTTTTTCCTTACCCATTTTAATTTTATATTTACTAATGTTTTTATAAGTTTCACGTTTATTATTTCGCATACATATATCTTTTATCAATATTTATTTATATTTTTCAGTTATGCCGTGTCTACCATTACTATTGAAAAAGAATACAGGCTGATTCGTAGTGGCCTTCACAAATTAGATGAAAGCCATATTGACGGTCTTAAATCATTTGTTCAAATAATAGTTAATGATTTTTTTAAAACTTTTTTGATTATTTTTGGTTTCCTTTTAGAATAGTCGTCATATTGATAATCCTTCCAAATTTTCATTTCTCTTCTAAATAATAGGATCTTCTCTTATGGAGCTATCCTTTTCAAGGACATGAACCTTAAAAAAATATAAGTTATATAGGATGGGCAACTCTTACTTTATAATTAAGTTGCTTCAATTTCGTCCGGACACAATTCCTCTTATGGAGTAAAATAAGACTCATCTACTTGGTTCAAAATTAGGTGAGTTTAGACACAAAAACGTTCAAATTCATTCATCAGGGGGTGAAAATTTATGATCACATTAAAACACGCACAAATTGATAGAACAAATAAGGAAAATATCGAGAAGTCACTAAACGAAAGTACTTTCTTGCCTTTTTGTAATAGTCCTGAAAATGTCGTTTCCCAACAAAATGTAATATCAAATTATGGTAAGTGAAGATGTTGATATTGGTCTTCAAGAATGTGTTTTCAGTCTCAAAATTTGGTATTGGAAAAAGACAATCTGGTAAAAGGGCCTTTGAGAAAGCAAAACTCTATATCTCATGCCAAGAAAATTTTCTAAAACATTTAAAGTAAATGTTTTAAAAACAATGATGATATTTAATTTTTTTTGTTTTTATATTATGTAATATAATTTGTATATATTTTAATTTAATCACTAATAAAAACTTGTGAATAAAGATAAGATGATTTACGCTTTTATTTGTAACCAAATATGTGGATTTATCTACTATCATTTATAGTATGTATCATTAATCATTTAGATCAAAGTATCTGATCATTTATAATTATTTATTAGCGATAAAGTCATCTTCTAAACAAAGAACGATAATAAAAATATCTAATATTATATTATAGCAAATAATAATTTAAAAGTTATTTCAATTTTAATATTTTTGTATTACTATGTAAAAGGTTGTTTATCAATGATTTCCGAATAAAGTTTTCTTTTAATTAAAGAGTTTTTAGCATGTTTTGATTAACTAATAAATATAATTTCTTTTACAAAAACTGTATTCTATTTTGATTGTTATAACTTGAAAAATGTCATGTTCATATTAATAATCTGTAATTCTCAAAGTACTTGTACCTTAAAATTAAAAAAAAATATAGAATAAGACATGACAATTATACTGATAATAAATATATTTGATAACTATTAAGAAAAGGAAAAAATAATAGTATAATTGATATTTTTGTACTTTTATAATTCCTATAAAATAATCACTTCATTAAATATTGTAAAAACTTGAAGTATCGTTAACAACTATGAATAATGAATATGACTTCTTTGATACTGTACTTTCTCACTATTTTACCATTGCAGTTAAAAATCTACTTATTTTTGAGCCATCACGATGTCAGATATTACCCAAATTTAACTGTGATAAAATATTTATATCACTTTGATCAGTGATAAAATATTTATTGTATTTTGATCAGTGATACAAATATTTATAACATTTTGATCAATGATACAAACATCCATAACTTTGTGATCATTGATACAAATATTTATAACATTTTGACCAGTAATAAAAGTTAATATTAAAAACCAATCAAGGATTTTTCCTAGTATACAATAAAAGCCAATTTTTTATCTTTGATAGTGTCGTCATTTTTTCTAAAATCACTAGTAAATACGAAAAACTAATTTGCAATGTCTGTTTAAAATTATCTTATTTCCGGTTTATCCTTTCTATTTTTAAATACCTTTCTACCATAAACAGTTTCTACAAGGGTAAATGAATAGTTTGTGTAAAATTAAAAAAAAATCTTTTTAAACTAATTGACGTTAATGAAAAAAATATTTGAAAGTTTGTTAATATAATAGTAAATTGGATTTTAAATAATTTTTTCGTTATTAAAAATCTTAAAAAATGTAATGCTACATGTTATCGTAATATTGATAATATGATTTATGTTGGATTTTAACTTTAGAAATTAAATTTCAACATAATCAGTAATATTTGAAAATCCACTTTTATCAAACTTTTTTTTGTACAAATCTTTATCTGATAATATTTTCTATGGTCTCGCCAAGAAAAAAAGCAAAATGTCTTTTGATAAACCAACGTGCCTCTGCGATGTCAACAGCAATATGTGTGTGGACTTTTGTATGTCTATAAACGAATTTTTTGTTTCTTGAAATTTCAATTTATTCTTGAATTGTTAGAAGGATATATTTAAGTTAATGAAAATTTGGATTGTTACAGATGTTCTTGTATGGAAAATATTGTTATTTGTCTACTATACCCCTTACCGTTAGAGTATCAAAGTTCTTATTTACATTGTACCAAGATATCTGGCCCAAAACATTAGTAGATTCTTAAATTAATTGAGTTGCTAAATAAGATGAGGTCTAAGTGGATGATAACTTTATATTTAATCGATGAATATTTTATCGTAGTAATCACTTTTAAAAAATGTTTAAAGAATATAGAAATATTTTTAAAAAATAACAACTTTAATATTTTAAAAAACATACTAATGCTCGATATTAACATTTTTATTATTTTTCAAAAAGAAACCTGCTTACTTTTATTTCTCAAGCATGAATTTGAATATCACATTAATTTTACCAAATAAGGATGTATTAAAATTAAAATTTCCTACTATCTTTTTATCACTAATATTTTTTTCTAGCACTTCATAAATAAACCGTTATTTGTCAATATTGTTAAATTTTTTTATAACTCTTTTATTATTTTTAATTGTACCATTCTATTGTAGGAGGTTAAGTAAAATTTTTGAGCTTAAGTAATACACTCTCTAAAACAATTTGTTGGTACAATAAAAGAAGTTTTAGTTATTTTTCTATTATATACAAAACTAGTTGGTTTAAAATTTTTTCTTACTTTTAATATACCTTTTAATAATGTATTTATTTTATTATTTTTATTGATGTTGAATTATATAGTTTTCTTTGATCCAAAAAATTTTTTCCCCTTAACAAATATTAAACTTTTAGAACATAATCTTTTTGTAAAATAGGACATTTACAACCATTCTACGGTAGTAAAAAGGTATATAAATTGCATGCTTAAAGTTTTTCCCTATAATTATCATATCATTTTTTAATTTCTTTTCTATAGATATGAGAGAATTTCAATGGTACACTAAAAAAAGATAAAACAACAATTATCATAAATGGTGGTGTTTTAGCTTATGTTAGTTACTGATAAGGACGCTATTTACAATTTGTTATATTCCATTTTCAAATAATGTATCTCAAATTTCCTTTGTATTTGGGTAAATTATCTAATCATTTCCCTAGCATAGGTCATTTTATGATATCTATTCGGATTTGTTAATCACTCTAAGTATTATTAAAATGACCTTTTCTGATAATACCTTCCCACTTTGATTTTTAATTTTTTTAACTGCATTATTAATGGTGTTTAACTGTTTTATTTATAAACATTAGATAAAGGGAATTATCATATAACAATAAATAGAGTTATAAATTATAATTTTTTTCCAAATTAACATTTATTTTGTCTTATTCTCTATTCAATAAATATAATTTGTATACACCTCTTAGTCATACAAATATATATATATTTTATATTTTTTGTAACATTTTATTTTTTAATAATTGATGACGTTTATATCTATCTTTTTTGATCAATAGAAAGCATATTTTGGTATTGTCAATTTATATTAATGATAATACTTTTTTAGATTATCGTTATAAGAAAATATACTCTTATTATATTAATAGAAATTTCGTTACATCTTCCAAAAGCTTTTACACATCACATTATCCATCACATGTATATCTCTTATCTTTATTTGTAATTTAAAATTTCTAATTCAATGTTACTCTTCCTCTTTTGTTTAACTTTAACTACCGGAATTTCATCAATTTATGAATTGGATTATTCTTATTATAACCATCTTGTCTCATTTTTTCCTACTTATCTTATGATATTTTATATTATTTTAGTATATTTACATACATTGCCAGTCACGACTACATAAAAATTTCATCCACCATATATTGATTCTCGATAGATGCATATATATTTATATATATAAGAAGATATTTTCTCTAATTTTTATTCAAACCATCTCTTAATTTTTTCATATATTTTAGAAGGAATAATTCTACAAATTCCACCTGGTTTCTTTTCTATCCAAGATGGGAAACATTTACAGGAGTGAGGAAATGTGCTTAGCACAATTGTATCTTCAATCAGAATCAGCATATAATTGTGTAGCTGAATTAGGTGAATTGGGATTGGTACAATTTCGTGACCTAAATCCTGATGTAAATGCATTTCAAAGGAAATTCGTTAATGAGGTTAGAAGGTGTGATGAAATGGAGAGAAAATTAAGATTTCTGGAGAAGGAGATAAAGAAAGACGAGATTCCAATGCTTGATACCTTAGAGAATCCAGAAGCACCACAACCCAAAGAAATGATTGACTTAGAGGCAACTTTTGAAAAACTTGAGAACGAATTAAATGAAGTCAACCAAAACGAGGAAATGCTTAGAAAAAATTTTGCCGAGTTAACTGAATTAAAACACATCCTAAGAAAAACACAACAATTCTTTGAAGAGGTAAGTTTCCACTGGTTATGGTGTTATTTTTTTTTAATATTTTTTCACTCGTACACTTTTAAATTTCATTTTGGTGGTTGTTTTAATGCTTTTTGTATATTTTTGTTAGGAACATCATTCTTCACGGGGTACCACACTATTCCGTGGTCCAGGATATTCAGGAACCGACGGCGACCAAGACCTTTTGTTAAATGAAGTGGCATTTATACATGACAAAATGCAATTGGGGTTCGTTATCTAAAAAAAAATATTCTATCATTTAGTTTTTTAACTCATTCTCTGTGAGGAAGGAATAATTTATTTTTATATGTTTGTAATTTCAATTGTTCTGTCGCTTCCTATATGGGTGTTGTTATGATGTTATACTATTATTTTTTGTACTTCTTATTTTAACTATTGTCTATTGTAAATTCATGTTTAAATTTATAACATCTTTTTACTTGTTAATTCATTTAGGCTGGAAATATGGATACAACATCCATGTCCGGAGGATATGTCGGAGAGGCCGGTGATTCAGATACAATTGAGTTAACCTCTGCAATTGGAGGTATCTCATCTGGAGTTCCAGTATCATTTGCAAATTTTGGGTATATATTATTATTATTATTTTAAATAATATTTATGTTTATGTTTTTTTTGTTCTCCTTCCATATAATGAGTTCTTCCTCACAAAAATCAAATTCACAACTATATTTAATAATTACGTTTTTTCTAGATTTGTATGCGGAGTTATCGAGAGGATTCGCCTCCCTGCATTTGAAAGATTATTATGGCGTGCATGTCGCGGTAATGTCTTCCTAAGGCAATCAGATATCACTGAAGTTATGACTGATCCTCATACAGGGAATAAAGTAAACAAAACAGTTTTTATTATATTCTTCCAGGGTGATCAATTGAAACAACGTGTTAAAAAAATCTGTGAAGGTTTCCGTGCAACATTATACCCATGTCCCGAATCACCAACAGAGAGAAGGGAAATGTCAATTGGAGTTATCACAAGAATTGAAGATTTAAAAACAGTCTTAGGACAGACAACAGATCATAGACATAGAGTTCTCGTGGCTGCTGCTAAAAACGTAAAAATGTGGTTGACAAAAGTAAGGAAAATCAAAGCCATCTACCATACAATGAATCTTTTCAATATGGATGTAACAAAAAAATGTTTGGTAGCTGAGTGTTGGTGTCCAGTTGATGATTTAGATAGAATCCAATTTGCTTTAAAAAGAGGTACAGAGGAGAGTGGTAGTCACATTCCTAGTATCTTACAAAGAATGTCAACAAATGAAGCACCACCAACGTTTCATAAGACAAATAAATTCACCAAAGGTTTCCAAAATATCGTTGATGCTTATGGTATAGCTAATTACAGGGAAATAAATCCAGCTCCATACACGATGGTTACATTCCCATTCCTTTTTGCAGTGATGTTTGGAGATATGGGTCATGGTCTCATAATGTTAATGTTTGCTTTATTCTTAATTCTTAAAGAAAAAAGATTGGAGGCTGCCAAGATAAGAGATGAAATTTTTCAAACTTTCTTTGGTGGAAGGTATGTAATCTTTTTAATGGGAGCATTTTCTGTTTATACAGGATTTATTTATAATGATGCATTCTCAAAATCAATAAACATTTTCGGTTCATCATGGAAAAATAGTTATGACTTGGAGAATGCTCATTTAGGTGAAACAGCCACATTATGGCCTGACTACGCCTACGACAACGCCTCTGGACCATATCCTATGGGTGTTGACCCAGTCTGGAACTTGGCTGAAGTCAACAGACTAAACTTCTTAAACTCAATGAAAATGAAAGCTTCAGTCATCCTTGGAGTATCTCAAATGACATTCGGTTTGATTTTATCATACCACAATCATAAATATTTCAACTCTGAATTGGATATCAAGTATATGTTTATACCACAAATGGTATTTTTAAGTTGTATTTTTATTTACCTATGCATTCAAATTATTTTCAAATGGTTATTATTTAACTTCAAAGCTGGATATTATATTATGGGATTTTATTATCCTTCCTCTCAATGTGCTCCGTCACTTCTTATTGGATTGATTAATATGTTTATGATGAAAGATATGGGACATGGATTTACTGAAGGTGATTCATTGATACCAGCACCAAGTTGTCAATTAAGAAAATGGTATCCTGGACAGGCTTTCTTTGAAACAATATTCCTTCTAGTTGCAATGGCGTGTATCCCTATAATGTTATTTGCTAAACCATACTTTTTATGGAAAGCAGATAAGGAGAAACGTGAAAATGGCCATAGACAACTTACAGTTAGAGCCAGTATTGATGGAGATAATGCTGAGGTTGTTCATGTCTCTGAGGATGATGCTCCCAAACCACATAGTCACGATCACCATGGAGATGGACCTTTTGATTTAGCTGATACAATGGTTTACCAAGCTATCCATACCATTGAGTTTGCTCTTGGATGTATCTCACATACTGCTTCTTACCTTCGTTTATGGGCTTTATCATTAGCACATGCTCAACTTTCAGATGTCCTCTGGACAATGGTATTTAGAAATTCATTTATCGTCGATGGTTATTTAGGAGCAGTCTGTACTTATGTATTATTCTTCTGTTTCTTTTTCGGAACCATCTTCATCCTCGTCTTGATGGAAGGCCTTTCTGCATTCCTCCATGCTTTACGTCTCCATTGGGTAGAATTCCAATCCAAATTCTATGGCGGTAACGGTTACATCTTCGCACCTTTTGCATTTGAAACTCTCCTGGAGGAAGCCAAAGCTATTGATGACTCAAGTAAATAAAAATTTAAAATATAAATGTATTATTAACAAGAATTTTTTCTTAAATAATTATTATGATAACTTATGTCATATATCTATGGAAAAAGAAAAAGAAGATAACTTCGTTTACCATTTTTAATACCCTTTGATATAAAATTATCAATGAACTTTGTAATTATTAAAATATATGTATGGTTTAATGAAAATTTTCCCTTGTCTGTCTCTATGTTGATTTATTAGTGAAATAAAAATTTTTAATTATTTTCTTGACATTTATAATTTGAGATGTTGGCGCGACCTCCATAAAGCTATATCACCTACACGATAGTTGGATGATGTTTGTGTAAGTGCAATGCAGTTATAATAAATAATTTGAACAAATGAAAGCAGATGTGTTATGTTTCACTTAATTGGAATCAATACAAATAGGATATAAGAATTGTTTTTGGTGTATTACGTATCAAACAAATCGAAGGGGCATCGTGATAGTTGCATTTGTTAGAAGTTTATTTATTTTATTGTTATTATGCCACCTTTGTCTATTTTATCTAATTTTACTGATAATTGTTATTTAAATGAGAGTTTAGATGATTCAAATATATTACAATCTTCTATTGTAAATGACTCTACATATAATCATAGTAATGATTACCAGTATATTGCCTATATTTTACAACTTTACTTACAATATGAATTAGATTACAATTTTTTTACCCCACTTAATGATGACTTATCTAAAGAAGAAGAATTATTAGCTAGAAGTACATCAAAAATACTAGTTAAAGCAACATCAATATTTAAAAATACAAATGAAGATAAGTTAAATACAATGCTTTCCAAATGTACAGTAGATGGACCACATTTATCATACAATACATTCTGTTCAGTTTTGTCATACCTAACAGAAATGTCAATATCTGGACCGGTAAGTAGAACCACATTCACATATGGGCGTCTAGTTGGAATATTTTCCTTCATTGGAATTTATTCCAAATTCCTACTAGATAATGATAGTTTTGAAGATATTAACACACTAATACTTTATACCTCCAAACTTATGGCTAAATGGATAAATATTTCATGGAAACGGGATAAACTTAGTTGGGAGGATTTTAACTACAAAACTAAATTATCCATTAAAAGACGAAATATAGGGTATGAAAATAATAAGATTGTTACAACTGTAACTGTTGTTGTTGGTGCTTGTGCTATAGCTGTAGCTGCAATTGGAATTTATTATGGAATTAAAAAAACTTTTTATTAATCTTAAATGTATATTTCACTTGTAAATTTTCATCAAATAATAAAGTATAAAAAATCTATTTTTTTAAAAAGGATACTACGGCTTTTTTGAAGTCAGGGAAGTTTTCAGCATGTACCCAGTGTCCTGCTCTTTCAATGACTTCAAAGGTTACATTAGGAAAATATCTTCTTATTAGGTTTCTGTCATTTGGAGTAACATAAAGTGAGTTTTCTCCTGTTAAAAATAAAGTTTCTTTATCAAAATGTAAACCTCTCTCGAAGGTATGTCCTATTAAATGATCTACATGTTTGCTAATACTTTTTAAGTTTGCTTGAAATCTATAATTCCCTGAATCTGGATCTTTCTGTATATTTGTTAAAAGAAATGCTCTAACACCATTATCAGTAATTTCATCCCTAAGATATCTCTCAATTTCGGGGCGACTCATAGTATAATCAATACTCATCAAAGCTTTGATATACTTTGGAAATAAGTGTGTCTTATTTACATACATTGGGGAGATATCTTCAATTATTAACTTGTTTATCTTTTTTGCAGTTTCCTCATTAAAAGCCAATTGCATGCTTACTTTTCCTCCCATTGAATGTCCTAAGATATTGACTTCATCATATCCAGTTTCTTCACAAATAACATTTGTTATAAAGTTGTCTACATCTTCTGCCATATCTTGATAAGTCATTGAATCTAAATGAGGACTTTCTCCGTGATTTCTAAGATCAACAACATATATTTGGTTATCTAATTGTTTTTGAAGAGCCAATGATGCAGAGTGCCAATTTTTCTTATGACCAAATAATCCATGAGCTATTAGGAGAGGTGGAAGACTTGTATTAGATGATTCTCCATATTTTGTGTATGAAAGTGATGCCACCGAACGTTGGAGAGAAATATTACGAAACAATAATGAAGAGGAGAAAGATTTCAAAAGCATTATAAAGTTTCCATAAACGTAGTTCCAAAATTAATTAAGCTGTCTACTGGTAGATATAAAATTTTCATTTTTTACTTAAAACATATCAAACATCATATAATTAAACAATTTTATTATCATTTTAATCAATTAAACACAATAATATCCCATAAAACGTATGTTATTAATTTTATTAAAAAACATAAACAATTTTCATTAAAAAGAGACGTTTGTACCCTGATAAAAATCAACGGAAGACTACCTGTATTTAATTTATATATAAAAATTGATTCTTTTCTAATATTATTATGACAAAGAGAATTCTACAAAATGTTCGGAAAGTTATAAAATATAAATATGTACAAACTTTTTTCATTACATAATATTTTGCTAACTAATTAGTTATAATATAGTATTAAAAAAGGAAGAGGAAGATCACTACGTATTAAAGGTTACTTAATGTTATTTTACATACTAATTGTTCCGAAGATTGCAGGAGTCTCTTGGGATAGTTTTTTTTTAATTATTATAAAATTATGTCTCCGTCTTATTGGTATCCTCCTCTTTTGAAGAGGTAGAGTAATCTTGTGTTTCGATGTTTCTGTCTTCATTATTATAATTACTAACCATTGAAGAGGGTTCCTCAGCATGTTCCTCATTCTCAAAAACCGTCTGTTGTGGATAATATGAATTATATGGACCTATTTGTTGTTGATATATTATACCAGGTGAGGAGGAAGGACCTATTGGATAAATGCAATTCTCTTGTAGATGTGGTGGTGGTTGTGGTGGTGATGGATAGAAAGGTTGATAATAGACAACTCTCCCAGGAATAAATTGTTGAGATACAAATTGTTGTTGATAAGGATTCCATGGTGGTTGTTGGTATGGTATTGTTGAATCAAATTGATAAGCAGGGAAAAAATTTCCATTATATGGTTGTTGTTGAGGATGATGATAATAAAATGAAGGTACACTTTGAGGTGGAGGTGTTGGTGAAATAATTGTACCTTCATTATTCTCACTATTTATTTCTAATCGTTGGGATAAATCATCACTTATCTTTCCTACTTCTTCAGCTACTTGATTATGTTCAGATGGAGTTTGAATACCAACATTATAATTACCAGCTACTGGTAATGGTGATTGAGAATTTCCATAACATTCAAGAGGACTTTCGTATCTTGGACTAACTGTTCCATTTGTCAAATCACTCATCCCACTATCATGATAAAATCCCTGTCCAGAGTGTCTTCCTTTATATCCACTTCCATTAAATGTACGATTATCATATTGTTGAGGTGCCTGATTATTATACTCAAAATCAACAGGTGAAGAAATAGAATTTGGATATGAATAATCGGAAATATTACCAGAGTAGTAAAATGATGCATTTGATGCTCCTCTTCTTGAACGGTAACGGTTTCTCGTATCACTGAAGTGATCGCTCTTAATCATACTATTAAACGATTCATCTGGGCATCGAGATTTTTCATTCTTCGTAATAACAACACATTTTCCCGTTTGATCAACATTATGATCCAAATTGAAGAATGAGGCAGTGCGATGAATTAACATTCTATCGTATGAAGTCATTGGATCAAATTTTAATGTTCTATCATCAGAATTAATAAAATTAGACAATTTCTCTTCAGTCTCCAAAAGAATTTTTCTATCTTTAATATTTTTATGTAATGTAGAGATTAAAAATTTTCTAATACTTTTCTTATTTTGGTCTGTTGATACAATTGAATCATTGGAGAAGTAATGGGAAAAACTACTGGAACGACCACCATCAGTATTGTTAGTTGAGGATGTACATGATTCAGTGCGATTAGTTAAACTTCCACCTCTTAAATGTTGATTAGTATTTTTATTTCTTTTAAAATTAGTTAAAGGCTGTTTTTGATGATTATTTGGGTGCTCAGAAGCAGGTGTCTCTTTTGATGAAATATTCATTTTTAATAGTGCATTGTAAGATTCTAAAATATATAATAAAAATATATTTAATAATACCACGTCAAATTATTTTTTAGATGTAGGTAATCAATTGCGATAATAAACGCATCAAAGTCATTAATGTTAAAAAGTTAACTTTTTCACAAACAATAATAATAACAAAGATAACTTGTTGTTATGATAATGTAACAAAAAAATTAAATTATTTATATATAACATATATATAATTATTAAACTTTACTCGCTCTTCTTTCCTTCCTTTCCAAGAACACCACGTTCAATGAGATCAGGAATTTCAACAGCTAACCATGGACCTAATCCAAGACTGAAAGCTTGTGCAATCCCAAATTTAGGAACATTCCTAGCCCATAATGGTTTGAAGTGATCACTAAGACAAATCTTTCCTCCACGATACATTTTAGCAGTTTTACCATCCAGTTCTGGGAGTGCAATTTCTGGGGCAGTTGATGGATAAGTGATAGGGATCTCAAACTCAACATTAAACTCGTACTTTATCATATTATGATAGTACCAACACTTTCCAAACCATCGAGTTCCATCAGCGTTAGACTCGAGGCGAAACCAATCAGAATCATTTTGTTTATTAATATTAATAAATGCAATCAATGCCTCATACTCCTCTTTTAACCTTTGGATCCACAAATCACCATCTCTTGGACCAGCTTTAGTTTTAAGCAATGGAATTTTCTTGAGAGTTGCTTTGGTGTCCTCATCAAGTCCGGACATTTTAGGTATAATAACTAAAAATATAGGTAAAATAAGTTGTCACAAACAATCCATTTCAATATTTGTCAATGGGTAAATGGCTGCTATTTGAAGAAAGAATTAAATAAGCAAAAAACAAAAAGAATATATATTTTTTTTTGTTAAATCGATAGAATGTTGATACAAACATATACTATATTTTATCGCTGTCTTCCATTGTAATTCTAATAGGCAAGTTATTTACAGATAGATAAATAAATTTGCTTTCTAACCGAATATTCAAAGATCATATGATATAAAGACAATGTATGTATAATTTTTTTGAATGGTATAGGTATATACAAAAAAATGATCGCAAACTATGTATATTTAGGTATACTTCTTCATTATGACATTAAAAAATTGAATCATATGTTCTTTTGTAGTTTATTGCGCACTTAAAATATTATGATAATATTGTATTAGATGATATTTATGTAAACAAGATGGCTCTTAGAACACTTTAGATAAAGGAAAATAAACAAAAATATTGAAAAAAAATGGAGAAATTTTTTTAAATTAAAGTGGTATTTGTAATTGGATACTAGGAAGATGTAGTTTAATATGAGAAATTCATTACACATCGACGCGTGTAACATTCATACTATAAATATTAACGTTCTTTCACAACAAATTTATTAAACAGTTGTACTATTTAATAACAAACTTGGAAAAATGTCTATAAAATATGTTTAAATATTTTTAATATCAACCATTTATTATTATATTTGGTAAATTAAAAATAATGGTAAAGTAAATAATTGTTTAAAAAGTTGTTTTTAAATAATGTAATATACTTAATATAGGAAAATCAACTTTTATTTCATCAAGAAAAGGGACAAAAATCAAATAACTCTTTTGTTACGTGTTCAAGATTTCTATCATAAAATACAGAAAAATATGTATTATTATCATAAATAATAATTTCTCTTGAATTTCTATAAGATATACAAAATTATTTTATATTTATAAAATATTTTTATAAAATATACACATGAAAGAATGTTTACAACTTTATTACTAAATTTTATTGCTTACATATAGTAACTTCCATCAAATAAGAAACATTTTTAACACATCTTGTGAATTGATTAATTTATCTAAGTCATTTTTATTATTTTTCATGCTAAAAAATTCCATTTTAATATATAAAACATTCTTATTTATTACTAATATACTTCAAGTAAGTAGGCATATCTTCTTATCCGAATATTAAACTAGATCCCAGACTAAAAATAGAATAAAATTTCATATGTAGTGAAAATAATATATACTGTACGGTGTTTATTTTAGTTATCGTGTAACAAAAAGGGAATTATGGAATAAAATTTAGTAGAAAATTTATGATTATTTTATAATGATATAGGGATGATTTAATCGAATTTTTTTTCGATAGTAAATATTGTGTGTATTGAAATATATAAAGTTAACAATAAATATTTAGAAATGATTAATTTCATGAAAAAAATTTAGTTTTTTTATATTGTTTTATCTACAAATATTATTTAAAAAAACGAAAGATATCAAATTTTAATAAAAGAACTTCTAAGTAATGGATCCTGTAATAAATAAATATTTTAGTTCATTGTGAATCATCGATAAAGATGTATACTATGAAGAAAATCCTGTAAAAATTAATAACTTTTAGAATTTTTAAAATATCTTTAACTTATCTAGAAAAAAATGCCGGATTGGAGTTAGGTAAAATGTTTTTTTCAAAATAAAAACTAAAATCCTCTCTAACGAAATACCTTCGTTACCATTCTATATTTAGAAAATATATCCCCACGCACCATACGCAAACAAATTAAAAACTCGTGTCATACTCATTAACAAATAAACTAATTACAGTTTAAAATAACCAGGTGAAAATTGAAGTATTCAGGATATAAAGCAGCTGAGTTGTAAAAAATTTTCACCAATATTAAAATTATTTTTCAAGTTATTTGAATACATAAAAAGTAAATGTTTACACTCAATTTTTTTACATAACTATTTATAGTTTTTATCAAGTTCTTTTTTACAAAGAAGTATTTACATTCAATCTAAAAAAATGGAACGACCCTAACTTTCTCCGTTTTCGTTACCAATTTCATTTAATGTTTACTTGCTCGTCAAATCGCATATTAATCAAATTAATAGTACTTTCTATTTATATATTTTTTATATTTTCTAAAAATAATTTCTAAAAATATAATTCCTGTTAAACTATTTTTACCGTTTCTTGAAAATAAAAATGAAAAAATATTTATTTGAGAAGATATTTTCACTCAGGCAAAATTCTACAAAGATACACTATCCCATATGGAACAATATGATGTCTTAAACAGATTGTTAGGTCAAGCGCAAGATAATAATAAGCGTTTAAAATATATTTATATATTGTAATTTCACCTATAAAAATCGTTTCTTAAGAATTTTTATTAATATTCATAGTAAGATGATGGTTACTAAGAACCCTTCTGGAAGTATAGATAACCCTATAGTGGTAGATGATAACTCTACTATCTACACTGTAGAGGACGATTTTCTGAATGATGATTTTTTTGTAGATGATTCCAATAAAACATTAGATGTCGAGGAAAGTGAAATCCAACCAGTGTAAGTTTAAATAATTTTTTTTATTATATATTTCATATATTTTAGAGTAGCACAGACAAGTTATAGAAATGTTTATACATCTACAGGTACGTTACTTCCAAAAAGCACAAGTAGAAATGCTCCTGTATGCTTTAATTGTGATGGAGCACATATCCTTGCCAAATGCCCGTTTCCGAAAGATGAGAAAAAAATTAAAGCTTCTCTGTCAATAAATAGAAGTAAGAAGAATAATATGAATAATCGGTATCACGATGAGACTAATGAATCAAAATACATACCAGGAGAATTGTCTAGAGAATTAAGAGATGCCTTAGATATTGATGAGTATGATTTACCTCCATGGATTCATAGAATGAGAGTTAAAGGTATAGTACAAGGGTACCCTCCTGAATTACTTCTTGATGCATTGGAGAATGATGAAGAAACACTTGACTTTCATGCTGGTAATGAGAATAATGATGATGCGTGTCCTATTCCATCTAAAAAAAGAAAAGTTAATACAACTGAGAAAGAAGATTTAACGTTACCCCCTAAAATTAATCCAAATAAGATATTTGATATTCCTGGATACAATAAATTCCTACCTAGAGGAGCTCCAACTCCTCCAGGACCCAAATATCGTATCCCACATTTCGGGGATTTCATGTATAACTTAGATGAAATTGTATACGATGACTTCTGCCAACACCATAAAATAAGTGAATATGAAGTAGCATATAGACATAAAAAGCGTAATGAAAAAAATTACTCTAGTCTGGAAGGTAGAGAGAAAGAAGAGACAAAAAGTAGCGACTCACCAGTTGATGAGGATTTCGATAACTCATTCTATGAAGATACTGTAGGTCGTAGTGTTATTGAAGAAAATTCAGGGACAATAGTTGTTAATTCTCATGATCATTTCAAAACACCAACAGATGAGAGACCTTCGCTGAAGAGTTTTACAGTTGGTATTCAACCTTTTGAAGCGAGAGAAGAATCAATAGAGAGAGGATTTCTTAAAAAAATAAGATCTCTTATAAAAAAAGATTAAAAATTTGTATTATGAGTTAATAACTTTATTTAATAATTAACCTTAGGGGGTTTTTTGTTTTAATGATTTTTTTAATGAAAAGATGAGTATACAAGAACATAACCCCTTCATTACGTAAACGACAATTGCAATGTATCTTAATGCTAAATGATAACATCTATGATAATTTTTTATTGTTATATTATATGGATTAAATTTATTAATAGTTGTTTTTTAAATTGTTTTGTAAATATTTTATGGTTATGAACTCATGGTAACATATTTAATTTGGTTTTTTTTTGTAAAATAAATGATAGTTTAGAGAACAGTGTAATAAAATATTATTCGTGTTGTAAAAAGAAAATTATTTTATATTAATGACAATATATATGTAATGGAAAATTGTAATGATAAAACGGAACATGAGTAGGTGCTTACTGTATTCCTACGTTTGATAATAATATTAACATAAAAAATAATGAAATTATTGAATACTTAACTAGAGCTGTACAACATTTTCCCGTTAACGTATACAGTTCCAATTTCCTTATTATCACATGAAAATATAATAGAATCACTAATATCATCTCGATTTTTTGTCTCTCTCATAACAGTTGATTTTAATTTAATTGTAACAAAATCAAGTTTAAAACCTTTCTCAAGTTTACCAACCGTCTTATCTATTCCTAAACTTTTACTTCCATTTTCAGTTAAAATATGAATCAATTTATCTGCCTCAAATCTTCCATGATTTCTGTTGTTATTTTTTAAATGTTGCCCAAATGCTAACCATCTAGCTTCTTCTAACATTGATATTCTATTATTACAATCAGTTCCAATAACAATATGATCTTCACTATCAAGGAATGGTATGTTATCACCGAGATAACCTTCTGTTAATGGACAAACACAAATCTTCGTCTTATTCCTTTTTAACTCATTCATAATCTTTCTCGTAGTAAATGAACAATGGACAGCTGTTAAATTTACTGGACCAAGGGTCTTAAAATTTTCAACCAATATTTCACTAGGTCTCTTACAAAGGTACTTCGTACAATCTTCTATCTCCTTAGGTTGTTCTTCCATATGAATATGTAATGGAAGATTTTTCTCCTTACAATATAACCATAACTTTTTAAAACTATTCTCATCAACTGCTCTTATACTATGTGCTGCAACCCCCAATGATATATTATCATTTTTTATTGTCTTTTTTAAATTATTAAGATGATCAATAAATTCATCAACAACACATTCAAAATGTTTTTGAGGTTGAGTTAGTTCTTCGGAACGATTTAAACCAGAAAATGTGTATAATGTTACAATTAAGACAAGGCGTATTCCTGTCTCGATTGCAGCTTCGATAACCGCCTTATCGAGATTAAAATTCTTTTCATTAATATTTGAATGGTGAAGGTAATGAAACTCCCCAACAGTTGTAATTCCAGCTTCAATCATCTCTTTAAATGTTACCTTACAAAAATATAATACCTTTTTATAATCAATATTTTTTATTAAGGAATACATGTTTTCTCTCCATTTCCAGAAATTTTCTTCACCAGGTGTACCTATACAACTTTTTCCTCTAAGAAATCTATGAAAAGAATGACTATGGCAATTAATAAAACCAGGAAGTAAAACCTTATCAATAGAAATCATAAATCAGATAAAAATAATAAAATTGACATACCTGATCTTGAAGCATAATAACACCCGATTTTTCTTCCTCAGTCAACTCATTAAAAGGAATAACCTCCTCAATAATCCCCTCATCATTAGCCTTAATAGCAAAATTCTTCAAAAATCCCCCTTCATTCCATATAAAAGGAGCAGATAAAATTTTTCTCCCACTAGCAATCATAATATTATTTTCTTAACAAAATTTAAATAAAACAACATATAAAATCAAAATATTTTTATCACTTTCTTTTTCAAGGTAACAAACATTTTATTATATTTATAAAACAAAGAAAATTAACTTTTTCAAGGCAAATCAGATTACAAGATATGCAAAAAAAAAAAGTGATCTTTAAACTTTTATTAATATATGACATTACATTTTTATGAAAATTATTTTGAAAGAAAACGCTAGCCCAATTTGTTGAAAAATGTTCTTTATTATGGTTGTTATTTAATTAAAATATAAGAGATTTTTGAGAAAATTTTTGCCTACTTTTTAAACTATTACTGAGGATATGCCTTTGATGAGAGAGGATTATGTAAAGTTTTTTGAGAATCCTGAGGAAACTCATCCTATCCTTAGAGAGTTACTTCCTACAAAATGTGCATTACAGAAGTCGTGTCTTTTTATTTCATTTTATGATTTTCAATCATTTATTTTTAATCAATTGAAAGATGATCTACGTTCACTTTTACCTCAAATTATAATTGCCTCTCTTGGGGAGGCACAAGTTGTAAGTTATATATTTTAAAATTCTATTAAACTTTATTTTAGGTTGAACCTGAATCACATCTATATATAGATGTCCGTGGTGGGATAATCCATAACAATGTATTATATGATCTAAAATTCTCCCATAATCCAAAAAATGGTTTAGTTGCATCGGTAGGGAAAATATTCGATGAATGGATAAATATTACTGCTCCAAACTTTTTTAACATATCTATAAGAAGTTTTGATGATTTAGAACTTTGTTTAAATACATTCAATGAAAGTATAAATGCAATTCAAATGTTATTACCGAAAACAAAAAATGAATGTCCAAAAATTTATATTGTTGATTTTGTTAAGGAAAATGTAGGTGATGATAGGAGATATACTTTTAAGAGGTTGATATTGGTTGATATACCATGTTGTAGGAATTCACAAAGAGGATTAGAAGTTTTATCATGGCTTCAAAGTGAACATATTTCTAATGCTAAGAATTGTAAAGATAAAATAAAGTATGATCCACTTTATTGTGCCATGGAAGGTTTTCTTGCCAAAAATATGAGTACGATGATTAGTTTATCCTCAGATGATGAGAAATTAATTAATGAATTTGGTAAAGTTAAAAAAAAGTTTTCAAAAATGAAGGTATGTTATATGGTAGATGATTCAATAAGCGTTAGAAAATATAATGAATCGTGGTACAATGCTTTATATAAAATTAAGACAATATGTTTCCTGGGAAAAGATTTAACATACGTTTCTGCTGTAACAGGAAAAGAAGGAAAAAAGAAAAGGAAAGTTTCTCTGATCAAGAAGATAGAAAACACTCTTAATGATATTATAGAGAAGTTTGAAGATTCAGAGTTACAACATGATCTTGGATTAAAGAATCATAGATTATTTGAGTCATTAATAGGCTTAAGTGTTGATAAATCACTTTTATCACTAATATATGATGTAAAACATCATTTAATGTGTATAGATAAAAGGTTACTTTCTCATATAAAAGATGATGAATTTTATAGGTTATTTGCTACTGATGAGGAGTCAGATGCAGATTCATCGACTGAGTTTTCTACAATTATTGATAATGATTCAGATGATTCGATATATGAGGCGATGTATGAAGAATTCGAGGATGACAATGATGAGGAACTATATGATTATCAAGATGATGATTGGGATATGAATATTGAACATTTAATTCAATCATTTATTGAAGATACTAATTTTGGATCAACAGAATCGTTGTCTGATATAATTGAGAGAACTTGCCCAAATATCAGAGAAGAGTATGCTTTCATTAGTGAGGTAATGAAAGATGGTAAAAAAGAGTTTGATGGTGATAAGTTTGAAACTCTTATTAATGAAAAGTAATTTAATTGTTTTTTTTGTTAATCGTTAATAATGTACAATGTAATTCATGATAATATAAATAGACTTTAATAAAAATACTTGTAAGATCTTTTGTAATTAAAATTAATTAACCTTTTATAAAGTTGTAATTAATATTTTAAATGTAACCTGTCTTAATAATTTATTTCTTTATGGAAATTTTTGTCATTTTCGATTATCAGATTGAAATAACTTCTGTAATACACATCATGTGGAATGTTCTAACATCAGATGTGGAAATTTTTTTAATTCACTAAATTCACGATAACAAAATCCAAACAAATTTGTTATTATAATTTTTGCTCTATATCAAATTTAAATAAATTCCAAAATATACATAAATCTTAGTTACAATTTTAACAAAAAGTCATTAAAATGTAACTTCGAAATAAATAACAAACTATTTTTTTATCAATTTACCTTCATTAGATACATACATCAAGTAGACATAATATTTAAAAAGTATCGATAAGATTTATTTATTTTTTTAAACATAATTCATAATCAAATATATATTTGGAATTTATAAAATTAAAATTTTATTATACAAACGTGAATGTACTTGGAGAGAAAACACCACGGTAATGTAATTTTTATTGATAAAACAATTTTTTTTAATTTAAATAAAACGATAATGATTGAATTTTCGACATAGATAAATCGAGGATCTCGAAAATCGACATTACATCATAAATTAACACCGCAAAGATCCACTATTTCTTCCATAAATTTAGATTTCTATATTTCGATATAAAATTTACTTATAAATTATATGACAAATTTTATTAAATATATAGTGTTGGACATATATTAATAAATTTTTATATGTATATATAGGGAAAATAAATAAGATTCTTATCAATTATATATATACATTTTTTTTGTTTTGTTATAATATTTATTATGAATAATCAAACGTTACCACACCAATCAACAGAGGAAACATTAAAGAGATTAGTTGACCAACAACAGGGTCTTGTTGATGATTTGAAAAATGTTATAAGAAGTGTCAATGACTTGTCAAATGATGTTACAAATGGGTTGAAGTCAATTTTAATAATTCTTGTCATTATTATTATTGCTATATTATTTGAGGAAATAGTAAGAATTTGTATTTATACAAGAAATAGGAGAAGAAAGAAAACGTTCATGAAGGAGAAAGTTGTCCTGGATACAGTTTCATCAATCGCATCCACAACATCACTGAAAAATTTAAATTCCAATGATACTCGTTTTAAATGGAAAGTACCAAAGTGAAGGGAAACTTTCTAAATCTACGAGTGTTAACATAAATGAAGTAAAGAAAGAGGAAACACAACAAACTGGAAAAAGTAAAGATACAAATAATGATATAACTATTAGAAAAAATAGTATCAAAGGAAGTACCAGTTCATCAAGTGAATACAAAATGAAGGTTAAATCAGATAATGAGAGTAAAGATTTAACATCTAAGACCGAAAATGCACCAAGAGAGGTAAACTTTTTTGCTCCACCAAAACCATCGGATTCATCAACTGCTGATACGAGACTGACCCTGTCTTCTGATCCAACATTACCACCACATTTAAATAAGAAAAATCAATTCAAATATGGTAACAAACAGGTTGTTGATTCTTTGTTAATGTCACGAAGTCCCAATCAAGAAATGTACCCATCTGTCTCCTCAACAAACTCTTATGCTGGTTAAGGAAATTTGGATAATATCAATAATTTATAGTTATCAATAAATTTTAATATGTAAACAAAATAATTTTTTATGTGCTTAGTAAACTATTTTATTTAACAATAAGTAAAAGTACATGTTGAAATAAACCATTATTTTTTGAAAAATGTTTTCACAATATCTCTATCTATCGTTTTATTTAATCTCTAAGATTTATATCATATCAAAAATAGACGATGTAAATGAATTATTAACCTTATTCAACGTATATATATAAATGTATACAACACTTACAGATTCATTTTAAAAATCCCAGTTCCTGTAACCATACAGCAATAAACATACATAATATTATTAAAATTGGTATTGATATTGCTGCAGCTATAACCCAAACAAGGGGAACTAAAAATAATATAATAAATATTTATGATAAAAAAATATTGTTACATACATTTTCGTTTTGGTGGTATATTCATAGGCATCCTAATATTATAACTGTAATCGTTTATTTGATTATGATTATCAACATGTGGTGAAAAATATGATTGATCTTTATTTGGATAGTAGTATTGTATTTTGCCTAATGAGCCATTTGAAGTTGAAGTGTCTCTTGAAATTATATTTTTTGGGGAGGCAGCCCGACGGTGTTCGTATATCTCAAAGGTTTCATTTGGTTTTAATGTTAATTTACCTTTTTTTGCACTAAAAATTTTTTTAAATAAGGGAGTTTTAAAAAAATATATCCACAACATACTTTGCCATTATAATGAGATCTTCTTTTTAAAAATTTAAAGTATAATACAAAAAACTAATATTAGCAAATTTCTTCCAGAAATAACTTTAGGAAACAAAGAATTTATCGTAATTTAACTATAAAATTCAATATTAAATATAGTAAAATGTTATTGAACTATTACGTGTGATGGAATATATATATTTAACGTAAGATATAAATAACCCAAAAACTTGTTTTCTCTCTTTAAACTCATGATCATCATGCCTTGATGAAAAACTGTATACATACATACATATACCAACAGTGAAAGTATAAATTCATACAAAATGGGAAGGAGTAATATTTAAGATATATTCTTTAAGGGTAATTTTCAATTGTATAACACAACATGACCCTGATGAAGTGTATTTCTTATATATAGGTATATCCTATAGTCTAAATGACTTACATTAAAATATATATTATCATTATCAGATAGGAGAAAATTTTATACTATGTCTTTTCTATAATAATAATAACATAATAATAATATCCATGCTACTTTATACATTCTTTAAAGCCTATAAAAGTATAATTGTTACCTCTGTTTAAATAAAAAGGACTTTAAATGTTACTTTCCATTTTATATAAAAAAATATATAAGGTAGGGAATTCTATTCACTATCCAATAGTTAAAATTTCCCAATACTCTTTAAAGATTGCAAAAAAAATAAAAACATTTTTTAAAATTGTCATCTCATTCATTAAACACAATATATATCGTCATTTAAAATATTTAAAAAAACAATGACCAAAATTTTAAAATAAACAATATATAATATTTGTATACAACAGAAATTTTTATTGTATGATATAACAATTTCGTGAAATTATAAAACATAACAACGAATAGTCAAAAAAGTCCAAATATTTATTTACTCAGCCTTTGGGGCAGCTTTTTGTGGAGCTCCGGAACGGAATCCATTACTAAAACATAATAATATTATTATTATTAAAATAAAGACAAAAACTTACGCAAATCTGGCGTGGACTTTCTTAAGATGACGCATACGTCCAGTTCCTGTGGTACGTCTACGGATGGATTTGACTGACCAATTGTAAGTACGTTTACGGGATGATGGGTATCCACATGAAGCACAGGTGTGTTTTTGGATGTGGTATGATGATTTTCCGCAACGACGGCATAAGGTGTGAGTCTTGTTGTGGCGTTTACCAAAAGCTTGGGTACCCTTTGTCATTTTTTAAACCTTAAAATGAGAAATTTTAAAATTAATTTTTTTAAATGATTTGAATGAGAATAAAAAAATGGTAACGGAATAAAATTTTCTGAATTTTTACATTTTTATGAAATTTTAATAGGAAAAAATATTTATAAACTAAAGGATATAATTTTTCTAGAAAATTATAGATAAAAAAAACAACAAATTAAAAGAAAAATGTACGATAAAGCAGTAAATAAGGGGAAAAAATTTATACATTACTCAAATATAATACTAAACAATCGTGTTGAGACACACGTGTGGTACAGAGTTGCCTTAACGATATATAACCTTCTCTTAAGAATCTGGTAGTATGGTATTAATAATTTATTATCTATTTTAATAATATATGTTAGTAAAAATTTTGGAATAAAAATTAAGAATCTTGTAAAGCAGCTCTCTTTAAGGTAACATCAAGTTCGGGGTTGTGGTCTTTCATACTATTGTGGTAGTAGTACTTTACAAAATCAACCATTGATGGAAAGTATAGATTTGACTTCATGAATCCGTACCCACATTGTTCAATGTCTTGAGAATTACTATACTCAACCAGGCAATGACGAATATGTCCTTTAACTGATATGGATAAAGCGTAACATCCTTGTTTTGTGAAACTTGGGCGAATTAAAAATATACCATCGGCATCATTGGGGTTCCTATCAATAGCTTGTTGTATCAATTGAGTAGCCTTGTTTTTATCAGCATCAATAACTAACCAATCCGCAACCCCAAAAGGTAACACTACATCAAGGAAGAATTCACTCATTTGTAATGATTCATAATCAACTAATGAGGTAGCCTCCCAAATACCTTTTTGGATGTCAAGATTTTTCACCTCTTTCGACAATAGAACTTCAACTAACCCATCACGTTGACTTTCTAATGTATAATATCTACTATACAAATCGTGTTTCTTAGTATCATAGTTCATCAAAACTTTCTGTAACTCTCTCATTTCTTCTTTTGTCATTGCTTGAGCTTCTCTCAACTCCTGAATTCTTCCTAATTGCAAAAGAATATTATCTTCAAGTGCCTTAACAATCTTAAGATCAGTAACATTATCAGGATGATCATGAAGATCAGCTTTCATCTTCTCAATAGCCTCCCTATAAACAATCTCAGCACCAATAGCCTGAGATAAATTCCTCTGCAACATCGTTCCCTTTATAATGAACCTTACTCTTTTCAATATCCAATTTCTCAACTCTCTTATATATTCTTTCACTCTCCGTATGAATACCATACATCTCATGAAGGATGACTGATACATGTTTAACTTTAGTTTTATTTTTCTCTGCTATATACTTATCATAAGACATATGATCTTTAAGAAATATAGGTAGTGTTGAGTTGTATGATTCCAGGGAATGTCTCTTAAAGTATTCTATAAGTTTTGTAATATTTTCAAATCTTTTCCCATGTGATTGAAAATGACACAAACCATCATCATCAATAATTATTTTTATTAACTTTAATTCACCATTACAATTGAAGTTTAATGTAAAATCTCCGGGAGTTGTCGAGTTTCTAATAAAGAATACACCATCGGGTTGACCCTAAAAATTGATTTGTTTATATATATATAATTTTCTTATAAATTTTTTTTCAAATGTTATATACCTTAATAATCACTGGAACTTGTTCTTTAATCACATCACCAAAATACCAATCACGTCTGTATAATTCATTTATTGTCTTTTCTTTGGGAGTTTTATTTGCCATCTCTTTTTCTGCTAATGTTAACCTATCAATAATATCCATGTTTCTATCACGTTTTTTTGGTAAAATTGGAGGATGACGTAATTCGGGTTGCTGAACTTCTATTTCATCTTCAAAACGCCTTCTGCGTAACCTTAATTCTCTCATGTTTTCTGCTAAAGGTAAAATCTAAATCAGGATCTAATTCATTATCAGGATTGTAATCTGATTGTTCATCATCATCTGATCTATAGGTGAAACGCCCTCGAACTCCACCATCATCAGTCTCCTCCTCTGTCTCAGTTCTATTATTTTCTTCAGAATTCTCCTGTAAATACCTTTCTCGAGGATCTTCTTCACTATCATCTTGGGTAGAGCCTTCTGTAACATCCTCTTTCATAGACTTCTCCTTATCATTTCCCTTCGTGGAATGTTCATTAACACTATCATTTTCCCCTTCATCCCCTCTCTGAACAACATTCTCCATCACAGGTACTTCTAATACTCCTTCAGTATTCGATGTATTCCTTATCCATAATTGATAAATAAATTATAATACTATATTAAATAATTAATAAAATATTAAATACCAATAAATAGTTAATAGTATGTATACAAATACATAAATAAAAAAAAATATTACTATGAAATACTTGTAAATGAAAGAATAAATGTTTAAATGGTCAGAGGCAGTATACCAAGATTAAGTAAAAAATTTTTCCTAATACACATAAAGTGAAAAAAGCGTTGTTGTTGTACTTGTTAAGAGAGGAGGGGGGGGGGCAATATAATAAACAAGAGACGGGACACAACTCATTCATCTTTTTATACATATTTTACATGAATATTGGCACGTATTTATATTGTGTTAGCGGTTATTTGTGATACCTGTGCTCTTTATATAGGTTGTAATTTGTTGCTTTTAGAATGTATTTGTGAATAAATATTTGGAGTTACATATTTGTGTTGTTTAACATTTGAAATGTAGGATAATAACGCTTCATTTCATTTTAAATTAAAAATGTTAAAATTTTTACTTTTTCTTGGAAATGGTTATTTATAATAAATAATAGAGATAGGATTAAAATTTTATATTATCATCTATTATTATGCCTATTACCAAGAGACATACTAAAATCCAGGAAGATGAGAATGTTGATATTCCCATAAATTTAGAAGAGGAAACAATAAAAAAATTGAAGAACGTCATAATAACAGAAAAAAGACATTACCAAAGACTTGAAGATATCCAATATTATAAAAATCTTGGTGAAAAATATTATAATTTATATTTAGACATCCTCTCTGAAAGACAGAAACGTTACGAAATGGAACGGTTATTTGTTGAGGAATCAGTTGATATGATGATTGATATATTAAACAAAAAAATAACAACAATTGAGGAGTATAATAATCATGAGAAGGAAACAAATTTATTTTTGAAATTGGACGATAATTCTTTTGTTGATTATGAATCTTCATTGGAAGAAACCAAAAAAAAGATATCGGAGATTCACGATATATTTATTGCAGATTACACTAAAGCAATTGGTACTTTTGAAGATTATTTAGAAAATTTGAAATTTGATGAGGATGTCATTGAGACAGAGTATTGGCAGAAGATTCATAAACGATTTGATGAGATACAAGCTTCCATGGATGATGAAAGAGAACAACTACAAAAAGAGAAATTAAAACTCGAGGAAAGCATTAGTGCCCTAAACATTAAAATTGAAAAAGAAGAAATAAGACAATTGGCAAGAAGAAAAGTTCTAGAATCTCAAAAGGCAAAGTTATTAGAAGAATTGGATAGTCTCTCATCTGATAATTAATCAAAAGTTATTAATAAAATCCTTTATCTAATAAACGGATCTGTACTTTGTTTATCTTTCTAAATATATCTAGTTCTATTATTTTTAAAACTTCTACTTATAAGAATGACTGATAAAATCTAGAACGGGTTAAGTTACTTTATATTACTATGAATTTAGTAATAATTGTTCAAAACAACCTTGACAAATGATATCCGAATATCCTTCAATTCTCTCCACCTTCTAATAACAGGTCAAATTTCCCCTATAAAAGTAACAATTCTTTCAAAACTTTTCATAGGTTTGATATCCTACCTTCACCATGAGTGTAAAATTAGCATTCATCGCCGCCAGCGTTATTGGCTTATTCGCCCTTCTATCATGTTTCCTCATCGTTCCAATGATCTTCAATGACATCCAATCCTTGAAAATGGAACTTGAAGATGAAATGTCTACCTTTAGAACTCAATCATCCGACCTCTGGAAAGAAATGGTTAATCTTGGAGGAAAACGTAATCGCCGTCAAGCTAACTACTATGCTCCACCAACCCCAACCGCTTACGGAGGACCATCTGGAAAATCATCTCACTTCCCAGGACCAATGGGACCAATGGGACCAGCAGGATCTCACCCACAAGGAGGACCAACTGACTTCGGACCAGGTCCAATTCATCCAAATGGACAACCAGGTGCCACCCCACAAAACGGTATTGTTGGTGTTCCACCAGCCTTCACCAGCAATGGAGGAGCTCCATCTGTCAACCCATCTGGAAACCCCAACTGCCAATGTGGTACTGTTGAAAACAAATGCCCAGCCGGACCACCAGGACCACCAGGAGCTGCTGGTTTGGATGGAGAACCAGGTTTACCAGGAAGCGATGGAAAAGATGGAGATGATGCTGAGGATGTCCAAGCTCAACACCAACAATACGGAGGTTGCTACACCTGCCCACAAGGACCTCAAGGACCACAAGGTCCACAAGGACGTCCAGGATCAAGAGGTATGAGAGGAGCTCGCGGTCAACCAGGTATGCCAGGACGTGATGGACAACCAGGTATGCCAGGATCCATGGGACCAACTGGACCAGTTGGACAAGCTGGAGAGCCAGGAACACAAGGACCACCAGGAGATGATGTTGAAAGACAAGTTGGACGTAAGGGACCAAGAGGAGAACGTGGACAAGTTGGACCAATGGGAGATGAAGGAGATGCAGGTGCTGTTGGTGAACCAGGAATGATGGGACCACAAGGAGAAAGAGGCCCACAAGGTCCACCAGGAAAGAATGGTGAAGATGGACCACAAGGAGAACCAGGTGAGGAAGGTGAACCAGGTCAAGATGCTGAATACTGTAGCTGCCCACAAAGATCTGGAAATGCCCCAGCCGAACAAAGTTATCAAGGAGAATCTGCTCAATCTTCCAGACAATCTGGATACAGAAGAAGAAACTAAGTAAAACTTTGTCTTTTTATTTGTGTTGTTGTTAAAATAAATAAATTTATTTGATATTCTTTCTTTGATCAATTACAAAAGTGATTTTAAAAAGGTAAAATTATTATTGGTAAGATAAAAAAATTGTATTAATCTTATCGGTATTTTATCAAACAATTTGATAAGACAAATAAATAGTTTTAATAAAAGTTAAGAAGAAGGGTTCAAGATGTAAATATTTATATTGTTTCTCACAACGAATGTATGATGCGGTTTTGTAATACTTGTTTAACATTATGTTTACTCATACTTGTTGTTACCAGAAATGGGAAGTATATTTTCCAGTCCTATTGATAAGATATCAAAAGCTAATACTCCTACTAATTCACCACCGGAAGGAAATTGCGTGACGAAGTGCTTTGAAGATCCACGATCTCCAACAATTGAAGTTAAAAGGACACCACTACAAGATATTCAGTAGGTCACAATTTATTACAAACAAAAAATAAGCATACTAACGACTTTTTTTATAGACAAAACAGTACTCAATTAACAACAATTAACCAATCATCCGATACACCAATTATCAGAAAAGATACAGTCACATTGAGGCGTAAATTATTTGATAAACTACATGCTTCATCCTCCAAAGGAGACAAAACCAATTAACTCATAACTTGTGGAAAATATGATTATTATGTATATAAATTTTATATAAATTATAAAAAACATTACAGTTTATTCATTTTGAAAAAGATAACAGATTCCAGATCCTCTAATGTTGTACTGTAGTCACGTCTAATGATTTTACATAACTTTTTCTGTACAACATTCATATCATCATAATTTTTCTTTATTAAATTATAATCATTGGTTGATGAGAAGACGACTCTAAGTTCATTGACACGACCGATGAGTGTTTGGAAGGTATCCTTAAGGAATTGTCTCATTTCAGTTTTACCAAATAATAGTGAAAGCAATTGGCAGTAGTATGTTGTGATACCAAGATGCATAAGTTGGTTTCTGAAATTCCATAAATCGAATTTGTCAATCTTGTCAAAAACTATTACTGGTTTTATTTTTAATGACTCTCCACAGGCTTCCATGAATAGTTCAAAGAGAGGGTTGTGGATATGTAGACCAAGTTCCGTGTTGGTGGGGAAACCATTTATGTCTGTTGGTTCGTAAACATATTTAGCTTTTATTGTCTCAACTAAGACTTTTAATTTTTGGTAGATACTCTCAAACATCTCTCTGTTCTCGATTCTTAAGTTGTATGCCATACCACAAATGTAACTTTTGAATTTCATAAATATTTTAGATTCATTTCCTGTTATTGAGGTAAATTTTTCCAAATCGAAATTGTTGAAGAATAACATTTGCTTGAATGTTGAAAGATCACGATTATCTGTTACTACACTCCAATCGATATCGAAGAATCCTCCTTTTAGGGTGTTTGTTATTACCTCTTCATCAGTTAGGGGGAAGAGAGAGGATAACAGTGCTAGTTGGGTACCACTGCCATGGACAACAATATTGTTTTCTAGCTGACTTTCATAAAATTTCCTAAAATTAAACACCTTATCGATGGCATTATTTTGAAAGGCCTTAGATGTTGAGTCAGTTGTCTCATTAATACAAGTATCAACATCACCGGTCATATGTGATAACTCTTTAATCCCATCATCAAAGCGTCCAAAATTTTCAAAACATGTCAAAATCATATATCCTAAAGTAACGTACTGAATATTTTTAATGTCAATTTCCTTCCATATAGTCATAGCTTCATTCAGAAATCCTAATTGTGTATAAAGTGATATAAGCATCAATCTAGCATAAACATTTCTAGGTGAGGTGTCTCTGGATATCTCAAGGATATAAATAGCATCAAGTATATACTCAAAATTATGTTTCTTTTGATATAATTTTAATAATTCACTAACACCAATATGACAAAACTTATTGGCAATAATTCCCTTATTTTTAGTTGATATGAAAAGATCTACAACTTCATTAGCTTGTGTCTCATCCTCACTCTTTAATGAAGACCTTAATTCATTATACAATACACGATATGAAATATTCTCTGATGGATTTAATTCATAAAGTTTTTTAAGTGTTAATAATAAACGTTCAAGTTTATCTTCTGGCAATTGTTTGGCATGTGGAAAGACATCTGTAAATGCATTTGGGTGTTTACCAAAAGCATGAATGTAACGAAGAATACTGTCGTAGAATTTTTCATCTTTTGAATCAAATCTACACTCACACATCATCATTCCTAGTAATTTGTTACGTGTATTCTCTTCCAATCTTTCATTCAGTATTTCACGTAAATCCTCTAGATACTCTTTATTCTTCGTCTCATCATACCCCTTAATATATACTTGTAAGTATGAAAAATTTGTATATCCCTCAATAATAGCTTCTTGAGCATATTTAATACCCTTATCAAATTCATTTATCGACATACAATACTCAATTTTCCTTGAAACTACAATTTCCGGATTTCCATAAGCTCTAACTAAAACGTCATTATACGCATCCATTTTCTCTATTGCTTCAGCTTTTTTTCCCTGAAGTAGGAGTAGCTGAACAAACAACTCAACATGCTCTCTTGTAACTTCTAGTGAATCTTTAATAACTTTATCCAGCATCCTTTCAGCAAGCATAAAACGTTTCTCTTTCATATCATCATCACCAGTGTGGGCCTCCAATGCTGTGACAGCGATATTGTACAAAATATAGCGACTATTTCCAAAAAGTTGTTTCATCTTAGCAGCAATACTACGAGCTTCATTCCATTTTTTAGTTAAAAAGTACATATTAAATAATGTATTTGATGCATGTTCATTTTGTGGATCACGTTTCAATAGTCTATTCAAATGATCAATCATAGATCCCTCATCTTTTAGCTCCTTATAACAAATCGTTAAAAAATCTTCAAGATTCTTATCAAGAACAATCGTATCAAAATTCCCCTCAATCTTTCTTAGAATAACTCCAGCATCATCAATTCTATCGAGGCGGATGTAAGCTAGGGCCTGTAAAGCTTCAATCTGTGGTGGAATTGAACCTTGTTTTTTAATAAAACTAGCAACTTCCTTTAACACTAAATTAGGTTTATTATTTTCTAATAAATCTAAAAAATTCATTATCAAATCATTATTTTAAAACATTACCTACTAATTTTCTAATTTTTTTTTCATCAGCAATTTTTGATTTCATTAAGGAGCTCATGATTAAAAAATGAAAATTTGAATATTACCTTACTTTAAGTAATATAGTATGCGACAACCAACAATTTATCGTTATGGGATATAGAAATATTGTGAAGTTATTTAAAATTAATTTTTATTACAGAAATGATACATTTAGTGAAGATTAGGATAATTTTTGTAATTGTTTTGGAATATAAAAAATAAAACTTTTTTTTCTTTTCCAAAAGGTAATAGCTAGAAGGAAATTCTCAAAGTGTAAAGTTCTTTTAAAAAATCCGATTAATATAATTTATAAAGAAAAGGAGGAACATATATATAGGGAATAATTATCTGATAAGAGGATGCCACAATAAAAAAGGACATATCTTTTTTTTCTCTTTACAAATAACATAACGCGAAAATTTATTAATAAATAATTATTTATAACGTTGTGTTATCACAACACACACGTACTCCAAAAAAACGTAATGTTCTGGGTATTATTATTGAAATAAAATATTGTTTTTATTATCATAAAAAATATTTGATAACAAATATAAACTATAAATGGTAGATTTAAAGTTTAGGAAAAAAATGTAAAAGTTTTCTTTTCTTTTTTTCTCTTGTAAATTATTCTAATTATCTATCATATCAACTTTTACTTTTATCTTCTCAGGGTATAAATAAAAGTGTAAATGTAAAAATCTCATTAACTTTTAAACACAACAAAAATGCTTAGATACTTCATTTTTTCACTTAAATCTTTCTTCTTATAAAATAACCATGAAATAGAAATATATTTAATTTGTACAATTATTTTCACTTGATTCTTCAATTTGTTCTTAAAAAAGCTTCTTAAAAGATTTTCATTAACAATAATACCATAATTTGAAGAGATAATGATGCTTTATTAAAAGGAAAATGTTGTTGTATAGGACTATTTTTAAGGTATCATTGATAAAGATTATATTAGCTTTTACTCCATTATATGATGGTTTTATTTGTTAATACATTATTTATTTATAGATACATTTATATATAGTGATTATTGTCTAAATAAGTCTAACAATTTATTTTGGAAAGTTAATAATTTTTCAAAAAAGGGAATGAATTGTGGGTGTGATATTTATATCAATTTACACTATAAAAGATAATGTTTAGGTTAATTTATATACCTTGTTTAAAAATATTTTTTAAATTTATAACTTACTTTTTTCCATCTATTTATCATATCTTAGTTTTACTTTATCAAAGTACTTTGGTGTTTTAAACCATTGATAATTGAGATAATAGGTAGAAATTATTTTAAAAAGATTAACATTATATCCTGTTAATCTTTATATATTATATAATTTGATAAACATTTGTATCCTTTACTTAAAATATTTAAAATTGTAATTGGTAAATGATTAAGTATGATAAATAGGAGTTAGTTAAGTAATTAATAAATATTTGCTAGTAGGAACTGGAAAAGTTTTAAGATTACAAAAAATGAATAATGAGTCTGAAAATAGATACTTAGTGAGGAGAGAAATTGACACGTTTTCTACCTTTTTTTTAACTTTCCTTTATCATATATATATATATTGTAATACTTCTTTAGATTTATTTTTTTTCTCAAAAATTTACTAATGAAAAGACATACACTTTAAAAAAATCATTATATTTACGCTTTTAAACATAATTTTTCTTAAAAATTTATACATTACATATTACTTAAAGTAATAAATATTATATTACAACATCAAATAATAATGCTTCTAAAAATTTTGATGGAGAAACAAATGTACATAAAAACTCTATTTTTCATCTATTAAAATTATCCCCATTATCTTTTATGACTATTAATTAACCTCTCTCTTATAAATATAATTTTAAAATTACTTTCATCAAAGAAAATATATTTCAAAATTTCAAATAACCAGTGACTACATAATGTTTTCAATTGGTTATTTTATTTTTAAGCAAATAATTTGTGTCTCAAAAAAGTTTCACAATACCTTGTGTTAATTATTTATTGTTGTAAAAACTTTAATTATTCAAGTCTATTTTTCTCGAGCCTATAAAGAGTATACCGCATGTTGAGATGAAAATAGGAGAGTTTTTATTTTGATTTTTAACCTTTACATTTTGTTATTGGAGCGTCATAAGTACATTTTGAATGAGATATTTGCACTTTTTTTTTGAAATAATTAAAAATTCTTCTTGTCTTTCTTCATTTATTTTTTTTTTTCAAATACCTATTATATTAAATTACTCTTTATATTGTTTCAAATTTGTTTTATAGCTTATCTTTTTTCACATTATGATGGATGCCTTTACCTATTAGAATTTAGACTAACTTGATATATATTATTAATCAGTGGTAATGTCCTTCAAGTTTCCTTAATTATCATGTGAAAGTTTTGTTTATCTATTTTGTTTATATTAATTCAATTATGTATTGTAGTAAATGCATATGTGTTTACTATGATGATACAGTTTCTTAGTATAAGGGTAATTAATGATTTCCTTGTTCACTTTTTTTTAATTATACTCTATTCTTTTTCATTAACTTAAAAGACAAATATTATTTTAATATTAAGACAATATTTCAAAAAAATGTATACATCATTGCATTTTCATGTTAAATAATGTTTACATGAAAATATTTTCGAAAGTATAATGATTTGTCAAAATTGAAACTTGACTCAATATCTTTTCCACATAAATATATCTTTTTTCATCTCTTTATTTTTGTTATTCGCTTTTCAATTTTATTTTATGATAAATCAAAATATATGTTCTTATTAATGATGATTAATTAAACTAAGTTTTATGTAAGAAAAGAGTATCAAATTATCATAAAAATGCTTAACATTATTGTTAATAAAATCAAATTGATAAAACACTAAATATCTAACATTTAGTAGTAAGAATTAATAATTCTTATACATATATTATCCCATAATATAACAGTAATAACAATATTTCTCAACAACCTCCCTTCTTATTATATCTATTATCAAAGAAATACACCATTATTTTGATCATTATTATTATTAAAAGTTTTAAAATTTTTGAGGAAATCTAAGTGATTCTGTCACATTTTAAATTGTTTTTAACAAATACATATGTTTAAATGTATATATCTGTAGCTGGTTATTTTAATAACTTAACAATAAATGTACTCAACAACAAATATTAAATCTTTAAAAGCATTCTTTGAAAGGACTTAATATATAACTTGTAACAATTTTATTTTCCATTTACCTTTACCAACTTCATATACCTATCACCATAAAAATATCAATTCTTATTTATATTTTTACCACATCTTTCTAAATTGATATATTCTAAAACTTGTAATAAATAAAAGTGATTAACAACTTATACAATACTTCAAACTAACCAGAAACTAATTTAATAAATTTTATCTTAAACACCCCAAAAAAAAAACTTATCTTTTTCTACTTTGTTTTATTATCTTACCTCAATGAACTAAACAGAAGACTAAATATTATCGGCACCTATATATACATCATTACAAAATCTTCTATATATAATCTTTTCCGATATGTATATGACAACCACGACAACACAATTAATTGCATTCTAATTTCTTTCACAAGAAATATATTTTACTTTAAATCTCCTCTAAGACAGATCAACATCCAAGTGTAAAAAGTTAACTCTTAAGTTTCTTTTCTTTTGATAAACCTAAAAAAAATTTATTTAATAGAGACTGTTTCTTTTTTATAAATTTTACTATCTTCTAATTGTATTAAACTATCTTCATTGTCTACTTAAATACATTTAAAATCGCTTACGAATAAATTTCTATCAATAATAACATTATTATTTTATTACCATCTTATTGATATATAGTTATATACATATATATAGATTTAAATTATATTATTCACCTACAGACATATATTATAAAATTGTTTAATTTTTTTTACACATTTTATAAATATAATATATTTAATGATTTTCACTTTACCATATATTTTTATTCACCTACTACAATCATTAAATTATTCCATTTAAACACATACACTATTTAATCACTTTTAATTATTTTTTACATTAAGTAGAAAATCGTAATCTCCTCTTATAAAAGGTGATAAAAAAAACAAATTGATCATTTTTTATAAATCTAAAATGAGTTATAATTTTTTAATAACTCTCTTCTTTCAATCCCCTTTTATCTCCTCACCCAAAGAAACTATCACTTTTTAAAAGTTTTATCATAAAAAAGAATACAAATATTTAGATATACTAATTATTTTTAAATGTGTTCCAAAATTTGTCATTTTAAGTAAATTTTAAAGACATTTTAATCTCTCTTTTTAATACTTATAAATCTTTTCACAGTTAAATAACTTAAATATCCATCATTCTATTGTTTTGATTATATTGTTACATAGATGTATATCTTATATCAAAACACAAAGTTATTGTAAAACTCCTTTAACCGTAATAAATATATTAAGTTGATACGATAATTTAGAATATATATTATTTTTCATCCTCTCAGATTTTCCTTATCTTTCCTTACTTTTATTATTATATTAAAATATATATCCATTAATATTTTATATAAGTTAAAATAATTTTTATTATTAAATATATATATATATATATAGATGTATTTGTAACTCATTTATAAGGGTGGACACAAAACATATATATAGATATATCATAAAATGCCGTTCTAGTAAGTAGTTTAAAGTTAAAAAGAATTAGTTGAGGTTAATAGTGAAGGAGTTTGATAAGAAAAGAGAAAATGTTAAAAAGTTATACATATTATCTTTCGAAGAATGGAAATAATAAGGGAATTGCTTTTTACATTTGTTAAATAGATATGTATATCTAAACTTATTCAATTATATTTTTACTATTTTTAATATTCTAGATTTATGTCGTTATTTAACACTTACCATTTAATATTACTAATTTTATAATCTTTCCCATTCCAGAAGTTAAATGAATTAAATATAATTCACGAACTTTTTTCAAACAAAACACAAAACATATTAATGAAACAGTATTAAAGTTCTATTTTGTTTAACTATCAAACAAGAAAAATTACACAAAACCACAAACATCATTTTTTATTTGTTTAAAACTTTCAAACAAAAAAAAACACAACACAATAAAAAAATGCCTTTATCATCATTCTTCATATCTCCATTTGGTGATGTTAACCTGGAACAAGCCTACCAAAACCAACAACTAAAAAAACACGGAGACCTCCTAATTTATTTCCTCCTCATCATAACACTATCCTCAATATCATTCTCCATTAATCACCTTCCCCAACCAGATGGAGGGATGGCTCTAGCAACGATTACAGCAATCCTATCAGTAATATTAATAGCAATCCTAACTATCAAAAATAATGAAGACAAAAATGATCCTAATAATGGAAATAATTCTATTAAAGTTAAATACTACACTAATGTAGCAAAAAGATCATATACCATCTCATTGATTATAGCTTTTTGGTTAACTTTTGTTGTCCTCCTCCTCATGGTAACTGGTGAACATTATGGTATTATTATTACTATTACCTTATATATATCATTTTATATATTATTTCCATTTGAATTATTATCTGTTATCCTTATTGGTATCATATTAAGTTTCCTAGAAATATCTTTCAACACCCTATGGGAATATTTTGATAAAACAAGACTTGATAAAGTATTTTTCAATACTATATGGAGGAGAATTATTGAAAATAACAGTTTACCTATCAATAGTAATATTTACGAGGTACAGGAGTCACCTTTACTCTATACTATCGATAAGGATCGCCTTATGGCATCAATAATAGCACATATATGGTGTAATTTTATTGGTATTTACCTTTATGTGATACGTTCCCGCCTCTCCAGAGCAACATTTTTAAATGCCCGTGGAGCATTACGTGGTACCATTTGTGTGGAGTCACAAAATACTAGGATAGATAAATTATTATCAAGACCTTTACCACCACATGTTTTGAAGAATGTCAAAAAGAGTATCAAAGATGGGAGTGTACCTCAGATACATATAGAAACTTTTAATGATGCTGTTGTTGTTTATGGTAAAATACATAATTTGGAGAATATTTTATCACAAATAAGTATACAAGATGGTGGGAGATTATTAAATGAATTGGAGAAGAGAATTGATCTGATTGTTGAGAGGAATAATTGTATAAGAATTATCTCTGATGGGATTGTTATATGTTCTGGGGTACCATCAATACACATACCAAACAACTGTTCCTCTCTATTCTCAAAATCACTCCCACGTTGGGGTGTCCAATCAGCAATGGAATTATGTCTGATGATAAAATCATTTGTTGATGTTACACAAGCTGATATCTCTTTTCAGATAGGTATCTCACAGGGTACAATTAACGGTGGAATCATGGGACTTGATAAATGGCATTATGATATCATTGGTGAGGCTTTTGATAGAGCAAAAGAATTGGCAAATTTAGCTATACCTGGTAATGTATTTGTAGATAAAAATATAGGTGATAAATTAAATAAAGAATTTAGTATGGAATTAATAAATGGTGGAAGTGAATATAAAATTAATGTAGATGAGGTGTTTAAGAAGATGCTTGAGAAACAAGATTACCATCCATTAATTGTTTTCCCATCACAAAAACGTCTCTCAGTAACAACAGTACCTCAGACAATTAACCGTCTCCTGGAAACAGTAAATTCTGTCCTCCTCGTTGATAATATCCACAAAAGGACGGCAAAAACAACCAATAACAGAGGGACAGTTAAAAGACAAATGATAAATGGGGAATTTCGTGAAAAATCTCTCCTTGAACAGGATGATAGAAATGAATACTACAAAAATTATAAATCAAAAAACTACAATATCATGAATTCATTTACCTTACGTTTCCGTGATAAGTATTTTGAAAAATACTACCACAAACTAATAGATAGGTGGTTGGTACCGGCATTAATAACATCAATGGTATTTATTATCATATCAACATTCTATCAACAATTAATAGTTTCCAAATTTACAACAATCCTAACATTCTCAATTCTTGGATTAGGAATCCTGGCTATAGTATTTGCCTTCCTATTCTTGGATTATTTTCAATTTATGTGCCAATTTATAACACAAACCTGTATCGGACATTCAACTGTTATCACTATACTCCTTTTTTCAATTATGTCATGTACGATGTATTCATTTTACTCATGTGAAGATCTACTTAAATGTTCCAATCCTAATTTGAATACAATCAACCTTGTTATGTGGATGATAATAGTTCCATTATACGTTAAGTTAAGTAACATCGCTTCACTCTTAACATTTATCTTATCACTAACAATCTATTCCGGGTACGTTTATGAGAAACAATCAGAAATTTTCCTTGCCCCATCATTAACAGCTGGTTGGAGGATTGACATAGACCTCCTCATAATCCTTCTAACCCTTTCAGCCATCCTCTACATCAGAATAAGGAGAAACGAAAAACTCCAAAGATGTGATCACCTCTCAGCCATGAGAATCCTTGAAGAAAAAAAGATATACGAAAACTATGAAAACATCATCGAAAACATCATGGTACAATTCTTACCCAAGCATATTGCTAATAATTACGATATCAAATCAGAACCTTATTGTCATCTCTTTCATGCAGCTGGTATAGCTTACCTCCAAATAATGCCTGGATATAATGATAATGACAAATGGAGGAGTCAGGATGATTTTAGATATCTTAATGATATTGTTATTAATATTGATCAGATGTTAAGTACATTCAATGGGCTCGTCAAAGTAAGGAATGCTAATGATATTTATATCGTGGCAGCTGGTGTGTTACCTGAATCATCACATCTGGTACAGGAGGCTCCCAGTACTATAGGTGATTTGTTGTCATCGTTAACTGATTTTGCCATCCAAGTTCGTGGGTATGTTAAACAATTTGGTTTATGGATTAAGATTGGTATTGATTGTGGACCAACGATTAGTTATGCTTTAGGTGATGATAAACCAACATTTAATGTAACTGGTAAAACATATCTTAATGCTATGCATTTATCACTTCACTCTCATAATTTTGATGGATTAATGGTCTCGGAGGAAATTTACCTTGCATTGAGACCAAGACAATATAAGTTTTCTGATGAGTATGTTGCAGAAGTTAAGGTTAGAAGTTTTGTTAAGACTCTCCAGAATGAGGAAGAGGTTTATTATTCTATTCCACCTGAATCTATTAAGAGACATCACTGTGTTAAAAGTGTTGAATATACCATTAAAGGTTACGTTTTTGAGAATGATTTAAAAGCAAAAATTGAAAATAATGAATTTATTGTTGATCCAATAAATGAGGAGGGTAATCTAAAACCAAAAGACTATTTTAACACCAAAGAAAAAGCAATATTCAAAGATGCTAATGCAATACTAAAAGATCATTGTATAAATCCAATAGAATTTCTAAGTAGTATGAACACCTCCTACTCATCAGATGTCTACTCAATAGACATAGATATCGAATCAGACTCAGACATCGAGTGGTGTAATCCACACTACACCTCATATCAACAAAATAAATTTAAAGATAATGAAAAGATTATCGAGACGACAAGTTTAATTGAAACACCATCATCACCACCTTTACCAGCACCAAAAGATGAGAAACTCTTAAGGAAAGCCTCTATTGTTTCGGATAATAGGCAATGCCTTAACTCATTCAATAAAAGGTACATGTCTAATAGAGCATTAGTGTATAGTGACTTCTCGGAGAGTGAAGCATTACTTTCAAATTACAGTCCTCGTATTGAAGGAAATAATAGAAGAGTTTCTTTATCAAGAAACGGGCCAAAAATTCCTCAATGGTTAACTTCTAGTAAAAGTAATATTACTAATTCGGAAATGTCTATTAATCAAAAACCATCAAGAAGTAGTAGTAAGATTGGATCATTAAGTGCTTTGGATAGGTTAAATGCTACAGCTCTCAAGGTTGATAGGATGCTCAAGGAGTTGGCATGTGTAGATGATTTTCAGATGGGTTCATGTAAATTTGATGACCCTGAATACTCTAAATTTCCTCTTCATTATGCATCCTCTATAGGAGGAGAGTCTAATAAAAGTTCATTACATCGATTTGGGAGGGGTTTCTCCTCAACGTATCATACAGATTATGATAATATGGATTCTGAGGCAAATAGTGATCAGGAGGTTGATAGCAAGGCATACTCGAAGTTGGAGGAACTTAAACATGCTCTTAAGGGTTCTGATATAGATCAATCACGATATAGTAATGGGTCTTCAAAATATGGGAATAGGAGGAATAAGAAGCCACGTAAAAGTTTTTTTGATTCCTTTAAAAGGAGGAAACATGCCATTCCTGATACTGGTGATGAAGCTGATGGTGAGGAGAGTAATTGTTCCTCCCTGGCGGCATCTCAATTTTTTGATAATATCCGTTGGAAGTCAGTCCACTCAATTGGTTATGAGAATGAGTATGAATTTACTGATGAAAATAATATGAATAACTCATTTGGTTTCATTGATGATGATACAGAAAGTCAACATAGCAATGATAACAATGAAAATAAACATAAAAAAAATGAGAGTGAAAATATAAACACCAAAGATGAGATGACAAAACTTGCTAGGGACATTCAACAAAATTTTGGTGACTACAAATTGGCTTCATTTGACAAATTGAATTAAAGTGAAGAAAAGGAATAATAATAATAATAATAATAATAATAATAATAATAATAATTTTAGTATTAAATACTTCATTAATTTTATTCAATAGTTGTTGACAGATTTTTTTTTATTTTTTATCTTTAATTGGGAAAATATTATAACGGTGGATGAGATTTCTTTTGTTGTATGTTTTTAATAGAAATGACAAGGATTATACTCCTTATGTCATTTATTTTTTAGGATCTCTTTAATGGGTGTTTTTTTTATTTTTCTATATTGGAAATAAAAACATATGATAATTTACTTTTGTGTTAGTTTAAAATGAGCCAACGTGATGTTGGTGTGTCAGGATTTTTGTTGCTTTTGATTTAACCTCTGATGTTGACATGGGTTTTTGGAAGAAATCATGGAAGTATACTAGGAATTCCTCTTCCAGCAACACTTTTTGGACGTTTTCGTATTTTAAGTTTTCTAGTTGTTTACTGGTTTTGTTGTGTGATACTTGTTTGTAGAGGTAAAGGATAAATTTTTCCTGAAATTATGTAATTAGAAATATTAATAATGTTTAAAACTTGCTGTCATTAAAGTTGTAAAATCTAGTGCTGGAGTAGAAACTTCATCATCTGTAGCTTGTTTCATCAGCGTCTCAACCCACTCTTTTGGTAGTAATGTATCTATTGGGAGGTAACCCTCCTCGTTAATTATATCTACTTCAGGGTTCCCATTGTCTCCATTCTCCATAATCTTTCTTACTTACTAACAACTACTGAAGTTACTGTAATAGTGAATGAAAAATGAACGTTTAAAGTGTATAGACACTTACCCAAGCGTAAATTGATTCCATTCCCACCAAGACCCATCCTCTAAAGTGACGCTCTCATTATTCTAGTTGATTAATAAAAAAATTTGTTTGCCAACCATAGTTATGTTTTTATTTTGATATTTTCTAATATTACCTTTTTTATTAAAATAAAAAATATTCTGATTATTTAAACAAAAAGCTGACACGTGAATAAAATATCACTCAATATTATTTCAAAACTAACATTTATCCTTATTTACTTTTAGTATATCTTAATATTCTTACGACTTAAAATTAATATGGAAGTCGACAATTCTAGTTCCCCCTCAACTGGTGAAACAACCTCAAAGAAAAGATTTGATGTAAGTTTAGTTACTTGTTTTCATTTTATTTTTTATACCTAAACCGATTTCATAACACTTAAATAATATTAATAGGTAAAAAAATGGAATGTCGTAGCACTGTGGTCCTGGGATATAACAGTTGATACGTGTGCAATTTGCCGAAATCATATAATGGAATTGTGTATAGAATGTCAAGCTAATCAAGCTGGGGTAACAGATGAATGTAATGTAGCTTGGGGTACCTGTAATCATGCTTTCCACTTCCATTGCATATCGAGATGGCTTAAAACTAGGCATGTTTGTCCCTTAGACAATTCTGAATGGGACTTCCAAAGATATGGTAATTAAACTGACAACTGTTATTTTACGCATAACTCTTTGTTAAACTATTTTTTTTTTGTACTTTTAAAGACACCCACACACACAAACCTAATTGATATAATATTATTTTTAAAATAATTTGTATGAAATTATTTGATTATGAAAAAGAGGCCATTAGTATATGTATATGGACCCAATTTATAATTAACAACCTTTTTTCTATTGTATCTATTTTATTATTGTCCATTTATAACAAAATCTACCCAATCAAACATACACAGATAAATTGTAATACTAAAATAAAATAATATTTTTTTTCTTCTTTTAAAAGTTTTGATGGTAAAATGTACACTTAATCATGAAGTAAGAGGTGAATTGTTACTTCTTCTTGTCATCAGGAGTACCAAAGTTCATTATTAGATTACCTAAAGTTGAGGTACAAAATTGACTGTCTCTCAAAGAGAAGGAGAATAGTCAGATATTTTTTCTTTCTTTTTTTAAATTTGATAAGTTATTTAATAGTCATTTATTTTTTAGTTTAAAGTCACAATTTTAGTTATTATAGAAAATTAGGAATAATGTGGTACAGACAAGGCCCTTATTATTATTATTCTAATGGTGGATATGTTGTACCGTTTGTACCTCAAATTCATATACCTAAGCCTACACAGCACATAGAAAGTCCAAGAGTATGTTTTGATAATATTTGTTTTTCATCAAAAATTATCATCATTTTTAGGTTTCACCTGGTATTGCATTCCTTCAACAACCTCAAAGATTTGAATTTGATGAAAAAGGGAGGGATTTAACAAATTTATCAGAAGCAGAGGTAAATCACTAACACACACACCATCTAAAAAATAACTCATTAATTCTAGGTTGACTTCAACGAGATCCTCCAAACCCTATACTTTGAGGCTCGTTCCCTACCCCGCTTCAACGGTAAAGAAAGACACAATCAAGTAGTAATAAAAGCACCAGAGGTCCCAACAGTCGAGGATAAACAAATAAAAAACGAGGACATCCTAAACATCATCGATGAATACAATACATTCAAACTTTATAAACAAAAACAAAAAATGTATGATAATCTTTACTCCGATCCAACAATAGCTGGTCTCCTATACACTATGCATACCCCATCATTTGAGGAGTCATTCTTTCCACTTACTTGTAAAAATTTTACAGAAATGTTAAATGAAAAAAATCGGATATTTATTAATAATCAACAGTATAATGGGAGATTAAATAGTTATAGTGGAGGTAATAAAGAGTTATTCACGAAATATAATACAACATATACAAAAAATTATTGTGAGGGTGATATTTTTATAAAAGATAAAGAGAATAATAATTGTCAGGAGGAGTATACTATGAGATATAGTCGTTTGGATGCTCCAGAAAAACCATTCTGGAATACAATGGACCGTCCCGGATCACCATTAAGGAAGATGATTACATCAAGATTTCAGATGCCTAGAAAAAATATACAAACAAATTATCTAGAAGCTGAATACCTTAATGCTATCTCACCATCATTTATCTATTTTAGGGAAATTCACCACCCAACTAAGGATTATGAGATAATGAAACCATCGAAGCTGAAGGATCTTTCTGTAAATACCAAAATGTCTATTGGATCTCATGGTTATGGTGTTAATGTACCTGTTAATGGGGATTGTATATTATGGAGATATTGTCTGGCACCCTATAAACCTGATCACCTGGTACGTGCCCGGATTATCGATAGAAAACCCATGATAAGAGCTTGTGAAGATAAAGATCCAAATAATGAGTATTATAAAGTATTTTACATCGATTATGGAACAACAAATTGGGTTAAGAAAAGAGTATGCTATGAGATGCCATCAGAGGAGTGGTTCACAAAACCACCAGAAGCATTACCTATATCATTATACAACATCATGCCAAGGACATCCTTATTTAGTGACCCAAACACAAAAATTGAATGGCCACAAAATGTTTGCCTTGCCCTCCGAAAGATACTAGAAGGATTCAAATATTTTGAGATACAAATAAAAAATTACCTCCTTATCAGGAAGAGGAGTGATACAACATACGCCTGTGATATTACATGTTATATACAAAACCCTAAAACTCATCCTGAATTTGCTGGAACAGGACAGAACCTTTCACAGTTACTTGCTAATCAGTGTATTGATGAAATTATTATGGTTAATGGGATTAATCCTGATGTTGATATTGCTAGGTATGAGACTTCATGCCGATTTGATAGGAATACATTTAATTTACCTGATTATTTGTCACATAAATCTATGAGACTCCAACGTGATCAAGGATCAGTTGGGTATGTTGACCCGAAAATGGGTGCTGATTCTGTTTCTCTCCTCCAACATAACTCTCTAGATCCACATTTACTTGTATCATCCTCGAAAAATCAATCATCAACAGGTGAGAAAAAAGGAAATCGTGTCCCATTAATAGATATAGATCCAAAGTTATGGCCAAGCAAAGGATTACCCTGGAAAGTTGATACACTACAAGAGGAAGGATTTCTCATAGATAATAATATTTACATATCATACTGTTGTAGAAATATTACACCAGATTGTTTCAATTTCTCAGCTCACCTCATTAAACACGAAAGAATAGAAAATATTATTAAGGGAAATGAAAGTTTTTCACAATACCAACTAGATATATTGGAGGCCAAAAAACATCTAGATAGTGTTTTGTTGTCCTTTTATAGTGTACCAGAGAATAGGAGAATTTTTTCATGGGATTATGTTAAGAATAAGTTAAAGGAGAATGAAGTGGTTAATTGTATTGTTGGTATGTTAGAGAATTCTGATGATGATAGATATAGATGTCATCGTGCTCGTATTCTTGGGGTTATTGAGGATTTTGCTAGTGAGTTGAAAGGTATTAAGGTTACCGATAAAGAGGAAGAGGGTTATGTTAAGTTTGTTGTTGTTGAGTTGTATGATTATGGTGGTGTTATGTCTGTGTCTGTTGATTCGATTTGCCAGATTCATCCTCTTCATGAGAATATAAGTCCATTTACCTTGAGGTGTTCCTTAAGTCTGGAGTCGTCAAGAATTAAGAACAGAAAGTTTAGGGAACTTATAAAAATCTCCCCAAAATGGTATAGTGATATGAAAAAAGAGAGTGCAAAGGCTATTTGTTCATTAATTCCTAGTAAAGCTACAATAATACAATATCCACCAGATGATAACACATATAAATTTGATTATTTTATCAATCCTTGTACTGATCCGTTATGTTATAAAATTACTAATCCTGAGCAAACCTGTTTTACAAAGCAAGTCTCTGATGAATGATTAAGAAGGTTTTTTTTTTTAATAAAAGAGATATCTATAATTAATTTATTTGTTTATATGTAAATTGTATTTATACTGTTTTGTTATTTGTTAATAATTGTATAATAATTTTTTTTCTTCAAATTATAATGTTATAACTTGAAATATTTTGTTATAAAATAATAAATAAAGATTTTTTTTAACCTTTCACCTTCGATATGTAGAGAGTCAAATGTTTATAAGGTTATTCGTGTAATTATTGTATTGTTAAGTTTAAATTTTTATGAGGTAACAAATTAAAAAAGATATAATTGATTTGAATGAAGACTTTTATCTCTATATACATAAATATTCTGGTGGTTAACTTCTAGTGTAATTTAAAATATACAGATGTAGTTTAAATTTTAGGTCATACATATGTGTATTTTTAAATTTTCATACACATTTATTTCATCCTTCTTAATGTACCATCAAAAATATTTCTTTTTTTTTATTTTACTTTTTTTTTTAGTTAACTTTATCAAGCCTTAAAATTTTTGACTTATCAAATAATCCATCAATATTAGCTATCCTAATATATATGTATTTTGGCAGTGTATGAATATTAGTTAATATGTTAAAAACTTTTTTGTTTGTATATTCATAAAATATTTGTGGATAATTATAATTCATATATACTTTTATTAACGTATAAATATTTTTAAGTAAAGTTAGAGTACTTTATCAAATTCAAAATGATATAACTCACTCTATTATTAGCATTTATTTTAAAATTATAATTAAAGCACCACTATTATTAATTCTTTTTTCATATTTACTTTTCTTTTTCGAAAATATAATACTCTCAAAGTATAGTCCCAAAATATTTTTTACTCCTTTTTCACATATAATCTTAAATAATATCAAGATTTGTATATTTATATAAAATTTTATTAGTCCAAGATATTATAAATGAACTAACTATAAAAGTACATTTTAATAATTAATGTGGTATCATTATGCCAATCTTTTCCTCGGAAAGCTTCATCAAATTAACTATGTTTGGTTAGTTATGTTGTTTACATCTTCTAAATATATAAATTCAATTTCTTAATTTTTCTAAGCCTATAAAATTCTGTGTCCTTAAAGTACTACAAATAGAAACTAAGATTAGATAGAAATATAAATATGAATAAAATCTTCAAAAATAACCATTTATTGAAGCTTGTAAAAAAAAACAATGAAATTTATTAACTTGTACGATCTTATCTTGTCTTGAACATAATTTTAGAGTTGTTTAAGGCATTTTGAGGTTGTTCAAGTTTATAAATAATACATATCTAAATGTTTTTTTATCATTAAAAGTATATAATATATATAGATAGAAAGATAAATATACTCATTCATACATTGTAATCATATCATTCTATCCGTCATCATTTTATAATAAAAGTAAATTTATTTTATTGTCCTTTTTCAATATTTATATGTTTGGAAATATATATGTTATTAATTTATTTTAACAGTGTCTATCTATGTATTATTCTCCCTATATAATGTATGAATTCATCATTCTTTCTATTGTTAAATTAAAATACTTCATTACCTAAATCATCATTGATAACCTCTTATCTTTATAGTGTTTTTTTTAACTATATTATTATGTGCATGTAATGGTAGATACATACTGATAGTCGTCTCCTATTATAAATAATAATCTTTAAATTGATAACAATTTGTATATAGTAATATTTAAGCATTTGTAAATCACTTTTTATATTTATAATAAATTTTTACTACATTATGATGATAATACCCTTTTCTTAAGCACTGGTAACAAACATATTTTATGAAAGTGTTTGGGACCTGTGTTTAAGTTGAGGATTTTATCAAAGATATTTCTTCTTTATTTCCATAAATTATTTATTATTCTACATTTTCTACATATATAGACATACACAAACACGCCGAAAGATTCACTATATATCTAATGAAAAAAATCAATATTAATTTGGTTTTTCAAATTTATTTAGCTTAACGAAGGTTTTAAACATAAAAATTATGAAAATGTTTGAGACTAACGTTAGGGCTAAAGAAATTTTGAAAGATAATAAAATTTTATTATACTATCACATTAACAACAAAGATAAAGGTAAATTTATTTAAAATAATTAAGTTAAACTTTTTTAATAATTTGTACAACATCCTCATCAGCTAAAACATGATCTATACCAACCCTTTGGGGTTGGTATTTTACTGACATTCCCCAAACAAGAGCAACTTTGAAATCTTTAACCATTGATTTGTGGATCTTTAAACAGAGGTGTTCTATTGTTTTTTTGTTAGATGGTAATACGATTGGATTACTTAAATCAGGTAGTTGTCCTTTTGGTTTTGTGTAAATTCTAACAAGTTGAAGGTAATCCCACATCTTTGCTAATAACTCATCGAAATTCCATTTCTCATGAGCTGATATTGGTACACAATGTGGTACTTTTCTAATAATATTTAGTTCCTCAATAGTTATTTGATCAATCTTATTCAAAACATAAATACAAGGAATATAAACACGGTTACCCTCGATAACATCAATTAAATCCTCAGCTGTTGCATCGTACTTTAATGTTATATCAGCATTATGAATTTTGTACTCGGCTAAGATATTTTTAACAGTATCAAGATCTAACTCTGATTGTGGAACAGTTTGAGTTAAATTCAAACCACCCTTCTCTTTTTTTTTAAAGTATATCTGCGGTGGTTGTTTATTGAGACGGATACCGAAACCTTCTAATTCTTTTTCAATAATCTTTTTATGGTCCAGAGGTCTTAGGACATCGAGGCAAATTAGAATTAAAGAACATGTATGAGCTACAGCAATTACTTGACGACCTCTACCTTTACCATCTTTGGCTCCCTCAATAATTCCGGGTAAATCCAGTAATTGAATTCTCGCACCTTTATATCTTATAAGACCAGGGACAGTTGTTAATGTTGTAAATTCATAATCACCAACTTCACTATTAACTCCAGCAAGATTTGTTAATAAAGTACTTTTACCAACAGATGGAAAGCCTAAAATTAAAAAATATTTGAAAAGTATACTTTAATATTTGTATAAATATTTTATGAAGAATGAACTAAGATAAAGTGTAATTTTTTGTTTTTATGAAAATTAATACATTTGTTTGTTGTTCAGTAATAATATGAAACATTGAAAAATGGTTTTTATCTTATCTTAGGTGATGGGCAATTTTTCATAAATAGTTTCATTTATCATCATTATTATGCCTATCTCTTTTCTCTCTCTCTCTCCAGGAATGTATCAATTTTCTTTACACATAATCTTCACAAATTATTAGGAAAAAATAAGGGTGTACACTTGGAAATAATAATAATAAAAGCAATTAAAGTAATCATGTTTCCTCATAGAACCATATAAACATTTTTAGACAAATTTTATTTATTTTTATATGAAAGAATGTTTATGTTGGTTGAAAATTCAATTTTAATAGCTTTATAAATGTCTATTATATTCCTTCAATAAATAAAGATATTTTAATATAGTCTAATAGTAATGATGAATCAGTTGGCGTATAACATTCAATGAAAGACAAATAGGATTACTGAAGACTGTTAAAAGATTAAAAAATATTGGAGGCAAAAAGTAACATTCTAAAGATAGGGGAGATAATTTTTTTTTTAATATTCCTATTTATTTATACGTATATATATATATTAAAATTTTCATTTATATCTTTTATGAAATCATCAAATCCATTTAATATCTCATTTTAATTGCCACTATTATTATACATTAAAAAATAATATAAATATACGTTTATTATTGTCTTTTCAACACATTATTAACAACCAAGAATCATATTGATAAATCTATTTTTTTACCATTGAATGATAGATTAAAAGTTACCAAACACTTATAATATTAATGTGCCTTTCTCATTTCTTATATCTCTTTTTTATCATTATGTATATTTAAAATGTATAGAAATGCAAAAATTTTAGATATAAAGCTTTTTGAGATAAAAATTACTTTTAAAAACTATTTATTTATTTAACTTTATTATTTAAGTTAGGAAAAGAAAAACCTAAGAAAATATTCTTCAATTGTATGGAAAAATATGTGGTTGTCTCTCATGAGAAAATGACAAAACAGATTGTAGATATATTTTTGGGCCTTCAAAAATAGAGTATGTGGTATTCTTATATGTATAAAACCATATATATAATATATATGATTAGAAAAGAATCCTAGAAATTATATATAATTTTATATTTATACATAGATAGAGGGAGAGAAGCTTTCATCAAAAATAATAGAGAGATATCTTTAGATAAAGCTTTGAAGACAAAAAATGAGAGTCAGCTTCGAGGCAACGAGACACCACCTAACAAAAACAAAGACATATTTAGAGACTTTTTACAAGTATTATTTTAAACTTCTACCACATTTATATACCAAGAAGCATACAGATAGATTTATACATGTATTACATAGGCACTCTCATATAGTTATATCATATTCTTCTCACAAACACCCATAGATATATAATTTTGCCGTTGTAGAAAGTTTTAAAATAAAAAATAATAAAAAAAATAAGTTCGTTTGTATGACTATATTTGAGGAAGATTCAAAAAAAAATATATATATTATATTATTCTACCCACCATCATCTTTCATATTATAAAAATTTTATCTTTCCATCTCATCTCTACTTTTGTAGAGTGAAGTTATTTATTTTCTCTATTCATTTTAATATATTTTAACTTTATAATTCCCTAACTTTGTTTATAGGTACATTTCTTGATAAGGGCAACAAACTATAAATTGTAAAAAAGTATATATACTGTATGTTAAATTTACTTTCCTCCAATCCAAATCAAAGTCACTCAAAAAAATATATTAATATATTTTTTTATTTCTCTTTCAAAAAAATACATATAAAAAATATTTTTATATTAAAATGAACATATAGAAACTATTTCTTTTATACATTATCTCTTTTTATATAAATATAATTATCAACAATAATAAATCAAATCAAGATGCCTATGAAATTGTTATTACTACAACTAATAGTAACTTCTTTATGTATTTTTACATTTCCTAAGGAAATAAATAAAAATTATGACAATAATGGAGTTGTTTTGGTTGCACCTATATCAAAAGTTAAGAAGGAATTAGAAGAGATAGCTTCAAGACCGGATTTGTTATGTAATTTGGAATCTGATTATGAGTGTCTTTGCCATCAATCATTAGGTGACTTGGAAGGAAAATATATTCCATGTAATGAATTTATACAGGTAAGCCAATTTTCTATTTTTTTTCCATTAATTATATATAATTAACCTACTAATATATTGAGCATAATGAATAAAAAAACAGACATACTCATTAATAATATATATAGGAAATATGTTTTTAATAATATTATTCCCTTTTTTAGATTGAAAATTTACCAACCATTCAACTAAAACTAAAAAATGCTAATTTATCGGCACGTCTCCATACAAATGAACCATTTGAGGAGTATTTTAAAAGGAGGATTGCTGATATATTATCAAGATATTGTCAAAACAATATTAATGAGTGTAATGGAGTACACAATCCAAATACAAAAGTCGATTCAAATGAGGAGAATAATGTTGATAAAACGTTCATTACTCAGGAACAAGTTATAATATTAGCTGTAAATTATCTTCCTAATAAAATAACACTTGTTGATTTGGTTGTTGCAAAAGAACCAAATATAGGATCTCTTAATGGGTTAATGTTAATGGATCCAGTTCAAGTTAAATTTATCCTATCTGCACAAAGTACACCACTATCTCGAGTACTTGGAGGTATAAAGATAGAGGGAGTGAAGACGAATAGTTTATCGAGAGAAACTCCTCCAAGTATCTTGGAAAGTGATGATAACACCGACCCATTATTACCACCTGCCTATATCACACCAACACAATCCATGAACCCACAGGAAGAGGAACAAATAAAGCAAAATGCTGGTGACAATTCAACACTAAAAATTCTCCTTTTAATTGTAGGAACTTTCCTAGCTATATGTTACATCATAGCAATATACAAAGTTTGTCGGCAAGTTTATCATCCTTCTTATTTCCTACCAAACAAATTTATCTCCCACAATCATTTAAAATTATTTTTAAACATTATTTACATGTATTTAAACAAAATACACATTATTTAAAAATAACAAAACAAAATAGAGGATAATCGTGTAAGATTAAGAAAATTGTCAAGAAAATAATATATAATATAATATATATTTCCTACTCATTGTTTTTTTTTCCTTCTCCTTTAACATTATCCTCCTTTTATATTCTATCTTTTATAATAAAATTTTAATATATATTTCTAATTTATATAATTATAGCGACCATCATATTAAAAAAAAAGCCAGAGCCAGAGCAGAGGCATCATTTGTACCATCGAGGAGTAATTCAATACGAAATTATGGAACATTAGCCAGTCAAAAATCACATCAAACTGATGGTGGTACTTCTATAACAACAAAAACAAATGTATCACATTTAAATAAAACTAATGTTTTTGGTGATGGTAATAATAATAAGAATTTACAACATTCTAATGTATCACCAACAACCGGGGGTTGGAGTAATGGAGAAGAAGAGGGAAGTATCACTCCAGCAATAACACCTCATACCTTTAAGAGGATGTTTATGTGTGATGCTAGTCAGTTACCGAGAGAACCAACAATTGACCTGGAGTCACAGATTATTGAGGAACAGGAGAATGGTGAGGTTAGGAAGATTGAACATCCTATGGATTTTGGTATTCCAATACCACATCATGAGGAGGATGAGGAGGGGGAACGAGAAGGTGAGAATGAGTACCCTTCAGTAACTGACATGACACCAGATTTGATTGTTGATAGTGAATCACTACCAGATTATGAGTTAAGTAATATTAATGTGAAAAATATTGAAAATAGTATGTTAACGACTATGGTTCAAACAGAAAGACCTATCTCCAGAAGGGGAAGTTTAACATCACCACATTTAGATCAACAGGATCTGGAGACAACAAATAGTAGAGAAGAAACCCCAGCTCCGATAATGGAAGAGGACATGGCAACAAAACAACCAGTGATAGTGGAGGAAGAAGAACCTATACCAATAGTAAATAATGAAACTGTAAATAATAATAGTAATGATATTAGTGATAACAATAATAAAAGTAGTAGTAGACCAAAGATAATACCAGTAGTATCGATAACGGTTGATGATGATGTAATAATTGAGGATGAATTCGATGACAGAAATGATGCTTTCAATACTATAATAAATGATAAAAGTAATATAAATAATGAGACATGGTCCACAGATGAAGAAGAAGAAGGGGATGATAAAGATAATATTAATTTCTATAGAATTATGAGTGAGGAACATATTGAGGAAAGTGAAAAATCTGAGGAAGAGGAAGATGAAGATGAAAGTACATATTATCAAAGGTTGCAGGAAAGTCCTACTATCCCATTTGAGGTGACATCACCTAATAACGTACAAAAAGATAGACATCTCGTAAATAATCACATTCAACCAAATAGAGTGTTAGAAGATAATGGAGATGAAGATTTACGTTAGAAAAAAAATAATAAAAAAAACTATTAGTTACAAAAAAAGAAGCCTTGGTATTTTTTCACTTTTCTATCCATAACTAATAATATCAAGAATTGTAAAAACAAAAAAATCAGAATGTGCCCTCAAACTACATTAAAAATCACATATATTATATTTTTCAACTATGAAAAAAATACTTTTTTGTAATAAAAATCATATTGATAATTCTCGATTTTTTCATTTTTTAAAAAAAAAAAAACTCACCAACAAAACCAACTCTTGCATCACCAGTTTTCGCTACATCAAAACCTTCACCGGCTGCTTTTCCCCCACTTTTCGGTGTTATTAATTCACGACGAAGTTTGGCAAGTTTAGCTTTCAATATTCCTAAATGTGCATTAGTTGCTTTATTTTTTTGAGTTTTTGCCATCTAAAATTAATTAAAAATGATATTTTTTTAAATAAGAAACTTACTTCAGCCTCAATTTCCGCAATCTTTTGGATGACAGACATTTTTTATTGATGAAAAACTTTGGCAAAAACAAGTAATCTGCAATGGTAAAAAAATTTAATTGAATATTTTGTTTTTATTAGGGGGGACGTGATAAAATTAATGAAATAGGTGATAAAGATAGTGAATATTTGGTTGTCAAAATTAAATGTATTGTAAAAGGAAGCGCGGTCAGTTAACCGTCATAATTCAAACTTTTCCCTCCAGGAGAAGTTCTTGAAAATAACGAGTGAGAAGCTGTTTTTATTTCTAATGTTTTGAACTATAATTAAGGAGAGAAAATGTTAAGAAGAATTGAGGTACGTAATATAAGGTATCTCTCCTGGTCACCTTGTTTATTTAAAGATCATTATGAGACATTAGGTGTTAAAAAAGATGCTTCTCGAGATGACATCAAGAAGGCTTTTTATGCGTTATCAAAGAAACATCATCCTGATATGAATCCTGAAAATCAAAAGGAAGCTGTTGAGAAGTTTCAAATGGTCAGTTCCATAACTTCCTCTTTATTTATATTACCATTAAAAGTATTTAGATAAAAAAAGCCTATGAGATATTATCAAATGATTTTTCAAGAAGAGAATACGATGAAACTATAAGAGGTCCATCACAAGGATACTCAGGTGTAACCAGTGAACGTTTTGGTCAAAATAGAAGAAATTATACAGATCTGGATATTGATTTAAAGGATTTTGAGTCATTCCAAAGAGCAGCAAGATCAAGACGGGGATACCACGAAAAGTTTGATATGCCTGATGAATTTTTTGCCAAATTTGGTGGAAAGACATTTAAAAGCAACTATGGTGAGGATGAGATACCATTTGTGTTAAATTATAAGGATAAAGAAGCAGCTATACGTGAAGCTGAGGAGTTGAAAATTTTAAAAGAAATTGAGGAGGAGAAAGCTAAGAGTAGGTATCCGTTACCGACATTTGAACAATTACTCCAACAACAGGAACAGAAGAAGCAGAAGGAGAGACTTAAATATAATTTATTTGCTTTCTCAGTTGTGGGGACTGTTTTGTGTGGTGTGATTTATTCGAGATTTCTTAGGTAATATGGTTGGGGTTGTATTTGCAATAGATTTGTTTTTATCTTTTTTTTGTATGTTTAAAATAAAAGGATGTATTTAGTATTGTAGAGAATTTATTTATACTGATTATGGCAGTAAAAATTTTTATGAATTTTATTTAAATTTAAGGGAAATAGAAATTTTTTTACTTATAAATGTTTATTTTTTTATACTTATAAAGAAGTTGATGTTGTCGAAAATGCTGTATAATAGGAGGCATGATGAGTTATTTTATTAAAAGTAAATTGTGAACGTCTGAAACTTATATAGTAGATTCATATATTCTATATAAAGTCAAAGATCCATTAGACGGTAGTTTACCTAGAAGAAAATAAAATTTCTATTATTAATTTTACTAAATCTACGATATACGCTCTGAATATTGGCACATAAGTTCACAACTACTAATTTGTATTTTTTTCTTTCTCGAGGAACATAAAATTTTCTAGTTAAAAGAATCATTGGTGGATTAAAAATTATCTTCATTTGTCTTAAATAAATATTTAATTAAAAGGGAAAATAATAATTTCATTTAATCCATTAAAATATTAAAGACAAATATAGATAAGCAACATAGATTTTTTTTAACATAACTGTTCTTAGGCTTGATCAATTTTAATATATGAATAATCAATCAGTACATTTCCATTAATATTGACAATGAAGGATACTTGTAAAAACTTTTAATCAAATTATTCTTATAGAAGTGTTCTTTTTATTTAGTTTTTGACAATAAATGTTATTGGAAAATTTATAGAACAAAAAGTTAAATATCTCAACATATAAAGTACAAGTTTCTAAAGTATCAAATTTTTACAATGCAATAACCTTTGATCGAGTTATAATTAGTTTCATATTTTTTGGAGAAAGAATTGAAATTTGTATATTTTTGAAAGAAACTGAAACAACCAACTAATAATTATTCAGAAATAACTTTAAAAAATTGAAAGTTATAACATTTATACATTGAAAGCACAGAAATATATAATTAAGGATATGTTTTTTTAATGCTATTAGTAAAAGAATGAGAGTAATAAGGTTAGAGAATATAGTCTCAGATAAATTGACGAAATAAAAAAATCAAAAAAAAGTTTTTATTAGTTAAAAGTTAAAGGAATTTTTGTTCCTATATTTAATATTAGAGCACGAAAAGGGAAGGAAATTAATTTTTTTCGTATATTATTGCTTCATCAACTACAAAACCAATGTTTTTTTAGTTATTAAAATATTGTGAAAAATAACTAAATTGTGTCATTACAAATGAAATAATTTTCTGGACCAATAAATGTGACTATCATATTCTTTTTTTGAAAATTATATCCAATAATATCAACATATAACAAAAGCAATTCTTTATTGTTATGATTTGAGTTAATGTGTTAAAGAACAAATGTTGAATACTATCCCACATTTGTGTAAATGAAATGATATAATTACAGCAATTTATCTTCTTCCTTTTCATAATTGTATACTGGAAATAGATTTAAAAAATATTGAAGTTAAAAAATTATACTTTTGATTCCATTATTTTTCTTTCTTTACCTCAAATTATTACTTTTTCTTTGATCTAACGTAAATAAAGATATGAAAACTTGTGGTTATAATGAAAATTAATTTTTTTGTTTTCTTTTTGATTTCAACTTTTTCTTAGTGATAGAATAATAACAATTTTAAAATTTCTCAGAAATCGAAGTAAATATTTTGAATGACCTTTTGAATAAATTATTATTATCAGCTCTTAAATATGATATGTAATGAATATTGCCCTCAACAAATTTATTTTTAATGTTCAATAAAAAAATTAAATTTATTTTTTATTAGAAAAGATTATGATAATTTAAAAAAAAGTCTAACTAGTGTATCGGAAAATAAATAGAATATGTTGAAATATTGAAAATTATATTTAATATCAGAAGAGCTGATCTCTAAAATTTTTGAATTTAAGAATATCAAAATTTATATCAAAGCAACTTGTGATTTTAATTAATTGTTATGAGGTTCTTTTAAAAAAGCTATAGTAAATATTTAAGTTAAGAAAAATTCAATTACATGATCTAAAGCATCACTTTGTTGAACATTACAAGAAACATTTAATTTAATTTTATATTATAGTCAATGTACGTACAAAAATAGAATAGTCTGATTATGCATATAATAGGCAAATGTGAGAAATCAAAGATTTTCATACAAACGGATATTTCGATAAATACTATAATTGTAAACCACGTAATTATTCAAAATTTACAAAATGAGGTTAGAAGAGAAAAAATGATGACCTGGAATACTCATTTATAACAATTGTTAAATATAAAAAATTTATTATTATTACATTATCATAACATTTTTCGAAAAAATACAACTAAGACACGAAAAAAATTTACATGGGTTGTTGCATATGTTCAAAATTATCAAATATTATTTATCCTATCACTAAAAAAAAGCTTAAAAAAGTAGTAAGTACAACTAGCACGATGTTGTATTTTGCTGCTCCCGACTTGTTAGATTTTTTTTCCTTTGTTGCAAAGATCTCCATCACAGCATTTAATTTTATATGTACCTTTCATTTTTTCACGCGTATCTGGAGTCATGGGATTCTTTTTATAATATTCAAGGACCTTTCTAAAATCAGCTATGTTCTTACCATGTGTAAAACCATTATACAACAAAGTTAATGTTCTATCAATATTTTCAGTTCCCTCTTTGTACTGAATAATATTATTAAATATGATTAAAATTCCTTACCTTATCACAAGCCGATTTTTTCATACAGGCATTAATTTCTGCGTTTATATAATTGTTTCTATCAGCCTTAAATTTAAAGATCATTTTTGCACATTGATCTTCGCAATCTCCCTGGCTTTTGGTGTCTTTAAAATTTTCTTTTTTGCCATTAATTTTACCACTGAGTGAGTATCCAAATGAACACTTCTTTTCAGCTCTGAGACATTGTGACAAACACAAAATTGTTAGAACAAAGAATAGATATTTTAGATTCATTTTAGAATGACATGTTCCTTGATTTTTCCAATATTTTTATACTAAGAAGATATTAATTTAAGTTTAAAATATTAAAATTTATTCTTTTTTGCATTTAAAATTAAACAAATTTTTTCCTAATCAATTACAAATTTAATTTATATACTTTTTTATTGCATTAATTAAATTAAATAACTTATTATTATCAATGATTCTAGCTAAAAGTCTCTTCCCTATTACAAGAGCAACAGTGGACCAGTAGAAATGATAAATAAAGAAAAAGAATTTTGAAATTTGTTTCACAAGTTAAAGTTTAAATAATTTTATTAAAATTGCCAATGAATTAAAAAAGAACTTTAGTAAATTGTGATAAAAAAGGGAAATGTCATTTTCCTAATTATATTAAAAAAAAGAATAGTTAGTCATTTTTTTTAATTACCATCAAAATTTTCATTTTTTAAAACGTTACATCAATCTATTAATTTGAATTATTCTAAAACTTCTATTTTTTATAAATTTGAGTATTTTTATACAAAAAAGTTATTTCTTCTATATTTTCTGACGAGATTAAAGAATTTTGTTGGAACTGAAAAAGAAATTTGAAAAAAGGGTTTGTCTTTATTGGGAAAAACTATAGATAGTTTTTATAAATAAATAAATTATTATTGTGTTAAACAATCTTTTTGCTATCCCAATATATAAATATTTTATTTTTTAAAAGTTATCGTTTATATAGTAGAGATATTTTTATTGGAATTAAAACAACAAATTAAAATAGAAAGAAATATTTACATTTAAAATACTATTTTGCTTGTCTTTTATAAAGTATTATTTTTTGAAAAGATATTTTCTATGATTCCATCATCAATTTATATATACTGATTTCATTCATGACAGTAATTATCTCCAATTTCTAATAAGTAAATCGATTGACAAATTACTGATCAGAAACAGTGTAAAAACTTACCAGATAGAATTATTATTGTGAATTGCTTTAATTTAATCAGTAATAAAATTTTGTATTTTGTTATTATTACTAAGATATATTTTTATATTCCAAATAACCATGTTTGATCGCTATATTATAACAGAAGATTTTCAAAAATGTTATATATGTGTAATAGATATAAAATTAAATTCATAAAATAACGTTACTTTTATAAAAAAAATAAAGTGATAAAATAATTATAAAAATATATTTTATTTCATTTGGATACTTTAATATTAGATATTTATATAGAAGTATATTGAAGTAACAAGTATTAAAGTTTTAGATTGAGTTATATATCTAAATTTATCAAAGATTGCTTTTTTGATTTTTTCTCTGTTAAAATTATATATATAATTACTAAAACTTTTTTTTACAAGATTTAACTATTTTGAATATTATATGATTCAAATTTTTTTATGTAATGGAATACTAACTTTTTCTTAAACTTCTTAAAAATAAAGTAATGTTTTGATTAGCTTATTCCAAAATTTAATATTATCTGCTTTTAAATTTAATATTTAATGGTTGTCGATTCCATCACATTAATTTCTAATATTCAATAAACAAATAAAATTTTGCATTAAAAAAGAAACTGAAAAATGTAAAAATTTATTTAATTATTGAATGAGAAAATAATTAAATATATATTTAAAAATTTTAAAATAGCTTTTAATATAAGAAATAATGACATCTTAAACTTTTAAATTTAATAAAAATAGAGTTCATATCAATATAAGGTGTGATTTTTATTCATTACTATGTGATCCTTCAAAAAAGATACTTGAAATTCATAGATTAAGAAAAATATAATTACATGATCCAAAAGCATTATTTTATTAAACGCTGTACGAAATATAAAACTCGATTTTAAGTAATAATTAATGTAACCACAATTAACAATAGTTTCATTATCTATACAATAAATGATTATGATAAATCAAAATTTTTCATATACATACATATTTTGAATGCATATTGTAATTTTATATAATATAATTAATAAAAATTTACAAAAAGATGTTTGAAGAGAAAAAACAACGGTCTAGAATAATTATCCACAACTACTGATAAATAAATAAATTTATTATTTTTTTAATATATATCAATAGCATTTTATGAAAAAATACAAATAACACAAAAAATTACTTGTGTTATTGTACATATTTATAATTTTTAATTACTATTTATCTTATCATTAAAAATAAACTTAGAAAAATAGCTGGTATGACTAATCGAATGCTGTATTTCGTTGTTTTTGACATGTTGCAATAATTTTTGTCACAACATTTTATGGTATATTTTCCACCCAATCCATTTTTCCCTGTTTCTACACGAGCTATTTTAGATATATTTTTTGTGCCATCTTCCAATGTAGTCTTAAGTAGATTATTAGCTTTTTCATCATAACTATCTAAAGTAATACCGACTTTTTCATTAAGCCCTTTGTCTACTTCACTTTTTGTAATATTTTTAAAATATTTATCAGCGTCCCTTTCAATTCGATCAATTAATTCTTTTATGTCTATATTTTTCTAAAAAAAATTGTTAAATATTATTAAAATTTTAATTTCTTACACCGCATGTAACTAAATCTAAATTTTCATAGTTCTCCTCTGGAAGACAATCACGATAATCCACATTAAAACTATCATTATTATAATAAATTTTGAAGAATAGTGTCATGCATGGTTTTTTAAAGCATACTACATTTGAATCATAAAGTTCAAAATTTACAGAACCATCATTGCCTGCATCCGTAAGACCTAATTTTTGCACACAGTGTCTGTCACCTCTAAGACATTTTGACAAAGAAAAAATTGTTACAATAAACAAAAAATATTTTGATTTCATTTTAGAATGTTATTTTTCTTTTTTTTTAAAACTATTATACTGTTAAAATATTAATTTAAGTTAAAAAATTTAAATTTCTTAATTCGTTCTCTTTTTTGCATATAACACTAAACAAACCCTTTTTTTATTGCTAATAAATCAAATATTTAATTTCCATTTTTTTTTCAATTAGATTAATTGGATTAAAAAATATCAGTCTCAATGATTCTGACTAAAAATCTCTTACCTATTACAAGAGCAATAATTAAACCAGAAGGAGCGGTTAATAAGGAAAAATGAATTTTGAAATTTGTTTAACAAATTTAAATTCAAATGATCCTTATAAAATTGTTAAATGAATTTAAAAAAATCTTTAGTAAAAATATGATTAGATAGAAGTAATGACATTTTTCTAATTAATGTCAAAAAGTATAAGCTAATCTTAATTTTTTGAATTACCAATGAAATTTTTTTTAAAACTTTACATCATTTTACTCATTAAAATTGCTTTAAACTGTATATTTATAGTAAATTTGAGTATTATTACAACAAAAACTTGTAAACCCCACCCCTGGGTTTATAAAGCCTAGTTTGAGTAATAAAAGGTAACCATTTTATTATTAGTTTTTATCGTTAAAGATTGTTTTGCTAGTAAAAAAAATATTTTGAAATTATTTACTATCTTTCACTATGGTAAATCCCTAACTCTACAAGTACCAGAGTTAACATATTTTTGATTTTTCTACATTTCTTAATCAAAATAAGAAGCTTATTGAAAATTTACAATGAGTTTGAAAATTGGGTTTTTTTTAGAAAAGTTATAGGTAGTTTTTATGAATAAGTAAATAATTATTGTGTTAAACGTTTTTCCTACTATACCATGATTATGAGAATGTAATTATTCAAATGCTATCATCTATACAGTACTGGCAGATACACTGGTATCAAAATGAAAACTTAATAAGAAATATTTGTATTTCAAATAACATTTTCCTTGTCTTTTATTCACTATGAAGACATTACACAAAAAACATGGCAGTTATATTGAGACGGTACGTTAAGGGGTTTATTATTGTAGACATTATTCATTGTAGTACTAATATGCTAACTATTAATATGTTTTATTGTAGGAGTATAAGTCAAATAAAATAAAAATTTTATTTCAGTGATATTGCTTATAAAGATATTCTTCATAATTTTATCATCAATATATATACTCTAATGCAATCAAAATATTTATTTTCTTTTGTAGTTTATATTTAAATAGATTGATGAATTAACTATCAAATAAGGTATAAAATAGAGTCAATTAAATTTTTTTATTGTGAATTGGATTAAATTAATAGGTGATGGAGATTGGTATAAGGTTATTACTACAAAAGAATATTTTTGTCTTAAGAAATGCTTGTTTGACTATCTTATAACAAGAGTATTTACTAAAAGCTTTAAGTTAGATTGATATAAAACTAAATTGTTAAGGTGACGTTACTTTTATAAGAAATGAAGTAACAAAATATCTATAATAGGTATTTTTTTCTCTTTTGTACTTCAATAACGAATATGATTATAAAAATATATTAAATTAATAAACACTTATGTTTTTGATCCAGTTTTTAATTTTACTTTAAGTTTAACAATTTTTTTTTCTTTCTTAAAATTAAATTGTAAATACAAAAACTTGTGTTTTTAACAAGATTCGATTTTTTGTATTTATTTGATTCCATGTTTGTTTCTCTTATAAAATATTAACTATTATAAACTTTTCAAAAATTTAGTATAATATTGATTGGCTCAATTGATATTTAAATATTGTCCATCTCTGTTGATAAATGATAATTTATATTCGACAAATAAATTTCTATTATTCAAAAAAATAAAATTTATTTTTAATTAGAAATGATGATGACAAATTAAAAAAAGGAAAGATTATTAAAATATTTGTTAACAGCTCTTAATTTTAGAAAGGCATGACTTCTAGAATTTTTAAATTTAAGAAAACTAAAATTCATATTGAAACAACATGTGAATTTCATTCATTTTTTTAATCATTCTAAAAGGCTACTATAACATTAAAGGTTTAGAAAAATTCAATTTTATTAATCCAAAAATTTTTTTTATTAAACGATGTATAAAATCTTCAGCTCAGCCTCTTAGAAAAGTTAATGTGGCTACAAATAATAATGGTTTCTTTTTATTTGTTATCAAAGGCTGTAAGAAATCAAAACTTTCATATATACACTTATTTCAATGATTATTATAATTGAGAAATATATAATTAGGAAAAGTTGATAACATGAAGTTAGAAAATAAAAAAAAATAATGTATTTGAATATTTCTTTAAAACTACTGATAAATAAATAATTTTATTATTATTCTATTATTATATCAATAGCATTTTATGAAAAAATACAAGTAACACATAAAAAAATTACTTGTGTTATGGTATAATATATTTATAATAATCAAATACTATTTATCTTATCATTAAAAATAAACTTAGAAAAATAGCTGACATGACTGTTCCAATGCTATATTTAGTTATTACTGACATGTTGCAATAATCTTTGTTACAGCAAACTGTAGAAAAAGTTCCTCCAGCTTCATGTTTCTTATATAATTCATCAAAATTTACATTTTTATTAAATGCTTCATCAATTAAACGTTGGATTCGTTGTTTTTCATCTTGTTTAAATGCAGATAAGCTTACATTAAGTTCTTTTTCCCAATATCCTAGATCTGACGTATTTTTTTCATCTTGTGGTAACGTTTCTTTTATATTTGTTTTTTTTAAATCTTTTCTTAAATCTTTTTGCATCTAAAAATTTTTTTTAAATATTATTGTTTATAATAAAATTTCCTTACTCCACATTCTAATTTTCCTTTTAATTCTGCCTTTTTTTCTTTAGAAAAGCAACCTTTGAATTCCGCTTTTAAACTATTACCACCATTGAAAATACTCAAAGAAGTTGTTATGCATTTATGATCACATTTACTAATTGGTAGAGAAATCCCAAATGTTATAGCCTTGTTAAACTCTTTACCTGTAATAGTAAATTTCTTTGCACATTGGAGGTCACCTCTAATATATTTTGACAAAAACGAAATTGCTATAAGGAACAACAAATATTTTAATTGCATTTTAAAATGTTATTTTTCTTTTTTTTTTAAAACTATTATACTGTTAAAATATAAATTTAAGCTAAAAAATTTAAATTTCTTAATTTGTTCCTTTTTTTGCATTTAACATTAAAAAATTATTCTTTTTATTAATGATAAATCAGAAATATAATTTTTCTATTTCTTTTCAATAACATAAATTAATTGGATTAAACAAATATTAGAACTTTTGGCCAAAATTCAATTGATTATTACAAAGCAACAGTTGAGCCAGTAGAAAAAGTTATTGAGAAAAATTTTTTGAGATTTGTTTCGGTAGTTGAAGTTAAAAAGAAATTCTGTTTGAATTTTAAAAGAATGAAAAAAAACTCCAGTAAGTTATGTTGTGATAGGAAAAATCTCATTTATATTATATTATAAAAAGAATAGTAAATTATTTTTTAAATTATCATTGAAAATTTTTATCTTTTTAAAAATTTTATTTATTTATTTACTAAAATTATTTTAAATTATATATAATTGATTAATTTAAGTACTATACAAAAAAAGTTGATTCTTTTATATTTTTAAATAAGATTAAGTAATTTGTTGAATTCGAACAAGAAATTTAAAAATTCGGTTTTTTAGCTAAAAAGAATAATAGTTACTTTTGTGAAAAAAAAATAGATCATTAAATTGTTGAATAATTTTTTAATGTACTTATATAAAAGCATTTAATTATTTAAAATTTATCATTTATGTAGTAATGTCTGAATCACTGGTATCAAAAAGAAAATCTAAAAAAATTTTTATATTTTTCAAATACACAATAATATATATCTTTTTCAGAAATATTGTTTAAAAAGATATGCTTTATGATTCTATTTACAATGTATATGTAATGATGCATTCATCGTGATAATTCTTTTCTTGTGATTTATAAATAAGCCAATAAAAAGGTCATTGATCAAAAACAATGTAAAATATCATCAGTTAGAATTTTTTATTGTGAATTACAGTAAATTAATCAGTGTTAAAATTTGGTATATTTTTATAACTACTGAGAATTTTTTTTATCTTCAAATAAACATGCTTTTTCACCCTATAACAATAGAAAATTGTTAAATGCTGAGATTTACGTGAGAATTATATGTAATTAAATTCATAAAACGATGTTAATTTTACAAGAAATAACGTGATAAAAACATTATAACAATATGTTGTTGACTTTTTTGTACTTATATATTGATTATAAATATAAAGGTATATTGAAGTAGCAAAACTTTATGTTCATGATTCTGTTTTTTTTTGTAGAAACATTCATGTTTATAGTATAGTTGATAATTAATTATATATATTGTTTCACGAAGTCCTCGACATTAATACTTAAAGTTGTTTTGAAATATATAGTTTTTACAGCAATTTCTTTCTTTATCAAGAAGTCCATGAAACACCATTAAGATTTTTGTTTTTATCTCAATTTTTATTTAAAATTAGTACAAGATCTCATAAAAACTTCAAAAACTGAGATAAAATTTTGTGAAACAAAGATTTGTCCCCTGATATTTTTGAAAGAAATCTTTTATCAGATGGATTTTTCTTTCGACAACAGATTTTTTGTGTATATGAACGAAACTGTCATATCATTAAAAATTTCATAAATTTATAACGTTTATTTATTTAAAAGATAGTGATAAAGATCATTACAACTACATTGGAAATTTTTGTTAAACATTAATTCAACCAATCATTCATTTTATACATTTCTTTATACACAAAATTTTTCTTCCTAATAGATTATCAGTTTACACTTTAAAAAGATAAAAGATTTATTCTTATTTTAGTTTTCAGAAACATAGCATTAATTTTTCTATTCTATTACCCTAGAAAATAAAAGCATTTTAATTCGTATTTATTTTATATAATTGTGAATATGACTTCTAACGAATCTTCTTTAAGTGAGTTGTTTCTATTATTATGTTTTATTTTAACATAATTCAGATCTAAATAATCAAATTATTATAAAAAAAAAAATAGAAAAAGCTAGTATAATATGGTCAATAGATAATTTTTCTACTTGTGAAGAAAAGCCAGGTGAATCAAAGCAAAGTCCAATTTTCAGTTCCGACACAGACAATAAAATAAAATGGTCTTTACTCATGTATCCAAAAGGTAATGAGGATAAAAATAAGGACTATATATCACTATATTTAAACTGGGAAAAAATTGAGAATGTAGATGTAAAAGCAATGTGGATTTTCTACATTAAAAATTTTAAAGGAGAAAATAAATATATAAAATTTACAAATACAACCAAATTTAATAAATCTAAAATAATGTGTGGTAACTCACAATTTTTTGAAAGAAACTTATTATTAGATAGTGATAGTAAATTTTTGGTAAATGACACACTAACATTAGGTTGCAAAATTTTTTATTTTTGTGGTGCTGAAAATACTGTTAATACTCCAACAAATAATAGTGGAAACGAATCTTTGAATACATTTTCGAATGATTTCGAAAAAATGCTTCAAACATCTAAGTTTCGAGATTGTGTTATCAAAGTAAAAGACTCTGAAATAAATACCCATAGATTTATTCTAGCTGGTAGATCGGGTACCTTTGATTCTATATTAGCAGGAAAACAAAAAGAATCTGCCCCAATTGTTATTGAAATAAATGATTTTTCTCTAGAGGCAGTGAAAGCGATGATAAAGTATTTGTACACTGACAAATTACCAGAAATGGATGATATGGCTTGTGAAATGTTGGCAATCGGGAATGAATATTTACTAAACGAATTGAAATCAAAGGCAGAAGAGAGTTTAATCAACAGTTTGAGCAAAGATAATGTTTGTGATCATCTCGTATTGAGTGAATCAAATTCTGCTGAAGTCCTTCAAGAATGGTGTTTACGATTTATATATTTGAATCCTGAAATTATGGTTGATGGTTCGAAATGGGAAGAAATTGCCGAATGTTATCCTATATTGGTTAGTAAACTTTTTATGATTTTTGCTAATATAGAATGATTTGTCATTTAAAACAAGTTATATTAAACACATATATTATGAACCTTTGCTATAAATATTTTTAGTATTTTTGTATTTATAATTATAAAACTTTTTCATGTAGTTTGAAAAATGTAATTTAAATTTTATCTTCTAATTTTATTATAGACGATAGAAGTATTCGAAATTCTATATTTTCTCCAATATCTTTAGATACAAGTTACTGATTATTTTTATTATATTTCTATAAGACCGAAATTTCGAGTTATATAATAAATTTTTTAATTAAATTTTGAAGAATTATGTATGAAGTTATCAGTGAATCAAGCTTTTCTCTATATCTTTACAATTAATGGTATCGTTCTTAACAAATCAATAAACTAAAAGAATATGGTATTATAATTGATAAAAAATATCTGTTAAAATGTAAAATTATGTTAGTTTTATTAATCATAGATAGTTTATAGTTACATATTTTTATTAGTTATATAAAAAACAGTATGACCTATTCAGTGAAATAATATTTTACGTCAATCCCAAAAGTATTATTGTCATTTGATATTTTAAAAGTTATATATAATTTCATTTTTTAGTGAGTGTAACATTTTACCTTCATTACTTGAAATTGCCACTTTTTTGTGTACAATCTTAAAAAGATATTGTTGTTTTGAATAAAATTTAAGTTCACATATAAATGTTAAATTTAATTTTTTCAAAGAAACAAATTTTTCAAATATTCAAGAAAATATTATCATCTTTTCACTTATAATGTAATGATTTAATCATAATAATAAAAGAATAAATGTATTTTGTTCAGTAACAGAAATTGATATTAAGGTAATGGAGAAATTATTTAAATAATATACTTACTTCGATGGTAATATAAAGATATCTTCGCAATTAATAAATAAACATAAAAATTATTTTATTTTTAATAGAAGTAATAATTGATGAATCAGTATTAAACGGCTTAAAATAAAAAAATCATATATCGCAAAACCTTTTTTTGAGTTTAATAATTCCTGATACCTTAAGATTCTAAATACTACTCTTTAATAATTGCTTATTAATTTTAATTTAATTTCACATACTTTGTAAAAGAAATTTTTTAAAATTATTGATTGAAACTACAAATACTTTTTTTCTGAATTAAAAGTCATAGAAATTTCCTTTGTTTTATCAGTTTAAGATAAATATTTATAGAATTCAAGTCTTTATTAATGAACAATCCGATAATTTTTATCATTTCTAAAATGTCATTCAATTTTAAATGCGAATGAAATCATTATTGTTCAAAAATAATAAAGAAACTAGAAATGTTGATAAGATATTATTATATACCTTAGTGTTCTTATTTCAAAGTATTTTTAAATTTCCATCCAATATAGTTATTTCTTTTCATAACATTTTTATGGAGAGTAAAATATTGAATCCAATAAAATCTTAAAAGGTATAAAATTTTTATAATAAAAAAATATAAAATATTTTTAATGTCTCCAGAAGTAATGATGTAACTGTGAATGGAGAAAATGATTGAAAAATAGTTCTAATAATATTCAATTTTTAAGTAGTTTTGATCACTAGATCATAAGCTATTATTGTCTTTCAAAATAACTTTAGTAATTTTCCAAAGTTATATAGATTTTAATATATTTCTCATTAAAATTAATTAGCAATTACACGATGTAAAGAAAAAATAATATAAAAATTTGAATTTAATAAATGTTATAAATCATTAATCATTAATATTTTACATCGATATGAAGGAGTCTTTCATTTTTTTTCTACATTTTTTTGCTACATTGCAACATCGTTTATACTAAATTAAAAAATGTGATTCTAATTTCTACAACAAAAAGAAATAAGAAAATAAATTTTGTCTTTGACATAAATCACTTTAAATTTAACGGATTTTTACAAGTAAATAGCCAAAAGATGTGTTTTTTTCTAACTTAGAGGGGAAATAGATCCAAAATTTTTTAGGCCATAATTAGACAAGTTATCTAAAAAAACATCCTTTTTTAGGGTCTTTTTTACATAGTTTTGTTAATCAACTAACACTCCTTAAAGTTAACAAAATAAACTGCTTTACATCTCGTTTGAAAGATATATCCCAGAATAGTTCAGAATCTTAGTGATATTGAATTTAATTTACATTTGGCCAAGTTAGTGTTTAAAGAGTAGTAATCAGTTTGAAAAAATCTTAAAAGTTTAATAGCTACCACTAAGTCGTAACTTTATGAAAACAAATAAAGTAATATTTGTTATATGGATCAACGTCTAACTTAAATAAAAAGGGTCTAACGACCTTTCTAGCTTAACTACAAAGAAGTTATTATTATTTTAATGCCAACTTCTTTGCTATCTTTTCATTTTTACTGTAAAAATCAATTTTATTCCAGACATACTTCTTTCAAAATTTGATCATTTTTTATGGTAAAATAATCATTTGATGTATTTTTTTTCAACTAAGTGCCGAAAATGGGTTTTAAAACATTTGGTTTATATGTGGCCAAGTTTTGTTTTAAAAATACTACATTTTTGAACAGTTTTTTTCAAGAGTTTTGTGTAAGAATAACTTTATTTAAAGTTGATGAAATAAATTGCTCTGTTAAATATTAAAAAGGTTAACATCTGGAATCCTTGGGAAACACAGTACGATAGAAATATATTAAAAATTAGTCAAGTTATGGGCCCAAGAATAATCATCATTTTTTTAATAAAAACAAAAATTCTTTAATTCTGTAATATAAATGAAAAGTTGTTTTAAATATATAAATTTTAAGTATTTTATAGATTTATGTCTAACTTAAAAAAAATAAAACCACAACGAATTATGTTCATTAACAACGTAAGGAGTTATACTTATTCGGGTGTCATTTATTTCACTTTTTCTTCATCTATTTCACAAAAATCAATTTTTTGATTAACATAACATTCTTCAAACTTGGTAAATTTTCTATGATTTAATAGTCATTAGATGTATTTTTTTCTAAATTAGTGAGAAAAATGGTCTTTAAAAATATTGGTCCAAAATAGATCATGTTATTTTTTAAAAACACCATTTTTTTAGTCACTTTTTTTGTAGTTTTGTCTTTCAAGAAAGCTTTTGTAAATGTAGAAATAATTTTATAGTTAGTAAAAAAATGACTTCTTTTTGTTTTAAACAGTCATCTTAAATGTTATGTCTCATGATGGTAAATTAAACTGTATAAATAGTAGCAAGTGAATAGCGAAATATATCATTTTTTTTTATATTCTATTATTGTCTTGACGTTTATTCATCTCTCTAAATTAAAAAAAATATCTATCATAGCAAGTAAGGGTGAGCCTTTTTAAATTATTTTACTGGTTTATGACTTCCTTAAAAGGTAAAAGTCAGGAATAAGGGAAAACATAGCAGCATGAATTTGATAAAGAATGATTTATGTTATGGGACAAAAAATGATGACTGTTATTTTAGTAAAAATTTAACTAGGTATTACTTAATAAAAACTTGCTAGAATTAAGTAGTTATGCTATATTTATATAGATTTAAGTCTAACCTAAAAAAATGAGTCTATTTCGAAGTTTATAACTAATGTATGAAAGAATTTATTCCAATTTTAGTGTAATTCTTCTTATTTTTTTCTGTTTTTTTTTGTAAAGATAATTTTATTTCAGTTATTAACTCTTTAAAACTTGATCATTTTCTATGGTTAAATAGTCATCGGATGTATTGTTTTCAAACCTAAGAAAGAAAATAAGCCACAAAACTCTTTGTCCACAATGGTCTCTATTATGTTTGAAAAATACTACTTTTGACACTCATTTTTGCATAGTTTTGTTCCAAAAATAACTATTTTAAAAGTTAATGAAACTTTATGATCTACGACTCACTTGAAAAGTGCATGTATGGAACAAGGGGGAAACAGTATATAAAAAAATTAATAAAAAACGACAAAAGTAATGAATAAAAAAATGGTGAATTTTTTTTAGTAAAAATTAAATTTTCCAAATGTTATAACTTTATCAAAGTTGTTAGAAGTGAATAAAACTAAATTTACTACATATATCAAAGACTGGCAAAAAAATATGAAAACTATAACGGATTTTGTAGGTTAAAAACGAAAGAAGTTATTTTTTGGCTATTAATTTTATTGATTCTTTCTATTTATATATTTGTAAAATGAAAATAAATATGTAGTTACTAGATCAATGATATGAAATTATTTATACCCATTTCAAAAATATGATAGTGTAATCCTGGTGGATTCTTAGGAGCCTTTCGGGGCTCCCGTGGTTTAGTATAATAACATGAAACTTTATATAAACTTTTATTAAGCGAAGGGTTATAGTGAAATATTAGTAAAAGGTGTTAAAGATTTATAAGGGTATTCTCAGTTATTCTAGTGATTGACTGATATATCTATCTTCTGATCAGCTATTCTTTATAGGTTCCTTTTATACTCCTTTAGGAGGTAGGCATGTTCTTATTCTGATAAACTTACATACATTTTGTCCAACGCAGTTCCCATGGTTTACAATAGAAAGGCATTTAAATTGTTACTTAAAATGATTCAAATATTCATTTTTATTTATCTTTTAAATATAAGTAAGATTCCTTTTATTGTGTAGATTATTTATTTAGGTAAACAGTTTCAATAAATGTAGACGTTATTAAATGATTCTCAAACTTTGAATGTTTCATATATTAAAACAATGTATTTTCGGTAATCATTTTTCTCTAAAAATGCTTAATCTAATGAAAAAAATTTTTTATACACAAATTTTGATTGGTAATTTAATATAAAATGTTTTTATAAAAATATGCTCCGCGGACTAGTTCTGATCTTCCGAAGACGGGTCTATAGATAGTTAAATTAAAAAAATTATTATTATTTTAATATTATATTCATTAAAGCTTACAAAAAAATACAACTAACACATGAAAAAAATTAACATGTATTATTGCATAAATTTGTAAATATTACATACTATTTATCTTATCATCAAAAATAAACTTAGAAAAATAATTGATACGATTAATTTAATACTGTATTTGGTTTTTACTGACTCGTTGGAATTCCCATTTGTTTGCCTGTTTAAATCTCCTTCTTTCGGTTTGTTTAAATCTTCTCCTTTTGGTTTGTTAAAATTTGCTTCTTTTGGTTTATTAAAATTTGCTTCTTTTTGGTTTGGTAGAATTATCATTTTCTTGTGTCTTATGTTCTGTATTTCCTGATCTCTTGAATTTTATATCTGCATCTCCGTTGCATAAATCTGTATCACAGCATTTAACATCCACTGGACCTTTTAATTTTTCAAGAATTCTTTCAACGTTTTGAAATATGCTTTGCTCATTCTCATATTCAGTTTGAGGTAGTTCCAAATTTTCTGAAGTCTCTCTAAGATACATAGAAAACATTAATAATGTATTTTCAAAATTTCCAGTGGTGTTTATAGGCTGATGAGTGTTATTATTTATAAATAAATTTTCTACATTTTCACAATTTAATTTTGAGGAACAGATATTGTATTCTGCATTTAGATAGTTCTCTTCATCGGCTTTGAATGCACCGGTTATTGTTGAACAGAGTGAATCATTACAATATCTATTTCCGACATGTAGCCTAATTTCTTCAAGTTTCGAATTATTAATTGTAGGATTAAATATATATCCAATTGGACACTTTATATTAGCTCTAAGACATTGTGAAAACCACAAAATTGTTATAGCAAACAATAAAAATCTTAATTGCATTTTAGAGTAATATGTTGCTTGCTTTTTCTCATATTAATTATTATACTGATAAAATATTAATTTACGTTTAAAATATTTAAATTTCTTGATTTGTTTTTTTTTGCACTTAATATTTAACAAATTTTTTGTAAATCAAATAGAATTTTAATTTACATATTTCTTAATTAAATTAAATAGCCTATCACTATGAACAATTCTAGCTAAAAGTTTTTTGATTACTATAAGAACAACAATTTGAAAAGAAGAAAAGGATTAATAAGAAAAAGATGGATTTTGAAATGTGTTTTCAAGTTGAAGTTCAATTAACTCTGTTAAAATAGTTAAAGAAATAAAGAATACTTTAGTGAGTATGAGTGGAAAGGGAAATTTAATTTGCCCAATAATTTCAAAAAGATTAATTAATCGTTTTTTAAATTGACAATAAAATTTTTATTTTTTAAAATGTTTTATCAATCTATTCATTTGGATTATTTAAAAGTTTATAATTTAAATAAATTTGAGTATTATTACAACAAAAAAGTTAATTCATCTACATTTTTAAAAGTTATTACAGACTCTGCTGAAGTTGAAGAAGAAATTTGAAAATTGGGTTTTTTTGTTAAAGAATTATAGATATTTTAAATTTTTATCGAGAACATTATGTTATTATAAGATATTATCTTCACACAAATAAATCATTTTTATATTAAATAATTTTCTAAGCTTAACAATACTAAAACTTTTAAAAGTTATTGTCTATACGGTAGTATATCACTAGTATAAAAATAATAATTTTGATACAAATATTCTTATTTCAAATACCACTTTATCTGTCTTTTGTCGATGAATATTATCTAGAAAGATATTTTCTATAATTCTATTATTATTCATATAGAAAAATGTATAGTTCTGGAGCCTTACTCTCCAGTTGGAATGCTAGAGTTAATTTAGGATAATAGTTTATTAGGTTAGAGATAGATTACAAAAATGGTGAGAATAATAAAATAAAACTCTATATCTATACAAAATTTTGTGGATATTTATACCCTAGAAATCGTTACAATTAGGATGATAAACACAAACATCAAGCTTTTAAGCTTGATTTACAATAGCTAAGGAGGACAATAAAACAATTATTTTACAAATGATGATAAACACAAACATCAAGCTTTTACGCTTGATTTACAATAACTAAAAAAAACAACAATTATTTTACTTCTCCCCTTGTTGAGAAAGCAACTTCACATCGTTAATATGAGCAATCCGAGTTTTCCTAATCCTATGAGATTCACTATGAGGCTTAATGGTTACTCTGCGATTTGCAACCTCTATAACTTCATAAACAGTCGGCATCCAAAGAGGTTCAAACTTATCACTCTTATTAAAGTTACGCAATAGAACTAAGTCCCCTCTTTTAATCTTAACAGTAAGTTTCTCTTTCAACGGTTTGTTGGCGTTCAACTTCTCACGGGTTTGCACAATGGTATTAAGGGCAGCTTTACGAGCCTCTTGAAGATCCAACAATATAGGCCTCCACACACTATCACATTTCTTACTAAGTAAATCGAGATCCAACAAGTGATTTGGTAACCTTGGCAGTCTACCATTAGCTAAATAGTACGGCGGTAATTGGGTGGTTGCATTTGGAGCAGAATTATAATAATGACAAATCATTGGCAGACAAGAAACCCAATTAACCTGAGGATGGGCAAGCAGATATTTAGAGATTAATGACTGAGTCGTTCTAATAGCACGTTCAGCGTGAGGATTTCCTTCACTGTGATAAGGTGTACATGTCGAATGTTTGATCCTCAGTAACTTGCATAGCTCTTCAAACAGTTTAGATTTAAAATTAGTGGCATTATCTGTACGCACCACGACAGGAAGACCATGTATGTTGAATATATGCAAAATGAACGAATCACACAACTCTTTGGCAGAAGTAGATTTTAGCGGGAACAAAATAAGGAATTTAGAGAACAAGCAAGTGGCTACTACAATGTAAGCATAACCATTAATCCCTCTGTGAAGCGGTCCAAGAAGGTCCATAGCGATTATTTGAAATGGAAAATTTGCTGTCACACATTCATTTATATATTGGTGCCTATGAATGTCGTTTCTTAATTGGCACACTGCACAATTAGCAATATATTCTTTTAAGTCAGAAGTTTGGTTAGCCCAAACATCTTTGGTTAATGAACGAAGAATTGCCAGAGACTTTTTTAAATCTTGATGGCCATAATTATCATGTGCATAAAACATCAATTTAAACTTTCTAAATTTATCATTTGGTAAATTAAAGTCAACTAGCGCAGCTTTTCCATCCCTTTTTAATAGAAAAACATGTTTTTCTCTAAAACCTGACGGTAATCTAGATAACATATCCGCTACAGCATTATTTTTGCCGGGGATCCATTTAACAATAGGGGAATAGAAGTTAATATTTGAAATAAACTTATAGAGTTTAGGATCATCATTTTTCAATATAAGGCTTGGCAAACATTTGTGATCTGTAAAAATGGTTATCTTCTGAAGCAGCAGCCAATTTGAAAAGAAAGTTAATGCTGCTGATATTGCCCTTAACTCCAAATGAGTTGGTGGAAGTGTGGACTTATGTGGTTTAATCTTCTTACTAAAGAATCCCAAAGGTTGCATTACATCATTTCTTAGCTGTGTCAGTACGGCCCCATAGCTAGTAGTCGAGGCGTCAGTGTATAGGTAGAACATTTCATTAAAATATGGATAAGACAAGAAAGGTGCTTTCTCTAAACAAGTTTTAATGGCGTCAAAAGATTTTTGATGGAGTGGTGTCCAACAAAACTTAGAATCTTTACGAAGTAAATCTGTCAAAGGTTCTTCAACTTTTGCGGCATTATAAATATGTGAGCGAAAATAATTAACAGCCCCTAGGAACATACGAACCTGGGATACGTCAGTAGGTGCCTTTATATTTTTGATAGCGACAATATTTTTACAATGCGGTTTATAACCAGAAGAATTAAATATATATGATAAAAATACAATTTCATTACTACAGAAAGTACATTTAGTAAAATTAATTTTAAAACCACTCTGACGTAATGACTTAAGAACCTGTCTTACTTCGTTATAATGATCTACAATATCAGATTTTATTACAATAAGGATATCGTCAAGATAACAGATAGTACAATTTAAATGAGATAAAGCTGCTTCAATGTTTTTTTGGAAGTAAGGAGGACTGACCTTAAGGCCAAAAGGAAGCCTTTTCATTCGAAATGTGCCTTTGCGGGTTCTAAACCCTAGCTTTTTCTGGGATGCTAGAGGCATCTCTATCTGGAAGAACGAGTTAGTGAGGTCGATATTTGAGAAGTAAGTCCCTCCTGCGAGCTTCTGAACAATATCTCTGAATGTTGGGGTTTGATAATGGCAGGATGCCATAATTTGGTTAAGAGGACGTACATCTAGACATAAACGTAATGATTTATCTTTTTTTAATGCTGTCACAAGATTGAAAGTAAATTCAACCTCATTATCTGGCTCAGCTATATCATTGAGAATTAATTGCTCAACGTACCTATCAATCTCATCAAGAAATTTAACAGGTGGTAGGTATCTTTTAAAATGTGGTAACTCGTTACTAGTAAGAACAATTTCAGGCGCAATAATTCTTGACTTCCCCACGTCAAAGGGGTGTTTAGAAATAATATCAGAAAATTCTTTTTCTATTGATTCACTAAAATGTTGTTTATTCTCAGGAGGCTTCATCAAAAATCTACAAGGTTTATCAGGATGTTCGTCTTTATAGAATATAGGCTCAGGTGAAGGTAACAAATTAAACATGTGGTTACAGATACGAATAGTATGACTACTATAATCAATAGATGCATTAGTATGCGCAAAAGAAATCTCAACCTAAGAGAATTGATGATAAAGCGTCTGGAAATTGATCATCTGAAACCACAGCGAAAGGGAAAGATAATGTTAAGTCTTTAGCTAGTGAAATATTAATTCTAATCTTTCCTTTTAATGGCAATGGTGTGGAGTTAGCACATTTAGCATTAAATTTTTCGTTAGTACTACGATCAAACCCATTTATTTTTGCCCTATTTTCTCTTATCAATGAGATATGTGAACCACTGTCAGCTACGCAGACTATAGGCATGTTATCTTCCAAATATGCAATCAGTCTGTAGTCTCTAGGTGACATTAACTCTACCTTATCATTATTTTGTTCATGTGATACCTTCCTTATACACAAAATTTTATTATCAGATTCTACAACATTTTTATATCTATTAATTTCATCATCTAAAAATTGCAAGTAAGGGTCCTTGTTCACCTTTACTGTCTCAATCCTATTGGAACTCAAGTTTTTTAGTGTTGGGGTATTATTAGAATTACACGTGGACTGTACTTGTGATCTAGTTTGTATACGAGGTCTCCCAGAAATCTTACTTCTACAAACAGCCTCTTTATGCCCTAACTTTCCACAATAATAACATTGAATACTCTTAGACTTAAGTGTATGCATGTTAACATTATTTCTTTTATTTCGTGCTCTTTTATGATACAGGGAATATGTGGTTTCAACGTCAGAAACTAGCTCAGACAAAGACTCATAATCGGTTAATAATAATTTATCAAATACTTTCTCACTACGTATTCTATCCTGTATATATTGTTTGGCTCTAGAAATCACTTCAGTATGTGGGCCATTTGAAGTTAATCTAACTAACTCTACTAATTCCATCAAATCATCATGAATGTACCTCTCATCTTCCCTAAGTCGCCAAGATCTAAGTTTCATGAAAGCATTTTTAATGTTCATATGCGTACCAAAAGTCTGCTGTAAGAATGCTTTCAATTCAGATAAATTACTATATCTATTTTGCTCAGCGACGGACAATCTCTCAAAATCATGTAGTACTGAAGAAGGCATTTTCGATAAAATGGCAGCACACTTTTTTTTTTCATCAACAATACCGTCAAAAGTAAACAATAATTCCATACGATTTAAATACTGGCTAATACCTTCAACCTGTTCATTGAATTGAGGTAATGATATCCAGCTATTAGTTGATATAACTGTTGGGGGTGACATGATAACTGTGTGGTCCTCTTTGTGTATGCTAGTGTTAATGTCGTTAGTATTAGTTTCGGTCTCAGTAGATTCAGTAATATTTTGTGTGGGTGTCACGGAATCTATCTCGTTAACTATTTCTCTCAATTTACGTATACGTGCACCTTCAGGCAAATCAACAAATCTTAAACTATCTAAAGCAACGGTTTAGAGCGTCTCCTCCGACCAATGTGAAGCAAGCGTCTTAAGTATTGTATAAACTATAATATAATTTCTTTCTACTTCAGCTGTCATGAAGTAGTTCAACGAATACTAGTGTTAGTAATATGCCTGGTTAATTAGCAGGCTCTATCTCAATCAGGTAATGTGGCGTTATTAGTTCTCCACTATGGTAAATATATGGTTAGACTAATTAGCTAGCGGTACTACAAACAAACAATAAGATTAAATTCAGGAGTGCCCAGATCAATTAGCTGGCGCAACGACGACAATACTATACAATACGAACAATATAATTATACTCAGCGATGCCAGATCAATTAGCTGGCCCAGTAACTACAACTATGTTAAACCGAATAATGTTAGGATAACCAGCTAGCTAAAGGACTGGGAAAATTCCCTGCGACAGATTTCTGCAATAATTCCAGCTAGAGAGTACTGCTCCTACAGCCCAGAAAAATGTATAGTTCTGGAGCTTTACTCTCCAGTTGGAATGCTAGAGTTAATTTAGGATAATAGTTTATTAGGTTAGAGATAGATTACAAAAATGGTGAGAATAATAAAATAAAACTCTATATCTATACAAAATTTTGTGGATATTTATACCCTAGAAATCGTTACAATTAGGATGATAAACACAAACATAAAGCTTTTATGCTTGATTTACAATAACTAAAAAAAAACAACAATTATTTTACTATATGTATTAACGCTTTCAAAAAAATAAATTTCTATTATGATAAACAGGTATATAAATTTAAAGCTCATTGATCAAAAACAATGTAAAATATCATCAGTTAGAATTCTTTATTGTGAATTACAGTAAATTAATCAGTGTTAAAATTTGGTATATTTTTATAACTACTGAGAATTTTTTTTTATCTTCAAATAAACATGCTTTTTCACCCTATAACAATAGAAAATTGTTAAATGCTGAGATTTACGTGAGAATTATATGTAATCAAATTCATTAAACGACGTTAATTTTACAAGAAATAACGTGATAAAAACATTATAACAATATGTTGTTGACTTTTTGTACTTATATATTGATTATAAATATAAAAGTATATTGAAGTGGCAATACTTTATGTTCATGATACTGTTTTTTTTTTCTGTAGAAACATTCATGTTTATAGTATAGTTGATAATTAATTTTGTATATTGTTTCACGAGGTTCTCGACATTAATACTTAAAGTTGTTTTGAAATATATAAGTTTTTACAGCAATTTCTTTCTTTATCAAGAAGTCCATGAAACACCATTAAGATTATTGTTTTTATCTCAATTTTTATTTAAAATTAGTACAAGATCTCATAAAAACTTCAAAAACTGAGATAAAATTTTGTGAAACGAAGGTTTGTCTCCTGATATTTTTAAAAGAAATCTTTTATCAGATAGATTTTTCTTTCGACAACAGATTTTTTGTGTATATGAACGAAACTGTCATATCATTAAAAATTTCATAAATTTATAACGTTTATTTATTTAAAAGATAGTGATAAAGATCATTACAACTACATTGAAAATTTTTGTTAAACATTAATTCAACCAATCATTAATTTTATACATTTTTTTATACCAAAAATTTTTCTTCCTAATAGATTATCAGTTTACACTTTAAAAAGATAAAAGATTTATTATTATTTTAGTTTTCAGAAACATAGCATTAATTTTTCTATTCTATTACCCTAGAAAATAAAAGCATTTTAATTCGTATTTATTTTATATAATTGTGAATATGACTTCTAACGAATCTTCTTTAAGTGAGTTGTTTCTATTATTATGTTTTATTTTAACATAATTCAGATCCAAATAATCAAATTATTATTAAAAAAAAAATAGAAAAAGCTAGTATAATATGGTCAATAAATAATTTTTCTATTTGTAAAGAAAAGCCAGGTGAATCAAAGCAAAGTCCAATTTTCAGTTCCGACACAGACAATAAAATAAAATGGTCTTTACTCATGTATCCAAAAGGTAATGGGGATAAAAATAAGGACTATATATCACTATATTTAAACTGGGAAAAAATTGAGAATGTAGATGTAAAAGCAATGTGGATTTTCTACATTAAAAATTTTAAAGGAGAAAATAAATATATAAAATTTACAAATACAACCAAATTTAATAAATCTAAAATAATGTGTGGTAACTCACAATTTTTTGAAAGAAACTTATTATTAGATAGTGATAGTAAATTTTTGGTAAATGACACACTAACATTAGGTTGCAAAATTTTTTATTTTTGTGGTGCTGAAAATATTGTTAATACTCCAACAAATAATAACGGAAACGAATCTTTGAATACATTTTCGAATGATTTCGAAAAAATGCTTCAAACATCTAAGTTTCGAGATTGTGTTATCAAAGTAAAAGACTCTGAAATAAATACCCATAGATCTATTCTAGCTGGTAGATCGGGTACCTTTGATTCTATATTAGCAGGAAAACAAAAAGAATCTACCCCAATTGTTATTGAAATAAATGATTTTTCTCTAGAGGCAGTGAAAGCGATGATAAAGTATTTGTACACTGACAAATTACCAGAAATGGATGATATGGCTTGTGAAATGTTGGCAATCGGGAATGAATATTTACTAAACGAATTGAAATCAAAGGCAGAAGAGAGTTTAATCAACAGTTTGAGCAAAGATAATGTTTGTGATCATCTCGTATTGAGTGAATTAAATTCTGCTGAAGTCCTTCAAGAATGGTGCTTACGATTTATATATTTGAATCCTGAAATTATGGTTGATAGTTCGAAATGGGAAAAAATTGCCGAATGTTATCCTATATTGGTTGGTAAACTTTTTATGATTTTTGCTAATATAGAATGATTTGTCATTTAAAACAAGTTATATTAAACACATATATTATGAACCTTTGCTATAAATATTTTTAGTATTTTTGTATTTATAATTATAAAACTTTTTCATGTAGTTTGAAAAATGTAATTTAAATTTTATCTCCTAATTTTATTATAAACGATAGAAGTATTCGAAATTCTATATTTTCCCCAATATCTTTAGATACAAGTTATTGATAATTTTTATTATATTTCTAAAAGACCGAAATTTCGAGTTATATAATAAATTTTTTAATTAAATTTTGAAGAATTATGTATGAAGTTATCAGTGAATCAAGCTTTTCTCTATATCTTTACAATTAATGGTATCGTTCTTAACAAATCAACAAACTAAAAGAATATGGTATTATAATTGATAAAAAATATCTTTTAAAATGTAAAATTATGTTAGTTTTATCAATTATAGATAGTTTATAGTTACATATTTTTATTAGTTATATAAAAAACAGTATGACCTATTCAGTGAAATAATATTTTACGTCAATCCCAAAAGTATTATTGTCATTTGATATTTTAAAAGTTATATATAATTTCATTTTTTAGTGAGTGTAACATTTTACCTTCATTACTTAAAATTGCCACTTTTTTGTGTACAATCTTAAAAAGATATTGTTGTTTTGAATAAAATTTAAGTTCACATATAAATGTTAAAATGTAATTTTTTCAAAGAAACAAATTTTTCAAATATTCAAGAAAATATTATCATCTTTTCACTTATAATGTAATGATTTAATCATAATAATAAAAGAATAAATGTATTTTGTTCAGTAACAGAAATTGATATTAAGGTAATGGAGAAATTATTTAAATAATATACTTACTTCGATGGTAATATAAAGATATCTTAACAATTAATAAATAAACATAAAAATTATTTTATTTTTAATAGAAGTAATAATTGATGAATCAGTATTAAACGGCTTAAAATAAAAAAATCATATATCGCAAAACCTTTTTTTGAGTTTAATAATTCCTGATACCTTAAGATTCTAAATATTACTCTTAAATAATTGCTTATTAATTTTAATTTTATTTCACATACTTTGTATAAGAAATTTTCTATATTTATTGATAGAAACTACAAATACTTATTTTCTGAATTAAAAGTCATAGAAATTTCCTTTGTTTTATCAGTTTAAGATAAATATTTATAGAATTCAAGTCTTTATTAATGAGCAATCCGATAATTTTTATCATTTCTAAAATGTCATTCAATTTTAAATGTGAATGAAATCATTATTGTTCAAAAATAATAAAGAAACTAAAAATGTTGATAAGATATAATTATATACCTTAGTGTTCTTATTTCAGAGGATTTTTAAATTTCCATCCAATATAGTTATTTCTCTTCATAACATTTTTATGGAGAGTAAAATATTGAATCCAATAAAATCTTAAAAGGTATAAAATTTTTATAGTAAAAAAAATATAAAATATTTTAATGTCTCCAGAAGTAATGATGTAACTGTGAATGGAGAAAATGATTGAAAAATATTTCAAATAATATTCAATTTTTAAGAAGTTTTGATCACTAGATCATAAGCTATTATTGTCTTTCAAAATAACTTTAGTAATTTTCCAAAGTTATATAGATTTTAATATATTTCTCATTAAAATTAATTAGCAATTACACGATGTAAAGAAAAATAATATAAAAATTTGAATTTATATAAATGTTATAAATCATTAATATTTTACATCGATATGAAGGAGTCTTTCATTTTTTTTCTACATTTTTTTGCTACATTGCAACATCGTTTATACTAAAATTAAGAAATTTTGATTACAATTTTATATAAAGTTTAATTACAGTATATGTTGTAGTAAAATTTTTCTATGAAAAAAAAAATGTTGTAATGGATAGATTTTTTGATTAAACATTTTTTAGACACCACTTGATCATATTGGGAATTTTATGGCTGATATGATCTTCAGGCATAAGATTTCTATCACTGTTAATTTTGCAAAGCCTTAAGAACCTGAATATAGATGAATTTATTGCTAACCAATAGATGATAATCATTTTTAGCTGAAATTATTCTGTTAAAAAAGTAATAATAAAAATATTGACCAATACGAAATTTTTAAATGAGAATATTTTTTGAGAGTAAACAAGTAGGTGATAATTTCACATTCACTTCTAAAGAGAGTCTTATATAAGTATGTTTAAATAATTTCCAATATATTTTATGAGTTAATTTTTTATATGTTTCATCTTAACATAAAAGAGACCATATGTTCTATATAAAAATTATTAGCTTTGATTCTGATAATTTTTAAACAATATTTTATGTAAATGAATCTAAAGAAATGGAGCTCTTACACTAATAGAGTACCTGATAGACATTGTTAACTACTTTCCTTCTTTTAACCTTTTGGCAAAACTATTACTCCTCAGACACCATCGTTATGGAGCCTATTAAAAGGTTAGATCAATTTACTTTTACCATATTGTTGTTTTTGAACATCTCAAGAAACAAATTGAGAAAATGGAGTCGGATGGTTATAATAAACTTTATAAAACGATCCACAATTTTTATCAATAAGTAATGATGATAAATTAAATTAAAAAAATATAGTAAATCGTTAATCACTTTAATTGTATCCTTAATAATGTTAGATGTTTAATGTGTTGATGTATTTTATTAATAAAATTTGTTGTTTATGTCAACTCTTGTTAACTAGAAATTTTTTTTGTCTCCAACTGTCTTCTATAATTTCTTACTTTATCATATATTTTCTTTTATTGTTGTACAATTTGTTAAAAATAATATATCTTTGAGACATATATTGAAGTAAAATTATGATAATACAAAAATCATCGTAATGCGATAATCATATTTATTCATAACTTCTAATAGCATTTTTGATGGTTAATATATATTATAAAGTAAGCTAAAATCTTTTTTAATATTAATTGATAATGTAATAAAATGTTAAATGACAATTTAATGCATCGTTGGTTAATACTAGTAAAGATTTTTTAAATAATTAAAATCCTAGTGACAATGTTATATAATATTTTTTGTAAATTAAGATGATAAGTAGATTTGTAAATGCTTTTACTTGTTGTGCACATTTACAAAATAACTTTACAACATTAATAAAGTTTTTATTTATGAAAAAGTTTTGTTACAACTGTTAAAAAAATTAAACTTTTGGTGATTGATAAGCAATTGCATAATTATCTGTTTATTGACAAAGATTAATTAGAAGACACTTTATTTTAATTTATAGTTTTATTTAAAAAAAAGATATGTGAAATTTCAATCTTATAAATTTTTAGTTGGAGAGAATGTTTATGTTGATCTACCTTTTTACACTAATTCAAACTAAATCTTAAAAAAGAAAACTTCTGGTAAAATGATAAATCTAAAAAAATTATAAAATAAATTTCTCCTAAATATTTCTACTAAATCAAAAATCCATTTAAATTATAGAAATTTTCAGATCATAAAAAAACAATGACAAGACCAAAAGTATTTTTTGACGTTGCCACACAAACAAGTAAACTTGGAAGGATTGTTTTTGAATTGTATGAAGATGTCGTCCCAAAGACATGTAGAAATTTTAGAGCATTATGTACAGGAGAGAAAGGTGTTGGAAAATTTGGAAAGCCATTACATTACAAAGGTTCAACATTCCATAGAATTATTCCACAATTTATGATTCAAGTATGTTAAAAGAGATATATTAGTTATAAATTTTATTTTAGGGTGGTGATTTTACACATGGAAATGGTATTGGAGGTGAATCAATTTATGGAGAAAAATTTGCTGATGAAAATTTCACTTTTACCCACTCTTCACCAGGATTGTTATCTATGGCTAATGCCGGAAAAAACACTAATGGAAGTCAATTCTTTATAACAACTGTCGAGACACCATGGTTAGATGGTAAACATGTTGTTTTTGGAAAAGTTGTTGAAGGTATGGATGTTGTTAAGTCTATTGAGAAACTTGGTAGCAGAAGTGGTACTCCTTCACAGAAAGTTACTATTGAAGAATGTGGAGAATGTAAGGAATAAACATTTTAAATCTCCTCTGCATACATTAGTTGAATTAGTATATATTTTTTCATTGTTATCGTTTGTTAAAATTTCATTTTGATAAAAAATAATTATACTAAAACTCATTGGTGAATAAATGTTTCACTTAAGAAAACTATACAATTAAATCTCTACTAGTAATTATTATGTTAAAATTACAGATTTTATCTTTTAAAAATCTAAGAGACTAAAGTTATCAGATGTTAGATAATTATCACTAAACCTTTATATATATATAAAATACAAACGAAAAAAGACTAAAAACAACTTAAGAAGATGTTTCTTGAACTAAAGTTTGATCCAAAGCTTGCTCAATAACTTTCATTGGAATGCCACCGACCTTCTGTGTTTTCTCTGATTTTGATGAAGGCAGGGTTATCAAAGGAACTTTATCAGTTTTATAATCTAAAATGAATTGAGATATAATGTCTCCTGAGACATCTGGATTGTCACATAAAGCTAATGTCCCATATAAAACATCAATTATTGCTATTAAAGGAAGTTCCGCATTACCAAGTCCCAAATTATCCATTATCTGTAAAGAATAAAAATTATTAGTTAGTGCAAATAACCTAGTAAACATACATGATCACAAATGGGATCTTCACCAGTATAAAATATTTGTATACTATCTTGAACAGTTATTATACTATCCATCGAAGAAACTGAGGTACTTTTTGTCACACCTGTACTATTTACTTGACCCTCATCAGAAATTGGATGATCCTCTTTAATAACAGAATGTTCTTCACTAATAGGTTTAAGAATCTCAATACTGAATTTAACATCTTCTGGAGTTCCTTCTGTAAACAAAACCAATGATAAACCATCATTCAATCTCGATGCCGTACATTCATTCAACTCATACATCGGTTCCTTATTCCATGGAAAATTCTTTCCAAATTGATCATACAAAAGACAACTCTTTCCATGTTTCGTTATAATCTTATCATTCTCATCAACTATAACAACTGCCGGAATATCCGATACACCTATCGTTTTCGATAAATTCCCTAACCTTACTTTATCATAAGGAAAAGCATACCACGGCATTTGATCATAAAAAGTTTTATAAGAACTTTCACTCAAATCACTACTACAAAAAATAAATTCAATATTAAGTTTTAATGTTTTCATTTGTTTGTAAATTGGTATAAGTTGTTTAACGAGATTTTTACATGGTGGAGCCCAGTTTGCTCCGAATATGAGAGCTTTAACAGTACTCGAAATTGTTGAGTAGTCAACTTCGACTTTATTTTTTCCGTTACTATCTTCGTTTTTTTTGTATAACTTTCCTTTGAAGATGGATGTTAAGGGTTCATCAAACCATGGATAGTTTGCTCCACATGGATCTTCCATTAACCAACGTTTGGCTTCGTAGGTCATCACCCTTTTAGAGTCAGTTTCAGTAAGGCAAAGTAAAGGAATTTTACTATAATGTAATGTTCGTAGAAATTTCCCCAAAAAGAATGATGAATTAATATCTAATTTGTACCAGAGATCTTTTTGATCTGATGGAATGTTTATTATATTTAGGAGATTAGTATAATCACAATTACAATTATTATCCAGATCAAAGACTATCACTACATTTTCTCCAATATATGATATACCTTCATTCTCCTTCTTTTTTAATCTTCTTTCTCTTTAAACTAAAAAATTGTTTCAATTTCGATGACCTAAAATAAAATACATTAATTAATGTCAATCTCTAAAATGCTAAGATACGTTTTATTATTCTTATCAACACTCCTCTCCTCATTAATTCTACTTGAAATAAGTTGTGGTATCAGGATATTTAAATCAAGATGTAATCGATCACTACTTTTAAGGAGGTAAAAAAGTACAAATTTGTATGAATTAAAAATACTCCCAACAGTTGTTTCCTCATGCACATCTGAATGTATTTTAAATATCTTCAGCTGCTTTAATCCTCCATGAAATAACTTTTCAAAGGACATCTTTTCTCTAGAAAGATATTTAGAATAAATAAAATTTAAAATGGAAAATCAAATAATGTCGTATATTTGAAGAAAAGATGACACAAAGAACAGTTACTATTATTTTAATGACTACAGACATTTAGATGCCGTTTATCAAATAAAAAAAGAAATGTGCATTGTATATCTGTTTTAATTTCTAGTGTTTATTGACACAAAACTTATATAAGTACTTTTGAAGACAATATAATAAAACAATGTTAATCTTATGTAAATAGACTGGCACAACAATAATCATAGATTGATAATATTATTAATAATATTAATAAATAAATAAATAAAAGTAGCAGTAAAAATAATTAAATTATAACGATAAAATAAAAATACAATTTCTTAAAACTTTCAGCAGAATTGTTACTAGCTACCAAAAAAAACAAACATTGTGTTATAGGAAGGATACAAAAACTATAATAATGGAGGAAACACAATTATTTCATTTTAATGAGAGGGATAATATAATATGTCAGAGATAGAAAAAAGATACACCATATAATAATGGAATAAATTATTTTCTTTCAAATACTAAAAATTGCGAGGCTATTACATCGAAGAACAGAATATGCTAATGAAGACAAAGAAGTATCCCCAATATACAATATAAAAATATATTTTGTAGTTGAAAATAAATAATGTCTAAATTTCAAATCAGATTAAAGCTAAACAAAGTAGATAAAAGTAACAAGATAACTTTAACATAATATTAAGAATAAAGAGGAGAAGAAGATGATTTATTTGTGAAATTGTAACGTGATAAGCAGGAAAAAAAATTAATTACAACGTGCTGAAATATTATTAATTATCTGTTCTGTTAAAAAGAAATAGCATAAAACAAAAAGATTTGTTCTTTTTGATATTATTAAAATAATGTATATATTCCTCCTCTACTGACAACCGCGCAAACATGACGATGATGATTACAGATGATTACAAAATATAGCAATACAATATATAGTTACATGAAATTATATAAATAATAGTAAGGGAAAAACGAAGAAGTTAAACACAGCAGGTCACGAAAGATGTTGTCTGTAATTGTTTTAGTTACAGATTTGTGATGACTTGTGATGATGGAAAGCGGTAATTGTTTCTTTATCTTTCAACTGTACTTCATGTATCAATTGCCGAAGTTTTGCGTGTTGATTTTTTTATTATATCTTTTAATTACTTTTAACATATTCCTCTCTGTAATTGGTAGCTTTGATTAATTCTTTTTTGATTAAAAAAGATATCCCTCTTTTACTATAGATATTTATTTGAATAAAAATGAGTTCCTTGTTAAAGTTTTCAATAGTGAAAATTAAATTTGAATCACCATCTAATCTATTTGACAAAGTACAAATAAAGCAGATGGTAACTGTTGAACCTTTTTTCAATATAGACTTCTAACAAATGCTTTTAGTGCATCTTATCCTTTCTACACCATTAAACAATTTGTATCTAAACTGAGATAGAGACACACTTTTCAACAACATAATTTCCTCAAACGAATATTATATTATTCCTTATCGCTTTTTAATAATTTAATAAGGTCACAAAGTTCTTTGTGTTATTAAGTTTGTATTATTATTTTATGGTCTTATCACCTATCAAAAATTTCTTTATTTTTTAAAAATTTTTTAAGTCAATCTTATTTTAGTTAAACAGGGTTGATTATTGGAATAACCTTAAAAAACTCAAGCTCCCTAATTGTAACATCGTCTTCATGTCTTCAGAAGTTTTTTCTATGAGTTGTTTCCCAAATGACGATGATTACCAAGGTAGTTTGAGCGCTCTTTTTGCTCAAGGTTCATTAATATCTATGACATCAAGAACAGGGGAAGTTCTCGAGGGTGTTCTACTAGCATACCATTTAGATTATCAAATTATGGCTATCTATATTCCAGAGACTAATGAAAAGAATCCACAACTGAAAATAGTAAATATGCATCATTTTAACGACGTTAGTTTTATTTGATGATTTGTCAAAATCAAATATTAACATTTTTTGCTTTTATAGGTTAAAATATTGAAAGCCCCTCAATCAGGATTTAAGTTACCATTTCCGACAACCAGTACCTCTGAGGAAAGAAATAGTCGAATGGCAGCAGCTATTAAAAAAAGAGAGCAACAGTTTATGAAGGAGGAAATTTCAAGAGAGGGTCAGGAGGCATTTCTTGTCCTCCAACAAACTATTGACAAAATAAGGTGGGATAAAAAAGATATTGTGGTTTTAGATTGTGTTCGGATAGTTGAACCATACACACCGGAGTGTGTCCAACTTTTGAGCGGTGATGAAGAATCTAGTGTCAGCAATAAAAGATCGTTGGAATATGTTACTAATTGTTTAAAAACAAAAAATTCCATATTGGAAAGAATTTTATCTCCTTCTAACAAATCTGTCTAATTTCTTGACCAAAATTAAATATATATATTTGTTGTAATTTTTTTATATTTTAAAGGAAATCGTGACAACCGTTATTGTGATACTGTTGTTATTTTTTTAATTTATTTCACGAATCTAGATTTATGTTTATTAGTAATAAATATATATCGTCACTTTTGTTCGTTATGAAAGAATCTTAAAATTGAAAATAAGAAAGTAAGTAGAAAACAAATAATGTATTCACCATATAGTTTATGGAAAAATAAACAATAACATATAACAAATATCCAGAGAGAGAAATGTTTAACAAATTTAAGCAATAGATCCAGCGTTAGAGGCAATTCTTGGCCATAAATCTGCGCACTCCTTAGCAACTGGTCCAGTAATAGCTGATCCTTTCATTTCACCTTTATTGTTAACAATAACTCCAGCATTGTCTTCAAAATAAAGAACAGTACCATCTTTTCTACGGTATTGTTTACGTTGTCTAATGACGACGGCTTGTAAAACTAAATTTCAATAATTTTATTAGGGAAATTCTTTAAAAATCATTTTTTTATTTCTTACCTTTCTTTCTTAATTCTGGTTTACCCTTCTTGACTGAAGCAACAAACATATCTCCAACACCAGCACTTGGTAATCTATTCAAACGTCCACGGATTCCATAAACAGCGATGACGAATAAATTTTTGGCTCCAGAGTTATCGGCACAATTGATGACAGCTCCGACTGGAAGACCAAGGGTAATACGGAATTTAGCTCCAGAAGCTCCTCCACGTCCTCTCTTAGACATATTTTAACCACTAAAAATTTTAAAAAGATATTCAAATAGGTAAAACAAAAAGTTTAAAAATTAAAGTTTAAAATAATAATAGAAAAGGTATATTTAGGTATTAGGTGAAAAATAAATTGTAAACACAATAAAGTATTTTTTAAAAAGAAAACATCATTCTTAGGGGGTTTAAAAAGAGTTGTAGGTAGAAAAATTGTGTTGTTGGGGATAAATTCCATACAGTAAAAAATATACACTTCTCAACAGGATTTCTATGTAAGAGTAACTTTTGGTATAATGTTTCTCCGTTTTTTGAAAGTGATCAAATTGTAGTGCACCTCATTGAAGGTGGTTATTGTGTGACAGAAGGATATAATATATAGGGAAAGATATAATATCATATTTTGAGGATAAATTGACAAATTTAATGTATAGAAACAAAGTTTACAAAGTATATATATTTTAGTAATCCTTTATATACTTAATAAATATATATCTATCCAAATCATTAATTTAATCTACCTTTTTAACTATATTGATCATTTTACAATTAATGTTTCACCTGATTGAAAAAGATGTCTAAAAAGAGTACCGAAAAACCCAAGAAACAAAATGAAATTATAAATAACTATTTCTCACAATCAAAATTATATTTTATTTTCCTATTTATTATTGGTAATAAAAAAATTATATTCTAAATATAAATAATATTTTTTCTAGCTTTGATTATATCAATAAGTCATTCATATTACTTGTCACAGTTATATGAAAATGATATCCATTTTTCGTATTTAGCTGATTTTGAAAGAGAGATGGCTTATAGAACTGAAATGGGATTGTACTTTTCGTATTATAAGACTATTGTAAAATCAGAATCATTTATGAGTGGATTAGACAAGATAATTCATGATAATGTTACTGAGTATGGTCACGAGATAAATACCTTGAATAGATTTAATTTGTATCCTGAAGTTATATTAGGATTTTTATACAGAACATTTAAATATCTTAATGATATTTATAAATTTGCTACTGAAACTTGTTATCAGACTAATAGAGGTGATGGTTTACCTCCAATAGTCTCATGTGAAGGAATACTTAATTATCACTACTTTTATATTTATAGTGTCTTTGGTATTGCTGGTACCGTAGCAGGTTCAATCTTTTTAATTGGATCTATAACATCAGAAACATTCTTTGGTGGTTTAATTTCAGTTTGTTGTTTTATCTTCAATCATGGAGAAGCTACCAGAGTTCAATGGACACCACCATTAAGAGAATCTTTTGGTTACCCAATGATTCTCCTCCAGATGGTTATTTTAACTATAATCTTAAAAACAAAATCAACAAAACTAACTTTATTATCTCTATTCACTATCTTCTCAATATTCTCATGCCTTTTCTGGCAATTTTCACAATTCATTTTTTTTACACAAGTTTTTGCATTATTTAGTATATACTTATTATCATATTCACAAAGGAATATAATATCATCATTAGTATATTCTCATTTAGTAGCATTCATCATATCATATATTTTGTTGTTTGGTAATGATATGATGTTAACGTCATTATACTTAACATCATTATTATCATTTATAGTTATTTTTAACGTCTTATCGTATCTCGAATATCATACACCAAAGATAATCTCAGTTCCATTGCGATTAATGGTATTTTTTGGACTGACATTTGGAATTAAATATAGTATCTCGAAAACATTAAATATCGAGGATGATTCACATATTTTTGATATTATGAGATCAAAGTTTAGTGATTTTGCTAATTTTCATACAAGGTTGTATACTTGCGCAGCTGAATTTGACTTTATTACCTTGGAACCAATTGTTAAAATATCAACAACTTTATTACTTCCAATTTCTGTAATATCATTTTTATTAATTACGGTTTATGTAATTAGAAAGGAATTTATTACTTTACTGAAACCATCAATTTATCCCCTAGATAAAAATAATAGTGATATCATTTACCATACTCTTCAATGTATAGCTTTTTGTATTTTGGCTGGTTTAATAATGAGATTAAAACTTTTTGCTACACCACACTTATGTATCTTGAGTGGGTGTGCTTTTAAATTATCATTATGGCCAATTAAAGTTAAGAAAATTTACTTATATGGAATAGTAATTGGTTTAATTGCTTGTATGGGGTATAAAGGTGTTGAAAATGTTCAGAAACAGTTGTCAAAAATCGGTGAATACTCAAATCCAGATCAGGAGTACGTTTTTGAGTGGATAAAAAGTAATACCAAAGAGAATGATGTTTTTGCTGGTCCCATGCCACTGATGGCTAATGTTAAGTTATCAACACTCCGACCAATTGTTAACCATCCTCATTATGAACATGTAGAGATTAGAAATAGAACTTTAAAAGTTTATTCTGTCTTTTCGAAGAAACCAATTACAGATGTTTATAATACTTTAAAAAATATGGGGGTTAATTATTTCCTATTTCAACCACATAATTGTATGCCACACCCTACAAAGTAAGTAATAATATTGTTATGTTTTTTTAATTATTAATTACTAGAGTTCATTGTTCATACCAAACAATGTGGGATCTTCAAGATCCTGAGAATGTTGGTAATATTAATAATTGCCAATTAATCGAGAAAACCATCAAGACACGTAATCAGAAACACATTGAACCATTTGAAATAGTATACAATCAAAAAAATTATGTAGTACTTAAATTGTGAACTTTTAAACATAGCATTTAAAATACATCTCATTGTTAATGCATAATAGAATAAAATGTTTTTAAGTCTATGTTGTGTATATTATTTTTATTAAACAACTTTAGAATATATTACATTGACCTTTAATTATAAATTAATCATAAAGTATTCCAAAGTTTTACTTTTGCAGGAATCTTTAACTTCTTCACATTAATGAGAAGTGATTATATTTGGTTAAAAAAAAAGGTTATTGCAAAATATTTTATCCTTCAATCAAGTTACAACAGGTTTGCTTGTCCACTAACAAATTAAAAGTAATTTTCTAACCTTTATAAAAAGATATTTATTGAAATGTGAATCAAAAATGTTTATAAAATATTATTTAAAAAAGCATTATTTTTTGTATTTACATATTTATAAGTTTAATAATTTAATGTTGTGAATAATTACCATAGTATATAAAAAATAATTAGCCTTTCGTAATAAATACCTTTAATGACTCAAAAATGATGTTGTTTTTATGAAATTAGTTGGAATATTTAGTTTTGACGACAATAATATTTTGAAATACTTTTTATTTGTTTTTTTTTTCTATAAATATCCTAATAATTTTTATTTTTCTTATTTTTTTAAAGGATAAGTGAATTTTTATTCTTCTTTAAAGCTCAATGGTAATATATTATTTAATGACATCTTCATAAATGAATGTAATAATAATATTTATATTTTTGGTAAGGAAAAAAAATTAAAAATTTATATATTCTTTTTTAATTTATCGTTCTCCATCATCTAGAGAAAGTAGTATCAGAAAAGAAAATATAATTAATATTGACCTTTTAATATAATTTTTGTTTTAAATATACATCTATTCCTAATTTTTGATCATTGATAAGATGTATAAATAAACAATGTATTTGTTTTTATTGTAGTTTTTAAAAGTGAATTATGAATTAATTTTAGAATTATTATTTGTAGATATACATATACTAATGTACTCTAATGATAATGTAAATGAAGGCTTTTCTATGTCAATTAAAAGTATTATAAAATGTAAAGATTTTTTAATTATTATTATTTATTTTATGTACTTCTCTCTAATAGCAGATTTAAAATTAATCTTTAAATTCTATGAAATAATAAGATAATATAATTGGACATTTAATATTTTCAGAAAAAGGCAATTTGTTGAGATAAATGTAAATTGTGGTTTTTAGATATTTGTGTGAATATAAAATTTGTTACAGTATCTCTTTTTTATAATAAAAAATTCTTAGTTTTTAAGGCATATTTAATTAAAAATAACATATGAGAATAAATTAACATGATGAGGTGTATATATTAATATATTATTAATTTTAATGAATTGTTATCATTAATTATCAACTAAAGATACTTTTGATAAAGGTATAATTTTTGATATTGATTAATCTTATAACGATTTTAGGACTGACCAGGTCGCGCAAAACGGTACATTTTAGTGAGATTTCACCAATAAATAATAAGAAAATATATGATTAGTATATCATTTCTTTAAAAATATTATTCACTTGGTAATTATTAGATATGTATATTTAAAAGTTATTTATATTTTGCTGGGAAATGAAAAATTTTATTCCAATCTAATTTATAATTTATTAATATTTAAAAAATGTTTTAGTAAATATTTTTTTTTAAAAAAAGTAATAAACATACATAGAGAAAATGGGGAAAAAAAATAACTGCAATTATTTAGTTTTTGTGGAAAAAATAAAATGTTACGATGATATTAAGTTTGTTTACGAATTTGTTTACAAACAAGATTTTATTTACCAAAACTTAAGTCAATCTTAAAATCATTATTCCAAAAGATAATACAATGTTAATACATTTTTTTGCCTTGATTTTGTTTACAAAATTTGTATATCTTCTAATAGCATTTATTTATCACAATAGATATATAAAGAAGCGATAATTAGAAGTATATATATTTTAAAAATTTTCTGTTGTTTGCTATCTTATCTACTGTGTTTAAGCCCTTATTTAAATTCTTCATATTATTAAATATTAATCTTAATAATTTTTACATATTGTTTATATATAAATTTACCTTTTTAATTTTATTTTAATCATTCATATTTATTAAACAATCAAGAAATAATTACATATATTCTTGTTTTTATTTTTATCCTTTGTGTGTCTTAAATAAAGGAGAAAATTTATCAGCATTAATTGCACATATATGTGTGTAAATGTATTTTATGGAAAGTCATAGAAAAAAATGTTTACCATGAGAATACCATAAAAAATTGTATATATTTTTTTTATGTTTTTTTAATATTTAAATCTTTTTAATGATAATAAGGATTTAATAAAAAAGTGTATATTATTATTTATAATTCTAAAAAATGTCTAATCTTTTTATTGTTATTCGACTTTCCTGAGATAATCCTTAATCATACCTTACATAATATAAGATTTTTATAAATTGTTATTATTACATGTTGTTCACGGGAAATAATAAAAAAGTTTTTATTAATAATGTTATATTTGAAATAGATAAGAAACTAACTATGTAAATAGAAGTAAATGATTTTTATATTTCATGAGATATATGGTTTTAGATCTTTGTTGTCAGCAGTTTTATAACAAAGTAAATATAAAAAAAATATACTTATTATACGATATAAATTTTAAGTTCGTTATCAAATATAAATAGCTGTTTATATAAACTTTTTAATATATTAACTTATACTTTATTTATGATAGAGATTATAAAATATCTATGAATATATTTTTATGCTATATAAAAAACATATTTTTTTATAAGATTTCCTATTTCATTATCTTATCTGTGCCATTATCATCAATAGAAGATCTATAAAAATTTATCTATAGTAAAAGCAAATCATCTAATATAATCTTGATTTCCTCATAATAAATCTTGTTTTATTTATCATGAAAAAGTAATAACAATAATATAAATGACCTTTATATAATTTTTCATTCATTTGCCATCATCAAATGTAAAAATATTTTATCTTGCTGTTATTAAAAGGGTTGAAATATTAAACAACAGGAAAAGTGAGTAGAAAAAGAGGCATACAAAATTTTTACTGTTAAAAATATCACGGAGTATTTTGCTGATGCAAATATATATATATAATATATATATATATATATATACTTTATGAAGATAATTTTTACTGACGCAACAATATTTTTATTATATAACATGCACAGTAAATACGCTATACCCTCCATTATCAATATAAAAAATTTTTTTTTTTCAAAAGAATATTTAACAAAGTTGAATAGTAATAAAATATAAAAAATATGTATATGTATATATTTTTGTGTAATGTAATTTATTATTACTTGCTATTACTTTTACATATAATTAGCTGGGATTTTTCTACTTTTTAACATTGAAATTATTGTAATATTTTTATTTCCTTTAATATGGTTTATGAGATTTTAAAAAACTTCCTGATTTAGTCTGTTTATAAATGTATTAATAAAAAATAACTGTTAAGAGGATTAACTTTTTTTAGATTTTAAGATATTAATAATATTCTTCTAAATGCTTATAACATATTAAGTATAAGCTTTAATTTTTAAGACTTTAGATGTTTTATTAATAAACATGATTATTGACATGCATATTAGAAGAATAAAATATTAGTGTTCATCTATGTTTTTTTATAATTATAAATAATTATATTTTTTAGCCCCAAGGAATGACATATATAATATATTTTTTCGAGAACACGGGTTATATTGATTTTTACACTAGTTTGATCAGAGTATATAAATAAAAAATTCATAGTTTTATTGTTTTCTATTTTATAAAAAGACGACTACTATTATTTTATGCAAATTTAAAAATAAAAAAAACTTGCAAATTATTGTAATATTGTACATATAAAGTTTTTTTATATGAATATTTTGGTAAGAGTAATGAGAATAATAATTCACGTTACAATATTTTGCAAGCCTTTTTACGTAATTCGAAGGAGAGAACAAAAAAAGAGATGCATTAAAAAATGTTAATAATTTTAATTTTTCTTATTATACACATTTGTTTTGCAATTTTTCCCCTAACATACTATTATAATAAGATTTATTTAAATTTTTCGTTATCTGTTTTACCCGCGCAAGACAAAAAAAATGCATGCAATACTTGTATTTAGAATAATAATTAAAATATTATATTTTTAACGAATGAAAATATCAAATTTAAGTATAATTAATTTTGTAATAATTCTTTTATCAGTTAACATTTAATTAATCATTTTTCTTTTTTATGTTGTTATAATGATTGCAAAAATTAAACATATTTATATATAAATTTTATTTGACATTTCATTTTAAAGAATAAAAAATTGTGTAAACAATATGTTTATAAATAATAGTATTTCAAACATCACATTTATATATTTAGCAGTTGCGTTTTTTATTTTATTGAACACTTCGCAATTTCTCTGGATATATTTCTTTTAATTAAATGTATTTTTTAGGTAATAAATTAAATGTATAAATTATTATATCAATTTATTGATACTTGGTAATTGAATATATTGTTTTTATAAATGAAAGAGCTTAAGGATATTGTAATTTTGTGGTGCTTATTAGCATTAAATTTAATTTGTAATAATTATAAAGTTGCTGGTGGTTTGATTAGGGAGTATCGGACGAAGGTTGATCAACTACGAAATGGACAGGGTTCCCAAACCGTTTACATTGATGAAAAGGGTCGAAGTTTTATTTGGTGTGAAAGTTTTCGGAAAAATGAATGCTTATCTGGTAATGTAACTGAATGTACAACCAAAGAACGATGTTATCGGGAGAATCATGAACATACAATTAGTTGTTCTGCAGCATATGTCTTTGATACTATTGATAGATTTAATTTTACCATTCATGATGATGTAGGTTTAACGTACTCATTTTTTTATTATTTATTGTAATTTAGGCTCTTCAAGCTAAAGGTTGTTGGAGTCAAGAACATGCCCATTTGGAATGTTTGGATGTTAAGGAGTGTGTCTTAAAAGAAAAGATTCGTGCTCTTGATACAAACAAATCTGCATTATTCTGTTGTTGTTTTGAATCTAATTGTAATTCACAAGAATTCCTTAGATATGAGGTTGTTTCACTTCAAGAAGACCACGAATTGAATAAATCATTAATTAAAAAGGATAATTTTATGAATCATGATGAATTATACCATACTCCAACAACATTGATATTAGCTTCCATTTTTATTTTGTGTACCATTATTTTAATTTGTTCACCAAAGATAATTAGAAATATTAAAAAGAATATTCACGAGACAAAGGAAAAAGAAAAATCATCAGCTTCTTTGGAAATTGTTGATAACGGTAAAAAACCTCTTTTAGTTGAGAAAGAAAAACCAAGATCATCTCATAAACAAATAGAAATAATCGAAATTCTGGCACGTGGACGTTTTGGTGAAGTTTATAAAGGTATCTACAATGGACAGACGATAGCTGTTAAAACATTTAATCAAGATAATGCTGCAAGTTGGGTTAAAGAGAGAGATATATTTACAAATGAATTTGTTAAAGAACATGATAGTATTGTAAAATATCTAGGAATGGATTATATTAAAACAGAAAGTAGTATTAGCTATAGAATTTTATTAGAATATCATGAAAAGGGATCTTTGAATAATTATTTAAATAATCATAAATTAACTTTTTATATTGCTACAAAAATGATGATGTCAATTATTAATGGTATTTGTTATTTACATGAAGAAATTAATGGAGGTGATGATTCGAAACCGACAATTATTCATAATGATATTAAATCTAAAAATATTCTTGTTAAAGATGATTTATCGTGTTGTATAAGTGATTTTGGTTTGTCAACAACTTGTTTGAATGGAAGAATGCCATCCGATGAAGTTTTACAACAAGTAGGAACAAAGCGATACATGGCACCAGAAATATTAGAAGGAGCAACGGAGTTTAGTGCATTTGCATTTATACAAGTTGACATTTATGGAGCAGCATTAGTCATATGGGAAATATTGAGTAGAACATTTATTCCGGGTATGGAGAAATTTTCTGACGTACCAAGATACATATTACCGTATGAGGATAAAGTTGGTTTGAATCCAACAATTGGCGAGATGAGAAATTTAGTTGTTATGAAAAAAGTAAGGCCAGAATTTAATGAATTTATTTATAAGAATACTTTATCATCAAAAATCGTTAGTATCATCGAAGATATGTGGGATTCAGAACCACATGCACGAATATCTGCAGGATGTGCTAAAAGTAGAATAACAACAATTTTCCAACAATTTTTGCCCGTCCCAGATACTGATGGTCTATATACAATACCAGATTGTGGTAAGTTTTTCTTTTTTAATTTTTACTTAATAATAATATATTCATTTTTGTAGCTGACATAATATCATCGGATGAAATACTTGATTATAATTCTTCAACCGAAACAACATTAATGTCAACGGATTAAAACATTATTTTTTACATGTTTCTGAAAGATAATCTTTAATCATTTACTTTCTATTGAGAAAAATATCAAAAAAATGGGAAATAGTTTTATCAATATGCAACTAACAAATATGGAATTATGTTTATAATATTTATTTGTACATTCTTTTTTTTTCAATTTTAGAGGCGTTTGTTATTTTATGATCTCTTTAAATAATTATATATAAATTTCTTTATTTTTGTGTAATTGAAATTCTAATAGTCTAGCTAAATTATAATTTTTAATCCAACTTCTTTTTGTGAATAAAATATTTTTATTAAATTATTTGTTTTAATTTTTAAGAAGAAAATAAAATAATAATTAATTATTTATTTGAAAGAGAACTTACAAGTTATATACATAAATAATTTTATAAAGCATATGAAAAAAGTTAGTTATTTATTTTAAAAAATTTTATCATTGAAATGATAACCCAAACGACATTAGAATTGGAAATAGTTGGGCTACAAATATCAAAGGCCCGCCTTTCGCTGATGATGAGTATGCGAGCGGGCGGACAGACCAATAAAAATAACATTCTGGTGAGAGCTCCATTCTGAAGCACTAAAAATTCTTTTTTTTAAAATTAAATAAGATCATTAATATGTTTCATAAAAAGATCATAAGCATCGTCAATGTTACCACTTTTTTGTTTACCTGAATCATCAGTTTTATTTGATTTTTTACTACTATCCTCAGACTGGCGTGAACCAGATGAGGTTATAGCAAAATCTGCACCTGTAGAAATATTTGTATTCTTTTTACTTTGTACAATGGTATCTCTTTTGACAAGCAGATGGGCTGGAACGATACGTGTGGCCTCTTTTATCATGTTTCTTTTAACTGGAGCACTTGATATTTGGGCAGATGGTATGGTATCCTCTGATGAGGGATCGAATTTTCTAAATTCTCTTGATTGTCGCTTTTTGTTCTGAGTTTTTATCTGGATTGACAGTTGATGAGGAGTAACCTTGATTGGGGATATTTTGGGGAGCCCCTTTGTTTCTGAAGAAGTTTCCTGATTGATATGATCCTCCATTGTCATCGTATCTAAATACTTTTCGTAATCTTTTACTAACTTCAATTAAATTTGGTATTGGTCCTAATGGGGGACCAGGAATGTCATCACATGTTTTATCATAATTCAAAGAAGTTGATGGTGGATTTACCAATAAAGCAGTTGGTATTTCAGGTCCTGGAGGCAATGGTATATCAGAGGGATTCTCTGCTGTTGCCTCAGCTAAATAAACACTCATCTGAAAATCCCTTTCATTTTCATAAATCCTTAGTTTTGATTCTAATTCCATTATCTTTTGTTTATTGTCTGTTTTTCGGAAAAATTTTATAATTTCTAAATATTGTTGTTTCAGCTTTTTCCTTTTATCTTCACAAGCTTTAGGGGTCATTTTCTTTTTAGCTTCTGAAAATGTTTTTTAACAAATGTACATAATTATATTTTGTTGCTTACCATTCTCGTCTAGTTGTTTCATGTGTTTTAAGATTCCTTCATAATCTCTGTTTATCATGTTTTCTTGTTTCTGAGTATTCCTTAATTGTTTGGTATTTTTTTTATTTCGATTTTTCTGCCTACGCCTTTCTGCCTCAACTGGATTGTAATTTTTCGCCATTTTTGTAGAGGTTTTTTGATTTTGTGTAAAGAAAGTGTCAAAAAGATGTAAAGAAAATACAAATCTGAATATACATCTTGTACCAACAGTTAAAATTATTTTCCATATGAAATTAATTTTCAAAGATTACATTTTTTGTCTAGGTAACACAAGGTGGTATCAAAATATTTTATTACAGTTTTTATATATTAAAAAAAAGTTTTTTAAATGGATTTTTACCTAATTGACCTGAAAAAGATACTATTATTAGTTCTAGTTTTTGAAATTCATAATGATTTTATCAAAGGTAATGAAAATAAAGGGTTACTATAAAGTATACATATAAGAATCAAGTACAATTTTATTACAAATTAATTGTCAAATTTCGAAAATGGAAAGAAAAGCTATCTATCTGACTTTATTTGTCATAATAGTTTTCGTTATATCGTTTTATGTAACATCAAAGTTTGCCATTAGAACTAATGTATTTTTTGAAAGTACTCAGAATGAGGTAATGGATCTGTTGTATAATCCTATTGTAAGCCTTGATAATATGGTTTATTCCTATGTCATTAAAGAATATAAAAAAAAGATTGCTTATTGTGTATTGCCTAAGAACTTAAGCACTAAGATAAAAAAATTTATGGAAATCTTAAAAGATTCTAAGATTATTCATGACGCAAAATACAGTAATGATACAGATTTTGTAAAGTAAGTTATAAATATTAATTTTTTTATGTATTTTTTTTAGCCATAAGACGTATCAACTGATACCGTATAACAGGAGAAAAGAAATAATTGTAAATAATGAGGAATGGATTTGGTTTACAATTCAAAGGAATCCAATAGAAAGATTTATATCATCATTTGTTGATAAATGTATTAATGAAGCAGTTCATAGTAATTTTGGTTATCAAACTTGTTATGGGTGTAATGATGATATTTATTGTTTTGTTACTATTCAATTAATGAGAGCACGATTACTATTGAAGAATGCTTCACTCATTGAGGAATCATATGAAGATCGTCATTTCATGCCACAAGCGTGGTTTTGCAATTTTAAAAAGTACAAGGACAAAATCTTGACGTTACCTTTTGAAGATATAAGAGGTTTACTTGATCAATTAAAAGAAATTACAACAAAAAGAGGATTTAGTGAGAAATTTGTTAAAAGTTTGATTAAAGATCTTTTCACGGAAAAAACATCTCATAAAACATCAAATACTGAGATAAGAAAAAAAATAAAGGAACAAATTTATAACGATAAAGCTCTACTAAGAGATTTGTATAATCTTTATTATGTAGACTATAAGATCTTTGGGTATCAGCGTCCCAAGGAATTAGATTAAGACATTAAGAAGTTTGTTACAAATACCATTAAAAATAAAATAATTAACATTCCAGTACCACAAAAAAATATATAATACTAAAAAATAAATTATAAAGATAAAGTTACTTACTTTTATACAATTTATTTTTTTCTTTTTTAATGAGATTAGATTTTCATTTGCCTTTTCAACATCACAAGATGTTTTCTCAACTTCTTTTGATATGTAATCAACTTTATCTCCCTGTAACTCTGTTAGTATCATTAAATCATGGTACAATTCATGAAGTTGACAGATATTTTTCTCTAATTTATTGATATGTTCGTTTCTACTTCTAATATTATCAAGTACCTCTTCTTTATTATTTTTTCCAAGAATAGTCAATTCTGATAACTTATTCAAGTTACCTGTTATAATAAATTCTTCTACCTCATCTTCAGTTACCATACTATTTAATGATTTATAGTAAGCTGTCATTTTTTTAACTACCTTATCACGATAAGTCATCTGATAATTATTGTATCTCGAAAGTAAATTTTCCATTTTTATATTTAATGATATTATTTGATTTTTTTTTATTCTTTGAGTTGCCGTTAAATTGTTATTCGAAATATTTTTTATTTCTTTGTTCCATAATTTTATTTGGTCCATACAAACTTTTGTTAAATCTTTAAATTCCTCATTTAATGTGTCAAGGGTTCCATTAATATCTGAAAATAGTTTTTGATAACAAGAATTTCTTCCTTACTTTCATTAATACCAGGTTTCAAAAGTATTTCACTTTGTTTTTCAGGTACAATTTCGAGTATTGTTTCCATCCTTAACATGTAATTCCTGATTGTCGCTACTGATGTGAACATCTATTTAATATTGGTGTAATATTTAGGAGTATTAAAAAAACTTACTTTATTTAGTTCATTGTTCCTGTTGTCATTAATCAAATATCTGGAACATTTTGGAGTTTCTATTACTGATGGTGCCTGTAGATTGAATGAGTATTCATTAAATTCCGATAAACGATTTTTAACCATCGTATCTAGGGAATATTTTAAATGTATTGTTATTTATTTTGTCAAAAATGGACAATAAATTTCATTAATTTAATAAATTTGAATATCTTCTTATTCAAAATTAGACTATTCATATTTGTTATTGATGAAACTGAAATTTTTTAAAGGAAAAAGTGATGAATTAAAGTAAAAGAAGTTAGTAACTTCAGAATTGAATTACCTCACCAAAAAAGGCTTCAAAAAGTTGCCACATGCTGGGATTGAACCAGCGACCTTCGGTTTACAAGACCGACGCTACTACCACTGAGCCAATGTGGCGGCTTTGGAGCTGTTTACAGTTATAAAACAAACATTTTGCAGTGACAATTCATCGAACAGGTGTCTGTGTGACGTGTTCTCTACAGATAAAAATTTTTTGTTAAAAAAATGTGCAGCCGCCGGCCAGGCCCCATTGGCGCAGTTGGTTAGCGCGTGGTACTTATAAGTAAACTGAGACATGCCAAGGTCGCCAGTTCGAGCCTGGCATGGGGCAAACCTTTTGTTTTTTCTCTTAAAAAACAACTGGCAACAAGAGAAGCATGTTAAGTTGGTTTTTACTTTTAAAGTTATTTTATTTAAGCAGAGGAAACTTTTGTCGTCCATTATATTTATTGATTCGAAATTGTTATTGTTTTTATGAATTAAGATGAAAAATAAGCTCACAGCTTCTTGAGTTTGAGAGGAATAATTCATGTATACTTATAAAATGAAGATAAAGAAGATATTTAAAAATTCTTCGTTAATTAAATCTTTTAACATAAATAAGTATTCATTAAAAGAGGTACAAAAAAGTTTTGGACATCTTTATTCACTAAAAGAAATGATAAAATGAATTTGATCCTGTTAGTAATCCATTATTAATTCATATTATTATATCAAAGATCTCATTATAATAAAAATTGGCTTAACACTATGGCAAATAAGATTTATACAATTGATTCAACACTATAGAATATTCTACTATAAATTTTAATGATTCAGAAGGTACTATATATAAACGGTCAAACATCTCAAAATCCGGATTATTTTTTATGACATCAAGCTATCCTCTATACCAATAATGAATGGAATTATGGTAAAAAAACTAGATAAAAATATATACACTATTTAAAAAAAAGTGTTATAGTAAAAACAATTTCAAATAGTCTTTTCTTAAATATATTAAACTAAATTATTTTACAAATACAATTTATGAGAAAAATTTCAAGATTAAATTTAGCTTCTTACTTTTAAACATCTTTAAGATATAAATTTTTTTATTTTGTTTAAATAAAGCTTCTTATAATTTTGACATTTTAGTACTTTCTTTATTTACATAACCAAATATTTAGCGTTTCTTTTTATCTGGTATTAAATAAATACTTACTGTGTACATATATGTATATTTTATATGTGTTAGCTGAAATGGCACTATAACATGTATATAAAAATTTTATTGAATGAATTCTAAGTACCAAAACAAGTTTTATTTAAATGATACTTTTATTTCATTGTTATTCCATTTATACAATTTTCTTTATAATACCAAATCTATTGTAAAATAAATGAATAAAAATATTATGTTATTATTTATTCAAACAATTTCCTTTGTTTAATTTTTTTTTTCAATTCTAGAAATCAAGAATAAACCGGATGTTAAGTTAAAAAGAAGATAGAAAGCTATTTTGTTTGTAGGAGTTATCATACATTTTTAATCAAATTATTTTATTTTTGTGAAAGAAATTGAAAAAGAAAACATATGAAAAAGGCATAAAATTGTAGTAAAAGTGATAGTAGAAAAAGGGAGACAATAAATATGTCAACTACAAGAGCTGCTACTTGTAAGTTTTCAGAGGTTATCAGAAAAATAATGAATAATATAAATAAAAGGCCATGAAATTGTAGTAGTATAATATAATAATACCAGAAATGTCCCTGGTAAGAGATAATGAAAATAGACTGTAGAATTAAAATTCATGTAAATAGCTATACTAATTTTGATTTATAATTATTTTACATTTTTAAATTATAGCAAATAATTTTATTTATGTTCCTTCGAAAATGATAATGAGAACAATACAAGATAAAAAAATTAAAATATGCATAATGAGTGTACTACGTGATATTAAAATTACTAATAGGTTTCTAAAATATGCCGATTAAAATTGACATTTTATGGTACGAGCCTACAATAAGATAAATTTTCATTATTCATCATGACAGCGGAAATTATAGTTTTCATAGATAATATATTAAAAAGACCAGGAAGTTATTGTTTCATTCTATTTTTGACTAATAGAATAATAAGAAGAAAATAAGGATGACAATAAAGATAATACATTTTAACGAATATAAGTACTAGGGAATACATCGTACAAAAGCGTAAGCATAATTTTTTTTTATATTCTAACAACTTGTATGCTATAATGCCATTTAAAAATGGTGGAAAGTTTATTAGCACAAAAATTTTGATATCATAATTTAGGCAAAGTAATAGAAATTTTTATTTCCCTAAATTCTAATATTACTATTCCTAAAGTAAATATAGACTGAAGTTAAATTCTTTATTTTCCATTAAAACATCATTTAATATCTTATTTTATGGCGTTGCTTAATATTTTTCTATTATCGTTAAATTTTTAGTTTATAAAGGCAAATCGCTCTTAAAATTAAAGGTAAAACTAACAAATGGCCTATTTGTTAAAATATTATACATGTAAGAAATTTTTCTAAAGTTTCATGACATTTTATAATATAATAATACTATCATTTCAGTTTCTGCGAAAATTAAGACTTTAAGTGAATTTCATACAAGAATTGCATCAAACCAACAAGCACCAAGCAATGTTGAAATAATAACAACTTTAAAATACTTTCAACAAACACTCGTCGGGTAAGGGACTAAAAAATTTAATATTTTAAAATACAATTTTTAAGATTTCTAAAGGAGATTCCACAAGATAAATATTATATATTAAAAAAATATAGCCCCGAAGTAAGCCGGCAATCTGTTTTTCCTAACTTAAATTATTCTGGGTTGTTTTATGGATTGATAAATCTTCTTGATGTTTTCCCACAATTGACAACTGGACAACAAGGTAAATTTCGAAATTTGATATATTTTTCATATTTACCCAAAATAAACAATATAATTTTTATTTTCTCATAAGTTTTGGAATTCACCAAAAAAATTCGGTATTGGGAAGGTTCCGTAACCCAGCCCCATTGGCGCAGTTGGTTAGCGCGTGGTACTTATAAGTAAACTCTGAGATATGCCAAGGTCGCCAGTTCGAGCCTGGCATGGGGCAAATCTTTTCTAAATCTTTATCATAATTCTTAATAATCATTTTTTAATTTTGAAAATTTTAGCTATCGGAGAAGCCATTTTAGATGTCTTCCGGGCTTTATACTTCTTTTTGGATAGAGAAAACCTTGATCAACTCCCATATGCTATAAGTTCACAGCTAGAAACTTTTCCAGATGAATTGGGACGAAAAATAGTACATGTAGTTTGTGATTGTATCATGCCATACCTCTTAACTGATGATGGAGCTGGAGAACCAAACATTACAATTGTACTTTTAATGATATTTCAATATAACAAAAATAGATCATTCCATACATGGGCACTAGAATCTTTCATGGGATTAAAAGATGACCTGTATAGTGATGTAATAAAAGTAATCGCTAAAGGTTCCTCTGAATCAAGGATAACAGCAGCAAATTTGTTATTCCATTACTGGCCTATAAATAATCCAAACATTTTACATAGAAAACAAATCCAATATCGAATTCAAGCATGGGGTCCAATAAAATGCCAAGTACTAAATTGTACTGACAAAGCTTCAAGTATTAAAAAATGTTACGATCCTGAAATTTGTGCAAAATTCGGTGATATACCACCACCATTATTTGTATGTAAAGGATGTTCCTCAGATATTCAAACAGATACCCCATTAAAACACACTCAACAACCGATGCCTTCCGCAAACATCACTGTCTGTCAAAATAAAGGTTGTGAATCCTCGAATAGAATGGCTATAGGTACATGTTTTCATGAAGATTGTATTCGAGCACATTCATTTGTTCCTGTGAGATTATGCCAAGAATGTATAACATGTCTTCATGAAGGAAAAAGTAAAAACCATAGAAGACAATTACCATATAATAATATTTGGGGGAGTGATTTGGAATTGTTGATGGTTGAAGCGGTAGTTAAGTTGTTAAAAGAAACCTCCTATCAATTAGAATCATCAGAGGGTGATGTAAAACGACCAAAATGGCTTCGTCAACTTGAGGCTGGACAGACTATTGGAACAGATGTTGATACAATGAATGATGAAAGGAGAATGTTAAGTAGATTTGGTGTTTGGATGATGTCAGCATTATGTCCACCAAAAGTAGAAGCCTCTAAAGAAGCTGTTGGTTATATACTTGCTATGTTATTCCAGTGGTTTACTACAACAGCACTCCTTCCTAATGACTCAATGGGATCACAATTAGAACAGTTAAAAGTTGATTTCGTTTCAAATTGGGTGAATATGGCTTTGACGAATCACTATGATGTTTTCATTAAAATTCTAAGTCCAAATCTCCCAGAGTTTGGAAAAGTTGGTGGAGTTTGGGATAAACTGTGCCATAAGAAGGAACAAATGAAAGAGGGACTTTCAAAATTGTTAGCACTTATGCCATACGATATCATTTCTCTTGATGCCTGGAACAAATTAATGCCATTATGGCTTCAAGCATTATGCCAAGACATTGTAGATGATGAAATCAATGATCTAAAAATATTGTTATGCAAAATTTTTGAACCAGACTTATGTCCATTACCTTTTGAAACTGAAAAAGTATATGGTTTTATGTCAGATTTCTTAGAAAATGGTGATAAAGAAGATATTTTAAATGTCCTTCAGTGGTTACATCTTCTTACAAGAATGGATATTACAATCCAATTAAATATGCTTCTTGATATGTTCCATAAATGTGCCCTCCAAATGGTGCGTGAAAATTTTTTTCTTAGTGTTGATCCAGTACCTGAAGATGAGATAAATGATTTGGAACCAGCTGATAGTCCATTGTTGATTCAAGTTATTATATCAGATATCTTATTAAAACAGATGGAATTGAATGACTATAATGATAGTTGTTATAGCAATTTAGCAAGTAAATTATACAATATTAGTTCATTGCTTTTGGAGTACCCTATTGTGAATATTAATGATTCAGAAGGTACAATAAAAAATGGTCACACATGTCAAAATCCAGAAACAGATCAATTTGCTGATTGTGATTTATGTCAACAAGCTGTTTTTTTATATCAATCATTAATGGAACTTCTGGATTAAAATTGTCCCTGAAAATGAGATAGATTTCAGTAAATTGGATGATAAAAAAGATGATCAGCCTCCTCCAAATGATAATAATAATAAACATTCAAAAGGTTCAAGTACAATATCACCTTTATTATCATTTGACGCCTCTGGAACAATAATAAATACCTCTCTCATGTCAACTATATCTGGTGGTGGTATAATTCAAGGAAACGTAGTATCGCCAATCAGTGGAAATAGTGAGCTTACAGAAAATGCCTTATCAATGTCAGAGGTTGTTGAATTAGCTGAACCACCACCAACGATAAAATTAGATGATGATGATTTTAAAAATGATAGTAAAGGAGAATCAATATCAACTGGTGATGATTCTAAAAATGAAAATAATTCCAGGTCTGATGGTGATGATAACGATAATATATACAACAAACAAGTATGGAAAACTGGTGCTGGAAAGTTCAAATTTAAAATCAATGATCTACCACCAGAACTTCGGTTGATTTATATTTTATTGAAAAATATTGATAAAGAAATAGATCCTGATGCACAATTTTTCTTACTAGAATGTCTTAAATACCTTTGTTTACATTATGATTCTTTGAACAAGTATAAACAAAAACATCGTGGCTTTTTTGTATGGCTTCAAGAAAATTTATTGATACCAAAATTATATACACTCCTTCGTAGTGATTATTCACAAGTAGGGCAATTAGCTGTTAAATTACTAAGTTATGCTATAACACTACCTTATGGAGATGAGGTATTTTGGAACATAGTAAATGATGAATTTACTAGTGAAGATTGGAAGGTTCGTTTTAAAGCCGTTGAAAGAGTTTTTATTTTAGCACATTTTATTGATATCAAAAAACTAAAGACAAACAAGTCACTTATGACAAATTTATCATGTGCATTTTGTCATCTTATTGTTAGTACAAATGATCCAAATTGTTCTGTTTCACAAAGAGCGATTTTATCAATACAAGCATTACCATCTACATCTCTTCAAATTATGGGTCTGTGTTTGGAATCTCAATTTGATTCTTGTATACTTGATAGACCTCTAATTATACAAAGATTTCAACTTCTAATACAACTTATCTCAAGTGAAGAACAAATATTATCATGGGATTTCTTTATTCAACGTTTTGAAACATTAGCTTTGGAGGCTCAAATAAAAAACCAAGGAGGTGAAGGTACTTTTGTACAAGATTTACTTCACACAAATCCAGCATCAGATTTGTATCAAAAAAAAGTTACAAAAGCACGAAAAAGTCTAAATGAAGCAAGTCACGTAAGGAGTATCGTAAAATCCCTAAGAGCAAGTTCAATGAAACACCAACTATCATCAAGTATAAAAGAGAGTGGTAAGTCACTAAAAATAAGTATAACATGTATATTAACTAATAATATTTACTTTCCTGCGCTTCCTATCCTAATTTACGTACCGATGGATTAGTAATCCTATATAAATATCAAAAAAAAATCATCATTCATATAAATTATCCAAATAACTTTACAATTATATTGTAATGCTCCTTTCCCTTTTGCAATATGATTGTAATTTATAATTTATCCCATTTCTTAGATATTCAAAAGGAAGAAGCTGTCAATGCTTCAAGTCGACGAGGTCGACGAAGTGCCATTCGCGATAGTAATCTAGGTACAACAGCACGTTTCAAATTAAAAAAGGTGTTATTGTACCTTAGAGTAGTAGGAGCTTTTAAAAAGATGGGAGGCTCCTTAACAGCAGCAAATTTTTTTTCTAGTAACATATTTTCAAGAAAAAGTCCATCCCCAGGACCTGAGCATAAAGATGTTAGTATGGATTATGGAAACATAAACGAAATGAATAATATATTTAATTTATCAAATGGTATGTCTATGATTGACGAGAAGGGTAATCAAAAAGGTGAAGGAAAATCTTTTAGTCATCGGGACTCTGGGGATGCGGCTAACGAGAAAGACTCAATATTACATATTAAAAGTGAGAAGTTTTTTGTTTTTATAACAAAGAGTGTTTTTTTTTGTTTTAATGATTGAATTTTATTATTTTAATTTTACTACTAATATTGATTTTGATTTTTTAGTTAATACTTTGTTTGAAATGAATACTAATTTAACAAAGTTTTCATTTATAATTTAATTTTAATTTTCAAATAATTGATTTATTGAACTAATTTTAGCTTTTAATTGAATATATTTTTTGATTTTTGTTGTCGTTGAATTTATTAACTTTGATTTTTTTTAGTGGATCAAAATGAAAATTCTCCAGGACATAAAGATGGTGTAATGGAAGGTAGTGGAAGAACAGGTAATAAAAAAAGTAATTATGGAAGTGGAAAGAATGAATATACAGAAGAAGAAACAAATTTATGTTTACTATTAAATCGTGTTGTTGATCTTGAAAATCCAGAAAGACATACTTTGTATCTAATTATATCACTTTTCTGTGATTTCCTTTGTAATAAGAAATCATCATCAGATGAGAAGTCCTCTGCAAAAAAACAAAGTATGCTCCTACGTCACTTCAATACATTACTTGGATATTCACACTCCGAAAAGTGTTTCATCGTACCAGCTGTAAGATTAAGGAAATCCGCAGTATGTAATGCATTCTTGAGTGGTTTACCAGAAATATTGGACTGCAATCTCCTTATTGGTAACCAAATGCTCCTTATAATAGTTCAACTTCTTCTTCATCTACCATCACCTTATTATCCAATGAATCAATCTGATAACGATCAATACTCTTTATCATTACTTTCACCCTTAACTAGGCAAGCATGGTTAAATACTTTAATTCTAATTCTATACAAATATCGTTTTGATAACCCTCCAATATCTGATATAGTTATTAAGTTAATTAATATTATCCTTACAACATTAGATCTTCAATGTCATACTTGTGTTCCTGGAAAGGTTAATAATGATGATATAATTGATTGGGCTGAGTATTCTGAGGAATCTGGGGCATCTGATTTGGAGGATTATTCTATTAATCCTGCATCAGAAACAATATTAGAAGAGGTAGAGGAAGTAGGAAGTTCATACTCATATAGCAAGAATGTTGATGATGAGTATGATAAAACATTAAAAACATCTAATATTATCGATGAAAACACTCCAGAAAAACCAACAATAAGTAGACCAGGTTCATTAACAGCAATTTCCGTAAAATCAAAAGATCTCACCACCTCAAATACACTCTCTGAAAAGACAGAATTACAAAAATTAAAAGATAGAAACACAAACTACAGAAAAAAGAAAGAGTACACTACAACAAAGAAGACAAAAAAATCAAAAAATTCCCATTCCCAACTAAATTCAGGTGAATTAATTGAATTCCGTTGTGGGAATTGTAATGAACCATTAAAAAATTTTGATGAAGAAAGTCTTTCATTGTGTGTTATTGCTTTGGAGACATTTTGCCAACGCGAACCAACAATGGCTGCCCCAATGTTGTTAAAGATTTTAATGACTGTAAGCAAGTTTATAGAGACGCCTTTGTATTCATGGCATGAGACGACATTGTTTGTACCAGGAAATTCAAGATCAACTTCAAAACAACTTTTGAGAGTTGTTTTCCATCAGGTAAGGTTTTGTTGATATTTATACATATGTATTGACACTTCCTGGAAATATTCTAATTAGATAGTTGAAACTTTTTGATTTAAATAGGTTAATAATAATAATTAATATTTTATTAAATATAAAATTTAGTAAAAATATACCCTACATATGCATTTAAGTTTCGTCTGTCATTGTGTAGGAAGTAATAATCTATAAATTACTACTTCCATCCACTGTGTTCAGAGACTGTGTAAAGTAAATATATTACTCGTTATAAATATAAAAACGGCGATTCCTCGGTTAGAAATATATTCAATGTACTTCTATCCTACATTAGTAGCCGGAGAGGATATGAAGTTTGAAATCAGTTAGAATTTTCATAATGAAATTCTGACCACTAATCTTCAAACATCTACTTTTTTTTTTTATAAATTTTTTAATTTCTATTTTATTACAGCTTTCAAATTGTGGAATAGCATGTCAACTATTTGATAGTAAAATTGAAAATCCCATCCGTTTCTGGACAACAATTTCATTCTCACTAACAGATTTTTATGAATTAAATCCAATCTCATTAATAAATTGTCTAATTGAAGATTTACTTAATGATTGGCCACAAAATGACAAACTTGAAAGAACATTATTCAATTTAGCCGTTTATGTCCTAACATTACCAACAGACAATTATTTAAACACCTGGTCAACAACTGTATCTCTTTTAGAAACCTTCTTCAGGAAGTATTACACCAGCATAACAACTGGTACTGATAATGGAAATCAAATAGAAAAGAAAATAACATCAGAATTGAGGTGTTCAATAATTATAATGAAGAAAATTATGAAAATTCAAAATTTCTCAACTTTTAAAAGTTCTGCAATGTTAGTTGAGGCATATTCTAAATGGTTAACTGAGGGTCTTCATCATACTCAAATAGAATTGATTGATTTACTTGGGATATGTACAGCATGTAACAGAGCATTGATACGTGAGCGTGATAAACAATGTATAACAAAAGCTGTTGTTTTTGAGTTGATTCAGGCCATTAAATTTAAAGTTAAACTTCATGAAAATAATTATCTTAGGATTGTTGATTTAATTCTACAGGATACAGGTGAATTGGTGTCTGTTGAAATTACAGATGACCAATACAATACCTGGAGCATCAGATGCTGTTAAACCTTATATGAACGATATTTTAGAGTTCGTTGCTGAGATACATGTTCTATCAAGATTGAAAAAACAAACAGAAACTGATTCAGTTGGTGGAGAATTTAAAGCTGGTTTGGCGAAGATTGTTGCCGTAGAGATGTCAAGAAATTCAGGGAGAGACAACAGATTAGTTCTTAGGTACATTCCGTGGTTATTATCACCACCAAATGTAACACAAGCTGCACCAGGTGCATTTGCTGAATCTGTGACGAATGTCAGAATATTATCATGGCTCCTCCTTGGAGCTCTCCACTCAAAAGCAGGTTGTACACCAATACCGGTTGAAGCATCAAATCAGATGGCTGATTATATTCATTTTGTTTTGGCTGGATTTGCTGATCAATCTAAACAATCTGTCGTCCATATGTCTGCTCTGTTTCATGCATTCCACCTGTGTCAAATATGGACAGTTTATTGTGAACAACATGCCATAACATGTAACTCTCCGGAGATTGCCACAAAAACAATGAATTACATACTAGATTTCTGGAGTCGTGTAACTCCAGCAATCCTCCAATTACTTTCACACTCAAAAGTATTAGCAGATATGGTTAATCTTCATTTTGTTAATACAATGCAGGCATTACAACAAGTAAATTCAGCTGTCCTCTGCCAATTATATCCAATGTGGCAACCTATACTTACAGCCTACCATAATCAAATACCTACACAGTTAAGGGTCAAATTAGAAGCTTGTGAAAATCAACCTTCTCTCCAAATACATGATATTTACTCATGGGTAAAGAGAGTGAGATTTAAAATTAGTCAGATTGAACTACAAACCAGTGCAGCATCACCTTTTTATAATGTTTAGATTGTGAAAATTAATATTTCTATTACTATTAAACATTTATTCTTATCAATAAAAAGTTTTTTTGTTATTTTATTACTTTTATTCGATAAATGACACATATTATTCATAAAAATAATATTCCTTTTTGTTGAATACATTATTTTTAAAAAAACAAACAACATTATGTAGCATAACATATTTTCTCCACGTGTTATTTTTGGAATGAAAATTGTCGTTTATTTATTTGAAATGTGTAGTTTACTTATTCTCTATAAGTATACCTCTTACCAATGTCTAGTAGTATAAATTGATAATATGTAAATACATACACTTGTATATGGGGATAGAGGCTGTATCATTAGAATTAACTTGTCTACGTCACTACTATAGGACATTTATATTTCCAATAATAGGAACTCTTAATGTTGAACAGTATTTTAATAATTTATATTTAATTTTTTAATTATTACAGGTTGTAATAAAATATGTCCAATGAATTAAAACACCGAACTGGGGTATTTATTAATGATATTAGTTTAAAGGAAAGACTAATTGATACTAAAGATAACTGTAATGGTAAAAAATGTAAAAAATGGTATAAAAATTGGAGTGAACAATATCATGGAGATGAATCCTCAATAGCATTATTATTAGTACTCTACTTTTTACAAGGAATACCCCTTGGAATTATTGGATGTATACCATTTATCCTAAGTGAAAGAAATATTTCTTTAACAGACTTATCCTTCTTCTCATTTTGTTCCTATCCATTTAGTGCAAAATTGTTATGGGCACCAATCGTTGATTCAATATGGATTAAAAGTATCGGAAGGCGAAAGACGTGGTTGATACCAACTCAGATGTTAATTTCTATCTACCTATTTGTTTTATCATTTTTTATTGATGATCTAATACCTGAAGGACATATTCATGGAATTAATATTAATATTAAATTATTAACTGCTATATTTTTACCATTAAATTTTTTAGCTGCTACACAAGATATAGCTGTAGATGGGTGGGCATTGACAATGTTATCGAGAAAGAATGTTGGTCTTGCATCGACATGTAATGCTATAGGACAATATCTTGGTGTCTTTTTTGGATATAATTTATTTATGTTTTTGTCCTCGGAGAAGTATGCGAATAGATTTTTTAGGAACACTCCAAGTACTGGAGGGTTAGTGGCTTTCTCTTCTTTCTTATCTTTTTGGGGATTAATTTTTGGTATAGTAACTATCTTAGTTCTTATTTTTAAGAAAGAAATTGATAATTCAGTTGATGAAGTGTAAGCTTTATAAAGATAATAAATTATTTTTTAATATAAAAATTTAATTTTTAGAAACACTAAAAAAAATGACGACGATGGTGAGGAAGAAGAAATTGAATTAGGTATCGGTGAAACCTACATAACACTATGGAAAATCATTACACTAAAACCAATGTGGATTCTCTTAGTTGTATTATTTACAAACAAATTTTCATTTGCTGCCTCTGATAACACAACTGCTATCAGATTAATTGAATCCGGTATGCCAAAGGAAGACCTTGCTTTAATGAATGTATTTTTGTATCCCCTTCAAATATTTTTCCCTATACTAATTGGAAAATTTATTGTTGGAAAGAATCCATTGAATCTCTTCATTCATGCATACCCATTGAGGATGGTTATGAATATTGTTTATAGTTACTTTTTGTATGTCTCTTCATCCGTAATTAAAGATGGTGAATATCCATTTTATGTCCAAATAATGTGGTTATTTGGAATGTTAATAAATGATTCCCTCCAAATAACAATGTTCCTATCAATAATGGCATTCTTCGCCAAAATATCTGATCCCAAAATCGGTGGAACATACATGACCCTCCTTAACACAATAACAAACCTTGGTGGAACAATGTCAGGAACAATAATATTAATAATTATTGATTTATTAACAGTTCAAAATTGTATTGAAAAAGACTCAGGAAAAACATTAGGTGAATGTAAAAGTAGTAAAGCTCATCAGCTTTGTGTTGATAATGGAAATACATGTTCTTTTATTGTTGATGGATATTATTTATCTATTGCCTTGGGGTGTGTTTTTGGTATTGTATGGTTGTTATTACTTTGGAAACCAATACAAAATCTACAAAAAGTACCACGTCAGGAATGGTTGATTTTTAATAAGAGAAATAATTAAATATATTTATTGTTTGAAATTTATTCTTGTACATAATTTTTGATTAAATAAATTTATTTGCATTAAAAAAGATGTTTTTGTTGGGATGATTTGAATGAATTTGTTACTATTTTGTAATATTTTTGAATAAATATATGACCTCAGTATTTAAACCTTATATCATACTTTCATAGAAAGATTATTATAACACGAAAGTATTATTGTTATAGAAATTTTATTTATCAACTTTAAAAATAGTCTTGTTAATTTAAAAATAAAGGTATTGAGGAGCTAAATGACAGAAGAAAAATACTCAAAATTATTGCCCAATAGACAAAAATCGCACAAAAAATATATTGTTACAAAAATACATTAATATATATTATAATATTATACAGTAAGTGCTGTTGAAGCATTACTGGTACCATTATTTATAGAATTACCAGTTCTTAAATCTCCAACAACAATTTCACCACTATCTAAGGTATTCGCTCTACTATTTTCACTACTACTAATCATACTACTAGCACCACTTGATGTCTCTCTGGTATGAGTATTTGGTGTTCCTAAAGTTTTCATTAAAGCATTTGCTTGTAAACCTAATGTATCAAGAATTGATAATTGATGTTTTGCTTGATTTAACCGGTCCTCCATTTGTCTTTTTTCTGTTAATAGTCTTACCAATGAATCTTTATAAATCCTCCATTCCTCCATCTGTTCTGGTTGGATGAAGTATTTGGACAATAATACATTCTCAATTTCTACATCTCTAGATCTATGTAAATTACGTAACATTGATGAATCACTTAACTGTTCATTTAATCTATTCCTTCTTGATTGACAAAATTCAAGAGTACCTGGATCCATATCATTATTATCATTAGCCAAATAATTATCAAGTTTCTCTAATTGTATATTAATCTTTGTCTCCAACAACGAGAGTGTCTTCGCCTGAGAAATATGATTATTAAGCCTCATCAACATCTGAGGATCTAAATCAAGTTTTTGAAGAAAACGTTTTTTAAACTCTTCATTCTCCATAATATCCTCATCAATCATTACTTTCTCCTCCTCCAATACCCGCATTTTCCGACTTAAACTTTCAACTAAATTTTTGCGTTTCTCTTCAAGTATCTCAAGATCCTGCTCTGTCATCATTGGATAATTTCTATAAGCATTCTGCAATGATAACATCGAAGGGCTTGTAAAAAGTTGATTTAATGATTCAGTTGACTGAGCAGATGAGATATTTGAGGAATTTGAGATAAAGGAATTGGAGAAAAGATTTGATGTTGAAACTGATAATGATGAACATGCTCCATTTTGATTTTTTATAAATAGATTGTTGTATGTTGATTCTTTTACATTACTTTCATTATTCTTTTCATTCTCTTTATTATTACCTTGTGGAGTATTTGAAACTGAGAGTGATGGTAATGAATCAAAACGTTGCCTGACCAATGGTTTTTCCTTATATTGATTCCCTGCCCTTGGTGCAGGGGATGGTGGAATTGATGTTGATTGTTGTGATTCAATATGACTAAAGTAAGGTTCAGATGATTTAAATATTATAGGTGAATTAAGATCTGTTTTAAATACAAATTTACTAGGTTTCTTCGGAAGAGGGGGTGGAATTCTTTTCTCATTACTCTTTTCTACATTTAGAGAAGAGTCTTCACAATATGTATGATTTTTTCTTGGTGTAGGCATTGGATGTACCTCAATAATTGGTTTATGGTCATTTGCAATATTATTGTTGACATTACCGGTAATTTTTGGTGATGGTTCACAAATAGAATTCTCTCCAGATGATGCTATTGAAGTTCTCTTTGGTGGGATTGGTGGTATAACAATTTTATGTTGATTACTATCATCATTCATAGTAGTAGTATTAGTGGTAGATAATAATGATGAAAAATCTATTTTACCCAAAAACTTGTTTGATTCCATTGTTATGATATTTTGATTGACTTCCTGAAATTTTGGTGGTGATGATGTTGTGTGTGGTATTTCAGGATTTTGAGAATCTTCTGAGTTACTTCCTTCTATTTTACTACCGTTAGATGATGTAAAAGAAGAACTATTACAGAGAATCCTAAAATAAAAATAATAATTATATGAATAAAAGTAGATAATATTTATAGTATAAATACATATATTTTTAAATTTAATCAAACAAATAAATCAAACCTATAAATAAAATTAAAAAAAGTCAAATAAAAATTCTTTAAAATTTCTCTTAATCTCTGAGTTTTTTTTATTGGTAAATCAATAGTATTTTGGCGATAATAACAATAGTCAGGTTCTGATTTCTTTGTTGACTCATTCTCGTCATCTTCAGGAACCTCAAAAATTGTTGACAAATGAATATCATTATTATTAATATCATCATAGTGATATGTAAGAGAATGATTACATGTTGTTAAGGTCGTTCCTTTTTTTTCTGGGTAATAGTAATCATAACAAAAAAATGAAGGATCAAGCTGAATGATACTTTCATCTTTTTGACAATTTTTGAACTTTAGCATTAATATTTTATTTATTATTTAATAATATAAAAGTTAAATAGGTTTGATAAAGTGGTATAGAGAAGGTACATTATATGGAGTTAAAAAAATTTCTTTTTTAAGAAAAACTCCACCTAAACAATCTTGTTTCTTAAATCTACAAATAAACTGTAAGAATAAACCTTTATTGTAAAATGATTAACTATAAAATAAAATAGAAATTGTGTTAAAAAAATTCAATAGAGTTAGATAGGATGTCAAAAATACTTCAAATGACATTTTTCTGTATCTTTTATTTATCATTGAAGTAAAGGTAAATACGATAAGAACCTTAATAGAAAATTAGTTTAAAATGTTTAATTGGTAATATTTATAAATGTTTAAGATGTGAATACCTTTTTTTTAACCCCAAAACTAGATATAATTTTTTATTTTTTTTAATTGTTATTTTGAGTGTATTAAAATGTACTTACCTTTGTGGTGGACGTGAATAGGAGATATTGAAATCATCATCTGGAAGGATTGATTTGTAGGAGGATGAGTTCATTAAATCACGGTAGTCCATTTGTAGAGTTTCATTCTTAAGATAGTCATTATCACCTTCAATCATAGTTTCTCTTGATGGTACTGTTCCTGCGGAAGGTTCAGATGAAGAGGATCTATTATTATTGAATGAGGCTGAATTTGGGGATGATAAAATAGGAAATTGACGTTGAGAACTAAAATTAAGTAGAAATTAATATTTCACTGATATGTCTTATCAAATATATTAGGAATGAGATGTTTATATTACTTAAAAGATATAAATACTTAAAATACTTAATATTAAGTGAAAATAAAATTCCTAAGTAATAATAAAAAAAGCTATTATATATAATAACAATAATTATACATAATATATAGTTTTAAAATTATATATAGATAATAAAAATTTAAGTATTCTAAAAAGAAATGTTAGATGTTCATATATTTATACGATAACATCTAACATTCCAATAAACCAGGTTTCACCTTTTATAGAGCAATTGTGAAATAGATAAATAAATAATTAATAATAAACTTACTTTTCTTCTCTCCTTTGACGTATACGCCTTGCTGCTCCAGAAGGACTTCTATGTAGCATGTTTATTTGTGTTTCTAAAAAAATAATGTTATATAATTTAGATATGATTAATTGTTTATACTGTTGTAATGTATAAAATAAATTTTAAATTAAATATATTAAAAATATGAAGGTGTATGGTAAATTGAATAACTAAAATAAATATATATATTAAAATGAGGAATGTTTTTTTAATGTCCTTTGATCAGAGAATTATATATTTATATTAAATTTCAAGGATATTTATACACATTGTTTCATTAATTAAATGTATATAAATATTTTTAATATCATAAATAGTATTGTTTTTTTATTATATTATATAAAAAAATTAAACATTCCACCTGATAAGAGGAATCTTCAATAGATAATGTCAAATGATATGAATAAAATGCATAGGTAAGGAATGAATAAATACACGTCTATATAAAAACAAAATTTCTTAATATTTCTTTATTGATATATTATGTATAATAAAAATTGAGTATAGTATGAGTTTTAAGTATTAGATAGGTTAATAATGTATGAGGAATATATATATCAATACTTAGAATTTCTACAAATCACTCATAAATGACTCATCAACAAGATGTATTGTCTTTTACATTTAATATTACAAAACATTAATACTAATAAGAAATAATAACAAAATAATTTCCAAATGATTTTTAAAAAAAAATGTACAAATTAATATAATGATATTATTATTAAAACTAAACATAAAATGCTATGAAGATAAAGTATTAAAGAAGTATATTCTATTTACTTATATATATATGAGGATATATGAAAGATAAACAAATAAATATAGAAGACAATTTAATTAGGGAACTTACGAATAACAGGTTTTATGATATGATTATTTTCCTCTTCCAATTTATTAATATCACTTTTTTTTGTAGTTAAAAACAAAGAATTGTTGTTTAATGAAAGTGAGTTGTTGAAAGATGTTGTACTTAAATTGTTTTCAAAATATGAATGTGATGTTGTAATAGTATTAGAATTGTTTGTTGACAGATTAAAATTTTTTACTATTGGAAAAGTTGTTACTTTTGATGGTTTTGTTAAAAAAGTTGTATTATTTGATGAATCACCAGGTAAATAGTTTGGGGAGATAGGAAATGTTGACTTATTATGTGATGATAATGTCTCTTTCTTTAGGATATAACTTTTTGAAGTTTGACAATTATCTGAAGCCTGAAAAAAAAACAATTATAAATTTAAGGATAATTAAGATTAAATAAATACAAATAATAATGTTTTAACCTTGCAAAGGAGAAAACCTTCAAATTGGCACAATAATTTTAAAATAGTATCTATATATTATTACTCTAAATTGAAAATATGTATTATAAGAAAAGTTATATATATGTACAATAGAGAAACACATACATATAACAACATGTATTGTATTTAACAAAACCGCTCTTCTGTTAAGGGGCAAAGGACTTTTGTACCCAAAATATATATTTACCTCTTATAATGATAATAAACGAAAGTCGTAGGTGGTTAGGTTAATAGTAAAATTATAATAACAGTTGTGGCACAAACAAGGTATTGACAATTACAAAAGGTCTATTACTTTTATGTGTACTGAGCTGTGATAGGAATTCCAAAGTATATCAAATGATAGTAAAATTGATTTTTATCTAAATAGATATGCGTATATCATATCTTCCTGCATACGTTAAATAGATTTTCAGTTATTATGGATAGTTAAAAATATTTCCCTTTAAAAATATTAATGAAAAAAAGATACATGAATTATTCTTATGCATATCAAACAAAATCCTAATTCTTTTAGAGACAAAGGAGAAATTTAACTACACTAGAATAAGTAAATGACTCCATAAGGACAAGGTCATTTCAAAGGAATATATATGTTGCATGTGCTTGATAATGGTTTTGATTTTAATCTAGCACTTTTTGCCATTTAATGGTTGTAAATGTCTTTTAATTTTAAGATTATACATCAGCATCATATGCTATTAAAAAAATAAAGCAAATGTTTTTATTCCTCCTTTTTTTCTATAATTTTTTTCCCAACACATAACTAGATATTGACAATACATTTAAATTAACAAATAACAGAAAAACTTAATTTTGATTGTTATAAAATATATTATGTAAGATGTTTTTATTATATAAAAAAATTATGAAAAACATGATTTACTTTTCAAGGTAAAAGCCATTTATTTTAAAATATAAAATATTTCAATTTCAATAAAATTGAAATAGAAAATAAAATAGTAAAATATTAAGTGTAATTGTGAAAGTAAGATTATCTTCTTTATTTACAAGTTCTCTGTAATAAAGACAAAGAAGAGTGGAGCAAGGTCAGAATCCTATTAACTTTTTATCTTTTATTAACTCATGTAGGTATCATAATCATTTTCATTATAAAAATTTAATACATTTAAAATATTATTCCTTTTTGCATCTACCTATGTGGTAGTTTTAAATAAAAAATAGAATGGTTATGATAAAGGAATGTAAAGGTAGACGAGAAATTATCTTGAAAAAGATAAATAAATAGTATTAAAAAAGCAATTAAATATAGATTAAAGATTCTTTTCAAAATATAATAATCTTGTTTACATATAATAATAAAATGACTTATTCACTCTATTTTTTGTGTGTTAAATTACAATCAAAAAATTCTTTATCAAATTTTAATGAATACTTTTTTAACCATTTGAAAAATTAAATAAATGTACTATTTAAGATATGTTTTTGTATAAACTATACAATAATTAAATTACCGTCTTTTGTAAATATTTAAAATGAATGAATTAACTTATAAAAATTATACAAAAATAAATGTCCTAAATATACAAAGAAAAAAGTATTCTTGTCTAAATAAATATCAATAAAGTATTGTTATTTTAAAAATTATAATTAATTTTTGAATAAATATTAGGTGAAAAATAAGTAAATCATGAAAGGTTAATATGTAATTATTTTAACAAAATTGATTGGTTAAAAAAAATTTTAAAGTTAATATGATAAGGTGGCTGGTTTTAGAAAATGATCCTATTTAATTTATGATAATTTTATATAGAAAAATGTAACAAATTTATAAAAATAAACACCACATCGTTTTTCTGTAATATCAATGTGTATATATAAACATCATATAAGAATGACACCTGTCAATGATGAGATGTACAGAAAAATTGAAAATAGAAAGAGTCTATTGATGGAGAATTCTAATGAATATAATAGAAAGGAAATAAATGTGTTAAACTTATTGATAAATTCTTTTGATTCTAAGGAAAATGAGATAAAAATTTCAAGGAATCCTGTGTATGAATACTAAAACTATTTAAATAACGTGTTATTAAGAATAAGCACTGATAATATCAAAACATTATAACCGAAAGGTAATAGTGACTCATCTATGATTCTTTATTATAATGTTATAATCTTTCTTTTATACTGTTAATAACTAAGGAATGTAAAGAGATTACATAAAATAAGAATTATTAGAATTTTTTAATTTTAAAATACTAATAAGATGAAGTAACATTAATTATGAAAAAGTCTTCAATGAAATTGACATATTTATTATTAAACTTACATTATATCTTGATTGACAATAACTTTTCAATAATTTTTCGCTAACTTTTCTATTTTCACTAGCACAAAGTCTTTTGTAATTCTCTGAATTTAAGTAATCATCATAACTTTGAAAAGAAGTGTTATGCATTAAATTCATTTTTGAAAATACTACCATTAACCAAACAATTTCTACTTTTATTAAAATTTAGGCAAACAAAAAGTTTTATACAAATTAAAATTCTTTATTATTCCCTAGGAAATTTAAAAACCAATTTTTTCTAAAATAAAAACATTTATTTTCATTAATTCCTTTTAAATACATTTAAAAAAATGAAAAAAGTTGTCTATAATTCGAAAAAGTAGTCCAATGATTTAATGGAATAAATTATTTTGAGCCGTTAAAATAAATCAAAAAACAAAATGAGTTTCAATTGTAGAATTATATGATCCATATATATTATATATAAGCTTTCTTTAATAGATTAATATTTGCATACTTTGCACCTGCTAACAAAAGAGGCCCATAATGAACGAATATGTATATAAGTAAAATAAACTTTTACACATTACTATATATTATAAATTCAAGATAAAAAGACATAAGTAAATAAGGAATTTCAAAGGTACGCTAATAAAAACATGATTAAATTATTTATATATTTCGTTTCTCTATATTTGATATTATTTAATTTTGACTAATGTTTTAAAAATATTTAAGAAATTAAAAAACTGTAAAGTTGGATAAATATAAATAAATGGTGTCTTAATACTAGACAAAATCGTGTTTTTAAGCAATTTAGACAAAACTACTCTCTATACATAATCTTTAAAATAGATTTTAAAAAATAATAAGTTAGGATAAAAAATACGAACAGAAAATTTTTCAATAATATACAAACATTAATCACTCAGAATATTTATAGTTATTTGATACAAATTACTTAAATAATAATTTGATAAAATCTACATTCAATCAAAAAGATATACAAAAGATCACTTTACAATAAGGAATTATGAATTTTTAAATGAATCACCTAAATTCACTTCAAAATATCAAAATACCTAAATTTAAATTCTAACAAAATTATGGAACGGTATTCGATAAAGTATGTCAATAAATAATTTTGTATATCACTTTTTAAGTTGTTACCATTGTGTTTAGAAAATGAAAGAGAAACAATTTATTAACAATACTGATAAGAGGTAAACTACAAATTTTTATAACATACCTTTTTGACAAAACCCTCTAATATCTAGAAATGACTTTGGAGATTTTGAAGTGGTTATCTTTTATGCATTTATTGTATAATACAAATCACATACTGATAAAAACACTTATGATGAATTATATCCAATTATTTTAACGTTTAATTGACAGTTTAACAATATATCATGTAATCTTTATATTGATAAAATAAACAAACACAAAATTTTATGTAAAAAGAGGTACATTGTGATATGGTTTATTTAATATTACTAATAACAAAACAACTACAAACAATCATTTATTAAAAAAATTATACTATTCTTCAGTTATAGATGGATCAACAAATATGGTATTTATTCTCAATGTAGTTTGCTCTCGTGATAACCCTAAAAATATATAAGTAAATATTGTTTCTGATGTTTTTCAATCCTTACATTTTAGATGTTTGACACCATGACCATCATACTTTGTGTAATCAACCTCCGGTGATGAAACATTTTTCTCCACAACAGTTGCATTGACATAAACTTTACTTTTATCCAACAATGGTCTCCCTAGTATAGTGAAATCTTTACCCCCTATAGCTAAAACTTTTTCTAATTTAATTTTATCTCCAATCTCGATAGGTTGATTGTTATCTAGTACAATAAGATCATTTTGAGATACTTTGAATTGCCTTCTACCAACATAAACTACAGCAAATAACTTTGTAAATTTATCTGTTAACTCTTGGGATATGAGAGATGAAACGATATCCGTTTTTTTTGTTGTAACAAGGTCGTTTTTGGCCATTGAAAGAGAACGATTAAACATAAGACGTAGCATAATATTTCTAAAAATTATAAGTTTAAGGAAAGTGGGATGATAAATGAAAATAAAAGATAGGATAAACCGTTAAAAATTATATAAAATAAATTATATACATTATTTTTTAAAACATGATTTTGAGACCTGTGATAAAGAAAGTTGGTATTCCTCATATAATCTATTAAAAGCTTTTTTGTTCTTCACATGTTAACTTCGAAAACAATTCATTCATACTAGATTCCTCATCACCATCCAAGATATTTACTCCTTTCGATGTCAACTGAGCATCAATATCAGCCATCGACAATTTACTAAAGTCTTCTGTTGCATCTTTTATCACATTATCAATATATGATAAATCATCATCGTCAGAATCAATATTATCGGCTTCATTTTCATCTACATCTATCGGCATATCTACCTTCTCAGCTTTAGCATCTTCATATTTCATGTACTCTTCAAAAGGCATAATCACAGGTTTTTCTTTCTTTGTACCATTCATTAAATCAACCCATTCTTTATAAAATTGTTCTGAACAATAGTGTTTTTGACATTTGTAACATTTCAGAGAACAGAAATTTTTTTTACATTTTGGACATTTATTCATTGATGTAGAATCACAGTTACAGAAATAACAAGTTTCCATGACTAATATAATTATTGAATGGTAAACACTTATTTTATCACATTAAATTAAAGCAATAAATAATAATTAGTAGAATTAAATATATTTTTATACAAATTTAATTATTAATAATTTATGATAGAAGAAATTATAGGTAAACTAGAGTTTATAAAATTCATACAATATCCTACGAAGATTTTTGGAGAACAGATAGTAAAATTGGGGTGGGAAATATTTGTCAGTAGCAAAAAATTATAAATTATAGTGGAGACGTGATTATTTTAAAGAACAAAACAATAAGATTGATAAATTAATATTTTTATTAGTAAAAAATAAAAAAAAATCTAGGTACATTCCCAATAACAAAACTTAACAATATCCCCCCACAATTAACAAAATTTCTTATTAAAAAAAAATCTTTATTCTACACATCATCATCATTAACTAAACCACTAAAAAATCCATTAGTATCACTATCTTTGACAAGGTTTTTAGTATCTTTAACATTATCTCTTGTTATTAAAGGAATATCATTAGTCATCTCAGAAACTGAACAGTGATAAAAATTCTCACACATCCCATAACCAACAAAATTTTTCTTATTACCATCAAATATAATCTTACCAATAGGAAAGGGTACTGACTTCTTCTTCAAAACCTTATTAGGTTGAATATTAACAAACTTAACATAATCCTCCAACATCGAGGAACACATCAGTAAATTTTCGCGAACCTCAACAATTGAATCTATTCCGTATTTCATTTTTGTATCTATTCTTTCTAAAATGTAACCGTACTCACCATTTTTATACACATCTATAATACCATTTCCAGTACCGATATATGTTTTATCACTTGCAATACATATTGAATTATACTCAGACTCAGCCTGCTCTGATTTTACAGAAACTTTCTTCTTACGGAGATCATACACACAAAGAATACCATCAGATGAGGCAGCAAAAACATTTCCTTGATTAAATTTGAGATCTGTTATTGATTCATCTTGTTCTTTAAATTCTAGTACTGCCCCTTCCTGTGTCCGGAAGTCAAACATTTTCACTTCTCCTTCATCATCACCAACAACTGTTTGGATTCCTTTATCACCTCCAAGTGTTAGTAGGGCTGAGGGTTTCTTTTCAGTAGCATTATTAATCCAATGATAAGGCTCCATTGTTACGGTATCCATTAATGCCAGGGAACAATCAGATGTTGTTAAAGTAAATCTTTTTCCATCATACATATATGAAATATCACGAACATAACTCTCATTTTCTAATTTTAAACTCCCAAGAGGCTTTAAATTCCTTAGTTTCATTTCGTACATCGAAAAAACTCCATTAAGTTGACCGATAATTAGTTGTCTTGAGTCTTTTGGATTAATAGATAGACATGAAATTTCCTGTTCTAAATAAAAATGAGTCATCCTTCTAGTATAGTTAAAAAAAAAAAATAAGTTAAAATATATATTTTTTAAAAGTAAAAGGTACTTAATTCCAAGAAGATTTACACACAATCTGTGTAAATTTTATACACTTGGTTTATGTGTATGTCTATACGAGAGAATATATTCAAGTGTACATGTAAACATTTCCTGTGTTATCTTTCATATATTTTACCATAATATTAGTTTTAAAAGTATTTATTATAACTTCTTCAGTCATTATATTATCATAAAAATATTTATTGCAAAACTTTAGATTAATATAAATGATTATTACTGAAGAATTGAGTAATAAAAATATTTATGAGGGGGAATTTAGCTTCAATAATTTGCATTGTATGGCGTTATGTTGTGCCAAAATAGATACATTATCATTGAAAGATATACACAAGAAACTTTTAGGAAAAGTTTGTACTGGTATTGAGAATGTTGGATTGAATGATAATACGAGGAATTGTCTTATTGCCACTGCTATTTTTGTAGTTAACTCAGATGGAAAGGTAAATTTAACTTTTTGTTTTTTGTTTTTAAATGATATTTTTAGTTATCAGAACCATTAACGATGTTTTTGTTAGAGTGCCTGCAAAAGATTTGGGAGGTAGAATGGAATGAGGAGGAAAAAAGTAGCGGAGGATTATTGGAAAAAATGACAATATATGAGCGTTTCACTTTTACTTTTAATACAGCACTCTCTGATATTGCGGTTAGATTTCCACTACTTAAAGAGATTATTATTAATAATCAGATAAAATTGATGAATGATTTGATTAATATTATAACAAACACTTGTGATGAGGCAAAAGTTTGCGACGAATTAGGGAAAGCCAATTTAATGAAGTTATTGTGTATTCTTCTTGGTATGGTTAGGAGTTGTGGAAGATTTTGTAATAAAAATAGTCCATCTTTTATATCTGTTATATATCCAACACTCTTTAAAAATAATGTCACTAGGAAGGAAATTGAAAAAATAAAATTAAGTACAGACTCTTCTAATTGGTTTGGAACAAATATAAACGACAAAAATGTCGAGATGTCTGTTGATAAAAAAATCTTCCTCAGACCTGGGAGTTCATTTATAGTGGTTGATGAGACTTGTAAAAATTTAGAAACTAATTTAACATTACAAAATATGGAAACGATAATGGAAGGATTGGAGAAGTTATTAAAAGAAAATATACTTGAAACACTAGATATCTTCGCTGCCGAAGTTTATAAATCAACTGAATTCAAAAAGTTCCATTATAAATCAATCTCTGAAATACTAACACTCGCCTGCATAACCATTGTACAAGAATTTTTAAAAAGACATGCAAACGATACAACAGAAAATTCTCTAATACCAATTCATTTCCTTAAATATTTAAACACATACGCATTAAATATGTTTGAGAGAGGTGAAAAAATACTCAAAAAATTGAAAGAAGAGGAGAATGACGGAACACAATGGAGTAATAAGATTAAACAAACTATAATAACAAATTCCATCTGTTTAGATATTATCGCTGAAAGTGCTATTGATGAGAGTGATGGTGATACGGTTATTGAAACTATTACTGAACATATGCTTAATCCACATAGAAATGTTACTGCGTATACACCAATTGTCGTGGCTGCTTTAAGAGGACTTGGTGTTTTGGCTGAGAAGTTTCCTACGATATCAAATATCTCGATTGTACCGTTGTTACAGAAGTTTCTTCTTGAACCGTGTTTGTTGTTGAAGCAGATTATTGTTGATATTTATGGTTTGGGTAAATCTGTTGATAGTAGAGATTTCGATGATTACAGCCATCATAAATATCAAGGGTTAGTGTGCTTAAGAAATTCAGCTATTGATGCATTATGTTGTGCTGTGAAAAGTGCTAAAAAAGTTGAGGAGAATAGTGAAAAATCTTGTATGGCCTCATTATCTGTAAAACTATATCTAAGTGCTAATATAACTAAAAACACTGTAAACTATTTCGTTGCTGAGACAGCAATATTAATATTAGGCAAATTAGGCATCGTATTTAAGGATGTTCCAAATGTTCCTGAGAGTGTCCTACAAATTTTTCTCCAGCGATTTGCAAATCCAAAAGGAAAATTAGATATCGTTATAGTTAATTGTCTAGCAGATATGTGGCTAAATGGTGCAACTTCCATCTTTGAACAGATAATGAAACTATTTACACAAGTCATTGTTGAAAGTAGTAATCATGTATACTCATCTGATGGTAATGAAAAAAGTGAGAATAAATATTCACATGTCTCTTTGGAAGTTGACAAGATTTTATCCAAAATAGCTGATTCAGTATCGGCAGATGAAAGTATGAAAGAAATTCTATTAACAAGATACTTAGAACTTTTCGTCCAATTAGCCATAGAAAGTAAAAAGTCGGGAGAAAAAGTTTCAAAAGGAACAATGAAAATCACGACAAGTGCCGGAAATCTAGGTGTTCTCATTCCTAAAATTGCAAGCATATTAAGAAAATTTCCAAAATACATTCAAACACCTAATCAAAAACTCATAAATATGTTCAGAGAATTTTGGAGCTACTGTACTGTCCTAGGATTTGATGTTAGTGCTGCAAACCTTTGGCCAGAGGATTGGCATGAGGCTGTATGTGAAATTTCAACAAAAAGTCCAATATTTATTGCTAATGAAAATTTGAAGACAGAATTAATTGATAATGTTGGTATTAGTACAGTTATGATTTCTGCTACCGAACTTCAGGAACTTAGATTGACACTTTGTAATGAACTTCGCCAAAATCCTGATTGTGTCTCAATTATTAATAGATTAGATTTTACGTATTGTATTTATCTTTTATCTGTTATAAGAATGGAGAAAATGAGAGTTGTTTACAGTAATGATGTTGAGACTGTTCATTTATTTTTGAAGTATGTTGAAAATCCAGCTATTAAAAAAGATAAAAATGGTATGTGGACATGTATTATGGCTGCATCCCATATCATATTTGAGGAGTACATAAATACAGCTAAAATGCAGCAAGATTCAAATTCTAATTCATTAGAACTTAAAAAGCAATTAGTTCATCATGCCAGATTTTTCCTTGTTCAATTTAATCATCACATGAAAGAAGTTAGAAGAATTGCTGATGCATGCCTTTCTAAGCTTGTTGATGCTTTTCCTTACCTTTTATGGAATGGAGAAATCTTGTTTACAGGACTTCAATTACTCCAATCGCTATCAACAAATCTTGAAAACGACACAGAATGCAAACAAATATTCCTACCAGTCGATGATTTACCATGGAAAATTCAATTACAATCAACATTAGAGGAAAGAAAAGAAATCGCCAAAGATTTTACAGGTCGTTGTGAGCAAATCCTTAGCGAAGCAATGCGTTGGGCTCCCGGAAGTACACATTCATACATTCTAGATTACATTTGCAAGACAAACTCAACAAATGACAACAGTTTACGTCTCACAATTGAAGCAGTATTAAAAAATTGCAAAAATCATTCTTCGGATATTTATCATAATACTTACCCATACTCTCCAGATATATCGGAGTTCTTTTTATCTCTCAATATGAGAAGTTTATATTTAGGACAAGTTAATGGAATGCTTGAAATGTTAAAACTATCATCAGGAGACATTGATGAAGAGTTTTTATCAAAAACACTAGTTTCAAAGTTAGAAAAAGGATTTCGAAAAAGCTTGCCTCTCTGAAAATAAAGAAGGCATCAAAACATCAATAATGTTGATGACAGCTTTATTCATTTCATTAGATGAAATAAACATCTCCCTACTCCAAACACTTGTCCGGGCACCAATAAAAAGTTTCACTGAATCAACAATGAAAATATGTATCCATTCATGGAATTGGATACTTGTTGCAAAAAAAGGAATTGAAATCAAATTCCTCCAGGAGATGTCTTCTTGCTGGCAAATTATTATACATAAAAGAGTTGGACTTTTCCAAAGAGATGAATTTTTTAAAGATCCTTTAACTGTCCAATATGCTAAAAAACGCCCAAGTCCTGATGTCCTCCCACATGCGATATGGATTTCTTTTATCACTGAACGTGTCTCTCTTGCTAAGTACTCAAATCAAGCGGAAATGGATTTATTTGAGATGATGTTTATGCAATCGTTTTCTTTGGCTATTGGTGATAAGATTACTAAGAATTCTTCCAACTTTAATGGAAGTAATGGGTGTGATAGTGGATCTTACCTCACAAATCATATTCCTTTAATGACGAGAAATATAGAAACTATCGGAGTAAGATTTAATATTTTAAACGCTGTTCTATCAATGATTCAAGGAGATACATCACCTAATAGAATATCAAAGAATGTCCTTAGACAAAGAATATATGCTGCTGCTTTCGATTATTTCTCTATTGCTCCTCAGGTTCCAACACAATCAATAGGACAACTAAGAAATGATCTTAAACAAATTATTGGATTTTGGCAGACAATTTATAGTGATTTAAAATATATTAAAAAAGAAGCAACATTACTTACTCCTTTTGATAGTATTAATGAGTTTGTTGGAAGTCTTAAAGGTGGTAACACATTAAATCCCTCAACCCTAAACATGAATAACTCAGCAATATCACAAAATTTCACATGGCACAGTTTGACGAATAACAATTCATCATGGGCTAACACAATTACGATTGTTGCAGCACACAACAAAACAATAGCAAGAGGAAGTGTTCTACCTGATAACCAAAGCCAACATACCCAACAACCACGTAGAGATAGATCAATAAACAAGGTTAATGAATATGATAAAGCCATAAAAGAATCATCCAGGAGGAGACATTTATTACTTCTACTTTTATGTAATGAAATTGAAAGATTATCTGTCTGGGTTCAATCGAGTCAAGCTTCAATTGATCCAATACCAACAGAACAGAGTGAGCAATCAATTGATATTTGGTACAAGACAACATTCCCTGATGCTAGAACTGAACAAAAAACAATGAGAGATGTAACAAAAAATGCATGGGAAATATCTCCACAAATGACAGTATTTTTACCATCAAGATTCAGGAAAATACAATGTATCCGTAGTACATTAGAAGAGTTAACAAAAGAAAATCCATCTTATGTATCACACATACCGGAAGCATTACCACTCCTCCTAGGTGATGGAAGTGTCTTTGAAAATGGTGGAAAAGAAAACATACTATCCCATGTCCTTACATGGGCAAAATGTTCCCCAGTAATGGCATTATCACTTCTTAACCCCCGTCTTTATCCAACACACTCAATAACCGTTCAATATGCTATACGTGTTCTTAAAGGATACCCACCAAATGTATTACTTCTTTACATCCCACAAATTGTTCAAGCCATAAGACATGATACAATGGGATATGTCCATGATTTCTTAATATGGCTAGCAGGACATTCACAACTTTTGGCACATCAATTATTATGGAATATGCAAGCTAACATCTATTTAGATGAGGAGGGTGAATTAAGGGATCCAGTATTATATGAACCACTAACTGAGATTACTAATAAGATTTTATCCAATCTTGAGGGTGCAGCAAGGAGTTTCTATAAGGCTGAATTTAATTTATTTAATAAGATTACAAGAATATCTGGGGCTATTAAGAGTTTCCCAAAAGGTATTGAGAGGAAAAAAGCTTGTTTAGCTGAGTTAGCAAAAGTTAAACTCGATACAATTTCTTATTTACCCTCAAATCCAGAATCATTTTTACTTGAAATTGATTACAATTCCGGGACACCAATGCAATCTGCTGCAAAAGCACCTTTCCTTGCCAAATTCTCCGTCTGCCAATGTGGGGTAGATAAACTTGAATCTATATGTTTAGAGAGAAATCGTTTAAATCCTTATGAAGAGAATTGCGATTTTGAGGAGGAGGAGAGGCGTATAAGGATGTTTAATGCATTCAAAGAAAGTACAATGAAAGAATATTCTCATTCAATTCAATGGAAATGTGCAATATTCAAAGTTGGAGATGACGTTCGCCAGGATATGTTAGCTCTTCAGTTGATGCAATTGATGAAAAATATTTTTGATATGAATAATATAAATGTATGCCTGTTTCCGTATAGAGTTGTTGCTACAGCACCGGGTTGTGGTGTTATAGAGTGTGTACCGAATTCAAAATCAAGAGATCAACTGGGAAGACAGACAGATTATGGATTATATGATTATTTTAGACAATTATATGGTGAAGAGACATGTGAAGCATTCCAGAAAGCAAGAAGAAATTTCATCAGATCAATGGCTGCGTATAGTGTTTTTTCATTCCTCCTTCAAATAAAAGACCGTCACAATGGAAATATTATGATAGATGAATCTGGAAACATCATACACATCGACTTTGGTTTTATGTTCGAATCCTCTCCAGGAGGAAATCTTGGTTTCGAACCCGACTTTAAATTATCCCAAGAGATGGTAGCAATAATGGGTGGGAAAATGGAGGCGGCACCCTTCAAACAATTTGTGCAGTATTGCATTCAATCATACTTAGCTATTAGACCTTACTATGAATCATTTATAGCTTTAGTTTCGTTAATGCTAGATACAGGATTACCATGTTTCCGTGGTAAGACTATCCAACAATTTAGAGCTAGATTCTCACCTGATACTAATGAGAGAGAGGCAGCAAGATACATGATGACTGTCATTAATAATTGCTATATGAATGTGAGAAGTAAAATGTATGATCAACTTCAGTATTTACAAAACGATATACCTTACTAAGATTAATCTTTTTTTATTATATCCTATACAAAATAATATAAATTCTTTTAATTATTTCATTTACAGAGATTTTTAAATTCTTCTTTTATATGGTTGTTGATTAGAAGGTTGTACTATTGTTTGTTGGGGATTTTGATATGGTTGTTGAAATGTACTTTGAGGGGGGATTTGCTGATATGTACTTTGAGGGGGGTTTTGCTGATATGTACTTTGAGAGGGAGGTTGTTGATATGTAGTTTGAGAGGAGACTTGTTGTGGTTGATATGGTATTTCTGATTGTCCTACATTTATACTCCCTCCTTGAGGCATATACATAGGTGTTTGTGGAGTTGTATACATATTATAGCTCATAGGTTGTTGTGCTTGACTTGGATAAACATTAAAATTTGGAGGTGGTTGTTGAACGTATACAATTTTTTCTACTGGTTTTTCTGGTACATATCTATCTTCGTTATCGTCACCTCTATAAAAAACTCTTTTAGGTTTCCTAGCTCTCATAATATAACGAGGTTCCTCTTCCTCAGATTCATCCTCAGTTGGGATCTCTTTAATTATTGTTTTTCTATGTAATATCACAACAGGTTCTGGAGCAGGTTCGGGAATTGGGTTAATTTGTGGAGCAGGAACTCTTTCATATATTGGGACATTCATATAATTGATAATTGGCTGGTAACCCAATCCACACCCTGAACAACCCCCACAACAACCCCACCAAAATTGTGTCGTCAACTCAATTAAAACAAACCCAATAGACAAATGTAGAATCTTCATTATAATAAAAATGTATACACAACTAAAGATGATCAAATAAAAATGAAAGTTATTTTTTATTATCCTCTCATTTATTACCTAAAATTATCTGGAACATTTCTTAAAAAAATGTCATACTATTAGCAGTTATGGTATAATAAATTATTATTAAGATAAATATAACATGATTTTTGTAATAGATCTTTTTAGAATGAAAGTAAATGTTTATCTAAGAAATATTTCACAGTTTCCTAAACCTGTTATGGGTACCCATCCGTTAATAGTACATGTGACAAGTGGATTTCCTTTTATTTTGTATCCTTTATCGCAGTGTAATACTGCATATGTTCCTATTTCTTTTTTGTATTTAGTCGATGAGTCAATGTATTTTATGATTCCGTTTTGGGGGATTGGTATGCCTTGGCAACTTGTTGGGGAAGTTGGTTTTTCTTCGATGGTTTTACATATACCTAGTTTAGGGGACCAGTTACCGTCAATGCAGTGAGCGTTACTGGATCCAGAGATGTAGCTATTTTTACATTTTAATGAGATATATGTGTTGTGAGGAAGCATTCCGTTGTTTAAAAGTGGATTTGATACGAAAATGTCATTGTATTTGTAGTTATATAATGTATTTCCATCCCATGGTGTAGGGCAAGCATTGTAACTCACAATTTTCTCATTCTTCTTAATACTACTATAAATCTCATTCACATTATTATTCTTAAACTTTATCCTTGAACAAAAAGTATAATTCTGTAAATCTATATCCCATTCTCCATCTTCTGAACATTTTATCTTATCAACTCCATTTAATTTATATCCAATATCACATTTGATTTCAATGTACTTGTCAAAATATTTCAATACTACACCTTCAAGTGTATCATTTCTGTCAATATTTATTTTCTTACACTTCTTTTGCCTTGAAACACACGTACCAATACTTTTCGGTCTCCATTCACCATCATTACATGAAGTCTTCCCAAATCCAATTGGATCATAATTATAATAACAATATAAGTAAGCTATAGTTCCATGAGGGAATATTTTCCCATTTTTATACACATTTTCACCTTCATAAGAAACTACCCCATTCTGTATTTCTCCCATCTCTAAACATTCCTTCTTCCTAACCTCAAACTCTAAACATCAAAAACATAATTAAAGACATCAAAAAAAGTGTTTATTATTAAAATAATAAGCTCGTGAGGTAAAATTCGATAAAAAAATTATAATTCTTTAACTTTTAATACAAACAAACAAACAAAAAACTTTTTAAAACAGGATGCGTGATAAAAATTTTCGATAATGTATTGGTAAAAATATTTACATACAAAAAAATTTTGGTGGATACATGAAAATTATCCAACAACAGTGCAGGTTCCTAAACCAAATGGTAACCAACCAGAGGAGGTACAGGTACTTGTGCCTGTACCGGTGACGATGTACCCTGAATTACAAGTTAATGTTGCAACAGTCCCAACAGAGTATTGGAGAGTGGTGCTTGATATTGGTAATGAATAAGTTATTGTTCCGAGTAATGGTGATGCCAAAGCAAAACAAGAACCTGAAAGTGAAAAATGTTTCAATGATGTGTACTTGTGGAGAAAAGAAAGGGTGAGAAGCATAAGCGAAGCAATAGTGTGATTAGAATGTTAATTACCATTAGTTAATCCAGTAATTGTTGAGGTAGTATCTGTGATACATGTCGGAACAATTGTTTGTGGTGTAAATACACCATTAGTGCATGTTGATGTGTAAGCTGTCAATGGAGTATAACCAGCATTACAGATTAATGTCGCTACAGTTCCAGCTGGGAAGGGACCAAATGTTGTACCACTTGAATATGATATTCTACCATTCAATGGATCAATGACACCAGATAAACATTGTTCGGTAGTTAATGAAGCAGTTGTCGGATTTATGAGATTACCCAATCCTATGGTTGTTGTACCAAACAAATTATTTACTGTTGGATCAACACATTTTCCAAGGGTAGCTGGAGTCCAAACACCATTCATGCATGTTATTGTTGAGGCACCTGATACTGTTGCTCCAATATCGCATGTAAGTGTAGCTACTGTCATGTGAGGAAATGGTCCTGCACCACTTGTGTATGATATATAACCACCAAGACCACTTGCTGCTGGTACTGCACATGAAACAGATAATGGGGAAGATGTTGCTAGTACATTTAGTGGATTTGTTGATGTTGAATTACATGGTCCAAGACTTGAACTACTCCATGTTCCATCGATACAGGTAGCTGTTAATGCTCCAGTGGCAACACCATTGGTACATGTTAATGTTGCTACGGTACCTGGACTATATGGTGGAAATAGTTGATTGTTCCCATAACTGATTGTACCACCTAATACAAATGGTAATGGAAGGTAACAAGATCCTGTTATTGTTGTTCCAAGATTAAAAATTGATGGAAGAGTTACTTGTCTCCTGTTTCTTTTTAAGTAATCAGTCGAAGGCGTTGTAAATGTGTTTCCAAAAAATTTACATTACTAAAAACCCTACAATACCCAATTGTAGGATTCCATACACCGTTAGTACACAAAATCAATGTAACTCCAATAGCCTCATAACCAGGATCACATATTAATACACCCGATGTCCCATAGGGATAATTATCACTATAATTACCACCATCATACAAATATTGTATTCTACCATGAGCAACAAATAATTGGGGACATGTGAGTTGTGTATTAATATTTAATGTCTGAAAATGTTTTGGTTAATTATAATTTAATGTTTTATGAAAATATTTTCAAGGTTGACTTAAAATTTATTTGAGCATCCAACTTACCCCTTCTGAATCTCTTTTTAATCTTCTGATCTGAAATTAAATTTGTTAATAAAAGTTGTTTTTTGATTTTTGTTTTTGACTTACGTCTTCTTTTAAAGTGCAATTCCCAAATTCTTTTCCTTTTTCCCAACCAGTTTGTGTGCACTTAATTTTAGTATTTCCAGAAGGTATGGATTTGGTATTGCAATGTAACTCAGCAACGGTCCCAATTTTCATTAAATTGGTGGGAGATGATGATTCATATAATACGTACCCATTTTCACATGTTATATTTATGGGAAGACAATCTATATCGTCTTTTTTGACACAGGTTCCAATTTTTGTCCAATTAGTTCCTTCAATGCATGTTGACATAAGATTACCAATATGAGTATATTCAGAGTTACATGTTAATGTTGCAACTGTCCCATGGATAAAAGTGTTATTTACAATTGTAGTAGAGAACCTTAATTTCCCATTTGGTACGTCTGGTAATTGAGAACAAAATGTTATTTTTTCTTTTACAATTGTGCTATTTAATGATACCAACGGATTTGAAGTAGTATTCGAAGTAGAATTACTTGGAACCTGTACACCATAAATCATATATTCATCATTTAATAAAATTGCCATTAGAAGAAAAGTAAACGTTAAAAGTTCCCTCGAAAATGATGTCATATTTAATGTATAGGAATGAACTAATAATCTGAAATAGTTATAATTTAAAAGGAAAAAAAAATTAATAAAAAATGTAGAAGTTTTGTAAAGAGAACAAATAAATTATAATATTATTTATTTTTTAATGTTAATATTATAAATTTAATTTAGTTGTCAAGGAGATTTATATGTTAAATTTAATTTACCAAAACTATAATAAGGTAACAACGAAAGATTTTATTTAGTAGACTAAAAATAAATTGTTAGAAGAAATGATAAAAATTGGTAGATCATCAATTAAATATAGACAAAAAATTAATATAAAAGAATAATTGTAAAAAAAAATTTAAATTATACTATTATCGGTGGGGATATCTTGAATTTCAATGATTAAATGTAAACTTATATACCGGATAAACCTTAAATAGTTGAAAATCTGCTTATCATTTTGAATATTTTATTATACTGATGTTTGGTACGCTTCAATTGATATGATCATGAAAGTTGTCTTTAATAATTATATATCTATATATTTTATTTTTACATACATATACATGTAACTCGTCCGCTCTATATCTTTTTATCAATTATTCTTCAAATTGAGGTAAAATACTCAACGGTCCTTGAACTACCATTGTTATATCAAAATTTATTGTGTAAAAAAATTTATTAACCAATCTTGAAACACCAATAAACAATGAAATGGAAGTAATTTTAATGTACTCAATTTCACATTAGCTTTTCATCAAAAATTTATTATCCTTCCGCTTATCAATTATTAAAAGAAAGGTAATTTGGATTACACAAGAATATCATTAAAAATACTTGTTTCCGATATCATTGCTTTTTGAAGGTGAAAGTTGTTTTGTCTGTAACATTAAAAAAACATCTATCATTACATGAGGTTTTGCTTGAAAAAGAAAAATAATAACATTTTGTAGTATCTTACATGTAATATAAATTTTAAAAAATTACCTTTTTGAATTAACCGGCACTACCATATATGGATAATTATTTATATATATATGTACGTATATAACTTTTAAATACTTAAATATACGATTAAAAATATCAAAATTTATTATTATTCCTTTAGATATATAATTAATATACTATTCCTCCATACATTCTTATACATGGTAAAAATAGATATATTATAATTTGTACTGACTTTAAAATTTAAACTTTTCATTAATAAATGATAGTGTTCATATTTAAATTATATTTATATTATAACAAAATTAATTGAAAGGAAAATTTTTACAGATATTTTATTATTTACGGAGTATGTTGGCATAATCTCCATAATCTAACGGTAGAGATAATTTTATTGATATATATTTAATTTAATGTATGATAAATATTTATTTTGTTATATCCTCAACATTCTTAAACACATTTCAGGCTCCCTAAATTAATTTTTCACATATATTTTCTCAAAAGTTAAGTCTTGTTTTCTCAAAAAGATAAAAATGCCAAAAATATAGTTGTGATAGAGGCAGAATAGTTTGTCTTCAAGTGAGTATATAATAACCATTTGTGGACCTGTATTTTAGATATTTAGCCAATAGAAAACTTTACTATTTGATGAAGAAGACGTTTCTTTTCTAAATAAATTTAGAAAAAACTATGATGCCATTTAAAAGGCAAATATTGTTTAAAAAATTTAAATTATATACTTTAGACATTTATGCTATGTCTAACTAATTGAATTAAATAAAAAGTAGCACAAGAAGCATGCTCTCTTTCAATGTATTATTTCAATATAATAAATGATAATTCTTTATACTTTCAGAAAAAAGATACAGTATATTTAATTTATTCCTATTTTATTTCTATATTTTAGAGTAGGGATTAAAATTTATTCTATTAAATGACATATTTTGCTACACTTGACCAATCAAAATTACTATTAGTCAATAGTTAATATTATTATTAGAAAAAAACATATATTAAAATTAAAAAATCAGACATCATCTATATTAAATTGTTTTATTATTTTTTATATATAAATATATTTTTCCTTGTTATTGTCGCGCAGGAAAGTACTAGTAAAAAGTTAACTTGGTGTATATAATTTTATTTTAAATTTATCAGGTATGTATATTAATTATAAAATTAATATGTTAAATTTTTAGAAGTGCCTAAAACCTATATACATTATTATTTACAAATATGTTTCGTTTTTTGCCATGCTGTTCTAATTTAAAAGGTGATGTCATTTCTACTACAGTTATCAAAAATAGTTGGTTTTTTTATTTAAATTTATTAACATATTAATTTTTTTTTCTACCTTTTTTTAGAAGTAGAACCGGAAATTGACAAAAACAAGGAAATGAAAAATGAAGAAAAGTTACAGGAAAAAAAGGAGGAAAATGAGAATAAATTATCAGAATCGATTCCCGGTTCCGAGGCAAAAGATGTACCAGCTAAATCCGTCCGTCAATCAGGAGAACAGGAAGCAGATCAAGTTGCATGTAATCAAAAATTAGCATTCGTGACATAGAAACATTACCATCATTTAAATGTTCTCATTTGTCATGCTAACTCTAGAGGTATTGATAAAACTTTTTCACAAAAGCATTTTATTTAAAAATGCTTTTTATTCAACATTTTTTTTTATAAAAATTACCTCTAATTATCAAATATATTCACATTATATTTAATATTTTATTCTCTTGTGTAATTATTTATTTAAAGCAGCAAAATAAAAAATTAAAATATATTCATTGTGTTTCCTGATAAATATATATACATTATATTATTTATATTAGAAATTAAGAAATAAAAAATTTTTAATATAATTCTTTAATTTCAATATCAATCATCCATTTTACATTGTTTAATGTACCATTAGCTATATTAATGTGCAACAATCATTTTCCAATGGATATATACACTTATTAATAAACTATAAGTAATTAAACATTTTTACAAGATTAAATTTTTATTTATTATAACATACTATTTTATAATATAAAGTGCAAAAAAAATTTATTTATATATACATTTTTGCCTTTAGTAGTTTTTAAATTATATAATAAAAATCCAATACATATTTTAATGAAAAAAATAATACTTTTTATTCAATTTTAAAGAAATAACCTACTATTTTATGAATAGTATATTTAGAACAAATGTACGATAACAAAAATACAAACGTAATTCATATACCTTTTTCTAAATTAAATTAACCAGAAAAACATTTTTATTACAATAAAAGTTCTTTGAAATCTATGATATTAACTATTTATATGTACTTTTTTGTATATTTTCAAATGACTATAAACATTACTCTTTCAAAATGAATTGAATAACTAATATATAATTTTTTAATGGATTTATGATATAAATTTTAAAATAATTTTTACTAACGAGAATTTAACTTGAATTATTATTAGTGCTATATATAATGAATTTTAAAGTGTATGCTTGTTTGTTATTATGTACTTAACAAATGATATTTAATGAAAACAAAATGTGAAAATTTTTAATTTACCGGTTATGTATGAATATCAAATGAAAGTAGTTTTTAAACTTATCGATTTGTACAGATTTAAAAATAAATTTTACAATATTTATAATGCAAAATAGAAAAAAACTTAAATAAGGTTTATTATTAAATAAAAAGGAATGTAAATTAAAAAAAAGAATAATAATTAATTACTTATTAAGACAATATAACTCGTCAGAATTATCTAAACATTCAGAGACACCATTACAAAGTTCCTTTTCAGATATACATTTCTTGTTATCATGACATTGGAATTGGTTTGGTAGGCATAATCTTGGATCACAATTCTCTTCATCCTTTGAATCCTTACAATGAATAACACCATCGCAAAGGTAACGTTTACTTATACAACGTGGATCACTTCCACCACAAAGTATCTCAGTTTTGTTGTCACAATGAGAGTTACACGTTCTACCATCTTCACCTAATGTAAATCCATCACTACAACTACATACAGCTGATGTAGCATTTTCTTTTAACAAACATAATTGTGAACATTTCATATCATCACAAGGATTTTTAATGTCAGGTTGAACTGATTTGTGGAATATTTTTATTGAGTATGGTAGGAGAGCTGTTTGTGCTAGTACTGTAACGTTACTTCCATCATTTTTATTTGCTTTTAAGATTCCTCTATATGTCCAGTCTGTCCAATAAACAAAGTCGTTATAGATTGTCATACCAAATACATGGGGTACTGAAGCTGGATCAGAGATAATTGTCTTCCTTCCTGAACCATCTAAATTAGCTGATTGTATGGTGTCCAAGAAAGCATCAGCCCAATATATTTTATTACTATAAATATCTATTGTCAAAGCATTTGGCCAAACAATACCATCAGTAATAATTTTTTTAAAATTACTTCCATCCATATTAGCAGATGCAATAAAGGCATTCGATGACCAATCAGTACCAAATACTTTACCAATTAATGAGTGACATGCAAGAGCTCTTGGAGTTGTAAAAATATTCTTATATAATCTCCTTCTAAATTTACCATCTAGTGTCTGGACAAACATATCAGACTTCCTGACAGTATACAAATTTCTGGCAACCCAATCAACGGCAATTCCCTCGACACCATCAACTTCGAATGTTTGGACGGATTCTGGGAATGCTCCTTCGATGTCGATTTTTTCAATAATCTTTGTTTCTATGTCAACATAAAATATTTTTTTATCTTTAACATCAACATCTATCATAGCTGCTTTTTGTAAACCTGAACGTTGAAGTTGGAAGTTTTTACCGTCGTCGGAGATGTTCCAGATACTTTGTCCGTGGGCGAAGAAGAGCCATGGTTGAGTTTGTTGGTCTATGAGGATACATGATTTGCCATCTTCTCCGAGTTTGAATAGGTTTTCATAACATTCACAAGTGTAAGATCCTTTTGTGTTAATGCATTTCTGTGAACAAAAGTGTTTTCCTTCTGAACACTCATCAATATCTTCACATTTCATAGTTTTGTTATTTCCACGATATCCCTTAACACATGTACAAGTTCCATTCTCATTGCATGTACCAATACTTTTTTCAATCTCCAATTCTTCAAATCTTCTCAAAATGGTATGATATGATCCAATACCGCAATTACCTTTTTGACTTATCTTATCAGCAATAAATGTCAAAATATCATGCTCCACATTACCTGCTTTAGGGCATTCTTTTAGGAAATTAGTTTGTGTATAACAATCAGAGGTACTTTTGATTACTCTACATAATTCATCCTTTTCTTCCTCAACATTTGATGTTGAATTTGAAATAATTCCATTATCATGGTGAAACAATGAATTTGAGGTAGAAGAATTGAAGAAGTATGTTATGTTATCAAAACAATTAGTCATGTATTTTTCTGTTTGTACTTTCATGAAACACTCTTTTTCTGAGACTATTGAATCTTTGACAGGGAACTGGCAAAGGTATTCAAAGAGATGTACTTGTTTTGGTGCTATAAATTCTCTAAAAAGAGTAAATTTCATTGACTTTTTAGAGGTTTAATAAACTTACAAGCAATTTTTACTAATATTTTTCGAACATTTCTTGTAAATGTTTAATTTTTCACATATTTTATCGATATCACTTAATAACGGATGAAGTGATACTTTGTCGATATTTACATAATCCAATAGGCTTGCACTACAATTTATAGCAATTCCTTCCTCAATTAAGTTACATGGTGATTGTGATAATGGAGCCTTATCAATCGTAGTTTTGGGGATAATTATCGTATTTCCAATGATACCAACATACAAGAACGTACTAATAATAAATATTAAAAGACTAGAAATCACCATATCTAGGTAATTTAATAGACTGTTATAAATGAATTTACCTACCGAAATTCGATAACTATAAACGTTCTCAAAAAGTTATTAAGGAGTGGATACTTAACCGGGATAATCTCCTCCTAAATAATTCAATGAAAATATAAATTGGCCAAAGTTTTGAATAGAATCAACAAAATACTTAGACTAGTAATAATAATATATATAAACATGTAATTTATCACAAGTTATACATAAGATCTAAGAAATAATATTGACAATACTTTTTATTTACTTATGACATCCTAAAATTTCTGTAAACACTTCTCTTTCCATAGGAGTGTGATTGACCTTTTCGGCATTCAATATTACCATGAAACATAATACCTAAAAGTAATTAACTCTATATATTTGTAAAATGGATTTCAGCTACAATATAAACTTATGAGTATATAAGTAAAAGGCATATATTTGTAAAACTAAATCTTTGTTTGAATATTTTAGATTGTTTAACATAACATTATTTTAAATTTAAAGTTGTTTGATTTACTAACTTAATACTATCTTAATACAGTTCAATACTGTTACCTTTTATTATTAATATTATTATTTAGGGGTTAATAAAGTCAAGAACTTTGACGCATTCTTATTCAAGTATTTAATGAATTTAATAAAAAAAATATAACATTTATTGACCATTTTTTGCTCATTTGTCATATACAAAAAAAATATAAAAAAAACTTTTCTTATTAAAATTCAAAAATATACATTTTAACCAAAAAATAAAATAAAACAAATTTATCCTTGTCTCAGTGATATTAATGTTATTTCACAAGAATTCCACCGTTTTACAGGAGGTCCCCAGAAGTTTGTACCTAAAAATGGTGAATAAAATTAAAATATTTGTATTAACAAAAAAAAATCTCATACCTGCTGAAACATAAATTTGTGAATTTCCTATAACTGTATGAAGACCAGATAAATAAGTATTTAAAAGCCAAGCTATTGGATATACAACATAAAATTGTCCTGCATGAGTATGACCAGAAAGAGTAAGATGGACCGGTTTTTTTTTTTAATAAAGGAGACCTTAAAATTGCATTTCCTGCATTTGGTTGATGTACCAGTAAGATATTAGTAGAATTGTTATCAGGACACCCTTCTAAAGCTTTTTTAGCATCTGTTCCATGTCCAGGAACTTTTATATTTGTTGAAAATATATCGTCAACCCCAGCAACACAAATGACGTTATTTGTGTTTTCTCTTTTAATGATGTGGTTTGAATTTCTTAGTATTGTCATGTTTACATTTTTATCAAAAAATGACATCCATGTATCAATGTTATCTTGATAATACTCATGGTTTCCAGTAACAAAAAATGTACCATACTTTGATTTGAGATTATTTATCAGTTTTACTCTTTCACCCAAATATTCAACGTACCCATCAACTAAGTCTCCTGATATTGCTATCATGTGTGGATTCAATTTATTAACTGTATTAACCATCCTTTCAATACGATCCTTATAGACAGTTGGACCGATATGGACATCTGTAAGTAGAGCTATAGAAAAATGTTCATATTCCGGTGGAAGATTGTGAATCCTGACATCAACTTTCTTTAAAGTATAATCAGAATTGGTGACAGTATATCCATGAACTGTAAGGAAAAAAGAAAAGACGATCCCAAAAATAGTGATAAGATTTCTATAATATTCAGGAATAAATTTCGTAACCCTCTGCTGCGTTGTCAGAGAAATGATACCAAGAACAAAATACTCTACTGCCAAAAGGAATAGTATTAGAAGATTAAAATGTAAATATATAGAAAATGCCATAAAACATAATGTTATAATTAATGAATTTTCCGGAGATTTCATATAAAATGTCAGCCAACAACAATGTGTCATTAGACATACTATAAATGCTATAACACGTGAAATAATTTTAAATGATACAGTTGAGTGTTTTCCAAGAAGAAAAATCCTCTTCATTGTGACTGTGGAACCGATAAACATTCCAAATTGTGCTAATATTATCACTTGGACTCTTTTTAGCATTGCTTTTTTTTTGTCATCCGCCAACATCAGGAAGAGTGTAATGAAGAGGAATAGTAAAACACCGATGATGGCGAAATTTCTCCAGTATATTAACATTCTCATTATATCAAATTTTTGTCCCTTCTTTTGTCCTAAACAACCACAATCTTCTTTTTCTTCTTTATTTTCTATCAGAGGAACTTTCTTTTCATCATCTACTTCTCTTCTCGATACTGGGGAAGTAGATGATGAATTTATTATACGAGTGCTATCCGTATAATATTTTGGTGGCAATCTACTATCGTTCTTAATGATTGCAGTAGGCTATATAGTAAATAATTTTATTAATAAAATTAATAAAATACGATAAGAAAAAATAATAATAATGGAATTAGACCGAAGTAGTGGAGAATTAGAAATTAAAATGCAACTTTATTTATCAATATATAATAATATAAAAGGGGAATTGTTACGGTTATCAGAATTAGCATCATCAATATTGATAAGATGGTATTTGTTCAAAATAAAAAAATATTATACATTTCTTAATTCAAGGCAGTCAATGTATAATTTTCATTATACTAATGTTTATCTAAAGATTATTTAAACATGTATTCAATGATATCATATTTGTAAAATAACAGTTTTAGTAAAATTTATGATACATAATTGATTTTTACTTGTTATCATTTAGTTAATACCAATCTGCTTTACTACAACATAATATTATCATATTCACGTTTTAATTTTGTTTAAATTTTATAATGTCAATAAATTATCACCAAAAGTAAAATATATATTTAGTAATACCATGAAATGTTTTGCTTATATTAATTGCCTTTTTGAATCTAAATAAATTAAACAACTTTTATATAATAAATAACTTACTTAATATTCTAAATAAAAAATCAATTGTTTGGTGCATCATTTTATTTTAAATTTTAAAATTTTTGTCATAAAAAATAATTAATCAATAACTATTATTGACATTCTTATTAACTACCAAGATAATACAATAACTATTCATACAATTTTTTTGTATTTAAATTTTGTCATAAGTCTCTTCTTCCATAATAAAAATAATTTTAATTGTTTAAATATAAAACAATTAATTTTTATAATCAAAAATAATCATTTATTATAAAAAGGAAGTTTTAATAATGTTATTTAATATATTTCTCTTTAAATAAACAATTACATCATAACATAAAATTAAAGTGTAATAATAAGAAAAGAAAAGTAAAGAACAGAGTTAGTTAATTATCTCCTCAACTTCAAGTGGAAGATATTGGAGTACTATGTATTTCTAAGTTGATGCATTATTTATAATCTCAAAAAAACATGTTTCATTTTTGAGTGATATTTTTTTTAAATACATTTCATATTATATTGTTAACTAGTATCAAATAACATATTTATGGTATGTGAATAATTAAAAAGTAAAAAGAAATTATTGATTTTATAATCTCTTCCTCGTTTTTGTATATGTTTTTATGTAACATCTTTTATATTTTTTTCCTTTTTAGAGGATGGCTAAAAATACTTCTAATACAAGTTATAGAAAGTTAGATGTAGATGCTTTTGATCCTGAGAAGTATGATGAGAATGAAGATATGGTTACAGTGAGTCCATTAGCTATTGGGCCTGATGACAAATTGGTACAACAACTCTTAACTAGTGGAAAGAATGCAGAAGCACTAAAAGCTGCATTATGTAATCCTCCATTAAATGTAAAAAATATGGTATGTTTTGACTTTTTTAATAAGTTACACTTAATTAATTATAGGATGGAATACTAGAAAAAGCCGTAGCAACAGTAGTTAAGACATTAACAAACCACAGAAATGCTGAAATAAGAGATTCTATTAAAGAGTTAAATGATGATGAAGTAGACATTTTAATGAAGTATATTTATAAAGGAATGGAGATAATGCCAGATGGTAGTGTATGCAATTCTTTATTATCATGGCATTCACATGCCTTTGAACGTTGTGGACATGGTGGTATAATGAGAGTCTTTAGTGACAGAACCCGTCTCTGATTTAAAAATAAAATTACATATTTATGTTAGAGATTGGTATAAAAATTAAATTATTATTATTGTGAAAATAAAATTTATAAATAACTGGTTTTGTATTATATAATATATTTAATTATACACTTTCTTTATTTTTCTTTTCATTTTCAATTGATGGATCTTGCAGTTGAAAGAATATTCTTATGTTAGGGCAATCCCAAAGCATTAATAAATTTCCTATATTTAAAAGAACAAAAACAAGAAGTGACAAAGTTATAGAGATAATATAATTAGACAATGCTACTCCTATTTCCACTAATGTTCCTTCATCCTTAAGTTGGAGGAACATAAAGAACGCCATAAGATTTGATAACAACATAATAAGAATAGAAAATCTATACAATGCACCAGCTTTCCTGGCTAAAGTATTACAAATTGCTAATGTTACAACAAATAAAGGTATTATTTTTTTAAGCAACAATAAATAATAAATAGTAGTTGATGAAAAAATTTTAAAAAATGATGGAATAGTTATATTAACATTACATATTGTGAATGATGTTATGTTATCAGTGGAGAAAAATGCCACGAGCAATAATGACATGGCTGTGTATGCTCTTTGATATTCTTGGTTAGAGAATCTGCCAAAAATTGCATCATCTGTTGATGACGGTATCGATACTAGTTTTAAATTTAAAAATTCATTCTCGAGATATATACAATGTTCTAGTCTTACATAACAATATAATATAACGATAAAAACAAGAATAAACAATAGTTCATATGATATTGTTAAAATAGAATATGCTAAAAATAAGCCTGTATAAGATATGATAAGTTTATCTGATAAGTTTAAAACTGAAAGAAAAGGGAATACCACTATAAATAAGGGCAAAGTTAGGAGTATAATAGAATTGAAAATGGTAGATTCAATACCATATGCTAAGAATAAAATGAAAGGAAAACATAAAAGAACATAGGATATACACTTTTTCAATTCTTTCTGACTTGAAGAAAGATTATATGAGTGATATATAAATAAAAATGTCCCAAGAACAAAAGTTATAAAAAGAATAGTTTTTGAGTAGTGTTGTGGTGAAGGTAATGGAAAAAATGGAAATATTGATAAGATTAAACATCCAACAGACCATATAATGTTATATGGATATGTTTTATTATGATGTAAATGGGGGAGTAAACTCAAGGCTAATAATGTTAGAGTAAGGCAACGTCGATCATAAAATGAACATAAAAATAATGTTAAAGGGATTATTTTTGATATAAAGCTAGTAAATATTTCAATAAGGTATGTTTTGGCAGTTGTTAATGGAATCTTAAAAAAGAATTTAATGTATGAGGGGATAGAAAAAATGTTATTAAAAAGAGATAAAAGGTAAACTGGTGTTAGATGATATAATGAATAAGTAAATGATTTCCCTAAATAGATGTCGGATATGAGGGCAATGGCAAGACAAATTAAAAATGCTGGCTTTGGGATGAAATCTCGGCGTTCAATGGCATTAAAACAATGATATCTTCCGATAAATTCATGTACCATAACAACCCATATAATAAATGTTGCTGATAGGCAATAAGTTAAAAAACTTCTATCATAATTGTGGAAGTAATATAAAGCTTTCTTGACTCGTGGTATCATACCAAGGCACATTGAAGCAGCTGTATCATAACGGCGATTCTCAGCTAGTCTTGTCACTTCTTTTGTTAATGTTGCCAATGTTTCTTGTGTAAATTGAGTATCTTCTTTGAAGAAGAAAGTGTGATTAAAAACTTCTTCTCTTTTAATCAAATATTGTTCAACCATTTGTTTTAAATTTCCACATGAAGCTTGGTACTTATAAGTTGGTGACGATTTGAGGAAATTTTGTGGAACAATTCCAAGATTATTTTTAGGAATTCCTATACCAATTAAGCTAGACATGTATGCAGCAATATCTACTTGTTTAATATGTTGCTTTCTTCTATAAACCTGAACACCTGGACCCCATGCTATAAAAGGTACTTGCCTTTCGTAAATTGAGTTATCGTCATGCTTCCCAAAATCTGATATTCCATGATCGGAGGTAAAAATATAAGCTGTTGAATGATCAGGATATATCGTTTCTATCATTTTATAGACTTCAGATATATTCTTATCAATTTCAATAAGCATATCAAGGTATTCCTTTGAGGTGGGCTTGAAAATATGTCCAACAATATCTGTACTTTCTAAATGAATAAAAGTAATGATTTTACTTTCTTCCTGAGTAAATGAATAATTCGTGTAAAATTGTTTAACCCTATCAAAAATCCAATTTGAAGAAAGTTCGTAATTTGAATATTTTTTACTTTTCTGAATATAAGGAAAAGTTTTGATATTATCAGTATTCTTGTCAAACAATTTTATAACATTTTGACTGCCAAAAAGAAATGATTTTCTTGCTCTATCAAATATTGTATCAATTTTAACGGGATTTGTCTTCAATATCATACCCAAGACATCTTCATACACTCCTGCTGTTGAAGCAATATAATTAGCCCGTGTATCATGAGTTGGAAGAAATGTTTCACCAACCCCAAACAATGCTCTACCTTCATTGATAAGTTTATTTAGGAATTTAATGTTAGGTAAATTTTTGAAAAATACACTCTCTTTTACACCACCTTAAAATGATACAGATAAATTACAAAAATTTATTTATTTACCTGCACTAAAAATAACTAATCTTTTCGCTAACCCATGAGTAGAAACTTCATGGGATCTCTTAATATTTAATATCGGAGTAGTAAAGAAGATTGTAAATGGAGCAAATAAAAGTATTTGATGTGCAATAACAATTCCAATTATTGCTAATAACAATTTCATTTTAGGAAAAAACAACAACAATATTTGTAATATTTTCAAATAAGTTTATACAATGGTTTAGATATTAGAGATAATTTAAAATGCCAACAAGATCTTGGCCAAGTCGTTATGGGAGTAATCAACATTATCTTACAAAATGTGTCTGGTCAGATATTTTTAAATAATGGTGTGTAATGTTGAGAGCAGAAGTTTTACAATTTAGTATGCTATTCTTATGAGAGGGTTCGTTTGACTGACAAAATATTATATTAACTAATTGTTATTACACAATATAAAATAAATGAATCAAAAAATTAAATTTTTGATTCGGTTACTTTTCAAACACTTTGGTGCATATTATTTTAAAGTTAAATATATTTATTTTAATAATTAATTTATATTATCTATTTACCATTTTCGTTATCATATTCATATAACCATATATCGGGAAATGGATTTAAATTTTATAATTAAATTTTATTTAAAGACAAATGTGACATATTTGTTGTATTTAACAACTCAATAGATCTATTTTTATTAAAATATTTTAATTTGATCAATTTACAACAATCTTTAATAAACTTAAAAAAGTTTCACGTTTTTCATGCCCTATATAATATTAAAATAATCATGTAATTTTTATACATCCTGCCAAAAAACTATTTTAGTAAAGTTATTATTAAACATTATGAAAATGTTAAAAAAAATTATAATCGACTATTTATGAGGATCAATAAACTTAATTCTGTTTCTAATTTTTTAATAAATATATTATGTAATTGAAATTATGATATTTATAATAATATTATAGTGCTATTTATTAAAGAAGCTTTAGTATGTTTCTTATTCATCTAATCAAACATTTTTTTTGAAATTCTATAGAAAATACAATTATTTTGTCTTACTTATTGAGTTTATTTATAGACTAAATGATTGACTAAAAAATAATTAAAAGCTATCTAAAGTTAAAAATGGTACAGAAAAATGGAAATTTAAAGAATTTATTTTTATTTCTAACTATATTATAATAGTTTAATGAAAATTTTTTAACAAAAACCTAAAATTACAATTTTTTTTCTAAAATTTTTTACGTTTTAAATGAAATCCGGCTTAATTTTCTCTTAATACTTCCGGTAAGGCTTGAATTTTTACCATTCTTTGAATGTTTTTTTTCTTTCTTCTCTTCTTTTTTCTCTTTTTTCTTTTTACTTCCACGATTTGTCTTTAAGCTTCTTCTTATTGAATTTCTTAAACCTGAAAGGAATCCACTACTCTTTCTTCTTCCATTAATTTTACGACTCCCATTGCTTTTAATACTGCTACGGCTTCCACGTCTCGAACCATTTTGTGAAATAGGCAGAGAGTTTCTTGATCCCGAATGTTTGGTGTTTCCTCCAATCGAATGTCTACGGTTTATTTGACTTGTGGAACCCTTTGAATTTATGGAGTTTCTTGATAGTGAAAGGAAGGAGTGTCTTGTACTTGAACGTCTTCTGCTTCGATAATTTCCGAGACCATATGAATTTAAAGAGTTTAATGATCTTGAAAGGAAGGAGTCTCTTGTACTTGAATGTCTGCGGTTTAGACAATTTTCGTGACGCCTTGAACTTATAGAGCCAAATGATCTTGAAAGGAAGGAGTTCCTTGTACTGGAATTTCTGCGGACTATTCTTTTTCTAACGTCCTTTTCCATTAATCGAGCTCAAAGACCATGCGGAGGATCCTATACTTGATTGTATGGAGCTTAATGAACCTGAACCAATTGAATTCCTTCTCGAAAGCGAACCAGACTTTACTAATTCAATAAATGAAATTAGAAAAATATATTTTTCAAAACGATAAAAAAAAATCATACAAATATAAATCAATTTTTTTTTAACAAAAATTAAAAAATATGTTTTTATATATAATATTAAAGTATCAAAAATTAACAATGTGTAGTGTTTTATTTAATTTTTAATAACTTTTAATAAACATTTAAGTACACTTATTAATAAAACTAATTTTATACAATAATTTTTGGCCATATGTTTTGTATATTGTTTCTGTTATCATAAACTAATGCACATATATAATTCATTTTAGTTTTCTTTATATAAAAATTAGAATATTATGAATTATTGAAGAACTTTTTATCCTTAATGTGTCATCGCACCTTTTTTATAATTTATTTGTTGTATAATGAAAAATATTAAAAACATGGAAATTTTTTTTCCGAATTTTCTTTATGTATAGTTTAAAATTACTGTTTTTCGAAGACAAGATAATTGTGAAAATACGATTAACAACATTATTTATTTTTGCTTTGTAAAACTGTACAGAAATCTGATTCCTATCTGTTATTTGCAGAATTCTTGTTCCAGTACTACAATCTTAATTCTCTGTTTTTATAAATAATTATGAGGATTATAATTTGAAGTTCAACATTTTATTCTAGTAATTAGATAAGGATATTCAGAAAAACAGCAAAATTAAAACTTCAAAAATTTGACAAATTTAATATACTTTTATAACCATTTTCAAGTTTGGCGAACGGAAAAGAACGAAAATAAATTTTTGTCTGTAATTTATTATTTAATTTGTTACCATAACAGCATCTTTTCTGGCTTTGAAATATTTATCATTTTTAAAAATTTTTAATTGTAAAAATGTTTATGCTTATATTTTTATGCTAATTACAATTTCTTTTATTTGTTTGAAGTAAATATACTTTCATTATTGATGGTGCTATGCATTTGATAGTATCTTACATTTTTTATTTGCTATATAATGATACCTTTTTGAGTTTTCCATTATATTTATATTTCTGAGATGATGTTACTTTTATAACGGGTGAAATAGTAATATAATAATCGGAATATTTTTTCATACTTTTTTATAAACGAAATTTGAATACAGTTATAAAAGTATATTGAAATTTTTTAAAAATTAAATTTTTAATTCGATTATTGTTAAACAAATTCGGTGTATATTAATTATCATTTCAATATTGAATTTATATCACTTATTTATCAGTTCCGGGATAATATAACCGTATATATTCTGGAAATAAGTTTAAATTTTTTTAAAAAAATTTACCATATTTACTTGTATTTAAAAATTTAATCAATCTATCGTATCAGAATAATCTAATTTTAGTTATTTATATCATTTTTAAAAAACTCAAAAATTTTGTAATTTTTATGTGCTATTTAATAATCAACTAATCAAGTATTTTTATACATTCTGCGAAACAAACAACTTGGAATAACTATTATTAAACATTGTGAAGATATTTTAAAAAAGATATCACATATTTTTTATTAAGATCAATAAACATGCTTTTTTTGTTCATTTTTTTTCCACAAATAATTAGTGTGCAATTGAAATTGTGATACTCATAATAATATTATTATACAAGATATTAAAGAAACTTAAAAGTTTACCAGTGATCTAATAAAGAATTTTTCTAGTACTTTCATAAAAGCTGTAAAAATTTGTCATGTCTAATAAATTTAATCATCTCTAAACTAAATAGATAATTAATAGGCAGTTAAAGGCTATCTAAAATTGAAAATCATGTTAAAAAAATGATAATTTTAAAAAAATGTTTATTTTCATTTCTAACCATATTAAGAGAGTTTAAATAAAATTTTTGAAAAAAATAATAATTTTAGTATTTTTTTGAAGAATGCTTTATGTTTTAAAATTTTTAGTGTCTACATAGAAAATTTCTAAAACGTTGATCAAAGGTCAGTTGATTTTATCGCAGTCTATAACTTCTACCACTAAAAGTTCTATGTACTCCTCTTCCACGATTTCTTCTAAATAATCCACTAAAGAAACGACCAACTTTACTTTTACTATTTCTAGGACTCATATTGTTTCTAACACTACCACTGTTTCTGCGTCTCGAAGTTTGTACTGGTGAAGGCGGAGGGGCTCTGTAACCTGATCCTATGGAGCCGCTCGAACCTGAGGTCACGGAGCTTCTTCCATACAACCGATCGGAAATTACTAATTCAATTAATAAAATAAAAAAAGTATATTTTAATATGATTTAAAAATATCATATTATTATAAAATATTATCGTCGTAATATAAACTAAAAATTTTTCATTTATACCATCCTATTGTATCATAAATTAACAATATATAATGATCTAAGTAATCATCAATGAACTTTTATTAAACAATTTATAACATTTTTTGATAAAAATAAGGTTACATATTAATATATTCGATATGTTTTAAATACTATTTCTGTTAGATGAAATAACACATATTTGTAATCTTTTTTAGTTCATCTTTTTAAAATAAAAATTAAATTGGTAATAATTATTGAAAAATTTCTAATGTTTAACATACCAATGCACTTTTTGTATTAATTTGTTGTACAAAGAAAAATTAAAAAGTATAAGAAATATTTTTAGCAAAATTTTCTTTTTTTATAGTTTAAAACTACTTTTTTTTCTCAAATAGATAATTGTAGAAATAATATCCAAAAATATACCTATTTCTACGTTTTACAGTTCTTGTTTAAATTTGATTTCCATGTTTTATTTGCAGAAATCACTCATTAACAGTAAAATCTTTATTGCTCCGTTTTTGTAACTAATTAAGAGAATCATAATTTAAAGTGTAACATTTCCTCTTAATTTTTACGTAAATATAGAAATATTAAGAAAAATAAATTATAATTATTTTTAAAGAATTTTACTAAGTCAATTAATAATTGTAGTAGTTGTTTAAAACAATTGTATTTATACTTTTTACAGATATTAAATATATATAACACGTAATAAATAACTGATCTTATTTTCTACAAACATTAATGTAATTTGTCATTTATTAAGATCTTTTTTGGCTAAAAGCAATATTGTCGTCCTTATCTGTTCTTAATAAAATAGGAAATATATTGTAAACAAACAAAGATCAAGCACAATGATAATAAAAAATAGGTAACGGTAGTATAACCATAAGTTTAATAATTACCCTTGGAGTCTATATAAATATAATATTCTATTGTATAAGTATGTTTTATTTTATGATTTAATACAATTTGTTGAGATTTATTTTCCAAATTTATATAAATGAACTTATGAATTTATAATTAACCTATCTAAATAGTAGAACCATTTATCATTAAAAATTTTATAAACAATTAATTTTTGTTATGAAAAAGTATCAAGATAAATTTTGATTCATATATTATTACTTCATATGTTATAAAAGTAGAATCGTTTAATATATCTAAATAGTATTAAAAACTACAAAAGATTTTCATTATATACTAAATAATAAATATAAAATACTGCTTATAGCGTTTAAAACATCTTAATGAAACTATTTTCGTTTCTGATAAAGGAAACTAACAGTAATTATCAAAAAAATTACATAAATAATTTATACAATTATATTAAAAATGTTAAACGTTTAAATGGCAGATACGATTTTATTCTCATACCAGGTGAAGTGATAGTATGAAAATAAAAATTTATTTTTATTCTTTCAGATTATCAAACTTGAAAATATTTAAAAAATATATTGAATTTGTCAAAATTTTAGCTTTTTATTCAGTTACTGTTAAAACAATTTGGGGTATACTATTTTAAAGTTAAATATATTAACTTTAATTTCAATATTTAATTTATATTATCTCTTTATTATTTCATTAATCATATAACTATATGTGCTTGGAAATGGATTTAAATTTTAAAATTTTATGTAAAAATTTTATTTATTTAGTAATACTAAAATAATTTGATATATTTTATTATTAAATTTTGTTAGCATGAAGTTTGACATATTTGGTTGCATTTAACAATTCCAATAAAATTATTTTTATTAAAATAATTTATTTTTATCACCTCAAAACAATTTTTAAATAACTCCCAAAAGTTTTGTGTTTTTTATATAATCATTAATAGTCTAATAAAAAGTAACTTTCAAACCTACTGTAAAAACGACTAATTTTTATTAGATTTGTATTAAACATTATAATGATGTTTAAAAAAAGGAACATATTATTTATGAGTATCATTTAATTTGATTTTGTTCCTAATTTTTATAGATAATAATTACGTAACTATAACTATGATATTCATAATACTATTATACCAGATATTTAAAAAACATAAGAATGTTTCCTATTCAACTAGATGTTATAAAGCATTATGTTTAGAATTCCATAAAAAATATGGTCATTAGTCATATCTCTTGAATTTAATTATTTTTAGACTAAAATGATGATTAATAAATAATTTATTCTTATTTAAATATGAAAATCAAATAAAAAACGATAATTTATACGATTTTATTCTTAGTTCTAACTATATTTAAAATTGTTAGAAGAACATTTTCAAAAAAAAATAATTTTGGTATTTTTTTGTAAAAATACATTAAATTTTGAAATTTATTTAAAACTTTTAACAAAAGTTTTCTAAAACGTTGGTTATCTACTAATTGCTTATGTTCCTAAAAATAATTTTTTCTTCAAAATTTATATTTTCCATTTCTACTTTTTCCAAATTTTCTTCCAAGACGTAAACGCCATCCCAAATTGTGTCTATTTTTACGACTTACAGAAACCCTATGGTTTTGAGAACTGCTCTCGCTGCCACGTCTTGAAAACCATTGTGATCTAAAATTAGGGCTTCCTGGATATGAACGTATAGAGCTCACTGAGCCTGCGGAGCCTCTTCTCATCGAAGAACCAAATTTTGTTAATTCAATAAATAAAATAAAAAAAATAAACCATTTTAAATGGTTAGAAAAAATCATAATATTATTAAATAATATGAGTAATAAAAAAAGAAAATTGCATTTTTTATACTATACTAAAGTATCAAAAATTAACAAATATATTAGGATATATATAATTTTTGCAAACTTTTATCAAACATTTTAGTGCTTTTTTAACAGAAAGTAATTTTATACAATAATTTTTGGATACGTTTTGTATATTATTTCTGTTAACATAAAAAAATGCACATATATAATTCATTTTAGTTCTCTTTTAATAAAAATTGGAGTATTATTAATTATTGAAGAACTTTGTATCCTTAATGTGTCGATGCACTTTTTTCTATAATTAGTCTGTGCATAAAGAAAAACGTTAAATACAAGAGAAAATTTTTTAAAACTTTCCTTATTTATAATTTAAACGGACTATTTTTCTAAAACAAGATAATTGTGAAAATACAATCCAAAACTTTATTTATTTCTACTTTATATAACTGTTACATAAATATGATTTTTATCTTTTATTTGCAGAAATCATATCTACTAATGAATCTTTACTTCTCCGTTTTTATAATTAATTATGAGGATCATAATTTGAAGTTCAACATTTTTTACTAATAATTAGATAAAGATATCCAGAAAAATAGCAAAACCAAAACTTCACATTTTTGTCAAATTCAATATATTTTTACAACTATTTTCAAGTTTGTAAACGGAAAGCACAAAAATAAATTTTGATTTTTATAATAACACTTCATCTGCTATAACAATGGCATTTTCTTTGGCATTGAAGTATTTATCGTTTTTTATAAATTGTAAAAATGTTTTTGGTTAAATATATATAATAATTACAATTTCTTTTACGTGTTAAAGTACAAGTACTTTCATTGTTAATCCGTGTTTCGCTATTAGAAGTATCCTACATTCCTTATTTAATATGTAATGATATCTTTTTGTAGTTTTTGACTATACCTATATTCCTGAGACAACACTAATATTATAATAACAAAATTTTTTTCATACTTTTCTTTGAACTAAATTCGAATACTATTACAAAAGTATATTAAATTTGACAAAAATTAAATTTTTAATTTGGTTATTGTTAAACAAATTCTGTAATAATTAGTTATCATTCTAATATTTAATTTATATGATATATTTATTATTTCTTTCATTATAAAACGATATGTATTTGGGTATGGATCTAAATTTTATTAACAAAAAATTATACATATTCGTTTGCATTTAACAATTCAATAAATATATTATTATCGGTATAATTTAATTTTATCAACTTATAACAGTTTTCAAAAAACTAAAAAAATATCTTTCCTCTATATGTCATTTAACAATCAGGTAATTATCACAGTTCTCATAAAACAATTAATTTAGTAGAACTATTGTTAAACATTACAAATATATAATAAAAAATTTTAAATCGATAATTTGTGAAGATCAATATACTAAATTCTGGTGCTGATAATTTTATGATAAAATTATTGTAGAATTGTAATTATGACATTCATGATAATATTACTATACTAGATGCTAAAGAAGCTTTAAAATGTTTCCTAATCATATAATAAAAGCATCCTTTAATAATCTTATGAAAAAAATAATTATTTGTCATATTTATTAAATTAAAGTATTTATAGACTAAATAATTGGTCAAAAAATCAATAAATGTTGTATTAATTTGAGAATGGTAGAGAAAACTAATGATTTAAAAGAATTTAATTTTAATACTAATAGTATGAAAACTGTTTGAATGAAATATTTAAAAAATTGGTAATGTCAGTATTTCTTGAAAATACTTTACGTGTTATCATTCATATTTCACTAGAAAAGCTTTTCTAGCACGTTGGTCAAAGACTAATTTTCTATGCTTTTTAATTTCCATTATCCATTTTTTGAATATCTTCTTTTATTAACTTTAAATATTTTTTTAAAACGTGAAAACCAGGTACGATGCTTTCTATATTTTTGATTTCCAAGAGCTACATTACTTCCAGTACTGAAATCGCTTCCACGTCTTGAATTCCGTCCCGATGTAGAGTGAGAACTTCTTCGATGTGAAATTCTAGATCCTCTTTGACTTTGAAATCTTTGTGACCTTACGGAATTTAGCGAAGAGCCTCTGGACAAACTTGAAAATTCGGTGTCTCTTGAACTTACGGAGTCTTTTGAACTTAAACTTACAATTGAAAGTCTGGGCTCCCCTCCCCGAAATACGGATAAAACTACTTTAATTAATGAAGTTAAAAAAATGTACTTTTTAATATAATAAAGAAAAGTCATACATATATAAAATAATATTTATAATATAAACTGAAAATTCCATTTTTTTATAGAAGACTTAAGTATCAAAAATTAACGATATATTAGGATATATGTGATTTTTATTAACTTTGTTAACATAAAATACCGTGTATTTATAATTAATTTTGATTTCTCTTTTTAAATAAAAATTTTATTTTAACAAATATTGAAAATTTTTTTAATGGTTTATATATCAATACATTTTTTTTAAATTTGTTGTATAAAGAAAAAATTTAAGCACATGAGAAATTCTTTTTAAAAATTTCTTTATGTAAATTAGAGTTTGTTCAAACTGAACAATCGTAAAAATACCATTCCAAAATTTTAAATATTTCTTCGCTGTATAACATTTCTATAAATTTAATTTCAATGTTCATTTGTAGAAGCCTTACTTAAACAACAAATCTTTACTTCCTTTTTTCAAAATTAATTATGGAGATCATATTTTACAGTGTAACATTTTTTCCTATATTTAGAGGAGGATAAAAATATATAGAAAAATAAAATAAATTAGTTTGAAAAATTTAAAAAAATCAAACTGTAAATTGTATCAGTAGCTTAAGACAATTTTATTTGCACCTTATAGATATTAAATATATACAATGCATACTGATTTAATGATCTTATTTTAATACAATGCTGAAGTGATATTATATTTTAAAGGCCTTCTTTTTGCTAAAAATAATATTGTTGTGTGCTCTGTTATTGATATTTTAAGAAATATATTGTGAAAAGACAAAAATCAGACACAAATATAATGAAAATAAAAAAAGGAAAGCAATAAGTTTACTGATTACCTTCAGGGCCTAAATAAATATAATATTTTATTGTAAAAGTGTATTTTATTTTATGATTTAATGAAATGTGCTGTGATTTACTTTCCACGTTGTTGTAAATTAACTTTGTGATATTAATTTAACTATAGTTAAATAGTAAAAACGTTTATCATTAAAAGATTATAAATAACAAATCATTTAAATAATAAAATTACAAAGATAAATTGTGATCACTATATTTTTACATCATTTATTACAAAGGTAGCGTTGTCTCAGACATAAAATCACTATAGGAAACAACAAAATAACATCATTGAATATTAAATGATAAATATAAGATTTTTTTTAGCAATAAACACATCTACAATGAGTGTACCTCTAATTTTAATCAGTAAAATATATTTTTATTAACATGAAAATCAAACAAAAAAATTTTTTAAAATTATAATTTAATAAAAATTTATAAATATTTAATTGCCAAAGAAGATGGTACAGTAAAATATGTATAGAGGAAAATTCTAGAACTTTTTTTTTTTCACATAGTTAAGGTGACGGTAGTCATCAAAAAATCAAACAATTAATGTTACTCGTAATATTATTAATCCTATAATTTTAAATTGTAATCGTATTATTTTTTAATCGTACTCTCTATGTTAATTAATTAAATTTTATGTGTTTCAGCTAGGGTGTAAAGAGTTAGATAATCTACGTAGTTGATTTGGGAGATATTGAGGCCCAAAAGAGTAAAAGTTATATTATAGTAAGTTCTAATTATGTCTTAGTAATAACTTTACATCCTAGGTGGCCACTATAAGAATTTATAATTTTATATTGATAATAATTGTAATTAAATAATAAATTGAATCAATTATCGACGCATCTTATCTTCTAAAAATAGTTCTGGGTGGGGTAAAATATACTCCAAACTAATATTCATTATATAAAATATTTTTCTGTACTATAATAGCACATAATGTGATAATATAAGAAGAAAAATTTATTTTTATACTTTCCCTTCGCAAAAACCTAATGTAGTTTTAAAATTATGTCGAATGTGTTCAAAATTTAATTTTTGTTGTGGTTATTGTTAGAACGATCTGATACATATTATTTTCAAAGTTAAATACATTAATTATAATCTTAACATTTAAATTTTTATATCATCTATATACTATATCAGTAATTATATAACTATATAAATCTGAGAATGGTATTAAATTTTATATTTTAAGTAAAAATTTTATTTACTATGTAAAATTAAAATGGTTCGATAAAATTAATTATTAAATTATATTATTGGAAATTTTACATATTTCTCCTCATTTAAGAATTATAAAAATCTATTTTTTATTTCATAGTTTAATTTTTTTCAACTTTTTAGCAATCTTTAAAAACTAAAAAAAATTCAATGCTGTTTATATACTATTAAATATTCAAATAACCAGGTAAATTTTCATACGTTCCGCAAAACAACAAATTTAGTATAATTGTTATTAAACTTTATTAAGATGTTTTATAAAAATTATAATCGATTATTTAAAAGTATCAATGAATTTAAATTTCATATAATTTTTTCTTGTGAACAAAGTATTGTGTAATTATAATTATTTATTCATAATAATATTAATATACTAAATGTTAAAGACACTTAGGAATGATTCTTATTCATTAATATAACATTTCCTATTAACATAAAAAAATATAAAAAAAATTTTCCTATAATTTTTAAATTAAATTATTTATAGAATAAATAGTTTATTAATAAAGAAATAAACCTGTTTAATAATGAAAATCATATGAAGAAATGAAGATTCATAAGATTTTATTTTTGGTACCATTTATATTAGAATCGTTGGAAGAAAATTTTTGAAAAAATAATAATTTTAGTATTTTTCTTAAAAAATACTTTATACCTTATAATTATTATCCTCTTTTAAAAAATTTTTTAAAGCGTTGTCCCCAAGTTAATTGGTTTCGTTCATGTTTATTGTTTCTTTTTACATTATTTCTATGGCTACGTCTTCTATTTATACTGGTAAACAATGAAGAAAATAAACGACGTCTTCTATGTCTATTTCTATGACTTTCATTATTAATATTGTTTGTAAAACTACCACTGTGTCTTCGTCTCGAACTCAGTTGTGGTGAAGGGGGAGGGGCCCTATAACCTGGACTTATATTGCCTTCGCGACTTAAGATGCTTCCTACACTCAAGGAACTTAATGAATTCATAGAGGCTCTTGAATTTGTGGAACTTCTTGAACTCATAGAGATTATATCCGAGAGTCTATCTGGTTTAACTAATATAATTAACAATATAAAAAAAGCAAATTGTCTTATAAGGTTAGAAAAAATCATAATATTATAAAATAATATGAGTAGAAAAAACTGAAAATTGAATTTTTTATATAATACTATAGTATCAAAAATTAACAATGTGTAGTGTTGTATGTAATTTTTAATAACTTTTACTATATATTTCAATACTTTTTTTGTATAAAGTAATTTTACATATTGATTTTCGAATGTGTTTTGAATACTATTTTTGTTAACAAAAAATGATACATATTTGTAATTAATTTTAATTTCTCTTTTTAAATAAAAATTGGAGTATTATTAATTATTGAAGAACTTTTTATCCTTAATGTGTCGATGCACTTTTTTCTATAATTAATCTGTGCATAAAGAAAAACGTTAAATACAAGAGAAAATTTTTTAAAACTTTCTTTATTTATAATTTAAACGGACTATTTTACTAAAACAAGATAATTGTGAAAATATAATCCAAAACTTTATTTATTTCTACTTTGTATAACTGTTACATAAATATGATTTTTATCTTTTATTTTCAGAAGTCATATCTACTAATGAATCTTTACTTCTCCGTTTTAATAATTAATTATGAGGATCATAATTTGAAGTTCAACATTTTATACTAATAATTAGATAAAGATATCCAGAAAAATAGCAAAACCAAAACTTCACATTTTTATCAAATTCAATATATTTTTACAACTATTTTTAAGTTATGTAAACGGAAAGCACGAAAATAAATTTTGATTTTTATAATAACACTTCATCTGCTATAACAGTGGCATTTTCTTTGGCATTGAAGTATTTATCGTTTTTTATAAATTGTAAAAATGTTTTTGGTTAAATACATATTATAATTACAATTTCTTTTACATGTTAGAATAAAAATACTTTCATTGTTGATCCGTGTATCGCTATTAGAAGTATCTTACATTCCTTATTTAATATGTAATGAAATCTTTTTGTAGTTTTTGACTATATCTATATTCCTGAGACAACACTAATATTATAATAACAGAATTTTTTTCAGACTTTTCTTTGAACTAAATTCTAATACTATTACAAAAGTATTTTAAATTTGTCAACAATTAAAATTTTAATTTGGTTATTGTTAAACAAATTCTGTAATAATTAATTATCATTCTAATATTTAATTTATATGATATATTTATTATTTCTTTCATTATATAACGATATATATTTGGGAATGGATTTAAATTTTATTAACGAGAAATTCTACATATTCGTTTGCATTTAACAATTCAATAAATCTATTATTATCGGTATATTTTAATTTTATCAACTTATAACAGTTTTCAAAAAACTCAAAAAATATCTTTCCTCTATATGTCATTTAACAATCAGGTAATTATCATACTTCTCATAAAACAATTAATTTAGTAGAACTATTATTTAAACATTATGAATATATTATAAAAAATTTTAAACGATAATTTGTGAAGATCAATATACTAAATTCTGGTGCTGATAATTTGATGAATAAATTATTGTACAATTGTAATTATGACATTCATGATAATATTACTATATTAGATGCAAAAGAAGCTTTAGAATGTTTCCTAATCATATAATAAAAGCATCCTTTAATAATCTTATGAATAAAAATAATTATTTATCATATTTATTAAATTAAAGTATTTATAGACTAAATAATTGATCAATAAATCAATAAATGTTATATTAATTTGAGAATCGTAGAGAAAACTAATGATTTAAAAGAATTTACTTTAAATACTAATGATATCAAAACGGTTTGAATGGAATATTTAAAAAATGGTAGTGTCAATACTTTTTGAAAATAATTTACGTGTTATCATTCATATTTCACTAGAAAAGCTTTTCTAGCAGTTGGTCAAAGACTAATTTTCTATGTGCTTATAATTTATATTATCCATTTATTGAATATTTTCTTCTTCTAAATTTCAAACTTCTAAATCTTTTAGCTAAATGTGAAAACCAGTTACTACCTTTTCTATATCTTTGATTTCTAAGAGCTACATTACTTCCAGTACTAAAATCGCTTCCACGTCTTGAATTCTGTCGCGACATAGAGGGAAAGCTTCTTCGATGTGAAATTATAGATCCTCTTTGATTTTGAAATCTTTCTGACCTTAAGGAATTTAGCGAAGAGCCTCTGGACAATCTTGAAATTTCAGTGTCTCTTGAACTTACGGAGCCTTTTGAACTTACACTTACAATTGAAAGTCTGGGCTCCCCTCTCCGAAATACGGATATAACTACTTTAATTAATGAAGTTAAAAAAATATACTTTTTAATATAATAAAGAAAAATCATACATATATAAAATAATATTTATAATATAAACTGAAAATTCCATATTTTTATAAAAGACATAAGTATCAAAAATTAACGATATATTAGGATAAATGTAATTTTTATTAACTTTGTTAACATAAAATACCGTGTATTTATAATTAATTTTGATTTCTCTTTTTAAATAAAAATTTTATTTTAACAAATATTGAAAATTTTTTTAATGGTTTATATATCAATACATTTTTTTTAAATTTGTTGTATAAAGAAAAAATTTGAGCACATGAGAAATTATTTTTAAAACTTTCTTTATGTAAAATTAGAGTTTTATCAAACTGAACAATCGTAAAAATACCATCCAAAACTTTAAATATTTCTACGCTGTATAACATTTCTATAAATTTAATTTCAATGTTCATTTGTAGAAGCCTTACTTAAACAACAAATCTTTACTTCCCTGTTTTCAAAATTAATTATTGAGATCATATTTTACTGTGTAACATTTTTTCCTATATTTAGAGGAGGATAAAAATATATAGAAATATAAAATATAATTAATTTGAAAAATTTAAAAAAATCAAACTGTTAATTGTATCAGTAGCTTAAGACAATTCTATTTGCACCTTATAGATATTAAATATATACAATGCATACTGATTTACTAATCCTATTTTTAAGGCCTTTTTTTTGCTAAAAATAATATTATTGTGTGCTTTGTTATTGATAATTTTAAGAAATATAACGTGAACAGACAAAAATCAGACACAAAAGATAATGAAAATAAGAAACAAAAGGAAAGTAATAAATTTACTGATTACCTTCAAGAGCCTGAATGAATATAAAATTTTATTGTAAAAGTGTATTTTATTTTATGATTTAATGAAATGTGCTGTGATTCACTTTTTAAATTATTATAAATTAATTTTTAATTATTAATTTAGCTATATTTACACAGTATAAATATTAATCATTAATGGATTTGTAGATAGTTAATTTTTTTCACAAAAAGTGAAAAAATAAATTCTAATTTTTATACTATCATTATATCTATTAGGAAAAATAATGTCATCTCAGGCATCTAAATACTATTAAAGACTACAAAATGATTTCATTACATATTGAATAATAATTATAAGATAATTTCAATAGAGCTAAACACATCCACGATGAAAACATTTCTATTTTACCCAATAAAACAAATTACAATTAGCATAAAAATTTAAATAAAAATTCTTATAATTATAAGTTTTTAAAAAAGATAAATATTTTAATTCCAGAGATCACTCTACTTTTATAACAGGCGAAGTTATAGTACGAGAATTTTAAATTATTTTCATACTTTACGTTCACAAAAATTTAATATAGTTATAAAAGTATATTGAATTTATCAACAATATAGATCTTTGATTCAGTTTATGTTCAACAAATTTAGCATGTGTTATTTTGATGTTAAATATAATTTTAATAAATTATTTTTTATAATCTATTTACTATTTCAGTTATCCTATAACTATATATACCTGAGAATGAATTTAAATTTTATATTTTACGTAAATAGCTTTTTTTATCGCACAATACTAAATTTTGTGATAAATTTTACTATTAAAACTTATTAATAGGAAATTTGCCATAATTGATTGTAGTTAAAAATTCAATGATTCTACTTTAATTAAGAAATATCAATTGTTTAACCTATAACAATCTTTAAAAAGCCCAAAAACATTTCATGCCGTTTTATAATTAAATAATCACGTAATTTGTACACATCCTGCAAAAACAACCAATTTAATAGAATTATTATTAAACATTATGAATATGATTTTAAAAAATTTATATCTGTTATTTATGAAGATCAATTAACTTATTTCTGTTGTCAATTGTTTTCCATCAATAATTATAGTATAAATGTAATTAAGATATTCATAATAATATTATTATGCAATATATTAGAGAAGCTTAAGTATGTTTTTTATTCATCTAATAAAATATTTTTTTAGCAATCTCATTTAAAATATAATTATTTGTCATATTAATTGAATTTAATTATTAATGGGCTAAATAGTTGATTAACGAACAAATTAAAACCTGCCTAAAATTGAAAATCATATAGAAAAAATGACAATAAAAAAAAATTTTTTTTCAGTCCTAACCATATTAGAATAGTTGGAAGGAAATTTTTGAAAAAATAATAATTTTTGTATTTTTTTTTGAAAAATACTTTATGTTTTAAAATTTACTTATAACTTTTACCAAGATGTTTTATAAAATGTTGACTAATGGTTAACCTCTTTTTTGTAGAAAAATTGGCTTTCTTGTAGTTAATTCATTTATTGTGTTTTTATTTCTCTCAATTCCACTTCCCCAAGGTAAATACCATGAGTTACGGTTACTATTTTGATGATGAATAGAACCTCCATTGTTTCTAGTTCTTCCAATGCTGCCTCGTCTTCCATTATTCCATGATCCAAGCGTAAGGCCTCCTGGATTTTTATTTATGGAGCCTCTTCTTCCAAATAAGTTGGATTTTACCAATACAATTAATAAAATAAAGAAAATAAATTGCTTTATATGATTAGAAAAAATCATACAATCATAAAATAATATTTGTAGTAAAAACTAAAAATTGCATTTTTATATAATATTAATGTATCAAAAATTAATCATATACGTTGTTATAAGTTATTTTTAATGACTTTTACTATATATTTAAATATTTTATTTTTTGTATTAAGTAAGGTAATATATTAGTTTTTGGATATGTTTTAAATATTATTTTTGTTAGTAAAGAATCACACATATTTGTATTTCATTTAAATTACCTTTTAAATATAAATTTCAGTATTAACAATTATTGAAGAATTTTTAATCTTTAATATATCGTTGGACTCTTTTTTATCAATTTTTTTGTAAGAAGAAAAACATTAAATATATGGGGAAAAAATTTTTTATATATTTCTTTATTTACAACTTAAAATTACTGTTTTCCTCGAACTGGACAATCGTAAAAACACTGTCGAAAGTTTTACATATTTCTAAAGTTGTACAAATCTTGTTTAAATTTAATCTCTATGTTTTATTGATTGAAACCTTCATATAACAATAAAAACTTTTCTATTTTGTTTTCATGATTATTAGGATCATGCTTTAAAATGTAACATTTTCTCATAATTTTTAAGATAAAAATATTCATAAAAATTAATTAATTCTTTTTAAAAAATTTATAAAAAAAAACCAATCTGTTAATTGTGTTAGTGATCTAATTCAACTGTATTTATATTTTTTTATAAATGTTTAACATATACAGCACATAATAAAAAATCAGTCCTATTTCTATATAATACTAAAATGATTTTATACTTTTAAAGACCTTTTTTGGTTAATAATAATATTGCCAATTTTATATGTGCTTAATGATTTGAAGAATATATTGTAAACAAACAAAAATCAGGCACAAAATACAATAAAGACTATGAAACAGTAATATAACCATAAGTTTAATAAATTAGTCTTAGAGCCAATATAAGTATAATATTTTAATGTAATAGTATGTTCTTTTTTAATATTTAATAAAATGTGTTGAGATTTATGTTAAAAGGTTATTATAAATGTTCTTTTGAATTATTAATTTAGCTATTTGCCAAGTATAAAAATTTATCATTAAAAGTTTATAACCAATTAATTTTTTTCTCGAAAAATTGAAAATATATTCTGATTTCCTTATTATCACTTGGGCTATTGTAAAAATCGCGTCGTTTAAGGCATCTAAATACTATCGAAAACTATAAAAAGGATATCATTATATATTGAATGATAAATATTAGATATATCTTAATGCGCTAACATATCTATAACAAAATTATTTTTACTTCTAATAAGTAAAACAAATTGTAATTAACATAAAAATTAGACAAAAAAATTTTCACAATTATGATATATTAAAAACTATAGATATTTCAATGCCATAGAAGATGCTACTTTTAAAACAAATTAAGTGATAGTATAATAATCAACACGTATTTTAATATTTTTATTTTTGCAAAAATTAAAAAGATATGTTTATATAAGTATATTCACTTTGGAAAAATTAAATTTTTGATTTCATTATTGTTAAACAAACATGATTTATATTATTTCAAAGTTAAATATTTTTAATATAACTGTAATCTCTTATTTATATAATCTATTTACCATTTTTGTTATCATATAACTGTATATACATTTTAAAATAGATTTAAATTTTATATTTTACTATTTAATTTCATTAACACAAAATTTGATATATTTACCCGTATCTAAAAATCCTAATAAATCTGTTTTTACTGGAATAATTTAATTTTAATAATTTAAAAAAATCCTCAAAAAACTTCATTCTTTATATATAATATGTAATAGTCGAGTAATCAGGTAAATTTTCATAATTCCCACAAGCAACCAATTTAATAGAATTATTAATAAGCACTATAACTATGTTTTTAAAAAAATTATAACCTTTTTTATGAGAGTCAATAAATTTAATCCTATTTCTAATTTTTTTATTAATAAATTATTGTGTAATTGTAATTATAATATTTGTAGTAATAGTGTCTTACTAGATATTATAAAAACCTAAGAATTGTTCCTATTCATCTAATAAAGAATTTTTTAGCAATTACACAAGACATATGATTATTTGTCATAGTTATTGGATTTAATTATTTATGGTAAAAATAGTTTATTAAAAAATAATTAAAATCTGTTAAAAATTTAAAATCATATTGGAAAAATGACAATTTAAAAAAAAATTTATTTTCAATTCTCACTATATTGGAATAGTTGGAAAGAAATTTTTGAAAAAATAATAATTTTGTTTTTTTTTTGAAAATAAACTTTATGTTTTAAGATTTATTTTAAACTTCTGCTCAAACCTTTTATAAAATGATGTTTTGTGGTTAATTCTGTATCTTCCACTAAGTAGGCCATTTCTATAACTATTGTCCTTACTTTGATCCAAATTTGCTTTTTAAACGAAGAAAAAATGTATCACTAATTCTATTTTTACGATGTTTAGAATTGTGGCTGCCTCTTCTTTTGCTGTTAGATCTCAAATTAGGTTGTGATTTAGATAAATCTTTGTCTTGAACGAAGTAATCTTAAGGAGTCTCTTAAATTTGAATATGCGAAGGATACTGGACGCGGTCTTGCGGACCCTATTGAACTGTCAGAATATCTTCTCATAAACGAAGCGGACTTTATTAGTACAATAAATGAAATTAAAAAAAAATATTTTTCTATATAATTAAAAAAAATCATACTAACATAAAATAATATGTGTGATATAAACTAAAAAATTGCATTTTTTATATATAATGCTAGAGTATCATAGATTAACTATATATGTTGTTATAAGCAATTTTAGTAACTTTACTGTATATTTAAATACTTTAATTTCTGTATAAAATAAGTTTATATATTAATTTTTGGATGTGTTTTGAATACTATTTTTGTTAGCATAAAATACCACCCATTGCAATTCATTTTAATTCCTATTTTCAAATAAAAATAATGATATTAACAGTTATTGAAGAATTTTTTTATTATTGTGTCATTGCACGTATTTTATTAATTTGTTGTATAAAGAAAACATTTAGTACATTATAATATTTTTTAAACTTTCCTTTATTTATGATATAAACTAATTGTTTTTCTAAAACAAAATAATCGTGAAAATACAGTTTAAAACTTTACCTATTTTTCACATTGTATAACTCTTGTAAGAAACAAATTATTTTGTTTCATTTGCAGAAATTTTGCTTTGAAAAAAATTCTTACCATCTCCGTTTCAATAACTAATTATGAGGATCATACTTTAAAGTGTAACATTTCCCCTAACTTAAAAATAAAGATGAAAATATTCAGAAAAAAATATAATTGTTTTTAAAAAATTTATCAATAAAGACCAACTATTTTTGATTCGCATATTATTATTTTATTTGTTACAAAGTAGCATCGTCTCAGGCATCTAAACACTTTCGAGAACTAATAAGGATATCATTAAACATTAGAGACTTCGTAAAGTGTTAAACACATCCCGAATGAAAACATTTTTACTTCAAATAAATAAGACAAATCGTAACTAACATAAAAATTAAATAAAAAATTTTTACAACTATAAATTATTAAAAACGATAACTATTTTAATACCAGATACGATGCAACTTATATAGCAATTGAATGTATTAATATAATAATCAGAATAATTTTCATACTTCTGCGTGAACCAAATTTGAAAAAGGTATAAAAGTATACTAAAAGCAAATTGAATTGTCAAAAATTAAATTTTTCATTCAGTTATTGTTAAACAAATTCTGTGTATATTAATTATCATTTCAATATTGAATTTATATCATACATTTACTATTTCTCTTATCATATAACTATATATATATTTCAGAATAAATTTAATATAATTAACAAAGATATTTAACATATTTGTTATATTTAACAATCCAATAAACCAATTTTTATCGGAATAATTTAGTTTTATCAACTTTTAAACAATCTTCAAAAAAATCAAAAAAAGTTTCATGCTTTTTATGTGTCATTTAATAATCAAATAATCAGAGAATTTTGATACATTTCACAAAACAACCATGTTAATAGAATTATTATTAAACATTATGAAGATGTTATGAAAAAATTATAATCAATTATTTATGAGGATCAATATACTTAATTCTATTGCTAATTGTTTTCCAAGGATAATTATTGTGTAATTGAAATTATAATATTTATAGTAATTTTATCATAGATATTAAAGAAATTTAATTATATCTCTTGTTGATGTATATCTAATAAAGAACTTTTATAAATTTTATAGAAATTTGTCATATTTATTAAATTATTTTTATGACTAAATAGTTTATTTATAAATATTGTCGAAACTTTAAAATTAAATAATAAAATAAGAATTTTTCTAAATTTATTTTTAACCATATAACAATATTTAAAAAGAAATTTAAAAAAAAATTTAGTATTTTCTTACGAAAATACTTCGTGTTTTAAAATTTGTTTATGACTTTTTCCAAAAAGTCTTCTAAAACGTTGATTAGCAGTTAACTGTTTGCTCTACTGTAACGGTAACTATTTGCATTTCCTCCATTTCCTCTATTACCTTTATTTCCTCCAAACCAACTTTTAACACTTGAAAACCAAGATTGATTATTTCTACCATGTCTAGCTCTAAAACGCCTATTACTCCCACTACTGCCATTGCTTCCACGTCTCAAATTCTGGCTTGATCTATGATGAGAGCCTCTTGAATCTAAACTTGAACTTGAACCTTTTCGAGATACGAGACCTCCTGAACGTACGGATCCAACTGAACTTCCGGAGTCCCTCCTCATAAACAAAGCCGACTTTATTAACACAATAAATGAAATTAAAAGAAAATATTTTTCAGTATAATTAAAAAAAATCATACTGATATAAAATGACGTTTGTAACAAATATTGGAAATTTTATTCTTTTATATAATACCAAAGTATCAAAAATTAACAATATGTAGGGCTATATGTAATTTTTTTATCTTTTAACAAACATCTAGCACTTTTTTTATGAACTTAAATTTATATACTTATTTTTAGATATGTTTTGTATACTATTTTTGTAAACATAAAAAAGTGTATGTTTCCACTTTATTTTAGTTTCCCCTTCTAAAATAAAATTTATATAATAACAATAATTGATTTTTAATGTTTGACTTATCAATGAATGTTTTTTTATTAATTTATTGCACAAAAACAATATTTAACACATCAAATATTTTTTTCTAGAACTTTTTTTTTGCAACATGTGATTACCTTTTTTTGCAAACAAAATTTTACATATTTCTACGTTGTATAACCCTTATAAAAAAATTTGATTTTTAAACTTCATTTATTGAAAATCTTGCTCTAACAGTAAAATTCTTACTTCTAAGTTCTTTAAAATTAATTATGAGGGAAATACTTTAAAGTTTAATCTTTTCTATTAATTTTAAGATTTAAAATTTTAAAGAAAATAAAATAAAATATAATCGTTTTTAAAAGATTTATAAAAAAATCGACTAATTATTATCCCTATATTATTATTTTATCTGTTATAAAAGTAACATCATCTTAGGCATCTAAACATTTTTGAAATTTACAAAAGGATATCATTTAATATTAGACATTTCGTTTAGCGTTATACTTATCCACATTGAAAACGTTTTTACTACTAATAAATAAAACAAATCGTAATTAACGTAAAAATTAAGCACAAAAATTTTTTTACATTTATAAATTATTAAGAGTATAAGTGCTAAAATACCGTATACGACGCTAGTATTATAAAAAATGAAGTGATAATATAAGAATCAGAGTTTATTTTCATGCTTTTCCGTGCATCAAATTTGAATACAGTTATAAAAGTATATTGAATTGGTTAGAAATTCGTGTTTTTTATTTGGTAATTTTTAAAACAATATTGTCCTTTATATTTTCATGATGAGTATACTAATTATAATTTTAATGTTTAATTTATATCTTCTGTTTAACATATCTGTTTTATACAACTACAACGTTTAGGAATGAATTTAAATTTTATTAACCAAAGATATTTAACATATTTGCTTACATTTAACAGTTCAATAAATCTATCTTTATCGGAATAATTTAGTTTTATAACTTATAGCAGTTTTCAAACAACTCAAAAAGTTTTTATAATTTTATATGTTATTTAATAATCAACTAATCAGATAGACTTCATAAATCTCGCAAAAACAACCAATTTATCAGAACTATTATTAAAACTTATATATATGTTTTAAATAAACCTATAACCTATTTTTTATTAGGAACAATAAACTTAATTCTGTTGGTAATTTTTTCTCATACATAGATTATTAAACTATAACGATGATATTCACGTTAATATTATTATAATAGATATTAAAAAAATTTAAGAATGTTTCCTAATTGTATAATGTAATTTTTCTAGTAATTCAAAAAAAACATATAATTATATGTCGTATTTATCGAACTTATCTATTTATAGACTAATCAGTACATTGGATGAGTAATTAAGGCTATCTAAATTGAATATCATATAGTAAAGCCATAAGATGACAACAACCATCGAATGTTACCTTTACTATATTTAAGACAGTTTCTCACAAAAAAATCATTATTTCGAAATCCATTGTTTATCTATTATCTTAATTCTCTTAACCAAAAATTTTTATGACTTACAGTAATTATTTTTATTTCATATTCTAGAGGATATAATAACGGCTACTAATTTATTATATTGCAGTTAGCGGAGTCTAAGATTAGTAATCTTGGGTAAATCATATTTTAATTATTAATCATTTTTATTATATATTAGTTTTTTATGTGTATTCATAAATTTTAAAATAAAATTTATACTAAAAAGTAATCGCCAAACAAATTCATATAAAATTTTTACTATATAGAAAAAATAGTAAATTTTAAAAAATTTTCTCAGTCCTAATTGTATATGAATAGTTAGGAGAAAATTTTTGAAAAATAATAATTTTAGTATTTCTTTGAAAAATACTTTGTCTTACAATTTTTTATTATTAGTTGAAAGTAAATCTATAATATGTAGGGCCTCTTCGAAAAATATCTTGAAGTCTGTATCTTGATCTTCCTCTAATTCGATAATAATGTTGATTTTGTCCACGCCTATTTCCATTACGTCGTCTATTTCTACTTCTGCTTGAACTTCTACGTCTTGATGTAGAACGGTCACTGCTTGAACTTGAATATCTTTCACCATTTCTTCGAACGGGTGATGTATCAAGAGAAAAAGTGAATTCTACTAATTCCAGCAATGAAATAAAAAGAATAAGAATAATACAATGTTTAATAAAATTAGAGAAAATCATAAGAAAATAAAATAATATTTATATTTAAAATATAAATTTTAATATATAATATTAATTTATCAAAAATGAATTATATATAGTATAATAAGTAATAATTAATAACTTTTACTATATATTTCAATATTTTAATTTCTGTATTAAAGTAAGTTTATATAATAATTTTTTGATGTGATTTGAACACTATTTTTTGTTAGCATTGGATCCCACGTATTTGTAATTCATTTTAGTTGCTCATTTTACAAACAAATTTGAGTATTAACATCTACTGATAAATTATTTATTCTTAATGTAACAAATCACTTTCTTTATTATATGAAAAAACATTTAATACATGAGAAATTTTTTTAAAACTTTATTTTACAACTTAAAATTGTTACCTTTCTCTAACTAGATAATCATGGAAATGTCGTAGAAAGGTTTACACATTTATACGTACTATAACTCTTGTGTAAATTTAATTCTAAGTTCCATTTACAGAAACTCAACTCTAATAATATATTCTTACTTGTTTGTTTAAGTAACTTATTTTTAGAATTATACTTTAAAGCGTAATATTTCTTCCTAATTTTAAGATAAATATATAAATAATCAGATAAATAAAATATATTTGTTTTTAAACAATTTATATTAAATCAAGCTATTAATTGTAATAAAAATTTTAAAGCAAGTATATTTATACTATTATAGGTATTAAACATATACAATGCATGATAAATAACTGATCTTATTTTATATAGAGCACAAAAGTGATTTTCATTTTTTTAAGATATTTTTTGACTAAAAATAATATTATCATACTTATCTGTTCTTAATAATTTCAAAAATATATTGTTAATAAGCAGCCATAAAATGCAAAATATAATAATGAATAAAAAGAAATAGTATAATGAGAAATTTAATAATTAACTTTACAATCTGTATAAATGGAATATTTTATTGTATAAATGTGCTTTATTTCATGAATTATGATTTTTGATGAGATTTACTTTCCAAGTTATTAAAAATGTACTTTTGAATTATTAATTTAACTATATTTACAAAGTATAAATATTTATCACTAAAATATTATAAGTTATAGATTTTTAATCACAAAAAATTATAAAGATAATTTTTTTATTTTACGAACACTTCATTAGTTACAAAGATAGCGTCGTCTCAGGCATATAATCATTATCAGAAACGACGAAAGAATATCATTGCATATTAAATAATAAATGTAAGACGTTTTATAAAGCGTTACACGCATATAAAATGCAAATATATTTTTTCTGACAAATAAAATAAGTTGTAATCAACATAAAAAATTAAACAAAAAAATTTTAAAAATTATAATTTTTTTGACAACTACAAACATTTAACTGCCAAAAAAGATGGTACCATTAGAACAGGTGAAGTGATGATATAAAAAGCAAAAACTTAATATAGTTATAAAATTATATTTAACTTTTCCAAAATCTAATATTTGATTTGATTATTGCTATAAAGATTTAATACATATTGTTTCAAAATTATATATATTAATTATAATCTTAATATTTAATTTATATCATCTATTTACTATTATGATTATCATAACACTATATATATCTGAGAATGGATTTAAATTTTATATTCTGCCTAAAAAATTTATTTATTGTATATAATATCAAAATGGTTTGATATATTTTATTATTAAATTATATAAACTAGAAATCGACGTATTTCACTTCATTTAACAATTGAATAAATCTATTTTTAAATTGATTTGTTTAAATTTTATCATCTTATACAAATGTTTAAAAAAGCATTAAAGGTTATACGCTTTTTATGTACTATTTGATTATCAAGTAATCAGGTAATTTTCATATATCTTTCAAAAACATTTTAATTTAATAGAAACATTATCAAAAAATTGTGAAAATGTTTTAAAAAATTGTAATCCATCATTTAAAATAATTAACAAACATTAATTCTGTTATTATTCGTTCTCTATGAATAAATTATTGTGTAATTGTAATTATGATATTCATATTAACATTATTATGCTAGAGATTAAAGAAACTGAATTATGTTTCTATTTCTTAAATAAAAGTATTTTTTAATAATTTTACAAAAAAAAATTATAATTATTTAACATATTTTTTTAAATTTAGTTATTTATAGACTAAATAGTTAATTATTAATCAATTAATAAGTATCTAAACTTGAAAATAATAAAGAAAAAATGTCAGTTAATTCAAAATTTATTTTCAGTTTTAACAATATTAGAATTGTTAAAAGAAAATTTTTGAAAAAATAAAGATTTTAGTATTTTTTTTTTCAAAATACTTTGTTTTTTTATCAAAATTTTTGATAATTATTTGAAAGTAATTCTATAATAATAACGTCCTCTTTCTAGAGTATTTCGCAATTTTTTGTAGTGAATTAATTGATCAAGTTTGTAACGGACACTTGGAATTCTTTTATTCACATTTCCATAAGAATTACGTCTTCTATGACCGCTTGGACTTCTATTTCTTTGTGGAGAAGTGTCCCCTTTCTCGAATGTGAATTTCTCCTACTTCTCCTGCGAGCACGATGTTCATTAGGTAAAATAAATTTTACTAATTCAATCAACGAAATTAAAAAAATAAAGATAATATATAGTTTAATATGATTAGATAGAATCATATTGATATATAATAATATTTGTAATAAAAATTGAAAATTATATTCATTTATATAATTTCAAGATATCAAAAATTAACTTTATATAGTGCTATATGTAATCTTTTAATAACTTTTACTATATATTTCAATACTTTTTTAACAAAAAGTAATTTTACATATTAATTTTTAAATGTATTTTGAATACTATTTTTTTTAGCATAAAATACTAAATATTTGCGATTCATTTTAGCTTCACTTTTTAAATAAAAATTCTATTAATAACAATTGTTTTAAAACTTCTAATATTTAACATATCATTACACTTTTTTCTGTTAATTTATTCAAAAATATTTATGTGATAAAATATTTCTTTATACATAAGTATAATATTCGCAAACAAAACAAACATGTTAGTTGATTTTTATAATACAATAAATTATTTACAATATTATAATACAAATAATAATACAAATAAAAAAATTAATATACATTTATATTATAAAATTCTCTAATCTACAAAGATAATCCATAAAGAATCCTTTCTTCTTCTTGACTAATAAGCATTTGATCAATTGTAGTTTTAGCACTTTTTATAATCCTTTTTGCTTGTTCCAAGCTAATTTGTTCAATACTACTGAGTAAATCACTAGGCTTCGCATCAGCAATAGATTTAACAGTTTTAAAACCTTTATCATACAGCATTTTGGCTCTGCCAAATTTCACACAATCCAAATTCATCAATGGGACAAGTTCAGCATTTTTACATTCATTTAATTTTGCTATTACATGAGGTAATAGTAACTTTAGAGGCCATAGATTTTCAAGTAGCTCCGAAAAACGTTGAATACGCTGTGCCTGTGAACATACAGACTGAAGCGTATTTTGGATCCAGCCTTTCTGGAGATCATATTTCTTTGCCACATTAGATAATGGGATTTTATTCCAGATGTCTAACATAATGAAGGCAATGTATAATCGCATGGGTGGTGTCCCTTTTTCAGCTTTCCTTCTTGCTGTAATCTGTCGCAAAATATCTGCTTCCTGAATATTCATTTTTGATAACATCTGTCTCTCAGAAGCACTTAACTTTCTAAATTCATCATGGAAGAGATCCCAATTAATAAGTGATCCAATATCATAGGGAATCAGTGTGAGAAGTAAGTGGAAGTGTGATGAAAACACAACACCACTATTTAAATCCTTCAATAAGTTTTCATTCAATATGTTTGCACATTCTGGAGAGAAATTGGAAACAAATGTGGCTTCTCCAAAAATTGTATAAATAAATATCCCATTTTCTATTCTTGCCATATCTTGTGCTTTTAAACTTTCCAAAGCCTTTTCCATTAGAGATAAACATTCGGCATTGTCCTGTATCCCAGCTAATGTTTTGGAAAGAAAGTACGGAAGTTGGTCAACCTTTTCTACTAACTTTAAATAAATCAGATCCAAAAGAAACCCCTGCAGGCATACTTGATCTAACATCTGACTTTGACAAGAATTCAACGATGACTTAAGCATCTCTCTAAACTTTTTTTCATGTGCCGCTCCAACTATTGTTATGCTTTCTCCTTTATCATCATATCCTGCTCTACCAGCACGGCCAATCATTTGTAGGTATTGAGACTTCCCTAAATAGTCTATTCCAACTAACGGTTGCTTAATGATAACACGTCGCGCCGGCAAGTTTACTCCTGCTGCAAGTGTTGAGGTGGCACATAGTGCATATAAAGTGCCATTTTGAAAACCAGTCTCAATCCAATGCCTTTCTTCACTAGTCAATCCAGAGTGATGGTAAGCAATTCCTGCACGAATCCCAATTTCCATAGCTTCCTCTATATCTCCATCATTTTCATTCTTTATATTGTCGATTATCTCTTGGCGTTCTTTGTTTGGCTTTTTAAACGATTTAGGAGCAAGTTTTGCAACCATCTTGCATACATTCTCACAATTCTTCTTAGTTGGACAGAAGATTATCACTGACTTCTGAGGGACAATGTCTTTGATCAATGATACAACACCATCTGAATCAATAGTTTTGACTTTTTCATTAACCTCAATTTCCCTATGAAATACAAGATCTCCTTCACCATCGACGTCATATAAGGTATTTCCAATCTTCACTCTTTCAATAAGTTTCACAGGTCGGAAGTCGGAAGAGAAGTGGCACGCCTTCATAAATTTACACATTTCATTAACATCTCCTAATGTAGCGGACATACCCACAATCTGACCGGATCCGAACATTTGATATTTAAATATTAATTGCTCGATAATTGCGCCACGTCCCTTCTCTCCAATCATATGAAGTTCATCAATTACGACCAAACCAATCTCCTTTATCCTATCTGCCTTTATTAAACTGTTGATCAAAATGTTTCCTTTCTCGATAGTGGCAACATATATACTTTGTCCTTTTCTTCTTTTTATAGGAGGAATCCTTCCTTTAGAACCCGCATACTCCTCCACAAATATCTCCAGTTCTTCAAATATAGATAGTGAAATGATCTTCTCTTGTACAATAGCCACATATGGTAAGATTATAATGCAGCTTTTATTTTTTACCAACGTCTCTCTAAGCATTAGTAACTCAGCTATCAATGTTTTTCCAGCACCCGTCTGGAGGGAGAGAATGTAATTTTCACCTTTCAGTAATTTCGGGTCGGTGATGCATTCCTTTTGCCAATCATACAAATTGGATATATTCCTCTTTTTTCTGTAGGCATCCTGGGTTTTCTGCGACAGACCAATTTTTTTAAACACGTCATCGGTTGTTATATTGCGAGCGTCACTGCCTGGATTATCATGGAAATCGTCTCCAAAGTCGTCGTAGAAATCATCGTCGAAGTTGAATATATCTTCATTTCCAGCACTAGAATTGATTCCTTCAATCGCTTTCTAGAAATAATAAATACACAAGCAAACAAATTATATAATTTACCTCTGATTTTACATAGTTAGATGAGAAATTAGACTTTGATGACGACTGCGTAAGAGAAGATTTTCCATCGGTATTTGCATTGAAGGGTGAGGCACTTAGTACTTGTCGTTTGGGACTTATTATTCTTTGTTTATCAGACATGCCAAATCTTAGATTTTCAATGTCGTCCTGATTTTTTTTGACTTTTTTCCTAGAAGGAGAAGACACACTACTTAGACGTTTAGTGGCACCCATGTCATCGCAACACTTCTCCTGGCCATCTGATATTCTTTTTCGTTGACAAGACATATTAGGTCTTGAAATAAAAATAGTAAAGTTTAGTACTTGATCTATGTACAACGTCTGAAAATAAAGAAAATTACATTTTTACCAGTATTTAATTTTAATATGATATGATTTTTTAACCTAGAAATAAAAGAATAATCGTAATGTTCACTTTTACCCTGTTATAGACATAATACCAATAATCTAACTTAGGAACAATAAAAACTTTCGTGAGCGTTTACAAGCGTTTCCATTTATAGAAGAAAAGGTTGTTATCTCTGGTAATCAAATGTAATAACAAGATAAAGTAAAATTTATAATTTAATTTTTTATTGGTGAAAGTATATTTTATGTAAAAAAGTTATCTATCAGATATGTGTAGTAAATTGAGGCAATTTTGAAGAGTACAACTTTAAATGACGAATTTCAAAAGTCAAAAGATATTCTAAAAGTTTAAATAACCATGTATTTTTTGGTAATAATGTAACTTTTTTATCTGATATGATATTTTTATGGTTTATACAAATGCCAATAGTACAAAGTCTTTTTGTACTTACTCTCATAATGATATGAAGATTGAAGTCTAGCAATTATTGTTAAATTTTTAAAAAAAGAAGAAAAATATCGATTTTCAAATTTTTTTTTGTTTTTTGACAATAAACTTTTAGTTAAGTAATTTAAAAAAGTGTTTCTATAAATATTCATATAGAGTAAGCAAGCTCTATCAAATCAGTATATAATCGCTAATAGGATTAAGTTTGAAAGAAGTTATGAATTATCAAAAATCACTGTTTTCTTACTTTTGGTAAAAAATTAAAACACAAAATAATGCTTTTTCCTTCATTTATGATACCTAAAAACAATAAATAACAATATTAACATTATTTACTTGTGTTAATTAACAAATTATTACTTAATTTTTTGAATATTGTTTTAAAAACGGAATTAGTCTTTATCACTTAAATTTTTAAAAAATTTATTTTTCCCATATTTTCACACCATTTATTATATTTTTTTAAAATTTTTTATAGTTATTACCTCTTAAGAAAAATTTTACATAATTTTTAAATTTTTCGTATATACACTCATAATTTTCATACCCACTATTTTAAAAATATAAACGTTTAATTATTAAAATAAGATAATATTTTAAATACTTTTGAAAATAAAACAAAATCCGTATCTGACAATCTGAAAAAAACTGAGATATTTTCTTTTAATATTAGAACTGCTGCAAAAAATTATCGATATTTGGCTATTCATATCTTTCTTAAAGCTTCATAAAATTTAATTGTCATATACTTATTCAATAGAAATTCGCAAACTCTATAAGAATATTGATAGAAAATTTTTTTAAATTACATAATTAAAACTTTATTGCAAAAAATAATGATACAAAAATTAACTTTATATTATTATTTAAAATATCAAAAATTGACAGGATTTTGTTGATAAGTTATTTTTCGTTTTAAATTTATTTTACTATTACATATTTTAGAAAGTGATTTGTTAATAACAGTGATTGTTCTTATATTATATATTTTATTTGATTTTTTGCACATAATTGTGTCCAAAATTTTCTTCAATGTTGATAAAATTAATTTTCTATTACTTGGTATCAATATAGCAAAAAGAAGACCATTAACAGAGGGAATAAAAGATATAAGATGGACAATATTATTAATACAGAATGAAATAATATAAACTTTTTGAATTATTATAAGAATAACAATTAGCACGAATGGACCTCCGGTAAGGCATACAGGAGTAAATGCTTGGATAATCAAAATTGTCATACATTCTTTATTTTTTTTTTGACAGTTTCTTGAAATTATCGCTTTTTTTTCTTTTATATATAATTTATATTTGCTAACAAAATATATTATAAGCAGATAGTTGATTGTAAAATATATTGGAACTATTATAAACAATGGCAGAAATTTTAAATCAGACTAAAAAACTTAAGATTAAATAAAAAAATTACTGTAAAAAACATACGACTTTGCATCCCAAAGCTATAGTTGATTCCGTTAATTTGATTACTATCAATTCTTTGTTTTTCAAGTGCTTTTATTATAATATCAGAAGATATGTGTTCACTGAAAGGAAAAGTAATACCAAAAGTTTGAATTATCGTTAATGTTATGCAAAGACATAATATTATAATCATGGAATCTTTTTTAAAACCACTATTGGTGCAGACAATAAAAAATCTTGCAGCAATAAGTCCTGTTGGAATTGTTATATTAAAGTGTAGTAAAAATATTAAAAAACCAATTAAACAAGTATGTATGAAGTCATTAGATAGAGGATAACTCAATGGTTGTAAGGAAAAAACCATATAATCATCAAAAACATAAATATGTAATTTTAGGCATCCAAGAACTATAGCTGAAATAATAGCCATACCAAATTGAAGAAATAACATAAATGTATAGTATTTATTCTGAGATTCATTTTGCTTTTTCACAACAAGGCTAATAGCTACAATATTGAATAAGCATCCAAAAAAAACATTTGCAGAGTAGAATACATTATCTAATGTATCCATTTATCCTATAAGATGTAGCAATGATAAATGGTTACTTTTCCTCAATTCTTAATATTTAAATTATAATGCGCAAACTTTGAAATGTAAATGTGAAATCTGTCATCAGTAAAATTTTTATTTTTTTAAATAATTAATTAATATTCCTTGGCTTTCGTAATATATTACACTTAAAATTTTCGTTACATTATTATTAATATTGTTTAACGATAAAAATTGGATGTATGTAAAAAGTAATACATAACTAGACATAGAATCTGATTCTGGTCGACACTAAATTTTAGAATCGATTTTATACTATTTACGCAGATCTTTGGAAAATTCATTTGCTAGCGACAATATTAATTATCTTTACAATAATAAAAATATCAGTTCTGAGGTTAATATTGACCAAAATTTGAGTTCAGTAGAAATATCAGCACCTCATTTACATAGTCTTTATCAGAAACCAAGAATAATAAAGTCAACTAGATCGAATATGAAAGTGCTTCTTCAACACTTCTATATAATAGAAATTGCGACGAACTAATTTAACTATTGAAAATTTCAACAATTTATTAGTTTTAAGAAATAATTTATATATTTTAATATTTACTTACTAGAAAATTTTCTTTAATTGTAGTAAAATTATGTTTTTTGAAATAATAGGTATTATTAGTTTACGGGTCGATCCGGGTTGAATTCAAAAAGCGATTCTAAACCGACTGGCTTCCGGATAGAAAAATGTATGGACCTGCCCATGTCTAGACATAACAATACAAAAAATTTGTATTTTTTGTATCACGGATATAATATATGTCTGTATAGTATTACTTTATATATTTTCTAAATATTTCATTAACAATTTTAGAAAAAAATATGTTATGATAGCTAAAATAACAAATATATTTATTATATTAAATACGAAAAATTATTTCAGACATATATTTAAATAGTTTAACAAATATAAGTTTTAGAAATTTAAAGATTTTGTAATAATAATGAAAAGTAATAATTATTTAACAGGTAAATTTTATAAAATTAAATTTTGGAGAATATGTACACTAGTTTTTTTTAGATAACTATAAATTATTTATTCTACATTTCTTGAATTTCTATAACAGGCTTCTAGTATCATGAGAATGAAGAGTTCTACTAACGGCTTGCAACATCTTATATTTTTAATTCCCATGAGAACTTAAGCTGAAAATTCTTCCTTAATGACTTTTGGAAGCTCAGCATTAGAAGGAAGACAGGAGGCTAATAGCTTCTGTTCATTATTTCAAATAAAGCACGATTATTCATAACCTTTCCGGATAAATTTCTTATCAATGTTTCTGGATCAAGCACTAAAGCTTCCTCAATTGCTAACTGACTCAAGTATGGATCACTTAAAATCATAGCATTGAGACATTGCCTGTTGACCATTTTGATAGTAATCTGGTCCCCCACATCAAAATTATCAAATAGATTTAATGACATATTTTTAAACAGAATATACAATTAAAAAAGCGATATCGAAGTCAGCTTCTATTACAGAGTCTTAATATGATAATAACGGCGGTATGTAAACTAGCTTTAATTAGGCTAGTATAGATTTTCTTATTTAATAAAAAATTCATTATCATACCTACCTTTAGTTTTTGTTTTGGGTTCTTCTATTACCATAAATAATCAGTTTAGGTATCTAATAACTTTTGTGAAAACATTCCCCATGCTTGTTAATTTCGCTCAAATTTTTTGCACGAAGTAATAATACAGTAAGATGGCGGGGCTAAGGCTAGAACAATTGAACTCATGAATAAATAAAATAAAAGTTATAACATTGTTAATATAAGTAATCTTCATGTTGTTATCAACGATAATATATTTGATACTTTCTAAAAATATTTTATTTAATTTTATAATAATTCAATGAATACAATGTTGATTTATTTAATGTTTAAACAAAAAATTAAAAGAATTTCATAAATTTCTTTTCTACTTTTTTAATGAAATTTTCACTCTTTTATTACAAGAACTAATTAATTTTAAAAACACTTTTATAAAACAGTTTAAAAATAAATCTTTTTGTTTTCTTGAATACTTGTTTATTAATCACAAATACATTTCATTACTTTTCCGCCTTTACCGTTATCAGCAACACATCTTCCACTGAATGATCCTTGAAATACACACTTAAATATACATGCACCTTCGTTACAAGCATTATAAATAAAACCATTCAAACAATTAAAGTTATGAATAAAAATAACAAAAGTTATAATAATATTAATAGAAATAATCTTCATGTTGATATTGACAATAATATATCTGATACATTTTGGAAATATTTTGTTGCATTTTATACCAATTCATATGCAATGAAAACGCTTATGAATATTTAATAATAATTCTCATATTCTTAAAATTCCTTTTCTTGATATCAATTCATTGAATTAAATTTTGATTTATACTTTTGACAAATAAAAGTTGTAGGAATTTTATATTTTTTCAATAGATTGTTTAAAAGAAATTTGGTTCCTATCTATTATGAATTAATTTTTTTTTAAAAAATATTTTTATAAGAATAATTGAATTTTTTTTTGTTACTTTATTGAATTTTTAATCATCATTTCAAATAATATATTTCACAGAAAAATACATTTTTACTACACGTGCATTCTGTTTTTTTTTGGATCTTTCATAGTTTCCAATAACTTGTTAAAGGTTTACCAAAATTATTGTTAAACATTTAACATGCTTATTACTTTGGTTGCAGGAACATTCACATAAGGCATCATCACGGTAAGGAATTTGAAAGAAAACTAAACAACTGAACTAATAAAAAAATAAAATAAAGTTTATAATAATATTAATTGAAACATTTTTCATGTTGTTATCGACGATAATATATCTGATGCCTATGAAAATATTTTATTTAATTCTATATTAATTCAATGAATTAAATATTGATTTATTCCATGTTTAAATCAAAAAATTATAAGAATTTCATAAATTTTTTTTCTACTTTTTAAATGAAAACTTTATTCTTTTATCATAAGAACTAATTATTTTTAAAAATATTTTTAATAAAAAATTTTAAAAAAAAAGTGTTATCTTATTGTTTCCTTGAATAATTTTTTTCTAAAAACAGTGGCATTCAAGTTTACCAATATGTCTTTTGTTCCGTTTTATTTCTTCAATATTAAGACAATGTCCGATTGATTTTCCTTCCAATGAACAACGAGCAGAACATCAAGCTTTGTCACAAAGATCAAGAGCAATGCGATGTGCACAGTTGACTTCATGAGTAAATAAAATAAGTGTTATAATAACACTAATAAAAACAATCTTCATGTTGTTAATAACAATAATATATCTGATACCTTCTGGAAACATTTAGTTGTATTTTATACCAATTCAATTGCAATTAAAAATGTTAATGAATAACTAAAAGTATTTTTCATATTCTTGAAATTCTTTTTTTATCAATTCAATGAATTAAATTGTGATTCCATTCCATATTTACATCAAATAAAAATTAAAATAACATTATGAATTATAGATAAAGTATTTCTATGATTCAATAAATAAAGTTCTTCTTATTCCACCTTATTTATTCCATAACACAATTCAACATCTTTCAATAAAAAAATAATTTTTTTAAATTTTATAATATTTTCAATATGCTTTTTTCATTAGCTTAAATAATAGACAAAGATGATACAAAAATTATTATTATTACATTAAATTAAAATTTTGATTATTTGGCGTTCTGTTACATTTCTAGTATGACAGTTAGATTGTTTTTTAACATATCATACTCATTTAGTAGTATCACATTTGATTCATAATAAAAATATAATAGTGAAACTATTGATATTACCATAGATATTAAAATAAATCCAAATAGGGTGTAGGCTGATATAAGATCACATAACCCTCTTTTGTGCATTGGCAAAAAAATGAAATTGATATAATGTTTATAATATTTATAAGTATAATAAAAATTTAAATGTTAATAAAAAACAAATTTTAACATTAAACTAAAATTTTGTCACCTGTAACATTAAGATTCAACAAAACTTTCGTTTACTCTCTTTTAGAGGTATTTAAATTAAATTTTCTAAAATCATTATTTTCAAAATAAAAAAGCATGTACAATTATATGTATGGGTAATTTTTAAATTAAATGGATTACTATAAAATTTTCTATAAAGTTTTTTTTGGATACTATTTGATTAAAACCATATGAAATTCCAAAGAATAGGGAAAAATCAAATATTTTATAGTTTACTTTTGATAGTTAAATGAAGTAGATAAATTTTAGTTTAACGTTAGTAAACATATGTTATAATAAATCTAGAAATAATTGGCATTTTAAATACTATAAGATTAGTAAATATTTACTTTTAATTTTTTTGAATGTATTTTCAAAATTTTTTTAATCTAGAAGAAAGGTTCATATTCTTCTAAGGAATTCAGTTTGCATACATTCGACTATGAAATTATCTTATATCATATAAGTTTACAACTTGTTTTTGCAAGAAATTTCACCGTTATTGAAGGAAGTAATTCAATTAGAATCAATTGTTTGAAGTCCTTTTTCTTCTTCAGTTTAAAAACATATTTAAATGCTTCAAAATATAAACTTTATTCTTGAGCATTATTAATTTTAAAGAATAGTCTGCAAATTTGGTTAAAATTAAATTAATTGTGCATTTAAATGTTTAATTTTTGATTATTATTTGTTGCCCTAATCAACAAATTTATGGTTAAAGCGTTGAAGAAATTTTTTTAGCAATTTGTGTTTCATAGGACAATAGTGGTAGTAACTGATGGATTCAACTTCTATCAGTATAATAAAATAGAAACTGCTAAAAATTTAAGTTCTCATTAGTATTTTGAAAATAACAATGTTATTAAAGCAAAAATGCGATTTTCTAAGGATTTTGAACATTTTAGACAATTTATAGTGTATAGTGTATAATATTATTCGGTAATGGATTCCATGGGTTCCAAAGCAAAAGGTATTCCCATGCCGGGAATCGGACCCGGGCCGCGTGGGTGAAAACCACGAATCCTAACCACTAGACCACATGGGATGGTCCCAAGACAAACATTTTTCACTCTTAAGCAAATTTTCTCGTAAAAACAGCAAAAAATCACGATATATATTATTTTTAGTAACAAGTATATTGCCGATAAATAAAAGTTTTATCTTTTTATTTTATATATAAATATAAATTTTACAACATACCAGATTTGTCTGACACCCCTATCTTTATGTATGTATGTATGTGTTCTACAAAATATCTTCTTCAAATTTTAAGTGAATTGAGTTAATTAAGATTACAACTGTAATTCCTATCAATAATCAATAGATATATTTATTATTTGATATTAAAATTATAACTATACCAAAAATGGATTACATCAACAAAAGTAAATTATAGTCCAAAAACAAAAAAGTTAAGTATCGTTGTTACAATAACAATGCTCATCTTACATAAATTAGTTTTATTAGAAATATAATATACAAAAATTTACAAATAAATACAATAAAAAAAACGTCCAATATAAATACATTTTCATAAATATAACATAAAAAAATTACATTTTCAATTTATTTACAAATTCCTTACAATCCATGTAATCAGAAAGGTCTCTATAACGCATAATATCTGTGAATTCTTCAGTAGACAGGCTGTGTATATGCTTAATTTTAGAATTAACTTTTTCTAAACTTTTATATCCACTTTTCGGTCTTGTTAATGGATAAAATTTATTGCCAATAGAAATAGTTTTTTTACCTTTATAATTATAATATAATAAACTCCTACAGGTTATGTCATAGGAGTATTTCATCTAAATCCGTGGACCATAAGTTATCTGCCTGCAGTGCAGTATCCATAGCCAGGACATTATGGTAAATCTTGGTCAATGATCTAATGTCACTCGCAAAAAAAATTTCATGTTCGAAAAGATATTCTAGTAACTAAAAAATAATATTATTGAAAAGTTTAAGAAAAAGAAAGCATACATTTAATGTTGAAATCGGTCTTCGGGTAACGAAATCTGAAATAGACTCCTTAAATGGTAGTGGTCTTTTTAAATTTGCTAATTCAGGTGGTAACGTGTCTTCAACTTTATTATGACATTGTAAAACTTTAGGGTTTATGTCCCCGTCACAACGCTCTGGATTGAAAAGTTTCTCTAGTGCTTTAAACTTATCAACTTTTAGAGGTCTACCAAATTCAAGAACCTTAAGAGAAGACACATCAAATTTAAGTCGACAATCCTCAATGACATTGTTAAACTTGAATACATCTGACTTTCTCCTCTTAATTTCAGGAGAATCACTGTCCTCTATCGTACAGAAATCAATGATAATTTTGCCCTGACGAATATCACCATCTGCTAGATTTATAATTCTTTCTAAAGTTTCGTTATTTCCTCTTGAGTTTACTCCTCCACCAGATGGTAATACTATATTTTTCTCCACAATGTAATTATTTAAAATATCAGCCATAAAAGTTTGTTCAACAGGTAACATATTGACATGTCTTACGTGAAGTAACTCCTTGACATCAGAAGTAAAAATATGATAGAAAGCACAACTTCTTACAGATGGTGAAGTTGTGAATAAAAATACGTATATAGGCATACAATTAGCCTTTATTACATCAGTAAGTTTATTATTGAAAATACTGGGATCTCTATAAACATAACATATTATTAAAAATGGTACTTTTTTAAAACTTACTCAAAAATAAAATTTGGCAAATCATCAATGAAAACAAGGTTAACTTTTCTAACACCATAAGAGGTATATGATTCGATAGGAAAATAATTGCATGCATTCAAAAACGTTATAAACGAATCCGAGCGAAATAGGTGTAGAGATAACATTTCACCTTCATTATAACGTTTAACTCTAAATTCAAATAGTTTAAATATTTTCTCCAACAATAACCTTTTTCCACATCCTGGTGGTCCTGTAAGCAGAAGTACTTTTGGTGTCATACTTTTTCTATGTTCCACGAAGTCGTTAAAAATGTTGAGTACCTAAAAATCATTTGCTAAAATGTATTATTGTCTTGTGCAAAGTTACCTCCTCCACTCTTGTCGGATTTATGCGTACATCTCTTAGTACTTCCTTAAATTCCCTTTGATCTTTCTTAAATGGAACAAAGTCGCGCTCCACCAATTGAAACAATGACGTTACTCCCCTAGTTACAGATGAGACGTTGTAATCCTCAACTTCATCGTAGGATTCATCATAGAAGTTGTCGTTTATTTCTTTTTGATTTTTCGTAAATGAAATCAAGTCGCGTTCCACCCCTCCAAACAGTGAATTTTCCCCCTCAGCAACAGGTAAGACTTTGTAATTCTCAACTTCATCGTAGGATTCATCATAAAAGTTGTCTTCGATTTCTTTATCCATTTTAACTATAAATGGAGAAACTTTCGAAAACCTAAAATGAAAAAGTTATTGAAATATACTGATTAAGATGACTTGTAGATATTTGTCATCAAAAAAATAGAAATGGTATCATTATATATTGTCAGTGTTATTATTTATGTCTACTATATATGGTAGCAGATGACATACCAAACGTGTATCAAGAACTTTTGGGATATTGATGTGTGTTTCCAACAGGTCTTAGATTGTAGTTATTACGGAAAATTTGAAATCAAAAGCCATCCTGAAAGATTTGCTTTTAGTTTTAAACACAACAGTTGTGTTGATGGATATATCTGTGATCATGAAATATATGAAAAAACGACTGTTACAATATAACATACGACTAACGAGGGAAATTCATAAAATGTATTCCAAGAACACATGGACTTTTGGATGGATTTTCCTAACAAAATCTTAAGTGTAATTTTATGGGAAAATTCGATGGTATTTGATGAGCCAGAGTTAATTTCTGTTAGTGATAATGAATGCGAGGTTAACCCTTGTTATTCAACATCAACTATTAGATCAACTACGTGTAATGTTGGAGATTAAATGGCTACCAGCAATTGTATGTCATTTTACTTAGAATGTAAGGAAAACAAAGTAATTGAATTTAGAACATGTTATAATATTTGTGTTTTCGGAGAATCCAAGAGTATTTGTGGCAGAGTTCAAGATGTAGGCACATAATCTTTTTTAAAAGATTGCGACATGGTTTAATGTGCTGAGATTTACAACTGTTACCAAAAATATGCACAATGTAGAGAATACGACAAATATGATATAACATTTTTTTATCTTATTCAATATTTTTTATTTTATCGAAATTATTGTATATTTGTATTGAAATAATGATTTATATTTAAATTAAATGTTAAATTTTTACGAAATACTATAGTTTCAATATTTTATTATTCTTTTATTAATAATCTTTATTATAATACTCAAAACAAAATTTTATACATTCAAGATTTTCGTTGTTTTAACTTTAATCCAATATTAGCTTTTATTTTTCCTACGTTCATTGCTTTGTTAATAACTTTATTACTTTTCCTTCTAAATATTGCATTTCTAACATCTTTCAACAAAACTATGGAGAATAGAATATTTGAGATCAAGCTTAATGCTGTAAGTCCATCTAATATCCGCCAAACGATATATATATTGTCACCAGCTTCAATTAGTTTAATATATAATTTTTAATAAGCAAACTTACTTGACTTAAGATAAAAATAAAAAATAATTGAAGGTCCTTGTCCAATAAAAGGTTGAAATGTTTGAATAATTAAATTAATAAAAATTGTCTTGTTTTCATTTCGTTTAGATTTCGAACTCGAAACATTCGATGCATGTAAATTCAAGCGTTTAATCATGTAAAAGTTAATAAATCCAATGATTAATGGACCTATAGCTGCAAAATAATATAACAAATCATTAATTTTATTGACTATAGGTGATGTTGAACCTTGAATTAATGTACATATCTCGTCAGGTACCCATTTAATGCCTGATTGAAAAAACATTGTAGCAAACAACATAAATGATGGAAAATTAGAAAGAATAAAAACTGCAAATGCAATATATTTTTGAAGATTTCTTCTTGAAAATATAGTAAAGTATCTATGAACTGTGATAACCAAAGGTGTTGTAACCAGAAATGAAATTAAAATCATCTGTATTTTTCGCATGCATGAACAAATTTTTACTCTTATCATTCCTCCATAATGGTATCGATATAAATAATAAGATGAAATTGATAAATTATGAATAATAAATATTATATTTAATATATTGAAAAGTAAGACCGTCTTTTTTAACGCTTGTCTCTTTTTAAACGCTGTAGATGTTAACGTAGCATATAAAAAATATAAATTTGGTATAAGAACAATTGACATTGATATTTCATATTCGACTGCAGCAAAATAATAATTCCTGTTTATGGGATAAAATTCTTCTGTTAAGGAAAATAAAACTGAACTGTTAGACATTGTTACAAGATGAGGTAACAAAAGTAAGTGATAATATAATTTTTTGTATAATTTTACAGTATATAACCAGAAAAATGTTGCAAAAATCAATCCGTACGTCATCCTTTGAAATAATAACTCCCCTTTCATTTAATTATTTCCCTTTAGAAAAAGAAATATCTTCTTCTAGAAGGGCGATAAGGATTATCCATTGACAAAAAATATTAAGCCTCTCTATGGGATAATAATTGCAATTATCAAGAATAATTAAATAGAATTTGTTTAAAAAGGAAGATATGTAAAAAGAAAGTAGTAGAAGTAATTTTTAAAATTTCTTAGCTTATTTCAAAAATAAAAAAAAAAGAATATGAAGAAGGTAAGGTAGAGGTAGAATAAATTCAAAGATAATAACTTTTGTTAAAAAAAACTAAGATAATTATAGAACAACAAGAAATGAATTCTTTTGGTACTATTTACCATATTTTTTCGAGATCACAATGTAGATACATCGTTTCATGTTGTTCTCCTTTTTTTAGTTCGAAAAAAGTGATTTTCTCTTTAGAAGCTTATAGAATGTTTTGAAATATTAAAAAATAGAGCTAAAAGTCTATCTCATATTTATTGTGAAAAGTATAACAGGTAATGAAATTTGGATTTTCGTCAGTTACTATAAAATGTTTTTTATGTTGTGCTTTTTTTTACTTTTGCAATAATTTTATCATTATACTTTTATATTTGACATTGAGCTTTCCCCACTGAATTTGTCAATTATTCTTTTAATTTTTCTTCACATTTTGTGTTAATTTTATGGACATAAACACCAATCTAGATAAATTTTAACTCTTATCATATTTTCTTCCACTTTACTTATCATCGATATCGAATACCTAATAGTATCTGTAACAAGATGAAAAATTCCTTCTTTTAACGTCACCACCTGATAATTATATTTGAATTATTTGAATTGTTACGACAAATCTATTTCTAAATGAAACGAATTAGTGGTGTTAAGATCAAAGTCTGTTTTCGTTCTTTTATGATGACAAATTTAATATTTATAGTTATGAAATTATTTCGAAAACATAATTATTTTGTGAATAACTATTTTATGTCTTTTACGCCAAGTTTTTTTGAATCGCAGATTAGAATTTAATGCCTAGAAATATATACAGTATTTTTTTAAACGATTTAGGCTCTATTTTATTTATATTGATTTCTGTACTAATTATAATTTTTTTTATTTCAGGATAATTACTAAAGTTCAGCAGTGGCACGATCTGGATCCAGGGGTAGTACAGTAAAGTTTATCGGTACCACGTGCTCCTAACGTACGCACTAAGGGGAGACTTTAGTTGAAGCTGCAACTTTAATGGTAAAATATGGGCTTCTTTTATTGGTGTTGACTGACCATCGTCCTGTAAAGGACGGAGTATAAAGAAAAGATAGAATTGGACCACTTGGTGGATAAATGGTGGGCAGTATTTCGACTACTTATTTGTTTCCCAAAATAAGCCAAGAGCAGCAAAGAATCTCTAGAGTGTGTTAATAAATTTCTAATAATTAATAAATGTAGTTATTTTTTTACTCTAGAATTTAAGATTATTACCCTCTTTATTTTTACTTGTATTTATTTAATTGTATGTATTTATATATATTTTTTATATTTATGTTGATAAAAGTTGTATCGATATCATTTTTTTAATATTTTGTTTCTTCCTATATTTATCAATACAGATGAAAATCCATTGACAGAAGTATAGTTTTAAAAATATTGTAATAGTTTTATATAATAAAAATTAATAAATATTTTATTTCCGTTTGTTTTTTTGACTACCCAAAAGCAGATATGTAAATAATATTCTCTGTATATTTTTTATTCTAAAGAGTAAAAGTTACTTTTCAGTAAAAAATATACTTTAGTTATGCTTCTCAAGCAATTTACTTTTTAATCCTGTAAATGTATCAAATCATTAAATACTATTTTTATATAAACAGTCCCTAAAGTATTTAATAATAAAATTCTAAAATGTCATTCAATTTCATCTTCAAATGATTCAATATTGTGAACATTTTGTAATAGGTAAAAAATTGGACTTTGAGACTCAAACTGATATTATTTCAGTGGCTACTTCTGTTTTAAGTACAAAAAGTGAAATATAAGGTTAAGAATCCTCATTTTTTAAATTCAGTTCTTTATTATAACTTGAATCATTTACACTGTATAAAATATGTTTACATATTTCTTCTCTAACAATCTCATTTATGTTTAAAAAATAATTTATTAGATGAAATATACACACAAAATCTAAACATATCGTTTTAACCGAACATGCTCAGAATGCTACAAACTTTAGGTAATGTTAAAATAACCGATCATCCAAAGTGGAGTTGGCGACAGCCTACATTCAACTCCATTCAAGTTCATTTTGTACCCTATGGTTTTATCCATTTTGCATATATATTCTTAGCTCATTATATGCAAGCATTTTTCTCCATTTTGCGTATACCTTCTACCTCGTTTTGTACATACAAAATATGTTAGAATGTGTTTGCAAAATGAGTAAAAACATAGGCTCCAAAATACTATCAAATATAGTAATTTTTAATTTTACAAATCGTATTGGTTAAATCGAGATATTTAGGTTTTCTCATTATGTTTTTTTTTATTATATTTAATCAAATTATTGTTTATTTGTATTGAAATAATGACTTCTATTTTAAGTAAACATCGTAAAGTTTCACGAGTTACAATATTTTTAATATTATATTTTTCTTAGGAACAATCTTTATTATAAGACTCTAAATTTTACACATTTAAAGATTTTCGTTCTTTTAATTTAAATGTGTTATCAGTTTTAATTGTTACAACGTTTGTTACTTCGTTAACACCTTTAATACTTCTTCTTCTAAATATTGCCTGTCTGACATCTTTTATGAATACTATGGAGAATAGAATATTTGAGATCAAGCTTAAGGCTGTAAGTCCATCCAGTATCCGCCAAACGATATATATATTGTTACCAGCTTCAATTAGTTTAATTGTATATAATTATTAATAAGTAAACTTACTTGATTGAAGATAAAAATAAAAAATAATTGAGGGCCATTGTCCAAGAAAAGGTTGGAATGTTTGAATAATTAAATTAATAAAAATTGTCTTGTTTTCATTTTGTTTAGATTTCGAACTTGGACAAGTTGATGCGTGCGAATTTAAGCGTTTAATCATGAATAAATTGATAGTTCCAACGATTAATGGGACCCCTAATGTAAAATAATATATCAATCCAGTAATTTCATTGACTATAGGTGATGTTGAACCTTTAATTAATGTACATATCTCGTCAGGTACCCATTCGATGCCTGATCGAAAAAACATTGTAGCAAACAACATAAATGATGGAAAATTGGAAATAATAAAAACTGCAAATGCGAAAAACTTTTGAAAATTATTTCTTGAAAATATAGTAAAGTATCTATGAACTGTGATAACCAATGGTGTTGTAACCAGAAATGAAATTAGCATCATTTGTATTCTTCGCATATAAAAACATATATTCACCCTTATCAATCCTCCATTATGGTATTCACCTAGATAATAAGACGAAATTGTTAAATTAGTAACTATATATGATATATTTAACACATTGAAAAGTAAGACTGTCCTCTTCAACATTTGCCTCTTTTTAAATGCCGTACAGGTCAATGTAGCATATAAAAAATATACATTTGGTATAAGAACAATTGACATTGATATTTCATATTGGACTGCAGCAAAATAATAATTCTTGTTGATAGGGTAAAATTCTCCTGTTAACGCAGTTATAGTTGAACTGTTAGACATTGTTGCGAGATGAAGTAACAAAAGTAAATGATAATATTATTATTTTCATATTTATATGATACAGAAAAATAGAAAAAGGTTATAAGAACCCAGATGCACGGCATCCGTCAAAATTATAATTTTTCTTTTACTTAATTTTTCCCTTTGTAAAAAGAAATACATTCCTTTTAAAAGGGAAATAAAAATTATTAATCGACAACAAAAGTAAGCTGTTTTATGCGTTGATAATTGCAATTATCAAGAATAATTACATAAAACTTGTTTACCAGGGTGGATATGTAAAATAACGGAAGCACAAGTTATTTTTAAAAGTTCTTTAGCTCATTCCAAGAACAAAAAAAACGAGAATATGAAGAAGATAAGTGTAGGTAAATTAGTTAAAAAGATAATAACCTTTTGTTATAAAAACTAAAATGGATGTAGAACAACAAAAGATTAATTCTTTATGAACTTTTTACCATATTTATTCGAGATCACAATGTAGATACCATGTTTCATGTTGTTTTCATATTTATCATATTTTCCTTTAATTAATTTATCACCAGTATTTAATAGCTAATAGCCTTAGTAACAAGATGATCAAATGTTTTTTATACTAATCCTTCTTGTAACTTTGTCATTTGATAACTATTTTAGAATTGTTTGAATGATTACGATGACTTTTTCTATATCAAACGAATTGATGGTAAAGTGATCAAAGTCTTTTTTATCGTTCTTTTTTTAATGACAAATTTAATATATGTAGTTATAAAATTATCTCCGTAATATAAGTATTTTGTGAATAATTAATGTATATCATTTACATCAAGTTTTTTTTTACATCGCGGATAAGAATTAATTCTCTAGAAATATATAGAGTATTATTTTTTTAAAAAGGTTTAAGCTCTGTTTTACTTATGTTAATTTCTATATTAATCATAATTTTTTGTATTTCAAGATAATTACTAAAGTTCTGCAGTGGCACGATCTGGATCCAGGGGTGGTACAGTAAAGTATATCAGCACCGTGTGCCGTCAATTCAGGCACTAAGAACAAATTCTGGTACAAGCTGTCGCCGTAATGACAGTATGTGACTTCTTATATTGTTGTAGACTCGGCCATCGCCTATTACAGGAAAGAATATGGAAGAAAAGATAAAATTCACCACTTGTGGGAAAAATGGTGGACAGTATTTCAACCAATCGTCTGTCCATCAAAAAAAACTAATTAACAAACAAGAAAGATGCAAAGTATATTAATAAATCTTTTAAAAAATTAATAATTGTAAATATTTTTAACTTTAAAATTTAAGATTATTATCCTTTTTATTTTTACTTGTACTTATTTAACTGTATATATTTATCTGTATATATTTAATTGTATGTATTTTGTTATATTTTTTATATTTATGTTTATAAAAGTTGCATAGATATCATTTTTTCATTATTTTCCTTCATCCTATATTTATACCATTTCTTGGTCATTTTTAACGTTTTTCTTACCAAATTCAACATTTTCTATTCAAATTAAACATTTTCCCATTCGAAGGCAACATTTTTTTTATTCAATTTCGACACTTCGTAATCTTTTTAAAGATTAATTTTTTTTTTTAGTTACAAGGTGTGTTTTTTAAAATATTATATTTTAATATGAAATTATATATAACTTCTAATAAATTTTTAATTTATAAAAAGCATACAATTTTAAAAATTAATAAATTTGATTTCATTTATGATAGTAGGGAAGTTCCGCAGCACAATTTGTAATATTTTTTGTAGTATATCTAAAGTACCCATTACAATCATTTGATGTAATATTATTTATCTCAGACATTATTTTATCAGTTAAAACTCCATTTTCATTATTTTTTAATCTTAATCTAACGCAGTTTTTAATCATAAGAAAATGCATTTTTAATAGGATTAAGCATGTATAAATATGGTGAAAGAAATTTGAAGTCAAAATTAAACATGCTTGTAGTTTTTTCAATCTCATAGCTGCTTTACTTTTTTATAAAAGTAAAATTTACAAGAAAAAGTACTTAATTTTATAAAAATTACAGTTTTTACCTTTAAAAAATTATAGTAAATTGAAGCATTGTTGAAATTGAATTATAAAATGTTGAATTTCAATAGGAAAATGTTAGCTTTAAATAGGAAAATGTTGAGTTTGGTTGAAAAAATGTTGAAATTGACCGGGAAAAGATTTATATGACAAAATTTTTTTGATACTTTGTTAAAACTACTTCAGCATTAGAAGACTGTTTTTAATTCCAGCATTCTAGGATTGATTCTGATAAAATACATAATTAGTAAGCAAATAAGTTATAACCTCTTTTCATTCAAAAGAATTAAAAGATAATTTTTTACTTGGTATTATTTTACTAATAAAGAAATTTCAAAATACATTTATGTGTTCAAATGCTAAATTAACATTCCATTTCTAGTGAAAAATCAAGTCATATTTATTTTTTTACTATAAGAAAAAATTTAAATGATAGTAGAAAAAAGTATGCAACATTACTAGACTCAATAACCTTTTTACCACAAAATAAAAAAAAAACAAAAAAGTGCGTAATTTATTTCAATTTATCTTTTATCATAAGTTAGTTATAATTATACAATATAATACATTAATTATAATACAAATATTAAAATACATAATAAAAAAATTAATTTCCAGTTGGATTCAAGATATAATGAGCAATCTTAGACATATCCTGATTACAAGAGAACAATCCTGTCTCACGTGGTGGCCTTGGATATCCAAAAGATATAGAATACTTCATCATAAAACGAAGCATATCTTCAACAATCTCAATATTATTAGGGTTTTGTTTTAATACCCCTTCTATAGTCTTTAGAACAAATTGGAGGATGTTGCATCCCATATGATCAGAAGTTAGTGGAGCAGTACTATCACTGAGAATACAGCATGCAATAGAGAATTGACGTCCCATTATCATACGTGGAAGGTATGTCTTCATGTATGAAGCATATTTTGGAGTCTTTTTGGCATAATCTCTCATTATATTAACAACAACAAAGTCCTTCTCAGTACTGTGGACAGGAGAATTTTGAAGTTGTTTCAGAATCTCAAGTATATTATTTTCACTCATAAGATCAACCATTTTACAATTGACATTAATCGTGTTTAACATATGGTAGTAATAAGCACCCTTTAGAGCAATGAGAACTTGAGATTTCTTAGCCTTAAAACATTCCGGTTTCTCTCCTTTACGTGGATATAGACGACAGATGCAAAGGATAATCTTTATAAGAGTGATTATTCCACCAGGTAAAATTTTTGGATCCTTATTTAATATTCCAAACATCTTTTTAACCATTGCACTATAATCTCCAGTACATAGGATGTGGACGATTTTACTAACATTTGCATCATCATCCAAAATACCACACTCAAGTCTATTATCTATTCCTTGGTTTACTACTCCAATCTCCATATCAGCGGTTGTGTTTAAAGTAGCATCAGGATCACCAACTTGCGATACTGTTTCCTGTACCAATAATCCATCAATGATCGTTGAGTGGATGGAGCTTAAATTAATATCGGTAATTCGGGCAATCTCCATACAAGCCTCCATCTTTACTTTTCTATCCTGGTAGTTGTTCCAATCAATTAAACTACCATATACGTAGCGGATGAGTTCAGGAATTTTACCAGAACTAAGACATCCTTTTGCCTCCTCATCAAGAAGTCGGTTATCAGAAAGTATCTTCTCTACCGAGTATTTCACGATTCTTCGCGCAAGCTCTTTTCCATACTTCTCAAGTTCTTCTTTTTATCACCCTCCAACAATTCAGAAGTAGTATAGGCGATATCTTTAAGAATATTCAAGAAAGCAATCTTTATATTTAGATTCTTCAAATTGATTGCATACTTTGATGAGTATCGGACAATTGTAGCTACTTTAGACTCATCAACGCACTGAATAGCAGATGTTATCCATCCTCTATCAATTTCACCAACATGAATATCGTTTTCATCCACATACTTAATTCGCTTATTAATAGCTGTGAAGATGCATTCAGATTGGTTAAGACGCAAGACAGATACCGTATTAACAATGAGCCCAATCCATTTAGCAACATTATTTATGTCGATCTCATTAAAAATAACCGGAGAGACATACAACTTCACATCTTTCTCATCCGTACAACATAAAAGATGGAAAGGTAGTCTTTGTACAGCACATTGTGGCATACGTTTCCTTGCTGCCTCACGTTTCTCCTCCATAACTTCATATTCAATCATAGACAACTCTCCTACAGACTGATTTGATTCAACGGAGTTAAAGGAAGTAGAAGATCCAGATCCAGTACCAAGGAAAGATTTTAATGTTGATAACCAGGTACATTCAATCGGTAAAATCTCAGAGCTTCGTTTTCCATATGACATAACGAAACTTATAACAAATCTCCAATCATATAATTGGACTACGATAGGATTTGACTCATTGTCGTCTCTGAAAACCTCCAATCCTTTATCAACAAGAAGTAGTATGCCTTCATGATTGTAAGGTGACATCTTCATAATAGCATCTTCAATTTGTGGAAAATGTTCCTTGGTGATTGAAGAAATAGATAGCAATGTAGCAGATCTTTTTAATTGCTCTGCATGCTTAGCAGTCTCATTCATCTCAAGTAACTCTGAACTGTATAGACAGGATTCTAAAGCACATTGGAGACGGAATGTATTTAGGTCAATGCCGTAATATACAGAATATTCATGTGCAATATCATGTGGTACATTACATCTAACCAAAGAATGTATGACGTCATTCAATGTCATCCTACTCGAGAAGTTGAATCCAAACTTAGAGAGTTTTCTCCTCCATACACTTTCATCATATCTCTTTGTCAGCATTTCAATCATTCCGACCTGTGGTATCTTATGATAAACCATACCAACAAGTTCACATAAATTTATATATACACGCGGGTTAGAGTTAGTCTTGAAGCAGTTACGTATCTCCTGCAATATCGAAGGGACATCTGATTCAGGAGCAGAATTAACAACAGATGCAGCAAACTCCAGATCACAATCTGGTATAAGTAGAATTTTTTCTAACAATCCGATTGTTGCGTGTTTGACGAACTGGCGAATACCGATATCCTCGACCTTTGATATTGCCAATGTGTTGTAGATTTCAACTAAGTTAAGAACGTCATAGAATTGTCCATCCATCAACAACTGATTGAAGATATTCTTCCATCCATCGATATAATCTCTAGTCTTTAGGACATCAGATTCAACATTTTCTACAATAGATCCAGCAACAGACAACAATGTCTCGATGTTATTTTCTCCATTCATCGGTAATTGAAGACAACTCCTAGTGAAAGGTTTTGATCTCCTATTCGTTGTGATGTTGTATTGAACTTTGACTGGCTTAAGTAAATGGGCTAAAGGATGCATCTCCCATGGGATGTCCTTGCTGAAGAGGGAATCTGATGTGTCCATAACGTCTGTTGTATCGTCCATTGGTTCAAAAGGTTCTGTAGAATCAGCCATATCTTTGATGATATTGAGGAATTTGTGATATTTGGAAAATTCAAGAAGATCTCCAAAATTACACACATCCAATGGATCCACCTCAGCAATAAAAACTTTCAATGCCAACATCAGCATATTTACACAACCTGAAAGATTAAATGATCTCTCAGCCGATGACTCATGGATCTGTAAGAAAATACCATCCAATACAACTTTAATCATCGATAACATCTCCCTTGACAATGAATCACTATCCAAAGAAACAGTAAACAATATTGCAGAGGCTTGATTGATCTGAGAACTCTTCAAGCATGCATTGAGGAGATGTTTTAGAGCAAGAACACTGTCCATTCTTGTTATCTTTGCTATCTCAAGAAGTCTTATCCAATCACTAACTCCATATGTTGAAATTAATTCATTCATAAAGTCAGATGAGTCTTTTGGAGATTCCAAGAAGTATCTAGGAGATTTTAATATTTTAGTTCTTGAATAGATTGATTCAATTGAATAAATTTTATCAAGAATCAGCTTGTACTTCTTATCCTTGAAGAGATAGTTAAGGATAAAGGACTTGATAACTGATAAAGTTTTTAAATAACGAGATATCTCCTCTGGTGCCTTAAATTCGTGCTCTACTCTTTTGTAACTTCCAAGTAAATAGTCTACTGAGTATCTAGCAACAATTCCCTGTGCCTCAACATTTGGAAGACTGTGTAACCACATCATAGGCTCCTTCTTTTCAAATCCACTAGACCTCCACTTTATCAAATGTGGAATCCAAAGTTGTTCATAGATATAGCTATTAGAGACATTGAATGTACCAGGGAATTTACAGTACAAATGTCTTAGTTGACAAAGTTTCATCATATCCTTCGCCAGGACCTCGATATTCCCAGTCCGAGCATCAACAGAGATACTTTGAATCAGGTGGGAAAATTGAGTTCTATATCTAATAATATTCTCAATATCATATGGAACATCCTTGTATATTTTAATTATTTGACAGATTTCCGAGAACCTGCAACGATCAGCCAAATCCGATTTTACATCTTTAGCAATAGTATTATCAATTAATATAGAATAAACAGATTGTGTTAACTCCTTAGGCCAGTTATATGGAACAGCATCAGCCAAATCCTGGAGACATCTTATTTGAAGTACAGGATCATTAATTTTTCCTACAAGTTTGCATATAGAGCTAACTTTGTTTTTTAACATCCCAACTTTAACATCACCAGTTATGAAGGTCTGTTGTGCTGACCACTTCCCGACGAAATCACAGATGAGGGATTTGTGATCTAGCATAAACTCCACACAGTAAGGTTTCAAAACTCCCGAGTAAATTGTCTCCATTTCATCCTCCATAAGGAGCATCTTCTCGACGATGTGAACGCCGATATCCTCATTAGACAATCCTATAAACTCCTTATACTTGAATGAAAGATTGTAACGTTCTTTGAGGTTAACCATTCTGAGCAAATTCTCCTTGCGCATGTTTAATGTTCCAAGAGTATCCTCTTCGTTATATGAATCATAACCCATACTGGTCCTTATATCTACAAGCAAGCATTTCTCATTTGGTGTCAAAGCTCTTTCTTTGAGACACTTTGATATCCTATCCATAGACAACGACATATAGTAGGCAATGGAACAATAGTCTTCACCTTCTTCATACTCCAAACCATCAATAACTTCAACAAGTGCCTCAGCATATGCACATCCAATTCCACTTCCGTACGCCATTAAAGCATATGGCATAAAATCTTTCTCCATAAACTTCATAAGGTTAGCACGGAAATTCCTATCCAAGGCATAGAATGCAAACACCTTCAACATCTTACCAGCAGACTCCCTTGTGACTTGACTGTTGAACTCTGGTTTCAAGATGTGATGATTCCAAATAATTGAAGCTGTCTTAAAGTTACCAGCTTCACAAGCATCAGCCATCAAAGTGTACATGGTAGTACGTTGGGTAACTATAGAGAGCCACTGATCAGCAAACTGCTCCTGAGTGAATATCATCCTGACGGTAGTGAAAGCCGCAGATATTGAATTTAACTGCTCAACTATATAGCTATTTTTAGTCTTAGTATCCAAAGCCATGTCGAGAAGTTTTCTAACAACATTAAACATATTCAAAGACAAAATACCTTCCAAGCATAGATCACAGAATGCATCTTGGTCCTTTATCTTCTTAAGAATCCCATACAAAGTAATGACATCATCGACATCCTCACTACCACAGTCTCTTATCTTATCGAGTAAATCAGATGCCTTAGCCTTATATATAGGATCAAATGAGACAGAGAATTTCTTGGCAAGCTCCAAGGCCTCATCAAACTTCTTCATCGATATCAGCTTCTCAACTTTAAGATCCGGAGTTGCCTCAGTAATGACTTTCAAAGCCAATTGTCTATCGTCGATTTCAACAAAAGACATTACACTTAATGCAGAATCATAACGTAGGAACTCAGAGTTTTTATTACAATCAACAGAGCAAACGATATCATTGGTTTGGACTGATCTTATTTGGAGTTGATGTTTTCCATTAATTGATACAGAGAGTAGCATGTACAATCCCTCCAGAGAACAGGTTTTCGAGGTAGCCGTAATTTGCATGGCATGTAAAACTTCAGGTTCCATGGCGTTTTCAGACTTAAGTAGAAGTTGCTTGCATACGAAGAGTGTCCTCGTGTCAAAGATATCCAAACATCCATCTGTGGATAAGGCAAATGCAAATGACGGGGTCATCGTTACTGATATGTATCCTCTAACAGAGTAAGTTCTTCTATGAATAAAGATTCCCTCAGTAGAAAGATTGTAGTAGCTGTTGGAGGTATCAGGTTCCTTCGCGAAAGCATATAGGGTGTTGCTCTCAGGTTTAAAAGCGACAGTGAATCCATCCAATGAAAAATCAGCAATTCCCGATGTTGATAGACTATCTATTGTCTCAGCTAAATCATTACACTTCTCATAGGAAGAGACTGGGCCTGAGAGAGTTACCCATACAGTCTTTTGCGGTCCTTTTCCAGTTATAATAATGTAGGTGTAGTTCTCCCAACGATGACAGTGGATAACTGGTTGGAGAAACTCAGGAACTTTTAAAGATAACTCAGCAACAGTTCCTCTAACGCCATCAAAAAAGACGATCCCATTTTCAGATGTCAGGCCAACGATGATATGTGACGATGGTATACTGCTAATTGCTTTTAGATTATGTTCGCCTAAAATTTTATTACAAAAATGATGATAATAGTGAAAAAAACATACCAGGAATTACATTGTTAAAAACATTCTTTACACAATCACCAACCCTAAGGCTGGTAACATTCTTTCCAGCAGCGACGACAAGATTATCGGAGTAGTTATTCCATACAATTGATCCACTTGGAGATGTTTTTGTTAAACCTTTACCTAGAAACACCAGAATTAACATACATATTATTTTAAACTTACAATCTAATGTGGCAAGTCTACTAACCTCAAACAATGAGGTTGATGAAACAATCTTATCATCTTTAGCAAAGGATTCATTCCCATCGTTATCTGGGATAACAATTTCAATACACGCGGTCATTTAACTTTTAGCAGTAAGATAGAAAACGATGATACAGTAAAAAATGCAATCTTTAAATAGTGTTTTTACATGCAGAATACTTTGATATTATAATTTGCCTCTAGATGTTAACAAACAATCGTTGTAGGAGGAAATTAATATAACTGTGATTGAGAAGATAGTCTATTATCTTAGTGGCATCTGACATTTTTACTTGTTCTCTGAACCTACAGATGGTTGATTTGTAGTTGTAGAATTTAATTTTTTATTGTGAGAATAAGTATTATTGTAGAAGGGTACCAATTTATTTTAGATTAAAAATATTAATAATCACTACTGTAGAATTATAGTAAATTGAAAATTATGTTCCAGAAAAAACAACTAAATTTGCGTGAAAATACCATAAAATTTTATTTAATTGATAACGCACAAAAAAGAAACTAACATAGTGTTTATAATATTTATAATAAAAATTTAATTAAATATCAACATAAAACAAATTTTAATACTAAATTACTACATAAAAAAGGGACGATGGAAGTAAGATTCTATTTTATACTTCTATTTTAATGTTGTCAAAAATTTCCACTGAAACATCTCAAATAAATTCCCAATTCTGTGTTGTAACGGAGGACATCCTACAAAAGATTGATAACATACTAGATTTCCACAAGAAGAACATAAAACAAGTTGATTTCAACATTATCCTCCTCCAAACATTCCTCTCCAAGCCTACTGAAACAAAAGAAACAACTGATACCATTGATACCACAGATACCTCAGATTACTTTATCATAAATGAGCAGAAGAAAAATTAGACAATCACTTTAATTAAAAACATTTCCTCACCAGAAATGTATATAGATAATTTATTATTTAACATTCGAAAGAAATAAATTAAGTCTCCATAAATAAATGACAAATTATTATAATATTGTTTTATTAATAATTTCGTACTTCTAAATTACATTTTTTTTATTAAGTATTTACATTAACAATATATACAAGTACATACAATGGATTATTTCTTAAAAAAATTAAATTAATTATTATGTAAAAATGATTTTTCGTTTTCTTTTTGATTAACTATTATTGGGATTGTCGTAAAGTACTCCGTTGCCGTTGTTGTCATCCTCCTTGTCTATTTTCCTGATTGATGCTCTATCTAAACTTCTGTGTGGTGGTAATGGTGGTGGTATGGGATCATTGTTTAGTGGTTCCACCTCGTCGTTACTACAGATATCGGTACTCTGGCTTCTGTTTACTTTTTTTTTGGGTTTGATAGTCATGTAATCTCCACCCTCTTCTGTTATTTTTCCATTTCCATCATAGGTAACATAAGTATCCTGGAATGTTGCATTTCTCATAGAATGAAGTAATGGTAAATCTATTGATGGTTTATCATTTATAGCTGATCTTCCACTCTTATCAAGACACTGTATACTACCGGCATTTGAAATTAATGGTGAAAGGAGAAGTCTTGACTTATTAAAGACAGGTGAAGATAACAAATCTCTAGAATGTCTAGAGCTTGCATGGGAAATTAAATCATTATCCATACTTGAATCAAGAACTGATGATTGTATTGGTTTAACAGGCATTGTTGGGATATCATTTTGATATGTACCATTATTAAATCTATTTATAAATGCTCTTGGTGGTAAGGGCGGAGCTGGATTTGAAGGTGATGGTTGTGGTGGTGGTATTAGAGACCCTCTTGTACTTATAAAACTTCTATTACCATTTAATGGTTTATTGAAGTCGATTATTATTCTTTGATTGTCTGTTGATACAACTCCTTTAGTCAATAATTGTGAAGATAATTGTGTAGTATCATTACCGTTATTGGGTAATTCATTATAAACAACAGATTTCCTATTTTTGCTATTTTTTTTACACATATAAATTGTAAAAACTAATGAACAAACAATAACGGCTAATATTGCCATACCAAATATGGTATCGAGGAGAGATAATGAACTCCAAGTATCAGGATGAATCCTCGAATATGGTATGGTACAAAATTTCCCACTATAACCATTAGTACAATTACAAATAAAGGAAGTTTGAAATGCTATACATGTTCCATGATTTCCACATGGTTTAGATTGACATGGATCCCAACTACCTCTAACTTGACATGTTTTACCAGTAAAACCGATAGGACAATTACAGAAGAAGTCATCAATTAAACTATGGCATTTTACTCCTGGTGGACAGGGATTATTAGCACACATATCAAGATCCAATTCACAGTCGTTACCTGAGTATCTTTCAGGACATGAACATGTGTAACTTTTACCATTATTTTTATTGGGTATTGGTTGACATAAACCACCATTCAAGCAATTGGCTTCTATACATGGTCCAAGTGCTGTTGTTTCACAACCCATTTTAACATTGTAAACTTTTATACCTTCAACAGTTTTGGGTAATTCAAAATCATCTAATAACACTTTTCCTATACAACCAATAATTGAATTACTAATTGATGGATTCATTAAAGATCTTGATCTACTATTATTATCATCAATTAAATCAAAAATAGTTTGCGGATTGTCATGTGTATTAACTTCACCTCCAAATGTAAGGACATTAGCATTATCATACAAATTAAGAACATCACTACCAATACTGCTAACACCTTGAGTTGAATATTCATCATCCAATTTTATTGTTGCCTGCCTTCCAACACGATAAATCCTAACCTTATGCCATTTACCATCTGAAACCGGTTTCTTATCTATTTTTATCACTCCTTCACCAGTACCACAATTCCATACATACTTCAAATGTCCGTTCTCTATTGATAAATAATTGTAATCAGATAATCCCCTACCATAAAACAAAGTACCATTAATTGATATAGTTCTAAACTCAAAAACCAAATTCAGTCTTTGCTCAACAGACTTTCCAATAGCCATTTGAAAATACCCTCCACCATTAATACTTATAGCATTATACTCAGAACACTTCTCCTCCGAGTTACACACCCTCTTCTCATTACAATTAACACCCTCCAAACCAGGTGGGCATGTACAAACATAATCACTTTGGTTAAAATTATTAAATATCGGTATACACATTTCATTTCTTGTACACTTCTTGTAACTACATTTATTTATTGGGATATCACAAACTCTACCACCGAATCCTTCTTTACAGGTACATGTGAATGTTCTTAAATGGGATGGGGATGTAAATATTGAATCATTTCCTGAGATGATGTTGTATTTTGATGAATCAAGCCATATTTTGACGTTGCATGTTCCTTCATTGCATGTTGCTTCTGAACAGACATCATGGTTCATTGATGATATTGAGAATGGTAGGTTGTCTTTTTCATTACCTATCATGTGTTCCAGGCGTTTCATGACAAATTCTGGTCTTAGGTAATCTTTTATTTTTGTAGCATATATTGATATTAATACATCTATATCATGGAGAGAGGAACTTCTTTTACTTCTATTACTCGAGTTAACCTCATCTACTGGTTGGATTGAGAGTATTTTAACATTATTATTGTCAATTCTAAATATCTCAGCAATTTTATTAACAAAAACCTCTTTAACATCCTTAATAAAAACTTCTGGATTCATTTCATTTAATCTTATACTAAGAGAATGCATCAAGTCATTTTCATTGATACTTTGAACTTCAACTGTTACAACAGTAGTTACAGTATATTTCCCATCTGTAACTGTAACAGGAAATTTATAACTACCCTCTAAGATGTCTGGATTTGCTGAGATCTCTCCTGATTGAGTATCAATTTTAAATGGAAGTGTATTGTATCCTTCAAAAGAGTGCATAGGTATTGTGTATATAAGTATATCATTCTTATCACCATCTGTTGCCATAATTTTACCAATACTTTTTCCGAGGAACTCTCCCATAATTGAGGTAAGAGAGAATCTATAAAATGGTAGTACAACTGGTGGGTACTTTGATTGTTGTTTGATGTATATGGTTAATGGACATGTTGAAGAAAGATTCCCTTTGTCATAAGCTGTAACCTCAAGAAGATACTTATCCTTCTTACTATGAACAATATCTTTCTTAGTTTTTAATGTCAGATTGTTGTCAAAATAAAAATCTTCACCACCATCACCAGTGATAATTAGATGGTACTTCTGCACTTCCTTTGTTGGATCAACTACATCTTCATCTGTTAGAATAACATCCAACAACGGATGATTCTTTTTTATACCATCCTGAATAACAGCCGTCAAGTTACAGTTATCAAACTTTGGTGGGTGATCATTAACATTCTCTATATTAATTTTGACAATAGCTTTATCAGTTTTTGGTGGTAAACCACCATCCCTTGCACGAACTTCAAATGTAAGTGTCTTCATAACTTCATAATCCAAATCACCTTCAACAATTAAATCTCCCTCCTCATTAACTTTAAATAATTTACTATCATCACCAGTCAAAGAATAAAGAATAGCTCCATAATGACCCGAATCTTTGTCAAAAGCTTTAAGTGAAGTAATATTCGTTCCTAGTGGTGTATGTTCTTTGACGTTAACTTCAAATGATCGTTTAATAAATTGAGGAGGGTTATCATTGTCATCAAGAACTATTATCCTGATTTTGGCTATATCCGTCTGGGGTATATCATAATTATCTGATACCTGAACTTCAAAATTAATATCTCGTGTTAATTCATAATCTAAAGCTGTTGTAAGGTATATTTCTCCTGTTACTTCATTTATTTTTATGATATTTGATACAAATTCATCAACTCCATGGAGTTTGTATGTTAGAATGTCTCCAGAATCTTTATCTGTAGCATGGACCTTGAGAATATTATCCTTTGGAAAGTCATTTTCAACAACCTCTGTCAAATAACTTTTTGAATCAAATACTGGTGCATTATCGTTGACATTTTCTATAAATATTATTGTTTCAATTTCTGAGAATCTTCCATTATTATCTTCTGCTTTAACAGTTACCTTCATATCATCATTTTCTTCTTTATCAAGAGGTTTTATCAATGATAAAATACCAGAGATTGGATTTATCTCAAAATACTCTCCTGCATTATTAACAATACTATAAGTAACATTCCCATTCTCTATTGAATCATCATCTCTAGCAAAGTATTTATACAAGAAGTATGGACTCGTAACATTAGCTGGAATATTTTCTCTGACATTCAACTTCACAATTTCATTAGGAATAAATTTAGGTGTATGATCGTTAACATCAATAACTTTTACATTATAATTAATGATGCTGTAAGTATAGTAAGTATCAACATATTTAACTTCTTCCTTAATTGAAAAGTTATAGTAACTTTTCTTATTCCAATCTAGAAGTTTTGATAACATTAGTTCATTCTTTTGATTAATAACAAATGGAAAGTCCAGTTTATCTATTTCGTTGTTGATTATAGTCAATCTTGGAGTTTCTTTTAGTGGTAATATTATACTACCAGATTGAGCATCTTCTTTAACCTCCAGATATATCTCCTCGTTTCTGTCATCATATCCTACTAGTGAAGAATTTTGGTAGGTAACAACAAAATTCTTCTCAACGAAATGTATCCCATCTGACACGACTATTGATATGTACTCTTCCTTAACATTCAACAATTTCTTTGAATCTCCATTAAATAAGACACCAAAAGTATAAATATTATCTTCTGCAGTATCATTTTTGATACTTTTTATTTCATATATCTCTTTAGCATTACCTTCAGTGATCTTAGCGAAAATATTGGAATTTTCATCTTTATCAATAATGGAGAAAGTAAAAATAGTTGCTCCTTTAGTGAGTTTATTCAAATCAATAATCACTTCTCTGGGTCTCTCAACAAATTCTGATGGAGTATCATTTTCATCCTCAACAACTATCTGAATCTCTTTTTCTCCTTTTTGACCATTTAAATTCTTGGATATAACATTCAAAGTATACTTATCCTTTGTTTCTCTATCCAAAATACCACTAACAAATATCGTTCCAACTCTTGAATCAATTTCAAATGGACATGAATTTGAGAGACTATCTTTACATTCAATTTCATAAATATCTCCATTAATAGCTGAGGATATCCCAATAACAGTACCAATAGGTAAATTCTCCATAACACTATACCTAGAATCAATCGTGAAGAATTTGGGAGCTCCATCTAATTGGTAACTTAATTGAATGGTAACAGTAGCCATAGAAACTGGTCCATTACCATTACTATCAGATGAAATAAAGACAGGGAAAGAGATCTCCTTATCAGTTATTAAATTTAATCCTTTTTTAACGATAATCTTTCCACTATTCTTGTCAATGGAGAAAGGAATATTATCTTTTTCATTAACCATAAAATAATAAGCCTTTCTATTTGAATCTTTATCCACCTCACCGGAGTAGTCTTTCTCCTCAACAACACCAACAACATTACCTATTGGAGGATTTTTAAATAAAACAAATGAATATTTTAACATAGAGAAGTGTGGAATAAATATACTGGCAGGAAGGACCTCAATAATAATATTAATAGATGTAATATGAGGTGGATTAGCTATATCAGAAACCTTAACTTGACATTTAAGTTTTTGGTTAACCAACTGATTTACTGGTTTAGCCAATGAAATCAAACCTTGTCTTGAGTGAATATCAAAATACTCTCCTTCTTTATAATCTTTATTAATAGAATACTCCAAGACATCTTTGACATCGTCATCACTGGCAAGTATTGATGTTATGTAGTCTCCAACTTCCATATTACTATTGATGGAAACTTTTAAATCGTTTTTCATGTTGTAGATGAATTTAGGTGAATTGTCGTTAGAATCTATAACTGTGAAATTCAAGTGTGTATAAGTTATTAATCCTTTTTTATCGGTAGCTTTAATTGGTATGAGGTAATTGTTCTTTATTTCGTAATCTAATCTATCTTCAAGAGTTATTCTTCCATCATTTTTATTAATACCAAATGGTAGGTTAAAGATGGATGAATTTATGTTTACAATTTCATAAGTATAAGGTAACATTCCATTCTTAGCTGAAACTTGTAAAATGAAAGTATTCAAGGCGTTATTCTCATTTAACATTCCATAATAAACAGGATATTCGAAAGTAAAATTATTATTTCCTGTTACAAGATCCTTAAAAATTATCGTCAACATACAGTATTCAGTAAATAACCCATCAGTTACAGAAACATTCAATTTCTTCTTAAAATTCCTCATCTCCATCTCCTCATGGGTTAAGTCTCTTCCAAAAGCTATAATTCCAATTAACGGATCAATCTCAAAAAGACTATCCTCATCCTCATAAATAGTAAACAAGAACCTCTGATTATTCTCCAAATTCGAAACTGTATCCTTATCCTCAACCACCAAAAAGTACAACAAATCACCCTTCCTCGGAACTCTACCATTTATTTCTATATCCCTTTTTTCATTGAAGATTTTTACCTCATTATCGTTAATATCATTAACAGTAATTATTATTGTTCCCTCACTCCAGAAACCATCTTCATCTGAAGCTTTAACAATAAACTCATAATAGTTATTTGTTTCGTAATCAAGATTTTTTAATAATATTACTTTACCGGTTTCTTTTTCAATACCAATGATACTATCCTCTTCTACTAAGGAATAAGTTATCATTGAGGAGTTTGAATCTACATCAAAAGCGTTAACTTTTACAAGAACACTTCCTATAGAGAGATTTTCATCAACCTCAACTCTATAGATATTTTTTTCAAACTTAGGTTGGCAGTCATTAACATTCACTACATCTACCTCGACATCAGTATAAGAGTAAACTTTTGGATTTGTTGTATCGACAGCTCCAATTTTTAACATAATTTTATCATTAACCTCCTTATCCAACGATTTCTTCGTTCCTATAGATCCTGTCTCAAATGAAACAACAAAAGAGGAGTACTCATCAGTATTAACCAAGAAATACCCAATTGTTCCATTAGAATAACTCGTAGCTCTAACCTTCATAATATCACTAGATGGTGGGGTATTTTCAGTTATCCTTTGTCTATACCTATTTTGACTAAATATTGGCAGTGATTTATCAACAATCTTTATTAATGCATGACTTAAACTTGACAAAGATGGTGTTCCTTTGTCTGCTGCTTTGATAGTTAGATTGAAAGTATCACCAACTTTATATTTGCTGCTTATTGGTTTACTAACTATTACTCTACCGTCGTTTTTGTTTAGATTTATAAATTCTGGTACTTCATTGGTGAAGGAATACCTGACCATGCCGTTGGAACCTGTATCTTCATCTATTGCTTTAATTGATAATATTCTGTGACCGTAAATTGCATCTTTTGGGACGTTTCCTTCGTAGGAGGTTTGGGTGAAGACTGGTTGACAATCATTTACATCCTCTATCTCAATTGTGACTTTAGTTCTTGTGTTATCATTAAAGTTTAACAAATTCCTTGCTGATACTATTAATTCAATTGAATCTGTTGTCTCTTTATCGAATGAGATTCCTTCTTTAAGGTAAAGATTGCCGATATTTTTATCGATATAAAATCTTTCATCAACAGTCTCTAAAGTGTATGATAATGGATAAATAGATGGAATATTTAAAGTTATTAACGGTTTCCTTGATTGTTCTTTTGTGAAAGATTCATTCTCTCTAATAGTTAATTTATATTCCTTCTCTGGAAATTGTAATCCATTTCTGGTAGTGACCTCTCCATCATCAATTTCTATTTTCACTTTCTCATCAGTTGTATATATACTATCAGAGGAGGAAACTTTCAAATTAAAGATTTTTCTCTTTGATTTCAAAAGGAATTTACTATTCTTCAATGTTATTACTCCATTAGTATCATTAATTGAGAAGAAATTTAAATCTTCAATATCATCAGAAGTTAAAGAGTAATGAAGAATCGAATTATCATCCTCATCTACTGCTTTGACCTCTCCAACAACCATACCATCACCAAATAATTTCCCAATCTTAAAATAATAGTTCGTTCCTTCAAACTTCGGTTGACAATCATTAATATTCAATATTGTAACATTAACCAAAGACAACCTCTCACTAATCATCGATGGTCTCCCAAGATCCTGAGCATAAACATAAAAAAGTTGATATCTCGATTTCTCTCTATCTATCGGAAGAGTTGTTCTAATAATTCCCGTAAACATATCAACGGAAAAATACTCATTACTCCTATTATTCATCATCCCCAAACTTCCGACAATCTTATAAGTAACCATACCATTAACACCACCATCATTATCAATACCCTTAACATTCAAAGGCATTCCTTCTTTATGACTCTCTAAAGTATAAACAATAGATCCAGGTGGGCTATTTTCATATATAGCCCCATAATAAATATCCTTACTAAGTACCGGTGGATTATTAACAACATCAACATTCCTCATCTCGAGATCATTCTCAAAAACCTCTCCATAGATGTCCTTTATCAGTAATGGACAGATACCAAAAGAAAATTTAAAATCATCCATCTTGAAGGAGTCTTTTAGTGTTAAAAGACCAGTTACCGGGTGGATGTTGTATGGTTGACATTCAAGAATCTTCTCTGATATAGAGAAGGTTGGTAATACTATTCCTGGTGTCTTTATTAGGAGGTGTTTACTTTTCTTTGGATCTTTTGAGTACGTGAAGAGGTATTTTGACTTTTTGGGTTGTTTTGTTGTTATTTCATTATTGTTATTGGTAATGTTTTTTAATGTTTTTAGGAGGGATATTTTCTTGGAACCATCTGATACGGAGAATGTTACCATTGCATAATTATATTTTCCATTTAATTGAACAAACATTACAATGGAGAAATTCTTTGTTTGATCATTATCAATTTGTTCTAGTAATATAATGTTTCCTGTTGTTGGATCTATTGTTAGTTTATCTATTGTGTATGTTGATTCATATGAATGAAATCCGTAAGCTAATCTTTTACCCATAAATATATCTTGTGGAATTGGATTTAGATGTTTGGATCCATGAAAAATTATTGATCCTATAGGTGTATCTTCAGAAATCTCTATATAATATACCAGTGATGAAAAGGAAGGACGATAAATAGATATTTTTGGTTTCCTTATAGTAATTTCACTCTCAATAGTCAATGAACCATCAGTAACATTAAAAGGTAATACAAATTCATTACTAGTTATTGGTATTTCATTAACAGGCACCAATAAAACTAATTCACCATTATTAGTGATACTAAAATATTTCTTTAATTCTTTATCCTTCACCTCCCATAACAAAACATCTCCATCTGGATCATATGTTTCAAGTACAGTTATAGCATGACCTAACTTTTCACTATCACTTAATTGAACAACCCTCCATTGATCAATTGAAACAAATTGTGGAGGTTTATTTTTTGGGTGTCTTGATGAATTTATATTACTTCCCTTTATCTTAACCTCAAGGACACTCTCCATAGAATTATTTAATTTATCTTTAACTGAAACCTCCAACGTAATATCTTCTTTAATTTTAATCTCATCACTCGACATTATTTCACCAATCTCATTAATTGATATACCTGTAACAGAGGCACCAGAAATACTATAAACACTCTTCCTAAACTCCGGTCCATCATTATCAATAGCAATAACTCTATGAAGGAATCCTTTAATCCCAGCAGGAACAGTTACATTATAACTCGATACCTTAACAATTGGACCATTATCATTGACATCAGTAACATTCAAAATAACAATAACAGTTGAACACAACTTTGGAGTACCATTATCACAAGCATTAACATGTAATTCGTATTCTTTTTGTGCCTCTCTATCGAGTCTTCTTTTACCACGGATGATATGTCCTGATCGGGGATCGATTGAGAATTGTGACTGGAAGTTACCCTTTATTATGGTATAAGTTATGGATGGTTTTGTGTTTTGAGCCTCATCAGCATCAATGGCCTCCACTTTGCATACAATAGTATCTTCAGGGGAATCTTCACTAACTGTTCCTGTGTATACAGGTGCCAAGAACATTGGGGCATTATCGTTGACGTTAACAACTTTTATATTTACATGACCAACTGATGTTAAAGGATTTTTACTATCACAATCAGTTGCAGCTACCGTTAAATAGTATAATGGCATCTTTTCATGATCCAAAATCCTAGTAGTTTTTATCGTTCCCCCTTCAGTTATGTCAAAATACCCCAAACCATTTCCATCGATAATCTTATACCTTGGTTGGCATGTTGTATTATCACTATCAGTAGCGTGAATAGTCAAAACTGTAGTACCTATAGGCATATTCTCCTCAATTGACCCTTCAATTTCAACATCCTCAAAAGTTGGTGGATATATATTTTCATTAACATCCTCCAATAACACCTCTAATGTACATATCGTTGACAATACCTTTTCTCCGTTATCAGATATCTTAAACTTTATAATATATTTATTTTGTATCTCATAATCCAATGGTTGAGGGCTCCTCAAAAACAGACACCCAGTCTTTTGGTGTAAGAAAAACTTCTCCTTATCCTTCTCATCAATCAAAGAATACCTCAACTCCTTATTCTTTCCCTCATCCTTATCCATACCAATTAAACAGGTAATTAAACCATTATTAGGTAAGTCTTCCGGAATAGTGACACTATAAGGCTCTGAACTCAAACATTGCGGTTCGTTGTCATTAACATCTCCAATTATAAGTGTCAAATTAGCAAAAGAAGTCAAGGGTCGGTATGTGGCATCTGTTGCTATTATTACATATCTAAGTATAGGGTTGTTTTCACGATCAAATGGTTCTAGAGAATAGATGTTCCCAGTTGTGGAGTCTATCCTTAATGGGATATTTGAATCTTTATTAATTATTTTATATGTTATGCCAGGGTTGTAGTCTAAGTCATTAGCTGTCACAGTCCCAATTAGTGTATCTTTTGGGGAGTCCTCAGGAATAGTGTATGTGTACTCCCATTTATCGAAAAGGGGATAATTATTGTTCACATCTTTTATATGTATGTTAATTGAAAAATTGCCGAGTTCTGTGTTTGTGTCACCTAGTAAGACATCATACAGTCTAATGTATAATTGGTATATGAGAAAGTCCTCCTCTCTAAGGGAAGTTGAATCCTTAATTAGGAGTTTTTTTAAATCATTAATAATTATAATTTGACCAGTATACTCATCAATACCAAAATACTGATCGGAGGTTGAGAATAGAATACCAGAAGATTCAGAGTTATCCTGAACATCTGTTACTTTTAATTGACCAAATCTGCTACCAATTGGTGTTTTCTCATTTATAATTAATTTACCAACACTCTCCACCCTGACTTCTCTTCTTTCTTTTTTTTGTTCAAAATAGCTTTTCGTTGTTTGGAGGACTTTTAGATCGTCATTAGTTACTTGGTAACCTTCTCTATGAAGGAGGATAACTAATGGTTTTGAGTATCTTGAATAAGGAATTCCGTGATCGATGGCGATAGCTTGAAGAATCCAATAATTATTAAGTGGTGATGGATTTTTCTTAAAATACACATCCCCTGTCAATGGATTAATAACAAAATCAGAATCATTCTTATCAATAATCTTATAATGTATCTTTCCATTATCTCCCTCATCCTTATCATTAGCCTTTAGTATAAATAATTTAACTCCACTCCTCAATTCATCATTCCCCAATGACATTGTATTTAAATTATTAAATGATAAATCCCATTCCGGTTGGTGGGTATTACATGGGGTAATAGTTAGAAGAACATTAACAAAACATTTAACAGAATCATTTCCCTGAATTTTACCAACAACCTCAAATGAGAATTCTTTTTCAGTTGTTGTATTTAAGAATGAGGAAATAGTTAGGAGACCTGTCTTGTGGTCAATTAAAAATGGTAATGTACCCTTATCTTTCCCCCTTATTTTGTATCTTACTTTATCTTCATCCATATCATATTGTGGGGTTGCCTTAAATACATAAATTGAATGACCAGGTGGGAGGCATTCATTAACTCTCAATGGGATGATTTCATTTTCAATATTGTTAAAAGAGATGTAAGATGATGGTTTTACTGGGACTTTTAATGGAACTTTTATTTCTTGTACTTTATTGTTATTATCATTAAGTGTAGTCCCAATAACATCCAAGAAGAGGACTTCGTTTTTCCATAATTGAGTAAAAAATTTCCAGAACCTTCTATCAATTAACCAAACTTCATAATTATTTTTTGTTATTGGTTTGAGAGAGAAAAATTCTCCAAATCCAGTTTCATTGGAAATGTAAATTCTGTAATCATTTTGATTTCCCTCAACCAAAACATTTGCTATCAATTGTTCTCTACTCCCATCCATCTTTAGTTCTTTTGCCTCAGTTGTTATCTACAAAACAATAATTGAAAAAATAAAAGTTAATCCAGTTAATAAAAAATTTTTTAATTATCCTCAAGTACCCCTCTTTTACATGATGTAAATGGAGTAATAAAAAGATGATAAGCATTTTGTATTATCTCAGGAAAAAGGACATAAACCTTCTGTCGCCATAATCATCCTCACCACCACATAATTCATATCCTTTTTATCCAAACAAAAACACATATAGCAACACAAATCAATTGCATACCCCTTCTCTTAAAAGTACAACTACATATTCACTTTTATAATTATCAAAAGAAAACCTTACGCAAGATTTAATTTATTCTAATAAATCTCCTCTCTAACAAAACATTAATTTCATAAGTTTGAAAAGATGTCTTGGCAATTTAAGATTTATGCAAAGTAAACATCTGTTCACTGTAATGGAAATAAAATGTTATTATCTCACCTATTAAAGTGTTATTGTAAGATGATAATATTACTAATAAGAAGTTAAAATATTTTTCATGCCTTTTTCGGTAATCTTTAAACTAACCTTGAAATTTTTATCACTTCCTTCCGTTATCTTCAAGTAACTTAATCTTTATTTCTGCCTCATTAGGTGAATTAAAGGAAGGTTTCTGTGGTTGCATATCCGGATTGTTGTAGAATAATCTTGATGTTCTATCTTGAACAAATCCTTTCAATACCACTTCAGACGTCCCATTTTTTGGTAAAAAATCATACGTCCTAATCATCCCCGTAGATGGTTCAATATAAAAGTACTCGTTAAATTCTTTCAATGAATAAAAAACTTCACCATTAAGGCCTTCATCGCTATCGAAACCAGTTACCTGTCCAAGGACTGAGAAAGGTTGGGATGTCTTGGAGACTTGAAATTCATAATTATCTTCATTAAATCTTGATAATAAATCATTCTGATCCAGAACGTTTAAATAAATTATTGTAGTCGTTTCCACAGGCCCATAATGTGGTCTTGTTAAAGTTCCTTTAACTATTAACTGATAAAAACTACTCCTCTCCCTATTTAGGATAACATCATTCTCCTGCCTAATGTGAAGGTAGGCAAAATCACCGATAACTTTATGTAACGTCCTAAATTGCCTCTCAGGATCACCTCTAACAATCTTGAACCTAATCTTACACCCATGACATGGTGTAAATTGAATCCCAACACGTTTCTTTTCATCAATCCTCGCAACAACCTTCCCTCTTGTATTCTCCTCTATCGACATATTATAAGATTGTGCAGTAAATTGAAACATAGAAATACTTGATGATCTTCTAACTTTCCTATGGTGTGTCCCACCAACTAACGGTAGATATGGAGATCCATAACATAATAATATTAATAAAGCACCGGTAAAATATAAAAATATCCATTTTCCTAGAATGAGAAATATTTTTTGACGTTTCATTTCTTCTATCTCTATTTTTATTAATTGTTTTTATAAGCATAAGAAATGGATCCTCATACTATTCACTTTTTTAGTATCTTAAAAGAAGTTATACAAATTATATTTCTTATATACAGGATTTATACTTGACTTTTAATCTAAAATTAGAAGGAATATTAAAATTTATTAATACTATAAATAGATATATGAAATCAATAAGAAGTATAAATCGAATAAAACAACAAAAAAAAACACCTTGCATTTGACATATATCGGATCTCTTTTATTTATAGGTAAAGTCAATCACTAATGAGAGAGAGAGTGTAAAGCTCATACTCTTCTAATAAAATGAGAAGAACATTGTATATATCTGTAAAGTGTCATGTTAGCAATAACAAAAGACAAAATGTTACTCTCCCGTAATAATAATGGTCATAATAAAATAAAATTTTCGAAATAACAAAATTGTCTTACTCCTTCCGTCTTGAAAACTTTTTGCTCAAAGACAAAAAAAAATATATTTAATTTTTTTATATAAAATTTTTTACTACAAAACACAAAAAAAATTGTAGGAATTGTATTATAAATCTTCTAACTTTTAAATGACGTACTTAGTTTTTAGTAAAAGTTGTATAGTTGAAAAAGAATTATTTTAAAGTAATATAGGATGAATTTAGTGTTAGATGAAAGAAAATAAATAATAAAAAAAATAAAATATAAATAGAATTAAGTGAAGGAACAAAAAAATTCATAGAAAATTTTATGAGCTAGAATTAATTACGCTATTAAGAGTAAAGGTTATAAAAAAAACAATATATTATATAAAGTGAGAAGAAGAATGGATGTGTTATAATGACTTTGCACTTATCCATATAGTGTTCTATACCTTAAAAAGGCCACAATTGAAATAAATAATAATATCAATTCTTAAAAAAAATTCAAAATAATTAAAAAAAGAAATTAAATATGGAAAAGGAAATATTTTAACAATAAAGGTGGTAATTCCTATTTAACTGAATAACCAATAAAAATACATTTTATTAATATATATATTTTGATTCATAAAATAGAATAGAATTTTTATTACTCACATAATGCTGTATAATAAATCATTTCATAATTTATACCATTATTTTAGTATAAAACTACAACTCAGGACATATTAACAAAAAAGAAAAGTTAAAACATAATTTCTCGCCTTTTTTAACTAATCTAAACGCAATCATCATTTAAATTTTATCATCACAAAAATGTTTATAAGAAATAATTGTAATGCTTTTGTAATGAAGTTGGTTTAAATTTAAAAGTGATGAGAAGATCCTTGTGTTATAATGAAGTTTTTAAGGCTGTATAAAAATTTGAGAGAATTTTAAAGATGACCCATTAAGCCTATTCTTTGAAAATAATTGTATATAAAGTTTAAATAATCTTACTTATCATTTTGACATAAATTTATGTTAAGAAATTAAAAAAGACTCTATTTGTTTATAAAAGGATAAATTAAGAGGGAATATATATAATATATGTAGAGATATGTGAATAAAAATTACTTCAGGAACTGATAGTAATCACAATAAAATTTTATGAATTAAAAATAACTAAATTTGACAAAAGTCATTTAATACATTATAATATAAGAGGCATGAAGGATGAAGTTATTTATCTATATATTTATGGGAATAATTTATAAATATATATGGGAGCACATATAAATAACTTGACAATTTGCCTTCATTTTCCCCTTCGTCATTTTTTTATTATACATATAATACTCTTTAATATAAATATAAATGTATAATAAAAATCAAAAGGACGTATTTGAATTTGTTATACTGAGAGTATTATACAATTTATAAGGAAATATAGAATTTGTAACAAATGTATTTGGAGAAGTAAAGAAATTTGAATCTTATACCCTTAAAAGTGGTGTTATCTTAAAGGTTTAAGATGTATTAATATTTCATCCATTCAAGTACCATATATGGGATGGAGTATAAAAGGATAAAATATGTTCCATTTTTAAAAAATTTATTACAGTACAGTTGATATATCTATATATATTTTAATAATATTTAAAGAGTGAAAAGTAAATGAAAAAGGCTTATAATAAAAAGTACAAAGTTACAAAGATTGAATGGAGATATTTATGACAATATTTTTATAGAAATTTAATACGAACTTGTAATAATTCATGTATACGACTTTTTAAATAAATTTTTGACACATCGAAATATTGAATTTTCGAGAAAATTTAATAAAGAAATAGTTTCATATAAAATAAAAAAAAATGGGAAATAAAATAATGGTTAATAAATAGGATATGACGAATTTATCATGTATACACCTCGAACAACCTGTTATTATTAATAGCATCATGACTCTACTCTATATTTAAAAGAACCTATTAATACATTGAGGAAGAAAGTAAGAAGTGTTACTATCACAAGAACTAAAAATAAAAAAGGAAATTTTTTGTTAGAACCACTTTAATAGCAATATAATACTACATGTACATTATCATTTTTAGATCAAGCACTAAGAAGTTTAAATTACTCTAAAAGTACACGTAAATTATGCGCGCAATATATATAGCATAAATAGATATATATGTAAAGTATATTCTTAAGATGGCATGATTTTAATGTATTAAGATAAAAGAAACAATACCTTTGAAATGGTCCACCTGGACCCTCCTCCTATATAAAGTAACTAAGTATTTCTCCCTTCTTCTTTTAATTATGAGAAGGTTTTTATAACAATAAAAAGATAAACTTATATATAATACATATTTAAAAGTGTAGAACATGAGTAATAGGTATTTGAAGGCAATAACTGTCATGGATGGACATATCTAATACTGTAGATTGTATTTATAGAAATAAGTAAAATTATGACACATAAAAACATTTTACGTGCCAAAGAAGTTGTATTTGTATTAAAAAAATGCAAACACAAACAGATTGAACATTCATTAGTTAGGATAAGCTTCTTGTTATTTTCCATAAAAAATAAAACAATAACAATAAATTTTTATACAGAATTAATAAATACTTTAGTCATATCTAAATAAAAAAAAAAACTATACAAATTTTTATATTGTTTCAAAGTCATATATTAGGTGTTACAGAGTAATAATATAAGCATAATAGTGTACATTTTAATAATTTGTATTGTTAGTACCATAAAATTAAATGTTATTTAAAAGGAGAGAAATGTAAATACATTTGGTATGAAGAGGAATGTGAATAAATGAGTAAGGCAAAAATGATATGTTAAATGATCGAGTGGTGGTTTTTTTTAGTAACATAAATATAAATGTGTGTATGAAATTTACACTTAAATATATGCATTCTTTGATATAATCCGAAACTTGGATCGAAAAACCTTTTGGTCGGTAAAACAAAAAGTGCAAAAAAAAATGATTGAGATATGTGTATGGTGAAGAAAGTTAAGAATTTAATATTAAAAAGTGAAAGAGTTATGGTTAAAGTTTTATGATTTATGGTAAAGACAAAAAAAGAACTTTTTATAAGCCATATTATAAGTTAAATTAATTTTCTTTGTTATATATTAAATAAAGGAAAATTAAATTCTATAGGTTATTTAAGAGAAACACTCATTTTATAAATAAATAATAATTGAATTTTTAAATATATTATTTCTTAAGAATTATTGTAATTGAATAAATATACTAGAGTTTAAAGGAGATAATATGTCTAATAAAAGTCTAATAAAAGTTGTAAAAATGACTAATGAAGACACACAATCTGAATTTCGGTAATATGTGTAACTGTCATAATATTATAGAGAAAATTATAGAAAACATTATATGGTTGATTGTATTATGTCAAAAGAATTAGGAGAAAGGTGAAATCTTCAAATACAACAGAACAGTGAAACAAATAATAAAATCACCCCATTAATAAAATAAATATTGTTTTACTAATTTTATAGATAAATAAATCATAATAGATAATAGACAATGATATTTAATACTATATTTTTTTAATCCTAAATAAATAAAAAAACAAAATCTAATAAACATCAGGCTTTTTGTAGTTGTGACCTCATATATTATTAAATTTGCCTTATAAGAATCGTTAAGTTACTCTTCATCACCATATAAATGTCCATCTATATATACGTACCCTCCATCTGGAGATATATTATTTTTATTTAGTTAAAAGTTTATAATAAATACACTAATAAGAACAAAGTCGAAATTAGACATGACTTTCTTCATTATCACAAAGTAGCTAAAAAGACCAACACTAGAAACTGTCAATTGACAGATAAAAATGCATACAAATATATACATTTATGCCTAAATACTAATCTTTAACCATATGTAAAAACTTTTTAAAGAAACAATATTTAACTAACAAAAAGTTTAAAATTAAAACAGAAAAGTTTGAAAGATAATTTATGGAGGAGAATTTTATCTTCTCCCTATAATTATTTATAATAAAGTTTTTGAAGACAAAAGATGTACACGAATAATTATAAAAATCTACTTCTTTATTGGATATTTTTAAATATATCCTACCGTGTTATTATTTTTATATTAACCATTATTAAAGTGTGCAAATACCACTAGGATTCACCTATAATATCATGGTCATTTATATATCATTTCAAGATAACTTTTTAAATAATAACTAAATAAATAGATATCTATATTATCTTTAGTATAAATATACATTTCGGAATGTTTTAATAAAAAAAAATGATAATGACATATATAGTAATGGGAAAGTAATTTTAAATTCGTTAATGATTAAAAAATTATAAATAGGCCTTATTAACATATATCTCATAACTGTTAATAATATATAATTGTACCATTAATCAAAAAATGAAGAATAGTGATGTTGTGGTTTGAAAATGATATATGATATTATGAAAACCAATACAGGTGACCTCTTCGCGTCAAGATTTTTGGCGCAAATTTCAAAATTGATGTTAAAATTTGATAAAAAACTATGACAACAAGGGCATGTGCTTAATTTTTCCATGGGAAATTAAATAAAATAAATAAAATTAATACTCTGGTGAGAATTGGGATAGTGATAATGTGTTTGTGATTGAAGTAAAAGTATAGTTATAGTCCTAAAATAGTCTATCATTGATAAATTTAATTTCCTTTGTTTTCCCTTTATCCTCCTATCAAGGATTGGTTAATTTCCAATCTAAATATACATACATGAGAAATGGACCATAAGATAATAATAATTAAATATCATTTTTATGAATGAGATTGTTGTGGTGATATTGTATTATTATATCATAGATGTAATAAGAGATTATATATTTTAAATTTATGTTTATATCAAAAAGTAATATGTATCATATACATAAGAAATAAACACATATTTATTTTCTTAAGTGTCTTGTGTTTGGTAATATTATTTGAAGGAGGAATCATTAATAAGATAATAGTTACGGAGAGAGGGAGTAATGAGTAGGATGACAGAAGAATGACAAAAAATTATGATAAAATAATTTGTATTTATCTTATCAATTGGTGAAATTTTTTTAGCAAAAAATTTAAGAGATAATTTTTTATCAATTTAAATAAGAGAGTAGAGATGGTAAAGGAGATTAATAAGAGAATGATATATAATTTTAGAGTGGCTATAGAATTTTTTATTATTTTATTAAGAAAAGATTTTAGAAAAATAAATCATTTTTAATATTTAATGTTCTTAATATTATAACTAACTTAAGTTATTGTTTCTTCTCTCTCCAACAAAACAGGATAGGGAGGGGGTAACAATAATAATTGGAATCTTTAAATAATATAATCAAAAAGATTATCAAAATTTCAATTCTTGGTTGAGTAACAATTGTTTCAACAAAAAGTTTTAGTAACTATATTTACTATAAAAACAATAAATAAAGATAAAGAAGTTTTATCTCCTTTTTACAACCTTTTAATATTCTTTATTTTAAGTCCCTAGTTAGAACCTTCTCCCACCATACTAATTCTTTTGACTTTGCATATCAAACTTTTTCTACTCATCTATTATGTAATAATTGTATAAAATATTTATGTCATGTTTACCATAAAGTTGTTTTGATAGATTGATAAAAATATAATGTTTGGTGTTTTTGTTCTCATAGTTGATCAATTGTCTCCTCTACTTTGTGGTTTTTAATTTCACATATTATTCTAGTGCACTATTACAACCTGATAAAAAAGACATAAAAAAATGGAAAGATATAAATCTTTGATAATAAAGCTGGAACGGCTATAGCTGCACCGTACGTCAACTTTGTGTATATATATTATTTTTTTAACTATTAAAAATTATCTTTATTCTTATATGTAGATGTCATTATTCCAATATACTTTTTATTTGTGACTTTTCATAGTTTCAAGTAAACTTATTATATAATATTATTTATTACTAATAATTATATTGATAAAAAAATTTTCTAATATATATTTTTACTGACATGGAAAATAATCAAATAGATGAAAATATAACAGAAATTGATAACTTCGATTACCTTGCAATACTTTCAAATAGTTTGTTGCTAAAAAAAATTATCGAAAAACTTAATTCATATAAAGATTTAAGGAAATCTAAGGAATAGTTGTACAAAATTACGAACTACATTAAGTCAAATTCACTATAAATATAAAAACTTATGGTACTATTATGAATACGAGGATAGTTTAGTTGTCTCCATGCGCCCTTTTTTATCAACCATTGGTCAATTCCGTTATTGTATTGAGTGTAAAAATTATTATGATGAAACTTTTTTAACGGTAACCATCAACGAGTTGTCTAATGTTAATGGGAGAGATAACCAAAACAGCGATGAGGGGGAGGAAAAGATTAAATATTTAGACAATGTTATAAAAGAAAACTTACCAAAGCACACGTCGTTGAATCTTGTCATTAAAGATAATTTTGACATAACAAACTTATCTACACTGAAAGATTTTAAGCATATAAAGAATCTTTATATTACAAAACAAACTTTCGACTATAAATATCTAGAATATATCCAAAAGAATGTTGAATACCTGGATAGGATTGTTTTTGCTAATTCCAGATGTCTCCTGGATCAGAATTTGGCTCCTAAAATCTATTTAAATGATATAACAGATGGAGTACAACTATATAACAGTCTTTATTCATACACCGGACTTCCACAATTGCTCAGAAGTGATAAAAAACTTAATAATCTATACCTGACACATAATGCAGTTGATTGTCTTGAAAGTGCAAATGAATTTGACTTGCTAGAACAGTTTACCTCGAAATTTCAAAATGTTCATATAGATATATATTTATATGGTCTTAGGAATTTCCAGGCATGGGTTGACTTTTTTGTGGAAGCTGAGAATGTTCGTTCATTAACCTGGTTTGTCACTGGATACATGGATACATCTTTTATCTTTGTCCATCCAATGGTTTTAGAATGCATGGATACTTTAACAAACTTCGGGATTATTTACTACAAAGACATTACCTCATTTCCTGATTTGGTATTTGCTGTCCCATTTACAAGTGCTTTTCATGATGCTTTAAAGAAATGTTACAATATGAGAAGATTTGCAATGACATTGTATTTATTTGAGATATCTGAAGCATTAACAGAGGAGGTTGTTGATACTAGGACAAATGAAGTGTATGCTAACACTTTCATTGAATTTTGTTGTAAAATACCACCAAACTTGACACTTATCTATCTGGATCATTGTGATATTCTATCTTTTGATGAATTGAAGTTAATTGCTATGGCCTCTCCACATATTGAGACATTGATTCTTCACGATTTAAGAGATAGTGATATCTGTGATTTAGATAAGTTAGGAGTTATTTTTAAGAAGTTAAAGAATGTAGATTTTACTGTTGCTGAGAAGTATGCCTCAACAATTGTTCTTAGAAGTCTTACGGATGAAAAAGTAACAGAAACTGGTGATAAAAAACTTCTGCTAAAATGGCCATCTTTGGATATTTTTACATGTAAATTCCTTTGTGATGTCAAAGGATTGAATAATGGTTTCAGGGAGTTAGAAATGAATACTCCACGCGGTCCTGGACGTTTTATTATTAAGACACCAAGGAGACGTAATGATAATGAACACTTTTATAATGTTCCTAGTAGTCATCATGAGGAGTATAATGAAATAGAGGTTACAATTATGAAGCGTGGAAGTCTTTTTGAACAAAAGAAGTATACTGAAATCAAAATGTACATAGATAGTATGACTTATGGAAAAATTATTAATTTCTATAGAAGATATTTATAAATAAATTTTTTTTCTATATATTATCTTTTACTATTGATAATGATCTTTTTTTGATAACTAAATTTTTCAATAAAATTTTTATTATCATTCATCAGGTATTAACACAATTTATTAATTTTAAGTTTAATACATAAATATAATAAAGATAAATTAAGAAATAAAATAATTTAACAATGAAGGACATAGCTAACTAAATTTATGATCCACGTTTCATTATTTGCTTCATAACATAAAGTAATAACTGTGAATGTGTTTTCTCCATCTCTAACCATTCTCTGCTTTCTAAAATGTGGTTGAGATTTCTAGAGACCTAAAAAATTAAAAATTTATAAAAAAAAATTAAACTTACCAATCTAATACAGGCATCCATAAGAGATTGAGCTTTATAGGCCTCAGATACTTGTAACATTTCACACACATTCATCTCCGTCAAATGGAAGATCAATCTATCCTGGCATAAATGATACAATGGTTGAATGTCATACTTATCAGCTAATTGAAGTAAGTTGATAATTTCATCATCATTAAGCAATTCTGGTATCGTACCAGAATATATATAATCAATCATTGTTTCAAGTGTTTGAAGATTTTCATCAACAATTTTAATAATATTTTCTTTAGATTCTTTTGTTTCTTTGTGTTCGAACATAGCATTAAATACGGGACTATAGGCAATGAGCATGAATTTATGGACATTCAAAACTGTTCCATTGCAAATAATTTGACAATCAGCTTCATCTGATGACTCGTACATTTTCTTTAGTTGTGAAGCATGATTAATGTAATGGGAGACATCATCCATTGATGGTTTAACAACTTCTTCTTTACAAAAAATTCCCTTATCATCTGGTATGATTTCCATCTCACAACATATATCTAATGAACCATCTCCATACAAATAATTATCAATTCTGGAAAGTGGAATACAGAATATACTACAATAGATAATCGGATTGTCTGGATGTAAAGAATTTGTATTTATGAACATGTCTGAATTCCAATCATTAGTTCCGAATCGGTGACTTTTGATGATGTATTTGTGCTTAGCTTTAAATGTTAACTTTTTGTATTGTGAGGTTGAGGTAACTTTCATAAAAATGAATCCATTCCTGGTACCTCCTAAGTTTCCACCCCTAGGAAACATGAACATTCTCCAGTTTATTTTAGGGGCTACCTCACTTACGAATGTACTGCTTTTAAGACACATTTGTTGGTCATTAAATGTTATTAATGAACGAAAATCATTTATCTATAAGTGGAAATAACAATTTAATTTACTCAAAAGAAAACCCACCGTCCAATTGTGTGATATACGAAGAGGTTCATACTGAGTACGATTCGTGCATCTGAAGGTTGACATTGGAAAACTATCTTCCATAGATACACTTCCAATTCTGTTGATAACTAAATCTAATTCAGATTTAGTTATGTTACTCATTGTAGAAGTAAAGAGTGTTTGGGAAATTAAAACACTAAAAATAAAATTAAATTATGTCAGATGACATTTTGGTATAAATATTAAATACAAATGTATTAGTACTTTGATTTCAGAGTACCATTAGGTATGTCATGATTCCGTAAACTATGATATTGTAACTTAATTAATAGAAATTTAAACGGTTACAATATGTTTTTTGGTAAAATGTGATTTTACTATTCGAGAGACCTTTATTATAACGTGTGATAAAAGACTTTTTCAATCAAGTTTTTTTTACTCATTTATAGGATCTTGAAAAGTAATTCTTCATCTTTAAACCTTTTATTGAATGCAAAAATATATTGCATGAAAATTTATAGATTTTTATCTTAAAACGTTAAAAATAAAGTTGAAAATTTTATCATGTTATTATGTTACATTCAGAAAAAATGTTGAATACCTAGATAAGCTTGTTTTTACCAATTCTAGATATCTTATGAATTGAATTTGCGCTCCTAAAATGTATTTAAAAGGTATAACAGAAGAAATACAATTTTGAAATAGTATTTATTCATACACCACAATTTTACAAATGCTTAAAAACGATAAAAAATGATCTTTACATATCTAAAGCATTAATAAAGTAGGTCGTTGATATAAAGACAAATAAGGAATATGCTAACAAATATAAATATACAGAAATTAAAAAATATTTTGATTGTATAGCTTATGGAGGAGTTATTAATTTCTATAGAAGGTGTTTATAGACTAATTTTTATTTTGTATATAATGTATTTTATTATTGATAATAACCTTTTTTGATCATAAACTTTTACAATAAACTTTCTATTATTTTCTATAAGTTATTAACATAATTTATTATCATTTATGTATAAATAAAAAAGAAGTAAATTGGTAGAAAATGTAATTATATTATAAATCACATAAATACTTTATGATTCATAATTTATAGTTTGCTTCATAACATCGACCTAATAATTTTGGATGAGTATTTTCCCATCTCTGACCATTTTTCACTTTCTACAATATGCTTAAGATTTCTAGCAACCTGAAAAAGTTACAATTAATAGTAAAATAAATATCCAAATTACCAATTCAATACAAGCATTCATTAGAGATTGAGCTTTGCAAGCTTCAGAAACTATTAACAATTTATAAACATTTGACTTCGTCAAGCGGAGTTTTAATCTATCTTGGCATAAATGATTTAATGGCTTAATGTCGTACTTATCAGCTAATTGAAGTAAGTCGATAATTTCATCATCATTAAGCAACTCTGGGATCATGCCAGAGAGTATATGTAATCAATCATCATTTTAAGTGCTGGAAGTTCTGCGTCAACTATTTTGATAGTTTTTTCTTCTGATTCTTTTGTTTCTTTGTGCTTGAACATAGCATTAAATACAGAACTATGAGCAATGAGCATGAATTTATGGACACTTAAAATTGTTCCATTGCAAATAATTTGACAATCAACTTCACTTGATGAATCGTACATCTTCTTAAATTGTGAAGTATAATTTACGTAGTGAGGAACATTATCCATTGGAGGTTTAACGATTTTTCCTTTACAAAAAATTCCCTTATCATCTGGTATGATTTCCATCTCACAACATATATCTAATGAATAATTTCTACAAAAATAATTATCAATCCTGGAGATTGGGATACAGAATATACTACAACGGAAGATTGGATTGTTTGGATGTAAAGAAATTGTATTTTTGAATTATGTCCGATTTCCAATCAAAAGCTTGGTTTTGGAAATTTTTGATGATGTATTTGTGCTTAGCGTTAAATGTTAACTTTTTGTATTGTGAGGTTGAGGTAACTTCAACAAAAATAAATATATTCTTGATGCCTCCTAAAATTCCACCTCTAGGAAACATGTACATTCTCCAATTGATATCAAGAACAACTACACTCGAAAATATTCCACTTTTAAGGCATATTTGTTGTGCCTTTGATATAAGTATCGAACGAATATTTTTTATCTCCAAATGAAAATAGAAGTTTAATTCATTTTATAGAAAAACTTACTATCCATTTTTGTGATAGACAAATAGGTTTATAACTAGTAAAATTATTGCATTCAAAATTTGGGAATGACAAACTATCGTCATTTAAAATGTTTCTAATCTTGTTGATAACTAAATCAGATCTAGTTGGAATACTCATTTTAGATTAAAAAAATATTCATTAATCTAAAAAAAAATATGATAGTTGATTGGATAAATGAAATTTTTATAGGAAAAATTAAGTAGTATTGTTTTGGTAGCTTGATTGCGAAATTTCCCTTGATATATTGATTTTATCAACTATGATATTTTAATATAAATATTAGAAATTTTAAACTGTTATAATATGTTTTTTTAAAAAGTGATTTTACTACCTATGAGACTCTTATTATAAGTTATGTTAGAAGTCTTATTCTCTTTATTTTACTCCCTCTAATTGTAAAGCATTCGACGATATTCCTTCATTCTTAATCTTTTTAATATATGGAAAATGTATACTATATTTTAAGTGAATTTTAACCTTATTACTTTGAAAGTTTATTATAAAATTAAAAGTTTTATCATATCGTTGTATTATCTCTAAAAAAAGGTGATTACCTATATAGACTTGTTTTGTAATTCCAGATGTCTTTTAGACTGAATTGTCGTTCTTAAAATATGTTTAAATGATCTAACAGATGAAATACAACTTTGTAATTGTCTTTATTCATATTTCCACAAATGCTTAAAATGATAAAAAAATGATCTTTACATATCTAAAGCATTAACTGAGAACCTTGTTGATACGAGGAAAAATAGGGTATATGCTGATAACTAGAAGAAGTATATAAAGCTAAAAAGTATTTTAGTAATGTAATTCATAGAAAAGTGTTATTAATGTTTATAAAAGGTATTAATAAACTAATTTCTATTTTTGATACATTCTATATTTATTATTGATAATCACCTTTTTTGATTACTAACTTTTACAATAAACTTTCTATTATTAATCATCTATTATTAACGTATTTTATAATCTTTATTTTTCATATGATAATAAAAAAGAAAAAATTAACAAACAATATATATATAGGATGAAATACATAGATACTTTAGAATCTATGTTTTATAGCTTGTTTGATAACGTCGAATAATAATTTTGGATGAGTATTTTCCATCTCTGATCATTTTTCACTTTCTACAATATGCTTAAGATTTTTAGCAACCTAAAAAAGTTACAATTAATAGTGAAATAAATATCAAAATTACCAATTCAATACAAGCATTCATTAGAGATTGAGCTTTGCAAGCTTCAGATACTATCAACAATTCACAAACATTTGACTTCGTCAAGCGGAGTTTTAATCTATCTTGGCATAAATGATTCAAAGGCTTTATGTCGTACTTATCAGCTAATTGAAGTAAGTCGATAATTTCATCATCAAAAAGCAATTCTGGGATCGTGCCAGAGTATATGTAATCAATCAATGTTTCAAGTGTTTGAAGATTTGTATCAACTATTTCTATAGTATTTTCTTTAGATTCTTTTGTTTCTTTGTGCTTGAACATAGCATTAAATACAGAACTATGAGCAATGAGCATGAATTTATGGACACTTAAAATTTTTCCATTGCAAATAATTTGACAATCAACTTCACTTGATGAATCGTACATCTTCTTAAATTGTGAAGTATAATTTACGTAGTGAGAAACATTATCCATTGGTGGTTTAACAACTTCTTCTTTACAAAAAATTCCCTTATCATCTGGTATGATTTCCATCTCACAACATATATCTAATGAATAATTTCTATAAAAAGAATTATCAATCCTGGAGATTGGGATACAGAATATACTACAACGGAAGATTGGATTGTTTGGATGTAAAGAAATTGTATTTATGAATACGTCTGAATACCAATGACTAACTTCGTATGAGTAACTTTTGATGGTGTACTTGTGCTTAGCTTTAAATGTTAACTTTTTGTATTGTGATGTTGAGGTGACTTCCATGAATAAGTATTGATTAGTGGTGCCTTCTAAATTTCCACCACAAGGAAAGATGCACATTCTCCATTTAACTTCAGGGACAACTCCATTTACAAATATCCCACTTTTAAGGCATATTTTTTGTTCCATTGACGTTATTATTGAATGAAAATTTGTTATCTAAAAATAAAAATTCGATTCAATTTATAAAAAAAACTCACTATCCATTTGTGTTCTAGACGAATAGGTTTATATTCAGTTATGTCGTAGCAATCGAGAGTCGGCATTGACAAACCATCTTCATTTGAAATGATTTCAACCTCGTTGATAACTAAATCAGATCTTGTCGCAATACTCATTTTTTAGAATCGAACGATATTCAGTAATCGTGAAAACTAAAAAATGACATTTAATTGTGTAAGTGACATTTTTATTAGAAAAATTAGATATTAATGTTTGTTAGCTTGATTGCGAAATTAGCCCTTGGTATATCGTGATTTTATCAACTATGATATTATAACAAAATTGATAGGAATGTCTGGTAGATTACAATAATTTTTTTAGTAGAATGTGATTTTATTACCCAAGAGATCCTTATTATAAGGTATGTTAAAAGTCTTATTCACTCTAACTTACTCCCTCTAAATGTAAGGCATTCAACAACATTTCTTCATCTTTAATCTTTTTACCGTATGAAAAATGTATACTACATTAGATGTGAATTTATATTTTATTATTTTAAAATCTTATAAATAAAATTAAAAGTTTTATCGTATTATTATATTACAAATTGTTAGTGTTTTGATTAAATTAAATAAAAAAATTATTTTTTAATATGATTGTAGTTGAGTCGATTTTCAAGAATGTACTTCATTTTCTATAGATTTTATAATAATTGTTGCAAATATTTCTTATTTTTTCTCAGTTGATACTTCTATTATTCTCATTATGCTAAACTGATTCATCATCTATGGTGGTATTCCCTGAATAATGTCTTATAATCCATGGATGTTTTAGAACATTCCTCAATTCCAGTCTCCTTGTTGGGTTTCTTTTTAATAGCCTCCTTATCAAGTCTTTTGCATCACTATCAATATCACACGGCATATGAAATCTTCCTTCTCTAACTCTAGCCAGGATAGCTTTTGTGCTAGTACAACAAAAAGGTGTCTCTCCAGATAACATTTCAAATATCAAAATTCCCAACGCCCATATATCAACCTCCTTACCATATGAAACTTTTTCATTTTCAATTAACATCTCTGGAGGAATATATTCAGCCGTCCCACAGAATGTTGCCCTATTTTTAACTGTTTGGATACTCCACCCAAAATCACACAATTTTGCATTTTTATAATGATCCAACAAAATGTTTTCAGTCTTCAAGTCCCTGTGAATGATATTCAATGAATGACAATACATTAAAGCATCAGCTACCTGAACTGTATATTTGCATGCTTTTTTGTTGTCATAGAACTTTTTTTCCTCATTCCTCATGTCATTAGACATAGATCCATGCAAGGCACATTCCAAAATGAGGACGACGTTATTTTTATCTTGAAACCAATTGTATAGTTGTAGAATATTGGGATGGTTTAATTTTTGTTGAAGAGTAACTTCTATCTCAAGTTGTTTGTAGTATTTATGACTGTTTAGTTTTTTAATGCTTATCATCTAAATAAAAATGTATTAATTGTGATAGTAAGAACTTACTTTTAAGCAACAGATAAAATGTTCTTCCCTTGTCTTAGCTAAGTAAACTCTCCCAAATTGTCCTGCTCCCATTGGTTTACCTATTATAAAATCTGATAAGGATATACTAAAAAGTTTAAATTACCCTATATACCAAAAACTTACAATTTTTTTTCTTCATTCTTTGTTTCTTTTTTTTTCTGTTGAAGTTGTTTTTTAGGGACATGTATATTATCCATTATGTGACACAAAACTTCTGTATCCATCTCTTTATCATCCTCCTCATCTGTCTCCATTGTTTCATACTCGTTTTCTATTAATATGGTCCTTTTCTCATCTTCTGAATCAACATACTCAATTGCAGAAATATTGCTATCGATATAATTGCTTATTGATGTCATGTCTGCTGGATATTTTGTGCTATCACTACTGTTTTCTTCATCTATAGTTTCGTCAAACCTTCTAGTTGATGCATTGTAATCATCGTTCATTCTTTAAATCACTTACAAGAAATGTTGGTGTTAATAATGATGCTATCATTATATTAAAACATTATTTAAATATTAATCATATAGGAAATTCAAACTTATTTTAATAGATTACATTTTGAATATTTAAAATATTAAAATTATCGTTTTCTTTTAGAAAAATGACAACTCATACAAACTAATATTATCTATTAACTGAATCAAAATAAATACAAAGTCAATAAAGTGTAAAAAATTAGTAAGACAATCCATATATTAAATTTATATTGTAGTTAATGTATATAAACATATTAATTATAATAAGATTAGATTCGTGAAGAAGTATTTTAAATAGTATACTTTAGAGGACTTTATTTATCAAACTCTTTAACTCAAATAACAACAACATATGTTGGCAATAAAAATTTATTTTAACATCTATTCAACATGAGCAATAACTTCAATTTCAACACGAGCAGCCTTTGGGAGATTAGCTACTTGGAATGCAGAACGGGCTGGGAAGTCCTTAGTGAAGAAGGTTTTGTAGACTTCATTCATCTTTTGGAAGTCATTGATATCAGCAAGGAGGACAGTACTTTTAACGATGTTATCATATGTACATCCAGCAGCTTTTAAGACTTCTCCGATATTTACCATGGCTTGTTTTGTTTGAGATTCAACGTCATCACCAATGAAGTTTCCAGTTGATGGTACAAGACCAAGAGATCCAGAAAGGTAGATGGTGTTTCCAACACGAACAGCTTGGCTGAATATAAATATTAATAATTATAAGATTAAAGATATAGAATTACCTGTATGGGCCAAGAGCAGCTGGAGCATTAGGTGAAGTAATGATTGTTTTCATTATTTTAAAAAGACTGCTTGAAAATCTAAAAATAAATTTTACTTTACATCAAAAAGAGAACATGCACAAATAATGTAACCATCAAAATATGATTAATAATAAAATGACAACAAAAATAATTCTAAAAATATACACTAAAATAATTCATTTATAATTTCTCTTATCAGATCAATGGTATTGTGATCATCTTTATGGAGATGTGTCCTCATTAAATAAGATTAATGAACTTACTTCATTTGTCACGAACAACTAGATGAAACAAAATAGTTATATTGAAAAAAAGAATATTTATAATCAAATTAAAGATAACGATCTGTAAAAGTAAAAATTTCAGAAAACACTAGCATTTATATTGATAACAGAACGTGTTTTAAAATTCAAAAAATTGTTTATGCGAGAAGTACAAAATTTATTGTCAATTTTTATTATTTTATGATATGTAACTGATTCACATACAGAAAAGTTTGGTAACGTGAAGATAGGATTAATGATTGTGTTTGAATGTGTGCTTACTTTTAAAAAAAGTTTATTAGTAACTGACACGTAAAATATTACTTATTTTCAAATAAATTAATGTCATAAATTTTTATACGATCTTGATAACCATTATAAAAAAAATAATTTTAAACAAAAAACTGCAAAAGAATGGGTGAGACCATATAATGCCGGCACCTGAAACCCAACGCCTCGCGTGTGCCATCCGGCCACTGTCATAGCGCGGAGACTTTTGCCTGCTCCCTCACGGGCCTGAGCCATCCATCTCTCTTTATAAGCCAGTGAACTGACTACGACCGATCACCAACGGGCTCCCCCACTGGTGGTCTATCGACGCTACGCTTGGCACGGACACTCGGTCAACGACGACAGGCAGACAAATGTTTACCCGACAGGCAGACCCTCCCCACCCCAAGCCACCTAGAAGTTGGTTTACAAGAGCCCACCACGACTCCCGGCGTGTGTTCTGCATTCTATGTCAATCTCGAGATTGATGTTTAGTTTAGTACGCTATAACGAATGGGTTAGTTTTGATTGGCCTTTTATAGTAGATGAATTATCTTGAATGTCATTATAACAATGATTTGAATTTAATTTTCCTCCGCTCTCTTTTAATGTATTTTTATCAAATTTTTAACAATTTTTGAGTATTAAAATGTAATTATAAGAAAAATATATGATATTTAAAAACAAAAACTCAAGAACAAACTTTATTAACAAATAAATTATTTATGATAAAATTCAAAGATGATATCATCCTTTAATTCAACAATAAATTTATATAAATTCACTTCTACACAACGGGCAACTTGCATTATTAGAAGTATCAAACCACTTATAAAGGCATTGAGCATGGAATTTATGTTTACACTGTTTACATTTAACACGAGGAAGTTGATTATTAACTGAATTGACTATCATAATACAAATCGAACAATTTTCAACACCTTCCAAATGTTTATCAAAGTTTCTCTTCCATTGCTGGAGACCAGAGATAACTAAACCATTTTGATGTGAAATATATGTTGAGACTTGCATTAACCATTTATTATTAATTTTCTTAGCAACAACAGACTTGTCAGTCTCAACAACTGGTAGTGATAAAGGATAGTCATCTTGGAGGATGACACGAAGACTCATACCCGAACCAGGTTCGATTTCATAGTATGCCTCAATTGTTTTGATGACTTTGTAGACTTTAATTGACAATCTTGAACCAGATTTTTCTTTCCATGTTGATGAGTTATTAAGTTCATCCTCAATAATGGAGGGTGAGAAATATTTAACGATATATTCTTTGATATGAGCTTTGGTTGAATTTGGTAGTAAATTTAACCATTGTCTAATGAAGACAGGAATTGTTTTCAGTGTTTGGAAGAAGACGTAACAAGCATAGTTGGATAATGTAAAATATGGATCATCGGGAGAATTTCTAAATTTAGGAAGTTCTTTAAAATGTTTTTTACTTGATTTTTCACGACTAAATGGTACATCTGGGAGGTAAAACATTGCTATACCTAAACCAATTGATACTAATTCGTTATCTAATGCTTCCATGTACAAAAGCTTCTCGTCATCTTCAAGAGTCTTGAAAAAGTAAATCAAACTATTCCATAGTAACAGTTCAAATGGTAAATATGTTGTTGGAGGACCATTAGTTTCATTTTCTACTTTTAATTCCTCTAAATTAACTTTTTTTAATAAAGCCGTTATGACTGGAGGTAGGATAGGAACACATTTCTCTGAGGTAATATTTTCACACTCCTTCTTAGTTTCATCAACTAACTTTTTATTTTCATAATAGAAGTACAATGGTAAAACTGAATGGAAGAGTGAAGCAGCAACAATTTGAACATGAGCTGAAAGTTTATTTTGCATTAACTCTGTGAAAATATAAATATACTTTTTGGTTGACTCTTCTTTTGTCATATTTGGTTCTTGAACAATTTCATCAGTCTTAATTTGATCAATTAATGTTATAATACATTTGGATATACTGTTAATTAGGTGAATATTTGAGAGATAAAATGATGGGGACATATTGTTGAGGTCAAGGAAAATTTTGAGAATATTTGGAAAAACTGATTGGATAACGAAAATCCATTCTTTGATTTCATAGTTTTCTGATACTGTATGGTAACCTCTGATTTCTTTTGCTGCTTTTTCTCGTTTTGTGATTATATCACAACCTAATTTTATGGCAATTCTATACAATTGTAATGGTATGGTATTTTTATCAGACAATAAGTTATCAATATTTTCTGCGGCATAACTAAATAGGGTAACCAATCCACATACCCTGAAATCATCTGCATTTTCGAGAGAGGTTATGTTGAATATATTTGCATCTTGAAGGAAAATTTCTAAAATGTAGTTAAATGCTTTCAATTTCTTTTCATCTTCTGTATATAAGAATAACCATTCTTCCCAATCATCATCTAGATATATTTTATCTTTCAATTCACCACTTTCAATCAATCCTCTTATTTCTTTTGAAGTTGGGACCTTTACTTCTGTCTCTTCCTTCTTTTGAAGTAATTGGTAATAACAAGGGAAGTTTTTATATTCACTGGGTAAAATTGATAACAACTCATCTGAACTATACTTTTTAATATCAAAAACGTAATCCATATCAGGATCATTCATATAACTGTTTTGTTTAATTAATTGAAGCACTCTATTGAAAGCCAATACGAATAAAGTCGATTTCTTCCCACTCTCCTCATCATATTCTGTACTGTTTTCAATAATTTTTGAGATTACTAAACATTTCTTCAAAAGTAACATAACAAATTCTTCTATATCATCATCAACAACATATCCTTGATATTCAATTTCTTTTACCTCATCATACAATAGTGAATAAAAGTTCATTGACAAAAATTCTGAATACTCCTCAAACTTCTCATCCCAAATCAAGAATGGCATAAACTTACAATTACTAAAAATAATTGCATTTTCAGAGAATTCTAATATACGTGAAGTTTTTCTATCTCTCAAGAATTTTTCATATATCTCATTAATCTCCTCAATATCGAATGATTCATCATTGTACTTGTCATAAATTATTCTCAATTTCTCACCACACTCCTTTGAAACAGTCTTCTTAATTTTCGTTAAAATTTTAAACAAAAAACATATTAAATTCTCTCCAATATCTGGGTGATAATTCCCATCAGCAAGCAAATCTAATAAAGCTAAATACACATCAGGTGATGGTACTTTAACTAGTGACATGAAAGCATTTTCATACACATTATCATCAAAATACTTATACAAAGTGTTTTAGAGATTCATAAACCAGACCTGATATTTGTTTGGCTCCAACAGCATTATAAATAACTAAGATACAATTTCTTACTGTTGTTATATTTATTTTGTTTATATTATTATCATCTATAGCTTGTATCACAGCTAGACATGTAAATGGATCATTAAGATTAAGGTGTTTCTTAAAATATTCACATAACTCTTCTTTGTCACTTTCATTGAGAGATTTTTGAAGAATTTGTACTTTTATTGTTTGATCTTCTGTCTCCTCAAATCTTTTAAATAATGGTTCTAGTGATACATTTTGATTATCACCTGATTTCTTTTCTGTTAGCGATAAATATAATTCAGTTGAAATTTGTGGAGACTTTAACAACTCTTCTTTAAAATTCTCACACCCACTACCCTCATAAAATTTAATTGCAAAATCCTCTAATTTTGGCAAATTTTCAACTAAACCATTAACAAGATAGTCAACTAACATATCAAATTTATCATTCCCTATAATTTGTTTATCTTTTCCTTTTTTAAATATCCATATCCCTAAATCCAACACACACTTCGTCACAACACAATCATCAACCTCAAAACAATAATTTAATAACTTCTTAAAATACTCCAACAAATAATTCACCATATCTGCATCACCTCCACAAGTAAACATAGAATATTTATATATCTCATTTATTGATTGAACAAAAGAGTCAGCCGTCTTCTTTTCTATCTCCCTCTCCAAAAGACCATCAAGAACGGATTCAGTAAAATACTGCTTCTTTTCTTTATTTCTCCTACAAATTATATCAAAAACTGGTAACAAATTATCCGAAATAAAACTCCATTTAATGTAACATCTTCTAACAATTTTTATTATCTTTGGGATAATTGCTTTGTTAATGTCGACTTTTTCAAAATATTTATCATTTTGGGCAAATTTCAGGAAACAACTAAATGCCGCCTTGCAAAGAGGGATATCATCATTATCCAGATTTGACAATATAATTGATGGAAGTTTTGTTCCAATAAATATATCTTCGTTGTCTTTTGATAATTTTAGAATTAATTCTAAGTATGTTGCTTTGACGATACTTCCTAAGGAGGTTAAGTGATTAATTATTACAGGGTTAGAGAATTTTCCACTTAATTTTTGGTTGTATTCAGTATCGTTTGATGTGTCAATTATTTTTAGGAGGGTCCCGAGACTTTGGGCAATTAATCTGCTTTCTCTTTGTTTATCGGTTTCGTCCTCAACGAATTTTTGAGGTTTCATTAGTTTGTGGTTTTTACTAATAACTTCCATGCATAAATCGTCTAATTGTTCTTTGAATGTAATAAATATTTGATTTCTTTTTCCCGGAAAACATACTTCTATTAATGAATCACTTTGACGTTTAACTTGACTTGACATGTCACTTGTCAAAAATAAAACAAAAGGCATAACTAATTTCAACTTTTTAGAAGCATCTTTCTTTAATGACGATATAAGAAGCTTTAAAAGATCAACCGACAAAGACCTAATAGTTGGCGAAGCATGTCCAGAAAGTTTTGGGAACATCAAAGCATAAGCATCATAAATAATTTTATTCTCTTTAACATCATTCTTCATAACAATCTCCTTAACCTCTTTTATACCCTTCTCCTTCGTTAACATATCCTTCTTTTCAATCTTCTTCAATAACACCTTCAACTCATGAGAATACTCATCCCCCAAATTCTCTATTATCAATTCACCCTCCTCCATCGGAACGTCAACATTACTCCCACTAACAGCATTAAAACCAATAAACCCACCACTAAAACCTTTTGAAATTAAATTTTCAGCTGCCCGTAAACTCGAAGCTGTCTATAAAATTAAATATCATTTTGATTAGTTATAAATGTTTTCTAACCTTAATTTTACCTCCACCAGTACCTTTTTTCATTTTTCTATTTCAATCTACAAAAATAAATGATAATTATAATTTTTTGTGCTAATATTATTTTAATAGGTGATAAAAGTATCGGTGGACAGCAAAAGGAAATATATGTTGTCCAGTGACAGTGTTTTATTCATTTTAAGAGATATTCCTTGGTAAAATGTTTTGTTATTTATACCGGGAAATATTTTGGACGTTTTTTTTATTGAAAAGTGAACTTTTTTTTTGTTGAAAATTACATATTATTGGTTATTATTTTCGTTTGGTAATTTAACAATATGAGGCTAAGAGTTGATAGGACTAATATTATATCTAAGGATCATGAAAATGTTGCAAGTTTTTTACTCCAACCTACTCAAGTACTTAATCATTTACATATCTCTGGAGCTGTCTCACCAAAGGAAGAAAAAATTTTACAGTACATTATGGATTTCAATGGACATAGTGAGGATTATTTTGATGACACTCAATATGTAAGTTCTTAAAAAAATTATATTCAACATTTTTATAGGTTGTAAAAGATATAAACTTAATAATGGTTGATGGATCAGTACAATTCCTCTTTGAAACAATGTTTTCTAAAGAAAGTGAAGGTGAAAAACTTAAGAATATTGGTGATTTTATTGATTTAATAAATTCAAAGAAATTTGTTACAAATCATAAAGATAAAATTGTTGTTATCCTATTAAGGAATGCTGAATACTTAGGAGAATTTAGTTCCACTTTTCTTAAAACCTTATTTGATACTCCATCTCATACTGATATATTGTTTAAGTTTATCACTGTTTCAAAGTTTCCTTGGTACAATATTTCTACGAGGTTGGGTTTCAATTCACTACTTGTTATGGAAGTTAGTTTAACTCCCCTAGATAGATGTAAGAGTTTATTTTACTTTTTTTTCTCATACTTATAAAATATTTTTGTTTTTATAGCTGAAATGGCAGAGAGTCTATTTGACACACTTGAAGAAGATTATGGTAGACGTTTTAAAAAAGATGAATTGGAGAAATTTGTTGATTTGTTTTTGGGAGTTACTTATGCATATTGTGCAGATTATAATAATTTATTATTTTTGAGTAGAAAATGTTTAGAAAAAATTACTGATGATGACCTTCAGATATCAGGAAAAAGTGCTAAGAATCTTTCTGAGGTAAATCAACTTATATCAGATATTTTATCTTATTATTATATGGTATGTCTTTCCTTTTAAGGCTACATTTTATTCATTCCATATTTATAGGGTAAACGTGAGAACACAAAAACCATGAAAACAATTTACCTACCAACTATAGCTAAATATGCAATAGTTGCATCTTATTGTGCCTCTTTCAATCCTCCATCTTCCGATAGAAGGTTTTTCGTAAAACAACACATAAAACAACGGAAGACGATGCACGATGTCAAAAGGGATCCAAAGAATTCTCTTCATGAATTGGGTCCCAAAAATTTTACTTTCGATAGATTTAAAATGATTTTTTCATACTTACTCTCCAAACAAAATGCCATAAACCCTATGTACGTTGGGACATTGGATGTTCTCGAAAACTTATGCAATATGGGTATGCTTGGAAGGTCATTGAAACAAACTAACCTTGAATTTCCTAAATACCGGTCAACGTTAAGTAAGGAGTTTGTTGAGGAGATTGCTAATTCTATAGATATAATTTTAAATGATTATCTTTATGATTTTGCATCTTTGTAGATAATGTAAATAATTTTTGATCCTTTTCTAATAAAGTTATACTTAATTTATTTTTATGTAATGGATGAGACTATGTTACAATTTGTTTAATGATAAAAACTAGAAAGTATATTAGTTAAATTGGTTTTTTTATAAACATCTTATATCATTAGCTTAGATTAAAAGGGTAACATCAATAAAACAAATTAAAGTTGCAAACGTTTCATAAAGAAATTTCAACACCATTTTATTCTTAACTTACCCACAAAAGAATTCCGCTGTTTTTTTGACTTTTCTCATTTCCCAATTGAAGCACAACTCTTAATACATCCATTAAAAGAAACTTTTAAATCAAAAATTGTCACCAGAAACACATTTTAACTAACTTCAAATTTTTTTAACTCCTCTGGGTATCTTATCAATTTCATTTACTACACCCAAAAATATTTATCAGTTTGAGCAATTTTTAGCTATTAAAAAGTATATAATATATTAGAATGAAAAAGAAGATGACAGGAGGGGCCAATTACATATACCAGATTTTTCTTTTTTTTCTTCATTTTTTTCATAAAAACCACAAGATATATTGTTGATATAGTGTCTTTCTAAAAATATAACATCTATGGTTCATTGCTTATCAATTATCATTAAAATGAAAATTAAAGGATATATATATGGTAAAAGTTTAAAAGAGTTTGTCAATTTTAGGGTATAATAAACATACATAGTTAAAAGCCTTATGGTTAACCATTTGATAATGTATATAATAAAATACTTTAAAAGGTTGAACCTATTTATAGGTAAATATATAATATTTTATATTATTTAAACAAATATATGTTTACTATTATTATTAATAATTTATAGGAAAAATCTTTTATCAATTATATTTGTATGGGGTTTATTTATATGTTTATCACCTAAATCTATTCATTGAATTTTTAATAATATAGACACTCCTGACAATTAAATAATAATTATATTCTCTTTAGAAAAAAAAGTAATATGTTAAGTGGAAGGCATGAAAAATGGCACAAATCATTCTTTTCATCTTTTACACAACCGCAAATGTCTTCAAGATTTATTCAGAAGGTTAGGTTAATTTTACCTCATGTTTTGCTGTGTACTGCAACTTTGGTGTATATATGTATTGGGGCTGAATTGTTTTATCTTATTGAGGCTCCCTATGAATTGGAACATAGGAAGTTTCATCTTGATAATATTAGAGAAGTACAAGTATGTTTACTTTTCATTTTTTTTAAAAATTTTTTTGTACTTTAAAAATATCATGTTTTAGGAAAGGATAAAGTATTTTGATATTCAAAAGTATGGTAATGAGAGTGCTGAAGAATTGATAGATGAACTTATTTATGTTTCTATGCAGGCGTTTGATGAAGGTATAACATTAGAAGATTTTAATATTGAAACTAATCTAACTAATAAATGGACATTCTCAACTGCTGTCTTTTTTGCTGTAACTGTCGTCACAACAATTGGTTATGGTAATCTAGTTCCAATATCCTTTTTTGGAAGGTTTTTCTGTATCTTCTACTCATTCCTTGGAATCCCATTAACATTGATAACAATAGCGGATGTGGCAAAATTCTTATCTGACCTAATAAACCACTGTTATTGGAGGAATGTAAGAAGAAAAGACCTAAAAAAGGATGGTTTAATCGAGAACGATGATGATGTCGACAGTTTAGCTGCTACAATTGAAACAAGTGCAGCAGCCCAAATATTTGTTCTCCTCCTCCTTCTTGGTTATATGGCTGTGGCTGCTTATGTCTTTACTCACCTTCAAGAGTGGAATTTCTTAGATTCCTTTTATTTTACCCTTATTACTCTAGTTACCATTGGTTATGGTGATTTAAACATCGAGACAAATGGTGAAAATTATTATGGATGGATTGCTTTTATATTTGTTGGTCTTATTCTATCAACTTTAACAGTTGATTTAGTTGGTTCTGCTTGTATACAAAATTTGCATTCCTTTGGTAGGAGTTTTGATGCTCTTGGTTTCCTGAAGTCTGCTTTAAGGAATGGTAAACATGTCACGGTGGAGCAATGGAATGCATTTTGTCCTCCTGACTATTGGTTGATGCCATGGATTGATGAGATACGTAAATTCAGTACTTTAAGTGTTTTTAAGGAATCTGAAAATAATTCCAAAAAAAGTAGTCAATCATTGAAAGTTTAAAAAAAATTCGTTTATTGAAAATGTAAGTATATAGTAAACTATATAAATTTCAAAAATTTTACTTTTTTTAAGGCAAATAATTTTATAATATAATAATAAGAACAAAAAAAGAATTTCTTAAAGAAAATCATACAATATAACATAGTAAAGCTATTTATGCTTTTTTATAATAATTTCATCTATTTAATAAAAATCTTTTTCTTCTTCCCTTTGTTTAAAAATTTGGTTTAAAATATACAAAGTAACTATATTCTATGTTCCTATTTACCTTCAGATTCTTTATTAATTCTAGTTGCTACAGCAGCTACTAATGCAGCACCACGTCCAGAACCATCATGCGAAAGCATAATTTGAAAATCTAATTCTGGTTCAATTAATTCTTCAACTTTCTGATCTAGCAGTTCAGGGAATGTTGGGTGAAATCTATATACAGATCCATCAATTCCAACTGTCACCATTGGTTTTTTTATTCTATTAATTAGTGTAGCAATACCTATGGCACATAAATGTGCTGCCCTTGTTGATACCATTGAACAAACATATGCCACATTAGAACAATCTGTTGGTGTTGGGCAGTCAACACCAATATCCTCCAGAATTGATTGCGTCTTAAGGAATGTTCTATCTTGATCATTTGCTATATCAGCCTCAATCTCAGAAACATACTTTGTTGGAAATACTCCTGGTTGTGAGATACCATAATAATCACCACCAAAAATAATTCCTTCTTTTGCTAGATGTTCAAGGATAACACGAACAATTTCTCCCATATACATTCCAGAGATCATTTTTTCAAATAATTGTTTTCCTGGATTTATTGTTCCTTTATCTACTATCTCATCAAATTTTGTTCTAACAATGTCCATTTTACCGTCGTCACCAAAACCACCCCATTCTGTATTAATACACATCTCATCCGGTTGCCCATCAACCTCAGGAACTATTTCTCCATTCAACTTATGAATTCTATTAATTTTTTCCATATAACATGCATTTGATCCTGTACCACAAATAATACCAATATTACAAGTAGGTTCCTGAAATGCACAAGCCATCATTGTTCCAGTAGTATCATTAAGTACAGCAACAACATCAATATCAATGTCACCTCTTCTAATACAAGCTTCTCTAAGAAGTTGTACAACATCATTACCTTCAACATTAGTTGCTTTAAAACCTTTCGTCCAATTACATAATTTGGCACATGTCAAACCCTCCTGAGAACATGGAAAAGAGAATGTAAATCCTAAAGGTAATTTTTCTTTATTCTTCAAATCATGTTCATCCATAAAATCAGCCAAACACTTAGCAATGTGATCAAATAATCCTTCACCAGTACCTTTCATAACAGCATCTGGTACTCTGAAAATTTTTGATGACATTGGATTGTCTTTTCCATTTAATCTAATTAGGAGAACTCTAAAGTTGGTTCCACCAAGATCAAGAGCCAGAAATTCACCTCTTTCTGTACCATTTGAGACAGCTCTTACATATGATGGTAACATCTTGATAGCAGCAGTTTTAGCTTAAAATATAACATTTAAACACTTTATATACTTTGTATTGTAATTAGATATTAAAATAACATTTTGTATATATTAAAAAAGTGCAAAATTTTTGTTTATATATTTTGCATTTTTTTGCAAAATTTTAAACATACCTGTTTGTGGAGACAATCCTTCCTCGAAACTTTGTTCCATTCTTCTCATTAATTCTCTACATATATCCTCAGTTAAGATGAGTGGTTTACAAATTTCTTGGATCTGAAAATACAAAAAATTTAATAAATATTTGAAAAGTATTAAATAATTTTAAACCTTTTTAAAAATAATTTTTTCTTTTAACCCTTCATTAATGTCAATAGAGCTACATTCAAAATGAACTTTGTAGAAGTTCTTACAATCAACAAAAAATACCATTTTCTTGCTTGCCTGTCTAAATAAAATAATACATCAAAAACATTTTATAAAAAAATCATATATCTACAGATGAATCTAAACTTAACAAAAAATTAAACTTTCTCTAATTTAAAATAAATCTAAAAAAAGGAAATAATTTATACTCCTCAAATCTATAATAAAAAACTTGAAATGCCATATTCTAAATAATGATAAAAATGAGATTTTGAAATTTAATTATTTTATACAAAAACTCCCCCAATTTAATAAACTATATTACGCCTCTTTTCTAAACTGATTTTAAAAGTATATATAAAAATTTGGAGTATACTAAATTTTTCACCTCATCAAGGATCATATTACAGATTATTTTAATTTGGATTAGAAATAAACAATACCCTAAACGGGGAAATTTAAGTCATTATAATAATTAGTTTTTATACCATACAAACTATGACAGACATAAAATGGTATCAAAATTTTTAAGCTTTTCTTGTGTTACTTGTGAATCCTCTGTTGGAGGAGAGGAAAAAAATTTATTTTAAACAAACCTCTTCAAATTTAGAGAAATCAATTGAGTTTCTTGAACTCATTCTCTTTAATCTTTCCCTTCTTTTTGAGGAGTCAAAACTTGACTTGGCAACTGTAATTGATCCATGTTTATTGATAACTGAGTGTTTTAGTGGATGCATTTGTTAGTAGTGATTTTTTTATATAAATTAATTATTCTTCCTAATTTATTTTGTTCTTATAGAAAAAATTAACACACTTGAATGGAGTATAATTTTTCCTTGAAAAATTTTTACTTCCTTGATTCTTTTTGTGTGAATGGTATATAATAAATTATAGTAATTTCTTGTTAGTAATTAATACTTTTTTTGTCGATTGCTGCCGTAGGTTCACGAAGCAATCAATGTATCTGAAAATGAATGAAAAATCATATATTAAACATCTTATTTGTGTGTTAGTAGTATAAAATATGTGTAAAAGATAGTTAAGAAATTATTATGATAAGATAGGGGAAAAAAAATAAAATGTAAACTTTAAGTCATTAAAATTTTTGCTTAGATTTGAACAAACAATGTATATGTCCACAATATATAAAGAATGTGTCTATAGTAACAGATAAATAAAAAATTAAATAAAATTTAGTTCCAGTCAATATATTTTGAAACTTTTACTTTACCATTTTTTATTAAATGAAAGTATCTAAAATATTTAAAGATAAGAATTAGAGAAAAAAATCTATAAAAGTATTAAAAAAATTATCTTAAAATATAAGTATGTTAGTCAAAATTTATTTAATTTTATCAATTGGCACGTAGGCAAAAGTATATGTATATATGTGCTTTATCCTTTCATAACCATGGCACTTTTATTTAAGAATGGAAAAAAATTTATTTTTTTTAAAAATGTATGTCATTCTATAGCAGGATTATACAACTTCTGCTGCTAACTATACATAAAACACTAGTATTTTTACTTATTCTATTCACATTTTGTACGCTATATTAGAAGAAAATATGAAAAGCAAACTTTTAAAAATATTTAACGATGGAGGAAGTCTTTCCTATCAATGAGAAAATACACTTTTAAAAGAGAAGAGTATTTCTTATGGAATATTTTAGTAGAAAAAAAAGAAAGTTATTTATTACTTTATTTTACGCTCACATTCCATTCCTCATTAGAAACTATTTTAATAATGTTAAAAAGTTTATACTAATTAATACGGAATGGTTACGTAAGAGAAATAAAAAATGTTAATTTTATAATGTATGATAAATTAAATGATAATATAAACATTTTGACTAAAGTTAATGTAATTAATAAAGTGGGGTAAAATGAAAAAAAAAACTGAACACGTTGGTCGAAAAGTTTGAAATGTAGAAGGACATAACGCTAACAATTTCATTAAAGTGATATCATATAGACATCAAGTATAAAGTATTTTACATAAAAAAAATTTGATAAAAAATAAATAATAGATATATAAATATATATGCATAATCAGATTTAGTTAAACGTATAAAATGTACACTTATATATATACATCTCATCTCCATGTATAATAATAATCACCAATAATATAGATAATTTATAAACTAATAAGTATATATAGCACTTTATAAAAACGATATAAATAAAGATGAAGCCATAAAAAAGGATGAATAAAGATGAAAAAGGAGATTAAAAGAAGGACAGTAGAAGTTTTGAACTGCAATAGATAGACATAGAATTTTATAAATAAAAATTTGATGATACATTCTTTTTTCGTTATATTTAAAGACCTACCTTTTGTTTGGAAACTTTTATCAACTAAAAGGATTTCTTTTTCGATCACGCCAGCTAACTATTTTTTATTATAATGATATATTTACACATATACAATAAAACTTATAAAAATAGGAAAATTGTTGTTAAATCACTAAACAATACCTCTTAACATAATTATACTATTTTATAAAGACAAAAAAAAACACATAAATGTTTAAAAGATAGAATAAATATGTATGAAAACATTATTTGAAATATTAAAAATATTTTAATATTTAAATTTAAATAAAAGATACAAAACATTCTAGAGAATTTTCAAGATTTTCCTAACAATTAAAAATATTTTTTTATAATAATATTTTTGAAAATGAAAAATCAAGAGGAGATATTTTGTCTCTTCCTGTTTCTTAACTTCTTATTTTCTCTATCTTTTCTTTCTCCCCACTCCCCTATTTCTCACTCCCTCCCCATCATCACTTGCAGATGATTTTCTAGTATAATAATAAATAAATATTTTAATAATTTTTATTTTGGTAATTTTTTACTCTCCTACAAAAAGATATAATATTTTAAAGAATTACATAGATGTTTGAGAAATGAAATGAGATCGCTGAAGAGAGATAGACAAATATATAATATATATTTTAATACTTGCAGGTCGGAAGGAAATTTTTTAAATGACATTTTGTATATAAGTAAATGTGATTACATATATTGATGGGATGATGATGTAAGAATTTTTTTTGTTTTTTTATTTACCAAATTACATCTGACATCCCATTATGATACATCATCTACCTTCTGGTTGTTTTGTACATTCTCCACCTTTATTAATAATTACAAGTTATTGGTAATAAACTTTTGGAGATGAGACAAATTTGTTCTTATGTCTATGGGTTAGGAATTTTATCATTTATAGGTGTCTTAGAGAGAAATTCTGATAATAGCGTATATTAGCAATTTTAAATAATAAAATATTAGAAAATAGCTTTATACATTTATTTTAATATAATATTCCTAAATTATGGATATTGAAGATTGCCTTGATATTGTAAATTCTAATAAAAAGGTAAATGATGAGATTCAAGTAAAAGTTAGGACAAAAAACATTAAAAACAAAGAAGAAATTGGTAAATTAGATAGTGTAGTTCCGTGGACGAAGTCTGTTTATGTTAGGACATGGGGGTGTTCTCATAATAATTCAGATTCAGAATATATGAGTGGTCTCCTATCTAAAGCTGGATTTCCAGTCGTCAAAAACAAGGAAGATGCTGATGTTTGGCTTCTTAATAGTTGTACTGTTAAAACACCTTCAGAGACAACCTTTATGAATCAAATAGAGGAAGCTAAAGGTAAAGGCAAAAATGTTGTTGTTGCTGGGTGTGTATCACAGGTAATGATATTAAATTACATAAAAATATTTTCTTTTAAATTATTTTTAGGCTGCACCAAATGAACCATACTTAAAAGATATTTCTATTATTGGTGTAAAACAAATTGATCAAGTCGTTAATGTTGTCGAGGAAACAATAAAAGGAAACACAGTTAGGTTGTTATCACAAAAAAGGAAAGATGTTCAATTATCAGCACCAAAAATAAGAAAAAATGAGCTTATAGAAATTTTAGCTATTAATTCTGGATGTCTTAATAATTGTACATATTGTAAAACTAAACTTGCTCGTGGTGATTTAGTTTCTTATCCCTTGGAAGAGTTAGTACAAACAGCTAAAAATGCTTTTGAAGTTGATGGTTGTAAAGAATTATGGTTAACAAGTGAAGATTTAGGAGCTTATGGGAGAGATATCGGTCTTGTATTACCTGATTTATTGAAAGAACTTGTTAAAGTTATTCCGGAAGATTGCATGATGAGACTAGGTATGACAAATCCACCATATATATTGGATCACCTTGAGGAGATAGCAGAGATATTGAATCATCCTCGAGTTTATTCATTCCTCCATATTCCTGTTCAAGCTGGTTCAGATAGTGTTTTGGGGGAAATGAAACGAGAATACACTAGGGAACATTTTTGTCAAATTGTTGACTACATGAAGGATCAGTAAGTTTTAATATTCTTAAAATATACTTATTTTTAACTACTATTATTATACTTTTTTACACAAAAAAACAAATTACTATAATTAAAAAAAGCTAGAAAACAAAAGTTCATTTTTAAATTTAATTTTATTTTTTTTAGTGTACCAGGAATATATATAGCAACAGACTTTATTTGTGCATTCCCAACAGAGACAATAGATGATTTTGAAGAGTCATTGGAACTTGTAAGAAAGTATAAATTTCCAAGTTTATATATTAATCAATTTTACCCACGATCTGGAACCCCAGCAGCAAGACTAAAGAAAATTCCAACCCAAGAAGCAAGGAGGAGGACAGGACTTATGACTGATTTATTCAACACATACTCACGTTATGATGAAAGCAGGATAGGTGGAGTTGAAAAAGTTCTTGTATGTGAGGTTGCCACAGATAAGTCTCACCTTGTTGGACATAATAAAACTTATGAACATATTCTTGTCCCTTATAAGGATGGCCTTTTAGGAAAGTGGGTGGAAGTAGAGATTACAGGAGTATCTAAATTTCATATGAAAAGTAAAATAATTTGTGAGGGTGAGGATGTGGAAGAGAAATTTATTATAAAGAAGGAAAGTGATAATGGAAAGGATTATATACAAAAAATAACATTATATTCCTTTATTGTTATATTGATTTCAGTATTACTGAAGTTTTTGACGTCATTGTTTTGAAAAGAAGTGAAAAATTATTATGCTGTTAAATATTTAATTTGTTATGGTTGTTATTGTTGTTAACTGGTAAACAATAAATAAATCTAAATTTCTATTAAGGTATTACTTTAAAGATTGAAATAAATCTCTATTATAACATCTTCAAAGAATTAATATATAAAAGTTCTAAACCAAGATTACTTTTTCATGATTTTACAATACCATAGGGATTTCTTATCATTATAAATATTTTATGCCTTCCTTCCTTAGTTGAAATTAACTTCGCTTCCATAACTTTTGTAACCAAAAAAAAAACCTTTATCCATATCTTAGTAACTTTTTTTTAAGTGATTTATAATAAAAAAAAATAATTTATGGAACGCCTTTATATTATAAAATGAGATAAATGTTATAAATAGAAACATTATCTTAAAAGAAAATTATATTTTTTTTAAATTGCAATATTATATATCATAAAACTATATACGTCCATAAAATATTTAACATTTATTACTGTTATTTTGTAATTATTGTTAAGTATGTAACATTTTTTCAAGAAACATTTAAAGTATAATATTTTTTTTTTGATATCCACATAGATTATTTAAAAGTTACTTAAAGAGTGATTGAAATTTAAATGTCATTAACTTACAATGAGGGCAGATATCGTTATTTGTTATGAATTTATTAATCATAATGATATCATTTTTACTTTATAGTTTAGGGAGTTTGAGAGTAACTGAAAATTGTACTTTCATTAACTTTCATTATCCTCTTTTAAAACTTTATTACAATTACTCCTTTATTTTATTCTGCTTTTTCTCATACTACTTATGATAAGAATATTTTTTTAGGATAAATATTATTATTATGTATAGGAGTATCATTCTTAATCTCAGTGATTTTGCCAGTAACACTAGGTATGTTTATTTAAAAACTATTCATTATCTTTCATTTTAATCTAAACATATTTCATATTTTTCCAGTGCTCATGGGATACCCAGAGCTTATAATAACAAAGGCCTTCGCCGTTCTCTATGGCTTCTCCTGTTCCTAATATGCGTTGGTGCATTTTTTGGTCAGGCATATTATTTGGTAGCAAAATTTTTACGTAACGATAAAATAGTTTCTGTCGAGTTGAAATTTGAGAAACTTGAATTTCCTAGTGTTACTGTTTGTAACCTAAATCCATACAAAAATTCATTGGCCAGAACAATGGGTGCTTTAAAAGATACAGTAAGTCATAAATATACATTAATGAAATTTATAAAAAATAATATGTATATAAATTGTATTTTGTACTTTCTAAAGTATCAAGAGATATTTTTACATATTTATAATGTATTACATAAAGTACAAATGAATGATGTTTGGTAAAAAAGATTTTTTTCTAGACTTTATTTTTAACAAAACACATCAAGTTGTAGTTCATTTTAAAAAAAAAAGTTATTATTATCTAGTTTACTTTTTCTAATCTTATTTTTTTTAATACTATTAATAGTTAAACGCTTTTGATTCTGCAATATCATCAACCGAAAAGGATGAAAAATCAGAGAGGTCACGTCGAGAGGTACCTGCAAAGAAACTCGACTGGACAAAAATTGTCAAATCTCCTTGCACAAAGACTTTGGAGGAAACTTATATACCAATTGCGGAGAGTAAAGAATATTGTTACTGCATAACTACCGGGCCATTAAAATCACCCTGGTCCTGTACACCAATAAAGGAGTGGTCCATGACAACCTGTCAGTATTGTTCTCCATCAGATTCCTCATTCTGTCTACGATCCTCCCTCAATTCAACAGCAATTGGTATATTGACAAATGTAACACCATCAAATATTGTCAACTCCACTTTTCCATGCATTTGTAATTCCATCTCAACAACCGATGAAGAGTGTTTTTTATTAAATTTTGATGCTTACACCCCGAAATGGCCTTTAAAAGTAAGGGAAGAAAAATGTAAATGTAACTTTGATGGTACCTCCTCCTATAGTTGTCAAATTACCTCAAAAAATAATGATAATAATGATTGCTTATGTTTTGCTCCACAAAATAATGATAATTATTATTGTAAAGAGAGAAAAGAATGGTATATACATAAATGTAAAGATTGTAACTGGAATAATATATGTCATAAAAGTTGGGGACTCCAGACACAAGATAAATGTTTATGTGATAATGATGGAAAATGTTTTGGTATTCAAGATACCAGTTTAGATAATTATAACGATAATGTTATAAGAATTAATAATGAAATTATTAATAAACAACCTAAAAGAATTCCCAGGAATAAAGAACATAAAAATAAGCAACCTCCAGATTTATCTCCAGGAAAGGATGTTTTAGTTATTTATGCTAGATGTAAATGTGGGGGATCTATTTCGTGTGAAGGGCAAAAAGAAAATGCAAATATAGAGGAGTATAATGAATTATGTTTATGTGCTTATAATCAAAAAAATGGTATTGTCTGGCCGTGTTATAAACCGGAAGTTTGGAGGGATAGGAAATGTATTGGTTGTTTTGGAAATGGTGGTTGCCAATATGCTAATTCAACTTTTAATAAAGGAAAAATTGCATGTAAATGTGCTGATGTTATAAGATTTTGTGTAGAGATACCGGCACCATCTAAGAATATTAATAATGTTAAAAAAATCGCATCAAATTTGACTGGAGCTATAATGTCTGTCAGTAATCATTCATTGGATCTCTATGAGGAGGAGGAATACTTGGATCAGTTAATTGGTGATGATTCGATACCGAAGTATTGGGAGATAGCCAGGACAACTACACTTCCACCAGAGGTTATTGAGAAGGAGATTGAGAAAGAGAAGGCATTTGGGTTGAAGGAGTTTACAGATCCCATTGCAATACGTGCTAAATCTGCTGAAAATCTTATATTTGCTGTTAGTAATCTTTCAGAGACTGAAAAACTATCCTTAGGATATACACATACTGAATTCATTAAAAAATGCTCATTTAATGGAAGACAATGTTCTGTAGAAAAGTTAGTTAATAGTAGTTTTTTTCTCGAAATTTAATCTTTAATTTTTATATATGTAAATTTTTTATAGTGATTTCGTAAAATTTGTCGACCCAACATATGGAAATTGCTTTACATTTAATTACAATAAGTCTGAGAGACAAAACATTGACAAAGCTGGTAATATTAATGGTTTACGATTTGAGGCTTTTGTTAATCTGTCGGATTACCTCCCAACAACAGAGGCTGCCGGAATAAGATTAACAGTACATAACCCCGAACAACAACCATTTCCCGATACAGAAGGGTATAGTGCACCAACTGGATTTCTTTCATCATTCGGCATTAAACTCGTAAGTAAATATCTATTACCAATATTAATAACACACGCTTTTATAATGATAAAAGTAAAAGTATCATGATAAACATTTTAATTAAATAAGGTTTATATCTTTTAATACTTTTATAGAAAAAAGTAAAAAGACTCCCGGCTCCATATGGTGATTGTTACGAAGGGGAGAAACATTATGATTTTATTTATAAAGATAAGGAGTATTCAACAGAAGGTTGTATAAGGACGTGTTTACAGAAAAGTTTAGTTAAAGCATGTGGTTGTGGTGATCCTAGATTTCCGCAATATTTGAATAATTCTAATTGTAATATTAATGATCTTTCTTCGAGTAAGTTTACATAACTTCTAACGTTATATTATTATTGATTTTAAAGGAGAATGTTTAACGAGAGAAATAAAAAAATCTGTATCCAAAGAAAGTTGTAATTGTAAACAACCATGTATATCGTTGATATATAGTGTAACATACTCCTCAAGTAGATGGCCGTCTGGTACTAATTTCAAAAGATCATGTGCAGAAGGCTTAACACCACAGGAATGTTTGAATTTTTATAGGGAACAAGGTGCTATGATTGAAGTATTTTATGAACAGTTAAATTATGAAGCTTTAGAGGAAAGTGAAGCTTATGCTGTAAGTTATTATCTTTTTTAAAAATATAAAATGTGCTTAATGAATGATAAAAAAGATGCCACGAGCCGGGATCGAACCGGCGACATTTAGATCTTCAGTCTAACGCTCTCCCAACTGAGCTATCATGGCGTTCTTGAGAACATGCACTTTTTTGCGAGAACAGTTTTTTTACACTTTTATGTATATAAAACAGTACTTCTATAAACTACAATAGCATTATACATTATAGTATATATAAAATTGATAGAGTCCAAAAATAAAATGTAAACAAAAATTAATATTCCCTTACAAAAAGTACCATCTCCCAATGCCAAACATCTAATAAAACAATTCCCTAAAACCGATTCCACAAGACACTCCATAATTATTCCATTGAACAATAAAACATATACATTCGATAATTAACAACTTTTTATTATGCATTAAAAATGATTAAAAATACTAAATAATGATTATAAAATTATATAATATCTCAATAATAAATACAAAAACCAATCTACATTTAGATTAGAATTGGGAGAAAAAAATTTATACAATCATGTACTCCAATAAAATAATGTATAATATTAAAATTTTATAATATAATAATGATGTATATTTTAGCTACCAAATCTTATCTCTGACTTTGGAGGTCAATTAGGACTATTTCTTGGGTGTAGTGTTATAACAATAATGGAGATTGGAATATTAATTGTTGATCTTATAGTTACGCTGTTTGGTAATATTTGTAGGTGTTTAAGAAAGGATGATTCTGAAAAAAAGGTTAATATTTATACGAAGGTAGTTAATGATCATAATGGACATAGGAATGCTATTTCTTTTGTCAATCCTGATAATTGTGGAGACAAATTCAAATAATTAATTTTGTTACAAATTTAAAAAAAAAAAGATACATAAATAGAAAAGATTTTTAACATAATATTTTTAAATATATTTAACATGTATAAAAAATAAAATCTATAAGGTAGTTTAAGCTTGTTTTTTTTCTTTTTTTAGTGTGTGACGATGTTTGTGAGAGTTAACAGTAAAGTATTGAAAAATGATTTTTCCTTTTTACTGAAAACATTTTTATATGTAAAATAATTTCCATTATTCTGCTGGTACATGAAAGTTTCACCATCATATATGAAATTTTCTAAATTCTCAACATTCAAGAATTATTCTTTCATCTCCCTTTTCTCAAACCTTAAAAATGAAAAGCATCTACATGTAAAATGTATATATATGCATTAAAGGAGAAAAAAGGCGGAGTTTGGTGTGGTAAAGCTAGTATAGAAAGAACTGTTTTCCTGAGTCCCTCATAAATATCTACCCTTCAGATGATCGCCGCTATCTGCCATCCCTGAAGTTAATTTACATACCATTATTTAAAATTTCTAATCATTTTTTAAAATAGACATTTTCATTACATCTTTCTATTTTTATATATATGAATATATATATATATATATTATATATATATCTTTGGTAACGTTACATTAAAACATTTTTAATAAAAAACAATTCTTTATATATATATATATTTATATATATTGTAAAATATATATACTTATTTTTACATAAATGCCTCACTTACTTGAAAATATAAATGGAACTTCAAGTTCTTCATGTTGTTACTCATGCAAAGCTCCAATAAACGATCGTTTTATGTTAATGAGTGATAATTATTATTGGCATGAGAAATGTTTAAAATGCCATGATTGTAAGATGGAATTAACAGAAAAGTATTTTAAAATTGATGGCGTTCAAGTTTGTAAAAAAGACTATTCAAAGTAAGTTTTACTTTTTATTATCCCATCCTCTTCGATGCTTATTTTGCAATAAAATTTTTTTCCTAAGCTTTTTTTTCATCCTTCCATTTTTCGTACGTAAATTCCCTATTTTTTTTTTAAAGAAGAGTAGGTAATAAATGTGGTAATTGCAAAAAACAAATTGAAAAAACAGAGATGGTAAGGAAGATAAGAGGGAAAATATTTCATATCAGTTGTTTTAAATGTTCCAAATGTTTTAAACTTTTTGATACAGGTGATAAGGTAAAGTAATATTTAATCATTTTTAGATTGATTGATTAATCTCCAAGATAAATGGTTAATTTTATTAAATTATTTTTAGATATGCAGTTTAGAAGATGGGACATTTGCATGTGAAAAAGATATCGTTATACAACAAGGTATGTTCACATAATAATATCGATAAGATATTTTATCATTTTAAAACATTTATTCTTTAAAAATTATAGCATTATCTTGATATATAATAAATATATGGTATAATGGACTGTTAATTCATTATAACGTAACATTTAATTTATAGGAATAGTAAATTATTCTAAGATTTTAAATAAAAAAATCTTTTTACTTTTTATTCTTTTGACAGCTTCATTCATCATCTCGTAGTACTTGATTTTCATTTTTAAAATCTAAGCACCGTTCCTATATATGTTATAGTCCTTTATAAAAATTCTAAGTTATTTAACATGAGAAAAAAAATTTCTTAAACATGAAACTAATCCATCTTATGGTTTTGAAAAGATGTTTTGCTTGACAACAAGTGATGTCCTTTCTTTTATTGGCATATATGTATGCATCTACATTTATACTACCGTCAATTGTCCATCAAACTGAGATTTGTAGAAAATGAAGCTAAACAAATTTTTAGGACATGAAAAAAGAAAAGAATAAGTAATTCATAAAGTTTTTTATTGAAATGTCATGACAAATGTTCCTATACGATGGTAGCTTTTTTTAAAATAAAATGTGTTAAATTATCAATATTTTGTTAGATATACAAATATATATGTTTCTACGCATAACATTTTTATTAACTTTAATATTCTTTTAAGGGCAAACATTTGAGAGTGGATCAGAAGGACATGAAGGTGAGGAGAAAGAAATAATTGAGGATGAGGAGGATGATTATATAATGGAGGAGGATGGTGAATCGAGAACACCAAATTTTAATGAAATTAACGAGAATGATCATTTAAGTTCCAATGGTGATGGTGACAACTCTAAATATGAGAATGATTTAATTTCAAAGAGAAGAGGTCCCAGGACAACAATAAAATCAAGACAATTAGAAATTTTAAAGGCTGCTTTTAATGCAACACCAAAACCGACAAGACATATCAGAGAACAACTAGCTCAAGAGACTGGATTAAGTATGCGTGTTATTCAGGTAACTTTTTTTTTCAAAGTTATACTTATAAGTTTATGCTTATTATATCAAAATGACATACGGTAATTCATTTTTGTTTATATGATGGTGATGATGATATAATTATATTTTGAAGGACCTCTTTTGTTGGGTAAAAAGTTTAATCCAATATTTTCGCATCAATAATATAACTTTAAACATCTTTTTTAAAAAAATACTTTACATCATCTTGAAGGACCATTAAAAGTAGATCCATCTAAGTTTTACTTCAGTTAATAGGAACCTCCAAGTATTTGAGGATTTATGAGGAAAGAATGAATTCCAACTTCTAAGTATGTATATTATATAATGATAAAGAGTTGTAATTTTCGTTATAACTACTGTCATTATATAATATATAGATAGATGTACATGTATGGTATTCAATTATTTTAATAACAAGATTAGCGGTATGATAGAAACATTTTATCTTCTCTTTCATAAATTCTTTAATATGTAACTGTTAAGTCAAACCATTTAAATGAGGGATGATTAGATTTAAAAGTCTTTAGTTTGTTTATTAGTTTCCCTATAAACAACTTGAATAGTTCTCTCTTCACCTGCCTTCTCCAGGGAATACAGAAGAGGATGCCAATTTCATTATCTCTTTCTGTCATCCCCATTGCTGCAGCCTTTTATCTTTCCTAAACAGACTCCTCATACTAGCTTAAATGAATAAAAAAGAAAAAGAGTTAGTTATTGGTATGAGAGATGATAATGATAATAATAATGTTCACCACAAAAGGGATTCACTTATTAGATGATGATGATGAGAATTAGAAGGATGATGATAGTTTGAAGAGATGGTTGACAAGTATGTAGTAGTAGTAGTAGTATTTTTATACAACGAACTTTTACTTTTTCATATCATTTACCGTAATATGATGACGATAAACTTCTTTATTTAAGAGATTTTCAATAGGAAATTAATAGGAAGTTTGTATTGAAGATATTTCAAGATGATGATGAAAGAAATTATATTATTTTAAAGGAATACATTCATTATCTGATAAATATATTATACTTTTAATAGGGAACTATTTAAAGAAGTTCTTAGAGTAATTAGATTAATAAAATGTGAATTCATTAATTGATACAATAACCTACACATCGTAATATACCAAAATATATACTTATTCTTGAATTTCAACGGAAGGAAATTATTTAAAAAGTCTATAAATCTTAAATACAAACAAAAAAATTGTATTCTTATCTTTTTTAGGTTTGGTTTCAAAATCGAAGATCTAAAGAGAGGAGATTAAAACAGATGAGATTAACTGGGGGAAGGAGAGATTCAAGAAGAAATAGGCCTTTTAATTCATCTGAAAATAATACAAATATTACGCATGACTTCATGCCAGTCGGTAAGATTGTTTCCATATGTAATTTTATGAGTATACTTAATTTTTTGCTTTAATTAAGTATTTTCTTTAATAAGGATAATAATGTCATTTCAATTGGTGCCAAATGTAGTTGTGTTACGTAAGATGATAGTTATTTTCAATTGTACTATTATCAGATAATCTTTTGACGATTAAAAGATTTGACTTTTTTACTATTAAAAGATTTCACCTGTTTTTAATAGTCAAAAATTCTTATTATTTTAGATATCAAGTGTATATACTTATAATTAATTGTATTGAGTAATATTTAATTGACAATATATTTTAAACATTAACATCCTATAAAATGAGATATACAGTAATGTAAATTTTTTCTTTTCTTACAGAATCCATGATGAGTGATGTAGAGCATCATCAAAATCAACAATTTATCTACGGAAATTCTGCTCACTCAACACCACCATTCTTTAATGATGTCTATCCTCAAGGAGCGTCAGAATCATCAATATTATCCAACCCAACACTCCTCGAATGTGCATCTGGAAATGTCTTTAACAACAATCTAAATAACCTTATGCTCCATAACAATTATAATTACGTCAACCAACAACACCCGACTGAGATATCTACTCATGTCAGTGGGAACCTCATATCCATGCCACAATTGACAACATTGTCATCACAAGTTGATGTTCCATCTATACAACCTTTAACACCCCCATCAAATTCAATGGGGTACATATCTCTTATCTCCCCAGCGGACTATTGTAACATTCAAATTTATAAATAATATTTGTTTGAAAAATTAATTAATTATCCAAATATCTTTTTGAAGATTAAAAGAAATTATTAAGTGAATCAGAAATGAGTTATAAATTTTATATATGTAAATGGTAAAAAAATTGTTAACGCCATCTTACTTACTGTATTAAAGAAATATATGGATAAATATTATCTACTTATAATTTATATCATCTTTTTTTTAAATAAAAATATATGATCAAAAAAATTACTTTATTCTATAAGTCTTGAATTGTTTTCTTATGATTAAAACTACATTATATATTAAAAAGATGTTAAATAATAGAAAGAAATTTACAAAAAATTATGCATGAAAATAAAAAAACTTATTTCCTTCATCTATACATATTCTCAATTCTCCATTTAATATGGTTCAGATCTTCCAAATTTGTATACAAAAGATGCAAGAAAGATTAAAAAAACATTGATAAACAATGCAACTCCCGGGTATACAGAATGATCACCCTGTACAAGTACATAATCCCCAAACATAACTAATATCGAGGCAATTATAGATGAAAATGAAAGGACAAAAGCAACAAATATCCAGAAACGAGCACCTTTAGTTCCAAGAATTCCTTCTTCATATGCCTCACCACTTATATAACGGTTAGATATAGCATTTATCCTAAAATAAAAAAAATGATAGAATATATATTAGCTGTTATGATATTTGATTGACATATGTAAAATAACATCTCACATCAGTAAACATACATAAACATAGCAACTGATGCTATAATTGATATTATGATATATGAATGACTCCAGGCACCCTCTTTTGAATAGTAGGCTGCTGTATCTATGTAAATCCACCATCCTGTAAAGAAGAGGACTCCTGAGATAACACTTGCTACAGTGTTTCTTTTTTCTCCAAAATCAAGGTTGAAATTAAAGTGAAGATTATCTAAACATCCAGCCATTTTTTTCTGAAAAAATTATTTAGACTAACATTTTTATAAAAATATATTTAAACAAAATATAATATTAGTGATTAAAACACCATAAATTAAAAAAAAACTCTCTACTGAAATGTTGTTAATAACAAAAAGTATAACAAAAAAATAATCACATTGATAGAATGAAAGATATGTAAATACAAAAAACAATCTATAATAATCATTTGTAAAATATTACTTTATAAAACTAAAAAACTATCTCTACTTATTACAACTACTATTTCCACAACATTTATCATTATTCAATTCAAGTAACAAATCATCATTCTCCACTTCCTTTTTGGGTAGTAAAACGTTAGGATGTTTATGTTGGAAATTCCATAATTCTGTGTATTTTGAGTTGGGGTTACTTAGTAATGTATGGTGATCACCCTTCTCGATGACTTTACCATCCTCGAGAACGTATATTATATCAGCATCAACGATTGTCGCAAGGCGATGGGCAATAAATAACGATGTCCTATTTTTGAAGGCTTTCTTCAAACTATTCATAATATTTTCTTCTGTCTTGGCATCTAAACTACTTGTTGCCTCGTCATAAACGACAATGTTCGAATTTTTAAGGATTGCTCTGGCTATAGCTACACGTTGTTTTTCACCACCGGAAAGTTTAAGACCCCTCTCACCGACCATTGTTTGGTATCCATTTGGCATACGGAGAACAGCATCATGTAAATCAGCCATCCTTGCTGCAGCGTACACCTCCTCATCGGTTGCATTTGGATTACCATATTTAAGATTATAAAATATTGTATCATGGAATAACACACAATCCTGTGGAACTATTGAAATACTTTCTCTCAAACTTTTAATCGTAACATCCTTTCCAGACTGTCCATTATATGTAATTGTACCAGAATCAGAATCATAAAGTCTATACAACAACCTAACAATTGTTGATTTTCCACAACCACTACCACCAACAATAGCAACCTTCTTCCCTGATGGAATCTCTAAATCTAAACCCTTCAATATTGGTTGATTAGGTATGTACCCAAAGTGAATATCCTTCATAACAATAGATGAATTACTATTATCAATTTGCAAAGGTAAAGCATTAGGAGAATCTTGAATATTTGCTTTCAAAGACATAAGTGAGAACATGGTACTCATATCAACGAGGCCCTGGCGAATTTCCCTGTAAACACTACCTAAAAAGTTTAGTGGTATGCTAAGTTGGAAGAAAAGTGTATTAATCATGACAAGATCAGCAACATTCATATTTCCTTGTTGGATTTGACTTGCAGCAAGAGCCATAACACCAACGAGACCTGTTGAGAATATGGCGTTTTGGGTGAAATTTAATGCAGCTAGGGATGTTGATGTTTTTAGTGAAGCATCTTGGTATTTTTTTAGATAATAATCGTATCTTTTTGCTTCAAATTGTTCATTGTTAAAATATTTTACTGTTTCATAGTTTATTAATGAATCTACAGCTTTGTTACCAGCATCGTTATCGGCTTGATTCATTTCATGTCTGAATTTTGTTCTCCATCTTGTTATTGCTAGTGTTGTGAATGCATATGTTCCAAGGCATGCTAATGTCATTTGGGCAAATTGTGGACCACATTTTGTGTATAAGATTGCTGTAACTAAAGACACCTCTACTATTGTTGGAAAGACATTGAAAATCAATGCCGATAAGACGAAAGACATTCCTCTAGTACCGCGGTCAATTGCTTTTGATAAAGCTCCAGTTTGCCTGTTAAGATGGAATTGTAAATCTAAGTTATGGAGATGAAGGAAAATTTTGTGGGCTATCTTTCTAACGGAATGTTGAGAGACACGAGCAAATACTGCATTCCTTAATTCGTTGAAAAGTCCACTACCGGATCTAGCAATACCATCTGGAAATATTAGTAAATATTTGTATATATATTGTTATGTAAACAAAGTATATGATAAAACATACAAGCGATAATTAAACAAATTCCTGTTGTAAGGATAGTTTTAACACCATCTTCAGTTATACCAAGCTTCATATTTTCTGGAGCTTTTTCATTATAATAATTTATAATATCCCTCAAAAGGAAAGGTACATAAATGTTGAGGAGTTTAGCTCCAACAAGCAGACACATAGCCACAACAACTCTCCCCTTTATTCCCCAGTTACCTTTTGGCCAGACATACCGCAATAGATGCTTTACAATTTCCCATCCTGTTGGAGGTTTCGCACCAATTACACTCTAAAAATTTTTAAATTTATCGCCTTAGAAGGAACTATATTACCTACCCCTAATGGTACAAGACTATTAGCACCTGGATGGAAACTAACTTTGGTTATCAATGAAAGACCATTCTTCTACAAAAAAAGATAAAAAAATAAAACAAAAAATTATACACATTTCCATACATTTTTTTTTAACAATCCACCAATATTCTTTAATATCGGAGAAATCCTAACATTCTTTGAAAAATTCCTTACCTAAAACAATAAAAACAAAATAATTAGTAAAAATCACATGTAAAAAATTTCTAAAATTAAATCAATACTACAAATAAAAACATACACTAAAAACAGAAGACTGGTTTTTGTATAATAATTTTCTTAGACAGATGGTGTTACGTAAAATCTGAGACATACCCAAAATGATAAGAGATAGATGTTGTTGTTATTGTTGATGGAAAAATGTATATATTAAATAATAGTTTATGATAATATTACTTCTCCAGTCTTCGTTTTATAAAATATATCATATTTTGTGTGGAGAGATGTTTATTTGAAGAAGTTTGGTTTGGTGGTGATTATACCTGTTACACGCCCCGAAAATGGTTATTAAAGATGGGAGATTAGAGTTTTTTGATATAATTAATCAATATTTTGTGATAATTTATGTTGTAATTAATTAAGGGGATGGTTTGATTTATGAAATGTTGTTTTGTTTTGGAGATAAGTATTAGAATTGAAAGTGATGTTTATTATAGTTTGATGTTCCAATATTTTGATTAAGGAAAATTAATTTTTCAGAATAAATTCTTTAGTAATTTTATTATCAAAAAAGAACATACAACATTCTTTAGAAGTACAAAAGGAAAATTAGCAATTTTTTCTTTATTCTCTCATGAAATTCATTTTTAAATTTTATCTCCAAATACATTGATATAAGACTTTCAATGATAAACTTAAAATGCACTTATTTAAGAAATTAATTTTAAACTTTACTAAATAATCTTTTCTTTTCTATAGTAAAATAGAAATCTTATCTATTTAATAAAAAGAAAGCTTTTATCAGGAAAACTAAAACAGGTTCATGAAAAGTTGTAAACAAATGTTGATTATTTTGTAAATTAGAAGTTTGTAATTAAATATCCCACTAAACATACACATAAATTATAATTTAATTTACTATTATTAAAACTCCTTTTCACCTTTAAATATATCAAAAGCTAATATTATCTATTAAAGTGGTATTTGATTTTTATAAAAATACAGTAAATTATATTTTTTAAAATATCATATTTTATTTATCAAAATATTACCCACATTAAAAAAAAGTTATTTGATAAATATTTGTTGTAATTTTGTTTTGAATTACCATACTGTATGAATTGTATTTTTGTCAATATTTATTTTTGGTTAATTTTGTATGTTGTAAATGAATTGAAATATCATGTAACTGTTATTGTAAAAATGAGATAAATTTCTTTAAAGTTTGATGTTTATTTGTTCTGATAGAACATATCTACAAATTATCGTATCATTTTTTGGATGTGATGAGTAATGAGATGATGAATTATTAGTAATTTAATTTAAAAGCATTTGTGATCTTTTATCATGGATTTCTTTTTCAAAAGTCAATCAAAAGTTCAAAAGATAATTCACTCAACATGTGCAAAATTATTAAGAAAAGTTAGTTTCCCATAGGAAAGTGTATGCTTTTCTGGTGTTTTTAACTTCCTTTTTTATGATGTTTGTTTCGTTATGTGGACTTTTATGATTATGTTAACAATATTTTTTAATAATATTATCTCACAATCTCTATGATGTTTTCCATATTTGTTAAAGACCATTTATTTGAGGAAAACAAAAGTGTAGTATTTTTAACACTTACACTTTCGTTTTCAAGCACCAAAAGATGAAATGGTGCAATTTTTAATTGTTGTCAAGTGAAAAATATTTTAAAAAACAGTATTTAGAATCATTATGGCATTTAATTTATTTATTTAAAAAAAATACAATCAAATTTGATATTAAACGTAAAATATTCATTAAAGGTTTAATAATTCTTTGATGTGGGCAAATTTTTTTTTAATTCAAATATTTTCTCATTTTACGTATTTAAAAAAATAATCCTCTAATGTTATTAAAGAACAAACATAAAATCGGATTAAATTTTTTTAAAATTTAATTATGTCAATCCAAAATTTCTAACCGCAAAAAAGTGTGCGAGTAAGATATAAAGTTGATCAAAGGCAATTAAAGAATACTCTAATCCCAAAGAATTATCATATTGTACCATATAATATTTCAAATCTCAACAAACAAAGATATTACAAAGTTTGTAGATAAATATAATATACAATTATTCTTAAGAATTATTAAATATAAATAACTTTGAATGATTACCTTTGAGAAATTAAATCTTTTTATTGTTAAAAATAAATTTCATATTAAATTGTTTCAGATTAATTATATTTTTGAAAAGTTTCTTCAATTAAATATCTAGTAAATAGATAATTTTACTTAAAACAGGAATTGGTGAAAAAATAATTTTCTTTTGAGGTGATGATTTATTTCATGATATAGTCACTCTGGTGTATGTGTAAATTATAAACTTATTTAATATTCCTCTAATTATGAAATAATTACGAAATAGTCCTATTTCTTCAGAATTAATGTATGTATTTATTTGTTGCTTTATATATGATGATTTATATGCCAGGTAAAAAGCAAAAAATCATAAAAAAGTTTTAATGACTAATTATAATGACATAGTTAATAATCTAATAACATTATAACAATGTTAAGAGAGCTAATAATAACATATTAAGATAAACGACATTACTTTTTAAAATGTAATTGTCATTGGAAAAAAATAAGGAAAAAATCATAATATAATTTTTGTTTATTTATTTACTAGTATCACAGAATACAAATGGTAGAAAGGATTCTTTTTACCATAACACTCTATTGATGTCCATATAATATTTATAAGTTTCTATAACCATAACTTAGTCCTCCAATCAACATGACATTAACACACATTGTAATTGGATATCAAATTTAAAATGATAAAATATATTTTACCTGCTAGTAATATAATAAAAAATATTCAATGAAAATACAACTTTTTTAAAGTACATACATTTCATGCTTTTAAAGTATGATAACAACAAAAATAAAGTATACCTCTTAATTTTCAAGAAAACATGCAAAAAAAAGTTATTATAACTCTTCTCCAAATAACATACACAATATCTAATTTTAATTTATATATATTTACAAAAATATTGTAGTAATATGATTGTTAATCTGATATGCTAAAATGAAAGTAATTGACAGTACTTAGTTAATCTAGTTAGAAGAATAGTAGACACTTACAAATTATTAACTTTGATACAAATATATATCTATGTGAATTAATAAAACATTATAATTAAAATAATATAAAATAAAAAAAATAAAAGAAACTGTTAATGTTATGTCTGTCTCTGTATTGTTTTAATAAATCAAATCAAAATTATACACTTTCATCAAATCTAATCACATATACTGTAATCACTTAAAATATATTTCACTTATCACTTTTATTAAAATATTTTATATGCATCTTATTTTTATGATAAATGTTTATTTTATTGGCGGTGGAGGAGTATGAAATTTTAAATATCATCAATTTTTTACTTTCTAATAATATTATATTATACTCTTTTAATGATAAAAATAACTTTTTATTTATTTGTTTTTTTGATAATTACATTTTATCATGCAATCATTTTATCTTAATTTTACCTTATACACTTTAATTTACCTTCAATTTAAAACAATATTCAATTAATCTTAGATTAGTGTATAATTTTACAATGTTGTTTCAAAAATCCAATATGGGTTTATGATGAATGTGAAATTTAATATAGTGAATTAACCACCTATATTACAATTACAAATATACTTTTAATTTCCATTTTAAAAAAAGCATGCTTTCCATTGGCATTTTTCACTTACCTATTTTCTTCTTTACATACGCATTTTATTTATATATATTTTAAATATATGTAATAATAATATTATTTCAAACAAATGAAAATCATCTCTTTTTTCAGTATATACCAATAAGCTTAATTTTGTACAACATTTTGATTAAATGTTTCTCACTACGAATATCTAAAATCATTATTGTTTTAAATGCTTTTTATTTCAATTAAATTTAACCTTAAAATACCACTTAATTGTAAAAATGTATAAAGTAGCAGTTAACATAGATATATGTTCATTGTTTTCAAAAGATGACTTTATTTTATGTAAACAAAAACCCCAATCACAGAAGGTGGAAGGGCCGCCTATGTGAGGACCTATAATTTTATAGCTACCTTCAGTTATAACTTTATTTTAAATTATCTCTTAATTTTAGCTATATTATTCTGGAAAAATACCATAAAAAATTAATAAAAAATTTTGGGAAAAATACTTAATTACTATATTTTTTTGTTGATTTTCTCTATTATATTATGAATTCTACCACTGGACAGAAGCCTTTCTCTATTGAATCTATTGTATCAAAGGTTACCAATGATTCAGGGAATGAGAATAGACAAAATCTAAAGGAACAAATGGCACAATTTACGTCATTAATGAGTAAAAATACCACTATTCCCCAGACATTATCATATTTTGATGTTTTAATGCCACATGTACAGGTAAATTTTAATTACATACCTCTTTTCTTTATTACATCTTAATGAGATGTAATCATCATCATATAAAAAATAAAAAACCTTTTAAAATTTTTTATTTCTTTTTTTGTTAGATGGCCTGTGCAAATCCTTTCTTATCATCCACCAACAACAATAGTAATACCAATAATAATAGTAATGAAATATCATCAACACCATCAATGAACCTCCAGCAGCGCCTATGGAATCAACATTGGTTAGAACTCCTACAACACTCAATAATCTCACCCCAAAATGGTGATATTGCTCCAGGTTTATTTTTACAACCTCTCAAAAAGACGAAACGTATCAGGACAGCATTCTCACCATCACAATTAATTCACCTCGAGAAGGCATTTGAATCAAATCATTATGTTATCGGTAATGAACGTAAACAGCTGGCATCTCGGTTATCCTTAACAGAAACACAAGTAAGATTTTATTTATTTAACTAATGAGTCTAATTGGATATCCATTTCAGGTAAAAGTTTGGTTTCAAAATAGGAGAACAAAACATAAAAGAAATAAACATGGAGAAGGATACAAAAGTGGTGAAAGTAGTCCAGTTGATTGTTGTCTTGATGAAATTGAAGAGGAGGAAGAGGAATAAAGGTGTATAGTAGAGATAGTTAGAGAGATAGAAAAGTAAAGGAAGAAATATTATTTGTATGAAAAAAAAGAATAAAAAATATCTTTACAAAACATTCAATTCCACACACACAAATCCTATGACAAAGATATAATATTATATATATAATATCTCTTTGAGTGAGATCTCCTCAATGTAAATATAATTCTATTAAGACAACATAAATATTAGTTATTGTTTAAAAATTATCCAATTTAGATACATAATAAATGCTTCATTACTGTAATAACTGTAATTTGATATATTATTATAATTTTAAAAGATCTCTCAACAATACACATATACATAATATCCTCCTCTTTAACATTTTGTGAAATATTTATATTATACACAATTAACTGTTACTTTTATCATTTAATACTTAATTTTAGATGATAGTAGTTAATAAAAATTTGAGGGAGAATTTTTGAGTGTATTTTATATAATCTAATTTAAAATAATTGTAAATGGAGAGAAATTATATTAGAGGTCCTCTTAAAATTACGGTAATTCAACACTACATCGAATAAAAAAAACTTTACATAACTCTTCATAATCTTTTTTTTCTCAAAATTTTCTCATTATTATTATATTAAATTCATTATAACGTTCATTTAACATACCTCACTACAAAATACTTTCTACTTAATATTTTCTAATATTAAAACTTCTTTTTAAGTAACTTGATTCTCACCACAGTGGTTATTTCTTTATGTTATTGGAACACTTTTTTGAAGTACTTGTTAACACTTGTTAATCTCTTTTGTGAATTAGATATATACAAACAAATATATTTTAATAGATACTTATTTAGGATCATTTTACTTTTTACCACCGTCAACTTTCTCCTTTGTAATTGTGACAGACATTTGAGGTATAGTATTATTTAAGGTAAGTTGTGTATTTAGGGTAGCTTAATATTCCCTAAAATAGTATCTTTATGATAGATAATTGGCACTGATTGTGTAAATATTGTATCTTCCTCAAGATTTATTATAAGTATACTATCTTTTAAGTAGCTTGTCACGGTCAATTGTGTAGACGTTAATTCTCCCCATTCCCTCCTTAAACACCTACTGTTAATGGGGATATAGTTAACAAGGTACTGAAGATGGATTAACACACTCATTCAACAATATTATTATATCGTTATTAATAATTAAATTTATTTAAACATATGATTAATATTATTACTTAAATAATTGTTTAATTGTCTGAACTGTTAAGATGACTGAAAGTTATTTATCTTTATCCAAAAATTTACATTCATCCTACTAATGTACATCATTATTAATTCATTGTATATTTACTTTTTATTTCAGTTTTTTCCAACCTCATCACTTAAAAACAATCCAAAAAAAACATTAAATATTTAATAAATCTTTTTCATCTATTATTGGTAATTGAAGTCCTTTATTTCTTAAACTTTCTATGTACTCTTCCTCTTTTCTTATTAACTTTCCAACAAATTTCCATATCATAAGATATAGAGAAAGTGCTGACGAGACAAGTAAGAATATCATAATTTCCTCACCAAAAGATTCATTAAGAAGGTAACTTCTTATTTTTGGTGGGTATTGAATACCATTATACTCACAAAAATTATAATTATTCTCTGTTGACATGAAAGGACATGATGGTAAGGGGCATTTTAACATATGAACAATTGGTTTGAAATAACTCCTTGATTCATATTTTGATGAGGTTGGTGATATTATCCGATTCCAGATAGCTGTATGGAGGGTAGATATTCCGATATCAGAAAGGTGTTTACAATCAATAGAAAGTAAACTTAAATCAATCCATTCACCTTTTGTTTTGTTTGTTTTTATTGTTAGTGGTACAAAATTATCTAATAAGTTAATTATGTTGATGTTAAAGAATTTGTTGTTGAAGTATCTTGTTATGTTTTTTTGGAGCATCTCCCAGGTTTTTGGATTAAACCTACTATCATTACAATTAGTGCAACTTCTAATTTTTTCATCCTCTTCAAACCAATTTTTTGTTGAAAATTGACAATATTTGTATGAGTCTCTGTAAGCTTTCCAGATACTCATATTTTCGTTTCTTAAGACTACAACAAAAGTTTTTGTTGGTAATTTACTTTTTATGTAGTAAAGTGTATCATATAATGTTGGAACAATATTGTTGTAGATGGTTTTTTTTCTAATAGTGATATTATTTGTCTTTTGAATTTTATAATACTTCGGTATGATATCGTCAATGGTTGGTGTTATTAAAATAAATTTCCATTTATAAGCGTGGCCAGGGATTCCTTTTATTCTTTCAACAACTCTCTTGGTCCATTCAAGTAAGTCACTATTACCTAATTCAACATGATTGATTATAACTTTATGAAACTCATCATCGTAGAGGGTATATTTCTTGAAACCTTCAAAAAAATCCTTTAAAGTTGGGTAATTTGAATCTTCAGTAGTTTGAAGGAATTCATTTAAATTATCTAATGGTATATCAAAAAAACTTTCAGTCAACTTTTGAGGGATATATGTCGAGAGAGAACCAATTTCGGAATATATTTGAATCTGTCCTGGAGATAAATATGATACATCCCTATAATATTGGAATATCTCGTCATTATAACCATTTTCACACTCATTAAAATGTGATATCATTCTCTTATCCAATGCGTTACTCTCCTCCGCTAATTCGTAATGGTACTTCTATAGAATTTTTATATATATAATTTTTTTCTTTTATACAACTTACGTAAATATTAATAAAATTTTCATTTATCAATGGTATATCATAATTAGTGTCATTAGTTAAAGAATAGATAACTAATATAAGTGAAAATATAAATAATGTAGTAGTTAACATATTTTTTTTATATTTATTAAAATTAGTTAATGTAAAAAAAGGTTTGTAATTTTATTAAATATACATATATAACTAAAAAAAGAAATTGAAATTAAATTAAAAATTTTAAAAGATATATTTAAAAAGTGTTAAAAGTTTTTGATAAAAGATTCATCAATAGGAGGTTAACAACTATAAAACCACTTTTAATTTTATAAATGTAGAATTTTTAATAATACTTATGTATTAGGAGGTAACTCAGTGAGAGATATCTAGGATGATTATTAAAAATTATCATGGCATATAATATCAGAACAATTAATAACATTTCGTTTTAACAATTTAATTATGTACCTCTAAATTAGTCAATAACATCTGTTTTGTGGAGAATAATATTGTTCACGTTACTTGTATCTGTAGTAAAGTTTTTATTGATATTGAAAGTGTCAAAATTATGTGTCTATTATTTTGACTTAAGGATTTAATAGATATATTTGTATTTACCTTATATTATGATAGATGAATAAAGTGACTCAAGTACGTATGATGTAATTATTAGAAAATAAAACATAATATTTCGTGACTCCTTAAAGTGTAGGAATGAAAGTTATAGATAATAAAGATTAGAGTAAAATTTTTTTTATTAAAAACAATATTTAATCACATACTGGGATTGTTCTTATTAATAAAAGTGTACACTTTTTTTTATATTGGGAGTGGTACAATTAATCATTAAAACAAGCCTAATATAAAATGAGTTTTTTTGAAATATAATATTAACTTCAAGTTGTAAAAATTTTTAAACAATCATGTGAATGTAACAATTTATTATTTAATGTTTTAATAGCCGCAAATATATTGATACACAAAACTGAAGTATTTAAAATTTCATAATTTATGTCTCTTTCCCTTTTTTTAACTATTTACATAATAATTTTAAATAATCTTGATTTTTTTTTATATCTCAAAAATAACAATAAAACTTAAACATCTAAATATTGAAGTACTTTTAAGGCAATAAATAGTATTTTATTTGATGAATTATGTCAAAGAAATATTAAAAATTTATATCAATCAGAGAGAGAGTTTTAGACAAAAAAGATTTATCATGATAAAGAGTAATCTCTCATGAGATATATAAAAGAATTCAAACATATAAGTATGTCTTATCATTTTACTCTTTACCATTATACAGGAAGGAGTAATTTAATAAGTAAAAATATAATGTATTTGATGGACTATATTTTAAAAAAATAATATTTTGATTAAAGAATATGAAAATGGTTTTACTATTGATATCGAAAGAGATATTATATTTTTATAGAGGTGTGTAAACGAACAACTACACAAACACACTCTAAATATGGGCATAACAAATTAAAGATAATAAATAAAAATCGTTTAAAAAAGAAATAAATCTTTAAAAAAGAACAACAAAAAATTTAAAGTGAATAGAATGGACAAAATATATTTTGTCTTTGATATAAAAGAAACTAAAAAGATTAAAAATACATATGAATATATATATATTCTCACAACAAGCTGCCAAAAAGTTGTAAAAATTTTTTATACATTTTTTTATCTTGTCTTAAAAAAAGTTTCCTATTAAAAATTAATTTTTTTTTCCACGATCAAACTAAAAAAAACTAATAAATAAAAGGACATTCTTAAAAAATATATAATAAGATTGAAAATGAAAGATAAATATTTATAGAAGTACATGTACATTTTGAAATTGTAATGTATATTAGAATAAGTACATAATTTTTTTAAATGCCAGAATTGTATGAAGAATTTTTTACACTATTAAGTAGTTTTTATATCTTAAAACACTAATAGAATGAAGTGTGAAAATATGGTTTTATAATTAATGTTCTAGGTAAGGTGAAAAACAAATTTAATTTTTGGTTTGTGATGAAAAATATGTTAAACTTTCATATTTGAGAGTGTTTTTTATTGGTTTTACTAGAAAAAATTTTAGAATAAGTTAGTCAAATATTTAATGTGAAATAAATGTGAAATTTTAAATAAAAAAATTTTTTTTCTTGCAAAATATATCATATCAAATTATGATATTGGATGGTAAATATATTAATGTAAATTGAGTATTTTGTTTACAACAAGTTTAAAATTGTAAAAAAAATACATTGAAATAAATAAGTAAATAAAACTTATCAATATTATTTCGATATTTATAGAAAAATTCATGAAAAGTTACAAATATAAATACTTGCTTTTTGACTAAATACATCCTGTGTCCAAATACTCTTATTTATCCTCTTCCTCTTATTTTACAAATCATCCAAACTTAAATAGTTAATTATCTTATATTCAAATATAAGGTAATAACTAATATGAATTAATAACTCTTCACATAATAATGACAATATTTTTATTTTTTAAGTATTTTTTTTTAATAATCGTAATTTAATGATTCACTTAGCTAATTTAACAGAATACTCTCGTTTTACGCATCATTAAATTAAAATTTTTTTCTCTTTTCCTTGAAGTATTTATGGGGAAAAAATTTTTTTGAAGATATGTATAATTTTCAGTAAAAACAAGAAGGAAAAGTTAAATATCCATATTTTAAAGTTGTATTATATTAAGTTTCATTAAATGTTGATTTCTTGAAATGCTGTTTGAATTTATTAGTAGTTTCTGAGTTATTAAATGATGCACCATTTAAAGTTGCATGAAATTCATCTAGTATTATTTTCATGGTAGATTAATTAATAAGTTGGAATAAGTCTAAGTTTGTCTTTACCAATTTTTTTGTAATCAATTTATTTGAAGTTTCAAAAAAAAAATTTCTTTATCAAGATGTGAAAAGACGTTTGCTATTATTATTTTAGTTTCATTTTTGTTAAGAAAATTTGTACCAGCATGTATAATAATATTGTTTTTTCGTTTAGTCATTCAGGAGATTTAAAATATAAAGAGGTATGTTATCTTTAAATACTTTATCATAATCCGACTTTATAGTAAAAGTTCAGGAACCAAACACATCTAAGAAATCAAAACAGCAAAAAAAAGAAAAAAACGGATGGATTAGTACAACAACATTTATTTTTTTAATTAATTTATTTTATAAGGTTTACTATGTAATTATTGTTATTACTTATTACAAATTATAATATTTCAAAGTAATTAAATCTCTAACTACCATATCATTACATTCTCCACCACCTCTCCTCTCCATATTTAATAAAAGAAACATTCTCCAATAACAAATACCAAATGAATACTCCTCCTAACATTTATATTATTCTTCTCCTTAACATTTCTCATTAAAATTAAGATTTATAAGTATTTACAAACTTCTTAACAGAAGTGAAAAAAAATTAATAATGAGGCGGAATGTAATGACAAGGATAAAATGATTATTTCTATATTTGGTGTATATTTCTACTAACAAAAAAAAATTTAGTTTGTCATTCTTTTTATTTTGTGATGATAAATAGAAATCTATGTAATTCGTTTGTTTTCTCCAAACAAAATAATTAATATATTTTTATTCCTTATACTTAGATATTATTATTACATTTCTATGATACCAATATTTTATTTTTTGATAAACAATATTTTAGGTTGCTTTCTTTGGTTGTAAAGAATTATTTTTATTTTTGTAATACCTTGTTTATTTGATGTTAAAATTTTTAATACATTTATTTTATTATAGTAAAGAAACATATCATAAAGTGTAATTTAATATCCCATACAATAAATTGATGTATCCATGCGGTTTTTATGGCAATAAATTGTACTCTAATATTTTAATAAAAAATTTTCTATCTTATGAAAAAAATGAAATGAAAACATAAATGTCTTTAAATGAAAAATTAAGCTATATTATGATGCACTTTTTTATTTCACAAACTAATTTTAATGTAAACTATTTTTTTTAATGTATTTAAATTGTCATATATAATAATATATTTTCCTTGTTATTTATTCAAAAAAAATTATATCTAAATTTATGTTTTTATTTTTGAGGAGGGAAATTTTTGTGTATCAAGTGACATATATTAGTTTAAAAAGGAATAAAAGTAGAATTTAATGTCATTTCCAAATCTGTTAGATTTTAATAATAATAATAAGAAAAATTTAATCTCGTAAAATTTTTTTTCTCCTAAAAAAATGTTATAAAGTTATGGCAATACGTTGTTCTTAGATACTCCTATTTATTTGAGTATGAAATCTTAAATTTCACTCCAGATACACATTCTTAGTTTTTATTTATATTTTATCATCCAACAGAAGAGGAAAAAAAATACTGTCATATTTTTTCATCAAAAGTTTCATTTTCATGGAAATAATAAAATTATGTGTTATACTTTTGTTGGGAAGGGATAACTAAATTAATGTTATATGATAACAAAGTAATGGTATATTAAATTATATTGTTTAAAAAACATCTAAGGCAGTTGTTTAGAATATCAATTTATTAAAAATGACAATAAAATATATTTATATTCAGTTGATTTAATATAAAAATATAGTCAAAATACTTTTAACTTCTCTTTTTGGTAAATTAAAAGTTTAATACTAACATATATTTTCTTATATAAACATACAAAAAAAAAGGTTAGAAATCTTTAAGATTTTAAGTATTTATTTTTTACTATTAATAATGTACTTTCTTTAGACATTTATATCACATCACAAATTCACAGGGTGTTGTAGAGAGAGTTGCAATGGAAAGTAATATATTATAAAATTGCCATTACACATCAATGAAATAACAAATTTTCTACATATTTAAGTAAATTGTACTACCACCACAATAACACATTACAGATCTCCTATTACTAACTTCTGTTTTAAATATATTATTATATATATCTTTTGCTTTTTTCCTTCCAACATAAGAAATAATTTACTCTTATCTCCTAACCATTATATTCATCATCGAATCTATTAATAAAAACTCATTTGAATTACATTTTATTGAAAAGTTGTTATATTTATATTTCTGGAAAAAAAAACTTTCTATCTATTCACTTTGAATAAAGTTCTTTTTTTATTTTTATATTTAACTTTCCTCCATACTTATAGGTTATAAATGTTTAATTAAAATTTGTTTAAGAATACTCTGACACAGGGTAAAAAATTCTTCAAAGTATATTTTTAAGATTTGACGATATTTAAGAATTGTCTAGGTAAATAAAATATGATTTTGAAAAGACTTAACAAAATACAATTTCTAATCATCTAAAAACTTTAAATCTATTTATTGTTTTAATAAATAAATTGTATGTAAGAAATTTTATGATTACTTTTATTTTATATTTTTATAATATTGTATTATGTTTTGGAGTGACACATATAATTTCATGAAATTTTAGAAGGAAAATTTCCTTTTTCATTTCTTTTATTAATTTCTATATTGGGCTGATTGTGAATCAGAATATGTGGATGGTAATGTGATGATTATGATGATGTATTACGGTGAGGGAGTCATACATCCATCAATAATGTAGTTTAACTTTATATTTGCATTATAATGTCATTTAAAATTATTTATCTTAATAATATTTTGAAAGGAAGGGTTGGAAATGAATAATACAATATTGTTTTTTTCGTCATATTATCATAAAGATTATTATCATTTAATGGACAATTATCAATGTGATAGTATTATTTTTGTTTATATTTTATTTATATTACTTTAACAAAATAATTCCAAAAAGTTTTTTTAATATTTTTATAAGATGTTCATATGTTACATGAGATCAATGGATAAATACTTACATTGTTCACAAAAGCAATCAATTATGCGTTAGGTCTTTTATAAAAGTCTTAACAAAAACGTCTTTTTTATAACGGTTTAACGTTTTATAGTTATATCTATTAAAACTATCTTGTATTTCAACTATTGTTACTAATTGATGAAATTCATTCATGGCGTCTCACGTACAAACATACGCATTTTCTACGTTACAACTTAACCTTGTCTACTTTTTCCCCTTTTCATCATAAACAAAAATTTTAAAATTGTTGTTGCCTACATATAATATCAAGTACGATACAATATCTATTTTTATTCACCTAAAATGTCAAAAAAGTTTATTATTTTATGTTTTTTTGTATAATTAAATCAATACACTTTTATTAAGAGTGTAATGACATAGACCTTTTTTAATTTAAAAATTCATCCTCCATCTTTTTCCCCTCCTAATTGTCTATTCTACACTTCATAAAGTAAAACCGAAACTTTTATTAAAGTCTAATACATCTTTTTAATTTAATTGGCAATTTAAATAACATATTAGTGTATAAAATAAACATACATGTATACAAAAATTTAGAAGACAAATTATCAATTTTCACTTAACGCAAACATTTTGTCTAGCATTAAATACATTTACATGTATTTACATTTGCCTTCTACAATAGACAAAAAAAAGAAAATCTTCTCAATGACCCCTTTTTATTATCATATTTTTTTTAAAACTAATTATTTAATATGTTTTCATTGATATTTATAAACACATTAAAAAAAGAACCAAAGAGATGATAGGTACTTAAATATTGATACATCATATGTCTTTAATCACTATGTTACTTTGTAGTAATAATATTTTCAAAATTACAACTTTGAAATTTCATTTATTATCATTTATTTTAGTTTGATTTTATTTCTATTATCATTTTATAATTAATTTTATACCTGCAAATGTATATATGTATCTTCTATCTATTTCTATGTGTATGGTCTACATCTAGATAATTGTAATTTTTCATTTCATTTTATATCAAATCATGTCCCTTATTTGTTGGGAAATGTATAATATATAGTGTTTGGGAGAGATATCAAATAAAATTTAAATATTTCGACATTTCCTTCTTTTCACCCCAATTTGATTGTACTATATTTTAATTATATCAACAGTTATTTTATATCACTCGATCCTTATTTTTATTACCTTTATTTTTTTAATTTCAATTTTCATGTCTTTTTATTAGTTTAATTTTTTATTGCAGGATTTACTTACTGTGACCACAATGAGATTAACCACTTTTTCACCATACTTATTATTTGGAGTAATCACTATTTTTCTCCTTGCAACAGAGACAAATGCAGATTCAAGTTTAGTTGACGAGGTTAAATCTCTCAGTCCATTGGAGTTGAAAGATTCAGCATTAGGATGCCCAATTCCAGTTGTCGGAGCTGTTTGTCCAGAGTCAAATGCTCTATACTACTTTAAATGTTGTGGAAAACTTCTTGATTCATGTTGTTTCAGACTCCAAGACTGGGTTATTGTCCTCCTCCTTGTTATGGCTCTCCTGACTGTTTTGGCAATCATCTTCAACATCCTTAGATGCATCTTCTGTATGGGTTAAAGCATCGTTATATTATGACAAAGAAAAAAGGAATCCTTTCTTTTTTTCAATATTAACGTTAACGTTCTCCTATATGTATACGATATGTGCCTCAACTTGTAAATCCCTTCACCGTTAATCTTTACAATTTATTCTCCCTCTAAACTCTACACCTTGCATAATATTAATGTTTGGATAAAGAAATTATTATTTTTACCAATTAATTTTTTTTGTATCCTCCACATTACAACAAATTACACACTTATTATTGTATTTCCTTTTGTATAAATAAATAAATAATTTTTATAATATTAATGACCCAAAAATCATTTATTTTCATTGATAATGATAGATAAATTTTTTTATTTTAATTAATTGTCAAGAAGTCATTTAACATTTACTTAATTTTTTATTAATATTACTTTAACAACATCTTTCTTTTTTCATTTTTCATCTCGAATCATTTTTGTGATAACATTTTATTATAAGAAGTAATTTCTATTTGTTACATCTTATTTTTTAATATATCGTTTAAATACTTAAACAAAAAAAAAAAGTTTAATTTTTGTTCTTTATTGATTTACTTTAAATATCATAGTTTTTTGAATAAATTTTTAAATTTACTCTGATTTATTTATATAATATAGGTTGTTTAATGATTTTATTGATATTTGATCATTACTATTGTTAAGAAGAAGACCCTGTCCACCGAAATCAATGATACATTGGTAGTCTTTAACTAAACTATCACCAATGTGAAGGATATCTCTTGGAGAACAGGATAGTCTTTGACATAACATTGAAAAAACACCATGATCTGGTTTACTGATTCCTAATTCACTACTAATAAAATAGTCATCGAAGTGGTTATCACCTAATAATTGAGGTAAAACACTTCGAAGTCTTGAAGTCAGAGTTTGAAACGATAACCAATTTATAACCATTGTCTCTTAAATATTTTAATATCTCTGGTGTCTATAAAAAAATGATAAAAATAGGATATATATTTTATGTAACATTCTTTTACCTTGTCATTAATTAAAGTGTAATATTTGGAGGTGGATAATTCATTATACAATGTACCTGCAAATTCTTTTGATGTTTCATTTATATCAAGATTACAACACCTATAAATAATTTCATCCCACCATCTTTTTGGTCCACATTTGTTATACCCATAACATGGTAACTCTTTCTCTAATGTATTAAAATGATCCCTAAATTTTAAATCAATGTCCTGGGCATTCAATGATAAACCAAAATCTTTCCCAACACTCGAATATATAAAACCTGGTGAAACTTTTAATTTAAACAATGTATTTGTAGCATCAAATGAGATAACCTTAACAAATGATTTATTGATAGATTTTAACATACTTTTATAAAGGAAAAGTTATCTTTAAAAAAATTAATATTAGAGGGGTATATGAATATTTATTAAAATAAATAATGTTCATGTTTGTTGTTAATCTTAGAACAATATTAACATATTAAAATAAAAATATTTTTGGTAATATGCGTCTATGTGTGAAAAGATATGTTTATTATAGGAGAATGATAGCGAGTTTTTATTTTTTTTATCAAATTATAGACATGAAACTTAGTAATGATGTTTGTGTTTCTTTATTTTATGTTTTTTTAAAAAATGTTATTAAATGATACTAATTGATAGGTGAATAAATATTGTATGGTTATTAGTTAATATTTACATTCTAATGTTTGCCATATTTAATCATGGCAAGTGGGCCTATTGTATTGTATTAAAAGTATAGATATATATCTTAGTGTTAGATCAAAATGCTTCAATCGATTAGTGTAGGGGCCTATTGTTATAGTCAGTATTTATAGATATTAAATCTTGAACATCATCTTTGTAACACTAAACAAAATATTAATACTATATATCTGTTAAATGAATTAAAACATTGATTAACTTTTTAAAACATTATGTAGTTATAAAGATAATTCTTCGTAATAAGATTAATATATACAAAAAGTGATCTATCTAAGTGATAATATTATTTTTCTTTTATATTCATCTTGTATCTGTCATTATTATTATATTATATAACATATATATAGTAATAATAACATACATTTTGACACATCATAAATAGGTAAAACTTTTTATTAATATTTTCTCTTTCTTTATTTTGAGGATACATATAACAAAGTACTAATATTTTCATAATATTTTTAGATAAGCAATAATGTCCAGTTATACACCATCATCGGGTAGGAGACGTGCCATTTCTAAACACGTAGCAGAAGAGAAAGTTTTTGATAAAATTACAAAAGATGCAGAAGAAAGGATGGTTAAGAAACGCCTGGCTCGTGAGGAAGCTAGACAAATAAGAATGGAACAATTAGAAAAACAAATACGTGCAGTAAGTATTAATAAAAATTTATTCATTTTAATACTATTAAATAATTCTTATAAAATGATACAAAAAAAACCCAAAACTTTAATTTTATATATATTCTTTTTCTAGGGTGATGATAATTATACAGATGATGCGGTAAGTAATTTGATCTTTATATAAGAGTATATATATGTAGCATGTCACACAAAAATTTATTACAATTTGATTGTTTCCTTTTAATAATATAAAATTTAATAATTATTTGCATGAGAATGGAAAAAATCTTATAAAAAAAATTAACCAATCTTTTGTTTTAACACTTTTACAGAGGAGAGGTTTAAATACCTCTACTAAGAATGGTTCTATGGAATACTGTGATGCGAATGAAGAAATTGAAATTTTAAAGGTTAGATTAACAAAACTATATATTTGTTGTACTTTTTGCATCCTCTTTTTTTGTTCTCTTTTTTTTCTCTAACCAATTATTATTATTATATTTTAAATATTTCCTTTAAAAATAATTAGCATATATTATTTTTTATAACACCAATAATAACGACGAGTCAAAAAAGATACCTCTCAAATGATGTGTCTTGAATTGTATTATAGATATACAACCACAATACAAAGATACTTACAATTTTGTGAATGTTAAAAAAATTGACATGTATTAACAATAGGAAATTATATGTTTGTCTTGAAGTTTATTTTATTTTTTAATTCCTCTCCTTAATACTCTATCTTTTATTTATTTTGTCATTTTTCACCTTTCTATCAGAATATAATATTTCCCTTTTCCATTAATTTCAGGATAAGGTCCTTGAATTGGAAGATAAATTTCAACGAGCCATGTATATGTATTCCCAGTTGGATAATGAGAAATCAGCTTTATTATATGAAATAGATTTATTAAAAGATGAGATGGAGGAGAAAGATATAATCGTTCACCAGGCATTACACGAGTGTCGTGAATTAACAAGTGAAGTTAAAACATTGAAAAGAACCATTGAAGGATTACTGGCAACACAACAAACTTTAAAAAATGACATTGAAATTAGAGATAATATTATTAATGAAAATGGGTTGGTGTTAGTTGAACAGGAGGGTAATGATGAGGTATCCGAGGTCTCCGGGACCAGTTCTCATGAATCTTCAGTACAATTACCATTAAATAAGCCTTTGGTGTTTTCACAAAAGACTATTGGAATGGTTGAAAAAAGTATACCAGGAAATAGTAGTATTGATGAGAAAGTTAAAAAATTAATTGATATGGTATGTTTTAATTTATTTTTGTTTTCTTTTTTTATTTTGATAGTTATGGATAGTAATTTTTTGACATATTTTATGGTTAATTACTTATTCATATATTAATGATGGCAAATTTATTTCATTTTTTGTAATTAATTCTTTTTTCCTAAATTACAGAATAAAAAAATGCGTCAGCAATTAGAGGAGGCCGAGCAGTCATTGTACTCATCCAGGAGAACCCGTCAATCTGAACAAATATCTTCCTCTACCATAGGGCCATCTAATGACGATGGAACAAGTAAGTTTTTAAAGGCATCCTCAATGCCTAATAAGTACATAATAATTATGAGTTTTGAAGGAGAGAGTTGTAAGCAAATTGGTGAATTAAGATTCAAATTACAAGAAGTGGAACGAGAAAATACAAATCTACAGGGAAGTGTAAGTATAAGTTGGAGAGTGATAAGTCTTCTAATAAAGCTTATTTAGGTCATGAGATTAGAGAGTCAAATGAAAAGATATAAAGGAAATGCTGAGCAATTAGAGAAAGAAGTTGGAGAAATCAAGTCTCAGAATAGGCAGCTTAAGAAAGAGGTTTGTATTATATCTATTTATTTCCTTTTTTTCAAAAGATTTTTTAATTTATAAAATTTTAATTTTTATAGTTGCGTGATAAAGAAAACGCATTAGATGAGGCAAAGGAAACGAGTAAGCATCTTCAGTCTCGCTTGGACAAACTTCGGAACAATAGAAGAGGATTGTGAATGATGAAATAAGAGGATCAGAAACTATCTTTATAGAGTTAAAATATTATATATCATAAACTATAATTTTTGTTAGTTGTCTTTGTAAAATATGGAATTTTTATTTCTACAGCTACTTTGTACATTAAAATAAAAAGTTTAAAAAAGTTGTAAATTTATTGTTTTAAACTAACCTTCACGCAATTATGATATCATTTTAAATCATGCGAAAATAAATTTTTTTAATTTCAATTAAAAAATTACTTTCTTTCTATAACAAATTAATATTTTAATAAGAATATTACCAAACAGTAGAAATTTTTTTTGTTTTCCTCACAATTTCTATTCTCATACAAACAAACATATTTTTTTATTATTTTTTTTAAAATCAGTTTTAAATTTCCATCTTTGTTTTGGCAAATTAAATTATAAAATTTTGAAGGAATTAGTTACAAAAACACCCACTAATTTCATGATAACTTCTTTTATGATAATTATTTTAACTAAAAGATACTACTAATTTTTACTTATACATTTATGCTAATTCTAGAATTTTTTAAGAAGGCGGTGATAAGATTTAGTTATGATAATATATATATATAGAGGCGGGATTGAATTTTGGTTATATTTTCAAATATAAAGATTCTATATCGTAGTTATTATTGCTTTTCTAGAATTACTGCTCTCTCAAGTGAAACTGTCGGTTTTGTTTTTTATACTCCACATCCTTTTTTTACTTTCTAGCTTCAGTAACAATTATACCATGAGGAAAGGTACAAAATTTTCCGGCTATATTCTTTTTTCTTTTCTTATTATTGGATTGACATTGACTTTGTTATTACCTGTCGAAGGCATTCCAATTCAAGACCAACATTCTAATTATATTTTGAAGGTAATAAACATGGTATAAAGTTACAATAATACATTAAAAATATTATATATTTTCAGAAATTTCAGCCATATGACTTTTATAATAATAAAAATTTTGTCAAAAGAGGAAATGCCGAAATAATGAATGGTTTACTTGCAATGGATTTAGGACAATTATCAGCCGTAGGTAAACGTTCAAATGCCGAACTCATTAATGGTCTTATCGGTATGGATTTAGACGGCTTATACTCAGCAGGCAAATGAAAATTAATTTCTTTTTGTGATTAATCCTTAACTCCACCAAGCCACTTTAAACTCCTTATTTTTATGTGAGACGTAATTACAAAAATCGTTTAAAAAAAAGAATACAAATTAGTTCAATTGAAATAGCCAACAATAAATCCTATGAATAAATCTCTCTTTAAAGTATTTTAACTTGAAGTATTTTTAAATAAGTTTTAATTTTATTATAGTAAAAATTTTCCTAACAAAGATAAGACAAATGACAAGAAATTTATATACATCTAATTTGGTATTACTAAAGAATTTTCACATATAATAAATTATATAAACTTTTAGTAAAATATTTTTATAATAACATCGTAATTTTTTTGTATGAAGCTTAATTGAGTTGAAAATCTTCATGAATATTTTTTTTTATATGTATTTTATTTTTAGTGGACAAAAATTAAATAAACTTTTATAATATAACTTTTTATTTATATAATTTATTCTATTTGAATTTAAACAATTATTATAATCAAAAAATTACAAAAAGGTTTTAGTTTTTATATTGAAATTTTTAAATTGTCACATGAATTATAGATGTAAAATATAAGTATTGTCAAAAAATATATCAATTTATTTGAATAATGAGTAACATAAATAATTATTATTTTTTAATAATGGTTATTTTTTATTTAAAAAAAAGTTAAATTACTTATACGAACTTTAATGCAAGAAAATTAAAAAAATTCCATAATTATTGAAATATATAAATGTTTTAAAGATTATTTTTTAAGATTTATACATAATAATGATTATTTAATTTAACTACACGATAAAGATATAAAAAAAGTGATTTCAATCAAATAAAAAGGAACAAAATAAACTGATATTATAATCTTAACAAAAATGATATCACTAAAAAGGTTTATCATTACTTTACATGCATATGAAAAGTATCATGTCAATTATAATTATTCTCCCACTTCATATATTTAATTTGAATTTAATTAAATTCTATACTTTTACGGATAATTAAATATCATACTTTTTAAAATAATAGAAAATTCGTTGTAACATTATATTTGAAATTATAGATGATATATTACCTATAAAATAAATGCATATATTAATTTATAATCAACTCAAATCTATTTCTAATAATATTTCATATTATATTTTATAAATATATCATTAATTAAAATGTTTTTATAATAAGAAAGCCAAATGTTGTTATTATAGTAATATTTGGTATTACACCATACAAATTATATAATTTTCTCGACATCCCTAATTAGATCAGAATGAAAGATTTTTCAATCACAAGTTGTACTCTTTTGTAGCAATTGTGCATATGTCCTGTTTTTGCAATTTATCTTCATTTGACTAATTTAATTCCATAAGAAATTATATATATTTCATAAATTTTGTATTTTAATGCAAAAAAGTGTAAATACTTCATAAAAATATCCTTTATTAAGTTCTCCATCATAAAACAATTTATTTTTTAATGTTTTTAAGTCATAAGTAGATGTGTAATAGGAAAACAAATATTGATATTTATGTAGTGTTATATTACATGTATATATAAAAAAAGATTTGTGATAAATTATAGTAAATTAATTATGATTATTTTTAAAATTGTTTTTCTAATTTATATATTTTTACTTATTCATATTTTTTATATATTTGATATCCTAGTAAAATATAAGTTGTTCTTCATTAAACATTTATTTTTGGTAAATTAAAAAAGGACATGTGTCAGAAATTAAAATGTTTTAAATCTTAACTTTTAACTTTTTTTTTTTAATCTCAATTATCAAAACCTGCACTCGGAAATTGATCAATTAGAAAACTAGTCGATTTATGTATTTTTTTAGTAATCTTTGTTGTCTTTTTTAAAGATGATATAAAAATAAAATCATTTAGATTTTTTACCAAATTACCTCTGATTTATAACATATATATCAATGTTAAATAATAGTAATAGGAAACTTTATATTTAACCTCTGTAATATTTATAAACCTGTTATTGCAGATTTATATATCTACTATAATTTGATTTTTAAAAAATAATAACTGAATCTATTAACGCTTTATTAATACGTTATCATAAATAGCATGCTACCTTTTAATGTTTTTATACTTCAAAAAGTTTGAATAAAAAACATATAAAAATTAACTATTTTGTAATCATTGTATATATATTAATTTCAGACTTTGGTAAAGAAATATTTCAAAATTTTAGTAGAAATAAACATTCTAACTATAAACTATATCATATAATATTATTATTTAAAAATGGGGGTTTTCAATGGTACCTCAAGTTTTATTTTTTTTTATTATACATTTCTATTGTTGATAAGTATAATTGTGGCTAACAATAATAATACCGTTAAAGATGCCCCAGAATATCATATATTTTCAAATAATTTCCATCATGTTTCAACACCATATACTGTATCATTGTGGCTTATTATAGCGGCTATTGCAAAGATACTTTTTAATGTTTCAAAGAGGTTCTCTGATACCTTCCCAGATTCAGCACTTCTTATTGTTGTTGGTCTAGTTCTTGGATTAATACTAAAGGAGATCCACGTTGATTCGAGTATCTTTACCTTGGACTCAACAACATTCTTTATCTTTCTCCTACCACCAATTATCTTTGATGCTGGATATTTCATGCCAAATCGTGCACTTTTCGAAAATGTAGATTCAGTTCTCTTATTCGCTGTCATTGGGACAATCTTTAATACCCTTTGCATCGGATTTTCATTATATGCATTTGGCTGTATGAACTACTTCTCAGTACAATTCTCTATCTTCGAAATATTATGTTTTTCTGCACTTATCTCAGCTGTCGATCCCGTAGCAGTTATAGCTGTTTTTGAAGAGATACATGTCAATGAATTTTTATTTATTAATTTATTCGGTGAGGCATTATTTAATGATGGTGTTACGGTAGTCCTTTATCAGATGTTTAAACAATTTCTATTAATTGGTCCAGATAATGTTACACCAATGGATTACATTAAAGGTGGTATATCATTTCCTGTTATCGCACTTGGTGGTACAATAATTGGGATTATTTTTGCTTTTGTTGTCTCGTTACTGACAAAATACTCACAGAAAGTTGTTATGATGGCACCAGTGTTTGTTTTTGTTCTCCCGTATTTGTCTTATCTTACTGCTGAATCTTTTGGATTGTCATCAATTTTGGCAATTACATCTTGTGGCATGTTAATGAAGCAGTATGTAAAGGAGAATATCACACAATCTGCATCTGTATCAGTTAAGTATTTTGTCAAAATGTTTGCTCACTCCTCTGAAACAGCTATTTTTATGTTCCTTGGATTATCAACAATTTCCAGTGGAAAACACCACTGGGACACGGCATTTGTAGTTTGTACTTTAGTTTTTTGTTTATTATTCAGAGCTATAGGAATTGTCGTTCCAATGTTGGGTGCTTAATAAATTTAAAAAGGAGAAATTTTCGATTGTTGATCAATTCGTTTTAAGTTACTCTGGTTTACGTGGAGCAATTGCTTATGGTTTAGTTGTTAGTTTACCAGATAATATAGTAGCTAAAAATATGTATGTAACAGCTACTGTAGCAGAGATATTTTTTACAGTTTTTGTTCAGGTATATTATCAATCATGATTAATTTTTTTATATAATTGTATGTCTTCAGGGAATAACTATAAAACCATTATTAACATTTTTGGATGTCAAAAAGAAAGATGAAAGAGAAAAAACAATGCTTGAAACTGTTTACAGTAAATATTTTGACTATGCGGTCTCAGGGATTGAAGATATAGCAGGTTTGAAGGGTAAAAATTCTTTTAGAACATCATTTGAAAGATTAAATGCACAGATATTGAAACCGTTGTTAATTAAAAAAGCAAAACGTGGAAAATTTGATGCTACACAAATAATAAGAGCATTTAAAAGAATAACTATTGAAGAAGCATTAAGGGAGAGGGATATTAAATCAAATGAAAGGGAAAAGAGTGGTTTGTTTGTTGCAGCAGGACTTGGAAATCCAATTAATGCTAGTGTCAACTTGGGTAAGAAAATTTCGGGTACATTAGAAGTTGAAAAAGGCATTAAGTAGAATTAACTCAACCCGTAGTATGGGTACATCTGTTGTTTCAGAACAACCAGTAAGAAGTACGTATCAAGATATGGTGGATGAGAATAAGAAAAATATTTTTAGTGAAATTTTAAAGTATCTCCCAAATGAGGCTACAGCTGAAGTTTTAACTAATGCCATAATGAAGAAAGTAAATAAAAAATTGAATGATATAGCATTTTCATATAATTATGATGATTCAGATGAATCTGATATAGAAGATAACTATTTAAAATCTATGCAAAAGAAAGAATTGCTTCATATTTTGTTGTCAAATGAAAGGTTAAACACAATTCACTTTGATAGGAATGATGATTATGATAATTTTCATACGAAAAGAAGAACAAGATCAACTTTGAATACGGTTTCACCTGTCAATAGACCACGATCTTCAAGTATTTCCTATAATTTTTCACTTAAAAACGGCCATGAATATCCATAAATTTTATAACTTCACTTATACATATATATTAATATAATTTCAAAATAAATGATTATGTACTTGTATGGTTATTGAAATGGTATTAATTACTTTGTTAATAAAAATATTTTTTAAAAAAGTTTTACTTAGAAAATTTCCATGATGTGATATTACTTTTTGTAAATGAAGTTAACACAATTATTATTACTTTTATAATTTAATTATTTATATTATATCAACTGTGAAATAGTACTTTTATAAATTATCCAACTTAAAACACTCAGTAATAAACAAATTGGAACACATGTAAATATTTTTAATTCTGCAAGTTTTACTTTTTGAAAAAAATAATGCAATAAATCACTCCTACACGTGTTAATTTAAATTTCATGCTTCATATATTCATATGAAGTATTGAAAAACTTTATGAGAGATCAAACTCCAAGATTTGTAGTGTAATTACAATAAATTTAATTTTATCATAAGTATAGTTTTCAACATAAAGAGAAATATCTAGGGGAAAATGGAAAAATTTATCAACAACAATTTCATATTTGTTTATAGTAATGTTTCTAAAAGAATGTGAAATGTACTTTGTTGATAATTTGACATTATTTAAATTACAATTTTAAATTCATATAAATTAACCTATTTTTTCATTGAATATATAAAAAGACATATCAGTTTTTTTATTGTTCTCAGGATCAATTTTGTTTAGTATAGAAGTAATGAGTGAAGAGTTGTCTAATACGATATGAAAATGTTAATTACAAACTTGAGATTGTCTACACGCCTAGAGAGAAATTGAGAGAATGGCAGGGAGATGAATAGATAAGACAGGTAGAGAATTGGTTAGAATGATAGAAGCGTAATATGAATAATTAATAATTGCTTATTGAAATATTTTTTTTGAGACCAATGAAATATTTTTTTATGTTAATAATGTTCAAATTGTTTGAAATTATTTTTCATGCGTGAAAAAATATAACATATTATATCAAGATACTTAAATTCCAAATTTTTTATAATATATTTATATTAATATTTATAACTTTTTTGTAACAGATGAATATGTTAAAAATTGAAGAAGCTTATTTATGAAAAAACTCAGGGAATTTGTTTGAATTATAAAAATTAAGGTCTTAAATATTCAAGTATCTTATACTATCTTCGATTGATAACCAATATTCTATAAAAACAAATCTAAGTTACTTTATAATTATAGTCTTATGTCTAAAAAGAGAGTATCAACTTTGATATCGAGAGCTCATCGTTAGAAAATTCTCATTAAAGCTTCTCTTATGGCATTTTCTTATATAGAATTAATTCAAAAAGAATTATCTTAAAATATTGCTTATCAAAGGCCTTCAACTTATTAACCAACATTTTCTTTCAACATTTAATAATCTTGGGATTAATCTTTAAAACAAACTTAACTTCTATAAGTATAATGTTAAAGATGCGATTTCCCACACTCCAAATTCTGTTATCCCAAGTGGAAAAAAAATTAAAATAAAATTATTATGTACATAAATTTTTATATATTTTACTATTAGTTAGGCAATAATCTTAAAAATTTATAATTTCCCTAAACCAGTACAGTTTAAACGAATTTAAATGGCAATACCACAAGAGATTATGAAACCATTTAACGATGAAAATGTTACTTTTATAAACGTATCTTCAAGTATTACACTTTCAGATGAGTTGCCAACTTTCGATGAGGAGTTTCAACAGGCCAAGAAAAATTACTGGAAAGATAAGATAAAAGGAATTAAAAAAGTTGTTGCTCCAATGGTTGATCAAAGGTTTGTTTTCATGGTAATTAACTGATTTATTTCATCTTTTTTTCTTTAGTGAATTGGCATTTCGTATGTTTTTACTCGATAACGGTAGTGATTTATGTTACTCACCAATGCTTCATGCTCATTTATTTACAAAAAATGCAACTTACCGTGCAACTGCACTCTCATCTTGTCCTAAGGATAGACCGTTAATTGTCCAATTTTGTGCTAATGATCCAAGAACATTTGTTGATGCTTGTAGATTGGTTGAAGGTATATGTGATGGAGTTGATTTAAATTTAGGATGTCCCCAGATAATTGCCAAAAAAGGTCATTATGGAGCTTATTTGCAAGAGGAACCTGAACTTATCAAGGAGATGGTTTCGTTGTGTTATAAACATTGTAAGCTTCCAATTTCTGTCAAAATCCGTAGACTTGAGACGGATGAGGAAACTTTAGCTTATGCAAAAATGCTTGATGAAGCTGGTGCATCGTTGTTAACATTACATGGCAGAACAAGAGATATGCGTGGACCTAATACTGGAGTTGCTGATTGGAAAATTATTAAAAAAATCAAAGAATCTCTTAGTATTCCAGTAATTGCAAATGGGAACATTCAAATGCCAGGTGATGTTGACAAATGTTTACTTGAAACTGGTGCTGACGCCGTTATGTCTGCTGAAGGAATCTTAAGTAATCCATTATTATTTAATGAAAAATTAGAAATTAATTTTAAAATTTGCCAAAGATACTTAGAGTATGCTATGAAGTACAAAGCTAATTTAAGTGCTGTTAGAGCTCATGTATTTAGGATTTGTCATTATTCATGGTTGGAGTATAATGATTTACGCGATAGAGTTGCACATGCTTCATCAACTGAGATGTTTATAGATATTGTTAAAGACCTTAAGGAAAGGATTATTAATGATAATCCGGATGTTAATTTCTCTAGTGAAGATTGGCAAACATATGTCAAACTAGAAGATAATAATTTTTATGATATGATTTTTGCTTTACCACATTGGTTTGCAAAGCCATACATTCGCCCTGTGACTGATGATGCAAAACCATCGTTAACAGAATACCGACTCACTAGAAGGGATCACTTAACAAAAATAGCTGAAGTTGCTGGTTTGTCTAAAAGATATGTTAGGAAGTGTTTGAAACGACAAATAAAGGTTCCAGGAATAGACGGAGAAATTGAACCAAAAAAGAAGTATACAAAATGTGAGGGATGTAGTTCACCGGCTGGAACTCAATGTGATTATACATTATGTAAAAAATGTTGTAAAGAAAAATGTAAAACCGAATCTATAGGATGTAAAATTCATTTTAAAATTAAAGAATAGATAGTTTTTTGTTGTTGTTTTTTTGTATGTTATTTATATGTATATTTGTATATAATTTTGTTAAACTTGTTAATAATATTTCTGTTAAAGAATAAATATTTCAAGTGGGTAAAAAATTTACTTTTTTCTAAATGGCTAGCTTGATTTTGTTGAAAAAAAACTGGCCTTGTCAGAATTGCATTCCATATAAGTTACAAATTTTTCCATGAGACTAGTGTACATTAGTATTTTTTTTCACATACATCCCAACCAATTAATCTTTGAGAAAATTGTCAGGTATAAGTAGACGCTTTTCTACAGTTCAGCTTAACATAATCTCGGACGGACAATAAAAATTTAATAATTTTCCAACTAATTAAATTATTATTTCTAATATTTCTTTCTAAATTTATTTTACATCATAAATTTCGTTGTATTTTTAGGATGGTTTCTTCGAAACTAAAAGAGTATATTTCAAAACCCAAGTGCATTGGTGAATTTTCCTCCGACAAATATGGTAATATCCTCCAAAATAAAACTGAAAACAAATGTTATTTGTATGAAAAATTTACTGATCAAGACATGATGTGTTTAAATCTAAAATCCTCTCAAATTGAATTCGAAGATAAAACAAAAGAAATGGAAGCAAACTTAAGAAGAAGTATTCTAAAGAAGCTAATCATCCCAGGTTTTACTTTAAAAAAATCTCTTTATGAAGCAGAATTTTATTGTTCCAGTGGAATACTAACGAAATTTGCGACATCTCACCTTCAGCACAAAACTATTAATGTGGCATGTATCAAAATTGATGGCATAATAATAATGGTGGATACCAAGGAACCAGAACGAAAACAAACTTTGGTTGATAAGCTTCAATTTACTAGTAGTGATAGTAGTAGTAACGATGAATCCGAGAAAGTAGATCCTGTAGTGAAAGATTTTAGATGTGAAAATACACTGAAGTATGTAGCATTTCTAAAAAAATTCCACTACCGGTAAACCAATATATAAAGAAGGAGTTAAGGCTTGGAAACAATATAGAAGGGCATATGTAACTAAGATCATAGACCCAGATAATGAAGGGGAACCTCTAAAAATAGCATACAATTCAATCATTCATTGTGTTGATGAGGAAACCGACAAACCTGTAATAGTTAAAACAAGACCTTCATACATTAAAGATGACGATTTTATTTGGAGATCAAACAATGCATCTAAAATGTACATGGAAAGTATACTACTTAACTGCGATAAGATTGCCGTTGGAGAACGTGACAAAAATTCTATCGTCCATCGTACCAAAATAGGAAGTCCAAGTGAAATATTGCTAAAATCTAGCTTAGATGAGCAAACATTATGTAAAAATTTGTACTATGTGTTGAATAAGATTAAAAATGCTTTTGAAATGTATGAAAATGACTGCGTAAAGTATGTTAATGTTATGAAATGGTGCGTTGCTGACAAGTATCACATAAAATGTTATGGAGAAATTCCTAACGATGAACTCTGTATCAAAGTTTTTGATGATTTCTGAAATAGAATAACCACATGATTATTTTATTTTTGTTTTTTTTTATATTCCTAATAAAAAATAATACACGATGTTGTTTAAAAAATTTATGACATTTAAATTTTTTTGTAATAAAATAAAATAGCAAGAAAGATTGTATAGGTGGTATTATGGGCTAAATTATAGTTTAGAGCCTCTCTTTAAAAAACTAAATAAGGCGTTAGCTTGTAACAAAGGACATTTTTATAATATGCAATTATAAACAAACATATTTAAAAAGCGAATTGCAGCACTTTAAAACTTTTATTGTGTCATTCATCTTTTTTCTTAGATTTTGAGAAAACACTTTATTCATTTAAAGTTGTGGTGGCTAAATAAGGCAACATCTGATGAAATAATCATTTGACACAGTGTTAATATGTATTAAAGTAAAAATAGAAAACACCTTCTTGTACTCAGATGAACCAAAATCAGCCATCAATATTAATTGTACTTTAGACTACAACTAGGCTAATTTTCAAACTTGAAAAATTTTCATAAACACACTAAATTACTAGTAACTTTATTAAACACAGTATATATATTTGAAAAATATAAAAAATAGAGAATTTTAATTTATATCCATAAAATTAAGAAGCCTTCAAATTAGAATTGCTCCGAGGGTTTTACAAAAGTTAGAATTTTACTATTAATCTCAATGATACGAAAAGGCAAATAATTCATAATCCACTAATCAAAAATATCTCAAAATACTGTCATTATTCTCGAGACAATACTTGCAGTCCGCTTCTAATTTGAAAAAAACATCTCCTTGATCACTAAAGAATTCTTCTACGTTCTCGACTTCACCAAGATTATTTCTTAAAATATCAAGAAAAAGTCTGTAATCACCACTAAAATATATTTTAAGATGGCTCCTATTGAAACCACGTTCATTCTCCATTTTACGTGGTTGCTCCACTGCAAAAAATCTATTGAAAGCGCTTCTTGCAAATTCAATATTACTTGTCCCAAAATGTCAAATTTTTTATATTTGAATTCCTTCTAATTAACTTAATAACCACATAAATCTGCAGAATCCTCGTTCTGGTGCATTCACAGATGCAGAAACTTTCAATGGTGTTGAGGGATGCCAAAGAAGATAAAAGTTAGGAGATATCCTTTGTTTCCATTAAGTGACCACATATTTCTTTAACAACAATCTCCTTGATTGATGAGAGTTTCCCAATAAATATTTGGAAACTCTTTAAATCTTTCTCCAAAAATTTATAAACATTCAAAATACCGATATTCGTTTCTAATTGAAAAGACCTATTCAAGATGCCGAAAATGTCAATATTATTAGCAACAGGTACATCAAGTTGGTTGAGATTTCTCAAATCGACTATTTTCAAGTGATTACATAACTTTTCAACACTTCTAAAAATAAGACGTCTCTGAAAAAAATGTTGGATAAAATATTAATTGTCACTAAAACACTTGAACAGTTCGAACGATTTTAATCGACACCTGAATTTTCATTTTCCTCAGGCGTGATTTTCATCATGATGAAGAAAGGATACTTCCTACAATCATCATTATATTTTATCGAAAGCTTATGTGCTTTTCTTCTCTCTACTTTATAGTATTTGCTACTAATGATGTCATAAAAACTCTTTGATATGAGTATTGCATTGGGGACATCTTTTCATGAGAGTTTCGATAAAGTCGTAACAATAACTTTATCGGAAAGTATAAGTGTATCATCTTGTTCTTTAGAATGTTCCTCCTCCATATTAGAATCCTTTGTAGAATTATTAAAATCTATGGTAAGATGATAACTATATTTAAAAAAATTCTGGAGAAAAACATAAATATAATAGAATAGAAGGTATATAAAATGATAATTATAAATAAAAATCAAAAACACCTCATGAACAAATTCGATACAATGAGAACAGTATATTCGGGTATAAGAAACTGGAAAACACTCACAATTTAACAAGGTTGATTCCATACTGAAACATAATTAAGAAGAAATGAATTTTTATAGTGATGATAGTAGCAAGTAAAACAGAAAGAGTTATTCTTTATTCTCTTTTTTTGCATCTATACAAAAGAAAAGTTTGACTTCATTGGAACTTCTTTCTTATCCTATTAAGAGTTTGTCAGTCTTCCATAACTATCCAATATACTACAAAATAAAAATAAAGACAAAAAATATTTTAAAGAGTAAAACATTAGACCATTATAATTAGTAGATAATAAAAAATAAATGACGAGATAAGAATAGATTTCTGGAAACACATGACTTTACCAAAAATTATTTTGGAAATTTTATGTAAGAATGTAAATACTATTTTACTTGTTTGTGTTTAACAGTTACGACAAACTCCATTGTTTGATTCTCATCTAAAAATCGTTAAATATTACATATTTTATACTTTAAGGTAATTTATATTAAATTAATTGTTTATTAATGTAATTTTGTTTTTCTTTAGTTACTCATTTACACTAATAATTTAATATAATTGTTGTAAAATCTGTATTCACTGATAAACAATTTTCTTCAACATATTTAAAGCTATAATTATTATAAATCTTTGAGAAGATGTATTGTTAATTTTCAAACTTTAAAAATATGGTAATTGATCTTTTTTATTCTTACTAAATATTATGAGCAATAAAAACATTATTTTAAAAACCCATTTTGTCATATAAATTAAGTTAAACTCAATAAATTTTATTATAGATTAATTTAGTTTTATATAAAAAAACTTTTAATTATTATAAAAATAGAACAGGAATGAAAAGAGAGAACCTTTGTGTTACAATCAAAAAAGTTTTATTTTTTAATTTTCCAGTTACTTTTATACTAACCTATACAAACACAATTATTTTATATGCAGAAATATTTGTATTGTAAAAAATATATGATATTTAAAAGATTAAATATCTATTATTAAAGACACTTTAAGTACAATGACACTACTAAATACTTTGTTGTTGTTTTTAAATAAAATTGTTTCAATTTATTTTACATATTAAAAAATCTATTGTTTATTTTAAATGATAAGAGATAAAAACTATTTTTAAAATAATCTATTTATAATAAAATATAATTATTATTATATCAAAGTTTATAACTTCCATTTTTTATAAATTAACATATATATTACAGTTTGTTTATTGAAAAAAATACTTTCTCTTTTAAACTAATTCTTTTTATTAAAACACAATATGTCCTAATGTACTCACCAAATCATCATTACTGAGTTTGTAAAAAATGAATAATAAATTACTTGATTTTTTTAATTTGACATTACTTGAACAATTTCTAATCATGAATTCAAGACGTTAAAAAAATATCTTTAAAATTTTTTTTCAAACAAATGCTTATCTAGTAAAACTTTCCAAATGGTCTTGCCCCGAAAAATACTCCTCTGTGGAGTATCGTAATTTCAAATATCTAAGAAATTTTTAAATTTTAACATTTGGTATTTCTTTCGAATTTTTGTTTACATCATGTTGTGCTCAACTATTATAATGTGTTCCTCGAAATTACAGAAATATATTTCAATACCCAAATGTATTGGTGAATTTTCCTCCGACAAATATGGTAATCTCCTCAACAATAAAACTGAGAACAAATTTTATCTACGTGAAGAAGTTATTAAACAAGACATTCTATGCTTAGATCTAAAATCATCTCAAATACAATTCGAAGATATTACAGAAACAGTGAAATTAAATTTTAGAAAAAATATTTTAAAGAATCTAATCGTCCCGGGTTGTACCTTAAAAGAATCTCTTACTGGAGCGGAGTTCTATTGTTCCAGTGGAATATTAAAGAAATTTGCAACATCTCAGTTTCCGCAGAGCTCCATACACGTAGGTTGTATCAAAATTGAAGATGTTATAGTAATGGTGGATAGTAGGTTGCCAGATGAATACCAAAAAAGTCTTCTTGGTGAATTCCAATTTTCTATTAGTAATCATATTCAACCTGAATTAAAGCGAAAACCCGCCCTTTGCAAAAGAGAACAGCATAAATACTTAAACACGTTAATAGCATTTTTAAAAAAGAACTCCATTACCGGTGAACAGGTATTTAAAGAAGGAGTTAAAGATTGGAAACAATATAGAAGAGCATATGTAACTGAGATCATAGACCCAGATAATGAAGGGGAACCTCTAAAAATAGTATACAATTCAATCATTCATTGTGTTGATGAGGAAACCGACAAACCTGTAACAGTTAAAACAAGACCTTCATACATTAAAGATGACGATAACTCTAATTTTAATCAAACTGTTGTCTCTAAAATATACTTGGATAGTGTCCTACATGAAAACAATAAGGTTATCATTGGAAAAATTGACGCAAATAAAATTATCAATCGTATCAAATTAATAAAATCAAATGAATTATTCGAGAAATTCAGTATAGATGAGCGAACTTTATATAAAAACTTGTGTTGTGTATTGAATAAGATCAAACATGCTTTTGATATCGACAAAGACAATTGTGTGAAATATGTTCACATCTTTAAAACTCCATATACTGACAAGTTTCATGTAAGATGTTGTGGAGCAATTCCTAAATGTTGATATCATGTCAGGTTTTTTAATGATTTCTAAGATATCATAATTACGTGCTTATTTTTTTATTTTTAACATTCTTAATAAATAATAGGGCATAACGTTATATAGAAAATATATAAAATTTAAATTTATTGTAGTTAAGAAAACAACAGAAAAGATTTTATCCGTGATATTCTGTTTTGATGTTATAAAGAACGTTATCCTACACAGAAAAAGGGGCGTCGATATTCAAAGAGAGAAATTGTAACTAAAGTCATCATTTTGGTCTTAACTGTTAACTAATAAAATTTTAGGAATTTTTGTTCTTGAAATTTAAATTGATATTTTTATATTTTCTTCCTGTTTACCAACATTCGATTTTTGACTATAGATATTGTTGCAGTTAAAATTTACAATAGTAATTATTTTTTTTAGTGATAAATAATGGATGAGTACAAAAGAACAACTACTCCAACATGTACAGGTACATCTGTATTTGCTACAGTCTACGATGGTGGGGTAGCTATTTGCAGTGATCGTAAAGTCTCAATGTACAAAATGTCCCGCTTCAGAGGTGTCACACGCCAATACCAACTTAACAAATACTGTGTTGTTGCATTCTCTGGAGATTTTGCTGATTTCCAATGGCTTCAAAACATCCTCCAACAAGAAGAAATGAGATTAAGATTAACTAATCCAAAATTCTTCATGACACCAAAAGCTGTACATTCATACTTATCTGATCTTCTTTATTACCGCAGATCACAATTAAATCCTATCTGGACGCAATTACTTGTCGGTGGCATGCAACCAATTGACAATGACTTCACAAATATGGAGCCATATATTGGTGTAATCACTCCAAAAGGTGTTTCTTACAAGGCCAAATCTGTTGCCACAGGTATGGGTGCCATGCTTCTTAATCAATTACTAGAAACTGACGTTCGCGCCAAAAATTACCAGCTCAGTGAGGCTGAGGCAAAGAAACTTCTTACAAAATTAATTGAATTATCAATCTATCATGATTGTGAAGCTGATAATTGTTTTGATATCTCAACTATCGATACAGCTAATGGAGTTAAACGTGATAATCCAATGAAAATTCTTGGTAACTGGGATTTGGCCACATACAATAATGATTATCAATAGAGAAATTCAATATTATATCCGGTCAAATGTATTTTTAACTTCTGATTAATATTTATTAACATGACTTTTTAAATAATTTTTTTTATTGTCAATTAAATAAAATTGAATTAGATATTTTTATGTGTTAAATTGCACCGGTAGTATGTATTAGTTTTGTTTATGTGCTTATATCTTTAATAATTGAAAGTTGCTTAATTGTATGAAAGTTTTAGTTGACACCTCCTACTTGTCCTCCAAAATTTTTAGTACATTGATATATTTTGCCGGAGGCTTTTTATTGTGCTAGCATAGCTTAAACCTGTTTTCATTACTTAAGGGTTTATATAGTTTTACTGAAAAATTGTATCATAGTTTTACTTCTTTTTTTATAAATTCTTTTCTTTTACTAAATGCTGTTTTAATATTGAGGAGATTAATAATTCAAAATGATTATGGTGAAAGTATACAAAAAAAAATATATATATAAGATTACATTCATTAGTAGTATAACTAACAACATATTTTATGTTTTATATAATTAAAAAGAAAAAAAGAGAATTAGCTATCTCTTTTTCTAATTTGTTTCTTTTTTTTCAATTTGCATTTTCCTGTTCCTATATAGCAACCAGTTGCATGTTAGTTGTAATGACAACCACATTATGTATTATGTATGTCTTTTTCGTTAACCTAAACCTTATAAGAATTTTAGGGGTGTTGACGAATGGTGTTACTTTCTATATATATTTGTGATCATCTTTTACTAAATCACTTCAAGCTTAACAACATAATTTAAAGTAAACAAAATTATTTTAGTGTTTATATATTTCAGAATTATATATTTTTGTAGATGTAAAATTTTCTCTTAGGTTGGAGCATGCGCCATATTTTTGATAGATGATAATAATATTGCACACGTCCCGGCCTGAGAGATTTTTTTAAAACACAAATATTACTAATTATTTTTATTCTAAAAAACTTAATATATCTATTGGGTAACAACTATATAAATTATTTTATTGTGTTAAATTTACTAATAATCAATTCTTTTGATTCTCCTTCTTCTTTTGATATTTCACTAATAATTAGCTTATGGTGTTTATTGAATTGACTGTAATTATGGCGAAGAAAGTATTTTGTCCATAATTTTGGTTGCTTGACATAGTAAGATGGTTTAATTACCTGATTAACTTCAATTTTTGGGTTATACAAAGGATTTTGAAATTTCACAATATTATCAAGAAGGTAACTCCATAATGAATTTGTATTCTTCTTAATACTATGAATATTTCTTTCTTTCTCACTATTTGTAATAAAATTTCCAAACTTGTTTGTTAAAGATTGATCCATAATGCTTATAAGAAATTGTTCATTAAATTCAAAAGCACTTGGTAGAAATGTAAAAACCTGCCATATACAATCAATCCATTGGAGAAAGAGTGGTGAATAGTCATAGTCTCTATTTTTTCCATTACCATTTCTTGTATTAAAAGGATGCCCAAATGAAGTCCATTCCTTTTCGATTAATGTTAAAAAACCTTTAATAGTCCTATAATATGGATCTAACATTAACATAGCCAGTGAAACTACTTGTGTTGTCCTATCAACACCATCATCACAATGTACCAATACACTATTTTGTTTATCATTAACCTCTACAATAACTCTTGTTGCGGCGTTCAAAATCAATTGAATATTAAAAAGCCACTTTGTTTCTGCTAAAATTTTAAGCCAATTTTTTTGATCACAGGTAGGAAAACATGCATTTGTCAATTTTCGAAAACTATAATAAAATAAATAAAAATTTTAAAAGTAAAAAAAACCTGTTTTCTCACCTTTCTCTAATTGAATGAATGTTAGTTAGATTTAAAAATTCTACTGGACAATTATTGTAAGCTGCTTCATAACCACCACCTTGAATTTGACTAGCCTCAGCGCTTATAAATGTTCGAAGATCCAAAATTGGTAATTTACAGGAATTCTCATTTGCTGATATAACAAATTCTAAATACTTCTCATCTATCCCTTTTTCATTCCTATCAAAAGTACATGGCTGAGAGCTCCTTAATATTGCAGATTTTTTATTTTTATCATACCATGACAAAACAGGTAATCTACCACTAATGCGACCTTCAGAAATATTTTTTATATATTCAATGCCTTTATTTGCAGCCTCTCTTGGTACACAAAGAACACCTGGATATGATTCACAGATAGAGTAATTTCTATTAAAATCAGATAATACCCATAGTTGATTTGGTATCTCTAAACGTTCATACTCCTTCAATGGATCATACAAATTCCATCCGTTATTATTAAATTTATCACGGTAATTAAAAGCAAAATGTGACAATTCGATTATACTAAGATGCAGTGATTTTGAAATAACGCTGAGAAAATTTTTTTTTCCTGATCGTAATTTATTTTCAAAGTAAAACTTTACAATTCTAACATCTTTGCATAAAATTGATATATGTGGTGTCTCGTTTGTCATATTTTGCTCATTTAATGGATTACTGATCTCCTCCACACTCCAAATATAACCTAATGGTATTTCAAATAAAAATTTATTATTATATTCAAAGTGAATTCTGTAGTTTGTAACTCTTACCAGCCCACATATTTTTTGGTTTGGTATCAATGTTCCGACATCCTTCTCCTCGAAGAGAATATTTTCACCTTCGTATAACCAATCACAAGTAGCATTATATCCCCCTCGATTCATTGATGTAGCCATTTTAGATTACTTAAACTATAAAATATTTTTGTATATCAATAAAAATAATTTTTCAAAATATATCATAAAGCTTTTAAGTACACCATTAAGTATATCTTCATAACATTTAAGTATAATAATAAAAAAATTGCTAACACAATTATATTGGATAACTTTTGTCTTAATGTTAAATTAATGTTTTTCCTCCCATAAAACTTTCCAAACATTCGTTTTAAAAGTATAGATATATTAAAACATTCTCAGGGAACGGCGATTCACCAATATTACACTTGAAGAATGACAATATATAAAGTTGTAAAAATGTTTGGTGATCAAAGTTTTGTATATCATTTTATAGTCATCATCATCCTAACAACACTTCTTTCTCAATTAATATCAAGGTACTCTAGAAGTTTTTTTAAGGAAAATATAATTGAAAATCTAACAAAGAACAGGTCTATCGTAAAATAAATGTACTTTTCTTAACTTTTGATAATATTTTTTTTATTTCATTCTCCTACATATCATTTTCCATAACATTTTTATAGAATATCGAAGTATATATCTTGTATTACCATAATATTTTTATAGTTTTGACTTATTTCATGTTAAAATTCGTTTTTATTTTATTACATGTAAATTTTGAAATAAAGTATTATTATTTATTTGATGTTAATTCTACCATCCATGCAGATAGAAAAATACTTCATAGTATTAAAACTTTTAATTATCCAAAAATTACACTAATTTAAAATAGTTCCTCCTTTATTGATGTAGTGATAATTATCTATTTAACTTATACTTCTTTTTGTATTTCAAATTTTTTTATCTACACCAGCATTTATATCGTTTTCATCATTGTTATAGATATTCTATTTTTCGTAACGACCTTTAAATAAAAACAAAATTTCAACTAATTTCAATAAAATATAAAATACAATTATCCCATTCAACTATTAAAAACTTTTAAACTATTTATCTTTGATATAGACAAAGCAACCAATCATCTGTCATGGTGATGTAAAATTTCTCAACATATTTCATAAATATTATAATAAAAATGTTATACAAACCATATTTATTTTAAACATTTAAATATAAATCTTATTTATAATAATTTATAAAATTTTGTAAAAGTAAAAATTGAAGAGATATACTGTAAATGTATTTATTGGAGAAAAAAATACAAATGTCTATGTTGAAAATAATAATGTAAATTTAAGTATATAATCCTATGATAGTTTTTATATTTATACAATAACAGATAATGAAGTAATAAAACTAAGAAATAAATATCTTTTGGCTTTTATTTGGTTAAAAGTCAAATAAAGGAAATGTTAATGTTAAAAAGATTAGGAGAACCTTGAGTATCACTTCATACCTTTTTAATAAATAAATGTTTTACAAAATTTTATTTCCTTTCAATGTTTTTCTTCAATCTATCAAATACCGTTAATATTGATATAGGTAAAAGAAATATATAAAATCAAATAACTTTTTATTATACAAAATGCAATATTAGCATTAATTTTTAAGATCACTTTTGTAAATACTTGCTAAAAATAATCGTTTGTTTGATTTGGTAGGAAAAAATTTTATTATTACATAGAAAATTTCCCAAAATAATGTTGAAATTTTGTAAGTTTAATGAAAGGCTTTAAGAAATGTTGCTTAGATTTTGTTTTCGGTAAATTGTTATATAATATAACTGCCATATGTATTTATTTTCTTGCCGTATCATGTTTATAGAGAGAAAAAAACAACATATTTTTGAATTAAGCATAAAAAATGATCGTTATATCATACATGTATAATTTTGTACAACAAACATATAATCTCCTCTCCTTGTTTTAATACATTGTAGACATTCTGACGTCTATATTTGACAAATTTTTCTAATTGTAATTCATTGAAAACAATAATTTTAGTATCATCTGTATTTATCTATGCAATGTTTTTTTTATTGAATATGTAAATAATTTCTGTGCGACAATTTATATCTATTATGAATGATATCACTTCATTTTTAACTGTTAAATTTATCTCATAGTACAAATATCTTTGCAAATACCCTATGATAAAGCATATAAATTATATGATAAAAAATTTAATTTTTAATAGAGGACTTATACAGCAATCATTTGGTATTAATTTGAATTTTACCAATGATTAGTATATTTAAATTATGAATAAATTTGAATTATAAATATATATTATAAAATAATTACAAGAAAATCTTATTAAAGGAAAGCATATTCCAATATAAAAAAAATAGTTGATCAACTTCCCTGTAAAATATTCCATTAACATTTTGCTAAAACATTGGAGGAAAGTCACCTTTTACATTACCAGGATTCGGTTGGAGTATAGATAATACAAAGAAGATTTGCTAATAAAAGTAATCATCACAAAGGAGATAAATAAAAATACCCGGTGGAATTTACTCAGAAAAAAGTACAAAAAATTTATTTAAATAGTTCTCAATGATGATTAGAGATAATGATATTTGTTATGCCATCCTCGATGAAGATTCATGTAAGTTATTTTAAAAAATTTAAATTTATAACAGTGCAATTTTTGCTTTCATAATTTTAGATGATATTAGTGGTGATAGTATTAGGTGTATAGAGGATTGGTTTAATGCTATGGAGAATGACTTAATATCAGAAAAGGCTAGTGTTATGCAATCTGTCTTGAGAGTCCTACGACTTCTGGATGTCTCAGAATCGAAGGATGACGTTGAGAAGATTATCATGAAAATGAGGGAAAAATCTAGTGAACATGATGATGTTGCAAAAAGTTGTATGATGTGTCTAAAACCACTGTATAGTACATATTTGCATGTAGACTTTTTTTTAAATTTACTTGATTCGATTATCCTCCCAGAAGTTGTGAGCTTCTTTTTTAATCCCGAGGTTAGTTTATTTGAAATTTAAATATGTTGTGACGTAAAAATCAATTTTTCAGTTACGTGAATCATCTGCTATTGTATTGCTAGAATTAATTGAAAATCGATTTCTGTCAACGGAAGCTATTGAATCGACTGTCATTCCTGGAATATTTTCATTTCTTAAACATTTTGTCTTTTCCAAAAATAAAGGAGGACACCTTCCGCCGGAAGCTGGATCAACAAAAGCTATTTATAATGCTTCACATGTAAGTTTATCTTATAAAATTACTTGTTACGTCTATGAAGATTTACTCTTTCACCAACTAATTGTTTGCTGGGCACATATATACATATATTTATCTATATACATATATATGTGTACAATTATATATAGATATATTTATATACATGTATTTATTTTTATTTTTTTTTAAATGAAGTTTAATGCAAGTATGTATTTATGTCGTTATTTCTAATGAGATTGCACTTTGTAAGGTTTTGTGGCCTTGTTTTATTCTCTAATACAATTATATTAACGACGCGAAATTTTCTAGTAGAAGATAGATTATATATATTTATTTTTGATTTGATCTTTCCTTTTTGCCACCATATGCCTTTTTCTATAGTTTTTATATACTATCCTATTTTAACGCGATTATAACAGGCATTTTAAAGTGCAAACATGATTTAGTTTATGTTTATAGATGTATGAATACATTTATTTCCTACCATGACTCAGATTCATTCTTATTAGTAATGGTAGAATGAGAAGAAGAAGACAACAAATCATTTTCTTTGGCGTTATACTTCTTAATAATGATTCAAATACATAGTCACTGGAATGAAAATGTTTTAATTTTGTATATTTTTAATGTTTACTAAAGTTTCCAATTACACAAGCCAGGAAATCTCATTTGGGAACCAGAATTGAATTATTTTATTCCAATAGTTTATAATCTTATATTTAAAAAAAAAACCAATCGAAATAACCTTTTTTGGTCATTTAAAAGTAATTCTCCTTGATGATGTTTGAAAATATACATCTCTTTTTGTAAGATTGATGGCATAATCATTTCTATTTTATTCTTTTTTCATTTAAAAGTAAGTTATAATAATCATTTTTTTCTATGTTTCTTTGATAAGCTTTTTTTTTCTCTTTAACAACAGTGCTCTAGGGAACGCCTATTCTTTTATTGGAAACTGTTTTGTCCTTGGATACTAAACCGCCCTTTTATTTGCTATATTTCGTCCGTGTATTTTGGTGAATTTTTTAATAGGTATCTCTCGCTTTTACTTTCCTATCTTTGCATTATTCATTTTTCCTTAGTTTATTTTATTATTTTGTGAATGTATCTTTTTTATTCTGTTAAAATTTACTTTTTAACAGCTTTTATTTTTTCAAGAGAGAGTGAGAGTTTAGAGGAGTGTAATGACGAGAGACCGTAGAAGATCCATCCCAACTATAACAACCATTGCTAAACTTTATAATTGCGCATTTTTCATTTTGGCGACAATAACTATTCGACTTTTTTTCACCGCTCCATTATTTTTAATATACATATATCTCTTGTGCACCAAGCAATTTAAATATAGTTGCGATGGTATGCATATACAGAGAAAAAATAGCAGGAAGTTTTAATGTATGGTGTTATGCGTCAGGGTCGAGTATAGAAAATGATTTCAAGCATTACTAAGCCCCCACCTCGACATTTCTATTATATGTCGTTGTTGTGCTAGTGATGTATTATTTTTTCAGCAACAAACATTTTTAGAGACACGGACGTCTTCATCTAATGCTTTCATTATTTATTTCAGTCACAATGAAACTATATGGATGTTTCATTCTATGGATTTAATAGGTTTATTATTTTATTTTGTTAAATTTAAGTATTCTACTAAATTTATTCTAAATTATCTCCACCAATAGTTGTTTATCTTTTATTTAACATTAATTTTATTAACTCTAAATTCATCATAACTTGAAAATCTGGAATATTTTTTATAAACTAAGTTGTATCTTGATAATATTTATATATATATATCTTTTTAAAAAAGATGTTTGTTATGTATATATAAAATAAGAAAAATTGTAAAGTTTATCAAATTTTGAATATATGTTGTAGAATTTCAAAAGTTTCTTTAAGTGAGAAGGTTTTTCAATTTGAATATGAGTAAGCGAGGGTGAAAGACATGGGTAGTGAGACGATGAGTCTGAATTCCGTATCACTATTCTGTTTTTCTCCTTCTTTTGCGCTAAAGTTCATATTGAAACCTTAAATTTTAGAAAAAGTTATACATAAACAATATTTTACATGTTTGTCATTTCTATTGGCTGTCTTTTTTTTTATCAGCTATAGAATTAGTGTTTATTAAAAATTTTTAGTTTCCTAATTTTAAAATAATTTAATGTATATTTTTATTTTAAAGCAAACAAACAATAGATTTTTTTAGAGTTTACATATACCAATAATATTATATTACATCATTAAAAATTTAAACTTTTGTGTTAATTATTAAAGAAATTTCTTAATAATCTTTCATTTTTACTAATTTATTTACCACCAGTAGGCGTTTTTTTATTCCTTGACCTTTGTTTAATGTTCGGTTATTGCTTCAATAATCCTAAAAATTCTACAAACAAGCGAGTTGAATGAGAAATGAAACAAAATTGTACGCATGCTTACACTTTTATTTTAACCCCTCGTCCTTCAATTTCATTCCACACAGATATAGAAAGTGAGGAGATTAAAAAATTGTAGATATTTGCAAACATACATTCTAAGTATTCCGCCAGCTGTCATTTTTGATAGTGTTTAGTTGTTGTTGAGTAGTCCGGAAACGATCAAACATCATTTTGTTGAATAGAGAATGTAATTGATAAGATAATATGTTCCTCGTTTTTGAAATATAATTATTATTATGTCAATGGCTATAAGGCCATTTGTAAACTTTGAATTTTTGTTCTCAAATATTATAGATGGTGAAAAAATTTTTGAAGGTTATTCATGCCAATATGTAAACTTTTGTGTTTTACTTTTTTTATTTGTTGATTTACATACACCATAAACAAAAAAGATATATATATATATAATATTTATATATACACATATACGAAAATTAATGCACATATCTACAATATATATCATAAATATTAATCACTGGGCATTTGACATTTGAAAATGTACTTTCAACGATGAATCATAATTTATTTGTAAAATACCTTTTTGATTTTATATTAATGGCATCTTTTATTGAATAAAGTACCATTAGTTAGAATTAATGGATGAAGGACATTCAAAACTAAACCGACAGATGCTTATAATGGTGTATTAATCTTTGATCACAATTTTTTTAACCAATAAAAATCAATAATGTGTATTAGAATAATCTCACTTTCCATTAAAAGACAATATAAAAATATATTTTATTTGCAAATTTTACATATGAACAAATATAGTTTGGAGCAACAAATGTTTTATATATCATGTTTAAATAACCTGCAGTTTTCACTTTTTTCTCTATAAAATCTACTGTACCTTGTTTGAGAGGGCTAAAGATTTTTATATTTGGCTAAAGATTATTATAGCCGGAAGAATATTATAATATAAATTTTCATTGACGTAACAAAAAAGTTTAAAAATTATTATTTCATCATTTTTATATCCAAGAATAAATATTTAGAAGAAAAAAGTAACATTTTATTTATTTATTTTTTGAAGTAAATAAAATATTTATTTTTCTTTTTATTGTATTTTTCTTTTATAGATTATAAGTAAGGTAATAGAGCAAATTGATAGATTCTCCGACAAATGGATTGCCGAAGAGTTTTTACCTCAGTTTTCAACGATGTTAGGACAAAATGATCCATCGATAAGGAAAATATGTTTGCAAAGTACGAGGACACTTAGTAATTTATTCGGTTTTACATTCACTGAACAATGCCTTTGTCCATATTTATTGTCTGCCGTTTATGATAATGATTGGAGTATACGTAAAACTGCATGTGAGATATTTCCTGATATTACAAGAAATGTAACTAGAAATTTTAAAGAAGAAGTTTTAGTTAAAAGGTTTATGAGTTTAACGAGTGACGTAAATGAATGTGTTGCACAGATTGCTTTCCAACAAGTGAGTGCCTTCATTGATGCCTTTGTAGATAGCGGTGAGGCAGATGTCAATGCAAAGTATGTCTTAACGACAGTCTTTCCATCGAGAAATGACTTTCTTTTAAAAACGGGTTTACAAGTTAGATTTTACACTCCAAATTGCCATTCAATTCTTAATGACATATCAAAATATCCTATATTCGGATTATCATTGAATGATACCACTGTCGATCTGAATAACACCTCACTTGATAAAACATTCTCATTCTGTGATGATGATGAGGAGAGATTGTATCAGAAGCTATATATATATAAAAATAGAATTCGTAATCATTCTTTAAATAATGTTAAATTAACACCCATAAATTGCGAACAAAACTTATCAATGATGATGAAAAATTTAAAGATAGGTAAAGGTATCGTTGAAAATGATATTATTAACGATGAGAAAGATGATACTGTCATAAAACTTGTTGTTGATGAATTAGTTGAAACAATAGTAGTTGATGAATTTAATCATAAATTTAAAATGAGGGAAGATTTTGAATTTGATAATGGTTACGACACACTCGATCCGTATGGTAATATCAAAGAATTAGATACTATGGGTGTTGAAACGTACAATACCTTTGTTGAAGCTTTCGACCTGGCACTGAGACAACGCCGAAGTCGTACCAGTTATCATCTCCGTAGTTCACTAAATCCTGATACTAACAACCTTTTAGACGACAATGAATCATTTTTCGGTAATGTTAGTGATGTATCAGATTCTCAATTAAGATCACAATTTTACCTTGAATCAATAGATAAAGCATTAGAAAGAGCAACTGAAGTTACCAAATATTTAACGGATAATGAAATAGAATATATTAGAAGTCTACAAAATTTATCTATACCAAATTGTATGTTATTATTATATTTAAATGTCGAAGCCATTGGATCATATGCTAGAGGAGCATGGATTATAAGATGTGCCGAGACAATTGTTAAAATGTTAAAAGTTATTGGTACTAATAATTGGCCTCTCCTTAAAGGTGTATATTTTTATTTATTACATGATATTGGTGAGAAAGTTAGTAAGATATTAGCTGATGATATTGGTGAATTAGCAGAGACTTTATGTCCCCAATTTGAGGAAGATGTAATTTCAATATATGATCATTTACGAACATGTGACTATGAAACTCAAAGTATTCTTATATCGAATGTTTCACAGTTAGTTATAACGTTAAGTTCCGAGGGTCAAGATAAAATTTGCCGGGAACTTCATCATTTTGGTATTCGGAATGTTGATTGTATTTATAAATATAAATGGAGAAATAGGGATGTTTATATGCAAGAATGTTGTAATATGGTGGACCATGTATCACTTAAAACTGTTAATGATTATTTTGTGCCTTCTGCAATGTCATTAGCTACCGATCAAATAGCTCAAGTTAGACATACTGCAACTAACTTATTATCAAGAATTTTTATAAAATTTATTATTTCTGAATTAATGATAGCTGAACAAAATAGTGAATCTTGTACTGATTCCTCGGATATGCCATTGACTGATGGCTTATTGAGTGACTTAAGGAATGCTTTTCGTATGTCCATGGATTGGAAACGACGTCAAGTTTACATGAAATTTTGTGAGTTTGTCCTGAGTGATCCTTCTGTCCCAAGTGAATTTATACACTCAACATTATGGAATGATATCTCAGTACTGGCTAAAGATGAAGTTGTTAATGTAAGAATAATTCTTTCTAGAATTATAAAAAATTCATCCACTTTTTTGTGGTCTAAAAATAATGATCTTATTAAAGATGTTGAGAGGACAGTTAATAGTAGGCATCTTTTAGAATATGATCCACAACTAAAAAGTGAAATGAGAACAACAAATAATAATATTTTAGATGATGAATGGGATTTTTTAAAAGATCGTCAGGATCGTATAATTGATCAACAAGATAAATTTTATGAACATATGGCATTATTGAAATGTGGTTTTGCTGATCCATATGGGATTAGGCTCGATACTACAGGTCTTTCTAATGATAATTCTGATATGGATATATCCGATGGGAGCAGTACATGAGAAAATTTCTATTATTTTAAATTACTATTTAACAATCTAATCATTGAATTTTAATTAATCGTACAAAATAATTATTGTCATTTTATTATTTTGATATAATTATTTATTTCATTAAATCTTTAAACTTTTACTTATAATCTTTATTTTATTTGTGTTTTAAGTATAGGGAGATAATTTATTGGTATGTACTTTTATTTTAATTTATTGTTATTGAAGGAAACTATTTGTGTTTTGTGTTTTAGTTGTTTTAAATTTTGCAATATGCATTTTTTACTCATTTGAAAACTTAAGTAATTTGGTTAAATATAACTTACAAATTCATAAATAAAAGGAATAGTTTAATAATTTTTCATAGGACCTTTGTTTATTTCATGCTGGATATAGTAATTACTATTTTTAAACTTTCTTCTACTAATTAAAATAAATTAATTCAACTACAATAGACTCTCGATTATCCGAACCCTTGGGATCAAAGGTAGTTGGGAATAACCGAACATGATTAAAAAAATATAATTTTCAACTTTTACAAAGAAAATAACTCATTTCATACCGATATAGATATTAAATGTCAATTTTTTGATAAATATTAGAAAGAAAAATTATTTAGCCTTGAGGGATCGCTTATTTTTTTTGAGTTAAATATGATTACCTTTTTTGAAGCTAAGTTTTCTAATTTCTTAATACATAACTGTCTTATTAATTCAAAAAAATTGAAAATTTATAGATGTTATATTTAAAATCAGTGCTTTATATATTTAACATTTATACAAAGGAAAGCATCTCTTAGCCTAAAGTATTTAATTGAATATTTTTTATGTATAAAATTTTAAAATTTGTAAATTTTTGTGAAAGTTACTCCGTTCGGTTAACCGAGAGTTCAAATAATTGAGAGTTCACTGTACTTTACAAACATGATGTTTAATATATTTACAGCTTTAGTTTTAAAGAGATAAAAATATTTTACAATATTTACACTTAAACCATATTAAAGACCAAAAATAAAATGTGTTTTAAACTAATAATTTATGATATTTCACTGTTTATTTCTTTTCATTTCCTGTTACAAATAATTAAATACTGATTTATGATATTTTATTTATTTAGTTAATTTATTTATCTTATGTCTTCATGCGTAAAGATATTTAAAAATATAATTTAGAGGCTGTCAAAATTGAAAAAATTCCACTTATGTCTAAATTTCAATCACTGTCAATTGCATGAAAAAATTTTTCCAGCCACTTAAATTTTTCCAACTGGAAAATTTCAAGAAAAAAAATATTAAATTAATATTTTCCCTTATTTAAAATTATGCCATTATCCAATAAATTATTCAACATATCAATAACAAAAATTAAAAAGGATACATATTATTTTGAAGGCTTATAAATGCATAAAAAATTATAATTATGGAAATAATTAAAGAAAAGAGAGGGAGTGTATTAGCAACCTTACAATAACATATCCTCGATTAAGAATTAAAATTTTTAGTCTTATCACAGAAAATTGATAATTGATTATAAATTACTTATGTCTCCCTTGCATATATATATATATATATATATATATATATATATATATATATATATTTAAGAATAATTATATGAACAATTTGTCAATGAAAATTTGTTATCTTTCTTGACAGTTGGTTATGGGAGAATTATGTTTTTGACTTACCAGCTTAATTATTCATTTCCATGGTTTGTATTTTGAATGAAAATTAAAAGCTACTAAACATTTTTATGAATATAATTATTTTTTTATAATTTTTTTTTGTTTTTTCTTTTTTAATGCTTATTTTTACAAGTACAATAAAGTGAAGAATAATTCATTGCAGTTGGAGATAAGGGAAAATCTTTTATATTTTCAAAGTTATTTTATATGTAGATAAAAATCAAATGTCATTAAGAGATGATGCATAAAAAATTCTTGAATATCTTTTTTCAAAAACATAAGGCTATGTTATCACAAAAAGTGGAAGTATAATTTCGAATAAAATTTTTATCGCTTTTAATTTTTCTAAAAAGGTTGAAGTGTAATTTTCTTAAATGCAGAAAATATATCTATAAATTTAATTAAAAATATCTCTTCAACCATATCATTAATTTTAAAAAATAAATTTCTTTTTTTTTAAATATTGGGACAAAAAAAATTATTTTGAAAGATAAAAAAACGGAAAAAAAGTTTAATTAACTTTAAAAATCTTTTATTAATAAAAAATATTTTTTTGAAATCTTTCTTTATAAGAATGCCTTTTAGGAAAATATAGAATACAAATTTTTAATTATATCACATTACAATCTTGAACATCAATAAAAATTATGTAAATAATATTTACCAAATGGACAAAAGATACTAATATTATTTGGTTATTCATTTAAATTGTATACACAATTTTCCTATCATATACAATAACAAATCCTTTCTATTGAATTATTAAATACCTTTATACATTTTACGTCTAAAAAAGTATTCAAATTGTGACTAAGCATTTATTGTTTTTTTAATAAAAAATAAATACATCTTTTATCATTTTACATTATAATTAATACTTGTGAAAACAATAAAGAGCGCATTTTAAAGTTGTATTGAATAAATAATTACACTGAGATGTTTTAACTAAATCTCAAACAAAGGAAATGGTTAAACTATTTATTTTTCTCATATTATTGTTGCATGTTTGTTTTTTCTCTCCACAACCACAAAAATGTCCTATTTTTCAATTTTTTATTATTAATATTATCCCTTAACTTTATTAAACTCTATAATCCATAAACTCTTTAATCTTATTTTAACTATCACCACATTTATGCCTTAAAGAACTTTTATTGATAATAATTGAATTATTTATTCATTATATATATAGTAGATGTGTAGTGTAATAAAACGTATAACTTTCTATATTTTTTCCCATCCTTTAATACTTTTTTTAAGAATAAAGAAGTAAAATATTAATGCCATCTTTAAGAAACAAAAATACTCAACCAATCAAATTATCTATTTTCTATAATTTTCACAATATACTTTCTCCAAAAATAGAAAATAAATGGATGTACCATTTAATTTCATAATATTTATCTTATCATTCATAATCTCTATACTTTTTTTTAACACTACCATCTCATAATACAATATATAAATGTATTAATATTTCTTCAAAATTTATTTTATTAATTAAAAATTAAATGGTACATCAATTTATAGTAAAACAAAGAGTATTTTTGGATAAATTTACATTGATAACAAATACTATACGCATATTTATCTCCACTACTTACCACAATACTACGAGATAGGAATATATTATAATGTAGAAGTTTGACTCTCTCTCCTTCTATAATATGTTTTAGTGAATATTTTAAAAAGTCTTTTTATAAAATTGATATTATTTTTACTTATATTTAAAAGATACATATACATCTAAAAGATATCTAAAATATTAATTGAAACTATAATATTCTAACTTTAAAAAGTATGTTATTATATGCCTTTTTTCAACCCCATTATTCTTTTTTTTTATTTTTTACTTTACTTAAAAATACCTATTTGTATTGTATTGATAGTATAAGTTGTCTTTGGATGGGATGAATTTATTTGTATATAGTAGTTTTAGTTTCCTTTACATTAAATATTTCGTGGACTTTTTGTTGAATTTATTTACTTTTAACATTATTAAAAAATCTCTATTACAAATTATATATTTATTGAAATATTGTTAGTTTTAAATTTTTATAGACATATTTTTTTAGATGGGTGATAAAGCTATATTAACAGAGGTTCTTGAAGCTTCCCATTTAACTGATACATATTCTAACTTAACTGCAAAAAATATTATTAAACAGTAAGTTATTTTTTTATAAACTATTAATAATTTATTATTTTTACAGATTAAAGTCTGCTAATGAGGATGGATCAGTCAAGTATGAAGGTTTTGATAAAGAAAATGGTGAGGTAGAGGTAAAAACAAGTGACAGTGGTGATAAAAGGCATGATGATAATACATTCACAGTTGATGATGCAATTGAATATTTGGGTTTTGGAAGATTTCAACTTAAGATTTCCTTATTAACAGGTTTAGCATGGGTAAGATATTAAAACATTTCCATTAATTTTGTTTTTAAAGATGGCTGATGCAATGGAGATGATGATTTTATCAATCCTTTCACCAGCACTCCATTGTGAATGGGGAATATCATCAGTGGAGCAAGCTATGATAACAACAGTCGTCTTCTCTGGGATGTTTTTATCATCAACAGTATGGGGAAAAGTTTGTGACCGATTCGGAAGAAAGATAGGACTTATGGCTTCTGCTTTATTAACATTTTCGATGGGAGTACTTAGTGCTTTTGCTCCAAACTTTAAAATGTTCCTCCTTTTCAGAGGTCTAACTGGAATCGGTATTGGTGGTGTTCCACAATCCATTACATTGTATGCAGAATTTTTGGGAACAGCTCAAAGAGCAAAATGTGTTGTTTTTATTGAAAGTTTCTGGGCTGTTGGAGCTTGTTTTGAATCGCTACTTGCATATTTTATCATGGAATCATTAGGTTGGAGATGGTTGTTAATCTTAAGTTCATTACCCCTCCTTATCTTTGCCATCTCCTGTATCTGGTTACCAGAATCTCCAAGATTTTTGATTTCAGCTGGAAGGAAAGAAGATGCTTTACATATTTTGCAGAGAGTTGCTTATGATAATAACAAAAAGATGCCTGAAGGAAATTTGATTATGATACAATCACATAATCCAGATACCAGAGGAAACTTGTCTAATTTATTTACACCAAACTTAAGAAATACAACATTTTTACTTTGGTTTATATGGATGGTTAATGCATTTTCATATTATGGTATTGTTCTCCTAACAACAGTCTTCCTTCAATCATCAGAGGAATGTCATGGTGGAGGCCATAAAATGAATACAACAGACATTGGTGGATGTAAACCACTAGTTAAGAATGATTATGTTGATCTCCTAGCAACGACATTTGCTGAGTTTCCAGGTTTAATAATTACAGCAGCCGTAATTGAATGGTTAGGAAGGAAGAAAACTATGGCTTTAGAGTTTGGAATATATTCTATATTTACTTTCCTCCTATACTTTTGTTTGAGTCGTCGTTCTGTAACAACGTTCATTTTTGTTGCCAGAGCATTTATATCTGGTTCATTCCAATGTGCTTATGTTTACACACCTGAAGTTTATCCAACATCTCTACGTGCTATAGGTTTAGGAGCTAGTAGTAGTATGGCGAGATTAGGAGCTATTGTAACACCTTTTGTAGCACAGGTGGCATCAACACATAGTCTGTATATACCAATAACTGTGTATGGGCTATTTGCTTTACTAGGTTCTATTGCTGCATTAGCATTACCTATTGAAACGAGAGGCAGACAAATGACTGTAAATTTTATTTCTTTATATTTACTTACACTAATTTTTTAAAATATTTTTAGGATTCACATTAAAATAAATTAGTATTAATTTAAAGATATAATTGGAGATGCTAATTATATCAAAAAGATAAATAAAAAATTAAAAATAATTTATATAATAATTTAGAAATAAATTATTTAACTAAAAATTATTATAACATGTATCATTTATACCTAAGAATCATTAAAAATATAGTCAATATCAATGCCACAATAAACATATGGATAGTATTCCTCAAACCCGAGATTCATCAATGCAAATGATTCATCTAAATTATCAATCTGACCAATATTAGAACCATCTAAATGATGATAAAGTCCATTCAAAATACTTCTTAATTTTTTCTGATAACCTTTCTTTGGTCTAACAACAGCAGCTTGAAAATTAACCGGTAAACCGTATCTTAGAACTGATTCAACAAAGATCTCTAATGCTATGATATGAATGTATGCGGAGAATAACTCACTAAAGTTAACCTTTAACCATCTTATTAATAATTGATATTGTTTTCTGACATCTTGAAAAATTTTTTCTCTATCACCTTTATTATTTTGTAATGTTTTTTCATCGTATATGAAATCTCTTACAATGAATTTTTTTGCCTGACATCTTTTTTTAAATTCATTTAGGACGATTTTGAAGAGTGTTACCGTGTAGAGGTTGTAAGATTCATCTTTTGTTATTAAGAAACTTGATTGGGGGACAATTTTATCAGTGATTTTGTAGTATGTTTCCTCCCATTCAGTTGATAGTGATTTTGGTACAACAACACATACCGTTTGGAGGTACTCTGATCCTAAGACAAAATCTTCACTTTTTACTAGTTCATATAAATCTCTTGTCATCAATGATCCACTACAATTTTTTGATTTTTAAATAATTATCAACTTTTTTCCTATACTTACGTTGATTTTTTATCAATATTAATTAATTCATTTTTTGAGGTATTAAAATTTACCATCTTACATTTCATGTCATTTTCAATTGTGGAGATTTGTTTTGTTATGATGTCAACTAATACTTTGAGTGGTTGTTTTGATGGATATTTAGCTGTTTGCCATTGAAATTGACATATATATGTATGAATGTCTTCTAGAAATAAAAATTAAAAATATTCATTTTATTTTAAACGTACTTCCATCAACAAAAAGATTCTCCAACAACTTATCTTTTCCTTCCTCAAGAACATCCTCAAAATTCTTAACTAGTTTACGAATAACACTAAAAAAAAATAACACGAATATTTTGTTGTAATAACAATAAAAAAAACTACCAATAAGTTGAAGTTTTAATTTTTGACAATTCCTCAGATATCCCAATTAATTGATCAAGTGTCCCAACCTAAAAAAAAATTAGCAGATAATAAAATATACCATTATCAGAAAAAGTAACCTTCAAATTTGGTATATTAAATTTATAATTATCACTACATCCCTCAGTTGCGTAATTTAAAGTTTCCCAGGTGTGAGATGTTGAAACATCTCCAGGTGCAGATATAAACCAATAGTTATGTGAATTCATAATATATTATCAATGATATATGATAATAATATGTCATCAATTATCATTTGTCTTGGTATATCGTTTTCCATTTTTTGAGTTGTTTTTATTTTTGTTATATCTGATCTGTAAAGGGAATGTGATATTTAGGAAATTTAAATGTTTTTGAATGTTTTTTTTATTTATGCTTTGGAAAAATTCAAAATTTATGAGGGTGATAGGAAAAAAGAAAGAGGTTGTTGATATTTTCAATCATCCATAACATTCACCTTTTGATATGAATATTTATTTTAAAAATTAATCATCAAACAAATGATAAAATTTTTATTAATTGTAGGTATGCTTATTACTTATACAAACATCTCCTTTTTATCTTCCACTAATAAAAAAGGGGAGAGGTAAAAAAAGTTGAATGAAATATGAGAATAATAAATTAATGGGAGGAAATAGGTATTGAAGAGGATGAAAATGTTGTATAATTAGTACTTAAAAGATTACCTTTCATGTGCCATAATTGGAAAAAATAAAAAGATTAATAAAATGAAAGGTAAGAGTAGGGGTATGTAAAGATATTTGAGAAGGAGTGAAACTTCAAGAATAGGATATATCTACAATAAAGTGAGAAAAACCTTTTAATTTATAGCTAAGAGGATTACTAATTTGAAGATGGCATTTAAATGATGATTATACTATGAATTAATTTGTCTTTTTGTTAAGATTAACCACAAAGCTTATATTTCTTTGTTATCTTTGTAAATTTATTTAAATATATCTATATTTAAAGGGCAACATTATTTAATTTACCAAATATTTTAACACATTTTTTATTTACATTGTAAACAATGTCCCACCTTATACACATTAACCACACTTATTTGAAGAAACTATTTTTGTCATGATGGCACATTTGAAAGTATAATAAAAATGAAGATTAAGTACCTCTTTGTCTGGGTGTTCTTTTCATTTAAAATGCCCATATATGATACTCATTAAAGAACCATTTTTTCTTTCTTTTTTCTATTTTTATAATGAAGTACTATAAAGAGGGGTAAAAAATCAAGTTACGATTCTTAACTAATGATCTATAACCAATTGCTTTAATATAAGTAATAGAAAAATGATAATAATATGTCTTTGGTTAAAATTTATGTTTATTTTAAATTTTATGGTATTAAAAGTATTTATACCACAAAAGTTTGTTTTTAAACCTATTATACAAGTATTTTTTAAAATTTATTATGAAAGGTTTTATCGTGATTTGTGACTATGCTATTAATATATCTAACTATTTACTGATAGTAAGGTTTAAGGTAAGGATAAAAAAAGTTGAAAAACATGATTAAATTATGGGAGTAAATTAATTTAATTAAAAAAGTTTATTATAATTTACATTAAATTTACTTCAATTATATTTTTAATTCCAAAAAATTTTAAAGTGGATACTTTTTAATGAAAACAATTATATGTGTACGCGTTGTTTATTAGGAACAGTTATACTATTATTGTGTTTATAATAAGCCTTATTAATAGGGTAGAAAAAAAGTTTTAAGGTTAGAGTGACTCTTTTTATAGGGTATCTATTGTTATTTACAAGATAACATACTCTTGACAACTGTCATTAAAGGATAATATTTTATTGTTTTGATTATGTATCAAAATTATATATATGATTGTACAAGTCAAAATATAATTTTATTACTAACCAGAATGATAGTTATTATTTATGGTAAGTATTTTATGGAGGAGGATATAAGGTATTGAAATGACACATTTAAACCTTTATATTACAAAAGAAAAACCTTATAGTGCCAATAGAAATATTATATTAAATGTTTTATTATTATTGAAAAATTGGATTGTCAAGTATTTTTACCTATATATTTTGAATACTTTTATCATATGTGTCTTCATAAATTTTTATGTATATTTATTACATTTTATTTCTTACTTTAATATTTATAATATTCTTTTTCTTCCCACCCTCCTACATTTTCTTATTTTGGCATTTGTTGATATATGTTTCTATTTGTAAGAACAAATACATATTGTTTTAAATTAATTTATGAATAAATGGGTACTTAAAAAAGTATAACTTATATTATCAATCAACTCTTTTTCAATGATACTTCCTCTTTAATTATTCATGTACTTTATTTGTTCTTTGTAACAATATAATAATAAATGAAAAGTATGTTCCTTTTCAAGATATAAACAATTTTATTTTTAGAAACCTTATTTACAATTTATTTCAGTTTCTTTTAACAATAACTTTTTAAAATACTATTAAAAATTATCCGAGTTCCTGAAAGCTGGTAATTAACGTATTTAGTAGATTATTTAATTTAATTATATCATTAAATCATTATTAAATTATTTCTATACTATTGTTTTTTCTTGTTATTATTTTTGTATTTCGGTAATCAAATTTATTTGTAATATTAAAAGTTTACTTAACTTTTAAAAATATTATCAATACATTATTAAGTTTCTTAAAGTATATAATGTTTTTTTAGCTAATTTTATAATCTCATGAATCATTTCCGGTTATGTACTTTGAATTCTTTTATATAATTCCGCCATATTACAGATGTTTATTAATGTGACAGTAACCTTCCATCCACATGTCCTTTGTAATCCTTTAATAATCCTCATTTCTTTGTCATTATCATAAAAACTCATATTTAATAAGAGGTAAATCTCAACAGGTGTAAAAAGGGTACCTATATAGAGATAAAATTTAAACAATTGCCATATATGGTCCATTTTAAATATGGTAACTGGGAAAGGAAACTGTGTCCTTACCATTTGGTGGCACTATTAAATGATAATAGTAGTTGTTGTGGCAATAAAAAAAAGGATAGGTGCATATTATAATATATCATTACTAGGTTTAGTAAAGTTTCATGTTATAAACGGAAACAATCACACCCTAATTGTTTTTGTGGACAAATTGTGGTAATTTGTTCGCTTTTTTTTAGAACGAACTCATCATATCACTCTTTTTTTGTCCATATCCCTCCCCTTTTACCCATTCTTTAAACTTGCATTTATTTCTCATAATACTTTTCATTTTCTCTATAAATATATTAATAATATTTTTGGGAAATAAATATTTTGTACTATTACAATATAAAACTATATATCAAAACAAATAAAATATTACAGACATATATATTATTGTAATGCGAAAAGTTATATAAAATATTTATTAAAAACAATTATTTTAAAACTATTATTATGAAAATTGTAACTTTTATACATATAATGCCAAGGCCATATAATATTTTTAGATACTAAAAACTTTTTACATATCATATACTCATTTAAAACCTCCCATTGATCTTTTCTTTTTAAATTTATATTTAACACTCCATACAATATGTATATAATTTATTTTATCATTAATTTACGAAGACATATCTAATAAATTACCAGCAAATATTCTTTGCACCTCATAATATTACCTTATCAATCTTTTTATCTTAAAATCTCACCTTTTTATGTCTCTTCTTTTTCTTTATATACCCTACAAAATCATATAATACCTCTCTTTTACACATGTATCTTGAAATCTATAATGTTAAATTAGATATACATAATAATACATAAAAAATATCAAAAAATACATTCACATGATACAAGAATACAATAAACCTTCTATCATATTTCTAATCTCTAATTATGATCAACAAAAAAAATTCTCTTATTTCTCTCATAGATCACAAAAATAGGTGATTTAAAATATATTTTAACATCTATAAAACATATATATCTTAATATAGAATTAAGTACAAATTATTTCCCTAATTATATTATGTCCCAAATACCATATTTTATTATGTATTTCATTAATTTACATCATCCTAAATTAAACTCTTTCCCATTTTTAGATATTTTTCATGGAAAATATATTTTTTCTATAATATTATTTTTAAACACTTATACATATATTTTTAATATATATTTATATTTTGTTAATATTTACACTTTTTTAAATGGCATTACATATTATGGTATATTTAAATTATTATATTTTTCTACTACTATCATTTTTATCCTTATCAATATACTCATTCTCCGAGACAACCTATAATTTCTCCATCAACGAGGAACTTCCTATAAATAGTTTTGTTGGTAAAATAGAAATCAAACCAAATTATGTATATAGATTAAATCCATCAACAACTAATTTGTTTAACTTTAATGAGAAGAATGGTGAAATAACAGTTAAGAATAAAATTGATAGAGAAGCATTAAGATTGAAATTTAAGAATGATAATGAGATTAGGTTGATTATCGTAACACAACCATCTTCCTTAATTACGATTAATGTACAAATCAAAGATATTGATGATAATGAGCCATTATTTAGTGAGAAGGAAAAAGTATGTTTTTAATGAAATTTGATTTAAAAGGATTTTTATATTTTAATTGCCTTTTTAGGAGATAACGATACTTGAGAATACCCCAATTGATACGAAGATTATTCTCCCTAGAGCTATTGATTTGGATGGTGGGGAGAATGGTAAGAATTAAAAGGTATTGGATCGAGAATCTCGAGGATATTCATGAACATTTACCATTTGAAGTTTTAAGGATAGGTCCCTCAGAAGATGATGAAATATTATACCTCGTCGTCAAGGGACTTCTCGATCGTGAAAAAAAAACAACCTATAAATTTAACATCGTTGGAGACGGAAGTTACAAGAATGAGTTGATGTAAGTTTATCATTTTATTTGCACTTTCCCACACATATTCTTGTATCTTCTCATTACATTATATATTTAATTACCTGACAGGTGGATATATAGTTTAAGATACACACATTAAACCTGTGAATGTTTTTTATATTTATATATATTTTGTAACAAGATACTTATCCATTTAAATAATACACATTTATATAGTTATTATTATTAACTTGACTAATTATTACAAAAGAGTTAAGATATTAACAAAAAAAATAATAAGATGTTTAGGATAGCTTAATTGTCCCTTTCTATTGTACATCTTTTTAAAAGGTTATCATTAAATAAATTATAGAGAAACACGTCTTCCAGTAACTGTACATATAACTGATGTCAACGACAATGCACCAATTTTTGAGAAGACTAATTATACAATCATATTAACTACCGAAAATAAGAAGGGTGATATTATTGGGAGGGTAGGAGCAATGGATATTGATGAGGGAGATAATGGAAAAATTATATATAAATTGAATTCAAATTCTTTTTCCGTTAATGAGAGGAATGGAGATATTGTTTTGATGGAGGATAAAGTTAATTGTTCTAATAATTGTATATTAATTATTGAAGCTTCAGATAATGGAATGGAACCCCTACGTTCTAGAGCTTTTGTTACTGTTAAGAGTTTTGAGGAAAATTTAAATACTCCTGAGATATCTTTTAGACTTTATCCTGCTGGGATTAATTTTGCTAACATCCTTGAGAATGCTACTGTCGGGAGTACTGTTGCTGTTTTGACTATCAAAGATGATGATAAAGGAGAGAATGGTGAGACGGTGCTAGAAATTATTGGTGGTAATGAAAAAAATTATTTTTACTTGGAGAAGGGTAGAAATTTTGGTATATTACGTGTTGGAGAGGGATGGGTTAATTATAATAAGAGGAAAAAGAAATATAAGAAAAATGAATTTTTTGAGGTTTCTTTTGAGGTTTCTGATAAGGGTACCCCAAGTAAGAGGAGTAAAAAATCGTTGAAAATTTTTGTTAGACCCAGTGAAGATATACCCCCTACCTTAAGTCAATCTATTATTAGGATAAAAATAGGAGAATGGACTGAGGTTGGGACGTTTATTACAAGAGTCCTCGTTGAAAACACCAAGAATGATAAATTAGAATTTAGTATAATGAAGAATGAAAGAAATAATGGTGATTACTTTTATCTAAATAAGGAGAGTGGATATATTTATTTGAAAAAAAGATTAAATACTACAGATAGAAGTGAATTTACAATTGACGTTAGTGTTAAGAAAGAAGCTCCTTACATTACATCATCAATATGTAGGATTGATATTAATATCATCCCCTCTAACAATCCACCAATCTTTGAAAAAGATATATGGGAGTTTAGAATCCCATCAAATTACCAAAAAACAAATGATTCCATTATCGGGAGGATCAAAGCAACAGACAACGACAAAGGCGACCATGGAAAGATACATTACCAAATAGTTGATCCCTCAAACATCTACACCAAAATATTTAGGATAAAAGAAAAAACTGGTGATATATATTTAAACGGACAGGTTGACTACAAAACAATGAAAAAAAAGTACATCTTTCAGGTGACAGGATCAGATAAAGGTACAAATCCAAAAGTATCTACAACAAGTGTCATAGTACTCCTTGACAAAAAAAGACTCTTTCCATTGTACTTTCCAATCATCAACAATTACCAAGTTATACGTCTCCATGAATTTCCTGACACACCACTCCTCAAAGTGACTGCTTCAATGGATGATAACAATAACAATGATAGTAAATTAACATATTATTTAGTTGACAATGAGTATATTGATTATATTGATCTCGATTACACAACAGGTGAAGTAAAACTTAAAAAAAATATCAACAATCGCTTCAAGGTTGGTGATGCTTTTGTTGTGGAGATTGGTGTTAAGGATGGGAATGATAATGTAGTTAAAGAAAATTGTAAAGTGGTTTTTGAGATTGTTAATGACAATGAGAATTTGAATCTTTTTAACTTAGGTAACAAATGGAATTATGAGGTTAACGATACAATGAAGAACACCACAATTGGGAGAGTAATTACAATTGATAATATTAACGTCAATAAACTTGGTGGTTTTGAATTATTAAATTGTAACAATATTTTGACAATCAACAAACAAACAGGTGATTTGATTTATCAAGGAAACTTCATAGGTCAAAGAAAAAAATATATTTGTATTGTTAAGTTAGGAAAATCATCCAAAAAATTGTACTTAACTCATGAGATGACAAATTATCTTTTAAAAGAAGAATTAGATAATTTGAAGGATGTTTACATTACTGTGGATCATAAAACAATTGGCCAACAAATATTTGCAATCCCTTTACCTGATAACAATCAGAATTTTATTTATTCTATTGATACAGTATTACTGGAGATAGATAAAAAAACAGGTGTAATTAGGTTGAGCAATAAAATTACAGGTGCTATTAATCAAATTCAAGCTACAATAACAATTACACACCGAAATAGTGCAGTAAAAATATTTAAAAATTTTAAGATAAATGTACTGTTTAGGGAGAGGGAAAAGAGAATTAAATCAAGGAGAGGGGTGCAGTATTATGTTGAGGAGAATACACCAATTGGGTATGTTGTTGGTAATGTCAGAAATGATTCTACTATTGATGATGATATGTGGTACTTTTATAATAACACTTTTGATGGACAGCAGAAAGTATCTATCTTGGGGAATGGAAGTATAGTCGTTTCAGGGTACCTTGATAGGGAGAATCTTTCGGTAGTTAAGGAGACTTTCACTAATGGTATTGAGATTGTTGATGTTTTTGTTAACATCCTTGATGTTAATGATAATTCTCCTACCTGTGAGGGTAACCAGAAATTTGTTATATCTCCAAATCTAGAAATCTTCTCACCTATTGGCACAATTAATTGTAATGATAATGACTTTGGAAAAAATTCAATTCTTACCTATAAACTTCTATCACACATAGAAACTTTTCACATTGACAGTAGGAGAGGAATCATAAAAAACTTAAGAAAAATAACCAGTAATCAAAATAATGTACTTGTTGAAGTCAAAGATTTAGGTAATCTAACAAGTAAAACAGAATTTTCCGTCGCCCTCCTGGACGATAACAATGAAAAGATCGTATTCGATAAAAACTTTTATTATTGGGATTTAAATTTTGTTGATAGTATTAAAGTTAAATCAAAAGGAATTGTAACATATAAACTAGAAAATTATGAAGATTATTTTAACATTTCAAAAAGTGGTAGAATTAGAGTTAAAAAAAATAAATTGTTAATACCAACAATAACATATAATTTAACGGTCCTTGCCGTTTGTGTATCTTCGAATAAGATTACAGGAATAGGAAGGACATTTGTTTTGATTGACCCACCAAAACCAATTAAAATAAAACCTATATTTACAAAATTTGATTCGTACATAAAGTTGGATGATAATACGATTCCTGGTTCAATAATAACAACAGTTGGAGCTTCAGTTTTTGATTCCAGAACCCCAACAATTGCTTTGGATAATATTTTGTATACTTTAGGCATTGAGGGTAATTTCAATGGAACTTTTGAGATTGATTTGTATTCTGGTGAGGTAATTTTATCAAAATATTTAACTGATAATCAAAAAGAGTTTAATCTAAAAGTTAAAGCTGTTGCCGGGAATGGAATGATAAGTGAAAAAGAAATGACTATTGTTATTGAGAAAGGTTTCAAGAGAGTAGATAACGAAATTGAATTGAGGGATGAGGTATTTTATCTTACTGAAAATAATCCCAAAAATTTTGTTGTTGGAGAGATAAAATTCACCAATACTGATCTTGAAAGTAATGTTGATTTAAAAATTTTATATGACTCAACATTAAATGACAACTTCGAGATTGTGGATAATAATCTTATGGTTAAAAATTCTATTGATCGTGAAGAGTATGAGGAAATAAAGATTTTACTCCAAATAACACACAACAACATTTCATATAGAAAATGGATTACAATAAAAATTACTGATACAAATGATAATTACCCAGAATGTATTGGTGTAAATGCTGTTGTTATCAAAAAATTACCTTTAACAGTTCAATTACCTTGTAAAGATCCTGATTATGGTATTAACGCTTCATTAGGGTATTCATTGTATAATTCAAAAGAAATGTTAAAATTTAATGACATTATCACAATTGATCCAAATGGTAATTTAAACATTGATAAAAAATTCAATAACATGAATATTAAAAACAAACCAACATACGTGACATTGAATGTTTTTGATCGAGCATACGATGAGAGGAATGGAATAATAATCAATGATTTATTAAGAAAATCAACTCAACGTCAGATTGCTTTGATACAATGGAAAGAAGTTGAAGGGTTTCAATTTGAGAGAAAGTTATACGAATTTGTCATTAACTCCACAACAAATGTTGGTGATGTCATAGGAAGTGTTGTACCATCAAAGGAATCCTTTATCTTTATTGTTGATCAGGTTATTGACGGTACTTATATTGGTAGTAAAAATTTCTTTGACGTTAATGATAATGGTGATCTTAAGGTTAGGAGAAAATTTGAGAGTGAAATGAAAATTATTAAATTAATATTAATTGCCGTTGGTAGAGATGGTGAGACAACTGAGACTGAAGTTATTGTTAATATTGATACACCGAAATTTTTATTAAACTTTGATAAAATTTACCTCCCAACGATTATAAATATACCAGTTGAGGAGAGTAAATTGAAGATTGGAAGTGTAATTGGAAATATTTCAAAAATATTACCAATAAAAATTAATGACAAACTCATGTCCTTCACTTTTGATTCTAAATATCATGAAATAAGTGAGGTATTTGAGATAAATAAAAATACAGGTATTATTTTTATGAAAAAATTAATCAATGTCAATGGAAGTTACATTTATTATGGTACAATAAAAATCGTACTATGCACAAATGACATTGAATACCCTATTCCTATCTCAATTAATATTAATAAAATAGAAAACAAAAAACCGAAAATATTATCATGTATCGAGAGTCAAAGATACTTCATAAGAGAAGACGCTCCACTTGATTCGATTATCGGTTCAATAGTCACTCAAAAAGTTGATGAATTACATTACGAGTTAATTAACTCACCAGAGAACATCAAAGTCGAACCATCAACTGGTATCCTACGTGTAAATGGTCCATTTAATCACGAAAAAGAATCATTCTACAAATTTGGTATTAAAGTCACAAATTCCTTAAATTTTTCATCAATATGCGATAGTTATCTATATATTGAAGATATAAATGATAATAAACCTCAAATATTGAATAAAGAGATGACAGTATTTGTTGATGAGAATGCGAAAATTGGTGATAAGATTTTTAAATTTGATATCCATGATGATGATAGTGATTGTTATCTTAATTATAGAATATCACCTGAGAGTAATCCTTATGGAATTTTTGGTATTGATGATAATGATGGGACAATCGTACTGGAGGGTAATTTGGATTATGAAAATGAAAAGAAACATGTTTTGGAGGTTACTATTTATGATAATGTTTTTCCTAATATTGTGAATTATGTTAAGGCAACGGTTATTGTTATTGTTAATGATATCAATGATAATCCACCGACCTTTGAAACACCATCTTCGACGTTCTTTATTAGTAAAGAGAAAAAGAAAAATGATTTGATAGGGATTGTAAATGCTGTTGATCCAGATGAAGGATATGGTGGTGTATTACATTATAGAATTCTTCCTGAGTCTTTACCACAAAATGAAGTTTATATTGATAATGTTTTTGGTTATATATATCTAAATGTAGATAATTTAACAAATGATGAAGTTAATTTTATTGTTGAGGGATATGATAATGGTCAGCCGATGTTGAGAACAAGACATGAAGTTAAATTGATAAAAGAAAAAGAAAATAATATTAAGGAGAATGATAAAGAGGTTTTTAAGATTAGTATTAAGGAGAATACACCTATAGGAAGTTTTTTGATTAAATTTGAAGACAAAATCGATATAATTGGGTATTCCTCATCACCAATGTGTAGATACATCTCATCAGCTGGTGTGGTTCTTCTTGATAGTGATGTTGATTATGAAATTTTGAAAAATTTTACCTGCACAATTAAAAGTATCAATGACATGATAATAGGACAAATTTTGGTTAATATTGAAGATGTCAATGATAACATACCTATTTTTTATGAGAAGACAAAAGAAGTTTATGTAATAGAAGGTATTTATAATCTTCCTATTACAGAAATGGTAGCATATGATAATGACGAAAATTTAAATGGTTTAATCAAGTACTCAATAATAGATGGTCCACCTGAATACTTTTTAATCAACTCAACATCTGGAGTTATCTATTTAAATAAACCATTAGATAGAGAGGAAAAATCAAAATATACCTTAACTATTGAAGCTTTTGATTCTGGTACCAATATAAATAATAATTACGGAAATGTCATTATCCATGTAGTTGATGTTAACGATAACCCACCAATATTTTCTAAACCATTATACTATGTAAAAATTGAAGAAAACACAAAACCTATTGATAATCTAATTGAGGTAACCGGTAAAGATATGGATGAAGGTGATAATGGATATATAATATATCGCATAGAAAATAATGAATATGATTTTACTGGTAGTTTCCCATTTTCAATAAATTCAAAAACCGGTCAAATATCATTATTAAGAAGTTTAGATTATGAGGATAAAAATTTATGGAACTTTACTGTTATTGCTGAAGATAATGGAAAGTTTAATTATCTTACATCATCAGTACCTGTAATTGTTGAAGTTAAGAACGTTGAAGATAGAAACGGTCCTGTGATAAGGAATACATTATTTGATGTGTATATTAAAGAAAACACCAAACGTGATAGCATCATTTTTGCCATTGATAGTATTGAAAAAGTATCATCAAATTTGTATAAAAGTGATACATTGAAATATTCTATAACGGAGATTGATAGTCAATATTTTTATATTGATGACAACGGTATTATATACTTAAAAGATACTTTAGAAGAAGGAAAAAACAACTACGATATTGGTATTATAGTAACTGATGATAGTGGTCTCAACACAACAACAAAATTAAGCATTTACATTGCAACACAATTAAGATTCCCAAAACTGTTACCATTATTAAAAAGCAGAATTGCTTTAAAAGAAGATATAACTAATGTTGATATATTGAAAATTGAAGCTACTAATAATGGTAATGATGATAGTATTATAAAATATTTTATTGCTTCTGGTGATCCAAATAATGACTTTTTTATTGATCCTTTGACTGGAGTTTTGTCTGTTAAAAAACTTGATCGTGAAGCTTTTCCTGGATACAATCTTATTATTGGTGTTTCACTCTCCAACTATATGGCTTATTCTTCTTATCAAAGAGTACAAGTACATGTTATTGATGTTAATGAGCCACCTAGATTTGTTTTACCTATTTATGATGTCAAAGTTGAGGAGAATGAGATTGTACCCAAGAAATTGATAACACTTCATGCAATTGATGAGGATTCAAGTGAGTATAATCAAATAAAATATAAAATCATTAATGGTAATGATAATAATGAATTTACCATTGACTCTATGACAGGTGAAATTACTTTAACCAAAACTCTTGATGCTGAAATACAAAATAAGTATATACTAGTAGTTGAAGCTAAAGATAATGGAAATTTATCAACAACAACAAATGTATTGGTTAATGTTAAGGATCAAAATGATAATAGCCCAAAGTTTACAAGATTATTCTCACCAGAGATATATGAAAACAATCCCATTGGTGAGGTTATTGCTTTTATAACAAGTACCGATCATGATATTGATGTGGAAAATAGGAATAATCTATACTTTCTTGAGAACAATTACAATGACACTTTTAATTTAGACAGTAAAAGTGGTGAATTAAAAGTTATGAAAAGTTTAGATAGAGAGGATATTTCTGAGTATAAGTTACGTGTAACGGCAAAGGACGACTTCTGGCAGATATCAACAACGTTTTTTGTTACTGTCAAAGATAAAAATGACAATAAACCAAAGTTTGATAAAAAAATTGATTATGTGAAGTTGAATGGAGATGAAAAGTTTGGTGATGTTTTGTATGTAGTCAAAGCTACTGATGAAGATGAAGGTATGAATGCTAGAATTATTTATAAATTACATGATCCGAAAACAGATATTGTTTATGTTGAACCAACAACCGGAAAAGTAATATTTATCTCCAGTCGTAATATGTTTGAAAATAAGATAAAAATTAGAATTATGGCATTAGATATGGGTGACAATCCAAATGAGGCATTTATTGATATTGTAATTGAAAAAGAAATAATTAGTAATGATGTTGTGGTTCCAGAAAAAGATAGTTTTATTGAAGTTTCTGATCAACTAACGATACCAGTATGGGAAAATATTGACTTCAATAGTAGATTGTTTGAATTTGATAAAAAATATATTGTAACATCAATTACTTGTCCAAGAAATAGGAACAATATCTTTAATGAGGTTTGTGAGAAGGAGAATTTGTTTGAAATTAAAAATCAGACATTATATCTAATTGGAAAGCTTGATTATGAAACAGAAAGTTTATATTCAATAAAACTTCAATATATCAATAAAGTAAAGATATTAAATATTAAAGTTCTCGATGTTAATGAGTACTTCCCGGTTATTATCGGTCCTAATAATGATATGATGAATGGTACTTATGAAATTAGTAAATATTCCAAGCCTAATACAATTTTATCATCAATTGAAGCCATGGATCTCGATTTAGGAAAAGGATCAGAGTTAAATTTCTATATCAATTCTCCCTCACAACCTATTGATGGAATAATAATTAACAGAAAAGTTGGATTAATTACATTACAATCTAACAATAATTTATCAATGATTAATGATGATACATTGACACTAGATGTAATGGTGAAAAATGGTAAACTCGATAGAAAAGCTCCTAAACACGATATAATAACATTAACATTCACAAACTCTACACCATTCCCAATATTTGACAAAACACTTTATACCATTGAATTATCCATTGATAAAATGGAAAAGAAAGTTAAGCTTCTTGAGTTTAACTTTTTAAAGACCAATAATGGGGAATATAGTTATTCAATTTACCCGGAGGACAATAATGATGACGGATTAATTTGTATGGATGGAGAACAAGGATTCATAAGTGTATGTAGTAATGTTACAATGGATCCATTAAAGAAATTTAAGCCAAAGACATACAAATACATTTTAACTATTTTGGAAAAGAGTGGAACAAAAAATAAAATGGAAATTCTAAGGAGTAAAGCAATACTTATAGTTAAAGTAAATAGAATGATTGAAGATGTACCAAAATTGATAGCCTATTCAATTGAGGGAACAAAAGAAAATACGAATATTGCTTTATTAAATATTAAGAAGAATGAAAAAGTTGAGGTTGAGGATAGTAAATTAAGGGATCTTTTTGTAGTCAACGGGGAACAAAAGGTTTTGGTGAATAAAAGAATTATTAAAAGAGAATTACCAAATGTTGATTATATAAATATTCCATTAAAATATACTAATAATATTGGGAAAGTAAGGAAGGAAGTTATCGTTCTTGGAATTGAGAAGATAAAAAATGAGTATGGAAGAAAACCTTCAATCAAGAATATTATCACTCAAGGAGCTCCAAATTATATAGACGTTGGAATCTATGGAAATAATAAATGTAAAATTAACTATAACCTTAATAACACATTACAAAGTTGTAGAATGTCATATGAAAAATTTTCAAAAGCAAGTGATATAAAAATTTATCAAGACAATACAACATACAAAATAATAGGATCACTATATAATGACTATCCAAATGAAGGTATATGGTTAGAAATTGATACACCCTTACCATCAGGTATCGGAGAAATTTTGTATCAAATCCAGAAGAAATTTAATGATATGGTTGTTAGATTGATAGGAATAAAAGATAATGATAATATGAAAAGTATAAAGAATGAAATATTTATTTCAATGATTGATTCTTTTAATAGAATAATAAAAAAAGATGAAGTTAAGAAGATTATCAAGAAATTTATTGATGATAATTATTTGGGTGAAAAAGTTAGGATGATTGATGATATGTGTCAGAGTATGTGTAAAAAAGATTCTTGTGGTATGAAAATTATTCCAACAGGAAATTTTAATGAATATTCTTATTATTCATACAGTTGGTATGGACCGGTGATTAATATAAAGTATAATTGTTTTGAAGATAAGATATCCGATAATAATAGTATTAAGAAATGTTTTAAAAGACCGTTTTATATATCACAGATATTTGGACAGAATTATCATACCTCTCAACTTGGTGATTGCCAAAATGGTGGTTATTGTGATTCAAAAACTGAACAATGTACGTGTCTTCAAGGATTTAAAGGTGTATATTGTGAGGAGGATATAAATGAATGCTTGGGTACGAAAAATATTTGTGGTAACAATGGAAGGTGCATTAATGTACCAGGAAGTTATAAATGCATATGTAAAGATGGTATCGAAAGATTTAATTGTGATGAAATTGATAATGTTTATGGTAGAAACAATACTTGTAATGGAAATATATGTAAAAATGGCTTATGTATACTAAGAGATGGTGTTTCATCAGATTCAATGTTCTGTTCATGTAATAAAGGATATTATGGAGATAGTTGTGAAACAAAAATTTATTCCTTTGAGTATGGTAGTTTTATAAAAGTTGATAACAAGAATGATGATATAGAAGAGTTAACTTTTGATTTTAATACAAAACAAGAAAATGGATTACTTTTTTATTCATATACATTAGAGAATCCATATGATTATTTGACTATTGATTTAATTAATGGAAATATTCGGTTAAGTCTAAATAGAAGTTTGACACATGAATTGATTAACGAATTTTTTCATACACCAATTAATGATGGTATATGGAAGAGGATTCAAATCACATTTACTCATAGCTCTATTATAATTAATTTAAAAGGATGTAATGAAAAAGGAACAGAATGTATAGAATGTAGTAATGATATATGTAGAAGGGAGATTGAAACCATTTATGGAAAGTTTACACTACCATCGACAACATTTTTGTTAGGTGGTATTGGTAATGATGATGAAGTTATAAATAGAGGTAATCAAATAATTTCACCGGAATTCTTTGGGTGTATGAAAGATGTTTACTTAAACAATTTACCATTATCTGACTACAATGTGGCTGTTGAAAATTTAATTGATTATTGTCCATTAGTGGTGAAGCAAAACAATTGTCAAGAAGACGTTTGTAGTAAGTACGGTAAATGCCAAAATGAGATGAATGGTTATACGTGCAAGTGCAATAGTATTTTCGATACTGATTCGAGTTGTAAAGATATCATCCAACCAGTCTCAATAGGTGATGGTCAAGTAGCTTTTGAATTAACAGGAAACGGAAAGAAATTACTACAATTTATATCCAATAACAGGAGTAGTATTGAAGATTTACCATCTTTCCCTAGAAAAAATATTCAAAGGAGAAGGATGTCAGGGAATACCTTTTCAGATATCTTTTCATACACCTCTGATAATATCCTTTCATCAGTTCATTATTCAAAAAATTCATTAGATAATCAGAAACTAGAAATTGATTTTAAAACCAATCATACAGATGGTGTTCTCCTATCAATATACTCAATAAATTTATCAATAATTTTCATGCTTACAATTAATAATGGAACATTAAATTATTGTGTCTATGATGGTTTAACAAACATATTTATAACAGAGATAAGTAAAGATATTTCAAATCTTTATTGGCACAGAATTGGTATTGTCACCTCAAAAGCAAACCCAAATACCATATCATTTAAATTAAATGGTGAGGTAATTGTAAAAGATATAGATAACAAATATATCCCAACATTTGTACATAAAGATTTAAGTGCTATATTGGTTGGTGCAGCAAAATCAACAAGTTTTGTTCCATTTAAAGGATGTGTTAGGAGGTTAATTATTAATGATTATGGTTATTCAATGATTAGTAATATTAAGAAACCAAAAGTTGATAGTTTGTTTAATCTTAAACACCTTGGACAAGTTGAGATTGGATGTAATGTTCCATCAATTAATGAGAATGATTGTGATGATTGTGAGGGTAATTTTGATAGGAGAAGTAAGAAATTAGATGATTTAGGAAGTGTTATCTTTATTGCAATGCTGTTTTTGTTTATTCTTATTATTTTATCACTTATCTATTTCCTTCTTAACAAATATCTATGGAAAAGTAGTAAAAAAACTGATATGAGAAGAAAAAGGAAAAATGACAATCAAAATATAGAAAATTCTATATTTCCTAATCTTGATAATATTCCTAGGACATTTGTATCATATCAAAATAATGCTTTATCATCATTCTCATCTTATGAAAATATTGGTACAAATACTTTTGTTATATCGGGAAATATAAATCCAGGTTTCTCATCAAATACACAATTAGCAAGCATCATTGATCTTCAACAATCTAATGGTAATCCATCTCTTCACAATTTAAGTCACATCTACGATGCACCTCTTATTAATAGAACTTCTATGATACAAAATAATGTAATTTCAAAAGATTACTATCAAAACCCAACATTAGAAATGGATGAAACATTAAATAATAATAGTAATGGAAACGAAAAAAGATGCCGAAGACTTGTTACATTTTCACCGACAAATGGTATTAGTTATGTTAGTGATAATAATTATAATTATCCTTCTAGTTACTATATTACTAACGACAATGATGACGATGATGGAAAAGAAAGTCCATACCTGTAAAATAAAAATATATATATTGATCTCATATTTCTATTTATGTAGTTTTTTTTGTTATGCAAAAATAAATAAATTTTATAATAATTAATATACTATTTTCTACTAAAATAAAACTTTTATTATTGTTACTCAATAATTAAATAAAATAATATAATATACATGTCAATATACATAAAATGAATACAAGAAAAAATCAATCCTTACTAACAATAGATCCTAAGAAAGGTGATAATACCCATGGATCCCTCAAAACATCCTTTAACTGCATACGCTTTCTGGAATTCTATCCAAAAGTCGGGAAATCAAACTTTTTGCTCCAGAGCTAATATCATCATTACACGTATAAACAGCAGAAACAATCTTGTGAAAACACGCATTATTATCATCAGCTTCAAAGGGTGGCTTTCCGTGCAAAAATTCATAACACAAAACACCAAGTGACCAATTGTCAACGTTATGATCATAACTGAGACCTAGTACAACCTCTGGTGGGAGATAGTAAATCGTTCCACATTGTGTTTTACGATCACTACTTGGAGTGTGTACGGACCAACCAAAATCAGCAAGTTTCAAGTCACCGGTTATGTCGATGAGAATATTTTCCGGCTTTAGGTCTCTATGGATGACGTTCTTACTATGACAATAGCTCAGAGCATCTGCCATTTGTAAGATGTACTGGAAAAAAGTAAACAATAAAATTTCATGACAATAAAAATTTACCTTAGCTGAACGGATTTCATCAAATTTCCCACATTTCTTAAGTTCTTTATACAGTTCTCCTTTAGCGGCATACTCCAATACAAGGAAAATCCTCTTTTCATCATCAAACCAATTGTACATTCTAAGAATGTTAGGATGCCTTAAGTGTCCATGGATTTCAATTTCACGCCCAACCTGATGTTCAACATCACATTTTGTGACTTGATTTTTGAATAAAATCTTCAGGGCACAAATGAAATGCTCCTTTTTTGTCCTTGCGAGATAGACATTTCCGAATTTTCCTTTTCCAAGGGGACGACCGATCTGGAATGAGGATAAACGCAGGAATCTGGAAAATCAAGTTGATTTGATTGTGATTGCAACTTACGGAGATTCATTATCCTGTTCTCGTGCTAAATTACGAAGTTGACCCCTGGTTAAAGGTCGAGATATAGAGTTATTGTTGTTCATCTTTAGAATATTTTTGAAAATAAGTAAATTGTATTTTGGTGGCAATAATCGGTGTAGATGTTCTTCCAAAAATTTGATGTGTTACTACTTTGATTAGAAATGTATTAGATCACAATATAGGGGTAAGGCTATTAGTATTCATAGAAATATGTGATTTAAATGTCTAATGATTGTTTGGTTATTTGATTGTTTATTCACGAAATAAGCAGTCCTGAAATTCACGGAAATGTCTAGAATTAATTTTGGTGAACATGTAATATTTTTACACGAAAATTTTTTCGATTAAATAGTCTTTTATCTAAACAATGAAGGATATTATAGTTAGGAGGATGCAATAAACTTTTACAGATACTCCAAGGTGCTTCTATCATTGTAAAAATTTACATATACAAAGAATTTTATATGTTTATTCCAATTTTGAAAAAATATTTTTGAAAATTTAAGTGTAATCACTTAGAAAATGAAATAAAAGAAATTTCCGTTTGATAAAAGATTAATTTATTCAACTTTAACACTTCTGAGCGAACATAGGAGTATACAAACGTTTACTCATTTGTCAATAATACGCTTGTTAAATGCTTTTTCAACAAGAAAATAAAATTACACTTTAAAACAGTTTTTTGGTAAAGCTTTTTTTAAAAATTGTCAAATTTAATTTGCAAAAGAGAATAATAATTATTGGAGCTTTCAGTTTAACTGCGATCATTGTTAATGGCTCTTCTTATAGCCAATATTTAAATTTGATCAAGAGAATTTTGTTGTTTTAAAGTTGAGTTATTAATTAAGGTTTGTTAAATATTGTCAATTTAATAAGCAAGAAATTGTAATTACTGAAGTTTGTACATAGGTTGTAGAAAGGAAGTTACTAAAAAAATAATTAGAGAACCAACTATTATCGCAATTTTCCTTCGGGATAATGTTTTCCGAAAAAACGACTTTGTTCCACCATACCAATATAAATTAAAAATCTTCGACAACACTAATAAGAAAAAACATGATTGTAAAAGGATATTTTTCTCGTTAAGAAATTATATTCTCTATTTATGTGGGTTGTGGCATTGTAAAATACACTACTCGTAGCAATGATTGTAGTATATAAATTCTATAGAAATAGCACAAGGATTATTTGAAATGTGTTACCCACTTCTAAATACTTTTTCTCGTTTTTATTTTTCTTTTATCTTCTAACTTGAGAATCATTATTATGTATTAATATGCTTTTTTCAGAAATTTGACTGTAAAATAACTAACATATGGATGTATTAATTATTAAAGTAATCATCAGACCAAGTCTTGACATTATAGGAGGGAGCATTTTAAATCTATCTCATATATCAATTGAGAAAAAAATTGCTCTTGATCCCAAAATTTTGATAAAGGATTTATGTAGAAAGATTATGGAAAAAATGGATTTAGGAGATTTGGCTGACCAATCTCAAGGTAATTTAAGACTACTTTATAAATTTATATTTTTTAGCATTTATTCAACATTCAAACATGGAATATTATCCATTAAAATCGCTCTGTCCAAATATAAATACTGAGATTGGATCTGTTAGTACTTTATTTAATCAAAAATTGGCAGTAGAAATCCTCGTTCCTCTGTAAGTTTTAGGATTTCTCTGAATTTATTCTCTTGTTTTATAGAAGATTCAAAGATATTATTAAATTACAAGAAATAGATGTTATATATAGGAACCTATTTCAATATTTACTTTTGAAGGTTCCTGAAATCGAAGATCACATACCAGATGCAGTTGATAAGGTAATTGTTCTAAGTATTTGATATATCATTATACAGTTTTTTAGTACTTCAACGATGATGGAAAAGGAAATCCTTCACTTAGAGAAGTATCGTTAAAAACTCTTCTCCGAATAAATGAAGAGATTATTCATGCAATCAAATTATATATTGGAAGCATGGATGAAATTCCCACACCAACACCAGGTGAAGGCCGTGATTCTGGAATATCTTCCATTTCATGTGAGGTAGATGTTCGCAACCATGACTCAGTGGATAGTGGCAAAGATAGTAATGGTGGCGAGACTCCAGTACTTGATGATGGTAATTTAAATCCAATGGAATCTCAAGGAAATCAGGAAGAAGTACCATCAGATACTAAACCTAACAAGTCTAGAGCAGTAAGATTCAACAAAGACACGGAATTACCCATTCTTGAAAATTGGTATAAAATACTTAGAGGAATGCCACCAGTTGATTGTGATTTCCAAAATTATGCATCTGCTTTAAATATTATTTCAATGCGCAAAGATCCAAATATGATAACTGCTGATAATATTTCTAACTGGTATAAAAGAAAAAGACAAAACGAAAGGAGACAAGTCTACGGAAGGAAGCAGGCTAACGAATGAGAGGAATGTGGTGTATAGGTTAATTTTTTTCATTATATTGTATTTTATTTTGTAATTATATAGCCCTTAGTAGAACTTTATCAGTACTAAAATTTTTTTAGAAAATTGATTATAAAAAATATCAGCCATTGGAAAATATACATTGATAGTACTTAAAAATTTCTATGCTTTTTAGTTTTAAATAAAATTTTTTATTTCAATTGAATGTTACATGCTTTTTTAATTCCTTGTTTGATGGATAAAAGTAATAATCTTGACTAAATAAGATAATTTTGATATTAGCAGAGCTAACTCTATGATAAGAAAGTTAAAGAAAAACAATAAAAAACAACTTTTTATGATGAGACCATTTATTGAATTTAATCGGACAATTGTAAAGATAAAAAATACATTTTTTAACAATACATCAATTTACTTAAATGAAAAATTGCGAAATGTGTATATTGTAAGGTGTGTATTACAATTTAATGTTTTTTACGTAGTTAGATTTTATATAAAAAAAGTATCTCCTATTTGGAGGGATGAGTCAAAGTGCAAATTTCATTGTACGTAATAACAATTTTAGTGTATAAAGTTGTTTAAAATAATAAATGGATTATTTGAAATGTGTTACCCACTTCTAAATACTTTTTTTCATTTTTATTTTTCTTTCATCTTCAAATTTTAACATCGTTGTTATAATTATATATTTTTTCAGAAATTTGGTTTTAAAACAACTAAGACATGGATGCAATTATTGTTAAAGTAATCATCAGGTCTAGTCTTGATATCATTGGAGGAAAAGCTTTAAATCCATTCCACGAAAAAATTGAAGAAATGGTATTTGATTCCAAAATTCTAATGAAGGATTTATGTAGAAAGATTATGGAAAAAATAGGTTTAGAGGATATGGTTGACCAGTCTCAAGGTAATTTAGTATCATTTTATTAATTTATATTTTTTAGCATTTATTCAACATTCAAACATGGAATATTATCCATTAAATTCGCTCTGTCCAAATATAAATACTGAGATTGGATCTGTCAGTATTTTATTTAATCAGAAATTGACAGTAGAAATTCTCATCCCTCTGTAAGTTTTGGGATTTCTCTTAATTTATTCTCTTTTTTTATAGAAGATTTGAAGATATTATTAAATTGCAAGAAATAGATGTCATGTATAGGAACTTATTTCAATATTTACTTTTGAAGGTTCCTGAAATTGGAGATCACATACCAGATGCAGTTGATAAGGTAAGTGTTCTAAGTATTTGATATATCATTATACAGTTTTTTAGTACTTCAAAGATGAAGAAAAAGTAAATCCTTCAATGAGAGATTTGCCATTGAAAACTCTTCTTCAAATGAATGGAGAGTTAATTAATGCAATTAAACTGCATACTGAAAGCATGACTAGAAGTCTCACTGTAACGTCAAATGGAAGTGATAACTCTAATTTGCCTCCGACACCAAGAATGTCTTCTATTTCATGTCAAACCGATGTTCGCCACCATGACGTAGTAGGTAGTGGCATAGATAATAATGTTAGTGAGCTTCAAGTATTTAATGATGACAATTCAACTCCAAGTGTACCTCAAGAAAACCACGAGGAAGTTTCATTAGATAATAGACCCAACAATTGTAGACTAATAAGATACAATAAAGACACGGAAGTACCTATTCTTGAACAATGGTATAAATCACTAAACGGAAAAACACCAACTGATAGTGATTTCCAGAAATATGCGAATGCGTTGAATGTTCTTTCAAAGCGATGTGATCCGAATAGACTAACTTCTGACAATATCTTTGGTTGGTATAAAAGAAGAAAATACAAAAGAGGGATAAGAGTTAACGAAAAAAGAAGAGTTAGCGAAAGAATACAAGTTGAAAAAAGAAAGAGATACGTTTGATAATATAATTTAAAGTATAAGTTTACAAATAAAATCCATTTTTCCCATTTTAATTTTTAGTAATTTAGTTTTTAGTAGAAATTTACCATTGTTAAGTTTTTTTTAAAAATTTATTGCGAAAATATCAAACATTGAAAAAGATACATTAACAGTGTTCAGAAAATTTCACTGCCTCTTTGTTTTAATTTACATTGTTTTATTTCAATTGAATGTCATACAGACTTTGTAAATTCTTATTTTATAGATGAACTTAATGCTCTAAACTAAACAATATAAATTTGATATAAGCACAAATAACTCTACAGTAAGAAGTTTAAAGAAAAATAATAAAATAAGGCTTTTTATATTGGGTGCATTAGATTTAATCGTACAATTGTAAAGATAAAAACATTTTTGAACACTAGGTTAATTTACCTGAATGAAAAATTATTGCGAAATGTGTAAATTGTAAGGTGAATTACAACTTGATCTTTTTTGCTTAATAGAGTTTTATAAAAAAGTATCGCCTATGTGGATGAAAGAGTCAAAGTTCAAATTGTATCATTCACAAAAACAATTTTCGTATATAAAGTTTTATAGAAAAACAAATGGATTATTTGAGATTTGTTACTCCTGGATTTTTTCTCTCATTTTTCTTTTTCCTTTATTGTCAGATTTTAAAATTATTCTATACATAATGATAATTTTAGCATTTAATGTTATATAAAATAACAGTTGGATTATTTCAAACGTAGTACCTAATCTTAGATATTTTTTAGTTTGTATCTAAACTGTATTCATAGATAGAGTTTATACTTACATATATCTAAATTCTAACCATAATTTGAAACATGGATACAGTTTTATCTTGCTCCAAATAATTTACATTTTCATTTCGGAATTTTCTATTATTTTAAAGTTATTTTTTCTTACTGTTATTAACATATCTATATTTTTTAGTGCGTGAAGATGGACGATAGTGACAAGGGTAATATATTCTTTGAACTGTTAAAAATAAATTTGGTTCGAAAACAAATTATCAAACATATGCCGTCATTTTCTGATATGAATTACCTTGTGAATGTTTGTAAATTTATGAAATGTAATCTTGAGGGAGAGAAAATTTAAAAGAGCGTCCTAATCTACGATGATATACAGAGTGAAAAAAATTAAATATGGCACTGAATATGATCATGCTTCTGATTTTTTTTGGATTGGGTAATCTTGAGGTTGTAGAAGATTTTGATTCTAAGGATTTACTGAATAGATCAAGAACATTCTTCGGTAAACCTTTGTTTAATGATAATCGTGTATCGTAATCTATTGATCTATTAATAAAAGAATGGAAGGAGGAGGATCACATATCATTTATCAAGAGATTGACGGAAAAACTTAAATTAAACAGTCCTGTTATAACCTAAGTTTTTCTACTTTTTTCATATTTTTTATAATGTATATATGTTTTTGATGTATTTCTTATATTTAATAAAGTTTTTGAACAATTTACCAAATAGATAGAAAATTTCTTTATGTCAAATAATTAAACTTTCTATAATTTTTATTAAACCAATAATTATTAATTATTTTACTTTAGTTGAATGCTAAAAATATTTTCTCTATTTACGTTAATATATGTTTTCAAGTGTATTGATTCTTTATGAAAAATTGATTACATTATCAATTTGTCTATTATTTAGTGACTGCAGCCTAATTGAATAAGATATTTGTCTGAAATATAAGCAAAAAAAATCCTTCAAATGCCAAAAACTACTTCTAAATATGATTATTTATCATTATACATAGTAGAAATACTCATTTTAGCAAAGCTAAATGCTATGTCTAGGTTTTTAAAGAAGGGGAACCCTAAATCATAATTTACACTAATCCTTTATTGTAGGTTCTATGAAATATCAAAAGTGTAAACCAAACATAAGAATTATATATGCTGTGATGAATATATTCGTTTACTTTAACAAATTTGATTTTGTTTGTTGATATTTAATATCTTTGTTGGTTTATTAATTGATTTTTCACTTTTATTTTTTCTTTTTTGATTAATTTTTTAATTAATTTTTTAATTTTAAATAAAATGTAATATCTCTATTTTTATTGTTAAAATTAAAAAAATGTTGTACTATAAACTTAAAGATAGTATGTTATACTAATATCAAGTTATTTATTGATAGTTCTCTTATAGTTGAACCACTTTCAACTATGAAACATTGTTAAAGATTACACCAATAATATTTATCTTTATTTTTTATTATTTGGCGAGATAGCACTTAAAGATCCATCAATTAATTTAACTGTTTTTACAGGTTTACGAACATTCGAATCTGTTCCAGATTTTGACACTAATCTTTGGTCCACTTTTTGATCCCGTTTTAGATTTTTATGTATAGATGGGTAATCTTTAAGTATATGGAGAGAAATATTGACTTGATGATTCTGAGTATGCTGAAGCTAATCCATTTTTTTTAAAGCTGTCGTCTAATCCTTCTTATTTCTTTTTACTCCTACTATAATTGTAATCACAATAGCTGGTATGATAAGCGCAGTAACTGTAACTACAAAAGCTATTATAAATGGCATTAGATGTGATTGCTCAACTTTAGCAAAATATTCAATTCTTGTATTGTGCATAAAATTATTATCAAAAGTTTTATTTGGTATTATATATGTGATTATTTTAATGTTTTCGAATTTTGAAATGTTTTGTTGAATTATGTAAACATTTTATTGTTATGTCAGCGATATCTTCATACTTGTCAAAGTGACTTCTTTTATCCAACATTTCACGGAAGTTTATTTAATAAGGTTAAATCTGTAGATAAGTGTTTCTCCGACTTGTTACGATTTCCTTAAATTGCACTGAAATTTCAACAGATACTTTTGTAAAGTATCCATAATCATACTTCTTTTGAAAAGTTGTTTTTTTCTCTATTGGTAAGTCAACATCTTCTTTCTGAATGTTTAATTTGTATCGAGAATCAGGTAAATAGTAGAATAATTCTGTAGACGGTACTTCTATAGGATCCGAATAAGCATATGTTGATGCTTTCCATATTATTAATAAAAAATGTAACTTTAGTAACTTAAACTACATGATAAAGGCTTTTTATTTGTGTTATACCACAGGATTTGCTTCAAGTAAAGTGTTTCCTTCGTTACCTGTTTCAAAAACACGTTTTTAATCAATAGCTCTATTTATTCGTAAATTCTTAATTAGTTGACAGAAATAAAATTTCTGAGGAGACTTTTTAACGATTCCACAGATCCAATAATTGGATGAATGGGGGATGATACTATTCTTAGTAATTATTATTTGGATATATCTAACGAATAGGATGAAGAGCATCAATTGAATGGTTGAACTATTGAAATTGTTAATATACCACAATAACCAAAAGAGGATTCGATACTATAAGGAGAATGTTTTTTAAGCAATGTGCCTACCTCATAAGCTATTTAAATTAAAGACAAGTGACATACAGCAACCAAATCATTAGGACAAGGTGGATGATGTAATTTTTAAAGAACTACTATCCCAGAAAGTATTAAAACTACATACATTAGAATTGAACTTTCAAATAACATTTGTATTGAAGACTCTCCATGTGTCAGCCTATCTGTCTTTTTATTGTTATCAGAAATAAAGATACCATGATACCTACTTTCGTTCCGTTAATGAAGGGTACCAATACTATAAATTATTTTACCTCTGTAACAAATCTTTTTATTTCCATGTCAACGAAGATTAAAAAGGTACATTTAACATAATATTACAAAAAATGTCTTGGTGAGTATAAAAAGAAAATAGCTCATGTTGTAAAAGGGAAACGAAAAAAAGGATTAAAGATATTATATGAACTTACTCTCTAAAAATTCATCAAAAATCTTGGTTTTTATAAAATAATCAAAGATGATAAAAATATATTAGCTTTGCCTATTCATAGTGAGGTTAATTGTGATACCTATGGAAATGTTGGAAATCTCAAGGTGTAGCATTATGTTAACAATAATGGGATAGTCAAAATCTCAATTACTATTGATTTTTGTAACATTCAACTTTTTGCAAGAACTTCTAAAAAATTAGGGGTGTAATTATTGTATTTGTTGGACAGCATCATGAGGAGAATAAATGGTATTAAAATGATTTTTATAAATTTGTTTTCTGTTTCTTGTATCAATTTTATTTTAAATATTTTATTTATCCCATTTCTTTTATTGCAATTTTCCTTGATTGTATCCAATTTAATAAAACGTATTAATGTTTTTAATTTTATAGACCTACAATGGATGTCGTAAAAATTGATGAACCTACAATAAATTTCATATCTCTATCAGATAATTTTCAACTCCAAATTTTAAAAAAATTAGATTGGAAAAATTTACTGAATCTTAAACTCTTTTATAAATTTTTCTGTCTTTAATTTGAATAAAAAAGAAAACATTTAGATAGACATAAAATAGATGGTTTAGACATTCGTTTTGATAATAAAAAATGGTAGAATTAACCTATAAGCTTAGGAACTTTGATTCATCTTTTTTGGAATCAGAATAGAACAGCGTATGTCTACTTCCATTTTTGATAAGTAACTAAACATAAAATATTTTATTTTAAGTATTGTCCTGAAAACAAAGAATAACATAAAGGTTTTTTAAAAGAAGGAGATTTCACTGAAGTCCAAAGACTTGGGTTTTACAACCACTTTATACGTAATTCATCCGTAGATGCATTTCATAAACATGAGATACATGAATCTGTAAACATATTGCAGATTACTCTGGATGAAATTGAATTCTATGGATAATTTTTTCGAATTTGCACTGATACACGGGACCGTCAAGATGATATGAACAATTATTATTTAGAGACAAGAACTACCACTAATCAAATGTCTTCAAATACAGGTTGGAGGATGCCTAACTATGATTCACTTTTAAAGTCGAATTTTCTAGAACAACATGTTTTTTTTGAAAAAAAATTTAATCAGAAATAGTTTCAATAAAACTTGTAATAGGTCGTCTTTCTGGTAGTTCAAATTTGTAATACAATAATATTTCTTCTGGAAGTGAAGGAACTCTTCATTTAGAAATTTTTAAATGTCTCTTTTATTATAATTATTTTAACTTTGAAGGTAGATGTAATCGAAAAAAGATTTTGTTATACTTCAAGGATACTTTTAGTCGCATTAATGTTATGGAGAAAAATTTTTACAAGCAAATTTTTAATGAAGTTAAATTTAGAAATAATTTGGTGGAAATATATGAGAACGATACAAATTTTCGCATTGAAACTTCCATGTACTGTCAAAAATGTAAGACTAAACACCTCAATCGTGTTGTCATGTCAACATTTGGTAAAACAGTGAAGATAATTTTAAAGTAAGAAGTTCAATTTACCAGTAAAAAGTAATTTTTTTCTTGATTTACATACTAATTTAATTCTTAACACTACTATTTTTTATATAAATTTTATGTTTTATTTCTCATACTAATTCTCATTAATAAAGTCTTTTAATGATAGTTCAAAATCCATTATTTTAATTTTTTGTTTTATATAATATCAAAAAATATTTTTAACGCTTTCAAATAAGGAAGAGAAGTTCAACATTTACTTATTAATTTTAATTTCAGAGACCTACGATGCTTTTATTATCATTAATGGGCTTTTTTAAAGCTCAAATCTTTACAAAATTAGATTGAATGTGCTTAACAAATTTTTAGCATCTCTGTAATAATTTCTACTTTTCAATTACAAAAAATACAAAGTATTGAATAAACCAAAAATAGGTAGGTACACTAATCAATTGTGATGATAAAAAAATATTTAATCTCACCTTACACATGTAATAACACTATGTTTCTTTATTTGGGACCACAATGGAAAAAGAAAGATTTATTTTTATTTAAAAGTAGTAATTAAACATTAAATATTTAATTTAAAGAATTTACTCAAAAACAAGGTAGAATATAATCATTTTTTAAGAGAAAGAAAATTTTAGGGCTGAGACATATAAAACCGTAAGGCTATCCAATTTAGTACCACTAAAGTTGAATTTTAAGAAACTACCATCACTTTTTGGTACTTTAACTTTTCTAGTTATTAATTAATCTTGATAGTATTAAGTTCCTTTTTACACTTAAGTTTTATCTTATAAATGATTCATAAACCAAAAACTTTTATTAACTCTCAATAAAATTATCTCTGAGACAAAACTATGTAAAAAAAGGATACAAAAAATTGGCATTTTTTTTAATAACTTGACTAATTATCACCAAAACGTTTTAAAACAAATTTTACACTTAAATTTAAAAAAAAACAATTCTTCTCACTATTTAATCACAAAAATCGGCGAAAGATAAAAAATGTTTATCATTAAACTGAGGCATTATTATAGCTGAAAAGTATTGGAAATTTATTAAAATATGGTTAAATTTAAATCAATCAAAATATTAAATGTTTAACAATGATATTTATGATTAATCTGAGTGAATAAATTTATTAGAGACGGATAATTTTAAGTATTGCTAATATATTATTAACATTTCATACTCAAAAAAAACATATGATAAATCAAATTAATTCTAAAGAAATTTTTATGAATTTATTCATATTGTAACAATTTACATTTTGACAATTAAATTATAATTAATTTGATCACAAAAAATATATTAAAAGTTTTATCACTGCTACAATAAAATTCATTACAAAGAATTTTTTTCCACTATTTAGCTACTAATTTAAAATTCTTAGCATAATTTTTACTACCGTTTGAGGAAGTGGAATTTCTTGTAACACCTCTTGAAGAAGTAGACGATTTAGAACCTTTTCCTTTTTTACTAATTTTTAAAACAGTTGACTTATAAGCACTTCTACGTCTATCTGCAGTTGTATTTCTAGAACCTCCCATACCGCTTGATACATTACTGTTATTTTTGGAACGATTAGATGACTTAGAAGATGATAGTGACATTGATGAGCTATTTCCAATTTTTCCTTTTTCGGCCTTTCTAACAAGTACGTTTATCAAAATAATCATTATAATGCAGAACAAAACAACAGTAGCTACGATTCCTATAATCCAAGCTGTTGTATTACATCCACCTTTAGTCACAATATTTTTTTATTTCATTAAGTCTTGTGTCATTTTTGGCTTCAGTACCTCCTATGATATGAAAATGAATTTCCCGTTTTGTGTAGAAGGTTGTATCAGCCGGAGTTTTATATATGCATTTGACAATTACTCCAAAAACATCCTTAGGCGTTTTATATAAGATTAAATTCTCCTTAATGTCTATTTTATCTGTTCCATTAGAGAAATTGTCAATATCTATAGGTTCCCTGACATTCTCTCCAAATTCAATCCTTATTTTTTTAATTTCACCAAGAGATTCGTATTGCTTTACACAACCAATATATTGCTTATTATTATTTTTTAATTCCTCCAACGGTAACTCGGAATTTTCATCGGGAAGATAATATACTTTATCCATAGTTATAATATTTTTGTTAAATACTCTGGTTACTTTTGATTCCTTACATCTGTAGGAGCCATAATTTTCAATATTCTCACGGTCAAAAATGATTTTATTTTCAGTTGAAGTATAGATGATATTCGGTTTCTCCTCATTTTTAATAGAAAAAACAGCACTTCTTGAATAGAACTCATCCATATGAGCTTTATTCATTCCTTCAACTTTTGACAGACATCTAAAAGTATGTATTTTGTTGAGATCGTGTAGTTTGAGCAGCCGATAAAAAATATTTTTCTTTTGATGTTTCTGTATTGAATCCACTGATCCTATTGTAGGCAGAATATTTGCTTTTATATTGCTTTTTAAGTTTTTTATACATGAAGCTTCTTCAATAACAAAAGGATTTTTTTAATCTTAGAATAGAATTTTCATTTTTTATACCCTCTTTAATGTTGTCCCATTTATATATATATATTTTCTGTCCAGCATAAAATTTGTGTTTTGAATCTTTGTCACGAACATTTATTGCCTCCATAAATCTTTCAGACATATAGTTTGTATCTCTTTCTAAATAGCCAAAATGGTAATGATATTGTGGATTATCAGAAGAGTGACATTTTATCTCCTCATTTAGTGGACTAATTTCTCCTGTTACTCCAAAATATCCATTCATGTTATATAATTTAATTCCAATTAGAATATCTGGTAATGATGGTTGTTTTAATGTTCCACAAATAAATTCTTCTACATTATCATTTCTCTTATAATTAGGCACCACAATATGTCCATATCCATTTTCTTCTTCAAAAAATCCGTTATCAATTATGTGGTCTTCCGGTATATATTCTAGCCATCCCTTTTTATGTATCCAATTAATATAAGGACAAAAACCTAATCTTATATTTAATTTATCGTATGGTCTTTTATCTAATAAAATCTTATTATCACTTGATTTAAGAACCAGTAGAACGGCATGTTCAACTGTATGTACTTTAAATATATTGTTTAAGGCATCAGCATTTTTATGTTTATCAAAAAATATCAATCCCAGTTCACATAGTTGAATATTACAAAAAAGACGAATATGATCAACACTACCGAAGTTATTTCCTTCATTATATGCAATAGAAAAAGAGGAATGATATTGTTCATCATTACGGATAGTTGTTGTAATACCACAAGGGCTTCTTGAACTATCTTTTCTGTCATCCAATTGAAGATGAAAAATTTTAACTTCTTTAAATTCTACATTTATATACCTTGTTTTTACTGTTTTGTATTTCTTGAGTTTATTGAGGTCTATAGTAAATGTTTTATCATTATCAACATAATCTATATTGTTTACTTTATAATAATAACAAGTTTTTATTGCAGAAAACTGAACCCTCAAACCATTAACATTAGAAACGAATTTGGTGTCTTGAAGAATAATTAGCAAAATAGATATAAATTTCACTAACATTGTGAAATAAATTAATTTACTCTAATATTTCTCATTTTAAAATAATTAATTTTTTACTAAAATTTGCATATGTTTAATCTAATTTTGTGTTATATCAGTGAAAATATGAATATTTTTTCTTTTGCATAAATGATAAAAATGTAAATGAATAGAGTAAGGTATCGTTTTTACTGAAATATTTTTTCTCTTAAAAATATAATTACAATAATTTGATCAAGTATATTAGGTGTCATTAATAATTGTTTTATTAAAAAAAAGATATTTTATTTTCTTAAAAATTATACAATTAGCATGCAGAAAAGACACTTTTTTCCTTGATCCTCAGGAACAAAGCTTTACATTTTAATTAATATAACTCCATTTTTTTGTTAAACAATAAACTTCGTTACAGTTCATTCTCTAAGTTAGATTGAGTTATATATGGGAATCTTTTTTATCTTTTTTAATAAAGTTAAGATTAAGTAATAGTTGATTGATTAATAAATTTTTTTTAAAGAATGTTTATCACTCCTTTGGCTATAACTTTGCTAGTTTATTATAGATACATATTGTATTATGTTTCTTTATATTCTGGTATCAGATCTTGCAAGTAAATCATATGTTAATTTTCCAATAAAAAAATATACTTAATATAAAATTATGTTAAAAATATAAAGAAAAACTTTAAAAATTACTTGGTAAAAAATATCCAAAATAAATTTTTCCCTAAATTAGGAAAAAACACATTTCTTAATAATTTAATCACAAATATCAGAGAAAGTTAAAAAGGATGATGATAAAAATAATATTATCATTTTTTTTACCATAGAATAAATTTTGCATTTAAAGGAGTGGTTTAATAATAATCATAAACAATTTTAAAATATGGAGAAATAGTAACCATTAAACTGTTTTTTTATTGTAAAGTAAAGGTATTGAGAATTTATTCAAATATTTAAAATCTTTTATAAATCAAAAGTATGAAATTTCTAACAATGATATTTAATATAAATTTAGGCAAATAATTTTACCAATAAATTTTTATTAAGCACCTAATATTGCATAAGTACTTATAAATTTTTAAAATATCATATTCAAAAAAAATATTGTTATAAATAAAAAACATACATTAATTATACTTTTATGAATTTAATTTAAAAGAGACAATTTACATTTTGACTATTTAATTATAATTATTTCGATTACAAAAAATAGATCTAAAGTTTAGAATTGCTACAATCAAATTTACTATGCAATATTTATTTCCACTACTTAGCTGTTAATTTAACATTTTTAATGTGGTTTTGGGTAAGATTTGTGGATGATGATTTTCCTGTGACATTACTGGAAGTAGTAGAAGTCTTAGAATCATTTCCATTTTTATTCATTTTTACAACAATTAAGTTAAAATCATTTTTAAGTTTCCCTGTAGCTGTCTTTTTAATACTACTCAGACCAGTTGATTTTTTATCGTAACCTTTGGAGAGTGAAGATGATTCAGAGTAAGATATTGATGATGATGAACAATTACCTACTTTTCTTTTTTTGGTCTTTCTAACAATTATATATGCCACTATAATTACCATTATACATGACAAAAGAACAGTAATTACGATAGCTGCTATCCAAACTGTTGAATTATCTGCGTAATGAGTTACAGCCTTGTCATTATTTGTAGCAAATATTGTAATGTTTTTCTTCTTATTACTTCCTCTGATAACAAAACTAATTTCTCTTTTTGTGTAAAAGGTAGTATCAGCTGGCGTTTGGTATATACACTTGACTATTACTCCAGGAACATTCTTAGGCATCTTGTAAGTAATAAGATTCTCCTTAATATTTACTCCATCTGTTGCTTTTGAAAAATTGACAATATTTATAGGTTTCCTGACATTCTCTCCAAATTCAATCCTTATTTTTTTAATTTCACCAAGAGATTCGTATTGTTTAATACAACCAATGTATTGCCTAATATTATTTTTTGAATTATCTAATGGCAATTCAGAATTTTCATCAGGTAGATAGTATACTTTGTCCATTTTAATAACATTTTTGTTAAATACTTTTGTTACTTTTGATTCCTTACATCTATATGAACCATAATTATCCATACTTTCTCGATCAAATTTTATTTCATTTTCAGATAAGGTGTAGATTATGTTTGGCTTTTCCTCATTTTTTATAAAAAATACAGCACTTCTTGAATAGTATTCATCCATATGAGCTTTGTTTATCCCTTCAACTTTTGATAAACATCTGAAAGTATAGTTCTTGTATAGGTCGTCTAATTTGATAAGCCGGTAATATATATTCTTTTTTCTATGTTTCTGTATTGAATCCACTGATCCTATTGTAGGCAGAATATTTGCTTTTATATTGCTTTTTAAGTTTTTTATACATGAAGCTTCTTCAATAACAAAAGGATTTTTTAATCTTAGAATAGAATTTTCATTTTTAATACCCTTTTGAATGTTGTCCCATTTATATATATATATTTTCTGTCCAGCATAAAATTTGTGTTTTGAATCTTTGTCACGAACATTTATTGCTTCCATAAATCTTTCAGACATATAGTTTGTATCTCTTTCTAAATAGCCAAAATGGTAATGATATTGTGGATTATCAGAAGACTGACATTTTATCTCATTATTTAGTGGATTGAGTTCTCCTGTTTCTCCAGAATATCCATTCATGTTATATAATTTAATTCCAATTAGAATATCTGGTAATGATGGTTGTTTTAATGTTCCACAAATAAATTCTTCTACATTATCATTTCTCTTATAATTAGGCACTACAATATGACCATATCCATTTTCTTCTTCAAAAAATCCGTTATCAATTATGTGGTCTTCCGGTATATATTTTAGCCATCCCTTTTTATGTATCCAATTAATATAAGGACAAAAACCTAATCTTATATTTAATTTATCGTATGGTCTTTTATCTAATAAAATCTTATTATCACTTGATTTAAGAACCAGTAGAACGGCATGTTCAACCGTATGTACTTTAAATATATCGTTTAAGGCATCAGCATTTTTATATTTATCAAAAAATATCAATCCCAGTTCACATAGTTGAATATTACAAAAAAGACGAATATGATCAACACTACCGAAGTTATTTCCTTCATTATATGCAATAGAAAAAGAGGAATGATATTGTTCATCATTTCTAAGAGCTATGATAATACCACAAGGGCTTGTTGAACTATCTTTTCTGTCGTCCAAATGAAGATGAAAAATTTTAACTTCTTTAAATTCTACATTTATATACCTTGTTTTTTCTGTTTTGTATTTCTCGAGTTTATTGAGGTTTATAGTAAATGTTTTATCATTATCAACATAATCTATATTGTTTACTTTATAATAATAACAAGTTTTTATTGTAGAAAACTGAACATTTAAACCATTAACATTAGAAATGAATTTGGTATCTTGAAGAATTATTAGCAAAATAGATATAAATTTCACTAACATTGTGAAATAAATTAATTTACTCTAATATTTCTCATTTTAAAATAATTAATTTTTTACGAAAATCTGCATATGTTTAATCTAATTTTGTGTTATATCAGTGAAAATATGAATATGTTTTTTTTTTGCATAAATGATAAAAATGTAAATGAATAGAGTAAGGTATCGTTTTTACTGAAATATTTTTTCTATTAAAAATTTAATTACAATAATTTGATCAAGTATATTAGGTGTCATTAATAATTGTTTTATTAAAGTGAAAATTTCTTAAATAATTAGACAACGGGCAAGGAGAGAACATAATCTGAACGTTACTTCTTAGGTACAAGATTTAACACTCCAATTATTGTAACTCTTTTTTTTGAGCAATAAACTTTATCATACCTTCATTCTTCAGTTAGACTGAAATCTAAATAGCTATTTTGACACTTCTTTTTTTAGAGACTTTTTTAGATTTGATATTTATTTAAAAACAAGGTAATTATATAATAAAATGAAGTAGTAATCAACGATAATATGATACTCTACAGTGAGAAATGAAAAATCATTTTTAAATAACTCTATTGCATAATTTTATGAAAGTACTACACGAATTGCAACATACTTGCCTCCACAAGTGGAAATTGAAACATAGTTAGCAATAAATGTTCAAACAATTTATTTTATCACAATTGTTAATAAAATATTTATTTAAAATGTTTTAATTGATAAAAACAACTTATTCTTAATGGCCTTACTGAAACAAAAAATATAAAAAAACCCTTTATCTTTTAGTGTTTTTGAAACAGATTATTAATATGCTAAAATTTAATTATAGATAATATTTTATATTTTAATGGCAATTATGTTTATATTAAAATTAACTTTATTTCAACAAAATAAATTAGTTTAATTAATAACTAGATAATGATATCATATAATAAATGTACTTGTAGATTAGTTTTACAATTCTTCTTTCGTTTTTTTCTTTCTTTTCCTTTTTCTTTTCGTCCACCTTTTCTTCCTTCTTCTTCTTTTCATCCTTCTTCTCTTCCTTCTTCTTCTTTTCATCTTTCTTCTCTTCCTTCTTCTTATCTTTAACTTCTTCAACTTTCTCTGTATAGCTCTTTACAGCATGTTTCTTCATAAACTTCTCCAAATCATCAAGATCTCTATTACCAGTATACTTAATTGGTTCAGATTTCTTTCCAGATGGAGCAAAATAAATCGTAGGAAAACCTTCTACCTTGAAATTAGCTGGTGGATCATTGGCAGTAGCATCCATCTTTGCAAGAACAAGATTTGGTTGTTCTTTCTTAAGTCTCTCAGCAAGCTTATTATACTCTGGCTCAAAACTTTTGCAATGCCCACACCATGGAGCATAAAATTCAACCAAAACATCCTTACTTTCATCATCAACAACCGATGAGAAGGTTGATCCAACAAGAACTTTAACTGGACCTTTTTGTTGTTTTGGTGCTGGGGCACTCTTAACGAATGCCTTAACTTTGCCACTATTAATATCTTTCATAAATTGTTCTAGATTCTCATCTAACTCTCCATCATATTTATCTGGATTCATTGGATATTTTCTACCATCATAACCAAAAACAACAACATTATGTTCCAAACCAGAGTCACCTAAACCAACGTTAGCTAATTCATCGGCAAATTCATCCTCATCTCCAATGGCAAAAGTATACTTTGAATCTTTTGTATTTCTTTGCAATTTCAACAACTTTATTCCTCCAGTAGTTTGTTCCATCACGATATTCTACATCAAAATCAACGTTATAATACACTACACAAAGAGGTAATTTAGAATATCTAAATGCAGCATTTTCTTTTGTTATCTGTCCAACCATTGGAGCAAGGTTATCTTTAAGATAAGCCAACAAATCTTCAGCTGTTGGGGCATCTTTGTTATATTTCTTTTGTTTTTCCTCATACTTAGTCCAGAAGATTTCAGGATAAAATATAATTACATCACCAGGTTTTGCTTTGAATGCTTTAATAACAGCTGGATCTGTTGTATAACCCATACCAGGAAGTTCCTCTCTAACTTTCTCTGAAGCCTCAAAGAATGCATTGTATTGTGGACCATCTTCATCGGCAAAGAATCCCATAATTGTGACATCAGTCTTCTTCATAAGTCGTTTAGCCTCAGCAACAGTATTAACCTTTTTCAGCTGCTGGATTGGCTTGTTTAAGCATATAATCAATAATTCCCTCTGAATCTCTTGGTCCAGTATAATCATATCTTTTACCATTCCTAAGAACCTTCATAGTTGGGTATCCTTTAACATTAAATTGATCAGCCAACTTCTTCTCAACAGTAGCATCAACTTTAGCAATAATAATATTATCTTCCTTAAGAACTCTTGCAGCTTTCTCAAGTTCAGGAGCCAAATTCTTACAATGTCCACACCATGGAGCATAAAATTCAATCAACATAAGTGGTTTATCAGCAACATACTCATCAAACATCTCTGATGTCAAAGCAACAACCTCATCACTTGGTGGTTTATAATTTGGATCGGTAACCTCCTCACCCCAATCAACGATACTGGCAACATCTCTAGCTCCTGTGTAATCTATGATCTCACCATTTTTGAATAATTTTATTGTTGGGTACCCTTGGATGTTGTATTTTTCACCTAAAGCTTTTTCTACTGTTGCATCAACTTTTGCTAGTGGGAATTTAAGGTGTTTAGCGGCTTTGGAATAGTCTGGAGCCATTTTTTTACAATGCCCACACCAGGGAGCATAGAATTTAACCATTGTTATGGGGTTTTCTTTTATGAATTCATCAAAATTGGCTTCTGTCAAAACGATGATATCATCTTCTGTCTCTACTTCTGATAATGTATATCCCAAATATGATATAGATAATAATATAATAAATTTTAATAATCTCATTTTCCTTCAAAATATATCAATAATATAATAGAAAAAGTAAAAAAAAATATAAAAAATTATATATATATAAATTTCTATCAAAGAAATAGGAAAGAATAAAATAGGGTAATGAAATTATAGTGATTGTTTTAATAAGCACAACCTTTTTTAATGGAAAGTGGCCACGTAGCCTTATTGTTAATAATATATTTATATATAGGTAGAGTTTTGCAAATAAAATATATCACCATAAAGTAAGTATATCAATATGTGTGTGTAGTGAATGAAAATATAAAAAGAATCTGCCTTCTTTGCAAATAGAATATTTTATTGTAATGAGTTTATTGAATTGTACAAATATACTGTGCAGGGTACTTTGATTGAGGTATATATCTTAATGAGGAAATGGAAATAAGTGATTAGGTCAAATGAAAGTTAAATAAATTTAAATAATGTTTATTTTATAGAGAAATATTCAAAATAACGTATACTCGATTGGTAGTAATTAAGTTTGTTAAAAGGATTTTAACTTTAGAGTTTATTTATTTTCTTTACTGGCATTCTATATTAAAACCTTTAGTGCGAAAATTAGTGAGAAAAACAATTACTAGGAAGTTAGTGAAATTTATAAATGATAATGTGTCAAAATTCTCTATTTATGGCATGCAAATTGACTGATGATGACATTTATACTATAACTTTATTGCTAACACAAATTACCACGGCGGTCTCATTTTACCAAAATAATGTAATCTCTTAGTCATCCTGAAATGAGGCTTTTTCAAATGTTTCATAAAAATATTCTTCGATGGTACAACCTTTCACCAGAAATAACAATATTTAATATTTCGGATTTTTCTGTGTACTTTGAATTGAAAACCAGATTGCAGATCTCAAAAAATTAACGAAAGAATAGAGACCATTATTTTGCTGTGTAAATTTCCGAAACTACACTGTAACTTTGTTACATCAAAACATATTCTTTCTATTATTCTATAACCAAAACATACTGTCTATAAAATAATGCAAATATATGCTTTTAAAACATATATCAAAAAAATGAAAAGAACCCAAAACTTTTTACACAATTTTATTAGTATCAAACACCGACAAAAATAATAAAAAAAGGAAAATATTTTTATAAACTTCATTTCAACTTTTTTATTGTTAATAAAATTAAAAATAGGATGATTACAAAGTTCGCCGAAAAGTTATCATAAAATTACCATACGAATATACGGGTCCTATGAAAAGACACGGACCTCCTTTTTCTGTATCTAGAGATCCTCATCGTCATCCGGGAGTTCAACGTCAGCGGCTGCAGCAATCTCTTGTTCGTATTTAGCAATAAGAGATGGATCCATTTGAACCTCAGGTGGAGCCAATGCTGGCATAGCAACAAACTCAAGATTTGGGTCTCCAAGAAGCTTACGTGCCAACCAAAGGAATGGCTTCTCAAAATTGTAATTCGACTTTGCAGAAATATCATAATATTGAAGATTCTTCTTTCTATGGAAGGTAATTGTTTTAGCTTTAACCTTCCTATCCTTCACATCAACTTTGTTTCCACATAATACTATTGGAATATTTTCACAAACACGAACTAAGTCTCTATGCCAGTTAGGTACATTCTTATAGGTTACACGAGCAGTTACGTCAAACATAATAATAGCACATTGTCCTGTAATAGTAATTTATAATTATGTCTAATTATATGGGTCCAGGATAAATAAAACATACCTTGAATGTAATAACCATCACGTAGACCTCCGAATTTTTCTTGACCAGCAGTATCCCAGACGTTGAATCTAATTTGTCCACGGGTAGTGTGGAAGATAAGTGGATGGACTTCAACTCCCAATGTGGCGACGTATTTCTTCTCAAATTCACCGGTTAAGTGACGTTTTACAAAAGTAGTCTTTCCTGTACCACCGTCTCCAACAAGAACAAGTTTAAATGTTGGGATATCATCTGGAGCGGCCATAATTTGTGTTAGTTAGAACGAATCTATAAATAAAAAAAAATAGTAAAAAAAAAAAAACAATGCATGTATATCAAAGCAGAGAAAACGCGGTACAAAATGAAATGTAGACATACAAAAACTTAGTAAAAAGCGGCAATCACTTGTTCGACTGGGATTGTCTACCATAATCTAAGACAATTGCCCCAATTTGCCGCCATATTAAACATGATGCATACAAGAAAAACTTTTTGTATACACTAGTCCTCTAACATCGTACTCAGAGCATCAACGAAAAATACGTGAAAAACAATTTGGGATACATTAAATTAACACAATGAAATACATAGAAATAATACTAGAAAAAACACAAATTGATAAAGCAGTATATATTATAAACTTCTACTGCTGGATAGCTCAACAACCACTATCAATATTAAAAGACACTGTACATAAATGTGTTGTAAAAATATAAAAAAATTCCATATCATACAATTTTTGTTATGGAATTAAGAGCGCTCACTCATTTTTGTAATGTAATGACCTTTTCTTACGAAATAATAATAATTTCTTAAAATTATTAAGTAACTCAAAAATGCACTATGAAGAAATTATTGATAGAGAAGTATACAACGCCCACACATAAAAAAAATAAAACATAAAAAACATTAATTACTTTAAAATAATAATCTAACTTCAAATTATTTCACTTTCAATAATTTCGTTAGGACGTTTTATTAGAAAAAATTTACCGTAATGAGACACATTCTCAGTATACATCCCTCCAAGCGCTTAAAATAACTTACAAAGTAATACAAAATCCAAGAAATCGAACTTTTACTCAAAAATAACGAAAAATAATATAAAAAATTAACTAAAAAAGAGTTATAAAAAATATTGATGATGATTAAAGGGATGTAATGAAAAAACCTGCACTATGGTAGATGCAATATTTTCCTCTCAGGAGACAATTGTAAATGTCGTTGGGGATAAGTGTACAATGTTTTTGGAATTACATTTTCAAACACTTTCATCTTAATTTATCCTAAAATTAGGCATTATGGGCAAAAAATCAAAGGAGGGAAAAAAAGAAAAGGTAATATAATTTTTTATTAATATTTTTAAAGGTAATTTTATTTATTTGTTTTTCAGGAAGAAGTTAAGGGAGAATATATTCTTCCTTCATCCACAGAACCAGGGAAAATGAATTCTGAGGATTGGCCATTGTTGTTGAAAAATTTTGATAAAATGAATGTCCGTACCAATCATTATACTCCACTTCCTGATGGATGTTCTCCATTACAGAGAGATTTGAAAAATTATGTCTCATCAGGATACTTTAACTTAGACAAACCAGCTAACCCAAGTTCTCATGAAGTTGTATCATGGATTAAGCGTATTCTTAGATGCGAAAAAACCGGACACTCTGGTACCTTAGATCCTAAAGTTTCTGGTTGCCTTATTGTCTGTATCGACAGAACAACACGCCTCGCCAAATCCCAACAAGGAGCTGGTAAAGAATACGTAGCCATCTTCAAACTACACAACTCAGTTGATGGTGAAAAACCAATCAGAAACGCATTAGAAAAACTTACTGGAGCTCTCTTCCAAAGACCACCACTTATATCTGCCGTCAAACGCCAACTTCGTGTTCGTACTATTTATAAGAATACACTTATTGAGTATGACAATGAACAAAACATGGGAATATTCCGTGTTTCCTGTGAAGCTGGTACTTATGTCCGTACACTCTGTGTTCACCTTGGTCTCCTCCTCGGAACTGGTGGTAATATGCTTGAATTGAGACGTTCACGTTCTGGTGTAACATCTGAACATGATGGTCTCGTAACTATGCACGATATTTTGGATGCCCAATATCTGTATGATCACCAAAAAGATGATACTTATTTGCGTACTATCATTAGACCACTTGAAGCACTTCTTATTGGTCACAAAAGAATTGTTGTTAAAGATTCAGCTGTTAATGCTATTTGTTATGGGGCTAAGATCCTCCTTACAGGAGTTTTAAGGTTTGATGATGGTATTGAGATTGGAAAGGAAATCGTTATTGTAACAACTAAAGGAGAAGCTATTTGTATTGCCATTGCAATGATGACAACAGCCACAATGTGCACAGTTGATCATGGTATTGTTGCTAAGACAAAGAGAGTTATCATGGAAAGAGATACATATGGAAGAAAATGGGGTCTTGGACCTGTTGCTTCGAGAAAAGCCCAACTAATCAAAGAAGGTAAACTTGATAAGTATGGTAAACCAAATGCAAGTACACCAGCTGGTTATATTAGTGCCTTTGTTGATTACTCAGCAACCACCAATTCTGATAATAGAAAAAGAGAAGCTACTGGTAATAATGATAGTGTTCCAGAGAAAACTTCCAAGAAAGCTGAGTCATCATCTGACGATAGTGATTAATTTTTCGGATATTACTTTTTTCCTACAAAGTTTATAACTACCAAGATTTTGTTTTTTTTTTTTCTACTCCTCTAACTTTTATCTGTTATACTCCATTACCCAATCTGTACAATTTGTTTTTTATCTTTGTTTTTACTTTGTTATTGTTTTGAGTTCACACTTTTAGTACAGTTTAAAGTTTGTTATTAACTTTTTTTTATCAATAAAAAATATTGTTTATAGTATTTAATGTATGTATATATATGTAATTATTATTAAATCTAGTTATTATTTATAAACCATAGGTATTTGACATTGAAAAATCGGCCAATTGATCCTCAAGGAGTCTGATACGCCTTTCATGAGATCGAAGAACTTGTTTAAGACGTTGAATTTCCATATACATTTCTTCGGGACATGATGGCATACCTTGATCTGTTGATAATGAGGATGAACTACCATGTTGTCTTGGTTGCATTCCACTCCTTTGATATGGTTGTACCTCTTCCTCTGGTTCACGTTGGTTTCTTTTAATTCTCTCCAATTCAGCTGCGGCTCTCCTTTGCCCGGGTGTCAAATCTTTACCACCATCGTGTTCACCCCTACTTTTGAGTTGAACTTGTTGTTTTGGAGTTGGATTTCCATTAAAACCTAAACCTTTAGGTGGTGTTTTTTCTCTTCTAACTTCTTGTCTTGGTGATTGTTGTGGAGGCTGTTTTGGTTGAATAACAATACCCATGTCATCATCAACAACTGGTTGTTGGCGTCTGGCTGGTTGTGGTGATGGAGATGGTGCCACTTGTACTGGTGGTTGTTGTTGTTGTGTCGTCTGTGGTGGTAATTGACTAAGAATATTAGCTTTTTTAGCCACTTGAATTTTTGGTTTAGATGCCTCAGCAGCATTTGGATTGACAACCATCAAATTTGGTGGTGCATTTTTACCTTCAGCAAACTCTTCTGCTGTCATTGCTGGTATCAATGATCTGGTATCAGGATATAAATCAGCCTGGTAAAGATCTGATTTTCTGGGAACGTAAAATTGCAAAACATCAACGACACCTTTTGTTGTTAGTTTATATATTCTGGCTGTCTCGTTTTCATTATAATTCATTGCTCTTTTATTTTGAAATCCAATAGCTCTTTGTGGTTCGGATGTTGTGTAAGTGTTGATGTAATGAACATATGGTCTTTCGTCATTGATTTCATAGTATCTAATTGCACAATCACCTTTTCCAGCCAACCAAAGAAGGTTAGTATCTTCATCATACAATGGAAATAGAACACCATTACTGGTATCTAATTCTTCCTGAACAATTGGTTCAGAAAGGTTATCTGGATGGCGAAGAGCATATAAACGTTCACTTCTCTTAGTGAAACCAGTTGTAAAAACTTTACCATCCTTCAAAAAGATGGCTCTTTGTGGTTTGACACCCTCATGTCCATTACCTTCTTTAACTAAATCTCCAGTATGTGAATCAAAAATACGTAACTTTTTATCTTTACATGCTGTAAGGAATTGACTACCATCATAGTTAAAAGATAATGAAAATATTTGATCAGGATGGCCATCAACTTCTAGTAATGCCTCACCAGTCCCAACATTCCACATTAATATTTTATTTTCACCTCCAGCTGTCAACAATATGTTATTTGCAGTTGGATGCCAAACTAGTGTATTTACTCTTTTTTGATGTCCTGTCAACTCAACAACTGGTTCTGCTAACGTTCTTGATAGGCCTCCCTTGGGAATTAACCAAACTTTTGCTGTGGTATCCTCAGAACAGGATGCTATGACGTTATCGTTGAAGGGGGACCATGCTATTTCGAGGCATGGAGCTTTGTGAGCATCTACGTATGGGTAATCTTTGTCGATTCTACCTATTTTGTTGACGGGAACAACCAAAAATGGTCCACCGGATCCTCTGACAATGAAAGCTACGAATTGTGGGTTTACAGCACAGAATAAGGAATCCCATGATACTTCTGTAACTTTAATGTCAGACATACAAGATTCATGTTTGAGTGGTTTACAAAAAACATGACGATACTTTGATTGCCTAACAATATTCATAATCTCCTAATTTTAACCTAAAAAAGATATGAAATAAAATATATCAAATTAAAAAAAGATCTAAGAAAAATAAATGATAAAAAAAAATTATTAATAAAGGAAGTAAGTAAAAAATAATAAAAATAAAAACATCAGTAAAGATATGTTATTATGTTTTAATCACACTGATTTCAAGAGTATCATATAAAAGTAAAGGAGACATATTATTAAACAAATCTATCAATCTTCAGCAATAAAATATACTCTTAATTTTATCTATTTGAAAACTTCAAAAAAGATATAATATATGTATGTAGAAACATTATTAAGAACACAAGGGTAACTTTAAATTAACTCGAACGGGGGAGTAAAAAGATGTTGATAAGCAATGGAAAAGAGGGAGCTTTATAAATATATATATATAATGCATATCAGAGATATACTTTGATCAGGAGGTAGTTTATAATAAATAAAATAAAAGAGAAATTGTCTTTTATGCTTAGGAAACAGTGAATGATGATGAGATGACGAATATCAACATAATAACACTTCTTCAAAATATCTATATATAACTATATAGATCTGATAAGTGACATTACTTTAAGCATTCAAGAATCTATTTACTTCATTAATAAACATAATCTTCATTTTTTGTCATTGAAAAAATTTCGTTACATACCATGGTTATAAATGAAAAACTTGTCAAGTTATTTTTTAAACAATATATCACTTTACACTAAGATATCATGAAAGATAAAGCACTAATCTGATAATTATTTACATTCTTAAAACACATCTTACAAAGATATTTTAAAAATATATTTTTCTTAGTATCATAATAATATAATCACATTCATTCTTGCCCTTATGATTTGAAATGTCAATAATAATGAAATTAAAATTTAAACATAATATTTTTATTTATTTTATTAAATTTCATTGTCAAATTTGATTTTCTTCTAAAGCTTTTTTTAATTCTTACTTTCAAGATAAATGATATCTAAAAATAGTAAAATAGTATAATAATCAAAGGACAATCAGATGGTATTTGTAAAATTTTAATTAAACCAGTTTTATATTAAAAAAATATACTAGGACATTTTAAAGAGAAAAAAAATAGTCGTTTCTCACGTACAAAAATCAACAAATTTACTCTTCTATTGTTCCTTTTTTAATGTTTTAATTTTTTATAAAAAAATAAATAAAATTCTATCGATACATCTTTAATAACCCAACCACCAAGTACAGAATGTAAACACAAGCATTTTTTTAATATAATTTATTATATCATAACTTTTGTTTATCGAATTTTTTAATTAAGTAATTATTAAATGAAAAAAAAACATCACTTTATTATACCTGTAAAAAAAGCATAAACTATTAAAGATCACAAAAAAAGTCAATAGTCAAAAAGGTGGTCGTTTCCAAACCAGCTTCATGTTATGTCACATTTTTCCCCATCTTTTTTCACTATTACTTTTTACGTGAGAAATTACAATTATATTATATTTAATTTAGTACATAATTATATCAAAGATGATGAGTAATGTTAAATATCAAAAATTGAACCTCAACTGTTTCAGGATACTTGTGTATGTGTATTGTAAAAAAAAAACAAGATAAAAACAATTTTTTTTCCGCATCAAGATTTTTTTTAAAATTAATAGCATTGTTTTTTAATCACCCCTTTCAGTAAAAGGTTATCAGAACGGTAATGGTTAAGAGAGTAGCTTTTTTTTCATGACAAAAAATTTTTTCCTTATATAAGGTGAAGTTTTTATTTTATTTTATCATTTTATAAAGTTTCAAAAAAATAAATAATTATTTTAATTATGAGTTATATAATAAGATTACTTATTTTTACTATAACGTTACTTGCTAATGTAATCCTTCTATCAGGACAACAGATGCGTAATGGAAGACAACAATTTGCACAATGCCAAAATGCTCCAGCTAATAGAAGAATGATATGTAATAACTTTCATCGATGGGATAGAAATGCCAGAAGAGCCATTGCCAGAAGACAACAAGTTGAGAGAAATACTGTAGTTAGACCACCAGGTTTCTTCCAACCTAATAATGGACAAAACCAAAATTTCCCTCGTCCACAGAATAACATTCGACAATTCACACCAACACTTCCTAACAACAATATCCAACCTATCCCTCAAGCATGTATGAATCTCCAATGCCTTTGTCCATACTTCCACGGGCAACTCGGACCAAACGGAAACTGTATCCTCCCTAACGGCGCTCCCCTTCAAAAATCCTTCAGAAGAGAAATAAGAACAATAAGCGACGATGAAAGAAACCGGTACTTCGCTGCCATTCGTATCCTAAAGAACAACGGTGAATACGATAGATTATCAGCTCAACATCGTTCAGTTGCCACTGCTTCAGGAGCTCACGCCGGACCAGCTTTCCTTTTATGGCACAGAGAGTACGTTAAAAGATTCGAGATCGCCTTAAAATTAATTGACCCATCACTTTCTGTACCATATTGGGATTCAGTTATGGATAATTATTTACCAAACCCAGCTGATTCTATCATATTCTCAAATCTCTTCTTTGGTGAAGCACCACAAAATGGTATGGTTTACAATGGACCATTCGTTGGTTTTAGAACATTAGAAGGTCTCCCTGGAATCACAAGAAATCTTGGACGCGAAGGACATCTTTTTACAGAACAAAATATCCAAAATGTCTTAGCACAAACAAGTATCGTAAACACATTAGCATACACAGCCCCATTACGTGGATGTATGTATCAAAGTTACTTCGGTGCCATAGAATACATCCACGGTGCAGTACACAACTGGGTAGGTGGTACAGTCCTCAAAATCTCAACATCCGTCAATGATCCAGTATTCTTCCAACACCACTCATTTGTTGATTACCTCTTCGAAGCCTGGAGACAAATGCATCAAAATAGAATGGAAAGAGAAAATGCCTACCCACCAGATCTTCCACAATGCATGAATTCACAACATTTCTCTACATCAGTTATGAGACCATTCAATATCCTTAACAGAGATGGTCTTTCAAATGGTTACACTGATAACATGTACAGTTACGCTCCCAGACCAACATGTTCATTCCAGAATCGTAATTGTGGTTCACAATACCTTTTCTGTGATCCAAGAGGTGCACCACATTGTGTATCAAAAATCAAATTAGGTGGTGTATGTACTGGTTTTGATGGTATGGATGCATGTTATGGTGGTATATGTGTTAATGGAAGATGTGTAGGTGGTGGTAATAGAGGTTTAGCAATGAAAGGAGCTGTAACAGATAGTAATCATACAGAAGAAGCTATAACTATTGAAAAGGTACCACACAAGGAAACAGCAAGTAAAGTTAGATTAGCACCATTGACTAATATATCGTCAACAACATTGTCATGTCTTAATAATGATCCTTGTTGTGAGTTGTGGAGTAACCTTGATGAATGTGAATCTAATCCTAATTATATGAATAAATATTGTAGAAGATCATGTGGGGAATGTATACCAACAAAGAAAGCTCAAGAAAAAGGGTGTGTTGATAGGCATTTAGCATGTAAACATTGGTCAACACTTGGTCATTGTGAAAGTAAGAAACATTTCATGTCTGAGAATTGTCAGAAAAGTTGTAAACTTTGTGACTATACTTCTGAACAATTATGTAGAAAGATTGCCAAAGAAACTGCTGTAGAGGGTAAAAAAGCTAAAAAAGAAGAGGTTCCAGAGGAATTGGATCTTGCTGAGGAAACAGAGGAAATTCAAGAGGGTAAATAAAATGATTATAATTTATCAATTACAAAAAATTGAAAATCTAATTAACATTATACATATATAACACCTTAAAATTTATTTATTTATACTTATTTAATAAATAATAATTTATATTGAAAATATTTAAAATTATTGATGACATCAAAACTATTTTAATTATTTATACTTATTTAATAAAAAATAATTTATATTAAAAATATTTAAAATTGTCGATGATGTCAAAACTACTTTATTTATTTAGAAAAAATTATTTTTAAATTGTACAACAAATAAAATCAACTTTATAAGCGGGCGTCCCTTGTACTATAGGTCTAAGACATTCACATTGAAACGATTTCTTTATGTTATTGCATTTAATACAAAGCCATGTTTTCCTCAACATAGACCTTAATGAAAAAGTTTGGCATGGAAATACTGTTAAAAGACAGGAACAATCACAATAATATTTATATTCATCCTCTCCAATTAATCCACTATTGTTTTGTTGACGTAATTTTTCTGGCTGAAAAAAATGGTATTTATAAGGAAATAATAAAAATAAAAATACATATTCTCAAACAAGTGGTACTTACTGCGAATCTTAACAAGCATATATATATTATAATAACACAACAGAAATATATTATAGATGCAAGAAAAAATATTAAAGATATCGGTATACCATTAATTTCAATTTTATTCATCATACACAAAAGGATAAAATTTAATCATATATAAATAATATAAAAAGAGAGAGGTTATAATAACATATAAAAAGTTTTTAAAAAGTCTCCAAAAATTATTACCATTAGAATTGTAGTTACTATGACAACAATGAAATAAAATCAGATTTTTGATATCATATTTTTCATATTTTTCTCTTGTTTCCCTTCAATTGTTGATTCATCTTCTTGTGTAAATATTAATAGAAACAAGTTAATTAGTGATAAACAACTTTCGTCTACCATATTTTACCTTGTTTCTTAACTCATTATTTTTTCTTGTTATCTCGGCCACTAGGTAATATGGATCATATCTATTAAAAATTCCTTGTTTTAAATTTTTATCAAAAATAATAGCTTTGCTATTAAAAAAAGGTTTCCATTTCCATGGTACTGTGTTTTTTGTTGACATTGCATTGAAGAAGGCTTTTTTATATAACAAATTGTTATCATACTCTTCATCAGATGACACATAATTTAGAAGTACCAATAAGGTAATAGAGATAATTTTTAAAAATCATACTTGAAAATAATTTCAATCCTGATTAGAAATGATTCTATTTTAATAAATTTAATTAATAAAAATAAGATATTTACAGAAAAAATAGGCTGACTTCCGTAATTTAAATTAACCAAGGGAGGAGTTATTTATTATTCTCAATAGTTGAATTAAATTTTATTATTTACCAGTCAAAACAAAAAGAATTTTAATGTTTTTAGAGGTGTATAAAAAAATCCTTTGATGCGTTAATTTAAATAGCTGATTTTCTAAAAATATATAAATTTTAATTATATAAAAAAAGTTATTGTTCAGGAAAAAAATAGCTAATAATTCCTATTGATATTATAAAATCAAAAAACATTCCATAATAATTTTTTTTAGTTTTTTTTTATCATAACTTGAATAATATAAATGATTAAAAAGATATTAATATTATATTATCTCTTTTATGTGTAAGGAATAAGTTAATTATTTATAAATTTTCAATTAAGTATTTAGATTATTTTTAACTTTTTATTAAATTTCCATATCATTAATTTAATAATAAATATAGATAAGTCTTTTTTTAAATAAAAACAGTATTTAAATTTCTTATTTTCACCATTACTTCCCTCTTACTTAAGTTATGTTTTTTAATTAATATTCAAGAAGATGTGTTTTTCTTAATTTGAGGGAAGTGAGAATTTTCAGAAAATGTTGTATGGAATAACAATACAAAAGAGACAATTCTTTATTTATTTGTCTTAAATAAAGTATACAGTAACTTTTATACAATGATTTGAAAATATTTTGAAGGACAATCTTGTAGATTAATAAAAGAAGCAAATATTATTTATAAATCCTCTAAATCCAAAATCTGTATTCTAATTTCTCTTATCAATTATGTTCTATTATTAATTTGAAACATGATAAATGTGGTTTTATATATTTCAGTTGAAGCTCGATATATTAATATTGGAACTTTTTAGTTATAATTGTAAATCGCTATTTTACTAACTATTTGTTTTTGAAATATATGTAAAAACTTCTAAAAAATTGTTTTAAACTTCCTGCCTGTTCTTCAAACAATAAAAACAAATTTTATGGCCTTCTGCTCATTACATAAAACGAATAATAAATTATATTTTATTTCTTCCCTTATCATGATAACACCATTTATAAAGTAATCAAGATAAGAGTGTTAAAAACATTTCCAAAGTGTTAATCGAAAAACTTTATAATACTTAACATGCCAAATAATTTATTCAATTATAAATTTTTCAAGATCAAACAATATATAACAAAAAATGATATGAATACATGACAATTATTAATAATTTACAATTGATATAATATCTTATGTATACCTTCTGATAAAAATTGACAATACAGATGAGAATAGATTTTTTTACTTCACTGAAAGACACACACACCAAGCGTTAAATGATTGCTTTTTAAAATTTTTTCTTACAGTTGATTAAACAAAATATATAATTTGTAAGTAAAAGACCAGCATTAAATAAATAATAGTACATTTTTTAATATTTTTATAAATAGATAACTTAAAATGTTTGTATCTCTTAATTTTAACTGCATTTAAATACATTGTATAATGTATTTGATATTATACATTATCAAAGATATAAATAATATCCAGTTATAAAAAAGAAACACTAATCCGTAGAACAATAGTGAAGTTAAAAAGTATATAATGGAAAGTAGATATATCAAATCAAGTATGATATATATAATTTATGAAGATTTTATTGAAAATTGATATTGTCAAGTTGATTAAGTATATACTTCTATTTTTCCATTGATGGTGGTTGACTATTATGATACTTCATTGACCAGTCAAAATGATAATCTAAGACGTAGTTTAGGTTGGAGAATAACTTGTAGAATAGCTTTTTATAATAATTATATTCAGGATCTTGTAAGAATGTGAGGTCACGTGTACATTGTAGGAATATTGCAAATTCTTTAGGAAAGTTAGCACATAAATGTTCTACTGGTGTTGTCCTTTTCTTTTCCAAAATTTTTTCATATTTTTGTTGTTTTGTTGCTGAGACAAGCCCTTGCCAGGGAAGAGATCCTCTATTAAAGTACATTAAAACATAACCAAGAGACTCTAGATCATCTCTTCTACTTTGTTCTATACCTCTATGGGCATTTATTGATGCATACCTTGCTGTACCAATTAAATTTTTATCTTGTCTAAATGGAATATGGGCAATTTTACTATCACGATATCGTTTAGATAATCCAAAATCAATTAAATAACTATAAAAAGAACATAATAAAAGATAAAAAAATAATAATAAACTTACACCTTATTACAATGTGCCTGATGACCCATTAAAAAATTTTCTGGTTTAATATCCCTATGAAGAAAATCCAAATTATGTATATATTCTAATCTATCTATCATTTGAAAAGCCAACATTAATACAGTTTTAAGTGAAAATCTTCTACCACAAAAATTAAATAAATCTTCTAATGAGGGACCTAATAGTTCTATAACCATTGCTGAATGAGTATTGGTTCTTGTAATATAATGAAGTTTTGGGAAACCTGTTCCATGAACAAAATAACGAATCACACGACTTTCATAAATTAATTGTGGATGTCTTGCGTTTAATGGTTCTAATTTAACAGCAACCTCTCTACCATTCTTAAGACAAATTGCCACATAAATATCACCAAATGATCCAGACCCTATTTTTCTAATAAGCTTATACTTCCCATCAATTACCTCATTATGATGAGACAAAAGCAACGAATCCATAGAACGCTTCCTCCCACAATGCTAAAAATTAAGCATATATAGAAACTGAAATTAAAAAAAATGGAGATTATATAATGTAAGAAATTTTAAAATAAAACAAGAATCATCAAGTTTTCGTTAGGTTATATAAATATATATATAATTAAAGAAACGAATAAGTTTAATATAACCGGTATGAAGGTAAAAATCACTTTAAAAAAATATATATGTAAAATATAAGAAAAAGAGTTTAAGTTAAGATGGGTAAAAAGAAACATAAAAAGAGATTTTTCTACTTAACAATACAAAATTATATAATAAAATACGGAACAACTATTTATTCATTGTATAATTTGAATTAAATACATAGAAAACCATGACAAAGTCTAGACAAAAAAATTTCTATACTTTTATAAAACGTGCGCTCACCAACGATATATAGTATATTACGGTATATATATATATGTGTATATGTAGAAATGCTCCATCCATCGAACTTCCATTTTAATACAGGTTTTTACTAACCACTACTTATCTTCTATCTATATTTATTTAATTTTTTTTTCATATACATTATACATATTTGCAAATATACATATCTATGAAATAAAATAAAATCAACGATTTCTTTGGGTAAAAGAAAATGAATGATAGATAAACGAAATAAAAGGTATAAATATCTTTCAAATCAATTGGATACCTTTAAATATAATATTATTCACATTCTATAGTATTAAATAATAATGAGATAAAGAACAAATAAAAACCTACAAAGTTAAATAAATATATATATAGAATCTTCAGATGAAATACTTAAAAATTTCCCCTTTTTAATACTATAAATTCAGTAATTGTACTAATAAAGGGGAAAGTCTTATTAAATCAATAAATTTTAAATACATTTATATTTATACATATATGCATATTATTAATAATCACCATCAAAAAGTTTTGTAGTTAAATAGGAGATGTTAACTATATAAATGAAGAAAAAAGACTTTTAATAATGGGGTATAATAATATTCCATCTACACATATGAGATTGTTGTCATTGCCTTCATTATTTAATATAGTTTTATCATTAACAGTCTACATACTACTCGCCTTCATCTCTCTTTTGTATTCAACAAAACACCAAAGTATCACAATCACCCTCCACAAAATCTTCTTTGTCACTACATAAACTAAAAATTTATTCCACTGTAAATTATTATATTACTAATGTATACATATGGAATGGATAGAAATGCATTTAATTGAATCACAATTTTTTTTATTACACCAATTTCTGCCATAAAAAAAAAAATTAAGATCTGATTCATTTAATCACTTAATAGTTTTAACAAACAATAAAAACGAGTTGAAAAACTCCTTAATAACCTAGACAGAATAGAGAGAAAAAAAATCAAAAAGTATAATAATTCTTTATACTTTTAATGAATATATAAAACAAAATAGATTGATATCTAAAGGATAGTCTCAAGTGACACTATAAATATACAACAAATATTCATTCCACCTCGTTAAATCAACAAAAAGTATAAAATATTTAGCTGACAAATTTTTGTCTATATTTTTTTTATTTTCTCTTTCATCACAACTAATGTAACTACACTACAACAACTACTATGTGTCTCATTTCCATATTATCGTTTTTATATACTTCATATCAAGTTTTTCTCAATTTTACAAATAAAACATATATTTTTATTAATCAAAAAGGACAACCTGTATAGTGGAGAAGAGATATGTCGTAATCTTTTATCAAGGCAAAAAAAACCCTCCACCACCCATACATTCTCCTTTTTTTATTTAATTTTTTTTATTTTGTCTATTGAATTAAAATGTATAATAATAGAGAAAAAAACAGAGATAAAAAGTAGGAAGAAAATTTAATAAATATATAAATCGACAAAAAAAGAACTTTAATACTATAGAAAAACAATACGTAATAGCTTTAAAAAAGACATTGTAGAAAAAAAGTGAATTATTATTCAAGAAAGACAGGTGGATTATAAATTTAACATACTCAATCATGGTAAAATGAATATAAAGAAAGATTAATCATACATATAATAAAAACCAAGGAAAAGACAGACAAGAAATGCGAATAAATGATACAATAATCATGATGTGATGAGATTATATATACATATTTTTCCCATCTAACGAAAAAAAAAGAAATTTATATCTGTGCATGTAATGTATTATTAATCAATCTCCATGGGAGAATCATTAATGGCAGGTTTGGTATCATCATCACAATAATCTTCATCAGACAATTCCTCAAATATTGGTCCATGGCTTAGATGATGGTGTATATCGGTTGTTGTGGTGGCAGTTACAGATTTTCCTTTTTCTGTACAACTCCTCTCACTGGTACAACAGAAAGGTGTAGATGAGTGAGATAAGTTGGATATATTGGTGCTGTCCCTGGAAAGGTCATTACAATCATCCTCTGCAAGCTCAACAACCCCTACACAACTGCTCACATTAGTAAATGGAGGATGAATGCCATTTACAAATATATTACTATAATCACCATCAACCGCCATACCATTGTTACCATTCTCCACCTCATAATCATTTGGTAATTCTTCAATTCGTCCTTCCATATTCCTATCATAGTCATTTTTTCTTAATCCTCCTTCCTCATCCTCAATATTTTTATAGAAATCTATTGGATGTTCAGGAGTAAACAAGACTATTTCATTTCCTTGTATTAAATGACTTGGTATTAATGGAAATTGATTTGTACTTTTCCTAAAAAATCTATCTGATGTTGAGGGGAAGTTAATATTATTAACAACATCAACCTGTTCCATTTCATCATCATTATCATAAAAAGCATTTGAATTTCTGGTTACTGGTATTAAAGCTTTCGAGGTATCATCATGATTAATATGTATATTCATGTTCTGAAGTTTACTACAAAATATTGAACTATCAGAATTAAAACCACAACCATCCTTTTCATTGAAACATTTTTTTAATGCAGGTGGTTCATCACCATACACATTATCACCACACTAAAAATAAAAATAAGTAAACAAAAGTACAACCACTTTTTATGAGGAATTTTAGAAAGAGGATAATAATAAACTTACAAGTCTTCTCTTAATTCCTGTTGGTGGTCTCTTGTTTTGTGACATCATACAGTTAAAATTATTACTCCATAAACCTTCATTACTGATTCCACTTGTATTAGAAACACCTGTTTGATTCTGATTCTGATTAGCAAAAGCCAATGGCATATCTATTTTCTCAAGATAGAAAATATAATAACAAAAGTAACAATAAATATCTCCTAATTCAAATATAAAATCTTTTCAGCATCCAACAAAAAAGATAAAAGAAAACATCCAATGAATTGATTATATGAATTCCACAAAATTAGGCAAAAAATATTTATACACAAAATGTATCAACTTGAAATAGCTGGATGTTTCGCGTCAAGATGTGACCTGAACAGAATGGAATTTTCTAGAACAACATTTCGTTAAAACATTACTGACCTTTCCCAATATACGTAGCAGGAGTACTTTTACTATGATACACTTCTTCCTTCAAATTGATAAAAAAGTTTCAAGTTTTTACATAGTTTTAATTACTTTGTTTATGTTCTTTTGATTTAAGTAATCCTAAATACTTGTGACACATTATATATTGTATATGAATATGTTCTTTGGATGGATAATTGTTTTTTTGCAGCTGTTGATGTTGTTGTCTATCGGCCCCTCTCATGTTTCATATCAGTTACAACAGTAACGAACGTAGAGTAATGTTGTTACTATTTAAAGATATTTTAATTAAAAAGGATTTTGAGAGAAACTAATTTTTACTAACTAAATCAAGATAACAACAACTATAGTATTTTTCTTCTCTCAAAATATACCAATGTCTTAAGAAATAAAGACTATTATACGAAATTTTTGGAATAAAATGCAAACTTTCAAGCATTTCCACTCAGTGTCTTCTTTCACTTTCATTAGACGGACGAGTATTGGTAATGAAAAATATAGAGACACAGTAAAGTGTGTACAGAGATGCCAGACACTACCTACACATAACAAAAATGACGCTAGGAGATCGTTATTCCACTCTTTCGTCCTACCCAGAAAACCTTTATAGTTATATGCAAAGAAAACTTTGAATGTTATTGAAGCATTTTTCGAAACTTGCCAAATTAACCATTAGAAGTTTATTTATCTAAGGATCTTCTAATGTCTCCAGATAGAGGTGACTATAGGAGAAGGAGTCATATTGATTCTCCATATAGGGATCATCGTAGAAGTGATCGGGATCGCCGGGAAAAAAAACATAGAAGGTAACTTTTAAATATTATATAATAATTTTTAAATTAATTAATAAATTGTAGGAATCATCGGGATTATACACCGGAGAAGAAATCTCGTTCATATTATGATCATGGTAAGAGTGATAGTCGAAGGCATGAATCATCCTCACATAGAAGGCATCGATCCAGAAGTAAAGATAGAAGTGATAGAGGAGGTTGTGGAAGGGTATCGAAGATTAGTTCAGCAAGTATAACACCATCACCAGAGAATATTTCTGATATCGAAAGAGAAGGTACATTAGCTGGTGAGATTTCTAAACAAATTGCTTCCAAAACTCGGTCCAGTGACAAATCATATCGTGAATCCTCGAAACACAAACGTGGTAAGAGTAAAAGTCCAAGAAAATCTGATAAACAAAAAACATCGAGGATATTTAAATTTCCTAGAGGGATCTCAATTAGTAGTGACAGTTCTTCAGAGGAATCTCCACCTAAAGTATGTTTCTTTATCTACCTTATCATTATAAATGTTTTTTCTTTTAATCTTTGTAGAAAACTGCGAAGAAAGAAGAGAAGGTTGTCAGTAAAAAGGTAAAAGAAAAGAATGGTTTTAGTATTTCACCACCACCTGCTCCGCCACAAGCTTTACCACCTTCATTTAAACCTATCTTTGTCCAGGCAACAACAATATCACCTTCGCCTCCATTAACAACATCATCAGGAGTTAGAGATGAATTGTTGGCGAATGCCATGGATATATCACCCCCTGCACCACCATTACTTAAGGAAAGCAAAAGGCCAATTATCTTTAAAAAAAGAGTATCAACAATAACAACATCAGAATGGGGTAATGATGCTGAGGATAATTATGAGATAGAAAAACAAGTTGGTGAAGGTACTTATGGTCAGGTATTTAAAGCTCGGCAGGTTACAAAAGGCACCAAAGTTGCATTGAAAAAAGTCCGCCTCGAGAATGAACGTGAAGGTTTTCCCATTACAGCAATCAGAGAGATTGTCATTCTTCGTCAACTTTCTCATAAGAATGTTGTAAGTTTACTTGATATAGTTACAAATAGGAGTGTTAAGTCAGAGAAGAAAGATTCAAAGAATAGTATATCGTCATTTTATTTGGTATTTGAGTATCTTGATCATGATTTAGTTGGTGTACTTGACTCGCAGATAGAAGCTTTTACAGAATTACAAGTTGCGTCATTTATGAAACAACTGGCGGAAGGTTTAGCATATTGTCATTCTCGGAATTTCCTTCATCGTGATATAAAAGGCTCGAATATATTATTAAATAATAAAGGAGAAATTAAATTGGCTGATTTTGGTTTAGCTAGGTTTTATTATGAAAAACAGAAACGTTTGTATACTAATCGTGTTATTACACTATGGTATCGTCCACCAGAACTGCTGCTTGGAGCAGAACAATATGACACAAAAATTGATGTATGGTCTCTAGGATGTATTTTACCTGAAATGTTTACAAGGAAACCGTTGTTTCAAGGAAATAATGAATTTATACAGTTAGAATGTATTAGTAAGATTTGTGGAACCCCAACAATAGAATGTTGGCCAGAAATTAATTTATTACCGCACTTTAATAATTTTAAACCTAAAAGAACGTACCCTCGGAATTTGAAGGAATCATTTAGGGAATTGTAAGTTTTTATCTCATTTAAGGCTTTGTTACTTATTGTTATTATAGGATACCGGGAGGGGCATTGGAACTTTTAGATGAGATGTTAACATTAGATCCTAAACGTCGTCCAAGTGCAGAAGATGTGTGTAAACATGCATGGCTTCGTAACATAGATCCATCAAAAATTGAACCTCCTAAATTACCAGCATATCAGGATTGTCATGAATTATGGGCAAAGAGTCAAAAAAAGAGTAAAAAAGTTGCGAAATCAAATGGCATTTTTATTCCCAATGCCGTTCCAATATCATAGGAAGAAGAGGAAGAAAAATTGTCTTAAAGTGTGTGCATAGTTTTCATAAAAAAAATGATAAGAGAGGACTCTTTTGCAGTTTTGGTGTTTAATTAAAGCAAAACGGGTTCGTGATGTGTGTGGTTAATTAAAAATGTTCTAAAAAATATTAAGAAGCAAACGTAAGGGGAAGAAATGAAAGAATTAGATAAAGCATTTGCGTTTGTTTGATGTAAAAAAATTTTAATTGATTTTTTTGTAATCTTTGTTTTGTTTTGTTTATATTCACCTTATTTTATTAATAAAATTTGTCTAAGTTTTGGGGCCAACACAACCAGAGATGAGGAGAGAGGAAAGATATACAGATATGAAAATCTCTATAATCTCAGGTGTGTAATGGGTCTTTAAAAAGTATATGTACATCTAATATAACTTCGCCTCCCAATAAATTATTTTTTTTTGTTCCTATATAAAGTTAATATCTATTCTTAAGTTTAATTTTCACTTTTTTAGCTAGTTATATTTTATATATATATATCATTTATATGGAAATAAAGTGATACTACAAAATTGTGAAGCATTTTTTGAAATTATATTTTGGAATAAATGTTCTTCTCTATATTTTTGTTATTTTTTTTGAAAGAAGTAAATCTCTAACACATGATGGGAAGGCATATTGTTTTAAAAATTATAGAATATTAATAACGTGCACTTTTGATGCCTTATAAATTATTATTTCTATAACAGGATCTTCGGGAAAAGATGCAAAATTTTAAATTACCATTTCCATAAAAATTAGCAGAAAAGAATAGAAATCTATAATTAGAAACACTATGTGTCATAGAGCTAAATGTCAATATCATCAAAAAAAGTTGTTAGAAAAGATTGTTGTTGAATAATATTATAAATTTTCTAAGATAAATAAAAGATAATGTTTCAAGAAATCATTACATAACTTCTTATTATGAATAAAGAATGACCCTATTTCTAGAATATTCTAAAGAAAGTATAAGTAAAAAGTTCATTTCACCTTAATGACCAATGATAACAAAAGTTTAACAAATGTAAGGTTAACTTACAAAGTAATTAGTATAAAATATAACAGAAATATTGAATTTCGCTTACGAAATATTACTTTAAAATCTTACAATAATAATTCCATCTGATAATAGGTATTTTTAGAACAAAATAAATGAATATAAAGTATAACAATCTCATTTTAATAATATAAAAAGACTAATTACAATATAAGAGTATATAATAATTTATTTAATCCTTTTTTATTTTCGCAACTCTTATTTTGATGATATTTTGAAATTTTCTTGTTTTTTATACTATTTATTTGGGCGTGCCTTTCGAATCCTTGATGTTCTTTGTATAATTTTATGTTATATTATTAATTAAGTTTCTAAAGAAATATGAAGATTATTTATAAGTTTTTGCTTTTAGCTTATAAACAACAAATTATTGGAACTTTTGTTTTTTTCTTTGATGTAACATAACTTTAAATTGTTAAATAAATAATCTGGATGAGCTTTAAAAACATATCTATTAAGAAAGAAGATATTAAATGTAAACATAATTTTCATCCAAAGAAAAAGTATGTAAAAATGCAATTTTGTAGTATAAAAAACTAATCCAAAATTACTCCCACTATAATAATCTTCTGTAGTTGAATCTAATTGTTTTGAATAAAAATTATAATCTCCATAACCTCCATATGAAAACTATATTATTAATTAATGTTTATTATAAACTAATACTAAGCTTATAACACAGTATCCAACTATTGAATATTCATTTAAACACCAGGAAAAATAAAGCTCCCATGTTTTTTTCCCACTTCATACTTAAACATTATTAAATCTTTGTAATAATTTTGTTTACAAAGGAATGAATACTCAGAATGAACTTCATACTATCAAAAACAAATTATAATAATTACGTACCAGATTTCATAGTTCATTTTCTTAAGAAAATATATCTAAATTATCTCATACATATATTGACATCTAAAAAACATATTCAATTAAAATTATTTATTTCGTAGTGTCAGAATCTTTATTTATTACATATACATACACATAAATAATAATAATACATTATAAATACATAACCAAAAAAAAAACAGTTGATTTTTGAAATGAGATCGCGCCCGAGATTCAGTCATAACGTTGTTTATTGGAGTAGTAAAAGTTGGAACGTCGTGTTGGGGAACGGGAGGAGGAACGTCTTCTTTCTGGACTTCTGGATTTTCCCCAAGTGTTGTACCTTCTTGGACTTCTTTCACGATAGTTACCCCTGTCTTTGCTACCATATCCACCCCGGGAATGGTAATCATCTCTCCGTCTCCCAAATGAGTATTTATCACTTGGTTTTCTGTGGTAATTATTATAGGATGGTGGGGTTGGATGAATTTTTGGTTTAGAATCATAGTAATGTCGATGACCATTGTCATACTCTTTTCTTCTATCACGATAATCTCTTCCATTCCTTGGATTATCTCTACTAAGTTTATCATTACTTGGACTTGTGCTTCTTTTAAAATCTCTAACATTCTTCTGAAAAAGTTTATCCGTACCAGTGTACCTTTCCGGACAATTAGAGGTATCTTGAGTGTTGCTTATATCATCGGCAGACTGAGTACTTTGTTGTTCATTTGTAGAAATATTACTATCATCATTAATCGATGTTTGAGTTGTTATTAATGGTGGTGGAATAGGAGTTCCAAATAAAAATAATTTTTCTTGAAGTTCATTGTACTGAACCAGAAGCTGGAGAATCTTTTCACGAATTAGATCATTACGTTGTTTATCTTGCTTTGTTGAATGTTTATTGAAATTATCTAGTAGTTCCAGGAACCTTGAAAGGCATTGTTTTCTTATCTTACATTCGCGTAGTCGTCTCGTTTTGTCCTCCTCATCATAAACATCTTCTATACCGATGTTTGAGAAGTCCTCTGATAAATGAACAGCTTCATCAATTACTCTTACTTCGTCATCATAATTAAGGAAAACTAGTTCTTCTTCTTTTTCTGTATCTAATACATCTAATGTCTTTCCATGAAGAGCATCAATAAAACTATCAATATCCTGGGCGGAAAAACACTTTCTATCACCAAGAACTTTAAATGTCCTTTCCCATCGCTGTATTATAGGACTATTTTTATCTTTGCTGAAAGGTAGAAAAAATAGTAAAAAATGTTAAAAAAAAAACAACATATGACATACCTTTGAATTTTGCACGCTTCTAAAACTCTTGGATAAAAAGCTTGTTTAAAAGATTCTAAACAACTCGGAACTTCACTCCTAATTCGTTGAATAGCATCATTGAATACATAAAGCAATCCTAAACGGTGCTTCCTAACTTTATCCATAGCTTTTTCATCATCCTCACCTTTGATTCCTTTCACTAAAACACAAACAAAACAAAATAAATAACCACAAAAACAACAAAAAACAACCTACCCTTAGGAGAATTTTGAAAAAAATTCAACCACAATTTACAACAATCATCAATCCTAGATGGCTTCTTCCTAAATAGTGTAGAACAATTCCTAACTTGTGTATCATCATCATGAACAATCCTAAGAGCCATCCTCAGTTCAGCTTCAAAGGCATCCTGAGACTTTAAATCAAATGCCATACCTAATAGACAATTTACAAAAATAGGTAAAATATCAATAAAAATTGAATAATAAGGTAATCAAAATATATAACTATTTTTTAACACGCTTGTTTAATAAAAAAATTGGGGAAACGATATTTAATTTAGGGATGTAGACGGTTTCCCAAAGAGTATATTATATTGTTTGTTGGTTGGACCAAAAAATGTTACAAATCACATTTTTTTACATGTATACTGTATGATTTGGTTGTAATTATTGTTTTATTTTTTTGTAACTTTATTTTTTAAATTTTTTTATAATTTTAAGTATTATATTGTTGGTTTTTTTTGATGTTATTATTTCTGAAATATATTTTTACCCAAGTAATAAAGGTGTTTTGTATTTTTTGTCAAAAAATAGGTTAAATAGAAATGTTTTAAAAATATTCTTTTATCAATAATTGTCGTTATTTATAGGTTTTTGGCATCTATTAAAAGCCAATATTTATATCTCATTATTACTGTTTTCTTAATTTGAAACAGTAGTATTAGAATTGAAAAATCTATTAAATGTCTAAGTTTTACAAAGGAGCTGTTAGTAGCTCAGAGTCCTCCTCTGAATCTGATCATGAGGAGAGAATCATCAATCAAAGAGTAACGGTTCCTGATTTTGCCATTCCAAGTGACAGTGAAGATGAGGCTCCAAAGAGAATTGTTAGAGCTAACAAAGACAAAAGATTCGGTGAAATGAAAGATATCATTAAAAATGCTAAGAATAGTAGAAATGTTAAGGATATGGTTAAGCTTCTTCAATGTATGTTTTGCTTAATAAAACTTATTTTATAATTCTAATAAATTATAATTTCTAATTATAGGTTTTGAAAACTTAACTAAAGCATATGAGAAAACTAAACCTGTTTTGTTAAGAGAAGGCCTCCCAGTTCCACGTTTCTTTATCAGACACGTCACTGAATTGGATGATTTTGTTAAAGGGATATGGAATGATAAGGATGCTCGTAGTGGTCTCAGTAAATCTAATGGAAAATCTCTTTCTACATTGAGACAAAAAGTTATTAAATTTAGCAAGTTAATTGAGAATGAACTTGAAAAGTATAAGGAGAATCCAGATCCATTTGGTTATAGTAGTAGTGAGGAGAAGGGAGGTGAAAAGAGTGACTCTGAAGATGAGGATGTTGCCCCAGTAAGCAAGGCACCTGTTAAGGCAGCTGCTATAGTTAGCTCGGAATCCGAATCTGATGACGAGAGTGAATGGGGAAGTTATACAGAATCTGATACCAGTAGTGATAGTGATATCGATTTTGAAGGAAAACAAAAAGAAGAGTTAAGGAAATTCTTCTTGAAAAAAGAATTTAAAGAAGGTGGTGACAAAGAGAAGAATGTTAAAAGAGACAGAAGAATCAGGCAGGAGAAGAAACGTGAAGAAGGTGATAGCGATGATGATGATGAGAAATGGGAGAAAGTTATGTCTAAAGAAGAATCAAAGAAACAAATCTTCGATTCAAAGACAGAAATCACACCTGCTGTTGTTCTTAAAAAATTAGAGGAACTCGTTGCTCAAAGAGGTCGTATGGCTACAGATCGTAAGGAATACTTAAGAATATTACAAGAACTTCAAAAGATAACTGAAGAAAGGAAGTTCCCTATATCCTTGACATCAAAGATCATCTTCATCATTATATCATCTCTCTTTGAACTCCATTCACGTCTCGTTGATTGTATGGATTTCGATACATGGCTTAAAGCCCTCAAAAATCTAGATACTCTTGTTGATATTCTTATTAAACATCCAAAATTCGAGATGAAAGTTTCTATGGATGAGGAGGATGAAAATATTATTGATGATAGTTTACCTCTTAGATTACATGGTTCAGTCATCCTATCAGTCCATAGGCTTGATAATGAATTAACAAAAATCTTCCAAAATGCTGATTACTTATCAACTGAGTATATAGAAAAACTCAAGGGTGAACAAGAATTCTGTAATCTCCTAGAAAAAGTATTATCTTATGTTGAATCCAAAAAAGGTAGTGGTATCTTCATGGATGATGAATTAATACAAGTGTACATGATGAGAATCGAGCATATGTACTACAAATTTGATTATGAACACAAGGAGGATGGAGAAAAGCTAATGGATTCATTGTGTAAAAAAGTTTACTCATTTGGTTCAGCTAAGAGAGAACGCCAACGTGCACTTCTTTGTCAAATCTATCATCATGCTCTCCATGATCGTTGGCAAAAAGCTAAAGATATGTTATTAATGTCTCACTTACAAAGTCTTGTTGATCACTCTGATCCAGCAACACAAATCCTTTATAATAGAACTATCTGCCAAGTTGGATTATGTGCATTCAGACACGGAAGTATCAAAGAAGCTTATCATGGTCTTTCTGATATCCAAAATACTTCACGTGCCAAAGAATATTTAGCTCAAGGAATTCTATCACGTACCGAGAAGACTGCTGAACAGGAACGACTAGAAAGATCCAGACAAGTGCCTTTCCATATGCATATCAATTTAGAGTTAATGGAATGTGTATTCCTTATTTGTTGCATGTTACTCGACGTTCCAAGTATGGCATTAGGAGAGTATGACGTCCGCAAAAGAACACTTTGCCGTTCTTTCCTTTCTCAACTTAAATTCTCCGAACGTTCAGCTTTAATTGGCCCACCAGAAAACTCCAGAGAGCATGTTGTTGCTGCTGCCAGAGCTATGCTCACTGGTGATTGGAAGAAATGTAAAAATTATTTAATTAATGAGAAGATGAATGTTAAGGTATGGAATCTTTTTAGAAATTCAGAACAAGTTAAATCGATGGTTGTATCTAGAATTCAAGAAGAGTCACTTCGTACTTATTTATTAATGTATACAACTGTCTATGAAACTATCTCACTCGGAATGTTAGTTAACCTGTTTGAGTTACCAAAAGAAAAAGTTCACTCAATAATATCTAAGATGATAATTCAAGAGGAGTTGATAGCTTCACTTGATCAACCATCAGATTGTTTGATTATGCACAGAGTTGAACCAAGTAGAATCCAATTGTTATCATATGCATTAGCAGAGAGAGTCTCACAATTATGTGACACGACTGACCAAATCATTGAACCACGTCAAATGAAGACCAATTACAATGGAAAAAGAATCTTTGATTCCAATCGTGCCAATGCTGGTGATAACAGGCAAAATAATTATGAGAATCGTAAGCAGACAAATTATGGTGGTCAAGATAGCAAACAAAGGAATTGGAATAAAGGAAACTCTAGAACAACTCGTGCTTCACATATGCATTAAAAAAGTGTATCGTTTATAGTAGATATTTTAATTTCTCCCTTGTTGTTACTGCTTTCATTAAATATTATCCAATAAATATAACTTTTTTTTTTTGATATTAACAAAAATGAAACTTATAGTAATTGTGGTAGTTTAATGGAAATTATTTAGAAGAATATTGTTTTTATTGTGTACTTCAAGATGGATATTTGTATTCTCAAGACAAACATGAAGTAGTATTTGAGGAAAAGTGGAAGGTGTGAGCTGTATTTTTTTTGTTAAAGTGTTTTTTAATATATATTTTATTATAAGTAAAGAATAAAAATTGTGTAAAAAATAAGACTTTTAGATGTTGTCATAATATTTTTTACTTTTGTTTGATGGAATTCTAATATGATTAATTATTATTGTATTTGTTGTTATATTTAATAAGTAGTAAAACTTTTTATTAACCAGCCTTTATAACATTATAAAATTATTCTAAAATAAACTATAATTGTTTACACAACTTTTATCATACCAAATAATTGAGATAACATTTCCAAGATAAAAGATTACCACAAATTCCAACCTAACTTTCAATTTTTTACAACAAACAAATAAACATAAAATATTTTTTTATACTCCTATTTGTTAATCATATATCATATTCAATTAAACTTGTTTTAAATCATAAAAAGTAATACAAATTTTAAAGCAAGAAAATTTGTGTATAAATTAGTTAATTATACATTTCATCGAAATACTTTATTGCTTTCCTTGATTTCTTTCACAAATTATCATTACCTGACAACGTGATAGTCGATATATTTATTGTTAATTTTATAAGGTGTTTTGTTGTATAACAATCAAGATCATAAATATTTTACAATCATCTTGCATTGATGAAGTTATTTATGGTTATAAGGTGGAGTTAGGGTGAAATGGATGATAATATAAGGAAGATATTTCTTAATTTAATTAATCTTTAATTGTTTTTAATTATGGAAGATTTTAGTAATGTAAGTTTTGTATTTTTATTTGTTAAGTTACCTGAATGTTCCTTATTGTAGCTTAAATATCAAACTGGTTTTGGAAATGAATTCGCCACCGAAGATCCAAGATGTCCAGGTGTATTACCTGAAGGACAAAACAGTCCACAAGTATGTAATTATGGATTGTATGCTGAACAATTAAGTGGAACTGCTTTTACAGTTGGAAGAAAGGATAATCAAAGAACATGGTTCTACAGAATCCGCCCTTCCGTCATCCACAATCCATTTGTCCCATTACCAAATGAAGAAATCCCCTATTTCACTAATGATGGATCAAAAGTTCACTCAAATCCAAATCAATTAAGATGGCATCCACATCCATTACCTGAAAACGGAAAAAATATTGATTTTGTTCAATCTCTCTACACTGTCTGTGGAGCTGGTGATGTAAGAAGTAGAAATGGAATTTACATTCATTTGTATGCCTGTAATGCATCAATGAAAAATAAGGTTTTCTATAATTCTGATGGTGACTTTTTGATTGTACCTCAGGAGGGTAGTCTTTTTATTACAACTGAATTTGGACGTTTGAAGGTTGATCCGTTGGAGATTGTTGTTATTCCACAGGGTATTCGTTTTTCTGTTAATGTTACAGGCCCATCTCGTGGATATATTCTTGAGGTATTTGGTACACACTTTCAACTCCCTGATCTTGGTCCAATTGGAGCTAATGGTTTAGCTAATCCAAGAGATTTCGAATACCCTGTTGCTTGGTATGAGGATAAAGATGATGTCCATTATATTATATCAAAATTCCAAGGAGAATTCTTCACAGCAACCCAAGATTACTCCCCATTTGATGTTGTTGGTTGGCATGGAAATTACGCTCCATACAAATATAATCTTACAAAATTCATGGTCATCAATACAGTATCCTTTGATCACTGTGATCCATCTATTTTCACAGTTTTAACTGCTCCATCAACAAAAACAGGTGTCGCTATTGCTGATTTTGTTATCTTCCCACCAAGATGGGGTGTTGCTGAACATACTTTTAGACCACCATATTATCATAGAAATTGTATGAGTGAGTATATGGGATTGATTAAAGGGGTTTATGAGGCTAAGGAGGGTGGTTTTAAACCAGGTGGTGGATCTCTTCACTCTATGATGACACCTCATGGACCTGATAATACTTGTTTTGAAGTTAATAGTAATGCTAAGCTTGTTCCTCAAAGAGTTGCTGAAAATACTATGGTATGTTTTGAGATTTTATATTTTTATATTAATTATTTGTTACTATTTTTAGTCATTTATGTTTGAAAGTTCTTTAAATATGGGAATAACGAAACATGGATTACAAAATAACTTAGATTCAAATTACCACAAAGACTGGCTTCCACTTAAAAAACATTTCACAGGACCAAAATAAAAAAGTAAAAAAAAACAATAGAATGTTTAAAAAAAAACTTACTCTTTTTAAATATCAAATTTCACCTGTTAATATATTATTTTTCATGTTTTTTAAATATTATAATAAAACTTTGACCTTTCATGAACATATGATATGTTAAGAACACTAATATTAAATTACATTATTTATAATAAATCAACAAATTATCTTCTATTAATTTTCTTTTCTACAATCTTTTCTCTCTAATACATTTTTATTACATATTAAATTTAACTATTTTAAAAGTTGTCTACACTATGAAGAGTTATATCTTCAAAATCAATGTCTAACTTTCCTTTATTTAAAAATATTATATTATAATATTCCTTTCTCCCTCCTTTCTATATGCCAAAACATTTTGTTGGAGACCTACCAAAGACTAATGGCATAACTTTTTAGATGAGTATATATAAGTTAACATAAAATATATTTTATAATATAACCCTTGGTTCTACATATATATAATTTGAAGGGAGAAAGGGAGAGTTGATTTAAATAATGGAAGGAAAGATAAAGTGCCGCAACTGGTAATAATATTGAATAGTGGCATTTTATATTTATATATAGAATATAAAACTAAGTACACTTCAAAAATTATAAATTTTTTAAAATTAAACAATTCTTTCTATCTTTCTCTCTCTGTGATTCACAATTCCACCTCACACAAACTTTATACTTCTATTTTTATTTAACATATTTTTCTCAAAATTTCACACTATTTATTTACTTTTACTATATCATTTACATTTCAACTACTATAATAAGTAGTAATTGATATGTCTACCTATGATTCTGACTCGTCTATGGCTGCACTAGACCAATATGTAGCTCCAGGGTTACGGTTGTGGATGCTTATAGCACTTGTCTCTGGTGTTCTCCTTATAATGAGTAAGTTTTACATAAACAAACTATAATTATAAATATCCATCTATCTATAGTTGTTATTGTATGTTGTTTCATGAGAATACGTATACCAAGAACTAAACGCCAAATAGAATTAGTTGCAGCAAAAAGAAAACTCCGGAAACAATCAAAAAAGCGTAAACTTGAGGATGGTAATCTAGACAACGACAAAACACAAACAATTGTGATGAACTCACTAAGTAAAACAAACAGATCAAACAAAAATACCTCACACAACAGTGGAGGTAATCGTCATGATAATAATGGTCCAATGCATTTTGATTCTCATAAAGCAAAAGAAATCCAACATACTGTTGTTTGATACTCAAAACAACAACAACCAACAAAATTTATATATACCTTGTTATCACTTCAAACAAAATTATAATATTATATATGTTTATTTATGTACAGTAATATTTATTATTATTATTATTCCATAAATGTACTTTCCTATTATAATTAATCTTCTTGAAAAGGTGTTGTTGTACATTTTTTTAATTTTATTGGTATTTTATAAAAGAGTTTTATTGTTATTTAATGATATTGAAAATTCTATGATTATTTGATAATACTTTTGTTCGGTTAAAATTAGTTTTTTTAAAGAGTTATTTTTCTCGTGACACCAATTTTTTGAATTATGTTACATTTTTAAAGCGTTGAAAAGAATTATTTATTGACAACAAAAAATGTTACCGCATTTAAATCAATCTATAAAACTTTCTAATGGCCTAAAAATGCCTCTATTAGGGCTTGGAACCTGGCAGGTAATTATAATATAAATATTTAATAAAACTTTAACAATAGGCCCAGTCAAAAGAGATGGAGGTTGCTTTAAAAGTAGCTTTAGATAATGGGTACCGTTTAATCGATACAGCCAAAATCTATGGGAATGAAACAATAATAGGGAAGGTCTTGAAGGAGTATATTAATTCTGGTAAACTTACCAGGGATGATGTTTTTGTTACAACAAAACTTTGGTGTACACATAATAAACCAACTTATATTGAATCTGAATTAATTGAGTCTTTAAGGAGACTTCAGTTAGAATATGTTGATTTGTATTTGGTACATTTTCCTACTTGTTTTAATCAAGCTGGAACTGCTTTTGATAAAACTGTCAAAGTTGAGGATACCTGGAGAGGAATGGAAGCCGTTTACGAGAAAGGACTCACAAAATCTATTGGTATATCAAATTTCTCCAATGAACAAATAGAAAGAATAATGAAAATAGCTAAAGTACCAATACATAATTCTCAAGTTGAGGTTAACCTCTACTGGCCACAATTTGAACACCAAGAAGTATGTAAAAAATACAACATTTCATTGACAGCTTACGCTCCAATCGGATCACCAGGGAGATATAACTACAAAGCTATTAATTGGGGTGAAACAAAAGACGTCCTTGAGGATAAGATTGTAATTGAGCTTGGGAAGAAATATAACAAAACCCCAGCACAGATACTTTTAAGACACCTCATTCAAAGAGACATTGCTATAATTCCTAAATCATCAAATAAGAACAGAATCATCCAAAATAGTCAGATATTTGATTTTGAAATAGATGATAGTGATATGGAAAGATTAAATAGCATTCCTTTCCGTCAAAGAATATTTAAACAAGAGTTCATGATTGGTCATCCAGAAGATAGCTTTATAAGTGAAAGATAAAGATGAATTTTTATTTTATAATCTTTTTTTAATAATGATAACGATTTTTAATGTTCTTAATTATAAAATATTTGTAGAGTAACCTGCTATTAATAATGATAAGAATGTTTACTATTCATTTGATACTTTCCACCCAAAAATCATTGCTTTTATTAATTATATTATTTATAGGAAAATGAAACCAGGTATAACTGAATCAATAAAATTATCTAATGGTAGATCAATGCCTGTATTTGGCCTTGGGACGTGGCTGGTAAGTTTTAAAAATTATATTAACAACATTTTCTTTCAAGTCAAAACCAGGTGAAGTTGAGAATGCCGTAAGAATTGCTTTAGATAATGGATACCGTCTCATTGACACAGCTGAGTTGTATAATAATGAAACTGACATAGGTAAAGTACTTCAGGAATACTTTACAAGTGGTAAATTGAAAAGAGAGGATCTTTTTGTAACAACTAAATGGAATCCAAGAATGGATAAGGAATCAACTGTTAAGGAGGAAATTGAGAAGTCACTTAAAAGATTACAACTTTCATATGTTGATTTATACTTAATTCATGGTCCAACTGTTTTCAATAAGGATGGTTCATTTGATTTGAATAGAAAGGTCGAGGATATCTGGAGAGAGATGGAGGGAGTATTTGAAGATGGACTAGCAAAATCTATTGGTGTATCAAACTTCTCGATTAACCAAGTTGAAAGAGTAATGAAGATAGCCAAAATCCCTATCCACAACATCCAAGTTGAGGCTCACCTTTACTGGCCACAATCTGATCTTAAAAAAGTTGCTGACAAATATAATATAACCTTTACCGCATATGCTCCAATAGGATCACCAGGAAGAACAGCGTTAACAACAGTTAACTGGGTTGAAGCTAAAAACCCCATCGAGGATCCACTTGTTATTGAGTTATCAAAGAAATACTCAAAAACTCCAGCTCAAATATTGATGAAGTACCTTCTCCAAATAGGTATGGCTATTATACCAAAATCAATTAATGAGAAGAGAATTGTTGAGAATAGTTTGTTGTTCGATTTTACAATCTCTTCTGAGGATATGGAGAAGTTGAAGAATATTGGGTATAAGAAGAGATTGTTTACTTTTGATATGGCTAAAGGTCATCCAGAAGATCCATATGTTGATGAGAGAGAAGCATAAAAGTTTATTTGATTTTTTTATTTCACTTAAATGATATTTGTGAGTTTTTATGATGACATATTCGATTTATGAAAAATATTTTTCATTTTCTTGAGTAATAAATAGAATATTTTTGCTATAAAATTTATGTTTTTACGGGGATTTTGAATAATCTTGTTTGACTGAACTATGAACTCGGAAAATTTAAATTTTGTGTTACCTACAATCCAATAATTTACGTCACTATTCAAAAGTACTTGTATTTGAAAAATAAGAAAATTGATTATTTTAAAACTGTGAAAGGCAGAACATAAAATGTCAGTTGTATTTTCACTGAAGTTATTTCACATATCTTCTTCTTTTTATAATAAATAATGGAGTGAAATTTTATATTTCCTGAGAAGACATAAAAGCAATTTCCATTTTTAAAAAATATGCATAATTTATTAAAATTATATTAGAGTAAAAATATAATTATAGTTGTAAAAAAATAATTAAAAATACTTTAGAGAACTTTGAAAATAGTTTTTGCTAGCAAATTTCGAATGTTATCTAGATTGCAAGTAAAAGTCATTGTTTTTTTAAACTTTAAAATAGAATCTTTTTTTTTAAATTGATCGCTTATTACATAATGTAAAAAATTCTAGAACAAAAATTTAATATATGTATGAAATCATCGATATTTTACATCAATTACAATTCTATTCTTTTTTTTTATACATTTCTATACTACATTACAGCATTATAATGTTGAATTTAAAACATTTTGAATATAAAAATGAATATAATTTTATCAATGATTACGTGTACGATAATTTACTTAAATTTAAGTATAATAATGAAATGAATTATAATTTCTGGTTTAAAAAAGTTTTATATAATGAAAAAATTATTTGCACAAAATAATTACAATGTCTTCAACATTGTTATTTTTTACAGTTGTTTCAACTCTAATGGTTTTATCAAGTCATGTTCGAGGAATAGAATATAAAAAATTTTTTCCTCCTACTCTAAAAGCTATCAAAAGAACAACGTTCCCCATTACAGTAACAGCTGGCAACACCTATAATATGGTTCTTTTAAAATGCCCATTAAAAGGATATCAACATAATATCGAAGACGATAGTTTTGAAGTAAATCAAAATATACAAAACCTAACATTAATGAATAAATGTGGCAATAAACCACTTTCTTGGATACCTTTAATGAAAGGACTATCTGAATCTACAATTTTCAACTGCGGAAGACTTAATATTTTTTATGGTGTAAATTCCCAAACTTTCTATAAATGGAGCTACAATGTTAAATGGAGAAATGCGACAAATGCTGGAACATTCACAAAGAAATATTTAATAAGTAATATGATCTCAACAGATCAAGAAAAGTGTCCTCAAATTGGTACCAATATTTTAATTTTAACAAATATGAAGAAAGGTGGAATTGTAAAAGTTGATCCATACGACATAAAAAATCTTTATGTACATCAGAAGTTCTACTTCTTTGTAAAGCCCGATCCAAATAATAAGAATATAATTCAAGAACCGTGTACAATAATAAAAGCATTTAATTTACCTCCAAAAATTATAATACTAGATCACGAAAAACTTTCTGATGAGTTGGAGCCTAGCCAAATAAAAACAATCAATACGACGGGAACGGAAAAAACAAAAAAGAATTTTAATGTGCAACTCTACTTAAAAAATAACATTAATTTTTATCGTGGTGAAAGGATTTCTCTAACAAAAATGAGATATATTGAAGGAGGACCCATATTAATTAAAAACTCTGGAATAATAGTAACTTCAAATATTACTATTAAAGGTTATGAATTAACAAAATTGGAGTATATTTATGAAAGTGAAACAAGAAAGCAAGTAATATCAAAAATGTATTACTTCGGACCCTCCTCCGCTGACCTAAAGCTTGATAATGTAGCTGTGCCATACGTAAAAGGCGAAGTAACTGGCCAGCCAAACTGCTCAATTTTTTTTATGACAGTTGGGTATCTTCAAGAGATCGGTTATAATGGAAAGAAATATGCAAGAAATACTACGCAGACAAAAGAAAAATTTGAAGAGTCTGGCGATCTGTACTACCTTAAAAGCAATCATGAATCCTCAGTTTCCTTGGAATGTATTTATCGGACACCAGGGGGAAAAATAACAACAAGAACAAATTTTGTTGTAAACGGGTCGGAGAAAGAAACTGAAACTTCTTCAAATCTAAAAATCACTATTTATAATGCTTATAATATTTCACTTGCTTTATCATTATTTATAATCATTCTTAGATACTTTTAGTGAAATTATAATATAATTTATATAAATATTAATTGATATGTCATTTTTAATAACTTTTGTATATTTGTGAAGTCATTCTATTGCTATAAATAAAAATTTAATCAAAATCAAAAAATTATTTTAACTTGCTCTTTGAATATTAAAAGTTCTGATGATTATATAAAAGAATATATTGAATACAATTTTACTTTATAATTGACCTAGGTTTTGAATTGTAAAATAATCAAATAAAGCAAGCATCAATTTTTAATAAAAAAAACTGCTTACTAATGTTTTTTTATCAAATTCACCAACTAATTTTAATATTTAAAAATTCTAAATGTATCCTAACTTAGTAAAATTTTGATATAATAAAATTATTATACATAATTTATTGTTTTTTTAGGATGTAAAAAAATGAATTCAACAGGTTCAAAATCAATATGTTACCTCTATTAGATTCTATTTCTTCTAGAATACATTTAAATGCTGCGTTATAGTATTTTCATATTGAATTTAAAAACATTTTGAATATAAAAATAAATATAATTTTACCAATGATTACGTGTACGATAATTTTACTTAAATTTAAGTATAATAATGAAATGAATTATAATTTCTGATTTAAAAAGTTTTATATAATGAGAAAATTATTTGCACAAAATAATTACAATGTCTTCAACATTGTTATTTTTTACAGTTGTTTCAACTCTAATGGTTTTATCAAGTCATGTTAGTGGAATAGAATATAAAAAATTTTTCCTCCTACTCTAAAAGCTATCAAAAGAACAACGTTTCCCATTACAGTAACAGCTGGCAACACCTATAATATGGTTCTTTTAAAATGCCCATTAAAAGGATATCAACATAATATCGAAGACGATAGTTTTGAAGTAAATCAAAATATACAAAACCTAACATTAATGAATAAATGTGGCAATAAACCACTTTCTTGGATACCTTTAATGAAAGGACTATCTGAATCTACAATTTTCAACTGCGGAAAACTTAATATTTTTTATGGTGTAAATTCTCAAACTTTCTATAAATGGAGCTACAATGTTAAATGGGGAAATGATTTAGACCTTGAAGGACTAGTACGGCGAGAAAAAATGAGTGACAAAATTTCCAAGCCTGATGATATGTGCAGTGAAACAGTTGATGATCTTCTAATTTTCACTATGAATTTAAATAATTCTATTATTATGGTAGATCTAAAAGAGGAATATTTAACATTTTATACAAGACAGTTGTTCTATCTATTTTTAAAACCTAGTGATAACCAAATAGATATGATTCATAAACCATGTGGTATAGTGAAAGCATATTACGACTGTCCAGATATATCAATAACAAATTGTGGCTCTTATGATAAAACGAAAAAATTAGACAATAAAAGGGTAAACATTGTCAAAGTTGTTGAAAAAGAAAAAATTATTAAAGTTAAACTTGATCGTGGAAGGCATACAAACTTCTATAGAGGTGAAAAAATCTCTATATCAAGGATGATATATAATGGAAAAAGACTTGAACCTATTGAAAATTCAACCAAATTAATAAGTTCAGAATTTAAAATCAAAGGATTTGAACTAGTTAGATTAAACTATAATTGTCTAAGTAAGAATAGTGAAAAAAAAATAATGGAAACTTTTTATTTTGCTCCAATTTTAGAAGATCATGAAATTAAGCAATACGTACAATATGATAAAAATGATTCCAGTATTCAGCCGAATTGCTCTGTAAATTGGATGACAGTTGGATATTTAGAAAAAATCAAATATAAAGGAGGTGAAACAGGTCTAAAAAGTATTGAAAATGGTGATGATAGTGGAGGAATTTTAAAAAAAAAGCGGTAGTTTTGTTTTTCTCCAAGTCAACGATGAACATGAAATCACATTGGAATGTATCTATAGGACACCTGCTGGAACAATAACAACAGTGACAAATTTTGTTGTTAAGGCGATAGAGAAGAAAATTGAACCATCTGCCAATCCGAAGACAAACATTTATAATACCTATAATATTGTACTTGTTTTATCATTATTTGTAATCATTCTTAGATACTTTTAATGAAATTATAATATAATTTAAATAAATATTAATTGATATGTAATTTTTAATAACTTTTGTATATTTGTGAAGTCATTCTATTGCTATAAATAAAAATTTAATTATATTCAAAAAATTGTTTTAAATTTTTCTTTGATTATCAAAAATTCAATATAATTGTAGTTATTCTTATTAAAAATTCTCGACTAATCGAAATATGCAATATCTCTAAATGTAACTTTATTTATTTAAGTTTTGACGTAAAAAAATTATTATACACAATTTATTAGTTTTCCAAGGATGTAAAAAATTGAATTTAATAGGTATATGATCAGTGTGTTACCTCTATTAGAGTCTGTTTCTTCTTTCACATACAGTTAAATGTTTCATTGTAGCATTGTAATAGTGAATTTAAAACATTTTGAATATAATAATAAATATAAATTTATCATTGGTTACGTGTTCGATAATTTTACTTAAATTTAAGTATGATAATGAAATGAATTATAATTTCTGATTTAAAAAATTTTATATAATGAGCAAATTTTCTACACAAAATACCTACAATGCTTTCCATATTGTATTTGTTGGTTGCTGCTATGGCATTGGTGCCATTATCAATTCATGCTAATGATCCAAATCATTGGAAACTTTTTCCACCTACATTTAAAGATATTAAAGACGGAACTTTTCCTATTGCTAAAACAACTAATGGTTCCTCTGATATGATACTTGTTAAATGCCCACGTATTGGTTATAAGCACTTTAAAAAAGGTGATAGTTTTGAAACGGATGAAAGTATGAATAATTCAACATCATATATACCAAACAATCAAATACCACTTTCTCGGATACCTTTAATGAAAGGACTATCTGGATCCGCAAGCATCAATTGTGGAATAGTTAATTTGCAACAGGATGAAAATACTCGGAAAAATTATAAATGGAGTTACAATGTTAAATGGGGAAATGCGACAAATGCTGAAACAATTACAAAGAAATATTTTATAATTAATATGATCTCAACAGATCAAGAAAAGTGTCTTCAAACTGGTACTAATATTTTAATTTTAACAAATATGAAGAAAGGTGGAATTGTAAAAGTTGATCCATACGACATAAAAAATCTTTATGTACATCAGAAGTTCTACTTCTTTGTAAAGCCCGATCCAAATAATAAAAATATAATTCAAGAACCGTGTACAATAATAAAGGCATATAGGTTACCTCCAAAAATTATAATACTGGATCACGAAAAACTTTCTGATGAGTTGGAGCCTAGCCAAATAAAAACAATCAATACGACGGGAACGGAAAAAACAATAAAGAATTTTAATGTGCAACTCTACTTAAAAAATGATATAAATTTTTATCGTGGTGAAAGGATTTCACTAACAAAAATGAGATATATTGAAGGAGGACCCATATTAATTAAAAACTCTGGAATAATAGTAACTTCAAATATTACTATTAAAGGTTATGAATTAACAAAAATGGAGTATATTTATGAAGGTAAAACAAAAAAGCAAGTAATATCAAAAATGTATTACTTCGGACCCTCCTCCGCTGACCTAAAGATTGATAATGTAGCTGTGCCATACGTAAAAGGCGAAGTTACTGGCCAGCCAAACTGCTCAACTTATTTTATGACAGTTGGGTATCTTCAAGAGATCGGTTATAATGGAAAAAAATATGCAAGAAATACTACCCAGACAAAAGAAAAATTTGAAGAGTCTGGTGATCTGTACTACCTTAAAAGCAATCATAAATCCTCAGTCTCCTTGGAATGTATTTATCGGACACCAGGGGGAAAAATAACAACAAGAACAAATTTTGTTGTTAACGGGTCGGAGAAAGAAACTGAAACTTTTTCAAATCTAAAAATTACTATTTATAATGCTTATAATATTTCACTTGTTTTATCATTATTTGTAATCATTCTTAAATACTAATAGTGAAATTATAATATAGTTTAAATAAATATTAATTGATATGTCATTTTTAATAACTTTGGTATATTTGTGAAGTCATTCTATTGCTATAAATAAAAATTTAATTATATTCAAAAAATTGTTTTAAATTTTTCTTTGATTATCAAAAATTCAATATTATTGTAGTTATTCTTATTAAAAGTTCTCGACCAATCGAAATATGCAATATCTCTAAATGTAACTTTATTTATTTAAGTTTTGACGTAAAAAAATTATTATACACAATTTATTAGTTTTTCCAAGGATGTAAAAAATTGAATTTAATAGGTATATGATCAATATGTTACCTCTATTAGATTCTATTTCTTCTAGAATACATTTAAATGCTGCGTTATAGTATTGTCATATTGAATTTAAAAACATTTTGAATATAAAAATAAATATAAATTTATCATTGGTTACGTGTTCGATAATTTTACTTAAATTTAAGTATAATAATGAAGTGAATTATAATTTCTGATTTAAAAAATTTTATATAATGAGCAAATTTTTTACACGAAATACCTACAATGCTTTCCATATTGTATTTGTTGGTTGCTGCAATGGCATTGGTGCCATTATCAATTCATGCTAATGATCCAAATCATTGGAAACTTTTTCCACCTTCATTTAAAGATATTAATGACGAAACTTTTCCTATTGCTAAAACAACTAATGGTTCCTCTGATATGATACTTGTTAAATGTCCAAATGTTGATTATCAACATCTTACAGAGAATGATAGTTTTGAAGTTAACAAAAAGATAGATAAATCAATATTATATAAAGCAGGAGATCAAATACCAGTTTCTCGGATACCTTTAATGAAAGGACTATCTGGATCCGCAAGCATCAATTGTGGAAGAATTTTTTTGCAGCAGAATGAAAATAATCATAAAAATTATAAATGGAGTTACAATGTTAAATGGGGAAATGCGACAAATGCTGAAACAATTACAATGAAAGAATTAATAATTAATATGATCTCAACAGATCAAGAAAAGTGTCCTCAAACTGGTACTAATATTTTAATTTTAACAAATATGAAGAAAGGTGGAATTGTAAAAGTTGATCCATACGATTTAAAAAATCTTTATGTACATCAGAAGTTCTACTTTTTTGTGAAGCCCGATCTAAATAATAAGAATATAATTCAAGAACCGTGTATAATATTAAAGGCATATAAGTTACCTCCAAAAATTATAATACTAGATCACGAAAAACTTTCTGATGAGTTGGAGCCTAGCCAAATAAAAACAATCAATACGACGGGAACGGAAAAAACAATAAAGAATTTTAATGTGCAACTCTACTTAAAAAATGATATAAATTTTTATCGTGGTGAAAGGATTTCTCTAACAAAAATGAGATATATTGAAGGAGGACCCATATTAATTAAAAACTCTGGAATAATAGTAACTTCAAATATTACTATTAAAGGTTATGAATTAACAAAAATGGAGTATATTTATGAAGGTAAAACAAAAAAGCAAGTAATATCGGAAATGTATTACTTCGGACCCTCTTCCGCTGACCTAAAGCTTGATAATGTAGCTGTGCCATACGTAAAAGGCGATGTTACTGGCCAGCCAAACTGCTCAACTTATTTTATGACAGTTGGGTATCTTCAAGAGATCGGTTATAATGGAAAAAAATATGCAAGAAATACTACCCAGACAAAAGAAAAATTTGAAGAGTCTGGCGATCTGTACTACCTTAAAAGCAATCATAAATCCTCAGTCTCCTTGGAATGTATTTATCGGACACCAGGGGGAAAAATAACAACAAGAACAAATTTTGTTGTTAACGGGTCGGAGAAAGAAACTGAAACTTTTTCAAATCTAAAAATTACTATTTATAATGCTTATAATATTTCACTTGTTTTATCATTATTTGTAATCATTCTTAAATACTAATAGTGAAATTATAATATAGTTTAAATAAATATTAATTGATATGTCATTTTTAATAACTTTGGTATATTTGTGAAGTCATTCTATTGCTATAAATAAAAATTTAATTATATTCAAAAAATTGTTTTAAATTTTTCTTTGATTATCAAAAAATTCAATATTATTGTAGTTATTCTTATTAAAAGTTCTCGACCAATCGAAATATGCAATATCTCTAAATGTAACTTTATTTATTTAAGTTTTGACGTAAAAAAATTATTATACACAATTTATTAGTTTTTCCAAGGATGTAAAAAATTGAATTTAATAGGTATATGATCAATATGTTACCTCTATTAGATTCTATTTCTTCTAGAATACATTTAAATGCTGCGTTATAGTATTGTCATATTGAATTTAAAAACATTTTGAATATAAAAATAAATATAAATTTATCATTGGTTACGTGTTCGATAATTTTACTTAAATTTAAGTATAATAATGAAGTGAATTATAATTTCTGATTTAAAAAATTTTATATAATGAGCAAATTTTTTACACGAAATACCTACAATGCTTTCCATATTGTATTTGTTGGTTGCTGCAATGGCATTGGTGCCATTATCAATTCATGCTAATGATCCAAATCATTGGAAACTTTTTCCACCTTCATTTAAAGATATTAATGACGAAACTTTTCCTATTGCTAAAACAACTAATGGTTCCTCTGATATGATACTTGTTAAATGTCCAAATGTTGATTATCAACATCTTACAGAGAATGATAGTTTTGAAGTTAACAAAAAGATAGATAAATCAATATTATATAAAGCAGGAGATCAAATACCAGTTTCTCGGATACCTTTAATGAAAGGACTATCTGGATCCGCAAGCATCAATTGTGGAAGAATTTTTTTGCAGCAGAATGAAAATAATCATAAAAATTATAAATGGAGTTACAATGTTAAATGGGGAAATGCGACAAATGCTGAAACAATTACAATGAAAGAATTAATAATTAATATGATCTCAACAGATCAAGAAAAGTGTCCTCAAACTGGTACTAATATTTTAATTTTAACAAATATGAAGAAAGGTGGAATTGTAAAAGTTGATCCATACGATTTAAAAAATCTTTATGTACATCAGAAGTTCTACTTTTTTGTGAAGCCCGATCTAAATAATAAGAATATAATTCAAGAACCGTGTATAATATTAAAGGCATATAAGTTACCTCCAAAAATTATAATACTAGATCACGAAAAACTTTCTGATGAGTTGGAGCCTAGCCAAATAAAAACAATCAATACGACGGGAACGGAAAAAACAATAAAGAATTTTAATGTGCAACTCTACTTAAAAAATGATATAAATTTTTATCGTGGTGAAAGGATTTCTCTAACAAAAATGAGATATATTGAAGGAGGACCCATATTAATTAAAAACTCTGGAATAATAGTAACTTCAAATATTACTATTAAAGGTTATGAATTAACAAAAATGGAGTATATTTATGAAGGTAAAACAAAAAAGCAAGTAATATCAAAAATGTATTACTTCGGACCCTCCTCCGCTGACCTAAAGATTGATAATGTAGCTGTGCCATACGTAAAAGGCGAAGTTACTGGCCAGCCAAACTGCTCAACTTATTTTATGACAGTTGGGTATCTTCAAGAGATCGGTTATAATGGAAAAAAATATGCAAGAAATACTACCCAGACAAAAGAAAAATTTGAAGAGTCTGGTGATCTGTACTACCTTAAAAGCAATCATAAATCCTCAGTCTCCTTGGAATGTATTTATCGGACACCAGGGGGAAAAATAACAACAAGAACAAATTTTGTTGTTAACGGGTCGGAGAAAGAAACTGAAACTTTTTCAAATCTAAAAATTACTATTTATAATGCTTATAATATTTCACTTGTTTTATCATTATTTGTAATCATTCTTAAATACTAATAGTGAAATTATAATATAGTTTAAATAAATATTAATTGATATGTCATTTTTAATAACTTTTGTATATTTGTGAAGTCATTCTATTGCTATAAATAAAAATTTAATCAAAATCAAAAAATTATTTTAACTTGCTCTTTGAATATTAAAAGTTCTGATGATTATATAAAAGAATATATTGAATACAATTTTACTTTATAATTGACCTAGGTTTTGAATTGTAAAATAATCAAATAAAGCAAGCATCAATTTTTAATAAAAAAAACTGCTTACTAATGTTTTTTTATCAAATTCACCAACTAATTTTAATATTTAAAAATTCTAAATGTATCCTAACTTAGTAAAATTTTGATATAATAAAATTATTATACATAATTTATTGTTTTTTTAGGATGTAAAAAAATGAATTCAACAGGTTCAAAATCAATATGTTACCTCTATTAGATTCTATTTCTTCTAGAATACATTTAAATGCTGCGTTATAGTATTGTCATATTGAATTTAAAAACATTTTGAATATAAAAATGAATATAAATTTATCATTGGTTACGTGTTCGATAATTTTACTTAAATTTAAGTATAATAATGAAATGAATTATAATTTCTGATTTAAAAAATTTTATATAATGAGCAAATTTTCTACACAAAATACCTACAATGCTTTCCATATTGTATTTGTTGGTTGCTGCAATGGCATTGGTGCCATTATCAATTCGTGCTAATGATCCAAATCATTGGAAACTTTTTCCACCTTCATTTAAAGATATTAATGACGGAACTTTTCCTATTGCTAAAACAACTAATGGTTCCTCTGATATGATACTTGCTAAATGTCCACGTATTGGTTATAAGCATTTTAAAAAAGGTGATAGTTTTGAAACGGATGAAAGTATGAATAATTTAACGTCTTATATATCAAACAATCAAATACCAGTTTCTTGGATACCTTTAATGAAAGGACTATCTGGATCCGCAAGCATCAATTGTGGAAGAGTAAATATTATTTCTGGTGTAAATTCCCTAACTTTCTATAAATGGAGTTACGATGTTAAATGGGGAAATGTGTCGAATACTGAAACAATTGTTGAACGGGAAAAAATCGAGATATCTCTCCCACGAAAACCTGCAAAGTGTGTTTCTAATGAAGATGTCATAGTTTTCACAAAGAAGAAAACAAGTGGGATTGTTAAACTTTCAATTTTGAGTGATAATGATATTTATGTAAATCAGCGGTATTATTACTTCACAAAACCTGTAGATGGTGATACAAATATATTAAAAAAACCGTGTATAATTTTTGAAGCTTATCGGTATTGCCCAAAAATAATATTGCCAGCTCAAGAGTCTATTTCTGGTTCAAAGGTAGTTAATGGAATAAATGTTGTACAAATAGAAGGAGTAGAAACGACCATTCAAGTTGTACTTATAATAGATTTAAACACAAATTTTTATCATGGTGAAAAAATGGTCCTTACAAATATGAGATACGATGACAATGCAACTAAAGTTATTGAAAACTCAGCAACATCAATAATTTCAAATTTTACTATAAAGGGATTTAGTATAGTTAAATTGACATACAATTGTCAGGAAAAAAACGATTACACAAAAGTATCAGAAATCTTCTTTTTTTCTCCAACTTTAGAAGACCACAAAATTAAGCAATACGTGAAGTACGATAAAAATGATTCGAGTATTCAGCCGAATTGCTCTGTAAATTGGATGACAGTTGGATATTTAGAAAAAATCAAATATAAAGGAAGTGAAACAAGTCTAAAAAGTATTGAAAATGGTGATGATAGCGGGAGAATTTTTAAAAAAGGAGGTAGTTTTGTTTTTCTCCAAGTCAACGATGAACATGAAATCGCATTGGAATGTATCTATAGGACACCTGCTGGAACAATAACAACTGTAACAAAATTTGTTAATGGAACAAAATTTCTAAAGGGATATAATACAAATGGAACTCCAATTTATGATTATGACGTAACTAATAAAGAAATGAAAAATGAGATAGAGAAGTTAAAAAGATCATGGTACAAAAAATTGGTTGATTCTTGTGGAAAAATCGGTGCCATTTTAATTATCATCGGAGTACTCTTACTTATATTACTTTGCCTAATTGTTCCATTACTCGTCATCTACATTAGGATTCTAGGTCCTTGTATGAAAGTGAGAAAGTACAAGAGCATGTATCCTAACGTTTATCATTTTTGGGAAAGCCTTACAAATGAATCTTTCGAGGATTACTGCAACAGTATCATGGACAAGAAGTATCTCTCTGATAAGGTCACAAACCGAAAAGTCATCAAGAAAATTGAAGGAGGTGAAGAGATCGATGTAGGAATCAGTGATCTTTTTGATTCAACATTAGTTGCCTGCTACAAAAATATGCCAAAAAAGATTAAGGCACACTGCATTTACAAAGATACAGAGAACAGAAAATATATCCTTTCTGATGTAAGTTTATAACTTTGAATAACTTAACTTCTTTATTTTAGGCTTTAACTAAAGATACAATTTACTCCTTCTGGCAAATGATTTATGATGAGGATATCGGAACTATAATCGCTGTTATCTATGACAAGAAGACTGGAGGTAATAATCAGGCGTCTAATAAAATCTTTTGGCCAGAAGATAAAGGAACATATGAAGACATAAGTATCAAACTTCAATCAAGTATCAAGACCAATATTCTCTCAGTTTTTGGATACAAGTTCCAATTAAGCAAGAAAGGTGGAGCTCCTAAGACTATAAAAATATACCACGTCTCAAACTGGAAGGAAAACGACATACCGCAGTCGGATCTCCAATTCTTCAATCTCTATGAAGAAATCTTCAAGAGTTCAAAGCACAAGAACTTCCTCATCCACTCTTCTCAAGGCACTGGATCTCGGGTTTACATGCTTACCTACTATGTTTGCATGTATGACGCCATTTTATCTGAAAAAATTTTGGAGAATCCTTTGTTTGTTATCAAAAAAATTCGTGACAAACGGTATGGAGGAAACATTGGTGCATATGAATTTGCATATGTGATTAAATGCCTTGTTACAACTCTATTCAAAAACAAAATCCTCATTGATATGGAAAAACGCCATGTTGACTTTATTTCAAGCTACGATGATTTCCTCTACAACTACATGACTCGCCAAGCTAAAATGGATCCTAAATTAATTGAATTCCTAAGCTATGTCAACATTATAGATTCCGCAAAGATTGATGAGTACAAGGCTGTCTTCGATGGTATAGGATTAATACCACAAAAGGATCATCCTATCTACTTTAAACGTTTTATTGAAGCAGCTATGGCTAGAGTCAACAGGAAGACACGATACGCCGATATTATGTGCTTGGATTCAACAGCTTTAACTGTTAAAGGAAAACCTAAGGAAGATCCTGAAAGTTTCATTCACGCAAACAAATTCGACTACCTCACCACTGACGGTAGGAAAAGAAAATTAATTTTATGTCAGGTAAGATTACACCATCATTATCATTAAATTTTGTATATCTTTTTTTAGGCACCACTTGCTCACACAAGGAATGACATGCTTGATATGATCTTCAGGTACAAGGTTTCGACTATTGTCGTCTTGGTAAAACCTGAAGAAGCTGAACATAAGTGGATTCCTTACTTCCCATTAGGTAATGAAGTCTTTGACAGTGATAACTATACCGTGACAAAGTCCAGCGAAAAAGCTGTTGACAAAAATCATATCTCTGAATCGGAATATTTCCTTGATGGTAAGAGAGGAGAAGGTCGCTTCAAATTCACTATTCTCCACTACCGAGGATGGCCTGATAAGAGTAAGTTTATATAATATACAATGCCTTTAATAATTTCTTTTTTCTAGCTATCCCATCCGAACATATGAGTATCTATGCGCTATACAAAAGAATCGTCAATCTTGGTTTTGATGATTATATAGCCATACATTGTAGTGCAGGTATCGGAAGAACCGGTACCCTTGCACTAATAATGTATTTAATAGATACTGTCAATTCCTTCCCAACATTTAATCCCTTGGCAAGATTGCTCTCCATAAGACAAAACCGCTACGGTGCTGTCCAGAAATTCAATCAATTTGTCTTTGCTCTTTTGGTCGTTTTTGAGCATTTCAAGAAACAAATTGATATGATGGACCCTGGTGCATACAAAAAACTTTATAAAATGGCCCAGAACGCTTTCAAAAAAGAGATGAATTAAATAGATAATTTTAAAGTAAAATAATAGGATGTAAATTACTAACATATATAGATTTCTATTACATGTAGATGTCTAATATGTCGACATAGTTTGTAATAAATAAATAATTTGACATAACTTTTGTTAATTATTTTTAAATGTTTTTATGTAATTTATAATGTGAAAACATATTATGATCTACGTGTTCTAAGAAAACAAAAAGACATATGAAGAGTATCGCCATCACACGCCACAAATATTAATTAGGAAAACTGTTCAATAGCAACCGTACACTTCAACACACCTATATTAAGAATCAAGTACAAAAGATAAACTTCTAGGTAACAAATCATTCTAGTATCTTGTGTTCAATATATCGTAAACATATATTTAAACTTCCTTTCCTCTTGTTAAATAAACTTATCATCCATCCTCTTCATTTATTCCTATATAACAAATTCTTTGAATTTCTTATGGTGTCGTGTGTTTTCTTCGATTTTCCATATCATATTGAATGATGTATATCAAAGGCTTATGGTGAAGAAATGTTATGATAACACAAAAGTCAATGTAAATATAACAATCATTATCAATCACTTGTTCATAAAAATAATTTTTGTCTTTAAAACAGGTACAAGAAAACAAAAGTATGATATCCTAGAGGTTAAATAATAATGTAAAGTAATGATAAGATACTACAATGGTATGGTGCCATTATCTAAAAAAAAACTGATATATAGTTTCTAGTTGGGTATAAATATCGTCATAGTCCATCACTCTTTTAATTAGGTCTTCACTTTTTCCATTTCTCTTTGGTAAATATTTCACCAATTACATAAAATATGCTATGTCTTATAACGACACTTCGCAGGCATATCTAAATTAAGATAACTTTTTTAAATTACACACAAGATAGAGATTCTTATTTGAGGTTGTACTAAATTGTAATTTTTATTACATTTTCTTTATTTAATTGCTCTTAGTTCCGTTTCTACATCCTACTATTTATCGATAAATTTTTTCGCATATTATTTTGGAATATTAATTTAATACATTATTTTACACAATAATCTTTAATTAATTTTCAGATTTAGTTTCTTCTAACAATGACAGCTAATCAAGGATTCAAAGTCGCTGATATGTCTCTTGCCGAATTTGGACGCAAGGAAATTATCATGGCTGAAAATGAGATGCCTGGTCTTATGGCTATGAGAAAAAAATACGGACCAAGTAAACCCCTTGCTGGAGCTAGAATTGCTGGATGCCTTCACATGACTATTCAAACTGCCGTCCTCATTGAGACACTCATTGAACTTGGAGCTAAAGTTAGATGGTCATCATGTAACATCTTCTCCACCCAAGATCATGCTGCAGCTGCTATTGCTGCCGCAGGTATCCCTGTCTTCGCATGGAAAGGTGAAACAGATGAGGAGTACCTCTGGTGTATTGAACAAACTTTAATGTTCGAGGAAGGTCCATTAAACATGATTCTTGATGATGGTGGTGATTTAACTAATCTAATCCACGAAAAATACCCAGACCTTTTGAGTGGAATTTATGGTATCTCTGAGGAAACTACTACTGGAGTTCATAATCTTGCTAAAATGTTTAACGAAGGTAAATTAAAAGTTCCAGCTATCAACGTTAATGATTCTGTTACAAAATCTAAATTTGACAATCTTTATGGTATCAGAGAGTCACTTATTGATGGAATTAAGAGAGCTACTGATGTCATGCTTGCCGGTAAGGTAGCTGTTGTTGCCGGGTATGGTGATGTTGGTAAGGGATCTGCTGCCGCTCTCCGTGGATTTGGAGCCCGTGTTGTTGTCACTGAAATTGACCCAATCAATGCTCTTCAAGCTGCTATGGAAGGATATGAGGTAACTACTCTTGAAGATATTGCTCCAAGAGCTAATATTATTGTTACCACAACCGGGTGTAAGGATGTTGTTAGAGGTGAACATTTAGAAGTTCTCCCAGAAGATGCCATCGTATGTAATGTTGGTCACTTCGATTGTGAAATCGATGTTGCTTACTTAAACAAGAATGCCATTAAGGATGTCATCAAACCACAAGTTGATAGATACACAATGAAAAATGGCCGCCACATAATTCTCCTTTCCGAGGGAAGACTTTGCAACTTAGGAAACGCCACAGGCCACCCATCATTTGTCATGTCTAACTCATTCACTAACCAAGTCCTCGCACAAATCGAACTCTGGACAAAGAAAGATACTCCACAAGCTTACAAAGTCGGAGTTTATGTCCTTCCAAAGACACTTGACGAAGAAGTTGCTGCACTTCACCTCGAACAACTCGGAGTTAAACTAACAAAACTCACACCAGAACAAGCTGCTTACATTGGTGTTCCAATCAACGGTCCATTCAAACCAGATCACTACAGATACTAAAATCTAAATTAAACTTCTTTTTTTGTTTTTGTTTCATTCACCGTTGTTAGCACAATATCTTTTTCAAACATATTTCCATTGTTATACTAAAAAAAACATAAATAAACGTATATTATATACAATAATTTATATACTATTATTATTCCACAAAAATAATTAACTAATAAAAATAATAAAAAATAAAAAAGATAAAAAGTCTATTTTCTTATATTTACATGATTCTCTACACTTTGAAGTCCCATACTCCTCTGCATTTGGTGAGTGGAATTGATATTCATTGGGTGTTGAAAATGGTGTCCGGGGTGGACAGACATACCAAAAGTTTGCATTTGATTCATTTGTGATTGCCTAAATTGACTGTCAAGGTGTTTGGAGGCCTCACTCAAGACATTGTTAAAAGCATTAAAAGATGCTAATAGAGCTAATGAACCAAAACCATGAGTTAACATTGAGAAGTGAGTTAATGGTCTTTGGATGGAGGGATCAAGGAGGATTGGTTCGGAGGTTGATGCAATTGGGGATTTATCTTTGTTTAAGAGTTCACAAACTAATTTTATACCTATTCTGGAGTATGATAGGATTGTTCGCATTCTCTCGTAATCTGCATTGGTGTTTAATTCATTATTAACTATCTCCTGACCTATTATTTTTGCTGGGAACTCTTTGTCACATAATTTTGAGAAATCTTGAGCCATGTGGATAGCTTCCTCCTCGACTAATGAGGTGAATGCCGTAACTTGGGCTGCTTTCCTCCTTCCAGCTGGGAGGATGAGATTGATTCTTCTTAGAGATTCACGTAACATCTTACCTCCATCCTTACTTTTTGCTTTTCTTAAAATTCCACCAAGTAGAGAGGCATTCAAACATTCTGGAGGATTTATTCTTCTTGTTATCTCAGCAATTGTTACACGATATTTTGTTGTGGAACTTAAGAGTGACGTCCTTCCTGGTACTGTACAAAATATTTCGTATGGTGGCATAACGAAATTTCTATTTAAGTGTGTATTACTAGAATCATTACTGTTATTACTATTATTACTGCTATTATTATTGATGTATGGGATGACGGGATTAAAAGATTGACTTTGAGAATACTCATTCTTCAAATTCCCAATATCATTCTTAATAATACTATCAGGAGTATTATTACTACTAGTATCAGAAGTAACACCGGAATCATTAGACTTCTCAAACGAGGTAACCTTAGAATCATTAAGAAAAACCTGATTACCTCCATTATTAAAATTAGTAATATTCTGGACGAGTGCTGGAATCCTATCAAATGGTGGAGGATAAGAGGAAGGCATCGACGATATTATAGCATTAGAATTATATACATGATAATCAAATCTCCCATCATTATGGATTCCTTGAACTTGTGGATAACTATTGATTTGTTGGATGTAATTTGACATATTTGAATAATACCCATTTCCTAACATATAGTTTTGTGCATTTAGATCTTGTCTTCCGTTATTTGTGTATGGTGTTGTGAGGAGAGAAGGGATGTTTTCGATTGTTACAATTGAATCACCATCCTCTGATGGTGGGTTACCATTACTTTTCCCTTTGACTTCCTCCTCCTCATCACCGGTTTTGGATTTTTTTGATAGTATTTCAGAGTTTCTGTCCCCAGTCCCTTCAAGTGCACGTTTTCTATCATCATTATTCTTCAAATCATCTGAGGGTGGTTTGTTCAATTTACTAATACCACAAGAGTCACTATTCGAAAATGTAACTTGATATGGTGTATTTTGTGTCTCATTATTAGAGATCATAATTGTATGATTACTTGGAGGCGTAAAATGAGTAGGCATTTGAAAGAATGACTAAAGGAAAAATATAATAAAAATGTGTAAGAAAAAAAAAAAGTAAAATATCGAAAATGAATACAATTTAAAAAAAACTTACGGAAATATCAAAATTTTGTGAAGAATTCATATTTTCAATTTCTTCTAACTCAGCCTTGGAGGAAATCATCTTTATATGAAGTACTAAAATTGTATATGTGTTATATATATATATGGCAAACATAAAAATAAAAAGTATATATTTCTACCGTATAACTAGACTTAAACAAATATTGTGTTTGTCTCACTGGGGGTAGGATGTTATATGAAATTTTATCAAAATAAAGAGGAAAAGTAATAATAATATTGTAGAGGAATTCTTTGAAATACAAATATAAATTTTATAAAGATTCTGAAAAGTAGTAAATATGTGTTAATAAAAAATCTTATCATTTAATTGTTTCTAAAAGCTCCCATCTTATGAATGGTTAAAATTCAATTAAGTTATGATAAGCCGAAGGCTAAATTAATAAGTATGGATGAGGCAAATAATTTTTGGCAGTTGTCAGGAAAAATCTAACCAATAATAAGTTAGTAATTTTAATAAATGTATATAGACATATTTGGGAGAAAATATATTATTATTATTTAAGTAAGGATATTAGGGTAGTTCTTTGAGATGAGACTATTTTATTAAGAGGGGATCATCCTCTGAAGATAAAGATAGATAAGGTCAGTTATGAAAAGATAAATTAATTTTGTCCAAATTTATATACCAATAATAATCAAGGAGTGATAACGTTTCAAATTGGCAATGATGTAAAAACGGCAATATAAAATATTGAAATAAATTATCATTACTAGTGGATATGTTAAGACTAACATTTAAATTTATTAAATCTAACAAACATGATACACTTAATTAATAAAAGCCCCACCATAAGAGAAACAATAAGAAATTTCCGCCAAAAGAAGATTTAAATATTTCTATAACGCAACGTCAATCAACACAAAAAAAGCTAAGTATTCCCATACTTTATTTTTGAGAAAAAAAACGTACATGTTTTTTCTTCAACTCATATCAAACATGCATCAACATTTATTTAATAATTTAAAAAACACAGATGTAATAGAGGTGGAAATATTAATTCCTTCTAAATATGCACTAATTTGATAAGTGTCCCCAGAGCCAGATGAAATTTAAACTCATAGAAATAACCATAAAAAAGAAGGTACCTATTAATAATAATAAAGTATTTTTTACATAGACAATAAGAAACACTCAAATATAGAAAGCTTATTAACCTACAGGTGTCTATGGTTAACCCAAAGGTCAACGAGACTTTATTGGTGAGATATAATAAACGACATTTAATAAATTTTATTACTTTATCTAATTTAATAAAAACTAATAACAACAAAAAAGTTAAGGATAAAAATCAACAAATATTTTCATGTTTTTATTAACGTTTTTTGCCTTTCTTTGATTTTTTGAACTTTTTACTTTTGACTCCGTTAACCTTCTTGTTACCTTTTCGTTTTCTTGTCATTGGACCTTCCTTCACTCCCATGTAATCACCAAATTCAAGTAATTTATCAAGTGCATCTGATTGTCTATCTTGTCTCAAAGAAGCTGCCTTCTTTGCACTCAGCCTTCTAAAGTTTGAGGTCTCATAGTTCTCGATCGCTTTTTGCTTCTGTAGCATTCTATCATTATCAAACCTCTCAACAATCTCTTCAGGGGCATTAGAGTATTGAGCCCGCAACTCCGATAACAATGAACTTTGTAAGGCACGTTGTTTCATTTTCTTCATAGCACGTTCCTTCCTTGTCTTCATCCTCCTCCGTATACTTTACCGGCATAATCTTTGGAGCCTTGTATTTTTTAGTTTCTTTTTCCTCCTCGTCATCATCCTCCTCAGACTCATCACTAAGAACCAACATATTCGGTCTTGCTTTTAATGTTTCTTCCTTGTTATCATCTGCCTTGGGTGCTATGAGTAAGTCAATCTGAGAACGCATCTTATTTTCGATGGGGCGAATTTTCTCGAGGATAACTCTGAGGTGGAGTAATCGATCAACACTATCACTGCCTTGTATTGAATTCCCATCTGCCATTATAGTCATCAGGTGGAGCATCTCACAAATGTACAGTGTCATTTCGTGATTCTTGAGATCCAACAATGAAATACCGTTACTAGTGTTGAAGTTTTGGCATTCCTCTTTAAATATTTTCACAGACTCCAGTAGTTCCTCACTTGCCGTAAGGCACTCTTTAGAAATATCATTATAACGAATAATATCCTCCTCTGTCATAATAAAAAGGGATTGTTTTTCTTTTAAATAAATAAAATTTAAAATTATTAATAATTGGTGAAATGTCCCTTCCTGAAATTGTCTTTATGGGAAAATTTATTACTTCACTTCCTTCTTTGATTTTTCAATGTGAAAATTATGAATTAATAAAGTCATTAAAATCTTATAATCTGGTAAGTTTTTATATTTCAAAATAGTTAATAAATGTTCTTTGTTTGTGTGATTGAAAGTAGGGAAATTATTTTAATTGAAGCAGAATCTTTGATTTTTAAAAAATTTTCAATATTCATTTGTATTACTCATCTACTCAAATATTTACAAAAAAATAAGTATTACAAATTAAAAACATAAGTAATAAATAATAAAGTTTAATTAAATATTATTTATTTTTTATTTTCATAAAATTCATGTTAATCTTAATTTTAAATGACAACCTTCTGACACTAAACGAATAAAATAAACTTTAAAGTATTAAAACTTTCCTCAAACTTTTTTTATTTAATAAAAATATATTAAAAGTATGAGAATCTTTTAAATCAATTATTTAATTTTTAAACAAAATTTTACATCAAAATATATATCTATCTTAATGTTTCTCAATGTCATTTTAAATTTGTAAAGTATATGTAACATTTTTATACCTTAAAAGAATAATAAGTATTGGAAATAGATATTTTTGGGTGATGTTATTATTTGGAAATGTTTTTGAGTTTATCGTTTATGAGAAACAATTAATTTTATATATTTTATGTGGTGATATTAGAGACAGATTATGTATTTAGTATCTAATCTATTGCTTTATGTGTAGTTTGGTATGTTATTTTTCATTCTGAAGATTTAAGATTATTTTTATAAACATTTCCCTATTAACTTTTGCTTTGAAGCTTAATAAATATTGCTAATAAATTTTTTATGTTTTTTCACGTATTATTTTTAGATAAATTATTACCATTTCCTTATAGATAATAATTTCACCATACAAATAGATAAAGATAAAAAATAATAAATTACGCAATATATTTCCATTATTTCTATCATCACTAAAACTCTAATAAAACTTTAAAACAACCTAATTCAAAATGTGCACTTTTAAAATCTACAAAAAAAACTTTATAAATTCAAATTATATCACCCACAAATTTATGTAATTTCCAACATTAAAAATTTACCATGCAATTGTTTAGCATATGCTAAAAAAAAAAATGGATTCCCGACGCGATTTAAAATATTTACTTCGTTAGTCTCCCTGTCTCTCTGTGCTTTATGAATATTTATCTTTTAGTTATCATTAAGAAGAGTGAGTGATAATAATTAACTTTTTTTTTATTTCAACAAACATATTTACTCTATTAAATGGTTCATGTTAATTATTTAGAAAATTTATTCTATGCTTATTTTTTTTAATAAATATATATTGATAGCTGTTGATTGTTTAAAGAATTTTAAGTATGTTATTACGTTGTCCTTACAGGAGGATAACTTTTTATCAAAAAGCATTTTTTAATGCATCCAGAGCCAGCAGGTATGTCCATATATTTATCTATTGATCTAACAAATGATAAAAAAAATATTAATTTTTATAGTTTTCAAGAGAAGGGACTCGAAAAGGCTGATGCAGTTGTTTGCGGAGGAGGTATTGCTGGCCTGTCGGTTGCCTATAGTCTTAATAAATTAGGAAAGACTGTTACATTATTTGATAAATATTGCATTGGTGAAGGAAGTGCCTCTGTTATAAATTACGGATTGATATCCTCACCATACTTCTGGCAGAATGTTACTTTAATGAGATTAGCTCAGAAGTCCCATGATTTTTATAAGACTCTCGCGTCAAATAGTAATATAGAACTTGAGGAGTGTGGTAAAGTTTACCTGGCAACCTCAGATGAGATGGCTAATGAGTTAAGGAGAATTGCTGCTTGGGCTGGAGCTTTTGGATATAAAGATTTTGAACTTTTAGATTGTCCCAGTGAAATACTAGCTAGATGGCCTGTTGCAGATACAGAAGATATTACACTAGCATTATACTCACCACATGATATGAGGCTCGATATGTCATCTGTTCTCCTGGAACTTCATAGGACGTCTAGTGAAGAATGGTGTGAAAATATATGAAAATTGCAAAGTTAAAAATGTTTGTGTTGGAAGTGATAGACAGGTGTATGGTATTAAAACTGATCTTGGATTTATTGAAACAAAAGTTTTTGTTGATTGTTCTGGAATCAATGCAGGGAGGATTCCTGTAAAGTCATTACCAAATGAACATGTTATGGTTGCTAGTTATCCATGTACTGTTAATGGTCTAACAACCTCCCGTATCAGTCCCACAAGTTTAAATACCGTCTCACCAATTGTTTGTGATATAGAAAGTAACGTATTTTTAAAGACAGGTTTGTATGATACAATTTGTGGTGGTTTCGTTGAAGATAGTATGAGACCACTACCTAATACAAAAACAGACATAACAAAAGAATGGAGCATACCTATAGCTGACTGGGAAAATTTCTATCCAATCCTTGAAAGGTTAATTGGTAGATTTCCAAGTTTAGCTAACGCTCCACATGGTAATTTACAGCTTCATTATGATTCATTTACTCCCGATAAACATCCTATAATTGGAGAGTGTAGTGAAGTCAATGGTTACTATATTGCTACAGGTTTCAATGCCAAAGGTTTAACATTAGCACCAGGTGTAGGTGAATTATTATCAAGGTGGATTTGTAGATTACCGTTAAATGAAGATTTATCAACTATTGATGTAACGAGATTCCTTCCAATGCATGGGAATGGTAAATATCTATTTCAACGAGTACCAGAAGTTGCTTCATATGTTTATGGAAATGCAAGACAAAGTTTTCAATTCCATTCAGCTAGAAATTTAAGAATGTCTCCAATATACCATCAGCTTCGTGACGCCGGTGGAGTTTTCGGTGAGTTAATGGGATACGAAAGACCATTATGGTATGATAAAAACTCCATACGTGATAGTCATTTATATTGTGGACAAGATCCATTATATGGAAAACCAATATGGTTTGAACATGTTGAAAAAGAATACGAAGCCTGTCGTGAGAGAGTTGGCCTAATTGATATGACAAGTTTCTCCAAATTCGAAGTAAAAGGTGATGATTCAGAAAGGTTTTTACAATACCTTTGTTCAGCTAATGTAAATATTGCAATAGGTGAAACTGTATATACAGGAATGCAAAATGAGAATGGTGGTTATGTAACAGATTGCACGATAAGTAGATTAAAAGATAACCATTACTTTGTTATTGCTCCAACAGTCCAACAACTTAGATGTTTTGTTTGGATGAAAAAGTGGGCTAAAAAATTGAATACAGATGTTAATATCACTGATGTTACAGGAAATTACACAGCTTTAGATATTATAGGACCATCGAGTAGGTATTTAATGCAAGATATTACAGGTGAAAGTATGTCGACAGGAGATTTTCCAACATTTAGGATGAAAGAAATAAATATTGGGATGGGTACAGGTATTCGTGCTAATAGTATTTCACATTGTGGTGAACTTGGTTGGATGTTGTACATACCAAATGAATTTGCCCAAAATGTGTATGATGTTATTGTGGATAGTGGAAAAGAATATAATATGAAACATTGTGGGTATTATACGATGAGACATCTTAGAATTGAGAAGTTTTATGTTTATTGGGGACAAGATATCAATGAACAAACAACACCCGTTGAGTGTGGAAGAACATTTAGAGTTGATTTTGATAAGAATGAATTTATTGGAAAAGAGGCACTCCTTCGACAGGTCGAGGAAGGTGTTAATAAAAGATTCGTTCAGATATTTGTTGAAGATCATGATATGGAAACTGATCCATGGCCACAAGGTGGTGAGCCAATATTTTGCAATGGAAAATATTGCGGTCTTACAACGTCATCCGCCTATGGATTCACACTAAAAAAACAAATATGCCTGGGATACGTAGAATTTCTAGATCATAAAATCGAACCAAATCATATATCTCAAGAAAGCTACACAATAAATATAGGTGGAAGAATTTTCCCAGTCAAAGTAAGCTTACATTCTCCAAATCTACCAATGATTTCAAGTGAACACCCGGTACATTATGCTCCTACACAAAATTAGATTTCATATTTTATTTTTTTACTAGGATAATTGATTTTTATTGATTTTTTAAAATACCTAAAAATATTGTATTTATGTTTTTATTAATAATTTTTAACATCAAAATACTCATATTTGCATTATATTTTTCAGATCTTCTACCAATAATAATTATATTACTTAAAAGTTGTGTGATGGTGTAATGATAGTATATAATATTTTATCGGAAATATGTGTGAGGATTTTATGAATATCATAAAATATATTTGGGTAACTATAAGATTATTTTTATTACTAGGAGGAAAGTTGTTTTTAAAAATTTTTCTTATTTACCAATTATTCAAATTGTATAGATAATATTATTTTGTAATAAAATGTTTTTGAAAGAGTATGTTCGAGATGTTATAGAGTAGATTTTGACTTTGAAAAAGTTTTTTGTCTTATTGAAGTTTATTCAATAATTTCAAAACATTTTATATGCATATCTTAGGTTGTTTATTTTGAAAAAATTTTAAACATCCATGGGAATATTAAAGTTATCGCATTTTGTTGAATTTCTTCGAAATCAAACGTTTTTTGCATTTTGTTATTGTTCATTTTATAAGGATGTTTCACATGTTCCTTAATGTCAAATTAGAATGTTTCTTAACGATGATTTAAATTAGTTTTATAAATTTTTTAAAAATAAATCATGAATTTTCGTGAAATTGTAGTATGAAATTCTCAGAAGAAAGTGATTAAATTTCAAAAACAATATAATTATGGAGTATAAAGATTGATGAGTTCCGCAAATTTCGATAATTAATTCTCTACGACATTAAAACATTTTAAAAAAAATCTTTTTATACTTATTATTCATCTTTTACAACCTAAATTCTAACCAAATGTATCATCACATAACATTTTAAAAAAATTTGTTTTTAACTAATTGTTTATATTTAAAATAGTGTAATTAATAAATATTTCATTCTATTTTTTTCATACTACATTATTTTATTCCACCATCAAGATAACATACTTTATTAACAGAATTAACTATAAAATATTTATCAATGAAAATTGGATTCAGTAACATTTTCTTACCATGGCCATTAAATGACCCAATCAACGTATCATTGTCAGTTACACCACCAAAGGTAGTGGAGAAAAACATATTAGGAGACAATATATTACCAGAAGCTACTAATTGGTTGTATGATGAATTAGATCCTCCAATATCACAATCTTCATCGATGAATAATATAAAAAATCTAATAAGAACTTACTCACTGAGAAAAAAATAATATTTATTTAATTTCTAATATTTTATAACAATATATTTACTTTTGTTTAACAATGTTATTTATTAAAAATGATCATTATTCAACTTTCGTATAGTATCTATATGCTACAACATTTTTAGCTTCACACTTAGCAACTAATTGACCTTCATCATTAACATATCTTGTTATAATCGATGGAATCTCAACTTTTGGATCATCAGGTACAACTTCTTGTTTCTCTATCATTTCACCGTCCTCTGTCAATGTAACAGTAACACTTAATAGGTAAAAGTGGAAAAAAAAAGTTATAATAAATGTGATAAAAATCTTGTGACTTACTAGAAAACTCTATCATCAACGGTATCAATCTTTTCTTTAGTATTTAAAGTATAATTCCATGTTTTATTTTTAAAGGGTGATACAACACTACAATTCCATTTACTTGAGTCATTTGGATCAACATTAATAACAATATCTGGGGATATTGATAGAGCAAGTGTCTTCTTGAGCATACCAATCTCAATTGCATCAAGATACTCACTGAAATTATCACTATTTTTTACTAATCTCCATTTTCCAACTAATCTTTTTTGTTTTTCATTGAGAGGCATCCTTAAACTACAATTAAATGAAAAGGATAATAAACAATAAATAATAATAAAGTTTATTTAAATGGAAATTAATTATAAATTTATTGAGTAAAAATATTTAAAGCGGATAAATGTCGTGATAAATAATCTTCTAACAATAAAAAAATAAATAAAAATATTAAATGTGATCATAGGGAATGATTTTTATATTAATACGTTTCAAAGGATATATTTTTATAAAGTGTAAGGTATTAAAATTTAATTTGTATCAGTTCAATTTTATTGACGTGTCTCCTTTTTAAATGTGATAAAATTTAGATGATGATGAAGAAGGCCAACAACGGTGGACGAGATGATTGTGTAGACAATATATTTGGTATATATATTTGTAGCAGGAAGATTCTTATCAAAATTTATTAATGTCAAGTTACACTATATATATTAATGTATTATAATAAATATATATACACATACCATAATTTTAATTTTTTTTCTTGTATCAACAGACGTTTTTAAAAAGAGTTTAAATATGCCAAAAGGAAAAAATATAATTTGATAAAATGTTATATTAAAGAAAAAATGGATAGAAATTGGAACTTTACTAAAAAGAGCATTAAAGCTAAAAAAAGCATAAAAGTTATTAATACTTTTTTTAATAAACTCTTCAAGAAAGCATTAAAATAATCAAATTCATAAAATCTATCCCATTTTTGTTTTTGATGTTTCTTTTTTTATTTATGATTATTATTATTATCAAAATAATATATGCCTTTAAAAGATGAGTTTAAAAATTCTTGTTATTTTATGTTATCATTATCAAATACTCATCTCTAAAAGAAGCTTCCTCTTTCTATTTATTTTTTTGTTTCTCATATCAGTACTAGTAATATAAATTTGTAACTAATTTCCCGATCTCGTCACGCACTCAGATTTTAATGAAATAAAACGACCTCACAGTTAAATGAAATATTTATCATTTATATATCAAAAAAGAGCAGTATCTTATTTGAAGGCTATTTAAATACTCCTTATAATTATCATACCACTTATCTAGTTAATAAGCTTCACACTACTGATTTTAACATTTTTTTTTACAATATAAAATTTTTTGGAATTTAATGATAACTCATGTACTTTGTAGTTTATTATTTTTTAATTGACACCTATTATAGAATTGTTATAATATTTATCCCTTATCAGGAGTATAAATCTCTTTTTTAAAAATCATTTTTATAATACATTCAAAAATGTGAGTTTTATTCATCATAACAATTTTTTACTAAAATATTTATTTTTATAGAATTTTGTCAAGAAAAGTTTTATCTCTTATCTCAAAATATATCTACAAAATATTTTTTTCTATAAAAATATAAATAACGATTAATATTATTAAGAAAAGTATATATATATATATAGATTTATATATATAATTTTAACGCATTTTGCAAATCAACTTACTGTCAAGTATTATCCAAACAAAACAAAAGTTTGTCAAAACATTTTAAATTCTTCAATCCTACAAAAAGTCAAAACAATGAAAAGCGTTAATAAACTTCAAATTCCTGGTGAGTTACGAATAAAAATTTTAAGTAAACTTTTCTCATATAATGTTTTTTTTAAAAATAATATATTATTATAAAACAAAGTATCTTTTTTTAAACTTTAAAAATTAATAAATTTATAGCTTGAAAATAGGAATAATTTGACGTGGTACCCTTCTAAATAATATAATATAAAACTGTTGATAATAGGTTTAATAAAAATTCTTCAATGAATAAAATTTGAAACTGATTTAAAAAAGTATAAACTATATTTAAAACATATACAATATATAGGAAAAGGTGTGAAATGATTCGGTAGAATTAAATTAAATTATATTATATTATTTACGAATAACTTAGTTTACACAAACACGCATACCATTTTGAATGTTTATGGAGAAAAAAAAGCCTCGAAAAATTTTAGGTGAAGATCATTAAAAATTAACTTTGTTTTACTACTTTCAATTAAATTTTTCCTCTATAATCATCATTTTTGAACGTATAATAAATGATTATTTTTATTGACCATTTTGCAAAAACCTGAAAGTTATTAAAATGGTGAAAATTGTATTAGGAAGAAGATGCAATCGTAAACTTGTCTTTTTTCTTATCAGTTTTTATTTTCTTTTAACTATTATATTCCTGAATAATAAATTTGAAGTAGTTTATTTGCGAATACAAATCATCTAAATATAATATATAAGATATTATATAAGTATTTCTTTGTTCTAACTGTTATGTGTAAACATACAATAAATATCCTTAAAATATACTATTTTACCTTTTATTAATATAATTGATAAAAATATTTATATATATATTTATTTCTATTGTTATGAATACTTGACATTTAATTATTTACGCCAAGTTCTATTAAGGCAATCAAACTTAATTTTTTTAAAAGTTATCGTACTTTATGATCATATGTTTATTCATGATTCTAATTTTAATTACCTTATTTACCAATCCTTTTTTTATTTTTTAAGAGTTACACTATTATCTCAATATTACAATAAAGATATTAAAATTAGTCATAATTATCACAAGATACTTTAAAAGTATGTACAAACTTATGAATTATTAAAAGTACTTTATAATATTCAGTAAGAAGATAATAAAATAACGATCAAAATATAATCACATTTATAATTGACCAATTCTAAAAGACACAACATTTCATCATTGATTCTCCATTAATTCACATCTTCTCTCCCCTCCTTCCCGAACAAAAATTTTTATTATTATTAATATAAAATGTATTTTACATTTTTTTATTAAAAAAACAAAAGTTTCATTATTTTATAATTTTATTCATATAACATTTATTTTTATATTTTTAAAATATAACGTAAAACATTTTTAAAACGATTTTTATATTATTATACTAATAAGTTTTAATATTTATCCATAATCAAAATTTACCCCACCCCTATTACTGTTCAAAATATATAAATCATTTCAAAAGATTCTTCAATGTATTTTAGAATGGTTATTATTTTTTAGTATTACAAAGACACCACAAATTTCTAATTTTTATGTCATGTCTTCTTGTTTATATACTAATTTTTTTCTACAAAATGAGGTCTCTATTAAGATATTTTTACTTATACTTTTTTTTTCAAAAACTTAAAGCTTAAAAGATGTATAATTGTTGATCTCAATGATCTTTAACTACTGTTTAACATCATTGATACTCATTTATAAAACTTTAACTATACATCTCAAAAAAGTATCTCTATATTTATAGTTTAATTGAACATCATTCAAAACTTATCACAACATGTCAAAACTTTTTTATTCCCTTCTCATTCCTTACCATAATATGATACATCTATTTGTTAAGTTAAAATAAATTCTAATCTAATCATTAAATAAAATTATATTTTTAAAAAACAATTATATTTATGCTAATGTCAATCATTTATTTTTAGGTTCACAGAAGCACCCTACAACATCAAAAAATTTTTTATATCCAGAGCAGGAGACACCATTTATAAGAAGAATCTCAGCTACCATTGAACCATCTGGAAGTATATTCCCATCTAATATTAGTGAGACCAGTAGTTACAACGGATCAGAGATGACAAATAAAGGTTTTATAGATAAAATTAGAAGTTACCCTAGATCGGTATTCTTTATTTTAAGTAATGAATTTTGTGAACGTTTCTCCTTCTATGGAATGAAAGCAATTTTGCTTATTTATTTTTTATCAGAATACAACTTTAGTCAGGGGTATGTATATTTATAATGATTAATGATTATTCTAATTTTAAATTTTTCCCTTCCAGGACAGCTGTATCACTTTATCATGCATTTGTATGTTTAGCATATTTCTCACCACTTTTTGGTTCCATTGCTGCAGACAATTATTTTGGTAGATTTAAAGTTATCCTTTGGGTATCACTTTTTTATGTCTTTGGACATGGTCTTATGTCAGTTGGAGCAATACCATATCTTGACTATAATCTTCGTCAATTCTTAGATTTTTCTGGTCTATTTGTTATTGCAATCGCTACAGGAGGTATAAAACCATGTGTCTCAGCTTTTGCTGCTGATCAATTTGAGGAGAACCAAATCCAAGAACGTACCCAATTTTTTTCATTCTTCTACTTCTCCGTTAATGCTGGTTCATTTTTCGCTATCCTCTTTACCCCCATCATAAGAAGTAGAGTAAAATGTTTTGGTTCTGAAACTTGTTTCCCCCTTGCTTTTGGAGTTCCTGGAATCCTTATGCTTTTCGCATTCCTATTCTTTATCTCTGGATGGAAATACTACAAGAAACCAGCACCACCCAAAGGAAATGTCATTTTTGATGTTGTTAAGTGTATTTATCATGCTATTAGAGGAAAAATTGAAGCAATTTATAAGTATGTTTTTTTATTCATTATTACTTAAAATATTTACTTTTTTGATATATTGTTTAATTTTTTTTTACAGAGGATGTGACACAGCATCTCATTGGATTGATTATGCATCAAGTAAATTTGATAGTAATCTTATTCTTGGTGTTAAGTCGTTAGTTAATGTATCTATATTGTATGGACCAATTGTTTTGTTTTGGGCATTGTATGATCAACAAGGATCAACATGGGTTCAACAGGCTCGTAGGATGGATGGAAGAGTTGGTTCAATAACAATTCTCCCAGATCAGATATCAGTTCTTAATCCAATTATGATTCTTGTTCTTGTACCAATATTCGAGATTTTCGTCTACCCAATGGCTAGAAAAGTTGTAAAAGTAACTCCATTAAGAAAAATGGCATGTGGAGGTTTATTGGCTGGTGTTAGTTTCATAGTAGCAGGTTTTGTACAATTAGAAGTCAACAAAACAATGGAAATACTTCCATCTCCAAATAATGTTATTTTGAATGTTTTTGGAAACTCGTCAAACGACTTTTCTCTTGCAAATATTGATATTAGACTTGGAAGACAAGAAATACCAGCTATTTATGGAACTTTAACTAGTAAATATGATGATACGTCAAAAGATATAAATGTTACAAATAAAGGTAATGGTATGGTTTTAGGACTTTTTAGAGATCCAGTATATAACAAACCATTGATATCGTCTTTTCCATATGATATTGCTAAGACAGAGAATGGTAAAACAAGAATATATTTCCTTTTACCAGAAGGATCACTCCTTGAGAAAGGACATCTTAATCTTGTCAATGCTAATAATGAGGTAGAAAAAATTACTACAATTGAAAATGGAAAATATGTCGATATTAATCCAGGATTCTTTTCTTCACCAAACTACACAATTTACTATGATGAAAGTAATAACAAAGCATGCTCAACTAATCACACTAAATGTTCATTAAAACTTGAAATTTATGCACAGATGGGTGCAGCACATGTCCTTGTATTAGATCAAGGTATCACTGATGGAAAAATTCATACAATCGTGAGACCAAACTCCGTTCACATCCTATGGCAATTACCACAAATGTTTATCATATGCCTTGGAGAGATTATGCTCAGCATTACCGGTTTAGAATTTTCATACTCTCAATCAACACCAAACATGAAATCTGTCCTCCAAGCGTTATGGTTAATGACAGTATGTTTTGGTAATATCATAGATATGTCAATTTCTGGTACAAAAATCATAGAAGACCCAGCATATGAATTATTCTTCTATGCAGCACTGATGTTTGCTGTCATAGGTGTTTTTGCTCTCCTTGCAATGAGGTACAAATACGTTAACCCAGATGAGATTACCGGACATACTAAAAATTCCAAGAAGAATCCTATTACGGATGACACATCATCTACCAGTAGTGATAACACACTTCCAAAGAAAAAAATAACAATAGAGGATGCATTAAATAATAAAAAAAAATTAATAAAAAATTACTTATTTTAAAAATGGGTAGATAAAATTTAAATCATATTATTTTAATGATATGATCTCAATCTACGCAGTCATCATCTTATGACAACAAATATTTTTCAACTTTTTCTTTTTTTTTGTCATTTTCACATTAACAAAAACTATTTTCTTTTATAAATATCTAAATACAACTTTTGATGATAATAGAAAATGAATTACTGTATATCATGATTAAAAATGTTACAAGTTTTGTTGGTGTATAACGCAAGACAAAAGATTAGTTTATTTTTAAGAAGAAGTACACGATAACACAGTTAAGAAAAAATTTTAAAAAGTGGCCACTTAAAGGTTATGGTAATACTATTTTGCAAAAAAAGAAAAAAAACTTACTTTGGCTTTTATTACATACAGCACAACTATACGTCCCTGTTTATCCTTAGTTTACACTAAAAAATTACAAATAAGTTCTAATTGAGGTTACATAGAAAGGAAAATAACAAAACAAAATTTCAAAATAACAATTTAACTATATTTTTGTGTTTATATAATCATTACTGTTAGGGAAATTCTTTTTTCCAGAAAAAATATAAAAACAAACGATAAGAACTGTTAAGAATACAATTCCTTCACTCATAATAACTTCAAATCAATTACAGTAAACTTTTATTTTTAATAAAAATTAGGATAATAATTTTGGTAAAATTTCCGTATAAGTATAATAAAATAATTAATTATTTGGATGATAATTGATGATTGACACACAATTGTCATATAAGATAATTCTCATTAATATGAATATTGAACATTGTCAAGTACACTCTTTTGTGCATAAGACTTGTATAATGATGATACAATAGGTTTCTCTAAATTATACTCTCCAATACTCTTTGTCTTAAATATCATTGATATCTTATCTTGAGGATGTTGTTGTGAATTGTAGGAGCATCCTATTGATTTGGAGATTAATTGAGTATCATGAAGACAGTGTCTTTTTTATTTAATTCATTTATATTTGTTAATAATGAATAGTTCAATGATGGGTATTTGAAGGTGTGGGAAGGTGCAAAATCATAGATACAACAACGACTTTCTATATTCTTGAGCATACCATCAATGGCACGTATTATTTCGAGTCTTCTTGATTTGTTCCAGAACCTCCCGCGAAAGGTGACTTTTTCATAATCCTCTTCAAATGGCATACAAAACATTGGGTTCTTCTTCTTTATTTGATAATAATCTGCATAATCTGTTGGTAATTCAATATTCGGGAGACATTTGTAAAAAATATCTTTTCCACACCTAACAATACTCCTTCCAACCGGTATAAATTGTAAATCCAATCGACGATGTTTGATAATATTATGATATTGGGTGTATTGTTGTTTCTGGAGGATATCAGTAAAACGATCACTAGATACAATCATTCCACCAAATCTCTTTGCAGCATGCAATACATACAAATTATCATAATTAAGAAAAGCTGGTCTTTCAAGATGGGTAACTCTAGATGGTGTAAATGTAATAATATCAAATTTACGAAGTTCCATCAATAATTTTACATCACTAACAGTTGTGTTTTCATTATTCAAATAGGTAACTGGCATGAATACGGCTACATCGATGTCTCTAACCAAGAAATATCTTATAGCTGTAAGGAGTCCGGCACAATTGATACTTCTAAAAATAGACTTTAAAATTGACTAAAAAATCTTACTCTTTATTAGATATTCCTGAATTTTTTGAAAAACTACAACTATCTAATACAACCACTCTGGGTAAAGCCTCTAAACATGTTGAATTAAAAAGGTACTCATTTTTAAGTACACGACACAACTTTCTTTGTACCTGTTGTTGGTAAAATTCAGTAGAATCACTTTGGTTATTTTCCATATTTATTGTTGTTATATCATTAATTAATATTTAGTCATAAAAACGAAGAACGTTTTTGGCAAATAATTAGTTATTCCACCAAACATCCATATCTATATAATTGATAATATTCATAAAATTTAAATAATACACTTTTATTTATGATTCATTTTAACCTTTTATGCAGTTTAATTTAATTCATAAAATAATAATAAATGATTAATTTTCACAATAATAAATGGTTAAATTAAAGAGAGAATATAGATTCAAGGGGAGGAGGAAAGTAACAACACAATAGTAAAAGCCATATAAAAATTACAACAGATATCATCTTTCGAAGCGGGTACAAAAAATAATCATTTAAAATGAGCAACGACAAAAAAGACGTTTGTTGAAGCATAGTAATAGTTTAATATTAAAAAATAACATTTATGAAATAATTAGCTCATTATACGATTAGTAATTTGTAAATGAGAGATTTTTTACTCCTCTTCTGGAACTTCTCCGTCGTACTCGGCGTCATCGTAGTCGTCAGCACTGGCCTCTTGGTATTGTTGATACTCAGCAACAAGATCATTCATGTTAGATTCAGCTTCGGTGAATTCCATCTCATCCATACCTTCACCGGTATACCAATGCATGAAAGCTTTTCTTCTGAACATAGCAGTGAATTGTTCAGAGATACGTTTGAAGATTTCTTGGATAGCTGTGGTGTTACCAATGAATGTAGCAGACATCTTGAGTCCCTTTGGTGGGATGTCACAAACAGCAGTCTTGACATTGTTTGGAATCCATTCAACGAAGTATGGGGCGTTCTTTTGTTGGATTGACATCATTTGTTCATCGACCTCTCTCATAGACATTTGTCCTCTGAAGATAGCAGCAACTGTAAGGTATCTTCCGTGTCTTGGATCACAGGCAGCCATCATGTTCTTAGCATCAAACATTTGTTGGGTAAGTTCTGGAACTGTAAGGGCATTGTAAGCAGAGACACCACGAGCAGCGAGAGGGGCAAATCCTGGCATGAAGAAGTGAAGACGTGGGAAAGGTACCATGTTAACGGCAAGCTTTCTAAGATCAGCATTAAGTTGTCCTGGGAAACGAAGACATGTTGTTACTCCAGACATTGTCATTGAGACAAGGTGGTTGAGATCTCCATAAGTTGGTGAAACAAGCTTAAGAGTCCTGAAGCAGATATCGTATAAAGCTTCATTATCAATACAGAATGTCTCATCGGTGTTCTCGACAAGTTGGTGAACAGATAATGTGGCATTGTATGGTTCAACAACTGTATCAGAAACTTTTGGTGATGGGAAGACAGAGAAAGATGACATAATTCTGTCTGGGTATTCTTCACGAATCTTAGAGATAAGAAGGGTTCCCATACCAGATCCAGTACCACCTCCAAGAGAGTGTGTAAGTTGGAATCCTTGAAGGCAATCACATCCTTCAGCTTCTTTTCTAACAACATCCATAACATTTTCTACGAGTTCAGCTCCTTCAGTGTAGTGACCTTTGGCCCAGTTGTTTCCAGCTCCAGATTGTCCGAAAACGAAGTTGTCTGGTCTGAAGAGTTGTCCGTATGTTGAGGAGCGAATAGAGTCCATTGTTCCTGGCTCTAAATCAACCATAACGGCACGTGGGACGTATTTTCCTCCGTTGGCTTCATTGTAATAGACGTCAATTCTGTCGAGGCATTTATCGGAGTTTTCTCCACTGAATGATCCATCAGTTTGAATTCCGTGCTCTTCTGAGATAACTTCCCAGAACTAAAAAAGAATTATACGATAAAGACATCTCTGAAACTTACTTTAGCTCCAATTTGGTTACCGCATTGGCCGGTTTGGACGTGAACAATTTCTCTCATGATTGGTACTAGTGTAAATCTTAAAATAAAAAAATTAGTAACCAATATTACACAACGCAATAAAAAATTACAAACTCGAAAGAGAAAAAAAAATTAAGAAATTGTAAATGATACTTGTAACAAAGAAAAGCGACGAAACACATCTCCCCAACCTTAAAAAATCGATGTAAAACAAAACGAAAAATCCTTTAAACGGCTAAAAATTAAGTTATATTATAATACTAATGTCCACATACACACAAAACGTTTCTAAATTGATGAAAAACGAGTGTAGTTTCACCTATCGCGCACTGTTGGAAAAAAAACTAGACCACAATAATATTTACATTACAAAATGGTGACTTCTAAAATAACTCAAAACCATATATCACTAAAATAACAAATTGTTCAAAAAATCGGAAAAAAATGTTACACATACTATTATACAAGAGACTCTCTATGTGGTATACGCACAAATATTAACTAAGGAGGTGATGATGAATAAAAGAGACAAAGGCCGAAATGGCGATCTGGTGCTTGAAAAAGTTGTGTCAAAGTGATACATATGCGTACAACCCAATCTGTCTTCTCTCATTCTTACAATGAGGCAGATTGGTATTTGAAAAAAAAAGCAGTAGTAAAATAGGCAGGGAATGCGCATTTTAAATGGGAATAAAAATATATGTAATATTTTTCTCGATTGATTAACAGAGTATAATATCTAGAGCGCCAAAGGAACAAACTTATAATTACGTATCTAGGGAATGATAAACATTTAATAAACTTTCTACTGAGAAGGATAATCAATAGGGGAACATTGTATCTATCATTAAGTAGGAATTCTAAACAGCTAAACTCACAAAGGTAGTTTGCTAGCAATATTACATACTGTAAAACTGGGATTAAAAAATCCAAGTGAGAGAGAGTAAGTACTACTGATGACAAATACAACCAAAGCCACATATCTTATCAGTCAAAAAACATAAAAATAATACCTTTTGAATGCTAAACACAGAGAGTAATACTATAAATTGTCATTGTTTTTAAACCCAGTTACATATATACGATTATTATCAACAAAAAGAAAACTCTAGAAACAATTGATAAAAAAGCAACTTTGATGACAATCTCTATATAAGTAAAGTGCGCGATAACAGGGACGAGAAAAACTGATACCTTGGAAAGGTTAACCCAACTGATTACATCAATCCCAAATGCATTATAAAATAGGAAAATTCTCTGGTCCTCCAAATATTAACAAAAATTTGAGTGAAAGAAAGCAACTGCTACAACCAAATAGTGAGAATAAAAACTAAAGTGGCATTGTGGAAAAAGTTTGAAAGGAGAATGAATGAAATGAATGAACAAAGGAAAGTGTAACCCCTTTTAAATAGTGGACAAAAAAAGCAACTAAAAATGCCTCCAAACCGACAAGTATCGTCACTCCAATTCGTTATATGAGAATAAGGGCGCGCGCGCACATTAAAAATCTGCGTTTTCGGCATGTACTAAAATCTGGAAATCGATTGCATGGGGGTAACCCTATCAATTACGTTATTAAAATGTGTTTTTTACTTAGCATCACCAAGTATGTTATCTGATTTCTTAGTGATAAAACAAAATATATATCAGAAAGGAACATATTTCCATCAATTGACATAATCATCACAAAGACATGTGAGTATGATAAGAGCGATGAGATACATGATAGTATTAAAAAACTTTTGCTAGACGTCACAATTTTTCTGGTGTCATCTTTATCATTGTGTTTTTCATCTAGATTTTTTTTTATATCTGGTGGGAAATTCGTGATATAATTACATGGTGACATTGTAAACATACAATACTTACTACAAATGGAGACTTCTACGCTTCAATCATTGAATTCACCAAAACCTGGACCTATCATACCTACAAATAACGCTTTGAAGTCATGTTTAATACTTCTTCTCTTCTTTGTTACTTTTATGGCATCAATGGTATGTTTATTTTCAAAAAGTTTGTTTACTTATGTTGTTTGTCATTTTGCAGGGTGCATTTGCTTTAAAAAAACTTGCTTTATCTGTAAATAATAGCCGGATGAAAGCTGTTTTTTCTTCAGTATCCTGTTTTGGAGCAGGTGTTTTCCTAGCAACATGTTTATTAGATCTTTTTCCAGATTCTATTGGAGCTATCGATAAGGGACAAAAATTACTTAAATGGGATAATGAATTTCCAATAGCAGAATTATGTGTTGCCTTTGGATTTCTGTTAATTTTAACGATCGAACAGTTTATATTGTTTTTAAAGGAGTCAGGGTGGATTAGTTCCCACTCAATGGATTTGTTTTCTCATGGTCATTCACATGAGGAAGGACCTCTGTTAGAGGATCCTACAAATGAAACTGCTTTACAAAGTAACGAACCAGATCATCATTTTGATCCTGATACTCATTCATCTATGAGAGCAATATTATTGGTATTCGCTTTATCATTACATGCTGTATTCGAAGGCCTATCACTTGGGATGTTAATGGAAGTTAACGTACTCCTCCAAGTTTTTGGTGCCTTATTCATCCATAAAACATTAATAGGATTTTCATTAGGTATTAGACTAGTGCAATCACGTCTGAAAACTGTAACAATAATCATGTGTTGTTTGGTATTTGCCGGGATGGTCCTCATTGGAGGTTTCTTCGGATTAGCCGTCATAAAAATCTTAAATCATGGTAGCAAAGCAACTGCCTCAATGGTTTCCGGAACTCTTCAAGCCGTGGCGTGCGGAACATTTTTGTATATAACTTGTTTTGAAATTCTACCTCACGAGTTAAATCAAAAGGGCCACAGACAATATAAGATGTTTTGTTTGTATTTAGGATTTATGATTATAGCTTTCTTTATGTATCTATTTCCGGATGCAGACGATGATGATGACGACGGATATGTGTGAGAAACTGAGAGTATCTTAATTTATGGTGCTTTAAATGTTTTTATTTTATTGATGTATTATTATATTGTATGCTATATATATATGTATATTCAACAACGTATTTTTTATACTAAATAATATATATTTTTTATGTTCTAAAGGGAATGTTTGTGTTGATAGGTGGTTAAATATCCCACAATATATGTACCTTAAAGAGTTATTAAAGTTAACCATAATAATATTCGTAGAATGCAAGACTAACAATCTGAGAAATTATGTTTTTCACAATAATAGTTGCAATTATATTGACGGCTTTTTTATTTATTTATATGTAAGTTATGTTCCAGAGTTTCTGTAATGTTTTCTGGTTAGGTATTTAGGATGGATTGTATCGAAGATATTGGCAAGAGTTTTCTCTTGTTACCAAGTGAGAATTGGAAAGTGTGGGTTGTTGTACATTTCTCACCTAAAATTGATTTATATTGATGGTTTGTCAATAGAAATAGATAATCTGCGAATTGGAAGTTCCTTAATTAATACTTCCTATAAAAAACCGATATCGTTCATTGTTGATGATCTTAGAATTGAAGGTACTCCAAATGTTACTCTAAAATCGCTAGGTTTATTACGAGGGAAAAAAGATGAAACTGGTGAAAATCCTCAATCAAAAAGGATATTCCAATACATACAGTATTTTGGAGCTTCTATAAAGACAGCGAATTTTGTATTCTTAGATATTGTTCCTCAATGCCTGCTACATCTAACATTTGAACAATTGTATATAGAAACCTACCTAGAAAGAGATGGTCTACAGGTTGATTGTATATCTAAACTAATCCAACAAAAATTACTCCTGCGCAATCAGGTTTCCGGCGCCACATCATTAGTGGAATTATCATTAGCCGCCACATTATCTTTTGATTTCTGCCCCGACTACGAAAAAATGAAAAATGTCTCAGTGTCACTGGATAATCCTTCTATCTACTTTAGTGAAGCATTAGTTGAGTATATCAAGGTTAATATGCCAATAGACCCACCAATAAATGAGGAAAATGAGGATCAAATAATGGAGAGGAATGTTCCATTTATTAAAATTAATATTGATAACTTGATTGTGGACTATAAAACATCAATGGAAAGGACGTTGATGTTGAATTTGAAAAAGATAACATCGGAAGTTGATTGGAAACACCTGAGATTAGCGATGGATTTCAAGGATTTTTGTATTAAAGAACACACAGGTGTATCTCATTTTAAGTGTGGTTCTTTTTGTGTGTTGTCTTCGAGTAAACCTACAAAATCGGATAGGGAAGCTCAATGGATTGAGGCAGTAGTTTTTAATCCATTATTGGTGTTAGATCAAAATGATTTAATGTGGTGGATTGATTATGGAAAGAAATTGGAGTTACAAAATTTCTTTACAACAAATGGTGATGAGTCTTTCTATGGATTTAATGATGAATTTACATGTGAGGGTGTTAAGGTGTCCCCATCAAAAGACAAGAATAGTAACTTGATATATTTAAATTTCGAAATTAATACCATGAATATTCTATTAAGAAATTCAGCTAAAGGAAATGTTGATCTCATGTTTGGTATTGAATTAATAACATTTGTCGGGGATAGTAAATTTAAAGCCATTGAATTAGGGATAGAATCCTTATGGAGTCATCGTTGTTTGAGTAAAACTTTTGATGTAACACAATTTCAAAACATGGGTTTCAATTCCACTCACCATGTATGGGGTACAATTATTTCTCTTGGAGCTGGTTTAGGTCAATTTAAGAAAGTTGGTGGTCAAAAGATACTACAATTTCAATTGGAAGATCTACAACTTGAATGGGAGGAAGCTGTAGTCGAGGCACTTGTGATATTTTCAAAAAATCTAATTGATTCATTTAAAGTTAAAAAGACAGATTTGGATCGGTCAGATTCATGGTCAGCTGTTGGTTCTGATGACGCCTCTGAAACTTGTAAAATAAGACCATTCATTTTGCAATTTTCACTAAAAAATCTAGCCATATTCTTTAATGCTAAACAAAGTGCATTCCTTGCTGTGAACATTGATACGTTCCGTTGTGATTATAAAAATTTACCCAAAAAAACTTGATCTTAAAATTGAAAATATAAGACTAGGGGTTTCTGGACTAAAAGGACCAAATATATTAATTGAATGGTATAAATTAAAAGAAGTTCCCGTAGATATTTGTGGTGCATGTGACAATCTCGAGATCCACTACACCTCCGGTATACAAAGAGATCTATTTTTAAAAGCTAATTCAAGTTTCGTCGTAACGTGGTCTCCATTTCTTTATGTGGTACTATATGAAGTATATAGTTTGTGTAAAAGACTTTTAAGTGAAAATTTTATAAATGAACACAGGAATGAATCAATTCCTTTAACCATTAATATTTTGTCACTAAAGATGGTTGAAGTTTGTTATAAACTACCTAGAAATCATCTTATGCAGTGGAGGGTCCCATCTATTTATTTTCAGAAGAGGAATGATGTAGTGTCTGTTAGTGCTCCAGAATTTAACATTATTATGGATGGTCATACAATATTTCACTTTGAACATCCCCTTATACAGAAGATTCTTAATGAACCAGAGATGTTTGCTATTAGACAGGGAATGGAATCATTACAGACAAAATCTAACAAGACATGGTTATGGTCTGCTGAGCTAGCTTCAGCAATTTTTCCCTACGGTTACAATTTTTCTAGTGCCTATGAAGAAGTCATTAATTCTATTAAATGGATGAAAAAAGTTCATAATCATGTATCAAAACCATTCCATAAAGATAGTCCTCTTCCGGCTGATATAAAAATTGCAATTAAAAAGTTTAACTTCCAAATCAATGATGATCCATTTGAGATTAGGTTACAGGCTAACTATGAATTAATGGTTGATGAAGCCTATGAATCTGAAAGAAGGAGAAGAGTAATGGAGGAAAAGATAAGTGAGGGTGGTAAACAATTTGAAAGTGAAATCGCTCAGAATCTTATTGATGAGTTATATACAAATTTGAGGAGGAAAAATTGTCAAATATACATTGATAGATGTAAGAAGATGGATGTACTTAGGAATCAACTTTTCCATTGGACAATCACAGATTTATGCATAAGAGCTTTTGCTGATATCTCATTACATGGAAAGGAGAATGTTATAAAGTTAATGAGGAAATTTAATCCGGAAATTAATGCACCATTAGAAGATATGAAATTCTCAACAATGTGGGCCCGTGAAATTGAGATGGATTTTAATGAGTGGAGAATTAATTTTAGAGATTATCCATTAGAGTATTCTGTAATGAAAGATGCTCACTTTTTTGGTAGATTTGTTGGAGCAGAACATGCTCCTGGTGGAAGGAGTATAAGAAATACTTATATTACATTACCAGAACCATGGGGAGTGTATGAACTTGAAAGAAATATGTGTCCATTGAAATTTTACTACGATTTATTTGCTGATGTCAATTATTATAATGTAACTTATGGACCATGTTGGGAACCATGCTTATCAATGATATCTCTTTGCTTTAATAATGTAAATGCTCCAAGTCGCGATCCATCACCTAATATGCCATTCTGGGACAAAATAAGGCTTCTCCATCATGGAAGGTTTAGTATGTTATGTAAGAAGTTCATTGCAAGGATGTTAGCATCAACGGATCCCTACAACTCAACAGAATTCATAGAAATAGTGTGGAATGACTTTGAGTTTGACTGGACAACTGGTCAATTTAGAATAAAAAGTGATGTTGAGGCATTCGTCAGGACAGCCAGCAAATATGATGATAGTAGAATATTAAATTTACCCGGTTTCAAGTTTGAGGTACAGTTGCGCTTTATATGCACAGCAAACGCTTTTGATCATCACTCAGTTACACCATGTGCTCCAAATAAATTACCAGATTACTCAACAAATCATGAACATGATTCTTACAGGGCTTTCAGGAGTCATCACATTAACGCTGTCATCCATTTTGATGTAAAAAATGACCAAGATTCTCCGGAAAGAAATGTTCCACAAATACTTCTCTATGCAAATACTTTCAAATGGTTCGATTTCATGAAAAATACCCTAACAACTGTAAATAAACCAATAAAAAGAGGGAAATTATTCAGCAATGGCAAACTTAACAGAAAATTCCAATTATCAAGACATTTTAAAGATGTTCACTTAAGAATATCATTACCTCGAGTCATGATATCATATTGGATGTCATGTAGTTCAAACTACGGCTTTAGAATGATAACAAATTCTCTACACTTAACAGCAGATCTTCAACTATTACATCTAAAAACTAAGGATAATGAAAATATGATTAAAAGACAAAGAATAACATGGAAACTAAACCACATGTCTGCCTCTTTAGAAAGAGCACATATTCACTTATACGGAGATTCATCTAAACCTGAATCAGTAAATGAAATGAACGACTCCGATGATAGTTTCTTTCTTGGTATGTCGAGAATAAACTACACAAGAGAGAATATCTATGAAACTACACCAAGTCTCCCTCGAAGGATAAGTAAAGATCCACATCATTTACAATTTGCCAATCACAGATTGACTATTCAAGATGTCCGAGCATCCTGGACAATGGAGAATCGTGATACATGTTTCGTTATAGCTGATGGTGTCCAGAAAGCACATATATTAAGAAAAGTTCTAAGTACAGATGCTTTAAAAAACTGGATGTTTAACAGCAGTAACAAAATGGAATCTCCCAAAGAATCAGACAAAGGAGGTCATAGAAAGTTCATTAAACAGGACAAAACTCCCAAAACTAATGTAAGTAGAATGAAATCATCATCATCATTTGAATCAAGGGAAAGTGAGGCAACTGAAATGTTATGGAAACTCGTTGATGAGGCAGAGACAAAATTTGTTGCCTGGCATGAAAATACCGTTGACCCACCGTCAAACTCTTTATATGGAGTTGCTTTATGTACTAAAGATGACATTTTCATGCATAATTGGCAGATTGATCTTCTGAATTGTCAAGCTGTCTTGAAGGGTCATGAGACGGATGGTTTTATTATTATGACAGCTTCAAGGGCAGCTATCAATGAAAATATTCATACTCCAGTTTGGAGGGATAATCAATTACTCATAAAAACTTCCTGGTCTGCTGTATTTTCTGGTATGCAATATTTTGCCCCCGTAATGATGGGAAAAGATAAGAATAGTCTAAATAAAAAACAATTTAGTTGGTTGAGAAGGGATGTTATTGAAGAGAAACCAGGAAGTGACATAAACATAAATGATAAGATTAATGATTATAGTGGTACTGGTGAGGCTGTTGGTGGTGTTGTTTCTGATGGTAGTACAGTAACTAATAGTAATGGTCTTCAATTACAAAGAGTTGCTTCAAGATGTTCTTGTCAAATGTTGTTTGTTTCATTTACTGATCTTATAAATATTGAGGATAATGCCATACTCCCCAGTATACCGCCTCCACCAACACCAGAGGAGTTGAGTAATCAATTATTTTTGGGTGAGAAGAGAGAAAATGTTGATTGTTTTACCTTGAAACACAACATGCTTGAGGTATCTACGAATTCTGAACAGTATCAAATGATCCTTGACATAGTTAACAATCTTGTTCTTTTCGTTGACCCATTTAAAAAGAAAGCTGAATCTAAGAGAAAACTTCTTTGGTTTATGTATTCTCAGATGAAGTCTGAAGACATCCGCCAGAAGATCTCTGAACTTCAGGCAGAGTTACGTGAAATTGTAGCATTGATAAGAAGTTATGAAAGACAATTATACTACTTAATTAAAGATTTCGAGGTAACAGAGGATAAGGAACAGTTAGAGGAAATTGAAAAGAAAATAAAAGCTGAAATCGAGGAAAATAAAGAAAAACAAATAACATTGATAGATGAGTTAGCACTAACCATATCATGTTTTAGGGAGAAAGAAGTTGAACAGAAGACATTAGATAAGAAAGAAAGCAAGAAGAAACTTCCAATTGATGAGGATAATGCTATTACAGTGGCAAAACGTTTTGAAGTTTGTTTTGAAAGTTGTGTATGGAAATTAACTGAAACTGATGGTCAAATAAGTTTAACTGAATTACAAATAAGAAATTTTTTGTATACCAGGACTGTCAAAACTGATAACAGTGGAGAACATTTGTTGGAAATTGGTGGTGTAAAAGTCTTAGACTTACTACCAAATGCTAAATTTAAAGAAACATTAACCAGAATCCGCCGTAATGGTGATGGAGAAGATAACGAAAGAATTCCAAGTATACGTGTGATATGTCGTGATAGACCAGCAGTTGGAGGTATAGCCATAAAAGAACACTTTGAAGTCAATGTTTGTCCAATGCAAGCTCAAATATCTAATAAATTTTATAAACAAATGATGGCATTCTTCTTCCCTGGTAGGAGTATAGAAGCAACAGAACAACAGACAAGCGAGTCAAGTGAAGTTAATGTTTCAAACACAAAAACAACTTCAAATCCTCCACCTCCTCCAAACAATAGAAACTCATTATCATTTGCCAATAAATTTAAAGGAACAATAAACGGAAGTTTCAGGAGACAAAGTGTAGATCCAGGTAAAGATCAACAAACAAATGACAAAATTGACAAAATGAAAGCACGTGCAGATAAGAATAACATGTTTGTCCATATAAAAATATCAGAGGTACCATTTATTGTTAGTTACAAAGGAACAAAAGAGAAGAATATATCAGATATTAATAAATACCATTTTTTATTTCCGTTATGTGAGTATCATGATAAGAATTGGACATGGTTAGATTTGGCTATGGCAATTAAGAACAGGTGTAGGATAATGATATCGAAACAATTTGTTAAACAAAAGTTTTTGAGAACGAAAAATACAGGTTTTTCTTTGGGTTCACTTCCTAATGAGTTAAATGAAGATGAGAAAAAGCTTATGGTGCTAGGGAATGTAAGTTGCTTTTCTTTACTACTAAATTTTTACATTCATTTAAGGCTACCGCTAATGAAAAAGACAAAAAAAAGAAAAATTCAAGGCAGATGGCGGATAACACCTATCAATAATTTTATTTATTAAATATATTAATATTATTATAATTATTTGTTGTTTTTTATTAACAACATCATTTAAAGGATTCTAATGAGCTTTATGTACTGTTAAAACTTTAATATCCATTTTTTTATTATATAATAAAACAGCGAGAGATCTCGTAACGACATTCTGACTTTTGGTAACTCGTTTATCTTTACAGAAATACGTTGAGGAAGATCCCTGTGTCTTTTTGTTAATTGGTGTGGAAAATTTTCTGTTACTTTCAGTGACAAATCTCTACTTTAATAATATAAAAAATTCTATAATTTGATATAAAAGAGAAAAGTAAATTAGAAGATGTCTGAAGGTTGGTTTAATTTGTCTTTTGCATTTTAAAACAATTTTTTTTCTATAGTAAAAACAGAAGTTTCTGGCCAACCATGGTTATCCAAACAAGACGCAAGTAAGATTAAACCTGAAGAATTAAATCCCCTTACGGAAGAGGTTATTTCACGCCAAGCCACCATTAATATTGGTACCATTGGACACGTAGCCCACGGAAAGTCTACCCTTGTAAAAGCCATCTCCGGAATTCATACCGTCAAATTTAAGAATGAACTTGAACGTAATATTACAATTAAACTTGGTTATGCAAATGCTAAAATATACAGATGTTCAAACGAAGCATGTCCAAGACCAGGTTGTTATCGATCTGCAGGATCACAAACCCCAGATCGTTTCAAGTGCGAAAGAGAAGGTTGTGGTGGAGAGTTTGTCTGTGTCCGTCATGTCTCATTTGTTGATTGTCCCGGTCACGATATTCTTATGGCAACAATGTTAAACGGTGCAGCTGTCATGGATGCAGCATTCCTTATGGTAGCCGGTAATGAACCATGTCCACAACCCCAGACATCGGAACATCTAGCTGCCGTTGAAATTATGCAATTGAAAAATTTGTTGATTTTGCAAAACAAGATTGATCTTATTAAGGATTCTCAAGCTCGTGATCAACATGATCAGATTAAAAGTTTCGTCCAGGGAACAGTTGCACAAAATGCTCCAGTTATCCCAATATCTGCTCAATTAAAATATAATATTGATGTTGTCTGTGAGTATTTATGTAAGAAGGTTCCTGTTCCTGTTAGAGATTTTACATCACCTGCAAGACTTATTGTTATTAGATCTTTTGATGTTAATAAACCTGGTAGTGAAGTTGAAAATCTTAAGGGTGGTGTTGCCGGAGGTTCAATATTAAAGGGAATTCTGAAGATTGGACAAGAGATTGAGGTACGCCCAGGTATTATATCAAAAACATCCGATGGGAAGGTACAATGTAGACCAATTTTCAGTAAAGTTGTCTCATTGTTTGCAGAACAAAATGAATTACAATATGCTGTTCCTGGTGGTCTTATCGGTGTTGGTACCCAAATTGATCCTACATTATGTAGAGGTGATCGTTTAGTAGGACATATCCTTGGTGCTGTCGGTACTTTACCAGATATTTATACAGAAATTGAAATTTCATATTTTGTTTTACGTAGACTTCTTGGTGTCCGTACTGAGGGTGGCAAAAAAGGAGCAAGAGTTGAGAAACTAACAAAGGGTGAAGTTTTGATGGTCAACATTGGTTCACTTTCTACAGGATGTAGAGTTTTGGCTGTGAAAGGTGATGCAGCAAAGATAGCATTGACAGATCCTATTTGTACGGAGGTGAATGAGAAGATTGCGTTAAGTAGGAGAATTGAGAAACATTGGCGTCTTATTGGTTGGGGAACCATTCGACGTGGTACTGTTATTACACCTATTGTTGATTAATTTTTTATATATCTATGTATATGTTTATTATAATACTAAATAAATATTTGTTGGTATTTAAATCATATTCTTTAATTACTACTACTATTGTTAATTATTTTAGACATTTAAAATAATTTTAACAACTTCTCTATATAAATCTTTTTTTTTTACCATACTCTATTGTCATTATTTTCTAAGTATATTTAAATTCGCTTTTATAAAAATTTAACTTATATATTATATAAAGTTTTTCTGTATTATATTTTAAGAATGTTTTTTAATCCTAAAAGTAAAAGATTGTCAAAAAACTACAAAAAGTAATACTTGTTATTGACGTAGAAAATTAAGTTGACTTTTTTTGTTATTGTTAAATACTATTACAAAATCCCTTAACAACGTTCAAAATGAAGAAAAAAGTATATTATTATTGATAAAGAAAATATTTTCCATGTTATAATTATTCATTTTCTTCTTAACATGTGTTAAAAAATAAAAAATAAAAGAGTAATTAGATGATAATTTTATAGATTTGTAATAATAACCAACTTAGTGTTTTTATATATGTACTTTGATGTTGAAATTACACATATTTTTAGATTATGAAAATATTAAATGATTAGATAATTAGAGGTTGTTTTCAATGATGATGCATGTTTTTTTTCTATTTTTTAAAGTGATATCATAGAAGTTAATTGCAAGGAATTTAAAATATTTAAAAATACTAATTTAAGATCATTGACGTCAATCGAGGATTCCCTATGATATGATGCATATATTTTTTTTTCAAATATTTTAAATAATTGTTTAAAGTAATAAATTATGTTTTTTTAATGTATAAAATACTACAAATATTCTCCTCTCTTTCACAGACAAGCTTTAAATATATTAAGATTTTTTAACTTTTTTCTTTGAGAACATTATAATTTTTAAAAAAATAATTAAAAATCATAAATAGTTTATAAGGCAGGAAATATTTAATAAAACAGGAGAAATAATCTTTTTTGCGTTTATTTTGTTCCCCAATCCAGGAAAAAACAAACAAGACACTTTAAGATTTTTCATAGTTTATATTACTTTTTTTATTTATTTTTCTGTTTTTTTAATAAATACACTAACAATTTCTATACAAAAAGCGTAAAAATTACTTATGTATTCTTTTTTTACAATGATGTTATAGTTATACAAAGGAAAATGGCACTAGAAGATAATGAAAAAAACAAATAAAGAAATGATACATTTTTAATTGTAGATATTTTATTAATATTAATGATCTGAGTTATATAAAAATAATACATTTCTGGATGTCGTTTTACATATATAAATAAATTCTTTTTATTAAAGAATTATATCATTGTTTATAGTTAAATTAATATTATACTCGTATTTAAATCTTAAAATTTTTTTAAATATTTTTCTTATAGAAATTTTCGTTTTTCCCCCTTTATGTAATAAAAAATTCTTTAGATTTCTATTCACCATTTAAGATAACTTTTTTTATAACATTATTTTTTTTTGTGTTGCTGTGACAAGATTTAACACTTAGTGAGGGTTGAGTTTGATATTGTCTCGTTCCAGAGTTGCCTGAATTTCCCTATAAAAGAAGAAGTAATAAATAAATAATATTTCAAAAGATTGTTGATAAAATAATTTAATAGACAATACATATAAAACACTTACTTGATATAAGTAAACTTTAGAAAGCTCATTTTTAGCAGAATTAGACCAATGAGAACATGTTAAGAATTTCTTGAAACATGTCCTAAATTCTCTATTAAATACAGTATAAATAACTGGATTTATTGCTGAATTTAGGTACCCCAACCAAAACACAATAGACCAAACAACATCATTTGTCCGAATCCCGAAACCATATAAGATACTAAATCCTAACCAACAAAAGATAAAACATCCGGTAACTATAGCCACTGTCTTGGCAGCCTTAATTTCAATTGACAGTCTTTTTTCAAATGCACCTGCTACTTTCTTTTTAGGTCCTCTTTTTATTAACTTAAATAATCTTGAGGATGCTGAACGCATTAAACTTTTTTCACTATCTCTGGTGTCTATGGATATTGATGATAGTTGTTTTTGGATGACGGCATTTGGGGATAATGATCTTGATATGGGATTTCTTGATGATAAATTCTTTTTACTATTATTATTTGTTTTTGAGCCAACTTTTAAGTTTCCATCTTTATTTTTAAGCATACAAATTGCTTCACTATCTAAACCCAGACTACCAGCACTATTCCTATCTATTGTATAACAACCATTATGGACTCTAAAAAAATAAAATAACATATAATTAATAATAAAGATAGAAAAAAAATAATATTTTTTAGAAGAAATTATTTTATAAAAAGGAAATGTTTTTTGTTATTATAAAAATTACTTACCTTAATGTATCTACTCTACCACAGTATAGCGCATTAACAGTTGAACCACGATGTATACGTAACATTGGCATTTGTTCTGTACCCTTAGTTAAACTTGAAGGACATTGCATAATTAGACTTTTTAAAGTAATTACCTTCATAACCGTTACCTGAATTAACATTCGGTACAGGCATTGCTCCAGAGTAGATACTTTTAGTTGCTGCACATGCAGCAACATATATCCTAACATACACAAATATAACAACAATCATCGGAAGGTAAAAACTACTAGAAGCACTAAAAATGATATATGCTTTACCAGCATCTGCAGGAGTACATTGGCATGGTTTTTGATGATCAGCTTTATGTGATGATGCTAGGATAAATGATGGACTACATATGATAAATGATCCTATCCACACTGCTGCAACAATACAACGTGCCCGAAATTTTGTAACTAACATCGGATAATTTAATGGTTTTATGATAGCTATATAACGGTCTAATGAGATTGCAACTAAATTGTATATTGAAGCGGTACACATCCATATATCCATTGTTAACCATACTGTACACCATAATTCACCAAAAATCCAATAATCCAGAACTTCATTGGCAATTGAAAATGGTAGGATTACGAGACCAACAAGTAAATCAGCAACTGCCAATGATAATATTAGGAGTCCTGTGGCACTACGTAGGCGTCTTCTTAACATCACAGCAAGAATCACCATAAAATTACCAAAGACAACTATGAGCACTAGTAATGAAAGAACTGAAACAATACTAAATATTTTAGGAATAGATGCACGATCTTTTAGGAGAGACCACTCATTAAATGTACAATTAGCATTCCATTGACCATGATAGAAAGTTGTTGAGTTATCCAGTGATAGGTAATCATTCGAATAGTGATGTGTGTGATGATGATTTTCATGGTGATGATAATGATGATGCCTTGTGGAATGTTCATTCAAGTCTCCGTGAAGATGGCTTGATGTATTAGTTTTGAGAAATGTTAATTCATCTGCCATCCTTTCTTTCAGTATTCTAGTATCATCTGAATTTTTACATATATAAATTTATATATACATATCAATTATTTATTAAAAATATGTATTATCAGTAAATGGAATTTATATAAATATATAGTTTTATATATACATCTGTTTACGCAACAGAAATGATATTTTTATTTAAAAAAGAATGAATTAATTAGGCGAACTAATTTAGAGGAATAAAATTATTTTTAAAAACTGTTATCTTCCGTTTTAGATTTTTATATAGGAAATGTCTTAAGTATAAAATAAAAATGTATTTCTGGAAATCTTTTTTTAACAAAAAAGCTTTGCCAAAAAAAATCATTCATCTTTATTATAATCTAGTGGTATGAACATATATTAATATATTATATAATATATTATATTTAGAGAAGGAAATTTTAAAAAATAAAATAATATTTAAAAATGAGGGGTATGTAATGTGTCAGAGGACGAGAATAAATAATATATTTTACACAATAAATAATAGGAAGTTAAGTAGACGAGTTAAAACGTTAATATCAAAAAGTTTTAAAATACAACTTAAAATTTTTCGGGTTTTATTATAATTTACACTCCTATTGTTTAAGAAACTTTAAGTTAACAGCAATATGATTTTTTTATCTTTTTTTTATATATTTCTCTATGTGTTCTTTTCATCTTGATATAATTATACAATAAAATGGAGTGTTGCAAATTATTAATTTTAAAGTAACAATTTTTCAGTGTAAGGGTAAAAAAAGTTTAAAATTCATGAAAAAGTACATTTATCAGTTGGTTATATAATTAGCACAAACGAGGCACATTTAATGCAAGAGGATTATATAAATTTAAAAAAGTAATTATACTTAAATTTTCGGAAGAAAAATTTACCAATGATAGTAAAAGTTGATGAATATTTTTGGCATCTATATTTTATTTTATTTTTTTTTAACTATACTATAATTGTAATTATAGTGAGGGTTAAAATGAAGAGAAGAAATGATAAAACGAATAATAATTTTAAAAGTATATCTTTATCAAGTTAAAAGGGAAAATAAATGAAATAACTAGTAAAATAAAAGTAATATATCACAATCTGTGTTTCTAAATACCCAAAAGGTAGTAAATATGAATGACTTTGTTGAGTTAAAAGACTCTCTATCATAATATAATATTAATCCTTTTGAATGAAAGAATATTTAAAGAAATAATATTACAATGAAAAATGTGCCGAAAAAAATATACAATATATTGTTAAATGGGGTTATGTCGAGATAAAATTTAAAAATAAATTTTACTTGCCCTTCTTAGATTATATACTTGTATTTTTAAAAACCCTTATTCTAGTTTTTTTTTCTATTCTTGAAAAGATAAAAATTAAAAAATAGACAAAAAATTATAAAGTTATCTATAACTGAAATATAAATGCATGGCCTCAACGGAGAACATTAAATAATAATCGCAACAGACAAATTAATTTACTTAATACATTGATAATGTACTTAACATTTAATAATTTATAATGTTGCATATGCTGGCAGGTGGAAAAAAAATAAAGAGCTGTAAATTATAAATTGGATATATTAATAGACAATTCTGTAAGAAATTTTACAATTTTATGATAATTTAATTCCTGACTTTTAAAAATAACTTTAAAAGACAAAAAAGAAAATTTAATAAAAAAAATAATATTATCTTTGACTTCTTATAAAATGAAAAACTGTTATCATAAAAAACCACCTTTTAAAAAGAAGTTTTTTAGAAAACTACACTGAAATCAAATAATCATATCTATATATAGTAGGGATGGGTAATAGTTTTATTTTTAAAATTTAATTATTCCTAAAAATTAGACCACGACAATTAAAATATTATAAAAACAGTGTAAAATTTTTGTGCCTTCGTCAATTAGCTAAAATTTCTTCTTAACTTAATTATCAAAAGCTTATATATAGAATCAGAGACATAACTAGATTTTTACAAAATTTTTTCTCTCGAGCACATTATCATCATGTTTTTGGAAACTTTTTTTTATGTTACTAAGAATTTAAAATAATATAAATTTCTAAGAGAATTAGTTCGAATTTTTATAATCTCTGCATGCGTCAACATTAAATGGTTAATACTATAAAATAAAATAGAAATAAATCTAGTGTAAGTGTAATATTATAGTATTCTAAAATACTATATTTTATAATATATTTTAGTGGTGAAGACATTTTATGGATGGACAAAGAATCGTAAGTATTTAATGTAAGAGAGAGTGAACTCCATGATGTGATTTTTTTTTCACAAATATATTATAGTATCTTTAAAACAATGAATTTTAAATTGTCTCATCTTATATTTATCGTTTTGTTCCTCGCTCTTTAAAAATTTTTTACTTATATTTTTCTCTCTATATTACACGTTTTTGCTTAATTTTATCCTCATTTATCATCAAAAATTCTTAAATACTTATCACTATAAATAAAAATAAAGATAATTAATATCTTTTAGGTCCAATGACAAGCTCGTTTTGTCAATTAAGATTCCCCCAAAAGATTAATGCAATATTAAGAAAAATAAATAAAATGGGAGAGAGAGATGCTAGGATACCATGTATACATAATAACTTACAAGAGAGTTGTTACATTTTTATCAAATAATTAATTTATAAATTGTAAAAATAAAAAAAATAATAAAATATAATAGGGGAAATAAATCAACTTGTCAAATGGGATAATGAAAGGAAGTTAGGTATAAATTTATTACACATTATGATTTGTCAATAAAATAATTAAAAAAAAGATGTGTTAGAAGATATATATAATGTCAGGAGATGGAAAATCATTTAATTTGAAGTGAAAAATGGAATAAATATGATGGATTTCATCATTAATTTTCTTACCTTTGTAATAAAATCAAAGGCACAAAGATTATTAATCCATTGAATTTTTTTAATGTTTTTTTAATAAAAGTACCAAAGTTTAAAGAAAATCACGTGGGAGTGTTACTGAGTATATCTTAGTTAATACAATGAATGTGATTAAGATGCCTATTATATATGTAAAGTTTCTGATATTGTTTATAAAAATAAAAGAGGAAAAATTGATGCTAATGTAGTAAATTGAATTATAACATGAGATATAATGAAAAACAGTTTTAATACTGTAAAATAATAATATTCTTTCTCAAAATAAAATGGTTTTTTATTTTTAAATAACATTATTCTCCTCCTCTATTATTGTTTTATCAAAGAGACTATAACAATGCGATTAAATGAAATAAAATCATAAACTATAAATTAGCACAACTATATTTTTACCTGATGATAGCTTTACCCAACAAAAATATCATTTAATTCAATGTTTTTAATAATTTTATATAAAAAACATTAATAAAAAGTTTCTCATAGAAAGTCATAAAAAATATTAATTAAAATACAATTTTTTCTATATATTACATCTCATTCAACCATAGATGAATAAAGTTTTTTTTGAAAAAAATTTTTGTCATACAAAAACAAAAATGCTTAAAATTTCTCTTCTCTTCATTAACCTCCCTAACTATTACCTAAAACTTTTTTATGTATTATTTTACATTTATCAACAATAAATTTATTTATAGTCACAAATAATGCACCTCAACCAAATTTAGATGTCGGGGAGAACAAGAGAAAATTTTTACAATGGTATTCTTTGTGAAAAAGGTTTTTTTTTGACAAACTCATTACTAACTCAAATAAACAAAAATATATATAACTATAAAAAAATGAAAGCATATACAGTTATGTGGATTGTGATTACACGAAAATAAAATTAAGCAACCATCTATTAAATAAGGGTAATTTAAATTTACAATATTAAATATATTTTCTTTTCCAAATTTTAACTATTTTCTTTATTTTTTCTTTAAAATTATATTTTTTAAAGGGGTTATTAAATTTTTACTCTCGATCTTTTTTAGTTTTTTTTTTTTTTTTTTTATAGAAAAAAAATGTTTGTAGTTAAAAGATAATGTATATACACGGAAAATTATAAAAGAAAACTGTTTGGTATAAAAAACAAAAACGTATAGGCTAAAATATTTTTTATATCATTATCAAAATGTACATTACATATTTTCATAGTATCATCATTAAATATAAAATAATAATAAACATGTAGAGATGTTATTAATGTATTACCTTATGAATTAATGAAACTAATAACAGATTTATTTTTAAACATATATATATACATATTCTTTTAACTAAGTTTAAAAACATCTGCATTTTATGGCTTTGAAACCCTCCATTTGCATTAACATATGAAAGTATAATGTATAAATTTATATAATTTATGGATGGCTTTATTTTTAAATATATAAAGTATAAGTATAACATTATATAAGGATATATTTAAATTTTGGGATAAGTGACTTCTCTTATCAAAAAAGAGATTTTTTGATTTTTAAATATCATTATTTTACTATGCCAATGATTGATTATGGGTTAAGTCTTATTAGATATTTTTTTTTGCAGATAAGAATCATTATTTATTTATTATGTTATATAATAAGTTACCAAGAAGATATATATAACAATTTTAACTCCATCAAAGTGAGGATAATATTTTAAGAAATATTTATAAATTCATATATCTATGTATATATTAACTTATGTTCCAATAAAATTTTTATAAATGGACATGAAATTTAAATAAATATTTATATAAACTTCATTGCAAAAGTTTTCTAATAAAACATATGTATCATTATGGAATATTTTTATCAAAATGTCAATAAAATAATTAAATTGTGGATGGGGTTTTCTCCTATCAAAAATAATATAAATGAAAATAATTACGACTAAAATTGATAAGATAATAATAATTTAAAGGGAATATATATGTGAAAAGTTTTTTTTTTATTGATTTCAAATAATCAGACCATTGTTATGATTGCTTAGACAATCAAAATGGAATCCAATCACACATATACTTTGTGGAAAATTCCGGTAATAAAAAATATGACGGTCTTTATAAAACATTATCAAAAAGATTATTACAAAAATATCAAATATATATATGAACATAAAAAAGTTGTTGAAAGTTATTTAGTTTGAGTTGTATTAATAACATATATATATACATTCTTTAAATATATCTAATATTTATTTAAAGATTCAAATATGTTTAACTTTTTTTACTAACAATGCACTATATATTTTTAGTATTGAAAAAAATATATTTTGTTTGAGTAAATTTTTTTCTTTTATTATTTTATTCAACAAAAAAATAATTTTATTATACTGCTAAAAATTTTTTTTATTATATGTTTACTTTGTATTTATACATTCTATTTTTAGGTTAAATTTGTTTTATATTTTTTCCTTTTCTAAATAAAATGTCATGCAAACCAGCTTTTAAAGTTGCCGATATTTCACTTGCTGAATTCGGACGCAAAGAAATCATCATGGCTGAAAATGAGATGCCTGGTCTTATGGCCATGAGAAAAAAGTATGGACCAAGTAAACCTCTCGCTGGAGCTAGAATTGCTGGATGTCTTCATATGACCATTCAAACTGCAGTTCTTATTGAGACACTCGTTGAACTCGGTGCTGAGGTACAATGGTCATCATGTAACATCTTCTCTACTCAAGATCATGCTGCTGCAGCCATTGCTGCTACTGGTGTTCCAGTTTATGCTTGGAAAGGAGAAACTGATGAAGAATACCTTTGGTGTATTAAACAAACACTCCTTTTTAAAGATGGAAAACCATTGAACATGATCCTTGATGATGGTGGTGATCTTACAAATATTGTTCACGAACAATATCCACAACTTTTGGAAGGAATTTACGGAATCTCTGAGGAAACTACTACTGGAGTCCATAATCTCGCCAAAATGTTAGCTGAAGGAAAATTAAAAGTCCCAGCTATCAATATAAATGATTCTGTTACAAAATCTAAATTCGATAACCTTTACGGTATCAGAGAATCACTTATCGATGGAATCAAGAGAGCTACTGATGTTATGCTTGCCGGTAAGGTAGCTGTTGTTGCTGGATACGGTGATGTCGGTAAAGGATCAGCTGCCGCTCTTCGTGGATTCGGAGCTCGTGTTATCGTTACAGAAATCGATCCAATCAATGCTCTCCAAGCTGCCATGGAAGGATACGAAGTAACAACACTTGATGATGCTGCTCCAAGAGCAAATATCATTGTCACCACAACCGGATGTAAAGATATCGTCACAGGAAAACACTTTGAAGCTCTCCCAAACGATGCTATTGTATGTAATGTTGGACACTTCGATTGTGAAATCGATGTAACTTACTTAAATACTAATGCAGTTAAAGAAAACGTCAAACCACAAGTAGATAGATACACCATGAAAAATGGACGTCACATCATCCTCCTCTCTGAGGGAAGACTATGTAATTTAGGAAATGCAACAGGACATCCATCATTTGTTATGTCTAACTCATTTACTAACCAAGTTCTTGCACAAATTGAACTTTGGACAAAGAAAGATACTCCACAAGCTTATAAACTTGGATTATATGTCCTTCCAAAGACACTCGATGAAGAAGTTGCTTTCCTTCACCTTGGAAAACTTGGAGTTAAACTTACTAAACTTACAGAAGATCAAGCTAAATATCTTGGAATTCCAGTTAGTGGACCATTCAAACCAGATCACTACAGATATTAGAGAAAAAAATTGCCTTACTTATCACTTTTTTATTATCTTACTTGAACATCAAAATACTTATTAAATAAACATGTTATTTACATAATAAATTACTGTGAAAATATTTTTTTCTAAAACTTGTGATATTTATTTTTATAAAAACTTTTCATCAAAACACTTATATTACAATGTTTTCTTAGTAAAAAGAAAGTATTAGTACATTTGTGTTATGGAAATTTTTATCACCTATCATTAATGTTATTTCAAAACTTACTGTCTAATAAAATAAGTCTATTATTTGAATTATTTATACATCTATAAAACTATTATCAGTTACCATGTTATAGAATGTTCAAAGTTTTTCATTTAACTGCTGATAAAAAGAAATAAAAATGAATAAAAATTATTTTTATTATGTTAATGATATTATTTATTTAATAACTCTTAAAAAATATTCCTTTCCTAAAATAAAAATAAGGAAATATTATCATCCTTATTCAAACAACAACTCATAAAAAACTATCTAAGCACTAAAAATCAGTTACAAAACAAAAAAATTTATTATTCACCAAAGGGAAAATTTTTACAGGAAAAAAGAAAAAAAATTATCAGAAAGTACATTGTGTTAAAAAATTAATCAAAATGTATAATGTATTACTATCAAGAAATCTATGAATATTGATGTTTATTAAAATTTTATCAATTTTTATGTATTTATATTGACATAAAATTTATCATTTTTAGTGTATGTTTAAGATAGTTAAACTTTTTTCAATGAAATATTATATATTTCAAAAATGCTGATAAAAGAATATGATATCATTTTTCAATGGATTATAATAAGTAAAATAGTTTTTATGTAACTGTAGTATACTTAAATATAACTTTCGTATAGAGATGTTGTTTGGGCATTTTGAATTTAAAACACAAGTTTATGTGCTTTTATTTATAATTAATTATAGAATTATTGTATCTAGTAAATGTATGTTAAAAATATAAAACTATTTATATATTTTAATTATTGCTGATGAAATATTTTAGAAAATAATTAGATGTAAAATTAAATATTCTATAAGTGATGTTATTGGAAAAGTTATAAATAGAACTTCACTTTGTATTATTACCATTTATGAAAGTTAATTAGTAGTGGTAAAAATAGATTAAATCTTATATTAAATTGACAGTGTTTTTGATAGATTATATGGGAATGACTTTATTAAACAACATATAATTGACGGTGTGTTTTGATAAAAATATTTACAAGAAAAAAGATTGAGTATTTTTAAAAACGCTGTATAAAAAATAAATAAAAATAACGAAGCATTAACTATTATAATAGGGTTCAAAAAACTTTGTTATTACAGTTAAAAAATCATTAATAAAAATATTTTTAACAGAATGTCAAGAAAAATTGTTAGAAATATTTTGATCCTCAAACTGAAACGCAAAACAAAAAATGTATTTACAAGAAAAAATACTTATGCCTATATATAATTTTTAAAATTAGATATATTTTTTTGAGTAATAATATTGCATTACTGGCATCTATATCAAAATTCTTAAATTTTTTTAATTTAAAAATTTTAGAAAATCAATAATCATTTAAAATTTGAGACCTTCAAATGCTATCAATTTCTAAGTTTTCTAAGTTTTCTAAATTTATGATTTTTGATTGCTTGTGTGAAAATGTAAGGGTCAATATTTATAGATTTAGCAAATGGTAATTTAATCATATTTATCTTATTAAATAGTAATAATTTTGATTCAGTTATTTTTTATGAATCAAAAAACATAATGTCAGCAGATTAAAATGCTAAATTATTTTTTCTTTTTTGAGTAAATGTTTTAATGTCATATTTACCATATCAAGTAGTGCTTGCTGATCATTTATGCATTTTATAGGGATTAAAGTAAAGATATTATTATAAAAAAATTATTTGCCTATAATAGTACACTAAACTAAATACAGAACTGTTTTTTGAGATTATAAATGGTCATAAGAATAAAACTTATTTATTCTAATAACAATTCTTTCATATTCATCTCCAATTTGAAATAATATAATTTTTTTATTTATTTCGTCATTACCGTAGATATTCCAAAAAAAACTATTGTTGACATTTCCCTCAATTAAGATCAAATAAGTTCTAAGAATATTCTTTTAATTACAATAAAATTTATACGCCGTTGTATCAAGAAAAAACCAATATTGAATACCGTGATTTCCCATAAAACAAATACAAAAATAATATAAATACCAAAAAAACTTCAACCAATATATCAACATACTTTTTTAGCCCCAATTTTCTTCTAATGAAAAAATGTAAATTATAATTAAAAAAGACTATCTATTATTAATATTACCGTAATCACTTTATTTAATAAGTCAAAAAAAGAATTTTCCATTAAATTTCTATTTATAAGATTAAAAATTGATTAATGGTGCTCTTACTTTGAGTCTTTTTGTTCCCTTTAAGTGTTTATTTAATTTTTGATTAAAAAAATAATCAAATAAAAGACCCCCTTAAAATGTAACTAACTTAATTTAACTATACAAACAAAATTCTAACAAATTTTTTAGTAATTAAATAAAAATATTATTTATAAAATTTTTTGCTTTTTTATACATGTATATATTTGTATATATAAATGAATAGATTCTATTTTTATGTATAACAAAAGAAAACTATTGTTATGCTACTTATAATTACCAACAATATCTTCATATTTTTAATCAAAAATTAAATAAATTTTTTTAGTGCACAAGTTTTTTTAACACTTCCTGTTAAAATATAGAAAAATTTTATATGTTATATCAATTTATTTGGTTTAAATGTTATTGTCATGAATTATTTTTTAATAAAATTTAATATGATAAAAATGTTGACTATTATTGTTAAGAAGAATGAGAATGGAAAAAATTTATTTCAGATACAGTGAATATGAAAGTTTATGCATTTTAATAAGGATGCATACAACTTTTTTTACAGATGTGTAGTCTTTCCTAGTATATTATAAAATCACAATATTATTAATTTTAATTTACATAACATATAATTTTTTTTATATTTAATCATAGATTAGAAAAAAATGTACATGTCAACATTATACTGAATATATCAATAAAAAATATTTGTTTATATAAATAAATTTATAACAAAATGATTAAATATCGTTAATAGAAATATGTATATTTTTTTTATCTATTTTTAACCCTTATAAGAAAAGTTTTCTCATTAATCATAATAAATAATTCCATGAAAATACTTTTCAACTGTGTCATGTTATTCTCAAAACTTATTAATAAAAATTTTACATACAAGTATATATAATAATTAATTGCCCTATAATCAAAAGTGCAAGTAGGCTCTTCTTCACATTAAATAAGTACATTCTTCATATATGTGAAAAAAATTATTACATTAGAGAAAATTCATTGAAAAGTAACACTGATCCATAAAAACCTTTTTGGTTAGATTAACATTTACACTCACAAATTATTGTATTGTTATCCATCTCATTTGATCATTTCACTTTTTATGACTCATTTTACATTTTTGTCGATACAATTTTTTAAATTAAATTTTGTTCTAATTTATTTCACTGATTAGAGTTATAATGTCGTCAAAAAATCTCATGCACAAATAATATATGCGATAAAATTGTAAGATAATTTTGATTTATGTTAAAAAAATTTATTTTTTTTAATTATGTTAAATTAATATATCATAAATCTAAAAAATTTACTAACAACTTACAAATACAAAATTTATTACTTTAAAAAATCAATTAAAATTTGTTTAAACTTTTAATTTAGTAGTAAAAAAATATATCAATTACAATGCCATTGTAGAAATTAAATAGCAAATATTTTCTAATCGTGTTTAAGCACAAAAAGGAGTAAACTTCTTATTTCCTTCTCTTATGAAAACGAAATTCAATCTCAAATATCTTCATTTCCATAAATCTTCAAACTTATTGTAAATTTTGTATTTATAATATATTTTATCAATAAATATTAATGATTTTCATATATTTTCCTAGTAAATTTCATTTACTTAAAATAAATGAGTGCTTTTAAATTATTTCATTTTCCTCCCAAAAATAAAAAAAAACCCAGATGAAGATGAAACCATAAAAAATTAATATTTTTCATAGTTCAGTTCAAAAAATTTTAAATTTAATATATCGGAAAAAATAATTTCATGACATCAATGTACGCATATACGTAAAAATATATGTAAAATTAATTAATTATTGTATCGTCTCATTCCATGGAATGGTCCGTGCATTTCGATACAATAATTTGTGAGTGTAAGGGATTATACTATATTATCTTTTTTATTTTTTTCATTAATAAATATGTTTATTATGTGATTGAAATTATTTTTTATTTATATATCTGGTGTTTTTATGGTAGTGAAGATAATTTTAAATATTATGTAAATTATTTTACAAAATTGGAAAAATAACACATTTTATAAATATTTAATAAGTAATTATCATATCAAATTTTTATATAATTTCAAAATATCCATATGTTTTAACTGCCTACGTCACACCAAATAACAAAATTTTTTATTTTAATTTAAATATTTATTCAGGATTAAGGTAGACAAAATGGGACCATCAGACTCAGGAAAAAGAAAATTCATTTATTTACAATTAATAAAAAATTATCATTAAATTAAATAAAATTATAAATTTAATTTTCCGGGAATTTTACTATTAAATCAACATTAACAACTTATTTTTCTCGTGTAATTTGGTGAATGAAAAAAATTAGTTATATTAATTATAAACAGAAAAACTAAACATTATTTACATAAATTAGAAAAATCACGTTTACAACATTAAAATTACGGAAGTCTCAATTTAAAAATTAATCTAGTAATTACCATGTTGGTTTTTTTTTTAAAAATACTAACAATTTAAATGTTTTTTAATACTTGTTTATTTTAAATTACAAAAAATATATAAAAATAACATGATGTATTATAAAAATGTTAACAATTATTAAGACAATAACAAGAATGTTATCAGGTCATTAGCAGTTAAAGCATATTATCTAAAAAGAATAATGTAAAATTTACAAACTATAACATTTTCGATGTTAATAAAAATTATAAGAGTAATTATTACAATTTTCTTGTTGTACCAGTATTAGGTTCTTGACTTATATCACCAACTCTTTGTAATGTATTTCCAGACTCATCACCGGAAGCATCACCATCTTCTAAAGTTTTATTAATTATTCCTTTGGTATCATTTGGTATTTGGAGTGGAATTAATCTTTTATGGAAAATTAGCAATAAAAAGAGATTTGAAAAGATTACAATGAATTCAATTCCCCATGCATAATATGGTCCAGCAGATTGATATAAAGTTCCTACTGTAACCGGACCAATAATTCTACTAGCTGCTCCTGATACCTGCATTATACCTTGCATTGTACCTATAAATAATAATTATAGTTAAATGTAAAAAAACTTTTTTTTTTCAAATTATTATATAAAAATATACTTAAAGGAAGTGAAAAATTACCTTGTCTTCGTGGTCCAATTATCATTGAATATAAGGTATTCATAGCAACATTTATAATAGGAAATGCAATACCAATAATCACTGGATAAGAAATAATATATACCCATTGATTGACTGCTTTCACATCTGGGCACCATGCATATTTATTAATATTACAACCAGGTAATTCATCTTTTGAAGCAATTATATTCTCCGTTGTGTTGTATGTATGAATTGTTTGTGGTAAAAATGGCCAGGCAAATGTTAGAAGATGAAATACAAGTAATGCTATCATTGATATATGTAATGCTAGCCTAAATTTCATGTAACGGTTAAGTTTTAAAGCAATATAGGCAAAGTATACGACAAATGAAAAGGCACCCAAAGCTCCCTGTGCTATGGAACCATATTTTACAGCTTCTGTTGCTGTCCAATTAAACATGATCTGTGAGAAGGATGTCGAGACTGTCTCCATATTTGTTTGAACAAACATCTGTGTGAAACGTGTAAAATTCATTATAATAACTGCTAAAATATCAAATCGTGGTAATTTCACGTTGTTACTCTTTGAATTACTCTTTTGATCATCAATAACCCCAGCATATGATTCATGGAAAAAGAAATATAAAACTAGCATACCTAATATATTCATTACACATGCTAGAAATGCTGGTCCTGTATATAAATTGAAATAGACATCAGAGAATATTCTATATCCTGGATATGATATTCCTGCAAACATAGCCTGAAATGCAGGACCCATCGTTGTACCGATAGCCATACCACCAGTTATGTAGGCTATTGCTTGAGATCTATCTTTTGTTGTGGAGGCAGATGTAGCATATGCTTTTAAGAGTAATGTGTTGCTTGAGCCAACACCTGTAAGGAATCTCCCTACCATCATTATCCAACGTCTTGAGTCTGTTGGGAATAATACCAAAAATATATGAATTAAATTTCCAATTAACATAAACGATAAACCTGTTTGAACAGGAAGTTTAATTTGCTTTATTTTATTGCTCCAATATCCTACCAAAGGTGATGCTAGCAATTGTCCTAATGAATATGCTGCAACTATATATCCAAAAAATGTTTGATCACCCTTAGGATCATTCTTAAAAATAATATTAATAATTCAATTGATATATCTAATAAACTTACCTTTTCTAGATATGGTAAAAGTGAAGCAAAAAATATATTAAATTGTACTGACCCAATAAAGGCAAATGCCGCAGCTACATAAATACTCTTCCAATCAGTTTTCGGAGCCAATTCACTTATAATTGAAACTCCACTACTTGTGGAACTTTTTCTACTTTGTTTACTTAATGTTTTTCTAAGCGAATCCATCTAAAAAAAGGCATAATTAAATTAACATTTTGCACGTATATAATTTATTAGTAAACAGATTTACATACTACAAAAGATCAGAAAAAATTTTTATCATCATAATTAAATGATTATATCTTCCTATCTCAATTACCCATTGATAATCAAAGAGATAGAGTAAATAAAATGATACTGATATGTAGTTATTGTTGATCTAATATGAATAGATGATGCTTTTATAGTTTATGAGACTGAAGGGAAAGGCGTGTATGATTATGAGGCATCTTCCTCTAAGATCATATGAAGGCCAAAATACGATAGTATTAGAATAATTCCGGGTATGTTTTAATATTTTAATCTACATTTAACGTAATTCCATGACAAATGGGAAATACTTTTCAAACAAATATTAATAATATGATTCATCAAAAAAAGTTTAATAGACAACAAAAATAGCGTATTATAATAATTCTATTGTTTTTAAAAAATATTTTAAAGCTTGGTAAGCAATAATAAATAGTTATTTTAAAAATTATGTATATGATACTATGACTAATTCATATATAACAATTGGTAACCAATTTAATTAAAAACTTTCAACTTTTATTAAAAGATTATTTATTGTTTCATTATATCATCATGCGAAATTAGATGTCTTACTATTAAGTGACATATGTTCAATCAAAAATTAAGCTAATAAAACAATACAATAAGTTAATTGTAATGGTAATTCAATGATAAAAAAGAAAATTTCTCTTGATACTAGTATAGATTGTTTAGGAAGTTCCAAATTTAAGATATTACGACACTAATCGCAATTCCAACTCCTAAATCTTTATAACCCTTTTATAACTTCTTTACACTATTATTACATTAAAAAATACAATATACTATGACGTGTACCTTTTTGTTATTTTTATATCTATTTGTTAGCATTTTCTATAAATAACAGATATTAATACAAAATATTATTTATTCTATTAATATTTTTCTCTTCTAAAATTGATCTAGAAATGTTATGTTTACTTCAGGTTGAAACATACAAATTCTAATAAATAATTTTATTACGTCATAGGTGATTTAAATAAATTGTTCTTGATCTTTATAATTGTACATGATTAACTTTTGTTATTAAAAGATTTTTAAAGTACAATGGCTTTTCCAATAGTAAAAAAACATTTGTTTACATACAACTTCCTGTTATCTTTTTGTAACTTTATATGCCCTCAAATCAATTTTATCATTTATATATAAAATTTATCCTAAAGTGTCTTATTTTTAAGTATAATGATATTTCTAAAAATAAGTATAAATTCTTCATTACATTACATTAAAGTAGTAAGATAATTATAAAAAAACTTTCTCAAAGATTAAAACATATAAAAATATCCTAATTGTGGGGTAAAGGAAGTATTTATGGTAATCAACATAATAATACAAAATAATCTTAAGAACATTAAAATATGAGTAAACTAATCCCTCCCACAACTATTATACCACAAAACAAGGTATATATTTAGAAATTCAAATTCTAAAAAATAACAAACACTTAATCCTTATCACTAACAATGGATTTACAAGAACAGGTAATTTATAATCATATTTAGAAATAAACAAATCTTTTAACTAAATATTATATTTTTAGGTTGCACCTAAGAGACGTACCTCAGTAGCTAAATTAGACACCCTGGTACGCCAGGCTTCTCAGGAAAGAATCAAAAACGAAGGTCTTCAAAGAAGTAATACTATTAAAAGTAGGAAATTCTTTGAAAAAACACAAAATAAAAATTTTTATGAAAAACTTACTGATGATAGTGTATTGTGTATCAATGCTTCACCCTCATCAGGAGAATTTAAACTTGCTGTCATTTTTACTCCATCCATGTCTACTAATACATTTCTTACAACCATCGTTAGCCAATTCTCATCTCATGGAATAAATATTACACACCTAGAGACAAGACCAATTTTTAGACTTCCTGATTCCAATAGTAGTGGAAACAATATAATAGAAATATTAATTGAATGCTCTGTAACTAAGACAAAATTATTACTTGCTGTAAGTGCGATATTAGAAAATGAAGAAATTGATAAAATTCAGTTAAAACGTTTGATAGAAAACCCCCTAGTTGCTGTACCATGGTTTCCAAAACACATAAGTGAATTAGATAAATGCATGCATGTTGTGACAAAATATGAGCCTACTGAGGATCCAAGACACCCCGGTTATGGTGATATAGAATACATCAAAAGACGTGGTGAGCTAAACAACATTGCTAATAATTATAGATGGGGTGATAAACTTCCATACATTGAATATACTACAGAGGAGAATAACACATGGAGATTGTGTTATGTACATCTTAAAAAATTTAGACAATCACATACATGCAAGGAATATAGAGAAAATATTAAAGCTATGGAGGATGCCGGTGTTATTAGTGAGAATGCCATACCACAATTGTGTGATTTAAATAACTTTTTGTTTAAAAAAACAGGCTTTCAATTGAGACCATGTGGAGGTTTGTTATCTGCACGTGACTTTCTTGCTTCTTTGGCATTTAGAGTATTTCAAACAACACAATATATTAGACATTCAAGTTCTGTTCATCATAGTCCGGAACCTGATGCGATACATGAGTACCTTGGACATGTTCCAATGTTTAGTGATCCATGGATTGCTAAAATGTCCCAAGAAATTGGACTTTTATCACTGGGCGCTAGTGATGAGGAAATAGAAAAATTAGCGACCATCTATTGGTTTATTATTGAATTTGGATTATGTTACGAGGATGGTAAATATAAAGCAATAGGTGCTGGGTTAATATCAGCATTTGGTGAACTTCAACATGCCTGTTCTGACAACCCAAGACATGAAGATTTTGATCCAGAGATAGTAGGGAAGACATCATATGATGACTCCGATTATCAAGTAGTATATTTTGTGGCAAACAACCTCAAGATAGCATTTCAAAAGATTAAAGAATATGCAAAAGCATTTCGGAAGCCATTTGCTCTAACATACAATCCGTACACCCAATCAATTGAAGTGTTATCGGAACGCGAAAACATTGAAAACAAAATAAAAGAGTTAAAAAATTATTTGAACGAGTTAAGTTTTTACTTGGACAAATAATAACTTATCCTTAATATATATCTCACTAACTGATGACGTAGGATATAAAGATGATTAAAAACCATATACATACAACATACCATATTGTTAAACATACATAACATATATATTAGGATTAAAGATGATTATTACTATAATGAAAGAAGATATATCACATTTATTAGTACAACTTTAGAAGATAAACACATAATATTATGCCTATGAAAATATAAATTAAGTATAAGAAAATATTATCATACAACCAAATTACATTTATTATTGTGAAATATTTCAATGGTATCAAGATCACATTATATATTACAGGAATATTTAGTTCGCCGGAAATGAATAATGCTGGAAACAGTCAAAAATAATTTAAATTATGCTATTTTTAGAATAAATTTGTTAATGTAATTAACATTAAAAAATTAGGCATTTATTATTTCAGTATTGTATATCATGTTTAATACTAGAAATCGTTCACTTATTCTTGATAAATTTATCATAGTACCATACTTGTAACTATATGTGGGATGTATTAAATTTCCGTTAAATTTTTTATGTAATATACCTTTAACTAGTTAATATATAATTTTCGATATTTGTCTTATATATTTATGTATAATACTTCATTTCTGAGATGATAATATAATTTAAAAATTATAGCCAATGTTTGGTATTATATTTTTAGAAAAATATTTTTTTATATATGAAGAACAAGGCTGTCAGGGAAGAGATGAATATATTTAAAATGATTAATTTGATTATTTTATCATTATGAAAAAAAAAATTTATTAAAAATAATGAAAAAGTTTTAAACATTTTTATTTTTGTTTCGAAATGTAAAGATAATACTGCATTAAATATTTTTTTGCAATTATGATTTTTTATTATTAATTTATATGATGATCCCAAATAAATTACATCAATTGTCAATAAAATATATAAATAAATGTGTTGAAAAAGTTGTTAAAGATTAGGATGAATAATATTTTCAACCCTAATTAAAGCATTTATTATTTATTGAGGTGATCTCATCAGTAAAATCATATACATTATATATATAAATGCATTCACTTCATAGTTAAATAACTGAAAGTGAAAATACACACAAAAATTGTTACTTAAAGATAAGAGAGAGAGTAGTAACTTAGTGTTTTTACTTTTCTTTCTTGAATATATACTTTAGTAACGAACAAAGAGGATAAAGAAATCACAGTGAGTGTGAGGAAAATTGATAAAATGAAATTTTTGGTATATATACCAATATATAATATTATTTACAATGACATATTCTACAATCTTGAGTCAATGAAATGATTATTTTTATTTTATAAACAGAAGTTTAATTATATTAAAATTTTTTTCACCATAAAATTAATTTTAAAGAATATATTTATAATGATTAAATAAAATTATAGAGATATTTGTTTTTTTTTATATTAATAAATAAAATTTATCTTTTTCATTGATTTATATCAAATATATTTATATTTTTTTCCATCACTTTTATTTATATAATTTCTTTAGATAAATACTTTTATTTTCCTAATGATTATTATATTATTCTTTATCCATGGGAAACTATAAATCTCGACCTCATTTGACATGCACAGATGAGTTAAAAAAAAGAATCTCTGAAAGTTATTCTATTGTACGTTCTAAATTAAACGAAGATTCCAAACCTAGACTTGGTCAATGGAATCCTCTCCAACAAGCTGTATACCAAGGTTCACTAAAAGATGTTCAGGAGTTATATAATGATAAAAAACAACTACAAGACCTGTGTCCATGTAGAGAAATAACCCTCCTCCACATAGCGTCAATAAGCCACCACCCGGAAACAAAAGAAAAACTAACATTTCTCCTAACCGAAGCCTCAACCGACGACACATTCCTAAGATTCTTAATATCAAAAAAATCAAAAAACGGTTACACAGCCCTCCATACAGCAATATACAAAAATGACATATCTATCGTTAAAATACTCCTATCATTTTCATTTAACCCTAACGAGTACTCAGAAAATATTCCACCACCTTTACACTTAGCATCAATGTCTGGTAACTCTGATATGGTTTCCTTACTCATAACATCCGGAGCAGATGTTCATTCAGCTGACTTTGTACATTTTACACCATTACACTCTGCAACCTACTTTGGACATGACTCTGTTGTTGATACTTTGTTAAAGTATGGTTCAGATCCTAATTATTCTGGAGGGATTAAGGATTGTTGTTTACATATAGCTGCTTCGAAAGGAAATTTACCCATTACTAAGTTACTTCTTAATGGTGGTTCGGATCCTTTTTTGTTTGATGATGAAGGGAATAATGGATTGCATTTTGCAGCAAAAGCTGGACATGTTATGTTGATGGAATGTATATTGAAAAAAGTTTCTCCTAATCAACAAGATTTAATATTTAAGACTAATGTTTATGGGGATACATCGCTTCATACGGCCTGTTATGCTGGGAAATTAGATTGTGCTAAGAAACTTTTTATGATTGCTGGAAGTAGTATACTGACAATTGAAAATAGTTACTCCGAGACACCCTTAATGGCAGCCTGTACAGCTGGTAAAAGTATTGAACTCGTTGCTTTCCTCCTACGACAACCTGGAGTAGACCCAAATTACCAGGGCAAAGATGGCCATTCAGCACTCCATTCAGCTTGTTACAATGGACACCTTAGAATAGTCCAATATTTACTAGATAATGGAGCAGATCAAAATATTGCGGCAAAAACGTTAGATCCCGACAACACATCACCATACTACAGACCAAACTCTGTCTTTTCTTTAATGAAACTTGATTCTAACAACAGCCTAAACACATCCTCAAAATGTTCCTCATTATCAGGTATCGATGATCCCTCATACATCTCCCAAACATTTCAAACTCCAATCTTCTGGGCCTACGAAAAAGGTAATGATCAAATTGTTGCTTTGTTAAAATATTATGCCACAAAAAAGTTGGACTCAGATGTTGGATCAGAATACTCCTCCGGAAGTTCGAGTTACATTCCATTACCATCACCTATGGGAAAGTTAAGGTCAATGACGAAGGAGAAGACAGAAATTTTACAATTACGTGCAAGATTACCACTTTCATTTCAGATAAGTTTGTTGGATGTTGAACTTCAGGAGGTTATTGGTTCGGGGAGTTTTGGTAAAGTTTATAAGGGTATCTATCGTGGGGTACCTGTAGCGATAAAAAAGTATAAAGCTGTATCTTTTGGTATTAAGACGGAAGTTGATATGTTTTGTAGGGAGGTAACGATTTTATATCAAATGAAACATCCGAATATTGTTGGTTTTATTGGAGCTTGTTTAGATGACCCAAGTAGATTTTCAATTATAACAGAATACGTCTCCGGTGGATCACTCTTTTCATTAATACATAAACAAAAACTTAATTTTGAGATGGCATTAAAATTAAGCATCGGTATGGATATAGCTAAAGGAATGAGATATTTACATGAGAAAACTTCTGTTTTACATAGAGATTTGAATTCCCATAACATACTTTTACATAGTGATGGAAGGGCTGTTATCTCTGATTTTGGAGAATCAAGATTTACAAGACAATATGATAATGATGACCATATGACTAAACAACCAGGTGTAAGTTTTTTTTGAATCTAAAAAAGATTATTATAAATAATTACTTATAGAATCTTCGTTGGATGGCACCTGAAGTATTTACACAATGTTCCAAATACGATCAAAAAGTAGATGTTTTTTCATATGCCTTAGTTTTATGGGAAATTCATTCATCAGAGTTACCATTTTCACATCTAAAACCAGCAGCAGCTGCTGCAGAAATGGCTTATAAAAGGAGTAGACCACCATTACCGACATACCCAACAAACCAATTTCCTGACCACATAATTAAAGTTATTTCAATGGCATGGAACCAGGAACCAACACAAAGACCATCGTTTCTTGAAATAATAACAATCCTAGAAAAACATGTTGACAAAGAAAACAGATATAATTTCAATCTCAGACACATAACTTCTATATTCGACAATTTACATATAACAGGAAATGAGGAAGTAAAAGAATTATATCCAATAGGAAATGTCTCCAATCTAACAACACAATGGGAAAGGAGAATTCTTCCTGACACCAACAATACCATTAGTAAAGACTTAAAGGATATACCGTTAGTTAATATTGATAATCAACTAAATAACACTTCAACAAACTCCACATCTTCAAAAACAATTGAAGCTCTCAGGCAACGTCTAGATTCTCATGGGTATGTTTCACAGGCAGCTAAAGCAATATCAGCAGCAAAGAATGCCTCTGCCTTAAGAGATAGTTTTATATTAGCAAGAAGTGATAGTGTAGCTAAGAGACAAAGTAACTTTGAGAAGGATGATGAGATTCTTGAGATTAATTCAACCTTTGCCAGTATCGCATCCAGTGCTATTAAGACGGGTAGTGAAGAGACGTTGAAAGAAGAGTAAAAAAAGATAATAAATGTTTACATTTTTAATATTTATACTATTTTAAAAAAAGTTATAATTATGTTTGTTTTTGAAGAAGATCACGTAAAATTATAAAAATACTTGTGTTTTGATAATAAAAATATGAGTGAGTATAAATGTAACGTGATAAATAATGAATACTTTATGAATCCATAAAAAGTAAAGTTTTTACCATCAAAATTCAATAGTTAATTTTAATTGATTCTTCAAAAATTTCTTCAAACCTGTGTTTTCGATAATATTTGGGTATTGATGACAAATTTCCCTAAGAGTATCTTCAAAAGTGTCTGGCATAAATATTCTCTTATAAACAATACCATTGTATGCTTTTAAAGCATAAAAGTATTGCAGTAAAGAATCATAGAAAAATCCATTAATCTCATCGAAATCATCATGTTCTCGAGGTGTTATTTCCAACCAAAATCCTGTCACTGAGACGGCTAGAAAATATTTACATGTGTAGACAACTACATTGCTTTCATCGTGAAATTCCTCTAAAAGTACATTTATAACATTAAGAATAAGAAAAACAAAATATTGTTATTACTATGATTATTATTATTAGTTGTTTATGGAAAAAGAAAAAAAATTTTAAAGAACTTTTCCATAATATTATTACTAAAAATAATTGCTTTTTTTGTGCATTAAATAAATTAAAATATCTACTAATCTGTGATAAACTTACCAGTGGAATCTTTTATTTTAATTAAAATTTCAAAAAGCTCACTACACTCATAACGGACATCCTCGAGGATTGAATTAAAAAATTGCCTCGCTTCAATAGATTTCATGGCATGTTTATCACCATAAAATTCAACACCTTTAATTAATTTACTGTAGAAGCCATACATTTGGTCAATTTTTTTGGAATATGTATCCATTATTAATGACATCTCATTCTCGGAGAGAGAACAATTTGTTGCAACGAGTATCTGACAAATTATATCAATACATTCAACTAAATTGCTTTCTTTTAAGCTTTTTTTTAGACGATTAATGAGATTTTGTCTTATGCTTATCTTTTTAAATGATAAAGTATTATGAAATGTTGACTCGACAAAGTCTTTGAATGTTCCAAGGTATTCGTCACAATTTTCTATTTTTTCTATTAAAACGTTGTATAAAAGTCTTCCGTTTTCAACACCAATTTGAATGTTCTTGAAATCCTCTGGTAAACCACCATTTTTCTTTGTTTCTTTACCAATATTCATGTTGTGATTTTCAATATCCTCCAAATATATAGATATATCCTTTTTACTTTCTGTTAATGTCCTCTGAAAAATTAAATACATTTAATAAAAATGCAATATTTTTAAAAAGAAAGTTATAAAACGAAGGAATAGAGAAAAAATTAATTATACCCTCCATAATTATATTTCTTGTATTTTAAATTAACAAAAATCTCATAAAAAAATATAATGAAAACTTACTTTGTAATCCTCAATTAAAATATCTACATTTTCCTTTTAATTGTCTTGATACAGTCTCCAAAAAATTATTCATCCTATCCAACTCTTCAAGATTTTCATTACAAATAACAGATAATTGTTTGGCTATGCAACTATGTGATAATATATCACCAGATGATTGAAGTGACAATAATTTTGTATTTTCATCATCATGATTCTTGTTTCTGTACTTCTTTCTCTTGAACAATTTTTTGTATGCTTGACCAACTTTTGATGTCTGAGCACCCATTATTAGTTTAAAACAAAAAAACTTATCTTTCAAGAACTTAAAAATTTTATAAAAAGGTATTAAAAGTAACGGAAGATAAAAAATGAATTAAAAAATCATTATAAAATATAAAAGATATATCTCTTACTATGTATTTTTATAAAAATTTTCCATCAAAATATACATGTATTTAACCTTAAAGGATAATATAATCTTAAGACACTCAAACTAAACTTTATTATAACTACAAAATTGATATAACTTCATTATTAATAATGACACGAAAAGAAAGATAAAAAATATGACAAGAAATCTGCGCACAAAATATAATAAAATGAATAAAAATAAAACAACATTATCTCTACTATCCTTTTTTTCCTATTTTTTTATCAGGAATAATAAAATAAAAAAGTACTTTCATGAGAATTTTCAATTTGAAATACAAATGCTTATTAACAATATGTTATACTTGACATTTTATTGTTAATATAACTCATAAATTTATTGTATCATACTTTGAGGACTTTATTTAAAAATGTATTTTTAATTAAATGAAAAACTTTTATTTTATTTTTTTTTATTTTAATTCTTATATTTTTATTCATTTGTATAATAAATGGTGTAATGGCAATAGGAAAAAGTAGTGGAGAAAAAAAACTACATTTGAATAAAAGTAAAATATGTAATGTTATATGTGCCTACAATTCAAAATAACTTTAGAATTTTTAATTAAAAAGCATTACACTCTTAATTAATACATTTAAGTTATACATACTATATCATACGATATATATATATATATATATATATATATAATAAATATACACAATTTTATCAAAATTAGAAACTTCTTCACACCATACATTTAATTTTTTTCAATTTTCCCTCAGATTCATATAAATTGGTGGGTGTGTATATTATGCTTCAAAAGTATTAACAGTAATATTTTAAATTTGAAACAATTTTTTATGATTCTTAAAATTTTTTCATTTATAATTGTAAAAAAGATATATATATATAAGTCTATATTTATAAATCTCGTTCATCTTTGAGATTTTTCATGATGGTACGTAAGATTCAATCTCAAAATGCATATATAAAATAAATTACTATGTATAATATATCTACATATCATCTTTTTCCCTTTCTTCCTTCTATAGATGTTTGCTTCCCACCTCTTCGAAAGCAATTTGCCTTCATTGAAGATTGCTTATATAATATTGGTAGATGGTGATAAAAATATAAATAAATATAAAAATAAACATTATAAAAATTTACTCTTTTTATATCTTACGTCATTTTAATATTAATATTTTATGTGCCAAAATTGTATTATAGATATGTTTTAAAAAAAATAAAATTATCAGAATATAGGCAAGGTGCATTCACATAGGGTAATAATTAATCTTTATTCTATATATTATCTCTTATATGAAAAAAATAATAATTAGTTTTAATTAATATTTTATTGTACACATATATTGTTGTTTTTAATTTAACGCCTCCTGGTAATGATAGCTAGTTAGGAGAGAGAAAACAATAAAAAAATGAAGAGGAAAATTAAATAAAAAAATATATTATTTAGTCGGATGGTTAAAATAAGATTGAAAAATAAATATTTATGTGTATATCCTTAATTTATAAGGATGTAACTATGACTTTCAAAAATTGAGGAACTATTATATTCACTTTTAAAAGTTTAAAAAAAAATGTCCTCATTATAAATGGTAAGCTTCATTTAATTTATCCTCTCAAAATCATTTTATAGAGAAAAAAATTAACTACTTCCGTTATTCACATGTATCTCCACGAAAATACAATAACATGCATAATTACTACAATAGTAAAATAAAATAAATAACAATAAATAGTGAAGGAGCAATAATATAACAGATTTTATTTATTTTTTAAGAAAGTTTAAATTAATATTTATGAGAAATAAAATGCTTATACTAGTTGTAATAATTTTTCTAATTCTTATCCCGTTTTTTTTTCTTTCTGTTGAGGGATAGACCAATAATTTACTTTTCGCATCTCAACGATCCTAAAAAAGATAGATTAAAATATTATTATGGTTTTATTAATAAATATAAATGTATTATTAATACTTCAACAAAGTTTACTAAAATATTTTGTGTATACTTTGCTTTCTATTGTCTACTTCCATAATGTGGTTTTTAGTTTTGGTGAAAAATTAATGTATTATTTTTTATTTATCAAATGTTTGTTTTATTATTTAAAGTGGTGAAACATACGGATAAAGTTGATCGGCAAAATCGCGGACAGCTTTAGCTGGAAGTGAATAATCTTGGAGATAAGGAATTTGTAAAGATATCTCAACCATGTATGAATTTCCTAATGGTTTAAAATTTTTATCATCATAATGGCCCATTTTTTCAATCTTCGACAATTTATATACAGTAATAACAATTTCTCCCTTAGTATAAGCATACCCTTCAACAATAAATTCATAATCCGTCCTCAATCCCAAACCTCTAATAAATTCCATCTGATCCGTACTTTGAGTAACCGTATCAATACGATTTCTAACGATACAAGGACATTTATCATTCAATTCCGGTTGTCCAATGTACTTTAAATGCATCAAATTCCCCTCCGAACTGGGATACTTTCTTCTAAATCTAAACACAAAAGGTGTCTTCGTATCAATAAAATCATTACTCAAATAAAAAGCAATCTCATGTTCACGAAATTTAACCTCACCAGGATCACATAAACCTTGAAGTCTTTGTTTCAATGGTATCAAAGCCTCATGAAATACACTCCCATAAAGTACAATCTCCTTCTTCTGAAAATTTCCACGGTTTACTTGTGCCTTAAAATCCTCAAGTATATTCTTCCCACCCGTCAACGGATTATACTTTGTCTCTTTTAGTTGATGCGATGGTACACTTGCCATTATCTCAAATTTTGACACCTAAAAATGATACTATTCATCTCAAAATTTTATTTAATTAATTAAAAGTTATAATTAGAAATCTCATAAATAAAAAATTTATGAAAAAGTTTTAATTTACATCTTTACGACACATAAAAGTTTTATAATTAGTATACTATGGAGTAAAAAAGATACACAAACATTCACTAATATTTTCATTTCGACTCCTAACGGAAAATATTTGGAATAAAGTTTTGATAATTTTTTAATAAATAGACATAAAAAAGTGAAAGCATTGAGGAAAAGAAAACTCCAAGGACATGCTGAGAAATATTAAATTGCCTAATGTAATTATAAAAGACTTAAAACGAATTAACGAGGAAAGAAAAAACATTGTTATTCAGGTATATTATTATTTTTCAATAATATTTTTTCTTTTTTACATGGCAACAATAATTCCTATGATTGTTTTTAGGGATTTGTAAAAAAAGTTTTTAAAACTAAAAATATTTACTTTGTTAGGATATCGGATTCCTACTCAGATGATAATATTAAAGCTGTAATACCCAAAAACATGGTGGAAAAGATTAATGTTGGGACATCTCTACAAATTAACGGAGAATGGTTGAAGTGTTTAGGAGATCAACAAGAATTCGAATTACAGGCTAAAGATTGTAAAATTTATGCTGTCAATCAGAGTAATCCTATACAACCACGTAGTGATGTGTTAATGGACTCCTTACATCTAAGACCAAACTGTAAAGAGTTTGCTAAAATACTAAAACTACGCTCAAAAGTAAACTTCTTAACACATAAATATTTCCATGAAAATAATTTCACTCACATTGACACACCGTTTTTCTCACTAAACGACTGTGAAGGTGGGGGTGAGACATTCATTGTTAAAGCTAATGACGATGAAGATTTCTTTGGCGAAAGTGTGGTTAACCTCCCTGTGAGTGGACAACTCCATCTCGAAGCATGTGCTGGTCCAATGACGAAAGTATACACAATAAACGGAGCATTCAGAGCGGAGAAAAGTTTAACTAGACAACACATGGCTGAATTTAGAATGCTAGAAGTTGAGATTGGTTTTTGTGACGATACTGAGATTTTATGTAACTCGGTTGAAGATTACATAAGGTATCTAAGAAATCATCTACTAAGTGAAGGGGTAGAGGATGATATAAAAGAGACTAAGAAAATATTTTCAAATGAAGGTAAAAAGCAAAATTTAATTGAAATTATTGGTGATAAAGAATTTCCAAGAGTTAAGTATGATGAATGTGTGGAAATACTGAAAACACTAAAGAAAAGGAGATCTAAAGAAGGTTTTAATAGAGATGAAGAATTTGATCTTCTGAAACATTTTAATTCTCCATTGTTTATAATAAATTTCCCTGCTAATCAAAAACCTTTTTATATGAAAAAATTCACCGATAACGGTAATACATATGCTAAATGTTTCGATTTCATAACACCAACTGTCGGTGAACTAGCTGGAGGGTCAGTAAGGGAAGATTCAATTGAAGAACTAAAAAAACACAACAAAGAAAACATAGATTGGTACATGGATCTAAGAAAACACGGGTACCCCACAACAGGTGGATATGGCATAGGTGTCGATAGACTAATTCAATCACTATTCTCAATAAGCAACATCAAGAATACAATACCCTTCCCAAGATACTACAAACACTGCAAATGCTAAGGAAGATGAGGTGATGCGCCATGGTGGATGGACTCTTAACACGATGAGTGATAATTTTTCCAAAAACATAATTTTTAACAATACCTTTTGATATTGCTGTCAGTATGTAGTGAATATTATAATAATTTTTACATATAGTTTATTGATATATATATGTTATTTTATTGCAATTTGTAGATATTCTATTTTTGATTGATAAAATATAGTTGTGATGACTCAGTTTTTACCACCTCATCTTCTCGGGTTGTTTTTTCCAAGGACCGCCAATTCCATATCTTCGGCCCATTAATTCACTTATAGTTGATAGAGAACCGATAAAGTTTACCGGAGTTGCTCAGTATTTATCATTGTTTGAAGTAAGTTTAGTGTTCAAAACTAGTATTCAAAATTCTATTACAGGATCCAAAAGATACACCAGCAAAAGTTATAGTCAAAACAAAAGCCGAAAAGAAAGCAGAAAAGTTAAAACAAAAAGAAGAGCTACTAGCCTTTAAACTGGAGCAGGAGATAGCAAATTACCAACAACGTAATATGACAAACTTCACAAAAGACCCTTATAAAACCCTCTTCGTTTGCCGGCTCTCCTACGAGACAACAGAATACAAACTACGCAGAGTCTTCAGTAAATGGGGCAACATCGTTGACGTCAAACTCATCCTGACAACTGACGAAAAACCTAGAGGATATGCCTTCATTGAGTATTCCAGGAAAAGTGAGATGTCATGTAAGTTTTATTTCTTCTAAATTTTTCTTTTTCTCCTCCATGATACAGAAATAGGTAAGATTTGTAATTTTTGTTTTCTTTGATTATTATTTCTTTTACATATAATTTAAATAACTTTGTATATATATAATAATTAAAAAATAAACGGGTAAGTGAACTCCGGTTCAACTACATAATTATCTTTAAATAATAGCCGTAGTTTTACATCTCTCCTATTCTTCGTAAGTTTCTTTTTATTTTATATAATTTTTGAAATATATATGAAAACCTACAATTATATTTAATGACTTTGTATTTATTTTTTAAATTACCACTACTTTTTAAACGGGGTAGGTTTCTACAGTAAGGCTAAGTTATAAAAAATTGTTTATAAAAATAAATATATATAATTGTTTTGGTTTTTAAAGAGTTAATTTTTTTTCATGTGAATACTTAATTTTAGGTGCTTATAAGGAAGCTGATGGGATTAAGATTGATGGGAGAAGAATTCTTGTGGATTATGAGAGAGGAAGAACGAGAAAAGATTGGCTTCCAAGAAGATTAGGAGGAGGGAAGGGTAGAACACGTGCATTGGAAAAATCACGTCGTTACAATTAAGGAATAATGTTTTTATTCTATTATTCCTTTCTTAGGAAAAGGATTTTGAAGTTGGATATTTTTTCTTTTTTAATATTCGGAATTATTTGAAGTATTTTTATTTAATAAATAGAGATTTATTCTTGGTAGGGATTGTTTTTTTTATTCAAGTTGGATTAATGACAATATTGCTAAGATGATAGAAAGTTTTGTTTTCCATGCAAACTAAAATTTAATGAAATTTAGACACTTTTCTTTGGTTCATTAAAGAGATTCTTTTTTTATGCCATCAATTTTTATTTAATTAGAATTAATGGTTAAATTTCTTGTGTTATACTGATAAAAAATTAATATAAAACAATTAGAGGTACTGTAATGGTTGAAAATTAATGTATTCCATAATTAATTCACAAGAAAATAAAACCACTTATCTTAATATTTTTCTATTCTTTTTTAATAAATTAAAATCATTAATATTGCATTAAAATATTCTTGCACTGAAAGTAATTTTATATGTATGTAGGTTTTACTGTTGACAAAAACGAATTACAATTTATTTTTTTATAAAACAAAAAAAACTATTTAAAAATCTTTATGATAAATAGCTGGGTCTTTACCAAGTCTTGCTACCATTTTAGGTCCATTAGATTCGGGATAATAAAATATTGGGTAGTTTACCCCATCCAGAAGTTCTGTGCGTACAGGGAAAAACCATAAACCCCAACCTAGAGCTGAACGCATATTTTCCTTCAAACGTTATATTATATGTAGCATTAATATTACCACCTCTAAATATTGGTGGCTTACATTGTTCACAGGTTGTTTCATTAATTTTAATTAATGAATAATGATAACATATCAAATCAATAAGAACTCTTTTTCCAGGGATTATTTGTATTGATAGCGCAAAAACTAACTGTGTTATGGTATCCCAACTATGGATATTTGATGAATAATTAATACTATATATTACTATTCCATAAATTTCTCCAATAATAGACAAACACCAAAATATTGACCCATAAAATATATAATTAATAAAATACTTGTAATTTGAAAAATTAATACATGTATTAATATATGGACAATGATGATCAAACTTCAGAACACAAAAACCACAACTACTACAATGTCGGGCTCGATCAGGTTTGAAACATTTACACAGATAACAGTATCGTAACCTTTCACATTGATCAACCTCACCAAATTTTAATTTTCTTTTAGCTGCATACTCTTCAAGTAACCTTTTCTGTTCCTCCATCTGTTCGGGTGTTGATTCATCTGGAAGAAATTTGCCATCTTTCTTCGTTGTAACCTTCTTTATTGATTCATCAAATTTATCACTAGCATTATAATATGATGGTACCCTCGCTGGTGGTTCAAAAATCGTTCTACATAAACTTATAATTGTCATACCAAAAGCAAATGTTGTAAAAAATAGGTACACAACACCACATTCAAGATTAAATAAAAAATCATCTAACGTTATATTTAATATACAGTGATATCTTTAAAAATTAATTATAGAAATTAGATTATTTCAGGAGAACTTACGTAAAGACTGTTAAACTAATATTCATAATTAATAAGGTATTACAGAGGAGGTGAAGGATATACCCAAGAAATGGTTTTCTTTTACGTATTTTACGTGTATAAGAGTATACTGTCCCGTACCATGACATATTTTTACAACTCTTGAGACAACGAAATAGAAACAAAAATTAATGGGAAATAATTTATATAATTAGAGGCCAAAAAATTTTTTTTTCAATCTTTACACATACAATAATAAAAAATAACAAAATGATAATATTAAATTTTTTTTTATTCATTAACAATTGAGTAAAAATTTGAATTATAAACTAGGCAAATTTCCATATATAATCATAAATATAAAAATATATATATTTATCTAATTTACATTATAATTGTTTTACAATTAATTATAATCTTAATTAATACACATTAGAATGTTAACTAGAAACATCTAGGAACATAAAAAAATTAATATTAAACGTATGTATATTATGGTATATTTATATATAAATATGTAACAAATTACTTTTTATATTTAATGTAAGTGAATATATGTGATAGCTTTTGTTTTTTATATAGATGTCTTCATTAAGACCATGAACGAGAGATAGCTGTAACAACATTATGTGGTTTCTCAAAAAAAATAAAAGAATTTTTTTTAGAAAAAAGAGATCGAAGACTAGAAGAACAATTGATAAAGTTTTGTATAAAATTAATTAATATCTTTTATTAACTATTATATTAATTATTGCTGTCCAGGATTTTGAGGTATTCCATACCCTAACATTGGATTACCATAACCACCAGTCATGTCAAAAGGTGTTCCCATATGATGGAGATCTTGTCCAGGTAACATAGCCCCATATGGATTAAGTATCGAGGAAGCAGCAACCGCAGCTGCAGCTGATGGATTCGTCAACATACCATATTGTGATGCCTGGGATGCAGCAGCCTTCTTAGCTGCATACAAATTAGCCTCCTCTGATGCTTTAGCAATATTCTTTTTATATCGTATTCTTTTATTACCAAACCAATTGGAGACTTGTGATACTGTTATTTGGCATTGCCTTGCCAACTCCTCTTTGGCCTCCTCACTTGGGTAGGGATTAGACAAATGTGAGTAAAAATATTCATTAAGTACCTCTGTTGCCTGTTTTGAGAAATTTCTCCTCTTCCTACGGGCATCCAAGAATCTTGATCTTAATATCATTACAGCTTCACATGTTGATTGTTTCAATTGTACCTGAATACCAGAAAATTTTTTTTGTATTATCGTTACCATTCTATCAATTTCTTTTGTCCCAATTGGTCTTGTTCTACTTTGTTCTCTTAATAATGAAACGACATGTTGTGTAAACTCCTGACATGCCTCTTCATATTTTCTTAACTCCTGATTATACACCATTCTAATTTGTCCCAACTTCTGTCGGTAGTCAGCTTGATCACCACCAATCCCTTCAACACCAAGTGCATTACCTTTATCAGGTCCAGCGACTCCCTCAGCAACGAGCATATTATCGAGGCGCATCAATTGTGGATCATCTGGTGCATCATCGACGGCACTTTTAATTGTCAAAGCTGTCTTCTCCTTCAACTCACATAGGACGTCAAAAAGAGCCTTGTTTCATACGATGGCAATGTAATTGATTTTTTTTAGTTTGTGCATTATCATCAAGATTCTCCTCTGAGATTGTTAATAATTGTGATAGCAAGTCGTTTAAGTTTCCAATTGGATTTAATTCATGCAATGTTTCTGATTTTATCATTATATTTTGGTGTTTATAAATAGTTATAACCCTCTCCTCCTTATTGTTTGTTTTTTATCTTAGTTTGTTTAGTGTAATTTTTTTGTTAAATATAACAAATTTGAAAAATCATATACAAGTATTAATATATATATAAAATTTTTATATATATATATAAATATTAAATTTAGTAGGAAAAAAGATAATAAAAATAGGAAGTAAATATAATATTAAATAGATAAATTTTTTAAAAATAGGTAATATGGAATATATATATTAATAGGTATCTTTTTTTATTATAATAAAAATACAATTATTATTATTCTTGTATATATAATAATCCAGGCAATAAAAGGCCTAAAAAAATTAATAGATAAAAATTATATAGATGTTTAAGATTAAATAATAAATAAAATGATATTGGCATATATTAATTTATATTTATATTATAGGTAGGTATAGATAATGATAAGAGAAAGTGGTAGTAATAAAAAAATATATGATTACGGTTGATATGTTTATTAGAGTTTATTTATGACCTTATATTAATGTATATATAGGTTTTTGAGAGAAATGATAACAAAAGTACATTAAAATAGATTGTTCATTTAATGTTAAATATTAAAATATATGCATATGTTATTTTAAATGATTTGGCGTGTCAAATATGAAGCATCTATATATTTATATGAGATATATGATTTGGAAAAAAATATTTCGTATTATATAATATATCAATATATGTTATATTATTAAGTATGGATGTTAGTTTATTTTAAAAAAAGAAGAGAATTTATGATATATATATTTTATTTGCGATCAATATACGTATATATTATTATATACAAAGGGCAACATCATTTGCTATGATATATTTTATAAATATATATTTTATTTGAAACAGACAATAAAAATTAAAGCTTTAAATAAAGTGGTATAAATATATTTGAAGGAGTTTATATAACAATATTTAAGTTAAAAAAGATAGAATATGAAATTGAGAGAGTGATTTTGAAGGAAAAAGATATGTAAAACAAAAAAGCTACTCCCTTAAAGAATAATATTAAGTGACAGTGATTGATGATATCACAGAAAAAGGGGGAACTGGACAGGCATAAAAAATTTTAATGAGCCTTGTTAGAATTAAAATATAATATTGTATATACATATATAGATATATTCATATACGTTATATGAAGAAAGTTTAAAGATAGTTGCAAAAATTTATTATACTAATATAAAGTGAAGCATTTTTTGTGATTTTTATATCTAACATAAATTTTCATGTTATATAAATGAAAAATTAAGTTAGAGAGAGATGTGTTGATTTAAGATGTTGATCACACACTACTCTACTATATATATACAAATAAATACATTAATGAGTGACTGACAAAAAAGTTTTATGGTACAATTTTATTAAACTAATTATCTCTTCATTAAAATAATAGGTAATATCAGTGTAAATGATACAAATTGATGGAGCATAAAACAAGGAAAAACAATTTGAAATTTATATTTTTTTCATATAATCTTTTAATTATACAAAAACAAGTGGTTATGGTAAAACAAATATACACTTTAAGATTATAATTCACTATAAAAAGAAGTGCCGATAAATTTTAAATGGATATGTGTATATTGATGTAACGGTATGCCTTTGTAATATTTTAACGGATTGTTAAATCAATGTTTATTTAATATATCAAAATAATTTAAAGAAACAGTTCAAAAAATTATATATAACAATAATAACAATAAAGAGAGAGATATTATGATTAGGAAGCTAGAAAGACGAGAAATAAACTAGTTTGAATACTTGTTTTTATAGTTAATCTTTAGATATCAATCTATATACTTTCAAATAGTCCACTTAGTAAAAGATACGCATATAAATCTATATTTAAATACATATTAGAAAAATGATAGAGAAAGAGAAGTATTATAACTGAGTTGTTGTTGTTTTCTCCATCAAATGGCATCAAATAAGAAGATCCAATAAACATATAAAAGTATGATCTTTAGAGGATAAGCTAATTTTAGATTATGCCGAAAGAGAAAATGACCTTTTTGAATTGGTATATACTACCACTAAAACATTAATAACCACATACGAATCAAATTACAATAATAATTTATATATTTATATAAAATAAAAGATGTTAAATTAGGATAGTAAGATTTAAAAATTTAATTTAACTATTAAGAAAAAGGTCAACTATCTCATATAGATAGTAATTTTAAAATGTTTTTAATTAAGTTAAATTTAAAATCCTTTATAACCTACCCTAAGAACAGATGAATTTTTTTAAATATATCTATTATTCTTATCTTCTAAGATCTCTGTTGAAATAAAAAGTCGTAAAAATTTTTTTACGTATTTTACATCGTAAACAATAAAGATCCACTAAACGGACTTTTTCATAACTTCTTTCTCTCAGTTTTTTATTCTTATTTTTTATAGATAATAAATAATAGTATTAAAAGGAATTACATATACTTTTTTTAACTTAAAACTGATATCAGTTAAAAGTATACTAAGGCGAAAAAAAGCAATGTATTTGATTTATTATTCTTAACATTTAATTTTGATATAAAATTTATAGTTAACAATGTATTAATATTGTATGTTTGATAGAGTATACTTTATAAATTACTATTTTTTTAACAAAAGAAATTATTTATTGTATAGAGGACAATGAAAGATACATGTTGTGTAATATATATTTTATATTTGTGCAAACGGTGTTGCCTATACATATATTATATAAAAGTTATTATATATTTAAGAGTATTACTGTAGATGGGAGAGGAAAGTCAGTAGGAGATATATGTGTATTTCATGTGGTATATACATATATAAAAATAAAATAATTGTATATAAAAGAAAGTTTTTTTATAATTTTTCTTTATAACATAAAATATCCTAAACCTTTTAAGAAAAAAGGAAGTCGTAATGCGTTTTAAGTATAGAAAGTATAGAAAAAGAAGTACTTTCATGGGTATGGTAGTAATACATTAAAATATTAGGGGTGAAGCAAAAAAGGAGCAGAATGATGTTGTAGCTGTAAATAAAAAAGATAAATGAAAAATAGTGCTTTGGGTATTTTTACATGTGTATAAAATTTGGAAGCTTCATTACAATATGAAATAAAAAAGCTAGCTTCGTGGTTGGTGCTCATGATGTGTTGTGTTTTGCCGTGTTGTCCATCATCCATCAAATTTGCTGACATTTTGACAGAACCAATGAATTTATATTCCTACTCTTAACATGGTATACGAGTGAAATTTTTCTTTTATGGAGTAGATGTATTTTTAAAAGTCACATCTGCCATCAAATATATATATATATATATATTGGGATATATATATAGAAATATATATACATGTGTATCTATTTTTATACTAGTGGTTTTGGTTATATTATAAATGGAAAGTATAACAGTTTGATGGATAATTTAATATAATATACAATATTCTTTTGATTTTTTAAAACTTTTAATGTTTCGAATTTTATTAATTTATATTCATTTAGAATTAAAGTGCATAAACCTATTGAGATGTGTATATAATATATATTGTAATTTAAATGAAAACTTTTTAATTATCATCATTAAATATTTCAAATTTATTATTGTAAAAATTTCAAATTATATCATGTTATCAGATAGTTAATATGTAAAATGATCTCACTATACACACGTAAATACAATATTTTATAAAGTTTTAAAATTTTATAAAATGATTGATATACTTCTAGAATTTAATTAAAATTGAATTTTTAATTTGCAAAAAGGAAACAGAAAATAATGAATGTCTATGGCAAAAAAATGATCAACAAAATATTTTTTATAAATTTACAAGTTTTAATTATAATGTTTTTAATTTAATTTTTAAATAACAAATTTAATGTGAAAATAAAATTTTAAACTATATCAAAAGGTACAATTTATAGGATAATAAATTTTTTTACATAATAAAACATTACAAACCCTCTAATATAATTAAAAAGTTTAATATTGACGGTATTAAACATTAACTGTCATATTAAGAAACAAATTTAAAAATTAAATTAGAAAGTATTTTGTTTATTAATAAAGAAAAATCTAAACTACATTAGTATGTAAGATGATTGTAGAGATGAAGAAACAATAAATATATGAATTGATAATATGTTTATCAAGTTTGTGAAGTAGAATGTTTTTGAAATAACAAAATTTCTAAATACACAAGTAGCATATATAACCTGCAGTCTTTTAAAATTTTTTCTTTTTTAATAATATTATACATCATCTTAAAAATAACTTTATTTTTCAAGGACATTTCAAAAAGAGTGTTGTTTTTTAAAAGTACCATTAACAAATAACAGTAAATATTTACCTGAAGTTAGAGGATCTTACTGCAGAGATCGAAATTTATCAAATTTGATAAATATTTTTAATTGATAAACAATATTTATACTTGGAATTTTACTATATAGCACATTTTCTTTTATTTCTCTTAAATTTACTATTTTCGTATATTTGAGCATCTAATATAAATATATGATATGTAATATTTCAAATATACTCTTTTGTTTCAATTAAAGAAAGATAATGATAATTAATATTTTATGGAATTGGAACATATCATATATAAAAAGACTGTCTGGTTCAATGTGAAATGAAGAAAGGAGAAATTTATATCTATGTAATATTTAGCGGATAAATTATGTAAAAATGAAGAGATTCAATGAGAGAGGGATGATTACAGAAATCGTATCATTTTGCACGATAAGTAATTATCTTCTTTAACGTACACCTAAACCCCCAGACATGATAAATGATTGCTTAAGAGATTTAGTACAATTAGGTATATATCTAATATAGATACATCCAACTGATTTAATCTTCTATATGGTTATTATAAATAATGATAGTAGTCATCTTTAAATGTTCATTCCTTGGATCGTTTTTATTAAAACTTTGATCTTAATGCTGCTTCATTAATAAATTAAATTTGATGAAAATAGAAAAGAAATCATCTTTATTTTTCATCATTAAATTGATGACATAGTTTAAGAACATTTATCTTATATCTTTAGTTACTTGTTGAAAAATGTTAATCTATTATCACACATTTTTACCTTTCACTATATTTACATTCCTAATTAAGTTTACGTTGTAATTTTGTCTACTCTATTTTTTTACATTAAATCTCTTAAGGATATAAGGATATACAAAATTGAGATCAAGAAATTGAAGTAGAAAGGAGAATCTTTATTTTGTTGTAAAAACTCATGAACGGAGATCATTTATTTGTTTTAAAAAAAGATGTCACAGAGGGCAAATTTCTCTTTCATCTTACATTCCATAAATAATTATCTATATCAAGAAAAACTTATAAAAGAAATGAAACTTTCTTTTTTTACAATCTATTTAGCTCAAATAATTAAATGAAAGGTTCTTCTTTTAATTATCATAGTCAATGAATCAAACTATTATTATTTATCTATTATTTTACTATCCAGGGGTAATTAATTAACGGTCTACTGTTAACGGAAAGTTGATCTTGATATGGTGGTATGTCTCTTAATTTTTTCTTTCTTTCTCCCCATATATAAGATGGTTCAAAAGTGAAAGTGTATTTTTATATTAAACTACAGGAATTAAAAAACAAGTTTAGCTACTTAAATGCCGTAGGAATGAATATTTTTAGAGTGTCTTAGTTAACTTCGAACAATAAAAAAATTTATACAAATTGTCTGGAGTTTGAGATTGTTGTATATACATGAAATGTGTGTAATACCAAAACAAGATGTCGTTTCTAATTTCTTTATTATAATAATTTTTTTCTATTATTTGTTTAAATTGTCATTTGTCAAAAATAGTAGCCACCTCGAAACTACTTTCAATTTTATTCATGTTTTTCATTTTAATGTACCAGTGATAGTAGTTTAAAACAAGTTAAACTGTTTCTTTCTTTATCTAGTCTCAACCACCCTTTTATGTAATATAAGATAGAAGAAAAAGAGAAGAGAGAGAGAAAGAGTTGTAGCTCTCTCAAGAAAGTACTATATAAAGATGAATTTTGAAATAAAAATATAATTTTTCAAATTACATGATCAATATTTATACTCTTCCAGCTGATTAATGGATGACACATTTTGAAACTGTCCATTGAAACAGGATTTATGATAAAGCTTCAAACATCAAGGTGAAAACCTTAGTATAGTAAAACCGTAATATACAAATTTTTACTTTTATCAAAAGTTTATGTTCTTTCAAACACCTCATAATCCTTTTACGCCACCCATTCTTATAGTTGACAACTTTACCTAACTTTATATTTGAGTCAGGCGGAGTTGTGTGAAAGCGAAATTACAATCAACGTTTACATTACCTACTTATTTAAATCAAATACTCATCTTTCATAATTTAATTTCAGTTAAAACAACAAAACAGTAGGTATGATTGCTTTCGCTTCATTACGTAACCCTATATTTGCCATTGGAGTCTTTCTTTATCTCCTATCATATTTATCTATTATTTTACCCGCCACAGCTAAGCCACATTCATATCAGAAGGACAGAAGTAGGTACTATCTAATAATATAATTAATTACATCTTATTTTAGATTATGTTGATGGTGTTCAATATACTGACCTTTCTCGAGTTGACCATCAAACAGGAATCTTTATTGATATTGTTCCAGTTGAATCAAAGCCAGCTCCACGTCCTATAAAACATTTCAAGACTCGTAAATCTAATCACTATTTAGAGAAACGAAGAAAATACTTGGAAACTCAAAATAACTCTAAGTAACCTAACACAACAACAAACAAACAAACAAAAAATTTTTATATAGCCATTCTTAATAACAACAAACTATTACTTTTTTATTCAACAAAACACAATTAACTCTCTAACTTCGATCTCCAAGATTCATATATAATATTGTATTCAATTAATTTTTATATTTTTTTTTACCCATCCTTTCTTCTGAAATTGCCTTAAAATATATATATGTGTATTTTTTATACATACATCTATTTTGATATTAATAAATATCCATGATTCAAGTGCAAATGTATATAATCTTACATATATATATATATAAAAACCAATTTAATCAAAAAAATGTAAAAAAAAAGATGAATATTATAGAAAATGTTAATGAAAGCCTCAAAGCTTCAATATATATAAAATTGGATTTATTTTAATAATTTAATATTAGTGAATAAATAATATTTTTGTTATAATTTATTTCTTTCTTAGAAAAAAGTAAAACTTTTTAACATCTGTTTTTGGCATTATAACATATATTCAAACTTCTTTATGCTATATATCAGGTTACATTTAATGCATATTTAACCTTGAAAAAAGTTACCTTTTTGATTATCCAAAAAAGATTCAAAAAGAGTCATCTCATTTTTAGAAACCATTTTAAGATATTCTCTTTTCCTTTTTTTATATCGAAAAAAATCAAATATTGTACAATTGAAATATAATTTATATAGTATGTAGTTTATGGTCAAAATGATAAGTTTTATAAAACATCATCATTTTAGAATAAATATATGTTTAAGAGATAAAAAAATGAGAGTAAAATGAGAAAGTTTGATTAATAACAGAAATATATTTTGATAATATGTCTCTGTTGCATTGAAGAATTTGAAATGTTTATTTTTCATATTCTTGAAATTAGTAATTCTTAACAAATCTTATTGGTAAAATTAAAAGACCTTCGGGACAGGTACAAGCAGGTACTTTTTATCATTAAATTACCTTCCGAGAAAGGCTCCATAGGTAATCAATCAAGTGTTTGTAGCGCTAGGATCAAGAAAGTTGATTTTGTTAATATGTATAATCAGTTATTCATGTACTTACATCTCCAAATATTTTAATAAATTATAAAAGGTACATGAATTTTTAAATAAAAATTTTTAAAGTATATATTCATATTTATGATAGGATGATGGAGTAAAAGATTTAATTAAAGAAATATTTTTGCGCAATCATTTTGATACATGTATTTTGTGCTTTAAAATTTTTAAAAGGTAATTATGTAGATTGTATCATGTGTGGGCATATAAAGATAAGAAAAACACAAATCTTCACTTTTTATTCAAGTTTTTTTTTAATATAATATCTTTCTTTTTTCCAATATCCATTTCTAGTTTTTAGGAGTATTTTTAAGTATATAGTAAGTAAGATTTATCCGGATTTTTTCATTAATCTTCCACTCCAAAGAATATGATTTATGGAATTTCGAGCAAGTTTTACTTTTTTTTATCATTAATAGTATAAAAAAGTGTTGGCACATTAAAGTATTTTTGTTAGATCACTATTAGATAAATCTACCACTTAAAGTACAAAATTTTTTTATATATTTACTAGTCATTGGTATGATTAATAGAACCCATTTGCAATGAGATATTTTTATTAATTAGCATAAAAGTGATGTAAGAATTTCAAAATTATTTCTTAACTTTCTCAACACAATGAAATGTTGTTGATGGTTTTTAAGTGACTTGGTACTTCTTTTTTTATACCCCAAACAAAAGCCCATCTTTATACTATCAATGATAGGTTGTTATTTAATGTTTTACAATCAAGGACAATAAAATCATACTAACATCTTTAATGTCAAGTGAGGTAAAATGAAGACTTTTATTATGAAATGTGAGTCAATTTAGACTCATGATGTGCTGATGATGACAAAGAGACAGAAGAAAAATAAAATTTATGATACATTTTTCTTTTACATTAATATAAATTATAAATCAAAATAACGGATGGTGCTTTGAAAAAAGTTTTATTTAGTTTTCATTTTTATTTGTTATTTAATTATTTCATCAGCAATAAAAAACTAAAGTTAAAACAAAACTATTACACATACTCCTATAAATAAAACCTTTAAGCATTAATTATGAAGGGAAGAAGAAAACTTCAGGGGTCAATGTAATTTATTAAGTTAAAAAAAGAAATGCACTTGAAGTATTAACTGCAAGGAAATCAAAAATACTTTATTTATATTTCAAAGTACAAAAAGTGATAAATATATGATGTGATTACCCTTCAAAGTAACTAAATTAAATTATTTTTTAGATTATCAGAAAAAATTGAAAATTTTTTGTTGGTAAATTTCCATCAATGAAGGATAGAAACTTCTAGATGATTATCCATTGTCCTTCAAAGTTAAAAATCTTTGGCATTTGATAATTTTTCTGCACGAACGCTTAACTATGAATTAATAATAGATGTTGTAAAAAAATTGCAATAATTTGGTTCTTTTTGGGTTAATTAAAAAAACGTCAAGGAAATATTGAAGGTATTGTTTAAAGTCAAGGTAAAATATGACTTATCAATGAAAACTTTCCTAGTTTTTGTCACAATATTATGTGATTATTTTGATGGAATGGTATATTTTGATGATTAATTTTATTAATGAACTTTGAAAAGACAAATATATATATTTCATTGAACACCCGTCAAACTTCCTATTCTTATTTTTATGTTTTAATTAATTTAAAATTATTTTCTCTTTTGATTTGCCGATCTTCCACATTTTTGTTAGTTAATTGTAATTATTTAAAAATATTTTTACTTTAAAATTTTCCATGACAAAGCGTTTGTTTTTATTATTAATTTTAAGAGGAAGACTTTATTTTTTTTTAATCTTTTAATATTATAAAATTTAAATTAACATCATATAGATGTATTCTTAAAAAAATAATTAAGACATAACTTTTTACTTAAAATTTAATTGGAAACAAAAGTTTTATAAATAAGATAAGAGAAATAATGTCATGGAAACAAGAATTAATTTACATAAGAACATCAAACATATTACCTTATAAGTGCAATATTTTATACTTTGAAGTCCAGAACCAGAAAATTTTATATTCATGGTAATTGAAACTTTACCTTTATCTGTCATCATCTTAATTAACTTGCAATTATTATAATACACTATAATTTAAAAATCAATTAGGGATTATCGGGAAAAAATATTAAATATAGAAAAAAATATAAAATTTGAAGTTTGAGTATATCAATGATGTACAGAAGATAATGCAATTAATTATTACACTAATCTCTAACTACTTTAATATGTGCAATATTGAAATATATTGTAGTAATTATATGCTTTTATTAATAAGACTATATTAGTAATTTTGAAAGTTTTATAAATTAAAATATACTATCACGTTTAATGATCTATGAATAAAAAGTTTCTATTTTTAAATTATTTCCGATACATACTGTTAGCTATGTTTTGAACTTTAAAGTAATAAGTAATATACATTTTAATATTACATTAAATATTAATAAATTAAGAGTTATTCTAATTAATAATTAAAAAAGATTTTTAACATTTGACAAGTTTATATACACATTGAAAAAGTTATTATTTATAATGTTTCTCTAAAATAAATCTTTTAAATAAAGTTTCAGATATATTATTAAAATTATGATTAATAATACTTTTTTTAATATTTAAAATTGTATTATCGAGTTCAGTACCAAACAAACTTTAACAGTATGAGCTTTTTCTGTAATTAATTACTAAAATATTTCATACTAACAAATTAATTAAACACAAAGTATGAGACATATAATTTTTCGTTCTCAGCTAATAAAAGGAATTAGATTGAAAGTCGTTATAAACATGTTAAGGGGAGTACAAAACCATAATTGCCTAAAAGTCCATTAAAAAGTTTTAATCCAACTTGTATAAATGAAGTAGAAGAGAGAAATTTCTTACTTATTCTTGAGGAAATTTTATTTAAATGATAAGAAGTCTTTCTAAAATAGATGTGTAAAAACTATTCCTCTAAAAATAATGGAATACCGTTCAAAGAATGATTATATAGACAACGAATTTTATCGTAAAAGTTAGTTTTTATAACTCCTTTGCTAGTCAAAGTAAAAAGTTGTTAGTTATTGTAATTCACCTGTTAGTGACTATTTTTAATAAATTCTTTAATTGAAAATCTTTCTAACTTCACATTAACACTCCACCAAACAAATAAGAAAATTTTATTAAAGTCAATAATTTGTTATACCACCGCAAAATATTGCAAATTAATATATCCAAAATATACTATTTATCCATTTTAAAATTTAATATTTAAATAACTATATATAAAATTATTCCATTTTTTCACTATTTGCTTATATTTAACCAAACAAATTTAATAATTCATGTGGTATCGTATACATAAAATGAATTGTTTATAGATATACTTATTTTGAACTTTTTTTGATCACTAACATAATTTATTATTTTAAAAATAACCATAGTTTCCCTTGGAAAACAACTTTCCTCAATATAATTTCCCATTTTTGTGAAAAGATAAAATTTCAAAATAATAGATAGTGGTAATAATAAAATATTTGTACATTTTTTTATCCATTAAACAAAAAATTACTATCCACTTTTTTTATATATTTCAGAAAAAAGAAATAAGGATAAAATTTTGGAATTAATAACATTTTCAAGGTGAGTTTGTTTAATATTAAATATCATGATAATACATGACAATTGCCATTATCTTTGATGGATTGATAATTAAAATAATCATCGTATGTTTGTTATTTGGTATCTCACTTTCCGCTAACTAAAACACAAAAATAATTCATATTTTTACAATTTATTTATGGGGTATTTCTTTTAACTTCAATGGGAATTTTAGTTTTATTATCTTTTTAAAATAAACAAATTTCTTTTGATAACTTATTATTGAGTATAGGGGTTTTATTACTATTAATCTATAATGAATAACAACAAAAATTTTATATAAATACAATTTTTTTCCATAAAAAACAGAAGATTATCTAGAGATTAACATAAGATTTCCATAAATAAAAAAATTAGATTTAAATAAATTCATCCTTCCATAAAAACCATGCACTAATGACATTTAAATTTTTAATTACATTAACATTCAAAAATAAAAAACTTTCATTGTAAAAAAGGAACATCTTTTAATCTTTGAAAATGACCAATTTTCTAATATTTTTAACTATAACATCTATTTTTAAAAACAAAATAGTCCGGTTAGTAATGTGTAACAGCTAGGATGACCCTGAAAACATTCAATTTAATGAGAAGATGATTTGCAAAATATTACAAAAACATTAGCGCAAGGTATCTACAAAAATTGATACTTGGCAAAAGCACAAAATTTCTTAAAAAAATTATTACAATCAAATTCCTTGTTACACAATTGATTGTAAAAATTTATTGAACCTTCAAATCATTATGCTTCTTTTTAAAATTCAATATTACTGCCATTTTTACACTAAAAACCATAAATTTTGCTAATAGTGTAACGCCATTTAAACTATTGTAATTGTAATAACATTTATTTTAATAAGAAGAAGTAATATTTTAAGAGTGAGAATTTAACTACGTTTAACAAGAAGAAAACTATATTTAAAATGTTCATAAGATGAAGTAGGATAACAGGTTCTATATGTATAATCACAAAAAAGGTGGAGCCTTATCACTTTTAGATTCTTCCCTCATAATCATGTATTGAAGAGCAGCATCAGGCATTTCCTCAGCCCATTTAGCTAGGATTATAGATCTATACTTTTTATACTGTTCAATCTTTCCATTGACCTCACTATTCTTGGCATCAGTCTCCTCAAAGACAGCCTTCGAATAGACGTTCGGATTTTTCATTTCATCAACAAAATCAAAAATTTTCACCGGAATTTGGTGATTCATAAATTGTGAGGAGACCTCATTCATATTTTGGAGGCCAGCAGCAATCTTGCGGAGTTTTGCTCTTATTATCTCATTAGCATTCTCTCCAGGATCACTTGCTGTTACACCAAGTTGCCGGACATCCTCAATAAATCTACCAAGATCAAGTTCAAGCTTCTCAAATTTTGCATCCTCAGGATCAACGAAACGAAAGCTATTGGATGTCACGTTACTCTTCTTCTTACCTTCGTCCCCCTCATTGTCCTCGCGAAGTTCCGGTGAGGGTATCTTGTTACCAATTTCATCTAATGCATCATTCCAATAGTCATCCTCCAAGTCAGATTCAATGTCGTTCCTGTTCATCTTTCAATTTGTCTCTGTCTGTATCTAAAACTCTCTTTCTGAGTTCCTCAATATTTATGTCGTAAGGTTTATCTTGATAAAGTCTCTATAAAAAAATAATACTTTAAATATATAAAATATAACACTGCTTAATATGCATAAATATGAAATGATAAAAAAACAACAAAACTTACAGATTCAACACAATTTTTATAGATATTGTGTAAATTTTCACAAGGATTGTTATGATTTACTCGACTATTATTTGGGTCAACAAAATGAGGAAAGAATTCATTAAAACAACGCTCGTAATCCTACAAAAATGACTTATTATATAACAACATAAACTTTAAGAGTAAAACTACCTACTTTTTTAAATTCGTTACACTCTTTATATATACTTGTCATAAAACGATCACCACTTCTCATAATATTTTTGAATTACAGCATACAAAATATTAAAAAATTTTATTACTTAAATAAGTATTTGGAAGACTGTCTATTAATTAGTGGTCTTGTTTCTACTTAAGAGTATTTCATTTCTCCAAATAGTTTGTATTTATTGACGGCGTGGAACAACTAAAAGAATGGTATTCATGGTACTTTATTATTTTTGTAAGACTTCCTATTATTTTAAATTACTTTGATAAGACTTTGTTTTAATAATTTAGTATTTAGACTAACTGTCACATTCCTCTGACAACTGTTGTGTATTTTCCCAACTGATAAATTTCTATTGAATGTTTGTAAATGTACTTTTAATGGACATATTTTGAAATGCTATGTAGTCTCTCAAATGAGTTGAGTTTTTTTCCCTTCCTCATAATGTTTATCGTTTGGTAGGCTCCCTTCCTTCTGATTGCTTATTTTGATTATAAAACTACTTCCCGTTCTACATTTTTTTAACCATCATTCCTATTGTTCCTTATCATGATTTTTTAATACAAGTGGAATTATATTTCAATCTCGAATGATTTTATATGATGTGTTGTCATCATTTTAAAATACATTCCAATATACCAAATCAAAGAGGAGACAAAAAAGTTTACTGCCCAAGAGTATTGATTATGTTTATTTTAAAAATTAACTGTAAATATTAGTTACGCTGTTCTTCGTAATTACCTACTCCAACTAGCTATACTTTTTTCTTACTGTTTCGTTTTTGTACATTCACCTCTAATTCTTTTATAATACCTTATTCTTTACCATCATCATCATCAAAGCACATTCATATTTTTTAGTTGTAATGGATATTAATTTCTCTAGAATTTTATGTGACACTTTTTTACTAAAACAAGCATATCTCTCTCTTTCCATCCATTAAATGGGTCGTTTATATGTGTACAAATTCTCTTCTGTAGTTTCATAACTCTCTATTTGTATGCGTTATTTTATTATTCTTATTTTAACAAGGAATTTATGTTGAAAAAATGCATTTTAAGGTTAATGCTGCATTTTTTAAATTATGCATTCAGATTTTATGGAATGAGTTATTTTGCAAATGTATTTGTAACCTTTTTAATGGCACCAGAATCAATATTTTTGGTTTTACGTTGCTAAGTATATTCAGAGAGAGAAACGGGGATTTTTAAGATTAATTTAAGTTGTATTATCTCAGTCGTCTTAATTTTGTACTTCCCAATTTTGCACATTGTATTTGGTTTTGTCTTTTATTATATTGTGTTATTTATACGGTATTACATACATATACGGTTGTAATCTCTTGACATCTCTCTTTTTATAATTAAAAATATAAATTAATTTTACTAGTTTTATTTACAGATATTGAAAATGGCAAGATTGCAACAAATTTTAGAACTGACACCAAAAAGTGAATTAGTTTTTACAGGTAAATTTTTATAACTACACACTCTCCAAAGACCAACTAACAAAAACCTATTTTCAGGACCTTTCACTGAAGTATCAACTTCATATCTCACACTTTTCAATCCATCGGAGAATTATATTGCTTTCAAAGTCAAGACAACTGCTCCTAATTATTATTGTGTCCGACCAAACTCTGGTTTAATACCACCCAACACAAGTAAGGAGGTTGCAGTAATGTTACAACCGATGGAGAATACCTCAAATTTGGAGCAGGAGAGAGCGAAACATAAATTTATGATCCAATCTGCTTTTGCCTCTGAAAATGAAAATTTATCTAGTTTTTGGAAAAATACACCACAAGAAAATATTATGGATTCTAAATTAAAGGTTAAATTTACACCCTCCGAAAAATCAGAGTTAGCTAGTAGAATCTTTCAATCTAACAACTCACATACATCTACTCAAAATTCTATTAAACATAATGATAATCCAGGTGATGGGCAGACGATGGTTGATGGAAATGTTAATTCTGAGTCTGCTGAACTTCAAAATATCATCAATAAAATGGAGAAGGAAAAAAAAGGGTTATTGGAACAGATTGCTCAACTTAAGGTATGTTTTTGATAAGAATTTATTAATAATTTTTTATTCTTTTGTAGGAACGTCTTATGACATCACAAACAGGAGCCATGACCACATGTGAAGGATTACCAAGTGCCCAAGTAGCATTATTCTGCTTACTTACCTTCATAATAGGAATAATTCTCGGAAAATTGTTTTAAAATAATCAAACTTCTTATATATTAATTTCATAATCCAACATCTTCGTGTGTATGTGTAACTGTCTCTCTCTCTATGTATATGTATGATGATGGTGGAATTTACTTTGTTTTTTTAATTGGTATATATTTTATGGATAAGGATCAGATCATTAACTTCTATATATTATATGGAGAGGGATGACGTCATTTATATGTTTCAGGAACACAAATACACGGATTCCCTCTAATACTAGTCCTGCATAACTTCTAATATACTGTTTAAAATGCTTTTAAATATATTTTTAAATGAATTTTATTGACGTTATTTTGAGTAAATTTTTACTACCGTCCTCTTTAATTTATTTATTCTGTTTTTTTTTTCGAATTAATTATTGAAAAGAAAGTTTTAATGTTTATTGGTTTATTGTCCTTAAATATATTTATCACTTTGTTGTTAAAGTACATCTTTTTTTTACTTCTTATATATTTCTTTATTCATAATAGTTAGTTTTTTTTTCCATAAGTATATAATCAAATGAAGGATGTTTCTCCATCGAAAGTATGTACACTTTATGTACCGCCAAAGGGTATAATAAAACTAATAGAAAAAGTTAATATGATTTTTGTCTTATCACTATCGATAGGAATTGGTTATGGGTTGTATTTTGTTCTTCCTGAAAATTCCATGACTACTTACATCTCAGAAAAAGGGTTAATGCCTGGATTGGTTAATGAAAAATTTAATAATAAAATATATGGTTTTAGTAATAGGGATGGTATATTTAAAAAACTAAAACACAATGCATCGAATAAGAATAGAAGTTTAATGATTAAAGAAATTATTGAAGACATGGGATATAGAGGACATCTTCAAGATTATAATTATCTCAAATACGATAGAAATATAAGTAATACAAATGTGTATACTATTGTTAAATGTGTTCGTGGTCCATGTACAGAGTCAATAGTTTTGGTTGTTCCATTGTCTATGAAATATATAGAATCACAGATAATGACGTTAGAGTTATTGAATTATTTTAATTCACTCACTAATTGGTCAAAAAATGTAATTTTCTTCTTTACACCAGATCTTATTGGAACACAAGCATTCCTGTCTGCCTACTACAATCAGGATCATCCAAATATACAATACCAACCACTTGAATTCTCTTCTGGTGACTTAATTGGTGGTGTTGTCCTTAATTTGTCTGGGAGAAGATTTAGTAGAGTTAATGTACAATATAATATGATTAATGGTAGGTATCCTAATTTAGATTGGTTTAATGGCATCGTAAGGATATTAGAAAAATTTGATCTTAAAACATCAATTCATACACCAAAAATAGAGAAAACAATCAAAGATTTAGATCCATTAATGTACCATGGAAAACATTGCCTAAGATCAATATTATCTCAAGCATTTTTAGAAACCGAAAATTTTCATTCACTTTTCGGTTTACACTGTATCTCAATGGTTACACTTCAATCAGATTTTAATAATGGTAATGGACATGTAACAATAATTTCAATGACTGAGGTTGTTGAAGCAACAATACGTGCACTCAACAACTTAGATGAACGTTTTCATCATTCCTATCAATTTTATCTCCTAACTTCATGCCATAACTTTTTGTCAATAGCATACTATGAACCAATGATTGGATTTTTATGTTTACCATTACTTCTGAAGGCACTTGCAAACTACTACTCAATATCATTAAATTTTAAATTCCCTCTTTCATTCCTCTTAACATATCTCTACTCATTATTTTTATATTTTATCTCCACTTACTTTTACTTTATTGAATTAACTTCATTTGTTCTACTTTTTTCAACCTTTTTACCTTTATTGTTCATCCCTTTCATTCACCCATCAACAACTCATCGTTTTGTTGTAAATCTTCTAATACCATTAAGTTTAGGAGCAATATCACTCCTTAACTTTAGTTTCGCTCTTATATTTGCCCTCATTTATTCACCTGTAGCATTTATTGTTATTGGATCCGGAGGTGATTTATATGACGACAATAATAATAATAAAATTCTCCTGAGATTCTTTAAATTTATAAAGAAACTCCTTCTTATTACTCTACATCCATATATCCTTTATATTTGTTGTCAGGTTTACAGTAACGATTTTGATATCAATAATCATAGTTATGATAATTTTATTACACCTTTAAAAACACTTATCCATAATCATGTTTATCATTATTCATTTAATTTCCCTCTTTTTCTTGTTTCAATTATCCCTATCTGGCATTGTATTATCTTCTCAATTTAATATATTTATCATTTTGATTAAAAAAATATTAAAATGGTACAAAACTTTTAATGTAAATAATTAAAGTGTATTTTAAATTTATGTGTGATAATATTTAAATAAATAAAAAAAAATTCTTTTTTAAATTTCAAATAAATTTTATTGTCTTTATATTTCTTTATAATAACAGGTAACAGTTATAATTTATAAATTTTCTTCTTTATTTTTCTTTATATTTAGTAGTCATTCTTTAGGGAGATTTTTAGTTTTGTTAATTGATGTCAAGGTCTTAAACTATAAAAAGTATGTGGTTTTGTGTTCAAATATTTTACTCGTCTAAACTTTAATATTAGTAACACCGTTACACACATTATTAAAGGTGTAATAAGCTAATTTTTACCTAATTTAAAGTTTTTTCAACAATTTAATTAATATTTTAATTGCCCTAAATAAATTTTGTGGTTAAGTACATGACTTTTAATGTATCATCTCTTCAAAGTATAGACAATTCTTTTTTTGATCTTATTTATTATACAATTTTAATTTCCCTTTTTATAATAAGGATATATATATTATATTTCCACATCCCTGGAGAGAGGTGAATCGCCTCATTAAATTATTCTTAATTTTATATAATATATTAATGAATGTATATATCCAATATAAAAATCCTAAGAATTTAATAAAATAACCCATAACAACATTAACTCTTATTATATTAGAAAAATATTTGGGGTCATTTTCTTAGTTGTTAACATTTTACAACAAAACGGTACAAAAATGAATAAATTTCTAGTTTATCCACATACAGGGTACCCAATTAATTGCGCAATAACTGTACGTAAAAAATTTTTAACCAATTATTTGTTAATTTTTTTGATTGGAGTAAGGAAATAATTTTGAAATAATTATTATTATATCATACCATCATTCTTAGTAATATATTACAAATCTAGTCTATATAACATGATCATTGGTAAGAGATGAAACAAATGTCCTGGATACATCCATGCCTAAAGTCACATATTTCTTATTAAAATTAAATTTTAATATTATTTTTCTTTAATATCATTTTCTTAAAAACCACACATTCCATGTTTCATTTCTTTTTTGTAGGTCAGATTCTGTTTATTAGTCAATTACTTTTAAGAAAGGTGTGTCATTCTTAGATTTTTATCTTCATACAGATCTTTTTGTTAATCAGTATTTTAAGATAAAATCTTTTACTATCATTTTATTATATTGGTTAAGTAATCCACTTTTATCTCTTACCTTTCTCTTCCTGATTACATCTATGCTCATATTATTAATTTATTACTATAAATTGTCTAGGGATATATGTGAAAAAAAAACAATAGAGAAGTGATTTACTTATAAACTTTTTCGGCATTGATACTATCTATAAGGATAGATATGAAGGGGGTAAAACCATTTAACCCTGGCCATATAAATTCATATTATTATGAAATGTATACGTTTATATATATATACATATAAGTATCAAGGATGTTTTTTTAGATACCTGCCCCTACATTAGTATATGGAGCATCCTCCTTTTTTTATGTTAAAACATAATGAAGATCTACATATTATTTTTATTAATTTCATTAATATAAATCTTTTTTATGCAACTGTTATATTATGTCATTTCTTATCAAGTTCTTTCTAACATACATAATAAACATCTTTAACCTTTTAACTATTTTAAATATATCATCAGTTTTTTGCCCCACTTCTAGCGTTGTTGTAGCCCACATATTTTCTCTATATATGTCTATCATAAATATTTTATATAATAAAATTATATATATTTATTTAATAGACATTAAATATTATAAAATACTCTAATTTATCTGACAAATTTTTTTTTATTTCATTACTCTTCACACATACTTTTTCTTTTTTTTAGCATTGCCATAGAAGGTATATAATTTCTTGTAGAGATGTAGGGGAAGGCATCTTCTTATAATGTGGGTATGATGTAATGAGGACTATAGAATGATACTGACCTTGACTCACAAGCGATGATTGGCTCAATCATATACAAAAACTTTTAACTGTAAATGAAATATTTTCTCTGTATTACATAACACATTCTTCATTCATTAAAATATAATTTATCGTTTCTTTTGATAATAGTTTTAATTAAAGAGATAATCAGTAAAGATTTCAACTATTATTTTAGATATAGGTATTCTTTAGACATAATTTTTTATAATAAAATAACTATCAAACATTAATCTTATTAATATAATAGGTCATTTAAATATAAAAACTATTTTTATATATTGTTAAAACAAATAAATTTAAAATATTATTTTCAGCATTCCTTTCTTTTAATAGAAATGTCTAAGTCTGGGCTTCATCTTGTAGCCTATATATTATTGGTATTTTTTATTTCATCTAATATAGCATCTAGAATTGTTGGTGTACCATCATGTAGCAAAGAAACATCTCCAGTATTTACACTTCAACACAATTCTACTAATGGTATTCTAGCTAGATCTCTCCCACAACCAGCATTAATTGACTGTTCCGAACATTGTGCCTCATCATCTGATTGTATTGGTATTGAGTATTGGCAAGGGATTTGTAGAGTTATCTCAGAGGACAAAAAATCTACCTACACACCAACAGATGATACTTCAGTATTTTTAACAAAATCTTGTGTTAAGAGTGATCGTATCTGTTCATCACCATTCCATTTTGATGTTTATGAACAAAAGATATTGGTTGGATTTGCTAGAGAGGTCGTCCCAGCTGAATCCATTGAAATTTGTATGGCTGCCTGTTTGAATGCTTTTGATACATATGGTTTCGAGTGTGAATCAGCTATGTTCTATCCAGTTGATAGTGAATGTATCCTTAATACCGAAGATAGACTTGATAGACCAGATCTTTTTGTTGTTGAGAAGGAGGATGTTGTTTATTATCTCGATTCTAATTGTGCTGGGTCACAATGTTATGCTCCATACATCACACAATACATTGCTGTTGAGGGAAAACAAATTGAGAATGAATTAGATAGAAAATTCGAAAATACTGACTTCCAAACATGTGAAGAATTATGTACTGGAAGGATTACTGTTACCCAAAATGATTTCACATGTAAATCATTCATGTACAACCCAGAAACTAAAGTATGTTACCTTTCTGATGAACGTTCCAAACCACTTGGACGTGCTAAATTAGGTGATGCCAATGGTTTTACATATTATGAAAAGAAATGTTTCGCATCACCAAGAACATGCCGTCAAACACCATCATTCAACAGAGTCCCTCAAATGATTCTGGTTGGTTTCGCTGCATTTGTCATGGAAAATGTACCATCAGTTACCATGTGCCTTGATCAATGTACAAACCCACCACCAGAGACTGGTGAAAAATTCATCTGTAAATCAGTCATGTACTATTACAATGAACAAGAGTGCATACTTAACGCTGAAACTAGATACACAAAACCAGATCTCTTCATTCCAGAGGGTGATGAATTCCTTGTTGATTACTTTGATATTACCTGTCATCTTGAACCAGAAAAATGTCCAGAAGGAACGTATTTAAGAGGAATCAAATCTATTAATTCAGCTCTCCCAGAAGGTGAGGGTGCACTTCATGTTATTGAGTCTGTTGGTAAATCATTAGAGGAATGTATGGATAAATGTAATGAACTTTATCCAGAGAAATGTAGATCATTTAACTTTGAAAAGTCTTCTGGTTTATGTAATCTTTTATATCTTGATGGTAAAAGTACATTGAAACCTTTTATCAAGAATGGATTTGATCTTGTTGATTTACAATGCCTTTCTACTAAGGATGATTGTAGTACTAAGAAAGATGGTATTACTTATGCTAAATATCTTTACTCACAACAACCAGGTATTCCAACAAAGACAGAAAAAGTTATTGGAACTTCTAAATGTCTTGATTTGTGTACTGAGAGTGAACGTTGTGAAGGTGTTAACTATAATAGGAGAACTGGTGAATGTCAATTATTCCAAGTTATTGATGGACCAGCTAAGCTTAAAAAATCTGAACATATAGATTTCTACCAAAATCTCTGCTCTACCAAAGAAAATGAAGGAGGTGTCTCATCTGCATTGAATGTACCACAACCAACAATTATTGCCACCTCTGCATCACAAAACGGTAGCAAGATTGATGTCCTCACCAAGAAGAATCCAAATAAAGATGGAAATCAAGTAAATATTTATGAACCAGAAAAGAAATACCATCCAAAAGGAGCCAAGAATGAAACAGAAACAGCATCTGTTGACGAGAAACCCGTCCTCGAGGGATCTGAAACTGTAACCAGTACACCAATCGAAACTGGAAGTCTTGAAAAAAATATAATTACAGCACCACCATCAATTCCAAAGATTCCTGATGGTCCACTTCCAACACCAATCTTAATCCCAGCTGATCAAGTTCAAACTATTTGCGATTATGAAGGTATCAAAGTACAAATTAAATCACCACAATCATTTACTGGTGTTATTTTTGTTAAAAATCATTATGAGACATGTCGTGTTGAGGTATCTGCTTCTGATTCAGCTACTCTTGAACTTGGACTTCCAGCATCATTTGGAATGAAACCAATTACACTTACACCATCTAGTACTGGTCCTGCAGGTGCTCCACAAAATGGAACTGAAACTCATAAGGTTGTTGTAAGATCACGTCGTGATACTCAAGAAAAATCATGCGGTATCACTGAAATTGAAAATGGAAAATACAAGAGTACTGTTGTCATCCAAACCAACAATCTCGGAATTCCTGGTCTTGTAACATCAACTGACCAAATCTATGAAATCGGATGTGATTACAGTAGTATGCTCGGAGGTAAAATTACCACAGCAGCTAATATGACTGTCAACGGACCAACACCAACTGATATCAAACCAAGAGGTAAAATTGAGCTTGGAAATCCTGTTCTTATGCAAATGAATGCTGGTACAGGTGACCACCAACCAGTTTTACAAGCTAAACTTGGAGATATCCTTGAATTGAGATGGGAAATTATGGCTATGGATGAGGAACTTGATTTCTTTGTAAAAGATTGTCATGCTGAACCTGGAACTGGAGCTGGAGGAGATGAGAAACTTCAACTTATCGAGGGTGGTTGTCCAACACCAGCTGTTGCCCAGAAACTTATTCCTCAACCAATTAAATTACAATCATCAGCTGTTAAGATTGCTCATTTACAGGCTTTCCGTTTTGATTCATCATCATCAGTTAGAATAACATGTAATATTGAGATATGTAAGGGTGATTGTAAACCAGCAACATGTGATATTCATGGAGAATCAAAAGAATCATGGGGAAGAAAGAAGAGATCAACATTGGAGGAGGATGTAAAGGAGTTTGAGACAAACCGTTATAGAGTTCCCAAGATTTTCACAAGCAACAACATCGTTATTAATTCTTGATCCACTTCAAAATACCTTTGAACCATCATCAGCAATGGCTAAGGTATCATCTCTCGATTTATTAGCTGAGGATCCAGCAACAACCTTATTCAAGATCAAAGAGACAGCTCATATGAATGGAAACTTGTGTATGGGAAAAGTCACCCTTTTCTCAGTTTTTGGTGTTCTTCTTACTTTAATTGTCATCCAAGCAGTAGTTGTAACGAATTATATCTTCAAAAGAGTTATGTCTTCTAGAAAGATTAGCAACTAAATTTAATAATTAAACAAAAAATTACAAATATGCCTTTATGTTCTCAAAACGAGTATAATCTTTTATTTTTTGTTATTTTTATAGTATCAAGATACACATACACACAATAATACACCCAGCACATGAAATATATTATATAATAACATTTCCGAAAATGAAACAAGATACAATATAATGTGAGGAAAAATTATAAAAGAAAATGTGCCAGAAACTTGTTTGAAGTTTTTTTTTTCATCTCTCTCTCTACTTCTTTCTCTCTTATTTTTTAACAAAAACATTCCAACTTTTTTTTGTTTTATTTAATCAAAAGATAATAATTAAATAGTAATTTATAATATATGATTATTCCTTGTAATATTATTTGTCAATATTGTTTTATATATCTTTTTAGAGATGTAATATAAATAATTAGACATCTATCGTTTGTGTATATTTCTTTAAATTTGAATCAATGAATTATGGTAAATTCAAAGAAAGTTTAATCTAAATAATATAAAATATTTATATAAAAAATGTCCCTATAATTATTCTTCTAAAAACAATAAAACAACAACAAAATTTACATAATAATTTTATCTATATTAATTATATATATATCAACCTATTGAAGGAATATCAACTTCGCATTCTTCAAATATCTCTTACGATCAGCCATGCACTTATCAATCTCCTCACTTGTTAGCCATTGGTAATCCACAATTAATTTATCATTAACCTTAATATCTATAGTTAGATCTCTTAAAATACCACCAAAAAAGAAGAACTCCTCCAAATCTACGCCTTTTGATTCTCGTAATCTTTTAGAAAATCTGTATTTATGATATGAAAATGGTGCTCCACCTAACATCTTCATTTTTATACTACCATTAAACATCTCATCCATTGCTGCTTCTATGGACTGTAAATGATAATTATTATTTAATTATTGTAAATGGAAATCAAACATACACTTCTTAAGCAATTTTGTATATTAGAGGTTTGAGGAAATATCCATGGTGAAATATTGTTATCGTCAAATTTTTGTTTTACACTTAATAATAAATTTGATTCCGGATGACGGAATAAATTTTTGTAATCTTGATCTATCTTACTATCGTGTTTTTTAATAACTCTTGCTTTAGTTTCATTAGCAAAAGCCTCCCATTCCTCCTTTTTTATATAATTAGGTAATCCTATTTGTTCCTCTAACTCAGAAAGATCTTTACCTTCCTCCTCAAGTTGACGTTTCTTCTTCAATAAACTATAAAAAAAATAAAATTGACAAAATATGAATATTATTTAAAAAAACAACTTACATTTCATCTCTTTCGCTTTTTAATTCAAAGTCAGATTTCAATGAGTTCCTCACCTCAATATTCTTTTGCATCTCCATATACTTTTTCTCAATATCACTCATTGATGGAGCACATAATGGTGGTCGTATCAAGACAACTGAAGCTGTTATCTCACTACGTGTAACATTATCACCAACATTTGATGGTGTATTAATTTCTGTTAAAAATCTCCTTCCTAATGATGCATACCTTGGGGAGAGCAATTTCATTTCCAATTAACAATATAAATAATAAGAATAATGAGAATGAAAAAAGAATATCAGGAGATATAATTAAGATTGAAAAAATCACAAAATTTTAATTCACATCTTAAAAAGAAATTTACATGTACATTGTACCAAATTAAAGAGTTTATCAAAGAAGAAAAAATAGAATACACACCGTGGATAATTGTCTTTATGTATATTAGTTTAAGAATCGCATTAAATTGTTATAGTAACTGGTAAATTTAATATATTTAAATTATATTTTGTTAGAATAATCTTTAGTTAAATTTATTATTTTATTTATTCACTCACAATCTTCAGTGTCGTATTTTGTCTTTTCAATTGAAAGCAACTTCTTAAAAGGATTTTTTTTTCTTGAAGTTTTCCTAAAGCTTGTTTTTTTCTTGTTTTTAGGTTTGTTATCTTTCTCCGGTTTTACTCCCTGGACTTTGATTCTCAGAGCCGGAGCATCGTCTTCCACTATCTTGTCCTTTACTGTATTTGGAAGGTCTGCTTTGTCAAGTTGTATTACCATTGGTTTATTTGCTACTTCTTTTTCATTATAATTAGGTTCCCATTGACATGGTTCATCCCAGGAGACATTGTAATATACCATTATACGATCCAACTCTTTTTTCAACAATGAGTAGTCAATATTTTCATTTGGCTTTGCATTATAGATTGTACGAAGAGCATCTCCAAATTCTGGTGGAAGGTATCCTTTATATAGATCATAAGTAGCTTCTAATTTTTTCTTAACAATTTGAGGTTCAGGATCAGCTGGACTCCAAGGAAGTTCTTTAAATAAATCCATTGCTAGGTATAACCATGAATATATGTCATCTCTGTATGTGGGTTTGTATCCTTTGTGAATGTATGGTGAACAATGAAAGATTGAACCAACCCATATTGGACCTTCATTTTCCTTTATTGGACTCTCAGGTTCAATATTAGCAGGTATTAGTTTATTTTCACAATCATATCTGACATGTTTTGACAATCCGAAATCAATTATACGAACAATGATATTCTTATACCTTTTTGTACCTTCATAATCGAGGATAATATTAGCTGGCTTTATATCCAGGTGGACGATATTAGTATTATGTAAAAGTCTCAATCCCTCAAACACATTAATTATAACCCGAATCCATGTGTTTTTTTTGAGAGTCTGACCAGGAGTGTTGATAAGAACATCATAAAGATTTCTACCATATAGAGTTGTTATTAAATATTTGAAGTTTCTTTTTTCTCCATATTCAAAAACATGTGGAAAGTGATGTTTTGTTTCAGGTTTTGTTTGTAGAATTTGTAGTATATGGACTTCCTTCATCGAAACATGTTTGTCCTTCTTTTTGACTTCAGCCTTTAGAGCACCAAACGATTTAGATTCCTGCCCGTTTTTGACATCATTGGATCTAGAACATTTATAAATTACACCATATGTTCCTTTTCCTATAATAGATTCCGCTTTCCAGCCTTTTACTCTCCTACCAAGTAGATTATCAAATTCTGGATAGGCTCCTTTGCTTGGTTTACTACCTTTGTTTAGTTCGTCGAGATTAGTACTAACTAGTTTAGCTCCAACAGTAGGTACCTTCTCTCCAACATTGGTTGTCTTCTCTGTGCTAATGGTCATTTTCGCTCCATTATTAGGTACATTCCCTTCATTACTTGAAGGCTTGTCTCCTTTATTGTTGTCCCTCTTTTCATTTTTAATGGACTTACTGCTACAGGTTTTTTGCGCAGGTACAGGTGAAATCATCAAAAAAAAATTATTATTAATGTCTTTTTTTAACGGGTATTTAATTAGTGAAAAGTTTACAAAATTAACATTTTAATTAATTTCATAATTCAAATTTTGATTATATTTAAAAAATTAAAAAACAAAAACATGCTCATCGGACAATGTTTCATTCATAAGTCTCTCAGGGGATTGACAGATATCACAAGTAATTTCATCGCATGTATTGGTCCTCAAAACCGGCTTGTGAAGTTGTTAAATTTAAATATCTCTCACATTTCACAAAAACCAAGGTAAGATGTATACATTATAATAGATATGAAAACAAAAGTTTTATTTAAGATAATTTAAAAAACAACCCTCTACATTTTCTCTATATCCAAGACAACTCAAAAACTTAAACACAAAACATCTAATAATTTATTTATAGAGACATCATAATATATACAAAAATACAATACATATAAAAAAATATTTAAGTTTTAAATTTTTGTTGAACAATATATATCAAAAATTACAAAATTATTTTTAAATATTATAGCCGTTTGGAGTTTTATCAACTCATTTTGAACCAACCACTCAGGTTGGGAAACAAAATTAGCTCCTAAACACCTGTCCATATTCTCAAAGACCTCCTTTCCAATGACTTTGGCTGTATCTGCAAAGTGGACGACATCCAAGGTTTGCGTCTTCATGTTTGGTATTAAAGAACATTCGTAGACATTGTCGCCATCTAGATTTTTTACAAGGATGTTTGATGACAATGGTACAGGGAATTTTCCATCTTTATTTGATACCATTTTACGGGTAAAAGCACTGAACATTGGCCTGTTGGAGATCTCACTTTTTTTACAACGAGTCTGCAAGATTCTCCTCAATACATATGTTTGGTTGGTACTGGTACAATCTCCATACTGACCTTTTTTAGCGTAAAATACCAAGATCATCAGTGCTACATCATCAACAGCATACCCAATTACGTCTCCAGAGTCAGCACAAAGTGTATATGACTCATCATACTCATTGAAAACATATATCCTTCCTCGGACGATTCCCAAAACAGATTTATCCGTTAATCTAGATATATTTGTGACGATCTCCCTATCATTTAATGTTTCAACCCTGTACCAATTGTCTTTTCTTGTACCACCCGACAAATTGGTTATATACAATGCTCCTGGACCAGCAGAATAGGCGTACTTCTCCGGTCCGATGAAACAAATAGAATAGATCGTACCATTTTCTTTAAATTCCCTATTAACTGCAGTGCTAATATCACTATTACTATAAATTGTTGTATGTATTAACGAACCATCCTCGAATCCAACCATATACTCAAGAAACTCATCTCTGTATTTATTTATAGCAACAGCAGTACATAAAGAATTTCCAATATTTACACTGTGATGAGTCTCCCCACTGGAGCAGTCGATTATTTTTAAAAACTGTCCTTCTGTACCTGTTGGTGAGAGGGACCCAACAAGTAAAAGGTATTTGTTGTGGGCATCCAATAATCGGATAACACCTCCACATTCCTGTTCCAATCTCTTTATGAAGCGTATTTGGAATGAAGAATTGTCCTTGAGAAAATCACTTTTGATATCAAAGTCGCTTATAATTTTTTCTGATGTTTCAGGTTCATTTGTACCTCCAAAGAACTAAACAAATATATTTTATTTGGTTAAATTGAGAAAAAATCCTACCTCATCCGGTAAATCGTATATAGGATGGTACTCTTTCTTTGTTAATTTTCTATTGCACCTTGGGCATGTGAAGGATTTTACAGTTTTAGAGTTTCTCCATGTTTCTAAGCATGCTTTACACATCAAATGCCCACATATTGTTGAGTAGATCGCGTGTTCGGTACCCGGACCCGTGTAGGGATCACAACAAATAGTACAATTTAGTACCATCTAAAAATAAAGAGAATGAATTTCATAACAGTTACTTAAATAGGTAATAAAAAGACAAAGGTAATGCGATAAAATGAGTAAAATGAATAAAGTTAATAATATAATTTCCAATTGCATTAATATAGAAGTAAGGAAATTGTACAATCTTGTCTATTATGTCAATCATAGAAAGTAGAGTATATGTAAAAAAAATAAAAAATAAATATTATTTACTAAGATAAAATATAACAACACTACTAAAGTACAAACTGACTAAGTGATAGGATATGTGTGATAATGGTAAATGGATAGAAGTAAAAAAAGAATCGGAAACATAATGGAAATAGGAGAAATGGTTAATAAATCAAAGATTGATGTTGTTAAACTTTTCTTAACAGAAATATATAAATGAACGTCAAAGAATTGTTAGTGCTACATACATTGTATGGATAGAGGGAGATAAAATAAATATTTCATCAAAAAATTACGTTTAAATAATAATGGTAAAATGATGAAAAAATATAGTTACATTAAAATTAAAGATAAAAAATGGTTACATTAAAATGATATAACAAAACAACGTGACGTTTTGAGATAACCTCAATTCTAGCAGTATTTTTCTCGACGAGAATACAATGTCATAACTCCACATTATTATGAAGTGCATAACAATGAATTTTCTCAAGAGTTGGTTGCTTTCATCATGTGATTGTACCCATATGCGACGAACGTTTGAGTAAAGGTTCATAGTACATTTTTCTTTACCTACCAGACGGAAAGAAATGAGCTATTTTTAAGCTATTTCAATAGATGAATACATGATGTGTTATTTTTTTATAACTATTTAGCATTCAATGAGTATCTTTTTTGTCTGACTTTTAGCATTAAAAAATTTAAGAATGAATAAAGTGATGTTGTATATTTTGCAAAAATATATCTGAATATGATAACGAGTTTTTTATATAACAATTGTTATTTTTAGTATTTGATAGATGTATGATAAGAATACAGGAAAATTTATGAGTTGAAAAAACAATTATAAGGAACATTTATTCATTTAATTATTATGGATAGCAACATTTTATCAATATGTAATAATATTACAAGAAATATTTTAAATAATCAATTGTAACATTTATGACAGACATTTTTTCCTATCTTAATAGCACAGGAATGTTATATATCATCAGCGAAATGTAAAATCCACCTCCTGACATACTGGTACCCTTTATCAAATCGTATCATTCTCCCGTTATGAAATGTACCATACAATGAACACTCTATAGTTCCGTTAATGTTTCTTAATTCTACATTGAAATATGTTTCCTCTTCTTTATCAGTAATCATGTTCGTCCATCTAATTTCATATCTATATCTCTTTAAATTTGTCCATTCTAATTCTTCTAAATATTTCACCAAATGATAGATATGATTAGGTACTAAGAAGATTGTTTGAATGAATGCACCAACAATTTCTTCACCATATTCTGTCTTTAATATTGTCAAGTACTTATTAAAGTATTTATTTATATAACTTCTTAAATAATTTGTAAAATTATAATCTGAATCTTCAATGTCTTTTATTAATGTTTCATGGTATGTTAAATCCTAAAACAAAGAGTAAAATGACAATGTGCCTATGAGAAAACTTACATCATATGATTTATGATAACATCTCGGTGATAATTTCATAACATGGTTTAAACTATATGTATTCCATGATTTAGATCTCTCCAAATTATCACAGACACACTCAATATCAATGTACTCTCCATCTAAAAACTTAACTCCTCTTGAAAATCTCGGTTTTATGATAGTTAAATCTTTTGGTCTATCATTTAAATGTTCAACATTAGTAATACTTCTTTTAACTATCTCATCAATGATATAAGAAGAAAATAAAAAATTTTCTATATCTTCATTAATCATTTATCCTAAAAAATATTAAGACAAATTCTTTAAATGAAACCAATAAAGTTTAGTTTTAGTATCCAGGAACAAAAAACTATTTACACCTATGCTTCAATTCACATTCTATTATGTTTTTTTGAAAGTTTCAAAAGAAGTAATTTGTTGAAAAGTAATATGTAATAAAAAAACATTTGTTGAATGGATTTTATTATTAATGCGGAAACTTATTATTTTTAGATTATTTTATTTATAAAGGAAAGTAAGCTGAAATGTAGAAGCATGTTTTTATGTATGAAACTATATAACACTAAAAAATGCATAAAGTATACAATGAATATGTTTATGATGAAGTGAAATTCTTAATTAGAGCACATTGTACCGGTAAATAAAGTCGTGATTACATTAAATAACTTTTTAATTAGAAATTCCATTAATTATTATCTTATTTATCTAATAAATTATTATAAATATTAAAAACGTTTAATATAAGTATGATTTTATTATTTCGGCGCGACTTGCTTCCATAGGTTAATGGTCTACGAGATAAGGTAGAATGGTAACATGAAAGATTAAAGTTTAGTGGAGCACGAATATTTTTTGTCGATTTTGACAGTATATTTTATAAAATTTGTTTTAGAAAATTAATCAACAGCATTCACCCACTAGGAAATTCGAATTTCCCATGTTATCTGTTTCTCTAATTACTTTATAGATCACAACATTTGTTAGAGTTATTTGAGCCGGAAAAATAAAATCGTACTTAAACAGACTGTTTTTTACATCACTTTCAAATTTCAAATGCTTCAGCAGACCTTCCAAATAGACAAACATAAGATCCACCAGTTGTGCCAAGTTTTTAAGGCTAGCGTTATCAACATGTTATGGAAATTCTTTTTGAAGTCATCCGAATTCTTAACTGGTTTCTAGATATCTACGAGAGGTTTCATGATTGATGATTTTTTGAATAAGTATTTTCACGAATAACGATATTTTTTTTTTGTTACAGAATCATTGGAATTCAAGAATTGTCTATCAGAAAAATTAGGAATCTTCCATTATTTAATTCTGTTAGATATTTGCGTGAATATTTCGGAAATTTTTCAAAAAAATGACAAAATTACTAAAAAAATTACTAATTACTTATAAATATTCAGAAACACACAAAAAAAACAAATTTATTTCATTTAGAATTCAAAAAATCTAATACAGTAGACTTTCTATTATCCGAACCTCGATTAACGGAACTCTCGGTTGACCGAACAGAGTAATTTTCACAAAAAAATACAAATTTAAAATTTTATACATAAAAAATATTCAATTATTTATCAGGTTATATAATCTCTACCTATGGGCAGAGTTTAGTTATATGACAATATGGGTAGAGATTATATGACCTCTTAATTACTCTAGGCATAGAGATGCTTTCTTTTGTACATGTGTAAAATATATAAAGTACTGATTTCAAATAAAACATCTATAAATTTCAATTTTTTTGTATTAATTAGACAGCTATGTATTAAAAAATTAGAAAAAAATTATCTTCAAAAGAGGTAATCTTATTTGACTCAAAAAAAGCAATTCCAAAGGCTAAATATTTTTTTGTTTCGTATGTTTAACAAAAATATTGACATTTAATATTCATACTAATATTCAATGAGTTATTTTCTACGTAAAAATTGAAGATTTTATTTTTATTTATTCATGTTCGGTTATCCGAAATTTTAGTTATACAAATTACCCTTAGTCCCGAGGGGTTCGGATAATCGAGAGTCTACTGTACTTCATCATTAAAAATGCTTTGAGAAATTTATTGTTAGCTGCCTTCAGTATAACTATAATAAAATTTTATCAGTATAGAAATTTGAATAAAATATTTTTAATATAATATCATTAATTTATTGTTTCATTATAATAATTTTTTATTTAATGAAGGCTTTGTTGAATATTCTGCCTTCATTAGGATTATTTATTTACAATTTATTCATTTATACAAATGCATCCGATGAAAATTATGCTCTTACTTATCAGTATGAAATTGTAGAAACGGGAACTTTAAGTGTTGAATATTTTGCTAATAGAGAAAATCGTTCAGCACCAGTTTCTATTTATATATCAGAAAATGTAACTGAAAATAAACAATTGTTGGTATTTAAAATTTCTTTAGATATAAAAAATTTACCTCAAGTACGGGTTTATCATAAGATGATTTTCCATGTTAAGTATAAAGATGATGAATTAGAAAATATATGGATACCAAAAAATGAAATGAATAGAAGCTTTAAGTTGTCTGATATTCCAAATGAGTTTCATTGTAATTTAAAGGAATGCAAGATTGGACTTTTATCTATTAATAATGATGAAACTTCTATGCACAGTCATGGTGATGTCCTGCCTAATGATTTCATTTACATTAGTCTAGAAATTGCAAATAATAAGAGAAGATTTCAACTTGGAACTATTACAGTACCTACTTATATACATAATCTTTACGCAGTTATCTGTCCAAGCAATAATTGGGTTTCAGAATATGGGTTAATCAAATACAACCCTAACAATCATTCTATGATACATTTTCCTGATGGAACAATTGATTTTTTGGATAGACATATAAAATTAATGAATCCTTGGAATAGAGGTGAAGATAATTTTTGCCTTTGTGGGCATCTTGAACAAAAATTTGGTCTTCCACTTGATATTGGATATAATTATTACCAATATTATGCATCAGAACCAACTTTATTTGTAGATGAATATTCATTAATTTTCGAGAACGATACTCTACTGTGCGAGGAATGGGATATATTCAATAAAAACGTTGTTGCATTCATTATTAGCATTCCTGAATATAATTTCCAATCTAACAGAACAACTGTCCATCAATTAACTAGACATTCTAAATTTTATTCTGGAGAAATAATAGCCATAATGGTTTTGGAGGAAATGAAAGGATGGTATGCAGAAAATGATGGCTTTAATGATAAATTTGAAATCCAAACTTATTGCAATGTACCAAATATTAATGCAAACCTTCGTCTGAGAATAAATGAATCTTTACAAGAACTCAAAACTATCGATGATGACATTTATGGTGAAATTGATAGTTTTACAATTGATTATAAAATAGTCAAAAACGATATTCCAGCTGATTGTTATCTAGAATATGATAAACAAGGATTTCTTCAATTTCAGGATTTGTATGTAAAAAGATTTAGGACTTCACTTCAGATGTATGATGAAGATGATAAGAAATATTTCGATGTTGTAGTTCTCAAGTTGTTGGAATCTAATAAAAAGTATAAATGTAGTCTGATTGTGCCACCAAACCATCCTGATGTAGAAGAACTTGATTTTATAAGTGAATATGAATTCATTGTTATTGGAAATAAAGATTTATATAACAATACATTTCAAAATTCAACTGAGAATTTTGCTAATAATACCTATGGAAATAACTTGACAAATTCAACTGGTAATCGGAGTGAAAATACAACTAAGAGTATAAAATTAGTCATATATATTTCAATCGGAATCTTTGGATTTTTGATTATCATAGCAGGCACTGCTATTTTCATATGGATCATTAAAAATAAAGAAAGATCTGAAAATTGTAAATCAAAATTTCGTATACTTTTATCTAATTTATGGAAGAAAAGGTCTAATAGATCTTCTGAAAAACAATAAAATAGATAAAGATATATTTATCTCTTAATTTATCTTGTAAAAAACGGCATAATTGATTATAATATATATTAATCTAATAATTTTACCTTCATTTGATTAAACATTTTTATAAGCACTTTTTATTTCTATAAATATTTGTAGCAAATACTTAAAATTTTTCATTTTTTTGTCTTATATTATAAGAAAAGACTTCTTAAAGAATTTCATTCAGACGATTAATATGTACCAAAATAGTTTTCTGATATTACAATTTATCATTATATATCAGTGTTTATGGATAAATTTCATAAAAGTTCAAATGTTGTCCCATCTACATTTGAACAACAATTTATGTGATATATACAAATTTCGAAAATATTAAACAAATATAGCTGTTTTAGATTATGCATTCTAAAATGTATTTAAAAAAATATTTGAAGTATTTATAACTATTCAGAAATTGAGAAAAATGATGACTCAGAAGTTGACAAGCCAAATTACAAGTTTCCTCTGGGTAATTTTGATGATAGTCTTTTTGAAATTGCTAAATAAAATTAGGTGAATTAAAAACACGAAAATTTTCTTATTATTTTGAAAAATTGTTCCAAATTACAGAAAATAAATATAAAGAGTAATTTTTTACTATCATTTCTTCAATAAGTTTTTGATTAACACTTTAAATACCGATTTAAGTAGTAATATTTAAAAACTATCTTACTGAAAAGGATTGCAATTATACACATAAAGAAAACTATTAAAATTAGCGAAAATTATCTTAAACAATCAGCTTATTATGTGATACAAATATTTTTCTATTTATAAATTTGAAAATATTTATTAAAAACATAGATAATAAAATAATATATTAGATAAAATACTCTTAAGTTAAAATTATTATTAAATAGAATGTCCACAAATTTTAAATATATATGATAAATTAAATATTAATATTAATCCGTTTTCCCATTCGTTTGTACTTTATAAACAGCTACATTACCAGTCATATGATTTCCATATTATTCCATTTTCAATTTTTACCATATCATCTTTTTTTAAAGTTTCTAAAGCTTTTTCCAATAGTGATACACATTTATCATTGTCTTGTATTCCAGCTAATGTTTTAGAGATAGAGTCTTGAATTCCTTTAACTGTCCTAACTAACTCTAAATCAACTAGTTCTAAAATAAATCTTCTCAAGCATAGTTCATTTAACATTTGACTTTGACAAGATTTCAGCGGTGACTTAAGCATCTTTTGGAATTCCTCTTCATATTCTTCTCCAACTATTGTTATACTATCACCCTCACCCTTATATCCTCCTCTACCAGCACGACCAATCATTTGTAAATACTGAGATTTGTCTATAAAATCCTCTCTAACTTTCGGTTGATTGATAATAACACGCCTAACAGGCAAGTTTACTCCAGCTGCAAGAGTTGACGTAGCACATAATACACATAAAATTTCATTTTTAAAAGCAGTTTCAATCCAGTACTTTTCGATATCAGTTAATCTAGAGTGATGATAAGCGATCCCTGCACGAATACCAATTTCCATAGCTTCATCTATTGCTCCAGAGTTTAAATTCTTTATTATGTCAATAACTTCTTGGCGTTCCTCATCTAGTATTCTATATGATTCAGGTAGAAGTGTTCCAAGGGCCTTACAAACATATTCACAACTATTTTTAGAAGAACAAAAAATTAACACTGGTTTTTGTGGGATAATATCTTTGACCAATGAAATAACACTATTTAAATCAAAATCATTATACATGCTATCAGTTAACATTCTTCCATGTAGTACTAGATCTCCTTCATTATTGACATTAAATAAATAACCTCCCATCATAACTCTTTCAACAACTTTTATAGGTTCGAAATCAGAGGAAAAAAGTATAGCCTCCATGAATTTACACATCTCACTTTCATCATCAGTACCAAGTGCAGAGGACATACCTATAATTTGACCAGAACCAGACATAAGATATTTAAGTATTAATCTTTCAATAATATACCCTCGTTCTCCTTGTCCAATCATATGTAACCCATCAATTACAACTAAACCAATTTCTTCCAATCTATTTTCTTTTATTAAACTGTTTATTAACATCCCTGCTTTCTCAATAGTAGCCACATATATCTTATGTTCTTTACTTCTTTTTCCAGGAGGAATAATTCCTTTACGACGTGCATATTCCTCTACAAATATTTCTAGTTCTTCAAACAATGACAATGATTGTACTTTCTCCTGAGTACCAGCTACATATGGTAGGATAATTATTGAGCTTCTATTTTTTACAAGAGCTTCTCTAAGCATCATTATCTCTGCTACTAAACTCTTTCCAGCACCCGATTTCAAAGACAATATGTAATTTTTTCCTTTTAACAGTTCAGGATCGGTGAGGCATTCTTTCTGCCAATCGTACAAATCACATACATTTTTCTTTTTTGTAGAGTTCCTGAGCTTCCTCTGGAAGACCAAGCTTTTTGAATACATCATCCATAGTTAAACTATGGATATTATTATCAAGATCATCGCTAAAATTAGATGTGTTTCCACTTCCAGTATTTAAACATCTTTCATCAGTCATTTTCTAGAAATAAAAGGATATATAAAACAAAAAATCTATAGTTTACCTCTGAACTTGCATCATCAGATAAGAGAGAAGAATCCGATGATGGCGGTGCAGGGGAATCTCCTCTGTCGACATTTGCATTTACATTCAGAGATGAGGCGCTTGACACTTGTTCTGAACTCAACATTCTTGGTTCTCCAAAAGCGTTAGGTTCTAGACTTCCGATATCATCCCAGTCCCTTTTGATCTTCTTTCTACAGGGTGAAGAAAGAGTAGTAAGACGTTCGCTAGCACCATCTCCATCGCTGCACCTCTCGTCGTCATTAGACGTTCTCTTTCTTTGACAAGACATTAGGAAAAAAAACCGTAATAAATAACTAATGTTGTAATTTCTGCAAGTAGAGAAAAGTTATATTTTTACCAGTATTTATATGATGTAATTTTATGTTCTAGAAGTTAAAGAAAATTGGTAATGCCCACCTTTATTCTATTATTGAACATAATACGTTTTTGGAAACAATAATTATGCCTTAAGAATAGTAATGAAAATCCTTTTTAAAAGAAAAAAAAAAGTAAACTTACCTCTCTATTGTTTTTTACCGCCAACAAATCGAGAGGGCAAGTTCTAAAAGGAATTATTTCAATAAACTTTTGTAGCAATAAAAACAATTATGAAAAGAAAAACTTTAAGTGACGATTTTCAAAAATCAAAAGATATTCTAAAACCTTCACATCATATGGATTTTTTTAACGTGAGATTTTCACCAACCATTCAATACCTAGCTATCAAATAAATAATACATTTTAATATTAATAAAACAATAACTAATGATGATAAAGAATATCACTACTTGATCAATTATTGTATTTATGTTTTTATGAGAGAAAATCTTCTAATAAAATGATACCTTACACTCTTCATGTACATTCTTATTAAATATGCAAAAAGAATTCTGTTCAGATTTTTACTGATATAACAAAAAAATTTTGAAGAATGTATGCAAATTTTATTAAAAAAAAACATTATTTTAGAATGTGAAATTTTAGAGTAATTTAACTTGTTTTACAATGTTCGTTAAATTTCTACAAATTCTATTAATTACACCTGGAATTACTCAAACAACATATAGCATTGACGTTAACCCTATAAGCGAAGACAGAATTAAACTTTTTGAACATTATTGTGACTACTATGTTTCTAAAAGAGTTTATAAGGAAATACTTACGATAAAATTTAATGAACTTGAAATATACAAAACAGAATTGAAACAGCATGAAAATGTTAGATTTAATGAAATAAAAATTTTTAAACTTTCTTGGGAGTACATTAAAGCAAAAGCATTTAATAAGGATGAATTCTGTGGTTTAGGATTAACAACAATAAGAACCGAAGCAATACTTAGTGAAGGTAAATTGAAGAATGTAAGAGCAAAATTTAATTACGAAATTTCATATTCCACTGGATATTATTTAGGAAATAATTTTGATGATTTTACAAAAGCTGCAATTTGGTGTAACATTCAACAGTGTGATATGGGATTATTCTTTTTTGATGAACAAAAAAATGCTGAGGTGTTAAATAATGTAAAACAAATTCATACGGTTGACTATGCTGTTTTGGTGGTTATTGAATCAAAGGATAATAGGATGCTATTAGGTACTAGACCACATCATAAAATTGATATAATAATAAGTTTATGTCCTTATATTAATTGGGTACCTAAAAAAGGATTATTAGAATTTATACCGGAAGCTCACATTAAGGATAATGGATATTTTGAAAAAGGAAATTTATTTGCACATATTGTGGTGCCTTTTTACAAGAAAAACGGGGACTCAAATGAATTTATTTGTGGAAAATTATAACAAATAGTACTGCCGGATCTACTAATTGGATACACTTTAAGAGAAGACATTGGAAATAGAGCAATATCTGGATATATCAATCCTCTACATAATGAGTTAAAATGTGACTACCTTGGCTCTATATCCAGGCATTACCATTTTGGATATATGGAAACTGATACAAATTATATGTCTGAAAGAATAATGGAACCGATTAAAGTTCGTGAAAATGACACAACGTATAACTTTTATGCTGGACAAAAAATCTATATATATAATTGGACAAAATTTGATGAAGCTATGAAGAACAGAAACGATCATGAAAGATTGATAGATCCTAACGTTATTGAAAAAGCATCGTGTATAAAAAATTTAAAAAGTGATATAAAGGCTTATATCTTGCCTACAATAGGATCAGTAGATTCAATAAAAAGGCATGAAGGGAAAAATATATTCTATCGTCTTATAAAATCGGATGAACTTGACAATAAATATTCATTCAGATGTCTAACTAAAACTGTGGAGAAAAACAAAGGCCATATGGTAGAATTTTATTCAAGAAGCACTGAATTTGCAATAAAAAATGAGGAGGATCCAAACGTCGTTTATACTTCATCTCAAAATATAATAAATTTCAAACACAAAGAGATTAATAATTATGGATCCTATAGGTGCAAAGATATGAAAACAACACGACTATTTAATAAAACCATTATTACTATGGACAAGGTGTATTACTTACCATATGAGGGTGCTGAAATGGAATTTGTAGAATCACATGTAGATGACACTTATCAAAGTGATATTGGCTGTAATAAGCAATATGGAACTTTTGGTTTACTTAAAAAAATAACAATAAAGTTTGGTCAAAATGTCAGTGATCCTATTAGTATTGAAGATTTCTCAAATAGTACAGATACCATAGATATTAAGGAGGGTAAAATTCTATATAAACCACCTAAAGATATTCTTGGAGTAACAGTTGAGTGTACATATAAAACACTGGCTGAGACAACATTTTATACAAGAAAAGACACCTTTATTTCAAAATCACATGATACTGGAGTCAAAAACAACGCGACGAAGGTTATAACGAAAGAGAAGGTCGTAAATCAAGTTAAAAATAGTTCAACATCTTGGGTTATAGGAATCATGATTGCTGTTATCTTATTTTGTATAATCATAATTGTTGTGGCCTACTTGATTGTTAGGAGGATTAAGAAAAGAAGAGCTGAAGATAGTTTATCACCTTCATCTTTTTCCGGAGTATCAAATCTCTCCAAAAGTAATAGTAAAGGATCAAGAAGTATGAGCGGTAGTAAAAGCAGAACTAAGGGTGGAAGTAAAAGTACTTCAAAGTTAACTGCATCGAAAACTACGAGAAGCGGAAAAGGTTCAAGAACAGGTACTCGTTCAAGTAACGTTACAAGTAATACCATCAGGAATTCAAGAAGCTCAGCCTCCACAAATCGTGGTAAAAATTACTATAAGAACGTGAAATTAGCTGCCAAATAATGGGAAAAATGTTGTATAGGAATTTTTAACGCAGCAATACGGAACTTTAAAATTATTTATTATAACGAATAATTATTATCTAATAATCAAAATGTAAATTGTCACTGTAATGTTAAATACGTATAAGTTTCATAAAAAATTATTTATTTTTAACAATTTTTTTGTCTTTTAAATATAATATACTAATTTGCAAATTCTTTGAGTAAAGAAATTTAAGTAGAATATTTTTTAATTAATGTTATTAATTGTATGTCTGATCTCAATAAATTTTCTTTTAATGAAAGCTTTATTAAATATTGTCCTTTCATTATTACTATTCTTTTACAATTTACTTAATTTTATAAATGCATTCAATGAAAATTATATTTTTACTTATTCATAAATATTTTTTTCTATTGACAATCAATTATGGCGAAAATTAGGAAAAAAATTTACAGTAATTAATAATTCTACTTTAAAACAAGATATTTAAAATCCCTCCGATCAGATTAAAGAAAAATCTAAGGGATAAAAATGCTAACGTTGTATTTTTGTTTTCTTGAATATGCTGACAAATAGTTTTAAAAATATGTAAAAGACAAGATTTATATTTTGAGGTGATAAAAATTTACATAAAAGATATTTTGTAATTTACTTAATATATATTTTTGTAAAAAAATACATCATCATAATGCTCCTTCAACTTGTTTTCCAACTCATCAACATGATTGTGATTCCTAGTCTCAACTATAAACTTTACTCGAACACAAAAAATATCCTTCTTCAACCATGCACGTTCATGAAATATCTCTTTAATCCCGGCACCAGCATCACCAATAACTTTACATAACTCTGCCATACACCCTGGTCTATCAGAGATGACAACATTAAAACGAATTAATCTTGAATCATGGGAAAGAGCACGATCAACACATCTTCCAAGGGATGTTGTATCAATATTTCCACCACTAATAATGACAACAACATTTTTCCCTTCAATTTCTTTTAAAAATTCAGGTTCAAATAATGCTGCTAACCCAGTTGCTCCAGCACCTTCTGATACTACTTTTTCACCCTCAATAAGGCGAAGGATAGCTATAGCTATTTGTTCCTCACTAACTGTAACAATCTTTTCAACAATATCTTTAGCTGATTCAAAAGAATTACACCCAACAACAGAGACAGCAAGACCATCTGCTAAAGTTGGATTTGTTGATGTAAAGGTTGGTTTACTATGTTCAAGTGAATTTTTAAATCCCGGACAAGTTTCTGGTTCAACACCAATAATTTTTACATTCGGCGCTATTGCATTAACAGCAACAGAAACCCCAGCCAATAAACCACCACCACCAACAGGTATCAAAATTACATCTGTATTTGGGAGTTGTTCAATAATCTCAATACCTATACTTCCAGCTCCAGCAAGGACATCTATATGGTCGTAACCATTAATATATTTTCCACCCTTCTCCTCAGCCATCTTCAATGCTATATTCTTAGATTCAGCCAAACTCTCACCCATAACTATAACATTAGCTCCATAACTAATACAATTATCAATCTTCATTAATGGTGCAATTTTTGGCATGACAACAGTAACTGGAATACCTAATTGTTGCCCATGGAAACATAATGCTAATGCATGATTACCAGCTGATGCAGCAAATACTCCAGCTTTTCTCTCCTCATCAGTCATTTTTAATAAAGCATTCCTACCTCCTCTTTCTTTGAAACTCCCTGTTACTTGGTTTACTTCCATCTTCAGATAAACATTTGCCTTTGTTAATTTTGGACAATTTATGACTAAATCTTAAGTCAGTTTTTAGTATCCCACTTTTTATCCTTTCATAAGCTTTAGTAACATCATTAAAATTTAATTTCAATGGATTATTTGGGTCACAATACATGTCAAAACGGGGTGCCTCCATTATTTCAGAAGAATATATGTCTAAAATAAAAACGAAAAAGATGAAAAATTAGAAATAAGATATTATTTTTATTTACACTATATAGTAATATATAATATATAGCAAATGGAATTTTAAAAAATATTGGAAAACTCAAAAAGACGGATGGGGGTGTGTACTTTACATCTAAATAGTTATATAATTTCGCTTGTCAATTTTAAAAAGATAGAGAAAAGAATGTTATAATTTTATGATATAAAGTGTATGTCTATTTCTTTGATAATTTTGCAAATTTAAAAATATACTTTTTATTAAGATAATTTCTTGAAAGTTTTAAAAGCAATAAAATAAAAAAGATAATTTAATTATTGGTGAATAAAATTAAAATACTATTGATTAAATGCTCCAATACCAATGACCAAGTTTCGTCTGGTGAAGTGGATTCCTAACATTGGTGTATTCTTTGTACCATATGAATATAAATGAAAACCTTTTGGATTTATTCTGTGATCTGTTAAAGTTAAGTCATTTGCTGGATTGATAATTGAGTGACGTAAAGCATCCATTCCATAAAAACTTATACCATGATATGGGGAATTAACTGCTATAACCTCTGAGTCTCTTGAAAATGCTATGGCACCCATTGTATTACTTGGTTCTATAGATTGATGTGCTAACATTTTACTTGTTGCTAAATCCCATACAATTAGAGTCCCATCAGCACTAGTTGATGCAATAAATCTCCCATCAGGTGATACTTTTACTCCTGTTATACTTCCTTTATGACCAGTAAAAGTTTTAACACAACTTCCTGTTAATATATCCCACACTCTTACATATCTATCATCACTTCCGCCTATCAAATAACTACAATTTGGATGATAATCTATACATGTTACATCTGATAGTGGTTCTGCAAAGATTCTTAATGGCTGAAGTCTATCGGTACTCCAAATCATTGCCGTGTTTCCAGCACATGCTGTAGCGAAATATCCACCTCTTTGACAAAATTGTGCCTGATATACAGGAGTTGTTGTATGGTATACAACAAGATTTTTTCTTATACCTAAACACCATAGCCTTACAGTACAATCATGAGAACTTGATAATAATAATTTTTTGTCAGGTGAAAAATTCACCGAGTAAACTGGACCACTATGACCATACATATAAAAATGCTTCTGACTATGAGCATTATCATATAAATCATCATCTTTTATCAAATCATCTTGATCCAATTCCTCTAACTCAGAGATTGGTTTTATTAATTTTAATTCATTTTCACCAATAGAAGTTACATAAATTCTAGAGTCAAAAAGACCAGCTGCAACAATTTGTGAATCTTCTGTTATATCAACAGAACACACTCCTTTTCTTCCATTTAAAAATGTATACATACATATTGTAGGCGGTTGATCTTTACCTAACTTACACCTTTTTTGATACTCCTTCAGAGCAGCTCTTCTGTCAGACTTCATATTCTCTGTCAATGCTGGTAATGGAATACGATCAACAGCAGGAGTTATATTGTCTTTTTTCCTGTTTTCTTTTCCTTCTTTCAACTTTTGGCGCTTTTTGTCTGAAGCAAAACTATCTGTTATGTCTTCTTTTAGTGTACCATATAACACTTTGTACTTTTTATCTCCTTTCTCTCCGGTTGCAGATTGGCCCATAAAACCACCTAATTCACATTCAAGTGTTGAGGCATGTTTTTGTCCCTGATCATAACTTTCAATCTTCAATCTATCCTTCTCAATTTTTTGCAACATCGGAAATAAGTGCATCAAATTCTCGATATTCTTTAAACATTGTTTAGAAACTCTAATTGTAAATCTACTATTACACAATATCTTAACAAGTTCACAATTTTGAGCTTGAATCTTTGACTTTATTCTTGAGAGAGTATAAATCTGTTCATGATACCATTCTGGAACATTTGATTTGTACTTTTCAAAAAAAGAAACACTGATATTTACCTTGTCATCCATAATCATATCAACAAATAGATAAACAAACATTGGATATATTAAAGTAGCCATATCTCCTTTTAGATAATCAGGAGTTTTTTGGATATGATCTAGGAGACCTTCAAATTCAGATGAAACTTTATCTAAGTATATCTCTTCATCTTGACCGTCATCTCCTCCCCCAAGATTTTTTAGTAAATGACCTGCTTCTTTAGTTAATGATTCTTCTGTTTGCTAAAATAACAATCACATAGAGATAAACTAAATAATAATAGTATACTTACAATTAAACCATTTTTCCTTAACAAATTAATAATACTTTGCAAATTTTCTGGTGTTAATGTTAACTCATCCAATGGTGGATTAGCTAGAAACACCTCATTAGAAGACATTTTTTTACTCCAATTAATTAAGTTATAAATACATCTAGAATTTTAGTAGACTATATATTGTATTTTATAACAAGACATATCTCTCCAAACAATTTTGCTATCCCTGCAAGATATGGAAATAATAAAATGCGAGGCAATAAATTTATTTATAATATTTCTACAATTTTTCCCTTTTCGTCTTTTTAGATCTCTTGAAATTCCTACAATTATACAAATTTGTTGTTTTCAAATTGTTTGTTTTTAGTATTGTTTATGTATATAATTAATTTCGATGAAATTAATATATAATGACAGTATAAAAGTGACTGATCATTAGTTCTTTATCATTTCTCCTGTATATCATCAGTCTTGTACACCTGATTGTTGAATAGAATATATATACACCTTTATATTTAAACCTTTACAATACTATACTATATTCATTAATTTATAATTTTTTTACAGTTATTTTCGGTAAAAATGAGTTCGGAGATAAACGATACAGAAGACAATAATGCAGTTGTAGTTAAAAGAAAAACAACTATTAAAACTTCAGATTTGAGTGAAGATGAAAAGATGATTTTAAAGACTTTACGTTCATATTATAAAATTTTACAGGAGACCAATGATATTTCTTACTTTTTGAAGGTATTCAATATACTGTTTTTAATTAATTGATGTGTAAAAAATTATTTATAGGATGACACTTTTAATAATATATTGGTAACTTTGATGGACGATAAAAGACATTCTATTATCACATATTTAACTAAAGTAAGTACATAATTTCATTTGTTATTTTATTCAATTTTTTTAGATATTACTTCTTTTAACTGAAAAAGTTGATAATGCCAGAAAAATCGCATCAATACCAGGGTTGCAAACAAAATTATCTGCTGCGACAGATTATGGATTTCCCCCTAAGATTTTAAAATACCTTCTCGTTGTTCAGTCACGTTTAGAATCAAGTAAATTACAACGTAACACCACCTGTAGAAATCTAAATAGAAAGATATTTTATCTAAAAGATGCCAAACAATTGGTTTTCCAGTTTGATGAATTAACTGAAGACCAAAGAGACGAGGTGGAGAAGGCACTTCTTAACCTTAAAGGTGTACTATCTGTCTCAGTGGATACTGATGATCTAAAATGTATCGTTCGAGTAAAAGAAATTGTAGAGTCAAGAGATGTTGCTTCAAAAATTTTAACTGTAGGATTCGATATGATCAAACAAATCGTCCACACCACTGATGGAGACACGGAGGTATTCGAATTTTACAAAGAACAACTCCAGGATGAAAATGAAATTAACAATTTACCTCAATACTTAGATGATCATGTTGAAATATTTAACCCTGAAAATTGTATAATCACGAATGATGACCTTAGAAAAGCCCAATCATCATCGAAAGGATGGTTCTCTACTCTAACTTCATATTTATGGTAATAAATTATTATTTTGTTTAGTAAATAAAAAATACTTTAGTTAAAAAATAAACAACAATTAAATTATTATAATTAATTTTAATTTACTCAATACAAAATAATTAACATAGAAAATACCATGCGAAGTGATAAAAATAATCTGCAATGCGCGATATAACATGTGTGAAAAATGTTTTTGAAAATTTTGAAAAATAGAATCTCTCAAAAAATAATTAACATGTATGTGTGTGTGTGTGTCAGTCACCTTGGTATAATATAGTTCTATGTATTCCAGTGATGTGAGTTATAATTTGTCTTCGGTTGCATCATCCTATCATTTTGGTGGCTTTGTGATTGTTGATGATGGCCTCCACTGCCACTATTCCCTCTCATTTGATTATATGATTGAGAAGCATAAGAGTTCTGGACGGGACCTCCAACATTCGAGTTTGATCCACGTTCTCTTTCACGATTGTTACTTACATTAACATTAGATGAATAATCAACTGGTCCCTGGTGATGTCCACCGTATGCATTGCGTTTGGGTTGTTGATTTCCACCTGTGGTGGCGGATGATAACCTAATATCAGTATTCTCTTCAACTTGGTGGGCAACCATTTGATTTGGTGTCATCTTAGGACCACCCCCTGGAAACATCATATTAAATGGATATTGTTGATGTTGGTGAAACGCCGCTGGAGGATATTGGAATAGACTTTGATAGTTGTTAGGTTGAGTAAAGTATGCTGCACTTCCTGCCGCTATATTGCCTGGTGGGGCGTTAAAACCAGGTGGTGGGGCAACACTAGTTGAAGTGTCAATACCTCTTTGTTGTGCGTTATTCGTGACTGGAGCAACGGATGTAGCTGTGGTGTTAGGTATATTTGAGGTGTATGATCGGAAGTCATTAAAACTATTGCTGGAATCGTTATGTCTTTGATGCGATGGTCCAGCCGAAGGAACACTATTTTGAGCATGAGGGGCAGATTGACCACCAGAGTTGGAGTTTATTGGTGGCACCAAATTAGTCAGCGAATTTATGTCGAGGTGTGCCATATTAAGAGGGAACTGAAACATTGTATATTGGGGGTCGTCAGCCCTAATTGAAGAAACCGGGTTAAATAAATTCATGTTATAATATGGAACATTAGAATACGGTGAATATGCTTGTTGAGCTGGAGGATTATACAATTGGTGTTGTTGAGTGTTTTGTTGCACTTGTTGTTGACTATTACCAGGTTGTGTACCGTATACCGCTTTGTTAGAATTAGAAAGAGATCTCTCATTTGGTGGGAAACTCATCGTTGAGGTGTCAACATACGACAATGCCGTTGGTGCACGATGAGATACTGTTTGTTGATGAATGTTATTTGAATAAGTATTAGAAGACAAGTTTCCTTGTTTCTGAGGATTATTATCTACACCAACTTGACTACTATTACCTCCAACATCCTGTTGAATGTGTCGTCGTGACAAAACAGAATCATTGACATTCTTGGGTGTATCGTTACTATTAAAAGCTTCAAATTGTCCGCCATAAATATTACCAGTAGCTGTTTCATTTACATATTCGAGCGTTTTCTGAGTCTTAGGAGACTTAATCGTACTTGAAGCCTGACCTGGAATTCCAAGATCCTTCTTAAGTTGATTCGTCCACGCGTGAGCTTGTTGTTGGTGTCCAGAAGTTGTAACGACTCCGTTATCCATCATTCCTGTTGTCTTGGGTGATATTATTGGCGAGACATCCTTTCGGTGTGATTCATGTTGTTTATCTAAATTATTCACAGGCGCAAGACTATCATCGTAAACGTTTTGATTTGAGATCTTTAAGTTATCAGATTCACTAGGTAACTTGTCAGTATGTTTACATTGATCAACATTCTTATCTTTAGACGTTTGTGGCATTTTAGGTTTTGAGGCCAGTACTTGTGCAAATGATAATGTTCCTGCCTTGTGTGGTAAAGAACAACTAGGTGTTGCTTGTGTCGAACCCTGGGTTGATGTTGCTGTTGTTTTAACGTTACTTGCAGTGAATGTCATATATTGTTGTTGTGTAGAAGTTTGTTTAGGTTTCAAAACTGATGAATAAGATACAGGGTCATTAGTAAGTTTTTTGTTACTCGACGTTCCGATAGGTTCATTCTCATCTTCTTTTGTTTTTTCATCATCTTTCTTAGTAAAAACAAGAGGACCGGAAGACCAATTTAACTCTTCGTTCTCTTCTGCCACGTTACAGTTATCAGTGTTATTATCTTTTGTAAAATTATTTGCATAATTTCTGGAACCGCCCCTTCCGTTACTTGGACCACCACGTCCACCGCGACCTGAGAATCCACGACCGCGGCCACGTCCTCCTCTGAAAGTCGTTGATGTTCCGGATGTAGGACCCTGGTTTTCATCTGATGGTTGAGTATCAAAATTAACATCTTTACCAGTTTTCCAATCAATATTGGAGGAATCTTCACGGCCAGTTGCTCTATCATTTACCATACCACCACGTCCGCGACGACTTGAACCTCTATTATTTGTTCCGGTTGTATTAAACTTCTCTCTACTAGATCGATCATATTTACCTCCATCTGAATCTTCTTGAACATCTTGTTTTTTAGTTTTCTTAGATTTCTTCTCCACCCATGATTCTTGTCCATTTTCGGCGACAATCTCAAGAATGGCATCTTCTAAGCACATCTGATGGTCTTTTAATGCTGCCTCAGCCCGTTCATCTGAACATCCAGCGGTCTCAACAACCTACAAAAACATATTAATAAAAAAAAATTAAATCTCCCCAAACTTACACTTTTAATCAGCTCCTTCATTGTTTTAGGTTGATTATTTCTGTTTCTAACACCTTTATTAGACTTCATATCTGAGAATTCGTTTTTTGCGCCCATCGCAAATATAGACTGACAACAAAAAACTGAAAAAAAATTATTAATCCTAGATTTCAAAGGGAAAAAACAAAATAATATTAAAACCACGAATTTTCTAATATAAATAAATAACAATAAAGTAATATACAGCTAAATGCAACATGGCTTGATATGAATTTTTATTGTAACGAAAATTATAATGAAATCGCTCGTCATAGGACAAAGCACACAAGTGACAGTTTTCCTCTTGTCACAACGAGTGCCTGAGACGATCGTTTTCCCTAGTACATTGACGATGGTGGGGTAGGGTTTATATTCGCGTTATGGGATATTTAAAAAATTAAAGGCGCTTTTTTCATTCTTTTAAATTTTTAAGGAAGGTTTCTGATTATGAAATTGATGTAATCAAATTTAAAACGATGAAAGTTAGAAGTTATAGATGACAAATAAAGAATACTTTCAAGAATATGATGTATTTATAAATACTTAGGAACTGTAAGATTTCAATCACCTAAAGGTATCTCTCCAAACTAAAAAAGCTGGAAAAGTAATTAAAATTAAAGAAAATAGATTTCAGAACAATTTAAGGGTCTCCACAAAGAAATCATTTGATCGTTTCCCATTCATGCGACAAAAAAAAAACACCATCGTATGGGCAGTGCAGTGATTTATTTTAAATGGGAAAACTAACATATGGTGTTGATAGGCAATCCGCTTTTTGTAAACTAAAAAAATTATGAATCACATGTTTTTATCAATATAAAATATTATGAAAGAGTCTATAAACGCATCATTCCTGTTATTTGAAAAATATATAACATTAGTATAAATAAACATATTTAAATTTATGATGAATGAAAAAAATTTTACAAAATATTTTAAGAATAGAGTGATCTGAAAACATTTATTTACATAAAATTAGAGAGTGATAAGTTAAAAACAATTTTTTTTGTCATGTGAATTATACGAGTTTCATATTTTACATACAAATCTTTTTATTATGACTATCTATAGTAAGGGGAATAAAAAAAAAAACAAAGTTAAATATTTGAGTTGCAGTTATGTTCAATTAATTAAAAATTAGGAGAAAGTTATAATATATATATATATAATATAACTAGCTCCAACATATAAATAACTAATTAAATTAATATTTATGTATCTTGCAAAAAATAGATAATAAACATATAACTTCATATATCAAAATATTACATGAAAGAGCATTTAATCTATGCGCGATACACCTTTATGATGATCATATTTGCACATCTAAAAAATTAACAAGATATACTTAAAAATTGATCGAAATAACATATATATCAGTATACACGAAAGAGAGAGAAATCACTGATTATTTATTAATGAAATCGTATATAAATTTATATAAAAAATCGACAATGAGATGCTAAACTGTATGAGAGAAGTGGTAACCATATAGTGGAGGAAGTGTCTTCAATATACAAACGTTTGTTGTTAATGTAATTTGTATAAAAAGTTCTCAGAATTTTATATGGACATGTTCATATATAATTATTAACTTATTTATAATTATATATTTCTGACTAATATATGTTCTAGATTTGTGTTACATACTAATTGTATTACTTTCACTTTCCAAATCTAAACTAAGTAAAACCAAAACATTTTCTGATTATTTTCTATATAAATACAGTATTAATCTTGAAGTTAAAAAAAACAGTTTGACTAATTGTTTTAAGACTTTATAAATGAAAAAAATAACTAATAAAGTAATTATAAAATTTCAAGACCACTTAAAAAGCAATTATAAAAAAACTGTCATTGAAAAGAAAAAAATTAACATTTAACAATACACGTCTGATAGATCCCAAACAATACCAGAGCAAATGGAAAATCCTACTAAAAATTTCCATACATCTCCACCAACCATATTTTTATTAATAAAAGCTGTTTAAATAGATTAGCTAAGTTGTTGAAGGAAAAAATAAATATAGTAAAATAAAACTACTACATGTGTAAGCAGCTTTCTGTCATCATGGTAACAGTAGTAGTAAAAAACAAAAATTGATAAAAGATATAATAAATTGAAGGAAGCGCACGTTTATACTACTACTCTCTCCTCACTATTCATCCACTAAAGTTGTACTGATGATGTTAGTAGGAGAAGACCTAGATACAGAGGGACATGTTGATGTTGACCTCTTGTGCTTTCTTAAGTCCACCTTCTATAAAGCATTCTTATTAAAATAGCACTCTGATAAAACTGAACGTTATACTTAAATCTCTAGTGAGGTCTGCCAAAGATGGCAGCTTGCGCGCTAATTTATTGATTTGGAAAAACGATATAAACAACAAATTCTTGGTAAACTTCCCCACCGTAAAGATTTTGAAAGAGTAAAGCGTTTTGGTCTTGACTATGGTCAGTAAATACTGAGTGAAAAATATATTCCATCGCTCAATATTTACTACTATTACAAAAAAAATGTGTGCGGTAATGTAAAAGTGAAACGCCTTAAAATGTAGGTCAATATCACACGTGTATAATATGAATCATGTCATAATCAATGAAGATTATTGTATTCAAATTTTCATTTATGACTTATCTCTAATTTTCTCTTTATTTATTTTGAATAATTAAAACTAAAAACACTAGTAATAATAGCCTTATTTATGATTACCTTAAAAATCATTAGTAGTTGTTTATCAATAAATATATATATATATATATCCTAGACATCTACATAATAATAGTGGCACTAATAAATAATTTATATATATTTTTCTCTCTCTCTCTCTTTCTCCTAATTTTATATCATGATAATTTGGTACCATAAACCATGAGGAAGTCGTCCTAAGAGATAAACATTAATCAAAATACATTTCCCCTAGTCCACCTCAAAATTACATATAAACATTTTACTTTTGTAATATACGTGATTTATCATTCTTAAGAATATGTACGATTTATGAAATTTATTTATTTATTTCTTTCACGTGACATTATACAAAAATAACAGGACATACAAGTAATTTAATTGTTTGTTTTTTCTAGAGTAAATAAGATGCATGATATTACAACGTCATATTTGAACTTTAATGGCACGCTAACATCTGATTGTAGTAATATTTACACAGGAGAAATTGATGAGTATGATATGATTAGGGCTGATAGAATAAGGAAAGTTATGTTTCCAGAATTTTCTATTGACTCAGGGTTTGAGGATCATGATGATATGAATGAGATTCCTACAACAAGTCTTGTTGCTCAATTGGGAACCCCTGCCTTATATTTAAAAGATTCGGTAATTGAATTACTCTGCCTTAGAGATGGTGTTGAAGTGACTACAAAAGCAATACCTGAATTGATTGCTTTGTTGACTGATAGAGATCCTGATGTTGTTAATCGTGCCGCACACATGGTATATTTATTATCAAGAGAGGAAAAGTTTATTGCTACCCTTGCAACAAACCAGAAATTAATAAAAGCCTTACTTGATGCAGCTGCTGGTACGGAAGATGGTAATACCAAAAGAGAGACAGCTGCAGCTATTAGCCATATAAGTGATCACAAAGAAGGACGAATGCATATCTTTAGATCTGGTGGTATTCCAGAACTGGTTAGAATGTTAACATGGCCTATTGAACAAGTTGTACATTATGCAGTAACAACACTTCATAATTTACTTTTATTCCTTGAAAGTAGTAAACAGGAAATTTTAGCATGTGGGGGTTAGAAGCTTTAACACCTCATTTAAGGTCTTCAAATGTTAAACTACAAGCATTAGTTGCTGATTCTATTTACTTCCTCGTTCTAGATAGACCATACACAAAACAATTATTCTTATCACTCCAGGGACCTGTTGCCTTAATTGATATCCTCAAAACACCAACAAACTACACAAAACTGTACGCTACCGTAATTAGAGTAATAAGAAGTATCAGTACATGTCCACTAACAAAAACAGCCCTCATCCAACTAGATGCTTTGGAAACCCTCCATTTCCATCTCGTCAAAACTTCTATAGATGTCAAGAGACAATTAGCAATACTTAACGGAATGAGAAATCTCTCTGATGTTGCTACAAGCTTAGACAATTTAAAGACGCTAATTATAGATTTATTATCACTAATTGAGACATCATTTAATGAAGAGATAGTAGCTTGTGCATCCGGGATATTGTCTAATCTTACATGTAATAATGTTAATAATAAGCATACTGTTTGTGCTACTGGGGGAGTAAAACTTTTATCACAAATCTTAAATCGTTTCCCTAATATTGAGGATGTAACAGAACCTGTCTTGTGTACTTTGCGCCATTGCACAGCTAGACATTCTCTGGCTGTTGAAGCTCAAAAAGAAATAAGATTAAGTGGTGCTTTTCCAATTATTTTATCTCTCCTGGCTACAAGAAGAGCTCCAATTGTTAAAGCTGCTTTGGGATTACTAAGAAATTGTGCATTGTTACAAGAAAATTTACAATCAATGCTTAATGAGGTAACTGAAGATGGAGAGAATATTGTGGGAATTGCAGTTGAAGTTTTATCTAGATCTGGTATCCAACTTAGAATGGATTTTACTTCAATGGAAGATGGTGTCTCACAAATGGAGATGGTTGAGGGTAGTGTCTCAGCTCTCCATCAACTTGCTACAAATCACGATGTAGCTATATTTTTACTTGAATCACCACAAATAATGTCGTTATTGAGTGATTTAGTTTCAATGGAACAAATTAATAACAATGATGATGATTTAATGATGCGCGAATTAATGGGATTGTTTTATCAATTATCTAAATCACCTGAAGGTGCTCGTATCGTAGAACGTATCGGACCTATGAGAGTATTTAGAGATGCATTAAAATCAAGACACAAATCCGTCTCAACATACGCATATGGTGTCCTAAAAAATATAGAAATCGAGGCTGGAGATTATCAAAACTATAGAAACTACGAACAAAATAGTATGTCATCAAGTATGATTCCACCACCAGCTCCAGGTTCCGACTTTAGTGGGTGGGCTCACGATGGTTTGGAACCCGAATTGTTTAACGAAATGTACCACAGTTCCAGTATCACAGATATAAAGCACGAGAACAATACCACCAACTCTTGGTTTGATACTGACCTTTAATTTAATTAATCTACAAAATTTTAATTTTATTTATGTGAAAATATATTTTCGTTATTATTTAATTATTCTAATAAACAATTAATTATAATTTTATTAAGTGCCTTATGGATAAGACTGTTTCGTGGGTTTGCTCTAAAGATTTTGGAGATGTAAGTTTTGGGTGTGTAATAATAAGGTAGTAATAAAATTTTAGTTTGTTGCACTTCCAGATATAGATAAATATAAAAAAGAATGTAATTATTATGACTTGAACGGAGGCGTATATATGAAAGTAAGACCTAATGGAACTCGTGTTTCATTTTTCAATAGAAAGTACAAAAAAAAATTCTGCTCTATACATATACGAAAACAACTAATTATATATTTTACACCTAATAGTGGGTTGGTGTTACCATTAGATGGTATAATTGGAATTCAAAATCTCAATAAAAACATTAGAATAGGTAAAAGTGTATGGAATACAGAAGGTGTCATAGTATTTTCATTTGGTAAAATTAAAATAGCTACCCATCAATATGATATCCTAAATTTCAAGCATAAATTATCCATGCTTTTCTGTAAAACTTTTCCTCCACTTATCAGGAACAAAAAGGAAAGAAAGGATAATAGTATAATTGAATTGGATAATTCTCATCTAAAAGGTATTCAAGATGCCTCCTATGATTATGGTGAATGTAATAATGAAATTTTAAACAAAGAAATAGATGATATTTGCCTTAAAATAGATAAACTTCAGTTGAAAGATTCGATAAAACGTTCAAAATTCACATTTTTAAAGGAATCTTCATGTTAATTCTTTTATTTATAACCTCTAACTCTAGATTGTCGTAAAAGGAGATTCAAAAAAATTTCCTTAACAACAACTATCTTATAAACTTATAAACTTTTAAAAATATTTTAATATATAATATGACTAATTATCTTACTAACAATAGTTGCCTCTAATAAATATCGCTTTTAAATTCTTTATAAAAAAAAGTATACGTAATTCTAAAGAGACTCTCGTTGAAAGTTAGATATATATATAATTTTTAATATGGAGAATATTGCTAATGCTATACAAAATGCTATAAAAAATAGGGCTTATAATGCATTGGTTTGTGAAACTTTCAAGTTAGCTGAAAAACAAGCACATGAAGCAATAAAGAATGGTTTAGAACCTTTTCCAATTGTTGTAAAGGATTGTTTTGCGTTAGTTACTTTTTTTTCTAAAAATTCCAAATCATAAAATATGTTTAAATATGTTTTAGAGTTAAAGATGTTCCATTGACATGTGCATCGAATATGTTAAAGAATTTCAAATCTCCATATACAGCAACAATTGTTGATCGGTTACTTAAAAATGGTGGATGTATTATTGGTAAAGGGAATATGGATGAATTTGCAATGGGAGCATCTTCGAATGACTCTATTTTTGGAGGTGTAAAAAATGGATTTACCAAAGTTGAAGATTTAAACGAGAATTGGTTGATCGCTGGTGGTTCTTCTGGAGGATCTGCTGTTGCTGTTCAAATGGCAATGGCTGATGTAGGAATTGGTTCAGATACAGGTGGATCGTCAAGAAATCCCGCAGCATACTGTGGTTTGGTGGGTTTCAAACCTTCTTATGGAGCACTTTCAAGATATGGTCTTATTCCATTAGTTAATTCATTAGATTGTCCTTCTATCATGACAAAAGATGTAGAATCAACGAAAAAATACTTCAACATGATGAGAGGTATTTGTGAGCATGACAGTACTTCATTTCATTCACCACTTCAAGAGAATAAACTAGATACGAAAAAATTACGTGTTGGAATCCCAATAGAATATTTTCCTGAATCCTTGACAGAGGAAGCTAAACATGCCGTGAATATTGTAGCAAATATATTTGATAAAATGGGTTATGAAATCAAACTTGTATCATTACCTCACACTGAATACTCCATAGTATGCTATCATATTATTAATGAAGTAGATGTAACATCAAATATGGCACGATACACAGGTTTATACTATGGTAATTCAATTGACCATAACGTAGATAAAGACAATCTATCAGCTAACGAATGGATGGCCACTAATAGAACAAAATACTTAAACGAAACTGTCAAAAGAAGAATATTTGCTGGAAACTATTTTACAATGAAGAAACAAAACAGAAAACACTACATAGAGGCTCTCAAAGTAAGAAGATTAATTTACGAGGACTTTCAAAAAGTGTTCTTAAATGATTGTGACATTCTCCTAACCCCAGTTACCTCTTCAACCTCTCCCTCTTACAAATGTTATATGGAAGATAAAACTAATCGTGAAAGAACGAATGACTACTACACACAATCAGCTAATATGGCTGGCATACCAGCTCTCTCATTACCCGTCTTTAAGAATAGAAACAACGATCTTCCACTCTCTGTACAACTAATGATGAACTTTGATATGGATGATACACTCCTAGATATTTCTATTAAATTGGGAAAATATCTTAGAACATTTTGAAATATATAAACTATTTCTATAATTCGTTATTAGTTATTAGTGTTACTCTTTCCTAGTTTTTATTTAATATTTTAATAGTTAAATAAAGTGGTTATGAACGATACAATATATTCTACCTATTTATTAGAGGATTCTCTACTACAGGATGAATTTTTTCTACCTGATGAATTGTTGTATGAGGAACAGGATGAGGTTTCTATGAAAACATGTACCCCTGATGCTATGGATTCTGTTGTAAGTGAGGACATTGATAACTTCAAGCCAGAGGATTTGTATCCAGACATTGATGAGAGTATGTCATCCAACTCCGAGGATAGCTTTCAACTTAATATTGAAGAAGAATGCGAACCAAAATACCCGAAAATTGATGATGAAGTTGATGCACTTAATTTCTTCTTCACAAAACCTACAACTGCCTCAGAGGAAGTTGCTAAAAACAAAATGAAAATACTTGGAAAGTTTGACCCTAAAGATCCTGAAGAAAGAAGACCTGGAAGTGTTAAACGAAAATTTGACAACTCCTTCGACAGATCTTTTCAATCTGTTTCTCCAGCAAATTTTAAATTTAAATTAAACAATCCACATAGATCATCCTTAATGGAGTGCGGATCAACAAAAAAGAGAAGGGGTCGGTTATCAATTGCTGAAAGTTATTGGAAAAACAAAGTTGATAATGATAAGATATACCCATTAGAGGTAATTAAAAGGTGTTTAGATGTTGTATCAATACACGAGGATGATTATATCATAACAAGACTTACTGATGGTTCTGTAGTCCCTATACTTTGGAGGAATTTTCCTTTTTTGGCTTATGAAAAATTTTGGAGAATTAGAAACATACTTTCTGAGAGTGTGACAGATAGGAGAAAGAGACAGAGCAAATTATATAACGAAAGGAAAAGAACATCTGTAATAATTATTAATTCTTAATAATGTTTTTTTTAGTAATATTAGTTATTATTTATTTTGTACATTTGTTATTACGGTGAAATTTTTGTAAATTTCCTTATTTTGATACTTTTTTGTAATAAGTTTATTTTGTATGTAATTATTATTTTTTTCTAAATAAAGTTGTTTAATAAGAAACTTAAATCTCTAAATATTACTAATTAATTTATCTGCAAAATCTTGCTCAAAAACGACTTTATTATTCGAATAATTAAAAAAAAAAAGTTACAAGTATACTACACTTATTTTAAGTTAAATCTCCAAACCAAATGATGTTGAGAGTCTCCTGAGATTCACCAAGAAAGATTCATAAAAAAATAAAAATACCACCTCGACACGAACCATATCTACAAGACACTTCAAACTTTATTTAGAAAAACAATCAAAATCCAAGTATATTTATACAAAAAAAATAAAAGAAATTGGAGGAGAAATCAAAACTCCTCATGTTGCATTACTTGTAGAGACAACCTCGTAGATCCATTACTGATCAGCTTCAGATTCCTCCTCATCCATCATAGCTTCATTAAAGATCGATGCGGCCATTTCCATTTCTTTCGTTACCTCAGCAATTGAATCATTCAACTCATCTATAGTTATATCCAAACCAAAACTCTCCTCCAACAAGGAATTGTAGCTCTCCTCCAGGCGATTTATCTGATTTAATATATAACTAACAGACGTTTCATCAGAAAACATATCCTCCAACTTCTGCTCCTCTGTATATGGAGTCGGTATCATGGATACTCCCGATTGTGTCCCACAGGAGGCATATGATACAGAAGCAGTTTCATCACTCTTGACCTCGGGGGACATCAGACGATTCCTTCCTAACTTGACTATAGACTTACTCGTCTGAACATTTGGTGATTTCTTAAGAGAACTATAGCTTAATTTTCTAGGAAAATTATCCTTCTTGTCAAGAACTCCCTGGATATTATCTGTATTCGGATTAACTTTCAATTCACAGCGATCTTTTTTTCTAACTAATTCCATGTTGCTAAATGCTAAAAATATTAATTACACAAGGATAAAAATATACATAAGATATCTAAGTGATTAAAACACAAAAATGTACAAAACAACAATCAGAAAAGAAAATATCAATGTTATATAAAGATAAATAAAAAAATCCCTGAATGCGATATCTACTGTACAATTTTATTCCTCATCCGCCGTATCATCCTCCGTATCCTTGACATGTTCAACTTCACTACTTACATTCTCCGGGGATTCACCATCACCTCCCTCATCCAACAGACTTTGTAACTCAGCCAAAAACTCATCCCGCACATTCTTAGCCTCCTGTAGCTGGTTTTCTAAATCTAAAACTGTCTCCTTCTTTCTATCAACCTCCTCCCGCGCTTTGATGACAAGCTCTTTGTAGTAATTCATAATCTTTTTCAAGTTGTAAGCTGATCGATCGTTGTCAGTTAACATACTGGATGTCTCTTCTGAAGTAATGGGTATCGTAACATCAGTTCCAATGGACATCTCTACACGTTCAACATTGGCGTTAAAGTCATTTCTCTTAAGGGTGGATTACAATAAAAAAGAACAATTTCAAAACTTACATTAATGCTTTCATTAGATTTACCCTCATTTGTGACATCCTGTGAGATAGAATATGCTTTATGACTAGAAGTTGGTATTTGGTGTAGACTAGATAACTGTCGTTTGAAAATCGACGATGAAGCATTCTCATCCGACGGCATCATACAAAATATACTTCAGGCAAAACTTTAACAATTATAAAAATGTGTTAACAAAAAATAAACTAAGTAAACAATTAAATGCAATGTCATAAAAATAGGCGCGTTCAGTATCTAATCAAGACAAATTTAGTTAACGTTTCTCCAATGTTTGGAATGGCAAAATAAAAGTAGTGAAAGTTTAAGGAAAAATGCGGTAAAGAATGATGGTTATTTTGCCAGTCAAAATATTTTTATATTCTGATAAACAGAGGCCTGTTTTATGCGATATTGTATGTTTAAATACAATTTAATTAGCATGCTTTTGACTTTCTATCAACTTACTAATTGATAAGAGATAGATAATGACAATTACACCTTGTATCAATAACCATCAACATGATGGAAAGGAAGGGAGGCAATAACAGGGTAGTGGTTTTTATTTCACGCAAAAAAAAAAATACTTTTTCATATGTTTTAACTTTAGATATTTCATGGTTTTTTTTACTGCTTTAAAAAAAAGTGTTATATATCAACTGGTGTTCACTCTATTCTCTCTCAGGTATTAAAACTATCTTTTTTTTCTCATCGTTATATCCAAACATTTTAAATTCTTTTTACTCTATTTCGTAATTTTTTTGTAACTCTTCGTATTGTTAATCCAAATTTGATAAATGTGAGTAAAGTACATTCGGAAAAAAATTGTAATCTTATTAATACACTTACCGCTGCTGTTAGTACTCTTTCTGGTAAAACATATAAGCCATTAATTACATTTTCAAGATGTTTTTTTCTGTTGGAAATAATGATTTAAAAGGGTTGGTTGATTAATTATTACCAACCAATTTAAAATTTACATTGTAAAAATAAATTGAGTCGTGTTTTTTCCATCTTCATTTATTGGTATTTGAGGAAGATTACTAACACAAAAGGTATTTTATTTTTGGATGATTTAAATGTGTTTTAGTCCCCGATTTAAGAGTAATTTTTTTTCCTTCTTTTTGCATATTTAAGAACCTGTTTATTCATTTGTTTATCTGAATTATTATAAAGTGGTAATTTTTAATCAGAAAAGCATTTTAGGAAATTATTTACCCGTCATGAGGAATTACCAGCTGTTTTATATAACACAGATAATTTTATATTCTAAGGAATGTTTAACATCCCTCCAGAAGAAGTAGTTGATAACGTTTTCTTAAAAGAACTCTAAGTGATTTAATTTCAAAATAAAATTAATTATTTGTAACATTGGATGTGTTTATTGAATTCCCACCTCAACCATAAATTACAATGACTTATACCAATTTTGTATTAAAAACACTCTAAAAAATATGTATTTGGTAGCACATTACTATTGTCTTGCACTTTTAAATGTTTATCACTTTATACTGAAATTGATATTTTATCTTCTGTAAGTACCACTCCGTTTAACAAATTAAATGCCAAGAATTCTACAAGATTGGTCATTGACCTTTAACTTCACAATAATACAAATAAAAGAAGTAAAATAATATTCCAGGATATTATCATTTAACACATTTAAAATCTTGTAGTATGATATATCACATCAACTATGATTTATAAATCAGTATGCTAGTAATTTATTTCATAATATTTATTGTTGTTAACATTTCAAATCAAAAAATTGATGATAGAGAATGTGTCGTTCATGAGGATTGTCCTAATAATGGTGCATATTGCAATGAAGGGCATTGTAAATGTTTTGATAATTATGTTGAAATTGATAATCATTGCTGGAAATGTAGGTTATTTAGATTTTAATATTATTTAACTCTTAAAGCTTTGAATCCTGAAGAGTATGGATGTTTTTTTAATGAACAATGTAGTTCGGCGTGGCCAAATGCTACGTGTGTATTATCAAAGTGTTCTTGTCCTGAAGGTGAGATTTCCACAAAAACAAGGTATGGATATGTTTGTCATAAACAAATGCATTGTCCTTTTGATGGAGATAGGGATATTCTTTATGAAGGGGGTATTAATATTCCTACAAAATGTAAAATAGTATCATCGTCAAATTACAGATTATTAAAAAATGGGGATTCTTTATCGGCGAATGAAACAAAATTACAGTATCTAGGATGTGATACAGATCAAAAATTGTATGATTGCATTGAAGGAAAATGTTGTCCTTCACCAGAATTAACTTGTACTCAACCTTTAGATTATGGTTATTCTGATAATTCAACACCCATTGAAAGATATTATTATCATAAAATCACAGGAACATGCCAGAAATTTTATTACAAAGGAAATGGAGGAAATTCTAATAACTTCAAAGATAAATTTTCATGCGATATTTACTGTGGAAACATTGCATCTAGGAGTGTAAAATCAAAGTTAAATTCAAATTTTTTTGCCAAAAAAAAAGTCTTACTATCAAAAGAACTTTTATGTAACGATAAAATAGAGTTAAATGAACTAGAATTAAAAAACAAAAAAATTACTTTATACTCACAAGGTATACTAAAATATCTAAAAAACCAATCAATTCGATGGTATTGGGATAAAAAAATAAGAAGTTGTTTACCTTTTTCTTATTATGGACAACCAGATGATTTAAATAATTTTATTTCATTAAATGATTGTGAAGAATTTTGTACCCCACTATTATGTCCTAATGGGAGGCCTCTGAAAATAGATGGTGTTGGTAACTTAAAGTGCACAACAAATAAAGATTGTCCTGATTTGTATTATTGTTATGATAAAGTTTGTTGCCCAACACCAGCGATAATATGTAATGAAAAGAAGTTAGAAGGATCGAAATGTTTGATTAGCCAAATAAAAAGATACTTTTATAATGTAGATTCTGAGAATTGTGAAACATTTACATATAATGGTTGTCACAGAAATGATAATAACTTTGAAAGTTTTGAAGAATGTATTAGAACTTGTGATAATGTTGAAAAACATAGAGTTTGTCCTTATGGTCAACCTTATCAATCTAGGGTGGGAGTTTCATTAAAATGTAAGATTAATTCGCTACCTAATTATCACTATATGGACACCAAAAACAATGACACCTCTTCTCCCAAACTACAAATCAAAAAAAGTAGAATATAACAAAATTAATACAAATATAAATTTATCATGTCCAAATAACTATTATTGTCATAACGATTCAAGTTCATTTGATTATCAAATCTGTTGCCCAAAACCAACATACACCTGCAAATTACCAGTAAACGAAGGAATCCACTGCCTCCCAACACCAATAATAAAATACTTTTACAATTTCGAATCAAAACAATGCCTGCCCTTCATGTTTCGTGGATGCGGGGGGAATTCAAACAAATTTAACACAAAACATGAATGTCATGAACATTGTGAAAAAAACAATTTCATTGAAAAAACCTTCAAAAAACTTTACAAAGATACTGTCATCCTAAAAGAGAGAAGAAAAAAGAAAAAATCTAAAAGTTCAAAAAAATTGACATTTGAACAAAAAATATATAAATTGTTTTTTAAAAAATATTCATCTTTAATTAAATTTCCATATGAAAAAAGTAATAAAAAATGAATATATAAGTGTAAGTTAGTTTTAACATGGTTGTGTATCTCTGTAATATTCTATTTTTTCATATAACCACATACTGTGTAATCCGACACTACTTCCAAACATTAGATCGGTATTGTCACAGAATTGTTGTGGTGTTGCATCTGGTGGGGCTGAGGAACTTGCCTCACTGATAACTCCAACTACGTAGTTATAGGGTATGTTGCCAACGATGTATCTACATATTATTGGTCCACCACTATCACCATTACACGGAGAATCACTGGAACTGATAATATTAGAAAATAACATTGACTGTTTTTTTGCTCTTTGTGTGCTTATATCGTTTCTCATTACCAAATTTTTAATCACTTTTTTGTTTAGTAAATTGTTTTCAATGGATATATGAGGTGATCCCCAGCCCATGAAGAAACAGTTATCGTATGAAGGAAGAGATTTTATGTTAAAATATCCTCTAGTCTTCGTGGCTTCTAAAGGTGGGGCAATTGCATAATGTGGTTTACCACAAAAATTAGATACACTTTTCTGTAAAATTATCACCCCAATATCATTCTCAGAGTATGTGAAATGATAATTTTCATGGGTAATAACTTTTTTAACATCTTGTTGTGCTCTCTTGAGGTTATTATCATTTACAGTTTTTAATCCTAAATAAACTTTAACATGACTAGGATCTATAGCAGAGCCATAACTAAAATTCTTTTATTTTTAATAAAAAAATTAATTTTGCCTACTTGTTTTCAAAACAATGGGCGGCTGTTAGAATAATATTTGGGGAAACTAATAAACCGGTACATCTTAAATTGGTAAACGGGTCAGGATTATAGTAAATCAAAGCAACATCATAATCATAAACTTGATTAAACAATGAAACACTCCAACACGATATTATACTTGGTAGTACAACAATAAGTAAAAAAAATAGCATTTGTTAGAAACTTTCTTATTTGATAATAATACAAATATACAAAAATCAAAAAAAAACTTATAATATATAAATTATTACAATGTATTTACAAAAAAAAATTAATTTTTTCCACATTAATCAACACTCTTATTCAGAGCATTACCCTTTAGAAAACAATTTCCATAGGGATGCATTACATTTCTGGAGATAGATAAAATTTATACACATTTGAAAATCAATTCAATGGGACAACCTTAAAAAAATTTGTCAAAAAATAAACATCAAAACTTACATATAACTCGAAACTTGAAACAAACTCCGTCATATCTGTAGCATATATAGTGATATGCATTAAACCGTTTTTATAAATAATTAAATTTAGTTCTCTCCCAACTTTTAGTGCTTTTTGAATTAATGTAAACGGAGCCAACGGATAATCCATTTTGATTTTTCCTTCAAGCACCACCAATCTGTGGACGTAAGAAGTGTCACTGTAGACACAATTAATTCTTCTCTCAAAGTTTTTCCCTTCCAAAAAAATTTCAAAAGTTTGAGGTTCAAAACTGAAGCTAATAAATTTCATACTTTTCTCCACAGTCCTTAAAACTCTCAACAACATTCCAGGACTTAGTATGATTTCAACATCCTTCTCCATACCGAAGAGACTTAAACTTTTATATTTTGTACATTCAATTGTAGGGGTGTACTGTGAAAAGTATTCACCTTGTCCCAGGATATCTATTACTACATCCGAACCCTCACCATTATAATAAAATTCCATTGTATCATCATCATTCTTAAGCCTATTTACTATGTGAAGGAATAGTTTTGATGAGATACTTAGAAGGACATCCTCTGACTTAACATCGTACACAGGAAATATACCCTTATCCATCGCAACAGAAAAAGAGTAAGTTTTTGTCTGTTCAAGCATTGCCTCAAGTTTATCTTTCTTAAATCGAAAATGAACGAGCTACAAAATTAATTACTATGATGTAATTAAACAATAAAAGACACTTACTTTTGACAATGGAAAAGCCTTAAAAACCTTCTTAAAAAACGATTTACCACATAGATTAAAATGAACTATTGCGTCATCTCTCTTCAAAAACATTAAAAATAATGAAAATGGACACTTACCTTAAATGGAGTGGTATATTTAAAGTCACTGATGGTGTATTGTGTCTCGGGAACTACATCATCATCATCATCAAACTCATTTCCATTAAAATTCATATTGAAACTCCTCGATAGTAGCAATAACGACTTTTGACTAATTGAATCACTAAATCAAAATATATAATTATTGCATCAATCTGCCGTGCTTTTTATACTTTTTAAAATTTAATTACAAACACTTCATTTGGTAAGAACAATAACTTGTGTAAATACATCTCCAATTCATATCTCCCAACGAATGATAAGTAACATGCTTTTGAGAAAGAATAGTACCAATTAACATTTAATTTAAACTTATTTATTTATCAAATATTTCGAAATAATCTTTAAGGAGTGTATATATATTTTATAAATAACTATAATGTCCGGAAGAATTCAGACACCCACAAATCAGAAATTATTAACAAACGTCGCTGTGGTCCGTTATAAAAAACATGGAAAAAGATTTGAGATTGCTTGTTACAAAAATAAAGTCTTAAATTGGAGAAACAAAGTAGAAAAGAATATTGATGAGGTCCTCCAAACTCCGACAGTCTTTACAAATGTCTCTAAAGGTCAAGTTGCTAAAAGAGATGAACTCGTTAAGGTGTTTGAGATAGATGATATGTTAGAAATCTGTAAAATCGTAAGTTTGCTTTTTATCTTGAAGTGTGATATTTTTTAGATTCTTGATAAAGGAGATCTCCAGGTTTCGGATAAAGAGAGAGCCGCTCAGGCAAACTCAACTTATAAGGAGTTGGCAAATCTTATTGCAAATATGTGTGTAAATCCGGAAACTAATCGTCCATACTCGGTGAATGTTATTGAGAAGGGATTGAAGGATTCTCATGTTGCGATTAAACCCAATAAATCAGTAAAACAACAGGCTTTAGAAGTAATACCAAAATTGAAGGAATGTTTAAAAATTGATAGAGCTCAAATGAGAATTCGTTGTGCTGTCCCTGCAAAGGATGCAAAGAAACACCATAAACATATTAAAGAGATGTTTGGAACCGTTGAAATGGAGGATTGGGAAGAGGGAACAGGAAATTTGGAGATAGTTGGTTTAATAGAACCGGGAATGTACAAATCAGTTGAGAATTTCATTAAAAAAGAAATCAAAGAAGGTGGGGAGACTGAACTCTTGAGTTTAAAAGTAGTTAATGATGGTGAAATTGAAATAAAATGATGGGAAAAAATACATTTTTACACTTTACTATTTTTAAATTGCTTGTTAAATTTTTTAATTAAAAAAATCATTTAAATAATATATATTGTTATCAGTTGGAAAAGTGTCGTTTGCTTATAAAATTTTGCTTTATGATTAATACTTTATTACCTACAATTATTCACTTTAATAACATCTATTATAAAGGATCAAAAAATTTGGTGTTTATCAGTTGGGGAGTATCATTTTTCTTTCAAAAACTTTAGTAATTTGACCTATAACATTGTTTGTAATAAATGTTCTATCAATATTTCTCTTGAATTTTTTTTTACCTTTTTTCTATATTTATCATTACAGTACAATAAGATTTTTGTTTACATAATATATGTTGTGATAAATTAAAATTGATTTGATACGTACAAAGTGGATGTGTGTAATTTTTAAAGTATTACCGTATACGGTAAGCATCAATCAATGTTGGTGATGTATCCTAATTTATAATTATCCTCTATTTGCTGCGCAATTTGCATAATTTAGTGACCATTACACACATTAGTCCTTGTATATATAGTATAGATTTGGCATTTTTCAATTTTAATGGTCATCCTATGTACAATTTCTATCTCTAGATGTTACTTTTATGCGACTTTATATCTCTATTCAATTTCTCCTATTTCTTTCTTTTAATAAACGCAGTCTCGTAGTACAACAGCTTCTGCTGAGCAAATATACTGGCATGAGTTTATTAATGTTAACATATAGTAATATGTTGAGGGAATAAAAATATATTGCGGTCGCCGCATATTTACAATATATTTATATGAAATAAATAATTCTATATACTGATATATTATTTTAGTTTCATCTTGTACTTTTATTTATTTTGATATCTAATTATTAGTAGTAATTATTTTAATAGTTCATTTTTTTTCGTTATATATAAAATCTATAAATAAATAAAAAATTGTATTATGTTATATGATAATACATTTTTTTTATATATTTTGTTTGAAGGAAAAATTCCTTAGAACAGCTGGCTCTATAAATGTGTATGAATGCTTATTTAGAGATGGAAAAGATATATCGCGTTTCATTGAAAAAGTGTAAACGATATATTGAATTTGTTGTACTAGGTTATCAATAACGATATACAATTTTAACAATGATTTTTAGAATGTCAATTTTGTTTACTCTCAATTCAATTTTATTTATGTATTTCTTAAATATTTTATTAGATGTTAACTTATGTACATATAATTTAAACTATATACAATTTTATTATTTCAAAAAATTGTCTTTATTATTTAACTTTCACTATTCTCTATGTCTATATTTAAAATAGTATCAATTGATTAATATACTAAATAACATGCAATAAATCAAATATAATTGTATTCCAAAGGATGTTTTTGTAATTTTCAAATTTTTGTTGAACGTGACATTTAATTTATCAAGTATATTATCTATAACCTAAAAAAATTTTAAATTTCATTTTTACAATGTATGCACACATTAATTGTACTTTTTGAAATAGTTTTTACCACACAAAATTATGTTCCATTATATAAATACAATATGCCATAGACTTACAAAAACTTTTTTTTTCAACATATTAAAATTATATTAGAAAATGTATATAATATTCTATTTATAGTCATTTTACTACCAATTCCTTTATACTACCCAAACAAACGCCTTTAATTTCCCGACATAACATTGTGGCTATGTTTTTATTAGTTTCATCAATGACTGGTATTGGTCTTCATCATCTGTGTTCTATTTTTCTTACTTAACAATAAACTCAATATACTGAAAGTTTTCAATGATTTACAAAATAATCGACACATCATCATCATATTTTATTTGTTAACAATAAAAATTTTATATATTACTCAATCATCAAATAATGATTTTTTTTTAATATTTATTTTACTACCTTTATATATTAAATACGCTACGTGGCATCATTATCAATGTATCATGATTTTTTATCAAACACTAATACAACAACCATATATTTTTCCTTAATTTATTATAAATTTGTATTTTGTGTTTATTTTTTTAAATTTATACACAAATGGTGTTGTTTAATAATCTTTTATATATAGATAATTTTTTTTCCTATTTTTAGGAATGGCTCAGCATCAGCCACCTTCTGAATGTTGCATCCAAGTTTGTTGCCGTATAAGACCTCTAAATGAAACGGAAAAGAAGAATGGATATCAGTTTATACCAAAATTTCCCTCGAAAGAATCTATTATAGTTGGGGGAAAGACATATAATTTTGATAGAGTTTTCGATCCAGCATGTAATCAACAACAGGTATATGAAGGATCTGCTTATCATATTGTTCAAGATGTTCTCTCTGGATACAATGGAACAGTCTTTGCATATGGTCAAACCTCTTCTGGTAAAACACATACCATGGAAGGAATTATTGGTGATAACGAGAAACAAGGTATTATTCCAAGAATTGTGAATGATATCTTTAGTCATATTTATAATATGGATGAACCAGATCTAGAATTCGTTCTCAAAGTTTCATATTTCGAAATATATAATGAAAAAATCAGAGATCTTTTTGATGTATCAAAGACAAATCTAGCTATACATGAAGATAAAAATAGAATTCCTTATGTCAAAGGTGCTACAGAACAGTTTGTCTCAACACCAGAGGAAGTCTTACAAGCAATTGAAGAAGGTAAAAATAACAGAATGGTTGCTGTTACCAATATGAATGAACACTCCTCAAGGTCTCATTCTGTTTTCCTGATAACTGTTAACCAAGAAAATAAAAATACAAACAAAAAACTTTCTGGAAAATTATATTTAGTTGATTTGGCAGGTTCTGAGAAAGTATCTAAGACAGGAGCTGAAGGAATGGTATTGGAGGAGGCTAAAAATATTAATAAATCATTATCAGCGCTTGGTAATGTAATTGCTGCCTTAGCAGAGGGAACAAAATCTCATGTTCCATATCGTGACAGTAAATTAACTAGAATTCTTCAAGAATCTTTAGGAGGTAACTCCAGAACAACTATTGTTATTTGTGCCTCACCAGCCAGTTTTAATGAAGGTGAAACAAAATCAACATTGTTATTTGGTCAACGGGCTAAAACTATTAAGAATGTTGTTGTTGTTAATGAGGAATTGAGTGCTGAGGAATGGAAGAGGAGATATGAACGAGAGAGAGACAAAGTTGCACGACTTAAAAATCATTTGTTACTAGTAGAAGCAGAGCTTAAGAGATGGAGAAATGGAGAGAAAGTTCCAGAGTCAGAATGGGCTCCAATTCTTGGTGGTGAAATTACTCAGATCGGTGATGTTGGTAATAATTCATTGACTCCATCCATATCTGATTCAATGATGGCATCAATGGATAGAAGCATAATGAATGCTAAAGTTATTGGAAGTGGCGATACTGGTCCAATTACCGATGAAGAAAGGAGGAAATACGAGGAGGAGAGGAGTAAATTATACCAACAACTTGATGATAAAGATGATGAAATTCAACAACACAGTCAAATTGCTGCTAGATTACAACAACAAATTACTGAACAAGATGAGCTTATCAAAAACCTCAGAGCAGATTATGAAAGTGTCTTATCTGAGTTGGCTCTCACCCAAACAGAGAACGATACCTCTAAAGGTGAATGTAAAGAGGTTATGGAAGCCTTAGAAGAGGTTGTACTTTCACTTGAGCAAAAGAAAGCCGAAGTTGACCATAAGGCAAAAGAAAACGAAAGTTTATCCGAGGAACTGAACAAGAAAACACTACAAATAATAGAGCTTAACTCCAAGATGGATGAAATAAAAGAACAAGCTGACATTCAAAGAAAGAAAATCCAAGAACATTTCCAAAACATGATTCGTGAACTCCAAGATAGTGGCGATGACAGCATTGTATTAAAGGATCTTGAAAACCAGGCAACAGATGAACTTTTGACACATACCCGTTTAGCAATAACAAAATTAACTTCTGATTTCAAGGCAGCCCAAATTAAAGTTTCTTCCTTAGAAACGGGATCTGATGATGTAGCTAAGAAAGTTGAACAGTATGAAAAGGAGTTAAGTGAAATTAAAATTAATCTTCAACAACATGAGATTAAGAATAAGAGTTTGAATGAGAAATGCGATGAATTAGAGAAGGCTAAACGTGCACTAGAGGAGACTGTTGATTCATTAAATGCAACATTAGCATCTTCATCAACCAGTAACGACAGTGGTATTGTTAATGAGGAAGCCAAAGAACAACACCAAAAATTGGTAACACAACTCCGTGATCAATTAGCTGAGAAGAATAATGAATTAGTTAAGGTTCAGGATGAGTTGAAGAATCTACAAGTTGTTAAAGATCAACTACAGACAGATTTTGATAAATTAAAACATGACGAAAGTGAGAAGGAGAATATTATTAAGAATATGAGTACAATGGGAGACCGTAAAGAGAAAGCTTTACAAAGTCTTAGATCCCTTCAAGGTGCTATGAGTAAAGAATTATCTTCACTTTCAAATCTTAGAAAAATCTTTGCACAAGATATGCTTATGAAGACCAAGAAAGGTCCAATGGCTCCAGATGGTGAGGAGGAGTATTACTCACCAGTTGCACAGAAACAAAAAATCATTTTCCTCGAAAATAATCTTGATCAACTAACAAAAGTTCACAAGCAATTGGTACGTGATAATGCTGATTTGAGATATGAGTTACCAAAATTAGAGAAGAGGTTACGTGCCAGTATGGAGAGAATAAAGACACTAGAAATGGCATTAAAAGAAACCAAAGAAAATGCAATGAAGGATAGAAAGAGATATCAAATGGAGGTTGAAAGAATCAAGGAGGCTGTAAGGCAAAGAAATTTGGCAAGGCGAGGAATTGCTCCAAATATTGCTAAACCAATTAGACCTGGTCAACATTATCCAACCCAACCATCAATTATTAGAGCAACCGCCGGCAGTAATAATGTAGCAGGTAAGTATTTTTTCTTTTTTGTTATCACAGTGCAGGATTTTAGAGTAAAAAAAGGATAAAATACAAATACCCTTTACTTTTAATGGCAATATATTAATGTATTGCTATAATTAACGTATGGATTTTAAGACATTTTATAGATTTATAAAAAATAAATAAATATTTTATACATTATTTTCAGTTGATATAAAATTTTAATGATGTGGTTTTAAATTTAGCTACATAGTTTTATTGTGAGTTGTAGATGTTTTATTATGATTAGTCAAAAAAGTGCATTGTTAATTTATTAAGTGCATTTAAATGTTTCGTTTTTAAAAGGAAATAAGGGGATTCAAAGATTAATTGAAAATAATATATTTCCTAATTGAACTCGAAATCTTGCACTGTGTTTAATATAATTCTACCATACCATCATTATAATTATTAATGTTTTGTAATGTTAGGATTTGGAATGTAAATTTACCCGTTTGAAGAACCTTGAATTTTGAGAACTGAAATATTAACACACATATATGGTTATAAATTAATATATATTGATATGTATGTTATAATAATTATCCTATATTTATTACATTATTTATCCTAAAAAAGAAAAAGTTATGAAATTTCTACACTCAATCCAATATTAAATGATAATATCTACATATATTAATTAAATGTTAAATTAGTTTTTGTATTGCATTTAAATGTCATTCTCTCTCTAATGCTATGTAATATCTTGATACAGCTTGTTTTTGCAATTTATAAAAAAATTTCAAAATTAATTTAAATAATATCACCAATTTAATGAAGTCAAAGACAATGAATTTTCTATATTAAACACAAACACACATAAACACCTTTGGAAATCATTTATGAATGCTTGGCTAACTTATTGAAATATTAAACTTTGTAAGTACTTTGTTGTTATAGAAATTTGATGATGCGGCTATGTATAATGCAATTAGATTTGTAAATTGAAAAATATGGAATGCTTTATTATTATTTAGAAATGCCTATTTATTTTTTTTTACAAAGAAAGCTATCTTTTTTGTAGAAATAACTTTTAAGTTATCAATTAAAAATATTAAATTTTATCGTTTATTAATTTGTGTAATCCAAGTTATGGATATGTTTGATTTTAATATATAATAAATTATAAAATTAATTTAAGTTAATGTTTTTATATTTTTAAATTTTAATTTGGAAATTGATTTTTTATTTTTATGCGTTTTTTTTTTTAGAAAGTGGATGTGCTTATTTTCCTGAAATAATTATTACGTCTTTAATTGCACATGTATGAGGATGGAAAGATTTATTTCAACTTGCACATTTATTTATAGTGTGTTTTTATAGAATTTGTTAGCAACTTTAATTTTTTTAAATGAAATCAATAGGAATATATAATGAAAATAATGTTATTGAGAGACAATCTGTATATTTTTGTGGAATTTTATTAAATAAACTATAATATAATCCTTTATTGTTTTTTTAACATGTAAAAATTTATATGATCAGAAAATCTGAAGAAAAATCGTAAAAAATGGGACTTTCATCACAAAGATTAACTAAAAAATATGCAATAATTATAAAAGTTTTATTAGTAAATTATTATAAATTCTTTCATAAAGTGTTTATGAATTAGAATTATCAGTATAATATAATATATACAAAATTTAACTATCTCTTAAAGGTATCCAATCATTCCAATAATGAACCCTGATTATATTTCAAAACTTCTTCAAATTTGGACACCCCTTCTCAATATATTCATGAATCGGCATATCGAAAGTCATATAATAATTGATAGCAAGGTGACCAAAAACAGTAATATCCACATTCGTTAATTTTTCACCACAAAAAATTTCTTATCTCTCAACAAAATTTCCAAAGAAGGAAGATTATTCTCTAGAACAATTTGAATCTCACTATGTATAAATATCCCATATCCTTGAAAATCAAGTCTCTTTTTAAATCTTCCTACAAATATTCTAGCAATCATTGCAATTACAAAAGGAGGTAAATCGCAACCAAATACCTGTGGGCTAAACATGTAAACAGAATAGTCAAGAACTTTATGATAACCTAATGCAAAAAAAGTTAACCATTCTTTCAATAGTTCAACATATAGCAAACTCTTCAGGTGTGAGATCATCATTTATATCGTAGTGATTTTTTAGGTGCTCAAATGTTATTTGAGAATCAAGAATTTTCTCTCCATAAAGTTTAATGAAATGAACAAATCCTCTCTTACCTCTTACTGTCCATGATTCACATGAGTCATAAGGAATATTGTGAGGGCGTAAGAAAGTTTCTACCTTAAAACAAAATGGAGGCATATTTGGGAGTGCTGGAATGCATTTGAATTGATATAGATAAACAAACATCGTTTTCCCATGATTTTTTAGGAAGATTCACTTTTTTCTTGGTAACCCCTACTTCAGTTGAATAAAATAATGTTGAATGTAGTGGATTTTTCAAGCAACAATTGATTAAATTCTTTGAATTTATCACGGTTAATGATAACATTAAATCTATAAAGTAATGTCTACCTTATTTTGCAATAAAAGACATTTAAAAGGTAGTTAAGTGAAAAATAAAAACATATTTAAAATTAATTAATAAGTACTGTAATAACTTGTTATGCCGGATAAAACTACACTGGCCCTAATGGGCTAGTATGTATTTATCTACATTTCGATGAGAGTAAATAAACCACAATAACCCAATCAGACTAGTGTAGCTTTACCAATGTTTATAAGATAATTGTATTACTATTTTATACACACGATTAAAGGAACATTGCTTTTTCTTCCTATTTGCGACAATATTCAAAACTGCATTTTTAAAAAATGACTATTACAATGGAACATGATGAAAAATGATTTAACTAAAAAAATTAACTACTTATACGAAAAAAGTCATATTTGTTTTTCTGTGTACAACATTATTGAAAAACAATCTGCATATTTTTGTAGAACTTTACTGAATAAACAGTAATACAATCTTTTTTTGTTTTTTTTTCGTAAAAGATCTATACTATACACGAAGATAATCTTAAAAAATCTTTCAAAAAAAGAAGTTTTCGTCACAACGATTAACTAAAAAATATGTAACAATTGTAAAAATTTCACCAATAAATAAAAATTTATTCTTATAAAAAGTTTTTTACCTAATCATTACCAACATAACACAACAAAAAAATTTAACTATCTCTTAAAGGTTTCCAATCATTCCAATAATGAACTCTCATTCTATTTAAAAACTTCTTCAAATTTGGACACTCCTTCTCCATAAATTCATGAATGGGCATATCGAAAGGCATATAATAATTGACAGCAAGGTGAGCGAAAACAGTAAAATCAGCAGTCGTTGGTTTTTCACCACAGAAAAATTTCTTATCCCCCAATAAACCTTCCAAAGCACGGAGATCATTTTCTAGAACAGTTTGAATCTCGCTATGTGTGAATTTTCCATATCCTTGTCCATCAAGTTTCCTTTTAAATTTTTTTGTTAAACTTTTAGCAAATAACTTAATTACAAAGGCAGGTAAAGGCATACCAAATACAGCTGGGCTTAAAACATTAACGGCATTATCAAGAACTTTATGATATTGCATAACATAGAAAGTAGAACCTTCAACCATTCTATCAACAGCTCTACATATACCATACTCCTCAGGTGTAAGATTATCCTTTATATCGAAATGATCTTTTAGGTATTCCAAAATTAATTGAGAATCAGCTATTTGTTTTCCATTAAGTTCAATGAAGGGAAGTAATCCTTTCTCACTCCTTACCATCCATGATTCACATGATTTATATGGAATGTCGTGAGCGCGTAAGAAAGTTTCTACTTTCAAACAAAATGGAGACATATTTGGGAGTGCTGGAATGCGTTTGGAATTGATACAGATAAACAACATCTTTTTTCCATAATGTCTTATGAAGATTTACTTTTTTATTGTTCTCACCTACTTCAGTTGAATAAAATAATGTTGCCTGTAGTGAATTTTTTAAGCCACAATTGATTAAATTCTTTGAATTTCGCACGGTTAATGACAACATTAAATCTATAAAGTTAAATCAACATTATTTCACAATAAAAGATATAGTAAAGGTAGTTAACCCAAAAATAAAAATAGTCTAAAAAATAATTAACAAGCATTTTAATAACTTGATATGCCAAATTATAAAAATGTAAATATGTGTTAGTTTATATTTATAAAAATTTATAAGGCAATTAATATTATCGTTATTTTATAACTCATACTCACGAGAAACATTCATTAATAATGTTCCTTTTCATTAATATGATATATTTTTCGAAGCTCGATCATACAATTCTTTTGCTCTGTTTAACTTATCGCATAAAATTTGTGCTTTCTCATAGGAATAAACCATAATTTGAATGGTATTTTCTTTATTAATTTTCGAATCAAATTCACATGCAACAATAACTGTATACTTTACATTTTCATCAACTTTTTCTATCTTCTTTGGAATTAAAGGAGAATTGGAGAGAAGATTTTTAAAATCTAATATATTAACAATTTCAGTGTAATTTCCATTATTTTTTTGGAGAAAATAAGCTTTGTCTGTACAAATTAATGCACACAATTGTACACATTCATTGTTGATTTTTTGTTCGTGATACACTTCAATATCTAGTAGAACACTTTTCGATGAAAAATTAGTGAATTTCGTTGATATTAATTGTTGAGCTAAAGCATACTCAACTTTATATGGTTGTAGTAAACCACATAAATTATTACATACTCTGGTAAGGCGAAGTCTCTCCCTTGGTATACATTGCTTCTTTACATGACTATTACCAGCAACCTCCTTCATTGCCGTTGCCGTCCCACCAATAAAATCAAAAACACCTTGAACCGGTTTAGCTACAGTATCCACAACCCCAGTACTAACACCTTTCACTAAACCAACAATCAAACCTTTATTACGTGTTTCTTTCATAGTATTTCCAACTATTGCTGTAGCACCACCAATAACACCTGTACCTAGACCTTTGAAACCAGAATACAGGTGAGTTAAAGGATTCTTATCATTTGAATTTTGATTAACTTTAATAGATTTCCTTCTTTTTAACTCATATTCCTTGTCAGTTATCAATGCCCCAACACCTGTAGCCATGGAGGACATAACTTTTGAAAAACTATTTGCTACTCCATAACTGAATCCACTTACAAAACCACTAACATTACCATCAAAAATAAGTGTTTGAAAACTATCTTTAATATCAGTAGCTAACCCTAAAGGATTTCCAAAAGCATCTAATGAGACAATAATATTAAATGTCTGAGTATACAATTCATTAATGTAAAATTTCTTTAAACATTCTATCAAAAATGTTATTGTTTCAAAGGTGTGTGTTTGTATAAATGGAGGTAATGTTATTGAGGCATTCTCAAAACTCATTAAACGTATATTGAAATTTTGTTTTATTTGTTGGATCTTTTTCTCCATTACATTGGTAGGGATAGTGATAACGGAAAGTGAAATTTGACCGATATTTAAAATCAAGTTTCCAAAGTAACAACGTCTCATAGATATCTTATTTACATCATCTAAATTTATATTTGGAGGTTGAAGTAAGTTAATCTGAGCAACACTTTCTGCTGTTCCAGATTCTTGGATGAATTCAATAAATTTCCATAATAATTGTTCATCCAAATTTATGCTAATATTTGAAAATAGAATTTTGAAGTACTCAAAAGAGTCATAATGCTCTTTATGGGTATAATTAACTTCAATCTTCATAGCAGAAGATGTTAAGTACAACATCATTTCCTGATCCTGTGATAAATTTTCATTTATTTTAGATAATCTTTCCTTCTCCTCTGTGGATTGGCAGAAGAAGAAGTTAAAATTTTGAGCTCCATTTAATTGGTTATCTATTTGTATAGAGTGAACATTAAAAGTACACATATAGGAAGAATTATTTTTTATCAAATTTAAGTAAACACCTTTTAATCTTCCATAAAATAATTCTTCATGAGCTGCATTTATTAAAGAAATCCCAATACCATTTGGTATGAGAATGTTTAACTCAATCTTTTGGTCATTACTACTAGGAACTGATGATTCCTTTGGTTGAATTGTATCTGGAAAAGATATCTTAACCACCAATGTTGGGCCAACATGACTACATTGAACATTAAGTATACCTGTTCCTTCTTTTTGATATATCCGTTTAAATGAACAAACAAGAGTATTTAGATTTCTACTAAAACCCATTGTTAAATAGTTCTGAATACCTTTCATTAGATATCCATTTGACAAACCACATGAAAATCTACCTTCATCGTTAAATTTCCATATTTGAGTATTATTTCTAGTTTTGTCCCTTAAACCAACAACTAAAATAAACTCTTGCTCAGTACTAAGGAGATCTAAAACAAAATTGGTACTTGAATTGGGATTGAAATTATTCAAGGCAACACTTTCAATGGTTCCCTCAGATGTGAAATTCCATAATTGATTTAAATTTGTTCCACTCTTATCTATTGGCATTAACTTTACATAATTTGAATCAACAACAGTTAAAACTAATCCTTCTATTAAATTATTAAATGTATTTGATCTTATCAATCCAGATATTGATGAATCCAGGAAGATAAATGAGTAATTTTCATAGTATAACGATGGTCCAACTGTCGATTTAGTGGGATCATAAGAATGACTTGAATAAGAAGAAGCTTGGAGAGATAACAACTTTTTACCATATATAAAATCCCAAGCATAATCAATTTTTGTGGAACCTTTACAAATAGACCGTAAATAACTCGGTACTGGATGATTTGAAACTTGTTGATACAATACTGGAATAGACGATTCATTAATAATTTGTATTGGTGGAGGATAAAATTCTGTATTTGAGAATGTTATACAAAATCTGGCATTGCTAAGTGTGGTTTCTGCTCTAACAAAATGTGGTGTCTCATCAATATCACGCATCGTAATAAAATAAGAACCAATTTGATCAATTCTGAATGGTTGACTCCAATATTTGACATCAGAACGTTTTATACAAATCATTCCATTATCCTCAAAAGATTCATTCCATATTAGATTTGAATTTGGTTCTATTATATTGTATCGTTTAAAAGTGATGTCATCTATGTGAGAAAGATAAATCGTGTATGAACTTCGGTTGATTAAAAGATATCTTGGTGAAAAAATAACTACTTGAGTATTTTTGTAACGCCCTGTTCCCTGTCTAACCTCAATACCAACATTGTAAATTAATGTAGGTTTATTTGGGTGTTTCATATGTAGTGCAAGTGACTGTTCTCCTGGAGTTAATTTAAAAGGCTTAGAATATTCAGGAAAGTAATCTTTATCAGGCAAAAATGATTTACCAACTCTTAAGTTACACCGTTTGACTTCTTCATCATCATTGTTGAATGAAAGCATTAATGGAATTTTATCATTTCCTTGCTCATGTTCAGGTAATTGACCTGCTATATCTTCAAATGACTCATTTTTTCTTATAATTAAAGGAATCCCTGATTTGTTGACAATCCAATATGTAACCCAAAGGACAATAATAATTGATCCATTTTCTTGATAAAGATATATCACCATAAATAATCATTTTCCGTTTTCCCTCATCTCTCATCGTTATTGGAATAGGTTTTGAGTAACGGCTTTGTAATTTTAAAATAGAACTTCTTGATAATTCAAGAGCTTCAACTGATTTAAGGCGATCTGTTGTGATGTCCAATGATACAGGTTCATCAACATTAATATTTGGTAATGATATCGTGTTCCCAGATTGGCAAAAGATATTTTGTCCATTAATCTCAAAATCAATATCAGTTGGTAATTGATTTCTTATAAATAATGGTGGGTAAATTGAAATATTAAAGCCAGGTATTGTTTTATTAGATATGTTTTCATCAATATAATTGTAAATTATGAAGTAAAGCTTCCTATCATTTTGGGTAAATCTTGAAAACGAAGAAAGCCCATTGTTTTGGTTGTAATATTCTTCATTGAAAATAATTTCTAAGAAATCTGATGCAGTTAATGAAAGTGAATTTTTTTCACCAAAAATGGGACGACAGTATATTCTTGAATAAACGTACTTCAACGGAATATAATAGTCTTCATTTGGAGATATTTTCACATCTATCCATTCTTTAGAAACATTAACGGAGTTATCAATTTTTATAATAACAGGTATGTTAAGAAAGTTAGTTATTGAGTAGGCAGTTCTAACATCAATTGCTTTCCTTCCATCATCATTAATACTAATATTTATCAATAATTTAACGAATTTTAACCTTTTACTTGTAAGTGAGTTTACATTCTTCCTAGCATTAATGCTATATACGTCCTTACAGTATCAATATTTATCGGTTGAAGTTCTTCATATCCATCAATTGATAAAATCAACCTAGAATAGCTATTGTAATCTGAACCATACAAGTGATTTCTATCAACTGGAAGAAAAAACTCAATTTCTTTTTCAGCTTCAACACAAGACCATTTGACATTTTGTCGGTATTTCCCATCCTTCTGAAGTAACTTCTCAATTTCTGTTGTAAAATTTATATTGCTTCCTAATTTATTTTTTATTATATAAGATGTATTATTATTTCTTCCTTTTCTACAAAGGCTTCTAAAGTTTGAATCAACAGAATTTTTGATGTTTAGGAATCCATTAGAAAATGCTTTAAGTTGTTGAATTAGGTGTGTTGTTATATTAATGTCAATATAACTTTTAGGGTTGACTTTGAATTCACTGTATATTGATTTTTTATCTTGATATTCTAAATTAAAATTTGATATTTCAACAGGTTCTAGAAATGGTTCCCATCCTGAAAGTCTTTGATTAAAATATTCAATTGATAATATTCCTTCTGAAGTAAACTTTTCTTCCGTAAAAACAAATTTCCATTTTACGGATGATAATCTCATTATAGGTAAAGTTGGCCCGTTAAAATCATTTAAAATCCATAAAGAAAAATCAGTTATAGCACAATTTATATTTTTAATCTTTATGGTATTAAAAGCTGTAAGTTCATCTTTAGGAACTGGTACCCAATGTAGTTGATAAAAATTTGTATCTAGTAGTCTTTTACATCCATTTATAACATTCATAGCTACTAATACATCTTTATAAGACAATCTAAAGCTGCAATTATCCATCTTGATGGTTATATAATGCTTTGTTATCTCTTGTTTTAGATTATAATGTGATACAGAATAATGAGATTTACTAAATGATATATCATTTGATACAGCACCAAGTTTTATTTCAATATTAAATGGTGTTGAAATAATACAGTTAGTATTGCTTTCTTCAACAAAGATAAACCATGAAACTTGTATTTTTTGTATAATAAATTCTGCACTAAGATATCCCATTTTATCGTTTAGTTGGAGAACTGAAGTTACGAAACATTTGAGGGCTAAACTTTTTGGATCTGATAAATTCTCAATGAAAACAACATCACAATCTGTAAGTTGAGTCTTCATTGTGATACTGTGCTTTATTTCATAAGGGTTCAAACTATTCTCGTGTTTAGAATTATCTGCATTCTTTATAAAGTAATCTTTCAATCTAGGAATATTACAAAGAATCTCCTCAGAATTAACATCAAAATCGCTTTCCAGTAAAAAAAATTCTTTTAATGCTAAAAACCAATCTGGAATAATTAAGAGTTGAGTTTCTTGTAAGACAAATGTTACAACAGGGGCGTCATTGCCCTTTAAAGAACACATTCATCTCAAGAAAAGCTTGCCTTACTGAACTATCAAAATTATTCTTTGGAAGTAACACTTTTGAGAATATTTCTTCATTTAAATTCTTTTCACTTAAATTAATTCTTTTATCAATTAATTGGGCATAATATGCGATAAAGCAAAGTTCAAATTGAGAATCAACATAACTATCGGTTCCTAGAATGGCATTCTTACAGGAGACTATACCAAAGTTATCCCAATAATTATCTGATTTTGATGGTATTAATAAATTAATATTTACATTAGTAAATTGCATTCTAAATGAAAGGTTAATATTTTGTTTTAAATGTTCTTCAGAAAAATTTGACAAAGAATTCACCACATTTTCTGATGGAGGAGAATTTGTATCTAATTCTGTGTAGTCCCCGAGATTGTATTGTAAAACTCCTTGGAGTAATTTATAAAATTTCGTTGTTAAATTAATATCCATGTTTTCAAATATCACAGCAACATTTATATTAGGTGCATTTTGACTGATAAAACATGATAAATTCCTCCCGAAAATAACTTTTGCTGACTTTTTCTTACTAAGAACAGATTTTAGATCACTTTTAAAGACAATACCACTTAAACTATCTAAAAATGTTCCACAACTTAGAAATTTATTTGAATTTACTAGTATACTTTTTCCTTCAAAAATTTCTAAGTCATCTAGAAGCAAATTCAAATTATCAAATAAGCAATCGTAATTATCTTGAGTAATGTTTGCTATTTATAACATAATCATTCATATATTTTGACTGTGACGCAAGATCAAATTTATTAGTTGCTTCAACTTTACTCATTTTTATTATAATACATCTGCTAGAAAATTGATTCAAAGGCGCGATAACAGATACAGGACAATTAATGTTGGCTGCAATAGATAATCTTGTCAGTAAATTCTCATTTACATTCTCACTTATTCCAGTAATTCCTTTTCTAGACATTTTATCCATTAAATCAACGTAATTTACCCAGAAATCTGTTGTAAGATAGAAAAATCTGTGAAGATGTAAATAGGTAACTTCAAAAGATTCATCAATTACTATATCCATCTTTGCATCATATGGTCTTACTAAATCAAAGTCAAAACTTCTATACTTCAAAAATTTCACTATTATAGGTGAATTACCACCATTAAAGGAATTTCTTCTCTCAACTGAAAGTACTTCTTGATATAAGCTATTATAATCAGGAATTGAATTGTCAACTTTTAAAGATTCTGTTGACAAGAATATTTCCATAGGTATTTCTTCATTATTCATATCAAATTTTATATCACACTTTGTATTTTTTAGATGTATAACACCTAAACATATTTCTTTTTGAGGTAGATTCATAGAGATATTTACTTTTTGAAAATTCATACCTAAAAGCACATTTGATGGTAGTGAAAGAATTTTTTTGGTATTATTTAATCTGTCATTTCTAGAACACTGTTTAGAATCCATTTGATATTTATCTAAGTTAAACGATGGATTAAGTTCATGTAATCCTTGTAAAAGTAACTCTTGAAGTTCTAAATCATCTCCACTATTAATGTCATGCTTGTGTGGATTTTCTGGTATAAGTCCAATAATATCTTGAAATATCACCAAAGTATGTTGATTCATACCAATATCTAAATATGAAGCTTGTATACCAAAGTTATATTCAACTTCTTTATAGTGTGAAACAAATTGATGGTGGTTTCTCTGAACATGATCAATAGTAACAACAAAATGGTTATCATCTAACACCTCTGAGTCATTTTCATCAATGTCCAAAGGAAACGTTTCATTTGATTCATTTCTTTGGTTTTCGTTGAGATCATCGTTATACATTGTTGTAAAATATTCATCTGAAATAGAGCCATTTCTTCTCCTTGATTTAATTGAAGACAACATATTCCCAGGAAAAGAACTTGATCTACTCCTAGTAGAAATTTTGTCCCCATAATTTTTTATTTCAAGTAATTTCGAGAATTTCTTCTCGTAAAAATCGTGGAAACACAAACTTTTTATGCTGATATTATATTTGGTTAAATATTCTTCCATCTTTGAAATTTCAAAACTAAAATCATCAAAAGTAATTGTTCCAAACAATAGACTTTCCTCAGTGTTAAAACTTTGACCAAACAAAAATTTTCTTTTAGTCTTCAATACTACATCAATAGTTGGGACTTTAAGGTAACAGTATATGAGATTTACTTGATTACAGATAAAATCTTCAGTTTGATTGGTAGAAGAGTCAAAGTTGTCATTATTATTATTAAATAAATTAACTATATTTAGGAAATCTTCTGTTGAAGATTCATCGAGAACAACGGTAAATGGGACAAATTCAGCATTAAGTTTATGGAAAACTGTTGTCTTAGGGGAGAATCTCGAGTAAAACATTGAAATTGCGGATTGATTGTTTCTAGTACTCTCATATTTCTCTATATTTGTTTTTGACTGTCCAACTGTAAATATAACTTGAGTCGACTTATTTATAAATGCCTCATCGAAAATATTGTTTATTGACTTTGAAACATCATAATTTTCCAATTTATTACTTTTTGTACAACGAATATTAAAATCTTCAACATCCAGTAGTAAAGTTGTTCTGTGTTCACGAGGTGATAACTGAACATCGATTGAAACTTTTGATAAATCTATTGAAACACAGTTATATTCGTTATTTTTGTAATTTTCAATTAATATTCTAAATGTAATACTTTCCACATTAAGATTTACCACAGCCAAAATTTTGTCACGTACAAAAGTAGTAGAATCATCCAACATCTCATTAAGAGATTCAACCAAATCTTTTTCCATCTTATTTTCTACTTTTTTAAAATCAACAGGTAATTTACACGACCTAAATACAGGAAATTTGACATATGTTTCAGTATATTGTTCATCCTCCAATTCAGTGCTCTCACTGGCATCATTTTCATCATTTGAAAACCAGCTAACAACCCATTTATATAACGTCGAAGACTTCTCCTCATTGTCAACCTCTATAGGTATATCAATGACTCCATTATAATGCGTAGCATCAAAAACTGTATTTGTTGACAACATATCAATATCCAATTTTTGAAGTGCAAAATACGTCTCAACTTCAGTGATTATTTTTTTACAAACATGATCCCTTGTTATATTTAGTATAGAATACGTCATCTGGTTGTCTCTTTCTACCTGTTTCATATATATTACCTCCTTATCACATTCCTGAGAATCCATAAATTCATTTAAAAGATCAAAATATTTAAATATTTCATGTTTTTTGCGTTTCTTTATCTCATCCTTTAAATGTAATACTAACTTTTTTTTGTATATGTATGAATATTTATTAATTACTTTTGCATTCGATATTGCATAGTCCCATGTATTTGTTATATTTTTTCGTTTTATGCTATCAATAACTCTGTCTATTGCAAATTTCCACCACAATGTACTATTACCGGATACCTTTTCTTTTGGTCTCCATTTTCGGTATTTTCTTGCTCTGTCAAATCTTTTGAATTCATTTGCAAGTGCTCTCATTTGTATTAGTTGGCGGATGGTAATATCAATAGCAAGTTTCTTAGGAAACATGTTAAGTTGGTATCTGGGTTTTGTTTCTTCAATAAGGTTTAGTTTACATGTATTTTTGGTAAGTTTTATTTGTAATTCAAATGGTTGAATTATATAACAACTGTCATTGAAATTATTATTTAGAAAAGAATTTTTCAAGTCATCCAGAGTTCCTACTTCTGATAGTTCATTTTCATCTGTATTCCAGTAGAATGAGGACGCCGTCAACATCAAGTTTTTTATATGTGTATAAATTATTAGAATCATTTATATAATGTTCTTCCTAAAAAGTTTTTAAAAACAAATAAAGCAAAAAATATCTTACCCATTGATCGTTAGTTGTATGCAAATTTATACTTTTAATTTTCAAACCACAACTAAATATTATATCTTGAGAAATTGTTTTATTATCTTCATATCTTATGTGAATGTTAGTTATTATTAACCGAATATTATTTATTATGGATGAGATTATAGAATTCCCCCACCATTGATTTTGTTTATCATTTTCACCGGAGAATAAATTTGTTCTTTTTAATAGAATTTTCTTGTGAATTTCCTCTAATTCCTTAAATAGTTCCTCCTTCCTCCTAATTTCAGTTTCATCTTGTTCTTTACCTGAATATTGCCTTTCCGATGATTTCAGTACTATGAAAACATCATTCAATTTAACAATCCACGGTTCACTTCTTATAGCCGTTATTGGTATCGTAACAATAAGTTTACCAACAACACCACTCTTAACATCAATCGGTATATCAAATTTTGATAAAGCACTTTTCTTCAAAGGCACATTCTCTAATTCAACCTTTCCTAAAATTAAAAAAAGTTAATAAATATTAGGGCATCTTTCACCTGATAACAATGCAATTGATAACTGATCAGTATTTAAATCTTCTAAGTATTCACCCACATATCTATTAAGAACAGAGGCAAGATAACCTTCAAGCATCTCCTTCTTGCCAAGAAACACAAATATACTAAGTCGTATAATTAGTTTTTTTTTGGGGAGATATGTACTGTAGTATAGTGTTGTTGTTTATTTGAATTTAAATGTTGTAGTCTAAATAAATCTTAACATTTTGTTTTTTTTTTTTGTTTTGTAAATATGTGCAAATTGATATTAAAGATTTGTCAAAAAAATCATCCTGTTTTAAAATAATTACACATTCAAACAAATGATTAATCAGTACTTTTCAATAATGTTTTTGAAATTTCTTATATAATTTAAAAATAAGAATGTAAACGAAAATTTTTTATTTATAAATAAAGATTTATTATAACATTAAATTCACATTGATCTTCTGGGTGCTTTATGTAACAATACGAAAAAATAATTGGTTTTTGATTAACGTTATTTTAAGGGGAAATTTCCGGTATCTTCAACTACTATTGGTCCTGGATGTAAGCTACTTTGATGATTACGTCTTCCTTTTTGGTTTTGATTCTAAATAGCTCTTTCATGAGTTTCCTTCCGAGTGGTTTGTTTTTTATATCAGATTGGACTTTTTTTTGCAGTAAATATTTTAGTAAAGCTTTACCTGGACGTTTATTTTCTGTTACTTTTATTGTCAAAATTAGTTTTGTCTTCATATAATTTTTATTTATTATTTTATCTATTTCAGAATCAATTTTATTTTTTACCTGAGGATTTACGTCGTTTCCATCCGATTTTCCACATGTAAAAGATTTATACTTTCTTGATGTAATGTTCCTACTTGTACCAAATTTCTTTGTGTGGGTTTTAGTAAATAATGTAGCATTTCTGAAGTCATTAGAAACATCTGTTGTTGTAGATCCTTTTCCGGGAATGGGTTTTTCAACAACATGGTTATCTATTTTAACGTTAACTTTCGGCAAAATCTCCGCCTCAGTAGTGTGGTATTTATCTTTTTCTGGCATAAATGATGTGTGATCTAATGAATTTTGTTCCGGTATAATTGTTACCTTGTGTAATGGTGTAGCATAGGGAGTATATAAAGCATCTAATGTATGTTCAGCTTCTTGATATGCTGTAATCCTATTTGATTCTTTATCTGGGAGTTTTCCTTTAATTCGAGCAGGTTCCATTATTACACGATCTTTAGCGTCTTCTAAGTGTTCTTGCATTACAAAATGATAACTCTCTGTAGCTGCTTTTAGTGCTGCTTGATTTACTACATTACTAATATCTGCCGCCGAAAAATCAATCGTTGTTTTGGCTAACACGTAAATGTCTATATTTTTATGTACGACTTTGTCGAGATAATGCTTGGAAATTTCTATACGTCCAGGTAGATCAGGTTTTGGACACTCTACACGAATGTCAAAGCGTTCTGTTCTAAGTAATGCTTTGTCTAAATCTTTCAAGTTTATTAGTTGCTCCAATAACGACAATTCTATCACTATTATCAAAACCATCCATTTCCTTTAGCAGATGAATTAGAGTGTGATTGGCATATGGGTGCAAACTATTTGAAAGTTCCATAGAAGCAATAAAGTCAATTTCGTCGATAAAAATAATACAAGGTGCGTTTTTTTTAGCTGTTCTAAACAAATCTCTCAATTTTTCTGCTCTTTGTCCTGCTGAAACTTCATTAAAATCATATCCTGATTTGTAGAAAAATGGAACATTTGCTTCGCCTAGCAATTGCACGGGCTAACAGAGTTTTACCAGTTCCAGGTGGATCAACAAGCAAAACACTCTTTGGTAACTTTCCACCAATCTTTGCATACTTCTCAGGCTCACGTAGGTATTCTACAATTTCCATTAGTTCAGTTTTTGCTTCATCTATTCCCTTGACATCATCGAATGTAACAGTGTTTTCCGTACTCCTAACTTTCTGGTGATTTAGAAATTTTTGAAAGCCAGGTAAACTATTTTCAAACTCCACTTTTAAATCCACTAATTTATATATTCCAAATGAATAAAAATAATGATAATTATAGCTAGACAGTCAGGTAATAAATCATCTTTTGCTTTCGTAGAAAATTTTTTCTTTTTAATTTTATCTTCTACAATGTTTAAATTTTTAGATAAAACAGCTATTATATATGCTCCTTTTTATTATTAGACATTTTACCTAACTTATATAAAAATCTATTCCAATTTATATTAGTTTTTTTAGGTTTTATAATCTAAAAAGAATTTACACATTTTAATTATTTTTATCAACTATACCTTCTTTTCTTCGTTAAATGATTGAGAATGTTTCCCATATAGTGTATTACTCATATAACCTGAAGTTGTTCCTTCAACATCGGATGTCATTTTCTTTTCATCTCTCATATTAAAACACATATGTAGCTTTGTTTTATTAAAAGAGTAACATCTATGTCCTTTGAATATTTTACTTAATATTAAACCAACTCTACGGTATAAATTCATTATTCCTGTAGAAATTTTTCTATTGTTATTTATCGTACCTATTAAGTTAATTACGTTTTGAAAACTAAAGATACTTACAATTAATGAAAATATTTTTCTTTGTAAAATTAACAATTTTTAAGCTATTTCCTTAATAAATCCCTAAAATTGTAATGAAATAAGTTAGAATTTAATATAAAATATGTAGTAAGAAAATTGTAGGAAATGATAAATGTTATAGTTTTTCACTTTTTATACATGTTTTAAATCATTATTTTGTTGAACTGTTTAATCTTTTACCCCTTCTAATCACTTCCAATATGCGATTTAAAACTGTTTATTGAAAAAATATATTGTAAAGGTATTGAGAATATCATAAATTCTATCATGGCCACAAATTTACAATATAGTTTTCGTATTGCTACACAAAAAACTATAGAACGCTAAAAATGCGTTATTAGAAAAAAACGACATGTGTTTTTACATGTTTGATGGGTTATATTAAAAAAAACAATATAGGTTTCTTACGTAATAATCAATTTTGCTTTTAAATGATAGATAATTGTGGTGTGAAATTCAAACGTTCTGTGTTTAATTTAAAAATAAATTAGTCACTTTATCCAAAATATTATATGTATTTTCAAATAAAAACAATGGCTAAAAATATTTTAATTTTCATTTTCAAATGTTTTAATTTAATAATTTATTTAAAAAATATTTACTTACCATGGGAACTTTGGACCATATTAAGTAGAAGATTTTTATACAATTTTCATTTTTAACAAATAAATTTTGCTACGATGGTGCAAAAACTCTAATCATGTAAAACGTTTCACAAAAATAATTCTTTTATCAAGTTTTTAAGAAATTATTAAAAAAAGTAAACAATAACTGACAAAGTAAAACTGAAAAACTAATTTATATATAGTTAACTTATTTAACTTTTAATATTTTTAATATACAGTTGTTTATTTACTAATGAATGTATAGCTTAATTATAATTATTATTTTAAAAATTATTGCTTTTATTAATTTATGTCACGATTTTATTATTAAGCAAATTATCTTAATGTTTTATAAAAATTTTACTTAAAATGTCTTGAAGGAACCATCAAATTCTGCTATCAAAAAAAGTTATTTTGCAAAAAATAACGTTATTTATTTGTTTGAATAAAAATGATAATGTTTTTTTCTTAGAAAACGTATATTTCCTTAAAAATATACAAAATCCTTCCGTTGATCCATTAAAATATGCCTTCACTCTCACTCTGTACACCAAAACCTACAATTGGACAGTCAAAACTTAAAAAAATAAACACGTAAAATAAAAAAGATAAAAATTAATATAATAATAAAAATATTAGAGAATAAAATAAAAATTTTCTTCATGAAGATTTGCGGATTTATGTTTCTTAAACATTCAATTAATAAAAATATTAAATAAATAACAAACAATAAAAAAAATTTCCTATATTTCCCAATTTTTTTGGTCTCATTCGATTCTTAATTTTATGTTGACTATTATAGTTATATTTATTTTAATATAATCTTTGCTTACTAAGAGGTTACTTGTAAATAAAAAAGCTTGACACTAGCCACTTTACTTTGTATGTGGAGTAATTTCTTTTAGAAAATGACTTTGATATACATTATTATTTATGTAATTTAAAAAAGAGAACATAAAAAAAATATTTTAGATATAAATAAAAATTTGTTATAACACTAAATTTGCATCTACCTTCTACGTGCCTGTATAACAATACGAAAACATATTTGATTTTAAATTAACCTAATTTAAGATAGCATTTTCTGCACCTCCAACTACTATTGGTTTTGGATGTGACTTTTCCAATGACGGCTTCTCTCTTTTGTGTTCTGATATATACGCCTTTTCTGTAGGCTTCCTACCTATTGGTTTACCTTCTATTACAGACTTAACTTCATCTGCAGTTAATGTTTCAAATTCCAGTAAAGCTTTAGCTAAACGTTTATGTTCTATTGCTCTTTCTGTCAAAATTTTTTTTACTCTCTCATAACTTTCATTTATTATTCTATCTATTTCAATGTCGATTTTTTCTGTTACCTGAGGACTTACGTCATTTGAATCTGTATTATACATCCTTAAACCTATATTTTCACTCATACCAAAATTCCTTATGAAACTTTTAGTGAGTGATGTAGCTTGTTCTAAATCATTGGCAGCACCTGTTGTTATAGAGTCTTTACCGAAAATGAGCTCTTCAGCAACACGACCACCCAACGAAGTATCAATTTGGGCCAATATACTTGCCCTAGTAACTTGGTATACATCTTTTTCTGGTATAAATGATGTGTGACCTAATGTATTTTGTCTTGGTATAATTGTCACTTTGTGTAATGGTATGGCATGAGGAGTATACAAAGAAACTAATGCATGTCCAGCTTCGTGGTACGCTGTATTCTCACTTACTTCTTTATCTGGGAGTGTTCCTTTAATTCGAGCAGGTCCCATGATAACACGATCAATTGCATCTTCTATGTGTTTCTCCATTACATAACGACAACCCTCTGTAGCTGCTTTTAGTGCTGCTTGATTTACTACATTACTAATATCTGCCGCCGAAAAACCAGTCGTCATTTTAGCTAACGTTTCAATTTTTATAGTTTTATGTACGACTTTGTCGAGATAATGCTTGAAAATTTCTATACGCCCAGGTAGATCAGGTTTCGGACAATTTACAAGAATGTCAAAGCGTCCTGGTCTAAGTAATGCTTTGTCTAAATCTTTAGGTCTATTTGTTGCTCCAATAACAATAATTCCCCTCACTGTTGCCAAAACCATCCATTTCCGTTAACAGTTGATTTATAGTCTGATTAGCGTATGGATGCAAACCACCTGTAACCCTTTTGGAACCAATAGAATCAATTTCGTCAATAAAAATAATACAAGGTGCATTCTTCCTAGCTATGTTAAATAATGCTCTTACTCTTGCTGCTCCTCGTCCAACTAAAATTTCCTCAAACTCAGATCCTGATTTATGGAAAAATGGTACTTTTGCTTCACCAGCAACTGCACGAGCCAATAAGGTTTTACCAGTTCCAGGTGGACCAACAAGCAAAACACCCTTTGGTAACTTTCCACCAATCATTGCATATTTCTTAGGATCACGTAAGTATTCTACAACTTCCATTAGTTCAGTTTTTGCTTCATCTATTCCCTTGACATCATCGAATGTAACAAGTGTTTTCCGTACTCCTAACTTTCTGGTGATTTAGAAATTTTTGAAAGCCAGGTAAACTACTTTCAAACTCCACTTTTAAATCCACTAATTTATATATTCCAAATAAAATAAAATATAATACGAAAAGTTTAAAGATAGTAGAATATTTATTCTTTTCTGGTTTTTTTACCAAAATATCTTTATCCATGGATAAAACACCTCTAAGCATAGCTTCCAAGTATACTTCTTTTTTATCATTAGGCATTTTACTTAACTCATCTTTTAATTCATTCCAATTTTGAGGCTTCGTAGTCTAGAAGAATTTCAAACGGTTAGATTATCATTATCAATCATACCTTCTCATTTGTTTTTAAAAATGATGGAAAAAAAACTTTTGGTTTAGTACTTTTGGTATTTTTACTGCCACGACCCGATCTATTTATTCCAAAACCAGATACTAATCTTTTCCCACCCTCCGTTCCAAATAAATCAATAGACAGTGTTTTATTTATTTGGAGAAAAAAACCCAGGTACTCTGGACCTCCGATGTAATAAATGACCAATTCTGCCATAAAAACTCATCGTTCCTGGAAAAGGAATTATTTTAAATAGCAAATATCGATATAATAAACGTTTATAAAATTATGAACTAAACATTTAGAAAAAAAATGTAGATACCTACAAAGAAAAGAAGTTTATTTCCCTTTCTTAAGTATCATTTCTCATTCTATGAGTAAAAAAGTATTCAAGTCACTTTTAAATTAAAAAAAAAAAAAAAAGTCAATTCTAACAATGATCGTACTATACAACCAAATTTCAAAAACATTTCAAAATTTTACATTCATCTACATATAAATTTCAACCCCTTCTCAATAATAGTAAAATTTATTTTTTATTGGTGGCAAGCTCAACAAAGTACACAACGTTACAATTTTCCAAATAGTATAAATTAAATTATATATAACGCCTGAGATAGTGATACAATGAATTAATTATAATAAAATATACTTACGATATATGCTAATTAATAATTTTTTAAAATAGGTTCAGGCACTTATGTACTGACAATTATTAATAATAGTTTAACCCCTATAAATAAATGAACATTAATAACAAAGCAGGGTAGGGGTGATAATGATAAAATAATAGTTATGAAATACAGTTAAATTAAAGTTTTGGGAATGATGACAAAGATTATGATTGTTTACTGTATATAGAGACTATCCCAATCATCTAGGAATTTCACGAACAATTCTTTTAGCTGTATCATCTTATTTAAATTGTCTCGTGATGGGAACATCACTAATTTTTAATAGAAAATAATAACTCAATAAATTACTAAAAATTTCAATTTACACTATAAAAAAAATTAAAAACTACCCTTTTATAGACATCACTATTTTTGAGAAGACAGAAATTGAAAAATTTAGCCTTATATTTACTGTTAAAATAATACCTGGTGGCTGAGGAATTTTTCCTCTTTTTATGACAATTTGTTTACCCATTTTCTTTTTGGGAATTATTAGCGATTTTAAAAGAAATTTATTTTTGAAGAAAATGATAAATTTTTTTGTTTACTGATATATTCATTTTATTTACTTACTACTCATAGTTCAATTATTAATTATCCTTAAATTAATATAATTATTAGTATAAATATGTTACCTTTTATAAATTATAATTATGGAATAATATGCGCGATTTTCATGCTATCGAAAAGGAAGAAATTCCCTGGTCACCTGATATTAGGTTGTTTAAATGATAAGGTTGCGATCGTTAGCAGCTTTTTTTTAAATATATGTAATTTCTTTATATGTTTATCTATCATCACAAGTGATATGTCATGTTGTGAAGCTAATTGAAGTCTGTCCCTTTTGCTAACGGTTTTTCTTAATTTTTATTTATTGGAAAGTTATTATTAAACTAAAAAAAATAAATCAAAAGTCAATTTTTGCGCCATACTATTATATTAATTCAAACTTGGATATAAAGTAATCGAAACTATAGAAAAACTACCTGTTTTTACTTATTCAAAACAGTATAAATTAAATATCTCATGTAGATTATTGATGTCATATCATAAAAAATTAATTATACAGAAGAATCTCATAAATACGATTTAGTGGTAAAATAAGTAATAATAAAATTTCAAAAAAGTTTTGAAACCAAAGACTTTAACAAGATAACTATGTATATTGTCTGAAAGATTGTGGAGAAATTATTCACAGTGGTTTCAAGAATCTCACTAAAACATAATCTTATAAGTATATCGCTATAAACAAAATTAAATAGAACACAAATTATCACTTTTAATTGAGTTACATAATTCCAAAATAAGGGGTGTAGAAACAACTTTATTTCTTAAACAAAATAACAAAAGGTAAAAAACAACGTAAAACTACGTAATATTAATAAATATGCTTCAGTTAAACAACCTAATATAATAAAGAAATCTTCAAATTAAATAAAACAACAACTCCCTAGGAAATAGATCTATGAAAATTAATAATATTACAATAATCTCCCACATAAATCACATATCCATACTAATTATATACTCTATTCCAAATAATCATCAACAACCATTTCTACATATAGGAAAAAATTACAGAATCTATATAAACAGGCATTTTTCCCCACCACCAAAAAAATTTCCTGTTAAGATATGGTATTTGAAAACAAAAGTACGACACAGGAACTGTAAGTAATTAAAAAAATATGAACAACGAAAAAAATCACGGGATATAGATGTTTATTCAAGTTATTTATTACTTAAAAAGAAAAGATAACTATGACAGAATATGTTAAATATTTATGTGAATATGAGAAAAGTGCCTTTCATTCCATTCTTCATAAACACAAGAAACCGGAGAGACAATCTTCATCACGATCCACAAAAATTGAACACGGTGAAGATACTCAGAAAGACGGCTTCATTTTCCTTCTTCACCGTTATTTTACCAATTTTTACATCGCATACTTTTGTGTCCACTCTCTGCCTGTCTGATTATACTTTTCTCTGTCCGATTTGTAGAGCTTGGCTATTTCTGGAACCAATGGATCATCAGGGTTTGGATCACATAAGAGTGAGCAAATGGAAAGGAGCACTAAAAATATTTTTTTTATTACTCTTTTTCCTATGTGAAAAAATATAAATCTAACCTTTTGAAATTGTCAAAGCCGGTGACCATTGTGTTCTAAGAATATCCAAACAAATACTTCCATTCGAATTGATGTTAGGATGGTAAATCTTCGTAGTAAATGCTACTTTTGGTGGTTTAAAAGGATAATCTGTAGGGAAGTGAATTGTAAGGAAAAAAACTCCGCCTTGATATGGTGATTCTGCAGGTCCCATAATTGTAGCTTGCCAATGGAATAAATCGTCCCCAACTGGTCCAGCACTACATTGAGCTGGTGGATCACGACCTAGATCTTGGAGTTCCTATATATGAGTTTTTACTTATTTACTACCTCGTTAATAATATTAACCTACCTTTTGAATGCGTTTAAGAGCCATTTTAAGTAAAAATTATACAAACTAACGGTTTAGGAGCCTATAACGATTTTGTAACAGTAAATAATTTAACCAAAGATAAGATATACTACAACCACATATAAAACGTCCCTAAACGTGGAAATTTCTAGAATCATCGATATAAGTAGTTGTATACTAAATTTCCAATAGATAAATACTAAAGCAACTTATATAGGTATTGTGATAACTAATATAGCTAGAGTAACAAGCATTAGTAATCATATGACGATTTCTCAATTCTTTAACGAGGTATCTAGAAAATTGGGTCAAATAAAAACGCGCATGCCTTAAAATTGTCTATGTATGACAGAGTTCTACACAAGATAAAATTGTGGAATATAGTACATTATGTACTATTGGAGTTAAGTATATTCAATGGAAGGCGGGGAAGTATGCAGATTACTTCAATATTGGCCTAGTCAATCAATTTTATTAAAGATAAGATGTACAAAATAATAAATAAAACTATTTAATAATGCTAAAAAATTAAGTTGTTAATTAAAATATAGATGGCAGGTATTATTTCTTTCTTTTTTTAGCTTTATTCTCCCATCCCTCACTGGGGATAGTAAATGAAATATGAAGTTCATCTAAAATAGTGACTAACATAGGCTTTGATATAGATCGTATTGGATGGGTGGATGATTTAACAAGTTGGTAGATCTCTGATAATTCATACGTCGAATATGACAACATTCTATTGTAGGTTAGTTTATTTTGTGGTAAACGAATAAATTTAACAAATAGATCTTTCCATTCAGATTCCGTTTTAGGTTTCTTATCTTTTGAATTTGCGGGTACATCCATCTCCTGACTATTTAGGAATTCAATACAACTCTCCTCTAAGATATTTACTTCCTGGGATGATGAACTATTTATAGAGCAGTTAGTTTCATTGCCCTCAACGGTTATAGATGAATGATCATCGTGGTTATCAAACGAGGATGTTTCTACGTCATTTTTTGACTTCCGTTTGCGTCCTCTCGGTGATTCAATAATGTCATCAACCAAAACTGTTGGATGTAATTGATTATAAATTTTATTTAAATCTAATATTGCTTTTTTTCTACTACGTTTACCCATACCATATTTAGCTAATTCCTGTTGTAGTTCGAGATCTGACATCTGCTCATACATTGGCCGTGGAGTAACATCCGTATACTTGATTAATTGTGATGATTTTGTTAGTTGCTGTTCAATCATTTCTCGTTTTGATTTTACGACACCATTCCTGTCTGGGTTATTCTGATTAGTTGCTTTAGTAGTAGTTGGTGTCTTAAAAATTGGTGATGCAATTTTTTTTGTCTTTGAATCAGTGGATTGCTCTTTAATTCCTTCGGGAATTGGAGAATAACTTTTAATGACATTTAGTTTTTTAGTATTATGGATTGGTGTTTCACACCTTGATTCATTTGAATAATATCCTCCTTCAATAATACCACAAAACGAGTCATCGCCAAATGATTGTAATGGGGAACCGATATTGTTATCTAATGCATCGCTGTGTTGTTGTGGTAGACTTTCTGTCTCTGATTTCGACATCTCGTCATTCGTCAAGTATTCTTCAGCATCAAAAACAATAATACCAGCATTGCTATCTTCATAATCTAAATAACTAGCATCGTTTTCTGTTGGATGCGCATCTTTGTAGAAGTTATCTGATGATTGCGAGTTAATTACCAAATTTTTTTCTAAGATATCAGATTCATGTGATAGATTAATATCTTCATAAACTTCATTTTGAATCTCTTCATGAATTCCTTCACTTGGTAATTCAATATCTTTGTTATTTTCATTTTTAATTGCTTTATAAATTTCTTCACTTGGTAACTCAATATTTTTGTTATTTTCAATTTGTATTGTCTCATTACTATTCTCATCAGGTAATTCAGTATCTTCATTATCTTCAACTTGAATTGTCTCATTAACTATTTCACCTGACATATTGCTATCTTCTGTTAAATTACCACTCGGACATGACTCATACTTGCTGTTTCCATCAGTAGAAATACTCGACACACTTTGATCTTGACTACCTTTGTTATTAAACACCCCATAATCCATTGTTTGATCAAATGAATCATCAGGAACTTGTCGATTGGTACTAATAAATCTAACAATAGTTTCTCCAGAGTATTTATCACTTAAGTCTAATGCATTGTTATGCTTTCTAACTTCATACTTTTCAACGTACTCGGTACTTTCATCTAGGATAAAATCATTTTCTAGGTAGTGTTTTAAACTATCTGGACCATATCTTTCAGCTAGTGTCTTTAAATCTTTCAGTAAGTGATATGAATACCTAATTTCACCACCGTATATATACTTTTCATATGCTAGCAAACTTTCTTTCGTAAATTCCGATAAATCTATTACATCATCAAGGGGAAATTTTGTTCTTATTTGCAAGATCATCTTGTGCCATTTCAATTCACCATTTTTAGCCTTAACAGTAACATCACCTTGGCATCGTTTTGTTAATCTCTGAAAATCACGAGCCAAAATTTCATAGTGTAACAGTCGTTTTGAGGAAATGAAAGGTTCTCTAGAAAAATTTACATTCTCCTTATCATCTTTCTCACAAATTGAAAATAAACCAGCAATTCGTTCTTTTATATGATCTCTTTCGTATGGACAAGAACAAATTTTAGAATTCTTTACATTACCAGTTATTACACTCCTGGATTTGGTTAAAAAAGACGTTGACGGCTTTCGTGATGGAAGTCTATATAAATACACAAATCATTTCACATGATTACCCTTGTTTAAACTTACATATCTTGCGTCAAAGATTTTTTACTCCCTCCACTGGAACAGGTGCTCTGTATCATGGAATCCAAAGTTGTTTGTGTACAATTTTTTGCTTTTCCTCCCATAATATTTCCTATTTTTGCAGCATTATTTTGTTGTTTTAACATGCTTTCACATGCCTCTATATGACGATATTTGCGTATCATTTTATAATCAGATAAATTACGTCCACAATAAGGACACCTCCGGTGTGAGTTATCCGATCCAACCAATGGTTCTCCCTCAAAGAAATCACATATGCTATCATTAATGTTGGTACTCATTACTCGTTGAAATATGACTAATTGAAAGTAATGGAAAATTCATTTAGAGGATAAAATAATAACAACAAATATTAATATAATCGCCACACATTTATTACATTATTCCAAATAGAAGGATAAAATTATTATTCTTACAATAAGTATATAGTGAACAGGAATGTGTTGAAGTATGCTTTTTTGAAGAAAGAATGCTTGTGATTTAAGCCATACATGGTGATTGTGATTTTTTTTTTGAGATCAAAGATAATTTATTTTAAAGAAAAGATTATATAGTCTGTTTAGAATATTGTGGATATCGGGATCCACATCTATAGTTTATTTTTGTTTGTTTTATGTATCAATTTTTAATATTTTTTTTGTTACAAAAATAATTTCTATGAAATTATTTAATTTACTAAATTGAAGTTTAATTATTTGGAATTTGAATTAATTAGGTTATCTTTTTGATAAAATTCTTGAGTACTTGAAGAGTGTAACTTAAATACGTGATATCTATTTAGGTCAGGCGACGTTACAGTTTAAATATTTTAATTTTTTAAACATTATTCTTTGACACCTGATATAAGAGATAATTAAAGGAAATGATATTTAAATTTTAATGACGTATTGTAAGGAACATTTTAATTGTAACATTTATTATTTAAGGAACTTTTTTTTTATTTTATCATTATTTACCATAAAATGATTTAAAGAATAGATAATTTTACTAACATTTGTTAATTTTAACCTTTTAACTTCTGTTTTTCATTTGTTGTAGGTTTATTATGCCTAATTTTTATTTTAATAGTGTTAAGTTGTACTTGAAATTGCATTTAAATAATGGCATTCTAAATTTTATTATAATATAAAATGCTTTTATGAAGGTAATTTCAGTTTTCTTATTGTAATTCGAAAAAATTATAGAAACACATATTTGTGGTTACAAATAAAATAGTACAACTTTAGATAAAAAGTATCATTAATTTTACAAAAAAATACACTAAAAATGAAATATAATAAGCAAAAAGGGAAGATATTTTCAAAAGGTTTACTATCAATAAAAAAAGTACTCTATTATAAGGAGAATTAATATTAATTAAAAATACTTTTAGATAATATATGGTTTATTGTAAAAATAAATGGTTATTATGTTTTAATTGCTATAAGGCCACATTTTTTGAAGTAATTTTATATTTTTTATCATTTAATTGAGGGAATTTAACTTAATTTATATTTAATTATATGCTAATTTCAATAACTAACATTATGTTGCCCGGACAATTTTAAAATTTCTTTAATTTTTTAATTTAATTTATAATGCTTTCAAAATTATCATTTAGAAGAATGACGGGAAGAGGAATATTAATAATTTTCGAGGGTATCGACAGAAGTGGAAAATCCACACAATCACAACGTTTAGTTGAATATTTATCCTCCAAAGGATTAAAAAGCCATTTACGAAGAGTACCAGGTATATTTTTTTAAATCATAATAAATATTATTTCAAATTTAAGATCGTGATGAACCATTAACTGGACCAGCCATTGATAAGTTCCTCCAAACAGCAACATCAGTAGATCAAAGTAAAAACACCTTGCATTTACTATTTTCAGCTAACCGTTGGGCAATTATTGATGAAATTAAAAATTATCTAGATAAAGGTGTGAATGTTATCTGCGATCGTTACGTCTACTCAGGGATTTCATATTCTTTAGCCAAGGGACTCGATAGAAAATGGGTTATCAGTCCAGATGTTGGTTTACCTTCCCCAGATATTGTATTATTCTTCGACATCTCCCCAGAAACCACAAGAGCACGTGGTGGTTTTGGTGATGAGGTATTTGAAAAAAAAGTCTTCCAAGAAATTGTTTATAAAGAGATGAAAAGTTTAATGGCAAAAAATGAAAAAATTTGCAAGGTATTTTAGATAAATTTACTTTACCTGGTAATAATAATTGATATTTAATTGTAGATTATTGATGCTGATAGGCCAATGGATGAGATAACAAAAGATGTCCAACAAATTGTTATTGAGAATTTGGATTCATTGAAAAAGGAGCCTTTGAAGTATCTTACAGAATCTGATTTACTATAGAAGAAAATTAATTTATTCTCTACTTCTACCTAAAATGCCAATTTATTTTATCAAACTCACTATATTGTAAAAATTAATTGTATAAGTTATCAAAGATTATATCATTTTTAACATATGTAATTATCTTTGTTATTTTAATTTTTTCACGTATTTCTCATAAATTATGATTATTTATGTTAGTTTTATTCTCAAATTTACAAAAAAGGTGTTCATAAATATTATAACTTCCAAATAAATGTGCCTTCAAATTTAATAATAATATTTATGGTTTATTTCTGTTTGCATGATGTTTGTTTGTTTAATGTAAAATATTCAAACATTCTTTAAACAGGTGATTGTTTAAAAATGATCTGTGTAACCAAATTAGTTACGATTTTTGAAAATGTCTAATTAAAATTTACTTTTTTGGTTATTATTTTATTGACCAAATAATTTTTAACTTGTTTTTTACATTCCCAAATACTTAATTTGTCTATACAGTTTAAAATATTTTTTGAAAATGTAAAAACTATTAGTTATAATTTTTAAAAATATTGTTAAGTCAACATAAAAATGTAAAACATCCTGATTTTGTTTATCATTATGTACACAAATATTGCATAATATCACCACAAACATTACATACAAATGAAAATCAATTAATGATATACCATACTTGATCTGTACAATTTATCATTTTAGTTCTTAAAAAATACTTTTTAAAAAGGTAAATAAAGATTTTTAATTAAAATCGTATTTATTTTTTATAATAACTTTCTATAAGTATTTCTTAATTATAACATCACTATATAACTTTAAATTATATAGATGTTATCTCAATTTAGGACATCTACATAACAAATAATTTGTATATATTTATATATATAGAAAAGAATTAATAGAAAAAAATATAAGTTATCTTAATTACCATACATCAGTTTGATATCTTTTTTGTCTCTCTAGCGTTTTTAATAATTTGTGTGATTCATCCTCATTCAAACCTCCTATCTCTTGGAAAATGGCAATAAATTTATTTTGTACATCTTTTGACATATTTTTCGCATCTCCACATACATAAATATATGCTCCTGAATCAATGGTCTTCCATATATCTTCTCTCTTCTCCCATAGGAGATGTTGTACATAAACTTTATCTTTACCGGGTACTCTCGAGAAAGCTGCGTTTAATGTTGTAAGTAAACCGGAATTGTGGTAGTTTTCTAGTTCCTCTTTGTATATATAATCAATCTCCGGATGACGGCATCCAAAGAATAAATGCATCTCACCTACTTCTTTTCCTTGTTCTTTTTGAGATTTTCTCTCTTCTAAAAATCCTCTAAATGGTGCAAGACCTGTTCCTGGTCCAATCATAATTACCGGAACATTTGGTCGGTGTGGTAATCTCATTGTAGATTTTCTAACGAAAATTGGTACTCTAGTTCCTATATCTTTGTCACGTAAGAAGTTAGTACAAACTCCCTTAATATGCCTATCTTCAATGTCGTATTCAGTTACAACAGCTGTAATAGAAATTCTTGATGCATCAGTTTTTGGGGATGACGATATACTATAATAACGTGGTTGAAGGCGAGGTAAAAGTTCAAAAAGAAATTCAATTGGTGGTACACATGACTGGAATTGATTAAGAACATGAACAATTGAACGTCTACCTTTTTGGATAAATTCTCCATACTCCTTTAAACCTTCCTCACTGGCTGTTGAGAGTAATTTAAGGTATGCAGCTTCTTTTTCATCTTTAGCATACTCAGAAAGGACCTTCAAAACATGAGATTTAACCGGTGCACATATATCAACATAATGAAGGAGAGCTGTTTTGAATGTCGTTGGGCATGGGAATGGAAATTTCTTAGTACTTTCTGAATCTTTATTAGACAATTTAAATACTGTCTCCTCATCAATCATCAAAAGTTCAATCATCTTATTGACTATATCAATATCATTTGTCGGTAGAACAGCAACATGATCACCAGTTTCATATCTCATTCTAGAACCTTCAATACTAAATTCAATATGTTTACAACTTCTCTCACTCTTCTCAGTATGAAGTTCTTTATTCACAACAATTGTACTGAGTAACGGATTTCTTTGGTCATATGGTGCTCTTTGATTGTTATAAGCACCTATTCTACAAAATTCTCCAGTAAATATAGGTAACGTAGATTTTGGTAACTCTTCATATTGGTATTCTCTTATCAAAGCGGCATCAGCAGACACCTCCCATTTGAATTTCTCTCCCAATTTCGGTAGGAGAGCCTCCTTCCATCTCATGAAATCTTCCTCCATATTAGCATCATCATCACCGAGACCTAACTCAAAAATTCTTTCACAACCCAATTCTTCAAGTTTTTTGTCAAAGAATTTTCCCATTTCATTAAAATATTCATACGTCTTATTTCCTAACCCAAATACTGCATAACGGATTCCTGATAAGTTCATATCGGTACTCTGGAAAAATTCATAAAATTGTTGGCAATTATCAGTTGGATCTCCTTCTCCGTATGTTGCAACGAATAGTAATAGAAGTGGATCCTCTACTTGTTTAATTTTAACTATATCCTCAGGTTCTATCTCCTCTGGATCTATTACTAAAGCTTTCTGACCATATCTTACTAAATCTTTAGCCATTCTCCCAGCTAATTCTTCACCAGTTCCTGTTTGACTACCGAATAAAATCAGGACTTGTCTTTTTTCAGAAATCATACGCTCATAGAATGTCTTTTTTTTATTGAGAACATTATTCCCTGTGGCATTGGAAAGGACAACCGTACTAGTTGATTGTGAAGAACTATTAGTAGTAAACAAATTAGGAAAAAAATAGTATAACGATATAGCTATTAGTAAAGTAATTACTATAATGTCACCAGTATCTACTGAAGAAAAGATATCCATAACCTAAAATAAATATAAAATATAATTCTCTAGTAGTGTAAAAAAATACTCCATTCCATGATGACAAAATAGACTAGTATGTGTAATTTACAATAAAAAAATGATTACGTGCTGGTTAGAAGTATTCTTAGTAAGTATAAAATATTTAAATATGTTAAATTGCATCATATGGTTGATAAGATAAGAAATTACTCCTTTTTTTAAAATAAAAGTGTATTTTTATTCATTTTAAATGATAAAAATGAGTATCAATACAAAGGATTAAAATAAAATTGGTGATTTTTATAAATTATTTCAATGAAAGCTAAGGAATTTAAAAATATAATAAAATAAGTAAATTTTAAATCAATAAAAACTTTTTATATTATTAAATATAAATGAAATCGAACTCTATTCTAATTACTTATACCTTTATAAGATACTTATTTTAGATTATTATCAACATAAGTGGAAAAAGTTTATTAAAGACATTTAAATAAAATCATCGAGGTCACAACAGGATAAACTACAATATTTAATTATTGTAAAATATTAATTGATAAAATGGAGACCTTCAATGTAGACAAAAGTCAAAACTGATTATAATTTTAAATTATTCCATTCAACAGTCATATTTATACTATATTATAAATATAGCCTTATCTTAATATAAAAAAAATATAATCTAAACAAAAACTAATAATACTTATCTATCAAACATCTTAAAAACACAAAAATATGTTATTAAAAAGTGTTAGAATAGTGCTAAACTTTAGTCATATAATACACTTCTGTGTAAGTTTGTGCATTAACGTCTAATTTCATTTTATAATTTAATTATTTTAGATTCAATTGATAATTTACTTTACAATACAAATCAAAGGAGATGATAATCAATTTAATTATACAGGTAGTAAATATAAATTGAAAAATATATTTTTTAATAAAGATTTTTTTTAGTACAAAATTTACAATGTAATAAAGATGAATTTAAGGTAGCCCTAAAGGTTAGCCCAAATTTTGGTGGAATTATTTTTGGGAGAGATTATTTTCAGGATGAAAAATGTAGATGGTATAATAACAATAATAATGAAATAGAAATGTCAATTGATATTAATATGTGTGGTATCAAAAAGAATGAAGATGAATATGAGCTATCTCTTATAATGTCACCTGAAAAAAACATCATTGTTGTGGGGGCAAAAGAAATTTTAATCAAATGTACAAGTAGGGAAGAAAAAAGTTTTAGTAAGATACCTGAAAACGATGAAATTGTCATATCATTAACCTCTAACCCGAATATTAGTAATAAACTACATTTCAGCCCAATAACTACCTCAACCCTAACCGGAAACGGCTCAACCTCCAAAATATCCCTACAAATTCTAAAACAACACAACGCAAAAGGCCTCCTAACAAAAACTGCTAAAATCGGAGAGCCCCTAACACTCCTAGTTCACCTAGAGAACACAAGACTATACAACATATTACTATCAGATTGTTATGCTCATGATGGTAAAGGAAATGATAAAGCAATCCTAAAAATAATAGATTCTCAGGGTTGTGGTGTACCTCTGGAAAGAGCTGTGGAGGAGGATGTTACAACACAAGTAATAAATGACAATGAGAAAAATATATTTATTAATATTTATGGCTTTCAATTCACCTCTAATAAGAATGTTTTCTTTGAATGTAAAATAAAAACATGTATTCAACCGTGCACTGTTAAGGTAAATTAACGTGTGAATTTCTTTTGTTAACTAATTTAATTTATTTTTTTAGCAATGTAAGAAAAATAGTAAAAGTGATATTAATAAAGAAAGTGAAGAGAAAGATTTTACTAATTTAGTTGTTAAATACATGTTGGAAATAAAACCTTAAATATAAAGCATACAAAATAATAATAAACTTTATTTAATATAACAATACATATATGTAAAAGTCAATAATTAATTTAAAACTTAAATAGCTCTAAAAACTTAAAAGTTTTATTAATTAAACAATAATATAGGGTAACCTTTTTTCCTTTAATTTTGATCTGCTGTGAAGAGTGGATATTGTTTTTTAACATCATCCCATGTATAGGTGGAGGTACATAATTTACGGATAACCTCACCAACTGATGTTAATTCGAGACGAACTTGTTCTGTGGAAGCTGCATGTCTTAGGGTTACCGTATGAGGTTGTTTCTCTGACTCGAAATCAACAGTTATACCATAAGGAATACCAATTTCATCGGTACGGGCATACCTTCTACCAATGGAACCAGCAGAATCATCAATTCTATATGTTAAACCATATGCTGTAATAATTTGAACAATAGATTCAATAATTGGCTCGAATTTCTCATTATTTGATATTGGGAGAATTGAACATTTAATGGGAGCGATAACAGGAGACAATTCAAGGAAGTTTCTTTGTTCATCACCTTCTCTTGTTCTAAAACTATGCTCAAGAACAGCATACATAATTCTGCCAATACCAAACGATGGTTCAATAACAGATGGGACAACCTCTTCAACGTGAATTGTCTTTTCAAAAGGTTTTATTGTAAGCATTTCTTTTGTTAATTTAGCTTCTCCATCAGATGTTTCAATAACATATTCATTTGTCTTGTTAATTGTCTCCTCAACTTTTTTAATATCATCGAGAGTCAAAGCTCCGAGTTTAGCAAGAATTTCTTTTGATGTCTTTTTGTAGTTCTTACCAATGATAGCTTTATTAGGAACGATCTCTAAACCACTAATCTGTTTAGGGGCATCTAATTTTCTTTCAGCAGATAATTTAACATTCGTAGCATTAGCATGTTGTGTAAGATCATAACAAGATCTATCAGCGTGACCAGCACATTCAATCCAACCATAAGAAGTCAAAATTTCAGCATCCCAACAATCTTTAGCATAATGAGCCATCTCATTAGCCATATGTTGACGGAAACGTAATTTATTCTCACAAACACCAACTTTCAAAAGGTAAAGATTAGTACGAGCCATATAATAACCTAGAGTTTCATTATCAACAATTCCCTGTTTAACAGCATCACCAATACTCATTCTAGTGAAACTTTTACCATCCATTTGAGCTTCAGCAGAGTACAAATTCAACATAACATCCTTAACTTTTGAGAATTTTGGTAAATTCTTATGTTCTGGATCAACGAAATGTTCAATTTCACACATTGTGAATTCTCTTACTCTTATAAGACCTTGTCTTGGGGAAATTTCATTTCTAAAACCAGCTCCAATTTGTGCAGCGGCAAAAGGTAGCTTTCCAGCATTGAATTCAAGTAATCTTTTGAAATTAACAAAAATACCTTGTGCAGTCTCTGGTCTGAGGTAAGCTTTAAAATCACCAGTTGGTCCGATTTCAGTTGGGAACATGAGATTAAATGCCTGTGGCTCAGTTAAATCGTTACCAGTAATTGGTGATTTGAAATTATACTTTTGGATGACATTTTGCATATCGTTGTTATCGAAACCATCGAGTTTGTTTAAAATATCTTCAAGTTCCTCTTTTATTTTGTCACTAGTTTTTTTGTCAGATTTTAATTTTTCTGCGTGATTCTTAATTAAATGATCAGCACGGAAACATTCACCGGTTTTGGTGTCTTTTACCATCCAGTCAACGAATCTGTCGACGTGTCCTGAAGCTTTAAATACTGGAGCTGGTGTTAACATTGAACATTCAACCTCGAGCATTGAATCTTCAATGATAAAATGATTCCTCCATACCTGGAGCATATTTTGTTTTAATGCACAACCCATAGGTCCATAATCATATAATCCAGAGACACCACCATATATTGCAAAAGATTGATCATAAAAGAATCTCCTCTTCAATAAATCCTCCAATTTAGGTCTATCAAAAGCAGCATCCTTTGGCATAAGTTCAATCTCAGCCTCCTCCAACTTCTTTTTTCTTGCCTTCAATTCAACGACAGCCTTAGCAACATCATTCTGTGGGGCATTATTAGCCTTGAGATTACGTATAATATCTGCGTACTCCTTTACTGCTGCACGTAAAGGATTTAATTTAGCCTCAATTTCAGGTGTTGCCATAATCTTCAAATAATCAGATAGTCTTTGTTTGAATTTTTTTGTTATTTTAACTTGATTTTGTAAACTTTTTCTTTCAGTTACTTTTTTGCTAACAGCAGTAGGAACCTATAAAAAATAAAAGTATTTTTAAAAAGAAGGATTCCGGACCTTGTAAAATGGTTTTGTACAAAGTAATCGAATTGGAAATTTATTGTTACATTGAAATTTTAAATTTAAAAATGATCTAGACAAGTGAGAGAACATTTCTTTAATTAAAAAACATGAGATCGTGGATAAAAAACTGTTTTTTTTTTAATTTTTGTGCCTATAAATGTGTTTATGAGAGAAAGAAATGACGAAATATGATACATGAAAATAGTACCGACGTGTCGTTTCAAATTTTTGAACAATTATTCCATATTGATAAATAAAAAATGTCAATAAATTATCAGAAATTAGTAGGTCAGATATATAATTGTGATTAAAATAATTATTTTTGTCTTACAAAGATTTATTTATCTTGAAATCAAAAAACTGAGGGTGAAATGAGATGCGGCCGCTACGTGTTCCATATTAACAGCTTATTGAAAGCAAATCAAGTTGTAGTTTAATTTTTTTACTATTTTATGATTGTCATTTTGAAATATTTTTTAATAGTGTAACTTTTCAGGTATTGCTAAGTATTCAAGATGATTACTGATATGCAACTTGGAATTGTTGTTAATGTTTTGGGAGTATCAATATTTGTCCTTGTTATTATTTACCACTTCATTGTTGCTAATCAAAAGAAAGTAAAAAACAATTGATGGAATGCGGAAGAAGAGTAGAATTATGGTTGTTTGGATAGGGGTAACTTCTCCAACTATATTCTTTAAACATTCCTGAAACAATTTTATTTTTTTTTTATTATGAATCCAAAGAATTTGTTGGCTTTATTTATTTTTTTTATCAATAAAATATCATTGTAGATTAGTTTTAAAATATTATTTCAAGTCTGTCACTTGAGCCCTAGTGGTTTATCTTTAAAACAACTGCCGAAAGAGAACGGCTATCTATCTTTATATATATCTAACAAATATCTTAATAAAATCTAGTACTTTCAGTTTTATGTCAAACGCCTCTTCCCGTTATCCGTCTTATTCAGGGGCTTTAAGACCACCAATACCATCTTCTACGACGTCTGGTTCAATATATTTAAATGAAAAGTATGTTTTAGTAAGTAAATTATTTCATAGATGGTCTCATGTCGGTAAAGTAATTTCACCAATTGTTCATTTATTCTTATCCAATAAATATTGTTCTTTATATTATTTTCTAAAATATTTATTTTAGACGTTACCCAACTTCAATTGGTTGTTTAACTGCAGTAAGAATGTCTGCTTCAGCAAAATTAAGTCGATATTTTAGAAGATTGATTCACATCTCACAGATGGATTTTGAATTAGCCATGTGGCAGATGTTATATCTAATGATACATCCACAAAAAGTTTACAAAAATTTTATGTACAGAAAAAAAAGCAAAGACCAGTGGGCTAGAGATGATCCTGCTTTTTTGGTTCTTCTTGCTGCTAGTTTAGCGATCTCAAGTGTTTTTTTCTCTATAATACTAAATTTGGGTTTTGGAGGTTTTATATTATTTTTTCTATGGGCAGTTTTTGTTGATTGTATATTTGTTGGGATATGTGTTGCTACCGCTAATTGGTAAATTTTCTTTTAAATGTTTTACTTATCTTAAATTTTCTTAGGTTTTTTTCAAATAGATATCTACGAAATTGTAAAGATCAAGATGTTGAATGGGGGTATTGTTTTGATGTCCATTTGAATGCCTTTTTTCCACTTCTAATGATGCTTCATGTTGTTTTACCAGTTCTATTTTATGCATTCATTGATTATCCATACTTTTTCTCAAGATTATTTGGAAACGCTATATGGTTTGTAGCTACAGTCTACTACACATACATAACATTCCTTGGATATACAGCGCTTCCAATTTTACACAAAACACATGTTTTCTTGTATCCAATAACATTTTTATTAATAATCTACATTGCTACAGTTTCAGCTGGATGGAATATCTCACAAACAGCAATGAATTTCTATCATTTCAGAGTCATGAGTAGGAGAAGATAAAATTTCAAGGATGCTTATGATTAATTATACTAAATTAATAACTTGTATGCAATATATATATAGTTTAATGTATTATAGTTAAAAAAATATTTTTTAAAAGAGATTATGTTGACGTATAATTTATTTAAATAAAAATTTAAAGAACTGCACTTCCGGCTACAGGTTGTGACAAACTTTTGTTACTTATGAGTTCCAAATAATTGGCTGTTGTTGAGTAAACGACTTTGTTTATTATAGTTGAACAACAGTCTTCGCTTAAGGCATATTCTTTGGCTGAGGCGGATGACCAGCTTCCGAATGATCTGAAATCACTGAAGTCGGCTGTACCTTCAGCGGTTGGTCCGAATCCATATGTATCCCAATACCATAATGGTAGATTGTATTGTTGGAAAATTGTTGTTGAAGCCAGTAATTTCGTACCAATCATACCAACTAGTTAAAATTCCAAGAGTAACACCGTAATTTCTGGCACGAGTAATCATACCTTGAATGAAATTAATATTGTATGTTGGATTTTGGTACCAAAGTATTGGGTTTGTTACCTTAAGCCAAATAGTACGGAACATTTATATTTACAATCTTCAATTGGTTGTATGCTTCCATCAAATTGGTCATAACTTTGTTTTGTACTTTGTGAGGCTGGATAGATGTATACTTCTGTTCCTAAAGCCTGCTTGGTAAGCACTGATTACATTTTGACTACCATTTGTATCAACCATCCCTCCATTAACAGGTGAGTAGATCCGAGTAAAGATAGCAGAATACCCAATTGATTTGATGCAGCTGAATTGTGAGGAGGTGAAAGATCCTACTATATCTGTAGCATAGGCATATAAAGCATTTGTATTAACAAAAATTGTAGGAAAGTAAAAGAAATACTGTTAAAACTTTATTAAGCATTATTAACAATGTTTAATTTACTCTTGAATTGTTTCTATTTATAAATTTATTTATCAGATAATTAGTATTATCATTAACCACGAATTACTTGATATTAAATTATAGTAACGATTTCCTTAATTCTTTTTCATGATAATTAAAAAGATTAAAAAAATTGATGATAACATTTTAGATTTTGATTTTCTTTAAAAATATTATTATTAATGACGAATTGACAGATATTTTGATATGATGTCATGTCAAAAATTAATACAAATGTTCACGTAACGTTTATAAATGTTTCTTCAAGAAGTTATATGTAATTAAAATATAATTAAAAAGTTTTATTATCAAGAGTATTTAATTTTTAGGCTTGAAATATACTCGTTCAAAGAATCAAATCGAATTAGATCAATCTTTGTCTCGTTCCTTTTCTTAATCATATTGATTTTATATAAAGTCTTTCAATTTTCCAAATGGGTTATAAATTTTGCTTTTATAGACAAATAAATTAAGCAATACATATATTCCATTCTTTACTAATAGTTGTAATATCGTTTAGAAATCTTTATTGATAATAATTTATAAAACAATTATCTTTATATCTTCTTCCTTGATATTGAATTCATCTTTGTTTAAAGAATCATATGTAAAAAATCTTTCAATTTCACCATGTCTATCAAATAATTTTTATAAATCTTACTTGATAATATTTTATTCTTTATTTTTATTATTTCTATCTTCAAAGTCATTTCCGTATATTTCAATTATTTTTTTAAAATTCAGCAACAGTATATTTTTGGATATTTTTTTCCGGTGATGAAATCATGCATTATGGTGTTTTAATCAGGTGATGGAGATATTTTAAATCATATATATTTATACACCATCCATTTAAAATAAATTCTCTAGTATGTGAGTTTACAAACGTTAAATCCATGAAAAATTACTTATCCTACAAAGTTTTTAAAAAAAAATCTCATGTTTAATCTACTTAATATTTTTGAGTTTGTAATAATCAAAAATATTTTATATAGTGTTGGTATATCTCTAGCATGTAAAAATTTCATGTATCCATGAAACAATATCAAAATATTAACATCGTAATCTTTCAATTACAGGATGATATTATTAGATATATAAAAAATAAGACAATATAAACAATAATTTTCATTTACACAAACAAAAATATTTTTTTTGACAGTAAAAATTTTCATCCTTATCATTAGTAAAATATTCATATTATTAAAACTTTTCAATTGATTATTAAGAAGTCGGAGGATCATTAATTCGTTTTTCACCAAAAATTGAGTGAAAAAACGTTTTTATTTGTTTTGAAAGCATTAACAGAGTGCTGCAGCTGTAAACCAAAGTTGGGTAAATAGATTTTTACAAATCATGGAGAAATAATTTTTTAGAATAAATATTGTTTCTGTAAATAATTTTCTGTATAACGATGAATGAGAAAACATTTGACTTCATAAATTTATGTTTTTTGTTTTTATTATTTATTTTTGGTTTTTTCAATTTTGAGGTTTAAAAATCAAAAAAGCTTATATTCCAATTGTGTTCATTTGATTTCCCATCTAATTTTACACCTATAACTTGTATAAAATCTAAAAAATAAGTGGGAAAGTAAGTAGATTTTGTGTTATGAAAATCTTTTTTGTTATTTTTTTATATAAAAATGTATTTACTCTTCCACTCAAATTTTTTGATTCTACACAATCTGATTGTAAAAATTTATGAAAAATGAAATTGAACATAATGGAAACATGGATATTCTTGATTTCATGACACAAAACTTTAGAGAATTCGAAAAGACAATAAATACATAAATTTATGAAATTGAAAGTATGTTTATTTGTTTTCTTTTAAAACATTATCTCTAGAAACAATATTTATTAAAAATAAAATTTTTAGGGATTTATAAATATTGGTTCCTTCCACCATTGACCCATTCCTGTACCTATATTTCAAAGTTTAAAGTCAAAACAATTTGCCAACATTCATTTACAAATAAATATGAGTACTTAATTATTTATAGTAAAATAAAAATATAATTTTATTTGATGTAGTAAGTACCACCTACTATCATTCACAATAGCCTACCCATTTTTCATCTTTTATAAATACCCAACATATTCTTATCTTAGTTACTCTTAATACTTTTTGGTTTTTAAAATGTTATTGGTGTTTCTATAATTGTATGATTATTATAAAACATTAAGTTTTCCTTTCTTATTTACTTTTGTTTCATCTTAACTACAAAGATCTACCGCTACAACGAAGATATGAATATAATTTATGTATTTATATGTATTAGTTTTCTTGGGTAACACAACTTAATAAGAAATTATTACTCATTTTTTAACTGTATCTTTTATTAATAAAATAAAAAGGAGTTAGAAATTTTCAATGTACAAAATTTTAACAAAACGTTCAAGTGACACGAAAAATAGCTTTTAAATAGAAATTTAAAGAACTGCACTTCCGGCTACAGGTTGTGACAAACTTTTGTTACTTATGAGTTCCAAATAATTGGCTGTTGTTGAGTAAACGACTTTGTTTATTATAGCTGAGCAACAGCTTTCGCTTAAGGCATATTCTTTGGCTGAGGCGGATGACCAGCTTCCGAATGATCTGAAATCACTGAAGTCGGCTGTACCTTCGGCGCTTGGTCCGAATCCATATGTATCCCAATACCATAATGGAAGATTGTATTGTTGGAAGGTTGTTGTTGAAGCAGTAATTTGGTACCAGTCGTACCAGTTGGTGTAGATTCCAAGGGTGATTCCGTAATTTCTGGCACGAGTAATCATTCCTTGGATGAAATTGATATTGTATGATGGATTTTCATACCAAAGAACTGGGTTTGTTACCTTAAGCCAAATAGTACGAACATTAATATTTGCACTCTTCAATTGGTTGTATGCTTCATCAAATTGGTTATAACTTTGTTTCGTACTTTGTGGGGCTGGATTGATGTATACTTCTGTTCCTAAACCTGCTTGATAAGCATTGATTACATTTTGACATCCAGTTGTGTCGACAAGTCCTCCATTTGCAGCTGAGTATATTTGTGTAAAGACAGCAGAATACCCACTTGATTTAATGCAACTGAATTGTGAGATAGAGAATGATCCCATTACATCTGTAGCATAGGCATTTGAAGCATTTGTATTAACAAAAATTGTAGAAAGTAAAAGAAATACTGTTAAAACTTTATTAATCATTTTTAATAATGTTAAATTTACTCTCGACTTGTTTGTATTTATAAATTTATTTATCAGATAATTAGTATTATCATTAACCACGCATTATTTGATATTATTTCATAGTACCAATCTCTTAATTCTTTCTCGTGATGATAAAAAAGATAAAAAAAGTGATAATAATGTTTTAGATTTTGATTTTCTTTAAAAATATTATTTTAAATGACTAATAAAGGAAATTCATTATGATATGATATCGATAAATGATACAAATGTTCACGTAATGTTTATAAATGTTTCTTCAAAAATTATATGTAATAAAAAATATTTAAAAAGTTTTATCATCAAGAGTATTTTATTTTTAACTTTGAAATATACTCATTGAAAGAATCTAATCGAATTGGATGATTCGTCGCCTCATTCAATTTCTTTGTCATATGAATTCCATGCAAGGTTTTTAATTTTTCAAATGGGTTGTAGATTTGGTTTTTGTAGACAAATAAATTAAACAGCACATATATTCCATCATTACTGATAGTTGTAATATCATTGGGAAATTTAAACTGATAATAATCTATAGCACAAAGATCTTTCATATCGTTTTCTTGTAATTTAATTGTTCGTGAGTTTAGCGAATCATATGTAGAAAGTTTTTTAATTTCACCAGCTTCGTTAAAAAAAGTTTTTGTTTCATCACTTGATAATTTTTTGATATTATTTTCATTATGTTTACTTTCAGATTTACTCAAATAATACGATCTCTCTTTTGAAAATTCAGAACTAGTAACTTGTTGGATATTCTTTATTTTTGGTAAAAACTTCTTACTTGATGGGCCTATGATCAGGTATGGGAGATATTCTACATCGTTACCACTTACATACATACACCTTCCACTTATTATAAATTCTCCAGTATTTGGGCTTACAATAGTTGATGCCACGAGAAATGATTCATCTATAAAGTTTTTTTAAAAAAAAATGTTGAGTTTGCTATACTTACTTTTTATTGGGTTTGTGATAATTAAATGTATTTGATAAGGTAAAAACGTATCTTTAGCGTGTAGGCATCTCATGTACCCACGAAAACGATATCTAGATATAACATCGTAATCTCTGTAACTACACGGTGATACTATTGGATATATAAAAAATAAAATGATAAAAGTAATAATTTTCATTTTTTGCAGATAATAAGGACCATTTCTTATTTGATAATGAGATTATATACTCTATTGATAAGTAAAATTTTCATAATATTAAAATTAAAATTTTAACTTTTATTTTTATGGTGTTAAGGGACCATTAGTTCTATTCACATCAGTAATTGAAAGGAAAAAACATATTTATTCTGCTTGAAGATTTGAAATAGAGCTACAGATGTAAGTCATAATTAGAAAATTAATTTCTCCAAATCACAGAATAATACTTTTTTTAAAAATAAATATTGTTTCGTAAGTCACTTTTTGTATAACGGCGAATGATCAAACATTTGATTTCAGAAATTTAAATCTTTTGTTTTTAAATTTTATTTTTTATTTTGTTCAGTTTTGAGTCTAAAAATCAAAAAAGATCATATTCATATCGTGTTCATTTAATTTCTGATTTAATTTTACATTTAACTCGCGTAAAATCAAAAAAAATAAATGGGTAGGTAAGTAGATTTTGTATCATGAAAATTTTTTTTGCTGATTTTTTCATATAGAAATTTATTTACTCTTATACTCAGTTTTTTCGTTCTACACAATCTGCGTGTAAAAGTGGAGGAGAAAATGAACAAAGTGGGAACTATACACTTTTTCGATTTCTTGACTAAAAACTTCGAAAAAAAATCTAATAAAACAATAAAGGCATAAATTTTTGAAGTCGAAAGTATGCTTACTTGCATTCTTTTAAAATATTATCTCTAGAAACAATATTTATTTTAAAAACAACTTTTTATGGATCTTTAAAGATTGATTCCTTCAACTTTGACTCACCCTTGTAAGTCTATTTCAAAGTTATGAATCAAATAGAATCGCTAACATACATTTGTAATTGAATATGAATATTTAATTATTCTTAATAAAATATAAGTATTATTTCATGGATTTCAATATTATTTATATATTTATATGTATTACATTTTTAGGCAACACAACTTAATAAAAATTTACTAACATTTTTTTAGTTCCTCTTTTTATTAATGAAATAAAAGGGAGGAAGTAGGAATTTTTGATAAACAAAAATTTTTAAAAAAATGTCAGATTGAGTAACAAAATGAATTTTTAATAAAAACTTAAAGAATTGCACTTCCTGCTACAGGCTGTGTCAAATTTTTAATATTGGTAAATTCCAAAATATTATTTGACTTTAAATATACTACTTTTGATATTACAGCTGAGCAAAACCATTCAGTTAAGGCATATTGTTTAACTGAGGAATATATCCAATTTCCGAATGGTCTAAAATCGCTGAAGTCCTTTGTACCTTCGGCACTTGAACCAAATCCATATACATCCCAGTACCATAATCGAAGATTGTATTGTTGGAAGGCTGTTGAAGAGGCAGTAATTTGATACCAGTCATACCAGTTGGTGTAAATTCCAAGATTAATTCCGTAATTTCTGGTACAAGTTAATATACCTTGAATGAAATTAATATTTTGTGATGGATTTGAGGACCAAAGAGCTGGATTTGTTACTTTGAGCCAAATAGTGCGAACATTAATATTGGCATTCTTCAATAAGTTATATGATTCTTCACATTGAGTGTAACTTGGTTTGCTACTTTGTGGAGCTGGATTGATGTATACTTCTGTTCCTAGACCTACTTGGTGAGCGTAGATTACATTTTGACTTCCAGTTGTATCAACAGATCCTCCACTTAAAGCTGAATAGATTTGAGTAAATATAGCAGAATAGCCATTTGATTTTATGCATTTGAATTGTGAAACAGATAAAATTCCCGTTACATCTGTAGCAAAGGCATATTGAGCGCTTGTATTAACAAATACTGTAGAAAGTAAAAGAAATATTGTTAAAATTTTGTTAAACATTTTTATTAATGTTAAATTTGTTCTTTTATTGCTTGTATTTATATAATTATTTATCAGGTAATTAGTATTATCATTTTCCATAGATTATTTATATTAAATCACAGTAACGATCACTCAATTTTTTTTGTATAATTAAAAACATTTGAAAAAATCAGTAATAACATTTAGATTTTCTCTAAAAATATTAAAACTAACAAAAGAAATGCGATAAGATATCAAAAATTGATACAAATATTTATTTAAGATTTATAAATATTTCAATCAAAATTATACATAATTAAAAAGTATTAAAAAAGTTTTGTTGTTATGGATGTTTTCATTTTTAACTTTGAAATGTACTCGCTTGAAGAATTCAATTAAATTGTATGATTTGTCTCATTTCTCTTCTTAGTCATTTGGATTTTGTGTAAAGTTTCTGATTTTTCAAATGGATTTTAAATTTCAATTTTTGTAGATAAATTATCCAAGTACTACATTTATTCCATCACAACTGACAGTTGTAATATTATTTGAAAATTATATTGATAATAATCTAGAGAACATTGATCTTTATATTCTTTTTCTTTGAAATTGAATTTATAGTCGGTTTAACAAATCATAACTAGGAAATCTTTTAATTTCATCATGTCTATCAAATAAAGTTTATGTATTCTACTTGATAATTTTTTGTACTTTGTAATTATTATTTTTATCTTCAAATTAATTTGTATATTCCATTTATTCTTTCAAAAATTTAACTGTAGCTACTCGTTGAATATCATCTATTTCTGGTAGTGAAATCATGTATAGTGATGTTATGATCAGGTATCGGAGATATTTTACATCACATATATTCATACACCATCCATTTAATGTAAATTCTCTAGTATGTGAGTTTATAAACGTTGAATCCACAATAAATGATTCATCTACAAAATTTATTAAAAAAATCTCAGGTTTAATCTACTTAATATTTTTGGGTTTTAATAATTAAATATATTTTATATGATAATAACGTATCTTTAGCATGTTATCATCTTATGTGTCATGACAACAATATCTAATATAACATCATAATCTTTATAACTACGCTGTGATATGATTGGGTATATAAAAAGATAATTGAAATAATAAATATCATTTATTCAGAAAAATAATCAATTTAATTTGATAATCAAACTTTATATTCTATTTATTAGTAAAATTTTCATAAGATCAAAATTAATTACTAAGGAGTTGGAGGGTTATTAATTTAATTTATATCAGCAATTAAGTTGAAGAATTTTTTTATTTGGCTTGAAACATTAAGATAGAGCTACAGCTGCAAGCCGAAGTTAGCTAAATAGATTTCTACAGATCACAGAAAGTAATTCTTTTAGAAGTAAAAATTGTTTCTATGAATAATTTTTTATAAAACAACGAATAAACATACTTTTGACATCATAATTAAATATCATTTTGTTTTTTAAATTTATTATTAGTATTTCCAACTTTTTTGTCTGAAAATACAAAAAGCTCATCTTCCTGCAATGTTTATTTAATTTCTCATGTACCTTTATATCTAGTTTGCGTAGCAAAAAAAATTAAGTAGGAGGGTATGCAGACTTTATATTATGAAACTTATTTTTTTGCTGATTTTTTCATATAAGAGCATATTTACACTCTTATTTAATTTTTAAATTTTTACTCAATTTGAGTGTAAGAATAAATAAGAAATGGAATAAAAATAATAAGAATGTACAGTAAAATTTGTTTGGTGGAGGGTTAATGTGAATTTAGAAAGATTTCCAATTAAGGAATTTATTAAAAATTATCACTAACAGGTGAATTACAACAACTAACTAATTTTTTACTTTGACTCGCAAAGAAGTTATAAAAACTGAATTTTATGATGAAATTCGATGTTTATATAATCATTTTTTGAGCGGTATTCCAATATTTTTGAAGAAATAGTTTTTGCACAGCTATTTAGATAGATTTTCTACTGTACACTTTTTCGATCTCTTAACTTAAAACTTGAAAAATTCTAAGAAAAGATAAAGACATAAATTTATGAAGTTGCAAGTATGCTCATTTTTTTTAATCATTTTTTTAGAAACAATATTTATTTAAAAAAATAATGCTTCAAAAAATTTTAAAGAATGACTTTTCATTTTTTGACTTATTGCTTTAGCTCTATTTTAAAGTTTTAACTAAAAAAATTATCCAACATACATTTGTAATCAAATATTAATATTTAATTATTCTTCATAGTAAAATATAAATATTCTCTTTAAGATTTGAATAAAATTTAATTATATGTATTAGTTTTCTTGGGTAACACCCCTTAATAAAAATTTATTAATTATTTTTTTATTGCTCTTTTTATTAATGAAAATAAAAAGGAGAGCGTAAAAGTATTTGATGCTCAAAATTTTTTAAAAAAATATTCTATTGACTCGCAAAATGGGTTATAAATATAAATCTAAAAAATTGCGCTTCCTGCTATAGGCTGTGTCGAATTTCTATTACTTATAAGTTCCAAACTACTGCCTGACTTTGCATATACTATTTTTGATATTACAGCTGAGCAAAGGGTTTCGTTTAAACCATATTCTTTTGCTGAAGCAGATGTCCAACTGGCGAATGATCTAAAATCAATGAAATTAGCTGCACCTTTCAGCACTTGGTCCGAATCCATATACGTCCCAATACCATAGCGGAAGATTGTATTGTTGGAAGGTTGTTGTAGAAGCAGTAATTTGATACCAATCATACCAACTAGTGAAAATTCCAAGAGTAACACCGTAATTTCTGGCACGTGTAATCATACCTTGAATGAAATTAATATTGTATGTTGGATTTTGGTACCAAAGTACTGGGTTTGTTACCTTAAGCCAAATAGTACGAACATTAATATTGGCACTCTTTAATTGGTTGTATGCTTCCTCGAATTGTCTGTAACTTTGTTTGGTACTTTGTGGAGCTGGATTCATGTAAACTTCTGTTCCTAGACCTGCTTGGTAAGCATTGATTACATTTTGACTTCCAGTTGTATCAACCAATCCTCCATTTACAGCTGAATAGATTTGAGTAAAGATAGAAGAATATCCACTTGATTTAATGCAACTGAATTGTGAGATAGAGAATGATCCCATTACATCTGTAGCATATGCATAAGAAGCATTTGTATTAACAAAAACTGTAGAGAGTAAAAGAAATATTGTTAAAATTTTGTTAAACATTTTTATTAATGTTACTTTTGTTCTTTTATTGTTTGTATTTATAAAATTATTTATCAAATAATTAGTATTATCATTATGGATGGATTATTGAGATTAAATCATAGTAACAATTATTCAAAACTTTCTTGTGATAAAAAAAACGTTAAAAAAAATTGGTAATAACATCTAGATTTTCTCTAAAAACATTATAACTAAGAAAGGAAGTGCAATATGATATCATATCAAAAATTGGTACAAATGTTTATTTAAGATTTATAAATGCTTTTTCAAAATTATTTATAATTAAAAAGTATTTCAAAAGTTTTATTATCAAGTGTATTTAATTTTTAACTTTGAAATATATTCACTTAAAGAAATTAATTGAATTGATTGTTTTGTCCCATTTCACATCTTAGTCATATGAATTCCATGTAAAGTTTCTAATTTTTAAATGGATTTTAAGTTTGAATTTTTTTACAAATAAATTAAACAACACACGTATTCTATCATAACTGATAGTTGTAATTTTGTTAAGAAATATAAATTGTTAATAATCTTTAAACGATAATCTTTTCTTATTATTTTCCTTGAAATTGAATTAATTGTTTGTTTAATGAATCACAAGTAGATAATCGTTGAATTTTTATCATGTCTATCAAATAAAGTTTATGTTTTCAACATGATAAATTTTTGCTCTTTATTATTTTTATTTCTATCTTTAAAATCATTCACATTTATCATTTTCTCTTTCCTAAATTCAGTGGTAATAACCCTTTGGATTTTTTTTGGTAGAAAATTCATGATTGATGGTGTTTCTGATCAGGTATCGGAGATATTGTGGATCATTACAATTTGTATATACAGACCGTCTATTTAATGTAAATTCTCCAGTATAGGAGTTTCAAATACTGAATCCACGATAAATGATTCATTTATAAAATTTTTAAAAAAATTTCAAGTTTTTTATACTTACTTTTTATTGGGTTTGTGATAATTAAATATATTTTATATGGTAAAAACTTATCCTTAACATTTGAGCATCTCATGTGCCCACGAAAACAATATCTAAATATAACATCGTAATCACTAAAACTACACGGTTGTATTATTGAATTTATAAAAAAAGATAGTTGAAAAAAAAAATTTTCATTTATGCAATAAAAAAAACTATATTTTATTTTATAAAGAGATTTTTTTATATTCTATTCATTTGTAAATTTTCCATAATATTACATTTTTTAAATTAATTATTTTGGAGTTGGAGAATTATTAATTCCTTTTAAACAAAAAATTGAGAAAAAAAATAATTTTTATTTGATCTGAAACTTTTTTGATGTAGCTACAGCTGTAAGCCAATGTTGGAGAAATCGATTTCTACAAATCACTGGAAATAAATTTTTTTATAATAAATAATGTTTCTATGAATAAATTTTTAAAAAATAACAAATGAGCATACCTTTAACTTCGTAACTTTATATTTTTTTTGTTTTTTAGATTTATTATTACACTTTTCAAGTTATGAGTCTATAAATCAAAAAAGCTTAAGTTTCTACTATATTTATTCGATTTCTCATGCAATTGTATATCTAGTTTGCTTAACATTATATAAATTAAACGTGAATGTAATTAGATTTTGTGTTATGAAAATCTTTTTGTTGATTTTTTCATATAAAAGTGTATTTACTTTAAACTCAATTTTTTTATTTTTCGCAATCTGGTTGAAATGTATTTAAGAATTTAAACAGATATATTGGAAATGTACATTTTTTTGATTTCTTGACTAAAAGCTCGAATAAACCAAAAAAGAATTCTAAAAAACAAATAAAGCGTAACTTTATGAGTTTTAAAGTATATTCACTCGATTTCTTAAAAAACATTGATTCTAGTAATGATTTTTATAAAGTAAATTTTATTGATATAAACCCTAGAATAAAATACAATTAAAAATTACATAGACCGATATAATAATTAATTATAATAAATTCCAGGTTAAATAGTTTTGGGAATGGTCAGTGAGCCATTCTAACTCCCTCTTCGAGACCCAGAACTTGGTCGTTTGGACTACTGTTTTACTATAATAAAAATTGTTCAGTGTTTGTAAAATCATTTTTTTCAAATCGGATTCATTATTGTAGCTCTATCTCAAAGTTACAAGTCAAATAAAATTACAAAATACAATTGTAATCGAATATGAATACTTCATTATTCAGAGTAAAATACGAATATTATTCTTTAAGGATTGAATTTAATTTATATGTTTTTGTAAATAGGACTAGATAAAAATTTATAACTCATTTTTAATTGATCTTTTTATTAATGAAATAAAAAGGATACAAAATTTTCGATTAAAAAAATTATGTAAATGTTCGATTGACTCACAAAATGTTTTCTAAATAAAATTTAAAAAATCGCACTTCCTGCAACAGGTTGTGTCATATTTTTATCACCCTTAAATTTCATAAAATTGGAAGATTTTGAATATACGATTTTTGATAATGTTGATGAGCAAATTAATTCTTTTAAACCATATTCTTTGACTGTAGCAGATTTCCAACTTCCAAATCCTCTAAAATCATTGAAATTAGGTAAACTTTCCGCACCTAGTCCATATCCATATGCGTCCCAATACCATAATGGAAGATTAAATTGTTGGAAAGGCTGTTGTATTTCCAGTAATTTGATACCAGTCATACCAATTCGTGTAAATTCCAAGAGTAACTCCGTAATTTCTGGCCCGGATTATCATACTTTGAATGAAGTTGATATTCTCTTGTGTTAAATAGATGCCAATCTTGTTGATTTGTAACTTTAAGCCAAATGGTACGAACATAAATGTTGGCACTCTTTAATCGTTTGTATGTATCATCAAATTGAACGTCACTTGGTAGGCCTTTTGGATATGGAAGAATGTAAACTTCTACCCCTAGATCTCCTTTGTAAGCGTTGATTATATTTTCAATTCCGGTCTCATCAACTCCATCACTACCTGCATAGACTTGAGTAGAGATAGCAGAATAGCCATTTGATTTGATACAATTGATTTGTGGAATAAATAAACTTTCTGATACGTCTATAGCATTTAAATATTCATCATTTGTACTAACGAAGACAGTAGAAAGTAAAAGAAATGCCGTTATAACTTTATAAATCATTATTAACAATGTTAAATTTGCTCTTTTCTTGTTCGTATTTATATAATTATTTATCAGATAATTAGTATTATCATTTTAGATGGATTAATTATATCAAATCACAGTAACAATCATTCAATTTTTTCTTGTGATAATAAAAAATGTTTGAAAAAATTTTTAATAACATTTTGATTATCTCTAAAAATATTATAACTAAGAAAGGAAGTGCAATATGATGTCATATCAAAAATTAGTACAAATATTTGTTTAAGATTTAATGATATTCTTTCAAAAATTATACATTTAATAGTATTTTAAAAGTTTTTTAATAAGAATTTTTTATTTTAAGCTTTAACAAATCTGTTCATTGAAATATTCTAATCGAATGGGATGGTTTGTTGTATCATTTCTTTTCTTATCATATGAATTCCATGTAAAGTCTTCAATTATTCAAGTTGAATGTACATTTGATTTCTGTAGACAAATAAGTCAAATAATACACCTATTTCGTCATAACTGATAGTCGTTATATCGTTTTGAAATCTAAATGGATAATAATCTTTAAAGTAATAATCTTTATTTCTTTTCCTTGTAATTGAATTAACTGTTTGTTTAAAGAATTATAAGTAGAAAATCTTCTAATTTCACCATGTTTATCAATTAAAGTTTATGTATTGTGTATGATAATTTTTTGCTCTTTATTATTTTTATTTCTATCTTCAAAATCATTCACACGTATAATTTTCTCTTTCGAAAATTTAGTGGCAATAATCCTTTGGATTTTTTTGGTAGAAACTTCATGTATAATGGTGTTTATGATCAGATATCGGAGATATTGTGGATCACTACAATTTGTATATACAGACCGTCTATTTAATGTAAATTCTCAAGTTTGGGAGTTTCAAATTCTGAATCCACGATAAATTATTCATTTATAAAATTTTTAAAAAAATCTCGAGTTTATTCCACTTACTTTTTATGGAGTTTGTGATTTTTAAATATATTTTATATTGTATAAACGTATTTTTAACATATAAACATTTTATGTACCCCGAAAATAATATCCATATATAACATCGTAATCGTTAAAACTAATAGGTGGTATTATTTTTTTTATAAAAAAAGATAGTTGAAAAGTTAATTTTTATTTATGCAGAAAACAATTTTTTTTTGATAATCTTATAAAAGATTGTTATATTAACTTAGCATAAAAATTAAGTTTATCTTAACGATAAAGAAAAATAAATTAGTATAGACTAATAAAACGTTATATTAAGTATATTTATTTTAAATGATTAATAATATATAATATTTGAATATGATCAAAAATGAAATTTATACCTTTTCTTTACAAAATGAAACAATATTCACAAATGATACTAGAAATACACAAATTTTAAATTATATTAATTTTAAATGTATCTAACTAATAAAAAAATTTTTTTCAAAGATACTATAAATTTCAATGATGCAAAAAGTCCAACGGATTACAATACATGGGTATCAAACACCAATAAAAAATCTACTGAATTAATAATTAGCACAGTTTATCCTTTTCTAAGTAGTAATGAATCTAATACTCAAATTAATAATATGAACGATTCAATTTATAACGACTTTTATAATCAACTAACCAATCATAATTGCCGTAGTTGCAAATTTAATTTAACAAAAAGAATATTTCTCGTTATCTTGTGTATTATTTTACTAATATTTATTATAATGATTGCTTCTATATTTATTGTAAAAAACCAAGGATAATCTTTTCATCGTAGAATAAAATTTAGCATATAAACTTTATCAATAATATGTTTTATTGAATACCTATGTTTTTTATTTTTATTGTCATATTAAGATGATAGAAAAGGCAAGTATAAACATTTTTAAAAAATTCGTTTATATTATTTTAGATGTCAAGAAAGTTCATTTAAAAGCATGTTAAATTTAAATAAAATATGTTTCATATTTATATAAATATTATTTATTTATAGTTTTGAAAAATAAATTTTTTTAATACTTTTACTATAATACTGGATAACTTTAGTAAAGCTTATAAAATTTGCTATTTTATTATCTTTTAAATATAAAGAAATTAAAAATAGTAGAAGTATAATGAAGTACTTTACGTTAAATCAATCATTCTATACTACCATAAAACAATATTTTAAAAAAAAATATAAGAAAGATGAAATTAACAATAAAAGTAAAGGTTAACAATAAGAATATACTACAAAAAAAGTACAATTTTATTAATAATATTTTTAAATTATATAAAAATAATCAATAAACGATTGCTAAGTATACAGAATTGTTCTAACATCAAAAACAATTCAATCAAAATAATTATTTTACTTTTTTCTCAATATAATATTATAATTATTTTATCAATTAACAAAATTTCCAAATTTTATTTAATTTAAATATGTATTGATATGATAAATTAAATAATTTTATATTTAAATTCTGAATGTTTATCCTATAAATAAATGGTTTTTTCCAATAATATCATTATTTGTAATGACTAACAAAAACACTAATGTTAATGAAGTTGTTCCTGGCTTTGATATTAATGAAGAATGTGAAATTGAAGAAAAAGAGAATGATGAAATATACTCTATAAAAAGTATTGTAAAAGTGGGAAAATTCAACTTATGTTATAGTGGTATGCGTAAAAAAACAAACAAAGAAATTTGTATTAAACCTCTCTCAGTTAATGGACATCTTATGATTAGAGAAATAATGGGTTTTTTCAAATCAGAACCAGAAAAATGTAAAGTCTTCCTACCTATTATTGATGTAGTAGTAGCAGATTCCATAAGAACAAATTTTGCAGTTTTGGATGGAACTTTCACGAATTTGGCAGAAGCATTCAATATAGAAAGTAAAAGAGTATATGACCTTCAGCACACCTTTTTGAAACATTCTTTAAGAGCAATCAAATTTTTACAAAAAAATGATTTCATTCACGGGAATTTATGTCTAACATCATTTTGGGTAAAATTTGATCTAGAGAAAGAAGCTGCTTGTTGTTTTCACAACAAATACATAGGTGAAATTTTACTTGCTGATCTTGAATATTGTATTAAGATCAAAGATAATGAGGATAATTTGAAAATAAAAAAGATTTCTGAACAAAGAATGGTATCAAAACCAAAAAGCTATAAATATTGTGCTCTTGGTTTACACAAGGGTGAAAAAATGTGTATGAAATTTGATTTCGAAAGTATATTCTACATTTTAGTACAGCTATATGAGAACAAACTACCATGGGATAAATTTTCTGATGATGAGACGTTAATTAGAAAAGAAAAAGAAAAAATGAGATCACCGACATATGATTTCTATAGAGATATACCCGAACATTTAGCTGAAATAATATGTTTTATTGATAAAAAGAGTCCCGATAAAGTACCAGATACAGATGATATAAAAAAAAGATTTTACCACTATTTGAAAAAAAAAACATTTTACTTCGAGGAAAATTATACTCTTGGTGATTCTGATTATACGCGTACCGCAGATTATTACCGTTCAATTAGAAAAGATAAAGAAGAAAATAATGAACCTTTTAACCATGCAATATATGAAGAGATAATAGGCAAAAAGAAAAAAAAGGTTAAAGCTTCAACTAATAAATAACTAAAAACTTAAATTGAAATCTTATATTATTTTAAATTATTGGATGTTTGATAACAAGATTTTATAAATATTGATAGATAGAGAATAAAACACTTAATTTTAATATCGCAACCAAAATCTGGATATTATAGAAAATTACTAAGTTTATCTAGTTATCTTATCTTCATAATTTTCCATTGATACATTATCTTAATATATTTTAAATGTTTAATTAAAATTATAATAATTGAATTTTTATTGTTTTGATTGAATTTTATTTCTCTATTCACATACCATCATTCTGATATTATAAATTTATGTCTATTTTGTTATTAAGGTTTACTTTTAGTTGTTTTTTTTTTTAATTTTGAGTCTAAAAATAAAAAAAACCATACTCTTACTATATTTATTTAATTTCTTATTTAATTTTACATATAACTTTCATAAAAACTAAAAAAATTGAGTAGGAAAGCAAGTAGATTTTGTGTTATGATACTCCTTTTATTGATTTTTTCATATAAAAATGTATTAACCTTCCTATTCAATCATTTGATTTTTACTCAAAACGGGGTGTAAAATTATATAAGAAACAAAATAAATACAATAGGAACATGAATATTTTTGATTTCTTGATTAAAAACATAAAAAAAATAAAACAATGAAGATATAAATTTATGAATTTGAATGTATGGTCATTGTTTCCTCTAAAAACATTATCATTAGAGACAATGTTTATTTTTAAGAAAAGTTCTTTAGACATTTGTTAAAAATCAATCTTTTTTAAATTTGACCCATTGCTGTAGGTTTTACTCAAAGTTACAAGTCAGACAAATTTACCAACATTCACTTGTAATCAAAAACGAATATTTGATTTTGATAAAAAAATATAAGCATTATTTTATAAGATTTGAATATAATTTATATATATTTCTATATATTAGTTTTTTTTTTGGTATCACTGCTTATTAAAAATTCTATTTTTTTAATTGCTCTTTTTATTAATGAAAAAAAAGAAGGGCGTAAAAATATTCGATATACAAAATTTTTTTGAAAAATGTTCTATTGATTCGCATAATGTTTTATAAGTAAAAATTTAAAAAATTGCATTTCCTGCTATAGGTTGTGTCGTATTTCTATTACTTATAGGTTCCAAACTAGTGTCTGACTTTTCAAATACTACTTTTGATATTACAGCTGAGCAAAACCATTCAATTAAGGCATACTCTTTAACTTTGACATATGAAAAACTTCCGAATGATCTAAAATCATCGAAGTTAGCTGGACTTTCTGCACCTGATCCGTATCCATATACGTCCCAATACCATAATGGAAGATTGTATTGTTGGAAGATAGTTGTAGAGCCAGTAATTTGATCCCAGTCATACCAACTAGTAAAAATTCCAAGAGTAACACCGTAATTTCTAGCACGTGTAATCATACCTTCAATAAAATCAATATTGTGTAAAAAATTTTTTTTCCAGAGAAATGGCTTTGTTACTTTAAGTCAAATAGTACGAACTTCAATACCGGCAAGAATTAAATTTTTGTATGCCTCATCAAATTGAACGTAACTATGTTTATTACTTTCAGGAGATGGATTAATGTAAACCTCTGTTCCCATACCTATTTGGTTAGCAAAGACTACATTTTGAGATCCGTAATTATCAACAGATCCTCCATTTGTAGGTGAGTAGATTTGAGTAAAAATAGCAGAGTAGTTGTTTAATTTGATACATCTTAATTGTGAATTAGAGAAAAATCCTTTTACATCTATAGCATATGCATATTCAGCATTTGTACTATCAAAGAATGAAAAAAGTAAAAGAAATACAGTTAAAATTTTGCTAAGGATTTTTATTAATTTTAATTTTGATCTTTTCTCGTTTATATTTATAAAATTATTTATCAGTTAATAAATATTATCATTATCCACGCAATATTAATATTAGTTCACAGTAAAAATCATTCAAAATTTTCTGGTGATAATAAAAAACGTTAAAATAAAAATTGGTAAAAACATCTTAATTATCTCTAAAAATATTATAACTAATAAAAAAAATGCGTTATGATGTCATATCAAAAATTGATACAAATGTTTATTTAAGATTTGTAAATGTTTCTTCAACAATTATACAATTAAAAGAAATTATAAAGTTATATCATTCAGAGTATTTCATTTTTAACTTTGAAATATACTCACTTAAAGAAATTAATTGAATTGATTGATTTGTCCCATTTCACTTCTTAGTCGTATAAATTCCACAAAAGTTTTTAATTTTTCGAATGGATTATAAATTTGATTTTTGTAGACAAAAAAGTTAAACAATATGTGTATTCCATCATTACTGATGGTTGTAATATAGTTTTGAAATCTAAATTGATAAAAATCTATAGAATGATAATTTTTATATTCTATTCCTTGAAATTGAATTAATTGTTTGTTTAAGGAATCACAAGTCGATAATCTTTGTATTTTTATCATGTTTATCTTTATAATGTTTATGTGTTTAGAAGCAGCAAACTTGCTTCGCTCGTTGCTACTTACCCGCAGGGCCGGACTTTTTTCTAAACGTTTACAACTTAAATCAAAAAATACCATTATATGTTTGTAAATTAAAATTTCTAATTTTTTAAATATAAGTAAGAGAGTACTATTTTTAGTGTATGTTTTAAAAAATAACTAATAAGCAACACACAGAAAAAAAAATATATTTTGATAAATACTCAAGGAATGTAATAAATGTCCTATCTATAATAAAAAGGTAAACTTGTTTAATATTACCAAAAGAAAACAAAAAAGTTACTTACAACACAAAACGTTAGATTGTCAGATAAATTTTACCGTTGCTTAAAAAAATATATATGCATTGTAAATTTAAAGTAATGTGATTTTTTTTAGTATAAATATTTTTTAAGGTAATCTGCTCATCCCCAGAGATTGACTTCATTTTTATAATATATTATGAGATAAGTTAATAGAAATCAAATTCGTGTAAAGTTGAAAACAGTTCAATGGTATTCAGTTTTTATATAAGCAATATAATAACAGCAATATGTTTAGAAACTTTTTAAACATCATAGCAATAAATACAAAAATTAATATTTATTTACCTACACAAAATTTTTAATTATTAGAAATATTATTTTAGCATTAAAGGTTTTTTAAATTGAAATATTCCAAAGTTATTTTTAAAATGAACAAATAATTAATAATTTTCATAACTTTAATTTTTATATATTATCATAACAGATGATATAAAGGGTTTGGCTATGAGATTAGTATAATATCATTAAAAATATAAATTACAATAATTAAAACTGTTAAAACATAGTAAAAAATACTACATGTTAGTAAATGCTTATTATAAAACTATTTAAATTTTATATCAGTATAAAAGAACAATGATCCCTTCTTCACTATATGATAAATTTTTGAGTATCTTTTTAAGTTTAGATGTTAAAAATATTTCTTCTATAACTTATAAATCGTTGAATTTTTGACTTCGATTGGAAAAATAAATTTTTCACTTTATTTTTAATTCTTAGAATTTAAAAATCATACAAATTTTTCTATTATATACATACAAAATGTTACTATGTTAAGAAACTTATAAAATTGCCTTTTGTTATGAATTGACTACCTTAAAAACGAAAATTCAAATAAAACTCATATTTATTTTTTCTATCCAGCATATTGAATTATGCATATCTTATCTAATTTTAGTAAAAAGAAAGACATAAAATAAAACCATTTTAAGAGGTAGTCTTTTCCTCTATTATATAGGGGAATTTTTGATGAATTACTATTTTCCGGGATCGTACTTTTTGGTAAATTTTATTGTTTGCATGTAGTAAAAATTTAAATTTATATTTATCTGTGGAATTTCAAATAAAAAAATCATCATATCAGGGGAAAATAGAGGTGTTAAATCTTAGAATTTAGTACTTAATGCGATGCATCTCAAGAACGGATAGTGGGATTAAGACGATCTGTATGTCATTCGATAGAGAATTAAATTTCACATAGTTTTTGTAAACATTTTATATTGAAAAAGTTTCATCTTTGCATACTTTTTTTTATAAACTTAAAAATTAAGAAAAAAATTAACTAATTCTTTTTTGATTAACTCAATAATAAAAAGAGATAAATTAACGGTTAATATCTTAAAATGTTCGCAACAAATTTCTCTAGAGGGAAATTCAAGACATTTAAAATAAAATTAACGTATGGAAACCTTTTCTCTTTCTTGAAACTAAAAAATAGCACTTTTTTCAGAAACTAAAAAATCATTTTTTTTATATCTTGAGAACGAATAAATAAATCAACATGATACGTATATCATTCGATAGAGAATTTAATTCTAAATAAAAGTTGTGGTAACACTTCATTTAAAAAGTTTTATGTTGACATACTTTTTTTAAAAAAACACAAAAAATTTCTAAAACGTATTTATGGTACTTAAAGTTTCTTGATTTTTTTTAAGATTACATTTAAAATGTAAGTTAAAGAAAAACTTAGATTATTTTCTTTTCAATTTCCTTTTCTGAATCTTGATATATCTTTTTAGAATGTAAGAATTTAGGTTTTTTTAGTAATTTTCGAAAAAGTTCACAATCTCAAGAATGAAACATGAAATTTCAACTTTTTATTTTTATATTATTAGTATCTAAAACTATATATACTTGTAAAATTTCAGATAAAACGAATAACTTTAAGAGGGTCAAGAATGATACACTAAAACATGTTTAAGCAGGTGTATCATACGAATAGGGCTTCAGATTAAGATAATATTGCGTTTTTTAAATCAACACGTAAAATTACATATATTAAGATATATAAAAGTTTCAATATCGAAAATAACTTACAAATTCTCGTTACTTCTATATAAATCCTTAGGATAGCTTACTAAACAATTAACACTATGATATTATAGGATATGAAAATGATTAGATAAATAAATAAATTCTAAATTAGCTTAATATCTTTATTTACCAAATATAATACGATTTCCCAAATAATTAATTTTAAATTTTGATTTTGAAACTTTTTTATGAAAAATTCAACATAACCAAATTTTTATGCACAATTCAAAGAAAAAAAAATTTCTTCCCTTCCAAATGTTATAAAAATGCATCTTGATGTATTTACTCATGGATATTTATTATTAAGCTATTATTTCGCCTCTAAAAAAATAACATAAATAACAATTTGGTAAAAGAGCTTCATATTCTAAACACACTCTTCCTCCGCTAAAATTTTTACAATGATATTGCCACGAAGAAAAAATACAAAATGGCTTTTAGTGAACTAACGTGGCCTCATATAAGCCTTCAAATTATTATATAAGGAATAATCAATGGTTGATCTTTAGAATAATGGACGCATTTTATATGTCGTTAAATAAGCTATTTTTTGAGCGATAAAACATATTTTTTTGATAAATATGCATAAAAAACATATTTAAGTACACTTTGCAACTATTAAAGTAAAAAAATTTTTTTGTTACATTAAATTTTGTGAATTAATGGTTTAAGTTTATAGTTGGTGACACTTTCTAATTTTCAACCGTTTTTTGCCCTTATATGCAATTTTTACCTAAACATGCTTTTTTTACATTAAGCTATTATACTACTACGATTTTGGATCTTTTTATAAAACTTTTTCTCCAAAATATCTTAATATATTAACAAAAATACTAACATTAATTCTAGTTTTAACTACTAATTTCTTACGGTTTTTTCAAAGAAAAGTTTCAATCTTTTTTTGATAACGCTAAAGCATTGCATTCTTATTATGGGGCATTGCATCATTAGACACGCCGTGTAAGAATTAGATACAAAAAATTCTTCGAAATTAATTCATTAACACAACTTTTTTATGTTTACTAAATAACTGAAAGTTTTTTAGCGAATCTGTAGTTTATTGGAGATGTAATGACACCTTTTCCATTTATTTTTCTGAGCAAAAAAAATAATTTCTAATGTTCATATTTTAGTTTAAAAAAATGCCTTTGAAAATATTTTAAAAACTTTAAATTTTTTTTTAAATAATTTATATTTCATTCGAATATACTTTTTTCTATATAAAAATTTATTTTTACAACATTTGATACTTTGAAATGTAGAACAATAAAGTGTCACAAACTTTAAATAATCTAATTTTTTAAAATATGCTAAATTTGTTAAAAACATTATTAAAAATCATATACACTTATAAATATGTATATTAAGTAAATTAAATATATTAAAATGGAAAAAATTGATGGGTCCACTATTCTAAAGGTAATCCCAATAAATTAAAAGTAAATAAGGAGAAAGTTATTAGCTACTACTATGATTGGAATACTTCTATTATCGTTAATAATAATTTATTTGTTTAACTTCTACAAAAAAGTTAAGGCATTACCTCCAGGACCTATGCCATTACCAATTGTCGGAAACTTTTTATCCTTTGATTTCAATAAAATATATTTATGGATATATGATCAAAAAAAAACCTATGGTAGCATATTTACTATATGGATACCAACACCACAGGTTGTCTTTGCTGATTATGATTCTATAAATGAGGCTCTTGTAACAAATGGTGATAATTTTCTTGGAACGAATCTTAACGGTTTTCCAGAAAATTTATTTCAAGATAGACCTAATGCTGGAGTTGTCTTTTCTGAAGGAGAGAATTGGAGAGATCAAAGAAGGTTATCAATGCATATTTTAAGAGATTTCGGTATGAGCAGAACCGTAATTCAAGATAAAATCCATCTCGTAATCCAAGATTTTTGGGAGTATATAGATAATCTAGAAGATAAGGATAATGTTGATCTTAATGAGATAATTGATTTATCTGTTGGAAATATAATTAATCACATTTTATTTGGTTTCATGTACACTCAAGAAAATAAAGAAGAATTATTTGAATTTACCAAGGTAAATGAAAAATTGTTTGAGTTAATATCTTCATGGGTGATCGGGATTTTAAATTTAGTTCCTTCAATTACTAAAATTCCAGGTTTAAAAAAAGTTTTGTATAAAAGAATGAACGATAATTTGAATAAATTTATGGAAATAATTAAGTGTCAAATAGATGAATGTAAAAAAAGCTATAACCCTAATGATGAGCCATCTAATTTTGTTCATGCCGTCATGAGAGAAATTGAATCGATTGATTCCAAATACAGCTTCCTAAATTCAGATCATCTTGAAAGAATGATATTAGATTTTTGGTCAGCTGGTATTGGAACTACATCAGTTTCCTTAAGATGGTTCATACTTTTTGTTATGAAGCACATAGACATTCAGAAGAAGTTACAAGATGAAATTGATGAAGTAGTAGGTAGAGATCAATTGGTACAATTGAGTGATAAAATCAAAATGCCATACATGAATGCATTTATAACAGAAAGTAATCGTTATGCTAACATTGGAGGACTTTCACTATCACGAAGGTGTACCAAAGATACGTTTATCAATGGATATTTAATATCCAAAAATACCATAATCCAACCATTCTTTTGGGGTGCAAATATGGATGAAAAATACTTCAAAGATCCTTTTACTTTTAATCCAAACAGATTTCTTGATAGTGAAGGAAATTTTAAAGTTGAACATGAACCTATGACTTTCGGTAAGGGAAAAAGAATTTGTGCAGGAAAAAGTCTAGCTGATGCTGAATTGTTCTTAATCTTTACATCACTTCTACAAAAATATAAATTTACACATCCATATGGACCCATCGATTTCTCATCCGATTCTGGTGTTATCATTATTCCTAGACCTTACAAATGTAAAATCGAAAAACGATAAGATTGTTAGTTATATATTTTTTAATATTTTTAAAAATAATTGTTTAATAAATTTAATAATATTATTTTGTTTTGATATTTTAATTATAGTTATTTATGATCGATCATAAAAGGGTTATATTTTAAAACAATGAATGACAAGTAAATTTTGACAGCAATTTTTATAATTATTAATTAAAAACAAAAATACCAAATTTTAATAGTTATATCAAAATATTGACTCTTATAATTTTTTAAAATTAGAAATTGTTATTAAATTATGGACGGTAAAACAAATACATATTCAAAAGACCTTATTTTATCATTTTTTCTAAATTTATCATTAATCTGCCTCTTCATCAAACACCAAATAGAGATAGTTAAGACGAACATTTAACTTACTATACAAAGAATAGTAAATTAAATGGAAAGTTACTTATCTATTCTTATGATTGGGATATTGTTATTAATTGTTACAAGCAGCAACTCGCTTCGCACGTCGTTACTTGCCACAGTGCCTATTCTTTTGAATATTTAAAATTTTTTAATTTAAAAAAACTTCTAAAACTTTTTTTTATAAAAAAACACATATAGTAATATTCGAATAAATAGTTCCGTATTTTACAGTATCTATAATTATTATTAAAATTTTGTAGCTTTTTTAATGTTGGAAATTTACAAAACATAATGTTTCGAAATTGCCTTATTACATATTTTTATGATTTTAAACTCATTTGATGCTCTAAGTTTTAGTAATTTTTTACAAATTCCTAATTAATGAAAAATGCAAATTTTACATTATTAAAATATATAGAAATTTAAAATAAAGATTTAGTTTGAAGATTGACTATTTCTTAAATGTTAATAATATTAAAGGTTGATCATAAATAGTTTATAATTATTTAATCTATAATAATCCTAGTTGGGTGATTATTTTTTTATCATTTCGCATTTTGCTAACATAATAAAGAATACTTTTACAAATTTAATGTATACTTTTTAAAATAGTACTATGAAAATTAAAATACAGTTTTCTAAAGTATTTAAAATAATAAAAATATTTTTCCAAGTTGACAACATTTAAAATAAATTAAAACAATTACTTAGACCCTTTTCGTATTAAAGAAATTTATATAGACTTTAAAAAGCTACAGATATATTTAAATCAAAGTATTAGTGATTTTTATAAAAAAAAATATTTAAAATTTTACTTTTAAAATATTTTGGTGAATGCTTCGACTTAGAAAGTTAGATAATTTTTTCTTCCAATTCTTATGAAGCATAGCAAAACTTTAAGATATTTTTACATTTTTTTAAAAATAAGTGTCTGTATCGCCATATCATACTTTTTTAAGCTTATAATATGCATAACTAAATTGCAATAGTTGGAAACAATTTAGTACAGATTATTTTAACATAAAAAGATTTGTAGTAAAAAATAATATTTATTATAGAATTAAATGATATTAAATATCAATTTTGTTAAATTTTAAAAAGATAAATATAATTTCTTTTTAAATTTTTTATTATGTCTTAATAATTGTAGTATACTGCACTGATTTGTAATATATTTAATCTGCACAAAAACTACATATATTAATTAAAAATAAATTTTTTCACCAATCCTACTTGCTATAATTTTAGGAATATAAATTAGTATTTTTAATTGTTTAAAACAATTGGCTCAATGACATCTATGAATTATTGTTTTTAACATTCTTAAAAAAATAAGCTGTTTTTTTAATTTTGATTTTATGGGATCACAAATTTCAAGATTATTCTCATTTAAATATATGCATCTCGAGAACTAAATTCAAATGAAGCTATTATTTATTTTTTCTATTTTACATGTTTAAATGTATTTTATTTTATAATAAAAAGAGGTACATAAAACGAAAACTATTTTAAGAAGTAAACTTTTCTTCTAAGATATAGAGAAATTTTCGATGACTTACTATTTTGGGGATCAAACTTCTTTGGTCAATTTTATTGTTGCATATAGTAACATTAAAATTTACATCTATCTGTGGAATCTTAAATAAAAAATAACAATAATTACTAAAATTGCTATAGTTTTAGATTTATAATTATCCATTAAATTGATATAACATCGAGATATTCATTTTGTAACCATTATTTTTATCTTTATTTCTGATATTTGGTGTACTAAACTGATGTTTTCAACGAATTCACTACTATTATTGTTTAAATTTCCAATAGTATCAAAAAAATTAGCGATAATAGTATCTTAGGTGTCTTCAATGATTGTGTCATTTATTTCATTTGACTGGTTGATTTTAATTTTTAATTGGCAATTAATTGTTGTTGGTTCATAATATAAATAATTTTAATCATCTGCAAACCTTATTCCCTTATCTTCTGTAATCACTGCAACTCTGGTGTAGCAGGTATTTTCTTCATAACCATCATTAATAATTTTTTCAATAACATTGACTTTACGGCAAAATTTCATTTCATATACATATTGATGTTCATTGGTATTGTAACTTAAATTAATAATATCTTTCATTTTCAAATAGTTTCGTAAGAATTTATCAGTTTCATTTCTCTTTGATAAAAAGTCAATTATAAACTTTCTACATTCTGCGCATATTTTTTTAAATATTGTATCTGAAATGTTTGAAATATTATTCTTAATGTGATTTTTTGTAATTCTTTCTCTATCATCCGGGATAATTAATCTTGCAAAATTTCTGAAGTGACCCGCCTCTAAATTTTCTTTTCGGAATTTCAATATTATCTATTGAAATAATGACGTTAAATCCATATCATCATCAAAGTATTGTTCGTAAAACTCTCCTGTAATCAAAGATACATCAACAGAATTTGTATCATTAAAGTCAGATTGCCAGAAGTTGATTCTCTGAACATCCATAAAATAGTTGTCAGTAAATTGTTCCATTTTTCTATTCACTTTTATACAGCAAGGATTTGATGAAACATTTTTGTCAGATATTACATTTGTAAGTTTGTACGAAATATTGTTTCTTTTTTCAATCACTGTTATTATGACAAAATCCTCCGACACAAACAGAATGTGTCTGCTTTTAGTGCACGTTTTGTTGTGCATGTGGTATTTATAAACATTTTTTATTTCCATATGCCAAGAATATTTGGCGTAATCTGTGCAAACTTTTGGGAAATAAAATTTGAAATGTTTCATACTTTTGCTATTACAATCATAATGCAGTTCTTTGTTGAATACGATTGTATTGTTGAACGGCTTTAATCTTGAAACCTCTTCATAGTGAAATTCGGACTGGAGCCCCATTTGTAGTGTAAAAGTTGAAAACAAAAATGTTTTGAGAAGAATATTGTCCATAGTAGCAATTTTTTGAAGATTTGTAAATATGCAACTTCACAAACAATTTTTTTGGTAAAAATATGCCATTTTGCTAACCTTATATATTTGATATTTTTCACTACAACACGCCTATTCAATTACCTATTAAACAATTGATAATGTCTAGTAGGATTGTTTAATACTTTGAGTTAACAGTATCGTTTGACATTTCAACTTATTAAAAGATGATAAATAATGTAGATTTTATTTTACGCGATATAATGATTTATTGTTTTTAGGCATTTGTATAAGTCGCGTGTAGTATACAAAACCATTTAAAGTAAAGTAATTTAATTTTTATATCAAATAAAAAACGATGATGTATCTTTTTGCCATATGATAGATTTTCGAGCATTTTTTTAAGTTTAATTGTTAAGAATATTTCTTAGATAACTCCATTAATTCGTTGATTTCTTACTTTGATTGAAAAATAAATTTTTATAATATTTTAAATTACTAGTATCTAAAAATCATACAAATTCTCTACTTTATTTATATATTTTTCATAAAAAACGTTATGTTACTGTGTTGAGAAATTTTTAAAATTGTCTTTCATTTTTAATTGACTATTTCAAAAATGAAAATTCAGATGAAACTAATACTTATTTTTTCCAATCAGCATATTAGAATAAATTTTTTATTTTAGTAAAAAGAAGTACATAAAACGAAAACCATTTTAAAAAGCAAATTTTTTCTCTTATATTTAGGGGAATTTTCGATAACTTATATATTTCTACGAATCAAACCTTTTTTTGATAATTTTTATTGTTTTGATGTAATAAGAATTAAAAATTAGATATATATATGAAATTTTGAATAGAAAAATCATTATTGAGAAAAAAATAGAAGTAGCAATTTTTGAAGTTTGATACTTAATGGGATGTATCTCAAGAACGGATAGTGGGATTAAGACGATCTGTATGTCATTCGATAGAGAATTAATATTCACATAGTTTTTGTAAACATTTTATATTGAAAAAGTTTCATCTTTGCATACTTTTTTTTATAAAACTTAAAAATTAAGAAAAAAATTAACTAATTTCTTTTTTGATTAACTCAATAATAAAAAGAGATAAATTAACGGTTAATATCTTAAAATGTTCGCAACAAATTTCTCTAGAGGGAAATTCAAGACATTTAAAATAAAATTAACGTATGGAAACCTTTTCTCTTTCTTGAAACTAAAAAATAGCACTTTTTTCAGAAACTAAAAAATCATTTTTTTTATATCTTGAGAACGAATGAATAAATCAACATGATACATATATCATTCGATAGAGAATTTAATTCTACATAAAAGTTGTGAGAACACTTTATTTAAAAAGTTTTATCTTGACATACTTTTTTTAAAAAAAGAAAAGAAATTTTTTGAGAAAAATTTTTTTTTAAAAAAATATTAGTCAGGCATTTATGATACTTAAAGTTATCCCGATTTTTTTTAAGATTACATTTAAAATGTAAGTTAAAGAAAAACTTAAATTAACTTTTTTTTCTTTTTATCAATTTCCTTTTCTGAATCTTGATATATCTTTTTAGAATGTAAGAATTTAGGTTTTTTTAGTAATTTTCGAAAAAGTTCACAATCTCAAGAATGAAACATGAAATTTCAACTTTTTTATTTTTATATTATTAGTATCTAAAACTATATATACCTGTAAAATTTTAGATAAAACGAATAACTCTAAGGGGGTCAAGAATAATACACCAAAACACCTTTAGGTAGCTGTATCTCAAGAACGGGACTTTAGATTAAAATAATATTGTGTTTTTTGTAATTACCACATAAAGTTACATATATTAACATATAAAAAAGTTTTAATATCAAAAATAATTTACACTCCTTTGTTACTCTCTAAATTAAGTTTAAGATTTGATAATTACCTATTTTTTTATTATTATTATTATTTCTATCTTCAAAATCATTATCTGTACATTTTATATATTTTTTCGAAAATTCAGCAGCGGTGAAGTTTGTTGATATATTCTATTTCTAGTAAAGTACTTATATATGATTTTCCAATGATCCGGTATGGGAAATATTCTATATCGTTATTACTAATATACATAAACCGTCCGCTTAATGTAAATTCTCCAGTTTATGAGTTTATAGACATTAAATCCACGGTAAATAATTCATCTATAAAGTTTTTCGTAAAATCTTGAGTTTAATCTACTACTTACTATATATTTGGATTGTGATTAATAAATATATTTTATATGAAAAAACGTATTCTTAACATGTAAGCATCTCATGTGCTCCGAAAACAATATCAAGATATAACATCGCAATTTTTATAACTACACAGTCATATTATTCGATATATAAAAAAAGAGATAATTGAAAATATAAATTTTTATTTATGCAACACAAAAATTAAATCTTATTTTATAAAGAGATTTTTTATTCTATTTATTAGTATTATTTTTAAAAAATATTAGATACACAATGAACTAAAAATCAACCCCTATATTTTTTTCCAAACACAAATTACAATATAATAATAGTAAAATTGGCCAACTACAATAATTACCTCAATTAGTTAAAATTCTTTTTACTTCTTACTCTTAAGTTATTTTCTTACTAATAATTATTGTGTTGGCTTCTACATCTTAATATGTTACTTTTTCTTTCTAAAATATACAAAATATTATTTTAGTATAATATAATTATAAAATTTGATTACAAAATTTTGGGATTAATTACAGTTGATAAAAGATTTTCACGTTTATATTTCTCAACTGTATTTTCTATTCGAGATACTTTACTGCTCATTAGTAAAATTTTCATAATTTTAAAATTGATTATTAAGGAGTCAGAGAATTATTATTTTATTTACATTAGCGATTTAGTAAAAAAACTTTTTCTTTCGGATTGAAACATTTAGATAGATTTATAGTTGTAAGTTGAAATTGGAGAATCGATTCATACAAATCACAAGCAATAAATTTTTTTTTGAAATAAATTTTGTTTTTGCTAAACGTGATTTTATTGTACAACACGACAACAAAAAAAACTAACTAGGTAACAATTTTCTTATTTATATTTATTTAAATTCGTTATAATACAGTTTTTATGAGTAATTTTCTACGAAACAACGAATGAACATACTTTCGTTTTCATAAATTTATATCTATTTTGTTTTTTAAGATTTATTTCTAGTTTTTTCAACTTTTAAGTCAAAAAATCAAAATTCTCATATTTTCACTATACTCATTGATTTCATATACAATTTTACATCTAACTTGCAAAAACTAAAAAAATTTTAGTTGGAAAGGAATTAGATTTTGTGTTATGATACATTTATTGTTGATTTTTTCATATAAAAATCTATCTACCTTACACTCAATTTTTTGATTCTACACAATTTGGATGTCAAAATACAATAGAAATCAAATGAACATAGTAGGAACATTCATTTTTTTGATTTCTTTACTTAAAACTTGAAAAAAGCTAAAAAAATTCTAAAAGCAAAAATGATATAAACCTATGAATTTAGAAAGTATGGTTATCCGATTTTGAATAAAAGACTACTCCTGAAAAAATATTTATTTTTAAAGAATTTCCCAGGGATTTGTAAAAATCGGTCTTTCCAAATTTAACCTACTACTGTAGCTCTATCTCAAAATTACAAGTCAAACACATTTGCCGACATTTAGTTTGAATCAAATATGATTATTTGATTATTCATAATAAAATAAAAAATATTATTTTAATGGATTTCAATATTTTTCATATGTATTACTTTTTAGGTAACTCAACTTAATAAAAATTTTTATCAATTTTTAAGTTCCACTTTTTATTAATAAATAAAAAGGATGTAAAAATTTTCGATTTAAAGATTTTATAAAAATGTTCGATTAACTCACAAAATGTTTTCTAAATAAAAATTTAAAGAATCGCACTTCCTGCAACAGGTTGTGTCATATTTACATCACTTTTGACTTTCAGGAAACTGGCAGATTGTGAATAAACGATTTTTGATATTGTTGCTGAGCAAAGGTAATCATTGAAACCATATTCTTTTGCTGAGGCAGAATTCCAACTTCCAAATGGTCTGAAATCACTGAAATTAGGGGCACTTTCGGCGCTTGATCCGAATCCATATGCATCCCAATACCATAATGGAACATTGTAATGTTGGAAAGCCTTTGTATTTCCAGTAATTCGAACCCAGTCATACCAGTTGGTGTAAATACCAAGAGTAACTCCGTATTGTGCGGCCCGGTACATCATTCTATAAATGAAGTCGATATTGTCTTGTGGTGTATAATGCCATTCTTTTCGACCTGTTACTTTAAGCCAAATGGTACGAACATGAATGTTGGAACTATTTAATAGTTGGTATGCTTCATCAAATTGGACGTGACTTGGTAGGCCTCTTGGATATGGATTAATGTAAACTTCTGTTCCTAGACCTGCTGAGTGAGCGTTGATTACATTTTGACTTCCAGTCTTATCAACTCCATCAAAACCTGCGTAGATCTGAGTAAAGATAGCAGAATAGCCATTTGTTCTGATACAACTGAGTTGTGAAACAGAGAAATTTCCTGCTACGTCTGCAGCATTTAAATATTCAGCATTTGTACTAACAAAGACAGTAGAAAGTACAAAAAATGCCGTTATAACTTTATAAATCATTATTAACAATGTTAAATTTGCTCTTTTCTTGTTCGTATTTATATAATTATTTATCAGATAATTAGTATTATCATTATAGATGGATTAATTATATCAAATCACAGTAACAATCATTCAATTTTTTCTTGTGATAATAAAAAATGTTTGAAAAAATTTTTAATAACATTTTGACTATCTCTAAAAATATTATAACTAAGAAAGGAAGTGTAATATGATGTCATATCAAAAATTAATATAAATATTTGTTTAAGATTTAATGATATTCTTTCAAAAATTATACATCTAATAGTATTTTAAAAGTTTTTTTAATAAGAATATTTTATTTTAAGCTTGAAAAAAATCTATTCATAGAAAAATTCTAATCGAATGAGATAATTTGTTATATCATTTCTTTTCTTATCATATGAATTCCATATAAAGTCTTCAATTTTTCAAATGGAATGTACATTTGATTTCTGTAGACAAATAAAGTCAAATAATACACCTATTTCATCTTAACTGATAGTCGTTATATCGTTTTGAAATCTAAATTGGATAATAATCTTTAAAGCAATAATCTTTATTTCTTTTCCTTGAAATTAAATTAACTGTTTGTTTAAAAGAATTATAAGTAGAAAATCTTCTAATTTCACCATGTTTATCAAAATAAGTTTATGTATTGTATATGATAAATTTTTGCTCATTATTATTTTTATTTCTATCTTCAAAATCATTCACACGTATAATTTTCTCTTTCGAAAATTTAGTGGCAATAATCTTTTGGATTTTTATTTGGTTGAAAACTCATGTATGATGGTGTTTATGATCAGGTATCGGAGATATTGTGGATCACTACAATTTGTATATACAGACCATCCATTTAATGTAAATTCTCTAGTATGGGAGTTTCAAATACTGAATCCACGATAAATGAGTCATTAATAAAGTTTTTAAAAATCTCAAGTTTATTTCTACGTATTTTTTATGGGGTTTATGATTTTTAAATATATTTGTTGTGGTATTAACGTATTTTTAACATATAAACATTTCATGTAGCCCAAAAATAATATCTATATATAACATCGTAATCGTTAAAACTACAAAGTGATATAATTGGATTTATAAAAAAAGATAATTGAAAAGTTAATTTTTATTTATGCAACACAAAAATTAAATCTTATTTTATAAAGAGATTTTTTATTCTATTCATTAGTAAATTTTTCATAATATTACAATTTTAAAATTAATTATTATGGAGTTGGAGGATCGTTAATTTTACTGACATCAGCAATTGAGTGAAAAAATACTTTTTGAAGACCAATTAATTTTGGTACATTTTTTGTTTGTTTGGTAACTGGTATAGTTGCCAACGCATGGATAGCTCCTCTTGAATTTTTTATTTGTTCTATTGTTATTGATTTTGCTTTCTCATACATATCTTGTAATTCTTCTCTATACTTCTTATCATTCAAGAATTTTGATGCCGTGAAACTTCTTGATTTTAATGTTGAATGTTGATCAAAAAATTGCATCATTTCTTCAACTGGGTATCCTTTGTTTTTATTTGTAGTATCTCTTGTTCCTAATAATATTTTTGAGTTTTTATGTGGGAATGGTTTAAAACCAAAACTATGAATGTAGACCATTGTTGCTACAATTAATGGAACAACTTTACATAGATTTAATATAATACAAAGTCCAGATAAGATGTATTTTATTTCACTAACCCAACATTGATAATTATTCACAAGACAATATAAACCTGATTCTTTGAAATGATAATTGTATATCTTCAGGCTTGTGTAGAAATCCTTAGCAATTAATGGTAAATCAGCATATGCTAGAATAATATTCATCACAGGTTGATCAATTAAATAAAATGCCAGACACAATACACTTGAATATAGTGTTTTTTCATCCCCTAACATCATTTTGCCCTCCAAATAAAATTGTATCATACTACGGAGTCCTGTAATTGTGGAGTGACATAGTGCAATAAAACATTTCCACTCCTAAAAACAATTGAATATTTCAGAAAAAAATAAATTTATATACCTTAAAGGTTTGTTCCCTTCTTCCAAAGCGAATTTTTGGTTCAAAATATTCCATTGATTATAATATAAATTTTATTTAAAAAAATGTAAAAAACTATTTATAAACTACTAACTTTTGAATAATAGCAGAAAATAATATAATTTCAAATATTCATGTATGTTAAAAAATTTTTTATGCAAAATGCTAATTATTCAAGCAGTGAGTAATCTTAAAGTGTTCGTTTTGCCAGCACCAGAAGTCCAACCAGTAATAACAATAATATTATCACCATCTCTTACAAAACCCTTTTCTTTTCCATAGCTAACAGCAGTAACAATTCTATTATCAACATCTTCTGTCCAGTTTGGATTTTTTGTTGTTGTTTCATAATGTATAGGAAAAACACCTCTATAAAGCCATAATTGTCTTGATGTCTGAGCATCTCTTGTAATAGCAATAATTGGAACAGATGGTTTAAATTGTGAAACCAATTGAGCTGTCTTTCCAGTTGTAGTTAGTAAAATGATAGCTGATGCTTGACATGACTCAGCAGCAGAGACAGCAGCAATAGCAATTGTCTTTACAGGATCAGTTGGTTTTGGTACTCTTTTTAAAATTTCTTCTAAAAATTTCTCATGATGAACAATTGCTTCAGCTTCCTTGCAAATGTAATGCATAATTTTAATTGCCTCTATTGGATAGGCTCCTTTTGCTGTCTCACCGGAGAGCATAACACAATCAGCACCATCAAGGACAGCATTGGCAACATCTGATGTCTCAGCACGTGTTGGTCTTGGTTTTTTAATCATAGATTCAAGCATTTGTGTTGCACAAATGACGGGTTTTCCAACTTCATTACATTTAGCAATAAGGAGTTTCTGAGCAAGGAATACCTTTTCTGCTGGAATCTCAATACCGAGATCTCCACGAGCAACCATGATTCCATCACTAGCAGCAATAATTTCATCTGCACGAATGACACCCTCCTCGTTTTCAATTTTTGAAATAATTTTAATTTTCTTTCCATTTTCACCTAAGATACCTCTAATTTCATGGACAGCTGCAGCTGAACGGATAAATGAAGCAAATATCATATCAACTCCATTTTCTATTCCAAATAACAAATCTTGAATATCTTTCTCTGAAACAGCAGGAAGGTCAACAGAAGTACCAGGAAGGTTGACTCCCTTTCTACTTCCAAGCATACCACCATTTTCAACAGTACAAATAACATAATCACCACCAATCTCATCAACTCTCAATGAAATCAAACCATCATCAACATAAATGAGTTTTCCTGGCTCCAAAACATTAGTTATATTCTTATAATCAACATACAAATTAACAGCATTTGATGTTTTTTCAAAACTAGGATCAGTTGTCAAACGAATAGACTTCCCTTTAACCAACTCGACCTCAGCAGTTCCACTACCATGAAGGATACCTGTTCTTATTTCTGGGCCTTTTGTATCAAGAGCAATAGCTACAATATCATCTTTTTTGAAGATTACTTACAGCCTGTCTAACATTGAGAATTGTTTGTCTATGGTATTCATGATCACCATGAGAAAAATTCATACGGGCAATATTCATTCCATTTACGTATCATAGATTCTAACTGTTTAACTTCTCTACAGCTTGGACCAATAGTACATATGATGGCTGTCTTTCTAACAGCATGAGGGGCTTCCCTTATATCAATTCCAGCTAGATGTTCTAAATGTGTACTCCCAGATAAAACACCACGACTTTTATTTTTATTACTACAGGAAATGTATTAATATTAAAACATTTAAAAAACTTACGTGTCACTCCCAACATCCTCAAGTTCTTTAAGAAAAGCTTTTGTAGCCTCAATGGAAACCATTTTATCTAAACACTCTATTAACCAACTACCTAAAAAATAGATAAAATAAAATATATTTTTAATCAATAAATGTAATGTCAATTTATTTTAAATATGGCCATAAAATAAAAAGCGATATTTATTTTTTTTTCTCAAAGTATATATAACGTTAGGTTATATGATAATAAAATTTTGTATAATATATTTATATATTATGTAAATAATATAAAAAACTCCTTGTGGTTGAATGGTTGTTAAAACAAAATAAAGGAAATATTTTAAAATAATTGCGATTTATTTCGAAATCTCTTTGATTGTTAGTCACTTACTATGAAGGTAATAGAGATGTTTGGGGAGTAACGAGAATTGTGAGAAAATATTTTTAGATGGAGTGAGATGAAAATTTTTATTTAGGATGTGGTGTATTTTCAGTGTTAGTAATAAAATGACTTCTATCCTTTGGATAAAGAAAACGTTCATCAAGATAGTAATAGAAAAAATAACATTTAAAAGAATTTTTTTTATAAATTTTATAATGTACAATTGCTGCTAATGCCATGGAACCACTTGAAAAATGCCAATATTTAAAATAGGGAAGACATATTGATTTGGACAATAAATTTTATAAGACTTTTATTAAATATAAATTAACATCCTGTGCATTAACACAACAATCATCATTACCACACTTTATAACAAGAAATTATACATAAATTTTAACATAAATTAAACTTTTTTACGTCTCAATAAAATTACAAAGAAATGAGGTGACTCTTATCGATAGGTAATATAGTATAAAACTTTTAACTACTATTTAAAATTAATAACTTTGTTAAAATTTGTCCACCTAACGATTAAGATAAGGAACATATTCACACAAAGACTTTTTTAATTTATATCACAAAAATGTTTTCTAAGAAAAGTAGTGACGAAATATAATTATAAATTAGTTAGTTTTTAGCTAAAATTACATAAAATATCTTCTTATTTATTCTTTTAATAAAAGATTTGTGGTGAAAACAAATTTTGAATTCATTAGTGTAAAAAAACAATTCTCATATCTTAGTAAATGTATTCAAAGAAGTACATATGAATACTCAAAATATGTGAATTTATAGATATTTTCTTCATTTTATTGCCATGACAATTCTGGATTACGTAATCTTGTGAAGAATTATACGTTATTATATGAAAAAAATATTATAATGAACTTCATTAAAATTATATACGCTTAAACTATTTCTAAAGTTTCTACTAACAAGTTAAGTAGAATTATGAAAAAACATAATATATACTAAACTATTAACCAACCATAATTATAAAACCATAGTAAAGAAATGTGAGTATAGTAAACTAAAACTATATGTAAAACTTAAATATTGTTGTTTAACAAGTTTTTAAATAAATTAGAAAGATTAAATTTATATTTATAAACAAAATGATAGGCTTTAAATGATATTTATCAAGATAAACATATGTACATACTCTATACTAAAGAATTGGTTAAGTCATAATTGAAGAATCAATTTTATCTTTTAAAATATGCGTTTTGTGTTTTCAAAAATATTTTTTTTGTTATACAAGGAGATATTAGTCATTTATGAACGAAATTATTTGAATAATGAATAATGTCTTTTTTTGATAAAGAATAAGAAAGCGTTTAAAGCAAGATAATTAGAAAAAAAAATTGTAAAGTTTTCTTCTAAAATAATTTACACATTTTTTATGATTTGAAATGTGCTGATATATCCAGCAAATGTCTATGTATAATGTACAAATTAGAATATACTTAAAATAGACTAAGGAAACCAATCATACTTAAGAGATGGCTAAGAATGAAAATATAAAATTTAGAATATTTTCAAATGCCAAAAAAATTCTATTGAATTATCCATTCACTGGTATATTTAAAGTTAATTTATTTTTTTATTTGATAATACATTTGATTCCGTTTTTTTTATTAGCATATACTTTATTGAATTTCTTTAAGTAATAATTGTGATAAAATACAAAAAGTAAAAATTTGATTTATGGTGATTAATTAAATTTTATTCACAAATAAAAAAATCTTTATCATTTCCCTATAAAAATTATCATTAAAAGGTATGATTTTTTGCATTTATAATTTACGATTAATTTGGTTGTCAGTTAATATTATTTTTGTTAAAGAAGTTTAACAAATAAATATCACTATGAAGATGATAATAATTTTGTCATTAAATAAAGTATTGTCTCTTTAAAGCATTTAATACTTTTTTTTAAATAATGCGCTAAAAAAAGCATTAAAAGTTTGTAAATTTATAATATTTTATGCAATAATATACTTTGTTATCATTTTTTGTTCTATCTACTATTTTTGTTAATCTAAAAATAACAAATTTTTAATTTATTATTATATTATTATTTTGTTATTTATATAAAAGGTTTCTGTACTATTAATTAATGTAATATTACAAAGTTGTTTAATCGTTTCGTTAAATATTAAATTACCCTGCATAATAGAATGTGATTAAAATTATCTTTTTCATATATTAGACAAATAATTTGTTTCTAGACAATCAATTTTTTATCTTTGAACTAAAAAATTTACCCAAAACTTTAATTGACGTAATATCCCTATTTTCATCATATCCTTGATAAGCTTTGAGAGAACAAATATATAAAAATATTAGTTAATAATGATTAATTATATAACTTGTTTTCATAATTTTGGTTTTTTCTATAGTGTATTTTTCACTTTTATTATTTTATTATGTTTTTATGATTGTAAATTCATAACTCTAATTAAATATTAACTTATTTTAATTAATTTAATAAGAAAAATGCGCAGAAAATGTTGTAAACACAACGCAAGAATTAATTCTTTAAATTTCTAAGAAATTTTGTAGTAAAAAACAAAATAAATTTTTTCTACTCTTTTGAGGGAAATGAGGCAAAAGGAGGTTTGACGAGAGAGGGATTCGAACCCTCGCATCCGAAGATACCAGTGTCTTAAACTGGCGCCTTAGACCGCTCGGCCATCTCGCCACGGCTCCTTGTGACTTCTTATATCACATTTAAATGACTTTTAAAGAAAATAAAGTTAATTTTTAGTATGTTAATATAAGCAAAACAGTAAACAAATAAATTACTCCTTAATAAACATTTTCTAATTAATTAAGAGAAATGTTTTCATATCAATTTCATCACTATTCATTCATCAAAAGTTGTTATCTTTTATTTTCAAACAAATACCATTTTTAGAATGATACAAAAATAGCATTTCAAAGATAAGACATCAAAATGAACTATATGAGAAAAGAGATAGTAATTTAATTTCACTACCTTCTGCACCACCGTCAAAAATAACAAATCTTTAACATCCATCAATTGAATTATTTTGCTTGAAATTGTCTTTAAATTTTATAGGTGTAAAATTATTTAACCATACAAATATTATTTTAATTGCGCAATAATTGACCATTTTATCTTAATTATGAATACATTGATGGTTATGTCATTACTGCAATTCATATCTTTTTACCTATCACTAATCATTAAAATTATACTATATGTATTAGTTTATTATCAATTATAGTCATTGTCTGCCCTTCTAATAATAAACTTATTATTTTCAGGTTTTTAAATTAAATATGGTTAATACTAGAAAACGAAAGTCGTCTAATACAAGTAAATCTGGCAAATCAACCAAAAAAAAAACTTAAATAAGATTGAAGATTCTATAAACAATACCAAAATAAATCAAAATATCCGAGAAGTTGAATTTTTAAACCTCTCCCCGGAGGAACAACAAAAAGCAGATTGGGAGTATAAAGCTGGACAGTTACAAAAAGGTGCCAGAATCTATGCTCATTTCAATGGATTATACTACCCAGCCCAGGCAACCGGAAACTCCAAAGTTACATCAAGAGAAGTTATCTTTCTGGATGACAAAACAATTAAATACGTTCCTGTCAGTGGAATATATAGATTGAATGAATTGACTGTTGAAACAAAAGTTGAAGTTATCTTATTTGACATGACAGGTGAATCATCATATTTTTCACCCGGAATTATCATTAAATGCCCATCATCTGATAATATGAATGATTTTCATGAAGCAAATTATCTTGTTTATTTAGAGAGGAAACGTGAAGCACGTCAGTTTCATTGGACACAGATATGTCTTAGTAAAGGTGTAAATAAAAATTCCAAAAATCTAGAGATGGAAATTCAAAATGGACTTGTTCATATTAAATCAAAAGAACCAATGGCGACATCCGAATACCGTGATCCTATAATTGGTAGGTCATCAGAGAGATATAAAGCAAAAGCTGAAGCTGTAGTTATAAATTCATCTTGAAAATTTTAAATTTTAATATCTATATATATACGATGTTTCATATTTAATTACAAACGGCATAGTTATACTATAATATAATTAATTTATGAATGTTAAGGTAATTAACAATATAATCATTCCAAATTTCTATTATTTTTTTTATTACATTTTTAAATGTAGAATAAATTTTTTAAAATTATTTATTTTCAAATTGTGATTGATAGTTATAATTGCTTTTTTGGTTTTTAAATATTTTTGTATAAATGATACAAAAAAGTGTATGTAAACAAAGAAAGATTCAGAAGAATGCTCTAGATAATTTATTAATGCAATATGATATCATCGAAAAATAGGATTGTTAATTTAATCACAATCAATTTAATAAAAAATTTAAATTCCATTATTTCTTAATAATATTATTATATAGTCTAATATATATTGAAAATCAATATTATACTTCTTTTAATAGAAAATAAGTAATTAAATTAATTTTCAAAAGTCTTTAATTAAAATAAATCTCATTTTAATATTATAACCACACTAAAAATATGGAAATCACTTTAAAAGTATTATAATATTTTGTATATATAAATTATTAAATTATATCAATAATTACTATTTTTAGAACACTACACACCTGATAGTAATGTACATCAATTTTAGTAAATATTTCCTACCAAAAAGTAATATTTCTCTTTACATTTTCAATAAAAATTTAATATAGACAATTTTTTGAAAATAAGTTGATAATAAATTACAATCTACATCATCCTATAACGAATCTCTGTTTACAATACACGTAATAATCTTCATATCTGTTAAAACATTGTAATACGTTAAATTCATTTAATATTTATACTGTTTTTAAATAGTCTAGATTAGTATTAAAATGAATCCTGTTGAAGAGTGTCATAAAACTGTCTTAGAATTAAAAAACAAAATGATTTCTTTGAGAAAAGAGCTAGCAGTATTAAATACATCTGCTGGTGAAGTTTTGGATAGTAAAAAGGAGATAAATGTTCCTGAATCTCAACCATTATATAGAGAAAAAATTGATAAAATGTCAAGTGAAGTGGTTGATTCCAACCCCTACAGTCGTTTGATGGCTCTCAAAAGAATGGGTATTGTTGATAACTATGAGATGATACGTGAAAAAAGTGTTGCTGTCGTGGGGGTAGGGGGTGTCGGAAGTGTGGTAGCGGAGATGTTAACACGTTGTGGAATTGGGAAATTAATCCTTTTTGATTATGATAAAGTTGAACTTGCCAATATGAATAGATTATTTTACCAACCCCATCAAAGTGGGTTAAGCAAAGTTGACGCAGCAAAGGATACTTTAATGTACTTTACATTTTTTGTTTTATTTAATTATGAATTTTATTAAAATTTCAGGCATATCAACCCAGATGTAATTATAGAATGCTTTAATATGAATATTACAACAGTCTCTAACTTTAATATATTTGTAGACACTATTAATAAAGGAGGTATAGATGGAAAAAAGATTGACTTAGTTCTTTCGTGTGTTGACAACTTTGAAGCTAGGATGACAGTTAACACTGCTTGTAATGAGAACAACCAAATTTGGATGGAATCAGGAGTTTCAGAAAATGCTGTTTCTGGACATATACAGTACATCGAGCCAGGAAAAACTGCATGTTTCGCATGCCTCCCACCACTAATAGTCGCCTCAAACATCGATGAAAAAACATTAAAAAAAGATGGTGTCTGTGCTGCCAGTTTACCAACAACAATGGCTGTTATTGCTGGAATGCTCGTCCAAAATGCATTGAAATATTTATTAAAATTCGGAACTGTTTCCAATTACGTTGGATACAATGCTCTTGTAGACTTTTTTCCCTAAAGAAGAGATGTTACCAAATCCTCAATGTGATGATAGGTATTGTGTTATCAGACAAAAAGAATACCAAGAAAGGAAACTCCTGGAACCAAAGGAGGAAGTAGTTGAAAAAAATGACAAACCAGTGGTACATGAAGAAAATGAATGGGGTATAACATTGGTTGACGAAAGTACGGTAAACGAAGAAAAAAACTCCCTACCAACGCTTTCATCAGGTCTCACATATTCATATGACCTACCAAAGCAAAAATCCGAAGAGGATAAGGAAGAAACACAACCAACACAAAATGTAAATCTCTCCGACCTTATGGCTCAACTTAAAAGCATGTAAAAATAATACTGTTCTAAAGATAAAATTTTATTATAAATTTATATACTCTGTTATTTTACTCAAGGATAAATGTTGTAAAATTATTAAAGTACTTCGTTCGATTCTTTTTTACTTGCTAACGGAAGCCTTAATTTTATTTCTTTGGTCTCCTCTTTCATACACAACCACTCACCCGTTAGTGTTCCTAGTGCTGTTGAACACACCTGCAGTACCCACCATGAAAATTGTGTAGGGAAAGATGAATTATAAAATAATACAATTATGAAGTGTATAAAATGTAATGTTATCATACTATCGAGAATTGATTTTGTTCTGACAATTAAAAACAAAGTCGAAAATGATGTCAATAAAATTCCCAATAATTCAATAATAGCAATGTCTCTTCTAATCTAAAAAAACATACACTAAACAACATCTAAAAAGCTATGAAACTAACTTGAACAGAAAGTATTGAACCAATAGACTCTGGATAAGCATCTGGGAAATAGGAGTACAACGCCGTTAGCAAACTTTGAGATGCATAAAACACAGATTGTAAAGCAATAATTTGGAAAAAGATTAAAAGTGGATCAAACTTTGCCGATCGAAATCCTGTCATCACAAATATAGAAAATTTTACAAATGGTAAAATAAATTAATATATTCTATTTACTTATATAATTGATAATTAGCTTAGCTAAATTAAATAAAGTTGGAGGACACTTCGTCTCTATTCAAAAATCTTGTAAACACATCTACATGGTAAACAAATTTCATACTGGATAAACGTTTCCCCATTATGACGTTATAATGTAGGGATACTCTCCCGAAACGACCTTCTGAATTTGGTTTGAATTTTGTTACTCCAGTACAAATTAATTTATATATTTACTGAAATGGCTAAAAGAAAAGTTCCTTCACAATCTATAAAGGCAATTTCAAAAAGTACCCCTAGGAAGGATGTCAAAGAGGATAATGTAGTTGACGGCGTTAAAAGTGATGAAATAGAGGAGGTTCCTAAGAATGATATTCAAATTGATGCATATGAAAGTAGTGATGAAGAAGTAAGTACTTTCCTTTATTGTTTATAGTATTTTTAGGATCTTCGTAACACAATTGGTAATATTCCATTAGAATGGTATGATGAGTATAATCACATTGGGTATAATCAAGATGGCCAGCCAATTTTAAAAGAAGAAAAGAAGGACGAATTAGATAATTTCCTTGATAAAATGGAAAACCCAGATTATTGGAGAAAAATTCGTGATGTCCAAACTGGAGGTGAACATGTCTTGACAAATGAAGAATTAGAAAAAATTAAAAATTACACTGAAGGAAAATATGAAATTGGATACAATCCATATGAAAAGTTCTATGATATATGTAGTTCTAACGTTAGTATTCACCCTATCGACAATAGACCAGAACATAAAAGAAGTTTTGTTCCATCATTAGTAGAGAAAAGATTAGTTTCTAAGATGGTTTATGCCATTAAAATGGGTTGGCGAAAACCATGGAGTGTACAACAAAAAGAAAAAGAAGAGCAAAAAGAGAAAGTTGTTGTCTATGATCTCTGGAGTGAACCTCCTAACCAAACTCTAACTAAAATGGAACGTTGGAGAGTTAGGAATCGTCTTGATGCTCCTAAATGTGCTTTACCTATTCATAACGAATCTTATAATCCACCACCAGAGTATTTGTTCGATGAAAAAGAACTTGCCGAATGGGAGAATACAGAACCTGAAATGAGGAAACAAAATTACATCCCAACCAAGTATGATTCTCTAAGAAAGGTGCCATTCTATGACAACTTCTATAATGAAAGAGTAGAACGTTGCCTTGATCTTGCTTGTGCTCCAAGAAAAAGGAAAGAAAGACTTAATATTGATCCAAGTATGTTATTACCTAATCTTCCTGATCCAAAGGATTCTACAACCATTCCCAACTAGACTTGCTTTCTATTTGCGTGGTCATACAGGACAAGTTCGTACAGTTTCTGTTGAACCTGAAACTGGTGAGTTGTTAGCTTCTGGAGGTGCTGATGGAACAGTCAAAATATGGAGTATTCCTACTGGAAGGTGTTTGAGAACCTTCCAAATGAAAGCACCTGTTACTTGTGTTGCTTTTTGTCCAAATCAAAAGCGAACACTTCTTTTGGTTTCTTGTGAGAGTAATGAAGTTACGTTATTGAATACCCAATGTGGAGACAAGTTACTTGTCTCTCAAACTGCTGACTACCTTAAAAATCTCGATCTTAATAGTGAAGAAGATGAGGAGGAGGATGATGAAGAAGGAGATGACAAGAAGACTCCTAAGATAAAATGGACTTTAGAAAAGAGTGGAAACATCAAACTTACACTAAATAATAATATAAAACAAGTCGTGTGGCACGCCAAAGGAGACTACTTCTCAACAGTCTCTTTCGAAGACTCAAATGATGCTGTTTACATTCACCAACTCTCTAGTGCAAAGTCACAAAAACCGTTCTCTAAGAAAAAAGGTAAAATTCAAGCTGTTTTGTTCCACCCCAAGGAACCAACATTCTTCGTATGCACCCAACAACACGTTCGCGTTTACGATTTAGCTAAATGCGTTCTCCAAAAGAAGTTATCAACAGGAACTAAATGGGCGTCGTGTGTTGCCATTGAACCATTTGGTAATAATCTTTTTGTTGGTGGCCTTGATTGTAAATTTTCATGGCTTGATATGCAACTTTCTAGAAGACCTTGGAAAATGGTTCGTCATCACAAAGGAGCTATTAGAGGTATCGCTTACCATAGATATTATCCTTTGTTAGCTACAGTCTCTGATGACTCGTTTGCTTTTGTTTACCATGCAAATGCCCCTGATGATTTAATGACTAACAACGAATTGATTCCTGTAAAGAAATTACACGGACACAAGACAGGGGAGAATCTTACGATTTTAAATTGCGTTTTCCACCCAATCCAACCATGGTTAATAACAGCAGGAGTTGATGGTCAAATTGGAGTTTTTACATATTAATATTTACATATTGTTTTATAGTTATGTTTGCCTAATTTTTTTGTTATATTTTATTTTTGTAAGCACTTATTTTGTTATTGTTAATAAATTTGTATAACTTTACAATGCTGTGATCTAATATCTTGTTCATTTTTGGAAACCAAATGCAAGTATATATGGAATTATATCAATAGTTTTTAAGAGAAGTAATAACTAAAATGACTGTCATATTATATTGAAACAAATTTTATGATATAGATAATCTGTTAAGATTGTTCAGGGTCTAAAGATAAAGTGGACGATGTTTATGAAGGAATTTTTTTGTGAAAGAAGGTGAATGTATCGTCAAACATTAACTTTATATAAAGATGAACTTCACAATGAAACATCTAACAAATGGTATCAATAGTTTATATTGACATATCGCTTCATTTTTTTATTTATATATCAAGACATCAACGTTATTAAAATATTCAAGTGTTTGATAAGGTGATTTGAAAATTATATAATAAATATTATTCTAAAACAAAACTTCATATTTTCATGTAATAAATTTATTATATAATCACCACATTATAAACTTAAAAATGTAAAAAATTTTTATGTTATCTGATGTAAACTTTAAAGTTATTCTAAAATGTGGTCTTAATCTTTTTTATTTAATTAAGCAAAATTAGAATTTAAATTTAATTATTTATATATAATATTCCTAATTATTTAATATTAAAAATCAATTTTCGCCTTTGATTTTTATGTAAATATATTCTTATTTTAATGTTTAACAACGGCATACTTTTTCTAGTTATTTACATCGACATTTTTACATTGTATAAATGAAATAAAATTTTTTGACTGGAAAATTTTCTTAGAAAATATGGTTAACCTTCAATTTATTAATTTGTAATTCACCCTAATTTAACGTCAAATTTGGGAATGTATAACAAAATATATTGTGATGCTAAAAATATTGAAAAGTTTTAGTGGAAAGAAAAAATTGTCTTTTCATATATAATGAAAATGTATTGTCTTTTTTTTAATACATAAAACTAATGAAATATGTTAAAATTTTTAAAATTCTTTTACTACAAATAATTACATTTTTGTTAACATATTAAAAGTTTAAATTATACAATATATTAACTACCCCACCTTAATCGTTTTTTTTAATTTCTTGAATCACAATTCTTATCTTCCCTATTCAACTTTTCCTCTTTCACACAGAACAAATATTCTCAATTTTTATATTCAACATTTTCACAATCTATCACGGGCTTATATAGATAGGTAGACCCTTTGATTTCCCCTTCTTCAGATAAAAATTCTACTATGATGCACTTTGCCGCTTAGAAACCTGTCTATATGTTGTAGTCAAGCAGCATTTTGATAACACGAAGCTAGTTAATATTACTAGAGGTTAGTTGGGAGATTTTAAAAAGTTGATGATCTTTTCTTTTTCATACACCTGTACTGTTATATCAGGGCTTAAAAAGTATTTTAATATTTTATGTTTAAACCTCTCATAATTCACAAAATACATGGAAATAGTGCAGAGAGAGAGAAGTAAAATTAAATTTTTATTTCTTTAATTTTTAATTTATTAATTATTTATTCGCTTTTAAATAATATTTTTTTTATTTTTACGATTTATGTATACATATATTTTTTTTATTTTTTTTACTGTGTGTTTATTCAATTGTTCTGTTCTTCTTTATAAGAATAATTGATATAATAAATACTTACCTTTACCTGTATGATATTTATTTTAAAGTATATTTTGAAAAAGCTTGATATAAATTTATATAAAGTATTATTCTCAATTATATACATATATATATGTATCAGACAATTCATACATTTTTTATATTTTTTCTACATATTTCAATTTGAAACTTATCAAATGCAACTGCCTTATTTTGTTTATTGTATTCAAAATCTCTTGTTACCTTCTTATTGTGTATTATAAAGTTTTTTATGTATACATAACCAACATGCGAAATTTCAAACATATACTTTTTTTAAAAATGCTTCTTACAAAAATATACTTTCTTTTACAAATATGTTCTATTTTAACTAGCTAAAAATTACCAGTAATAAAGCAAGCTACAACAACCCAGCAACCAGCTTGCCCTGAAGTAGAACTCAGTAGACAAACATCTCTATCTTTTCAGAATATAGTTGTTATACTGGCGCGCATAATTTTATAAATGTACATATAGTAACGACCCCTTTATCGCACTTATTCTGGTCTCAAAAGTTATATATTTGCGATATTTTGTCTATATATCCAAACTGATTTTAATATATTCAAGAGAGGAAGCGAGCGTCTGCTTAATATAAATTGTTATCTCTCTCCTCTTCTACCTCTTTTTTATATATCGCCATTTGTTATATTTTATTTGCGATATTCCCATTCACAAAATGTTTCCCTGCAATATTTAATCCAATGCAAGAAAATAGTTGCGGTCAAGTCGACCCTGTTGTAGTTATTGCAGCCAGTAATTTTATACTGCTTCGTCTATATGATTATAGTTAAAGTATACATACATACATTATTAGAGGCAAACTCTCTCCATCTTGTACGTGCCCCCCTTGTTTTCTTCCTATCGATCTGTAATGTTGAAGAGAGGGGAAAATATTCAGTTCAAGTATAGACTTCCATTTATAAATGGCGGTATTTTGAGAAATAGAAAATATATCGTTTGGGAGTAAAATATATATATAGGGTGTGCCAATTTTTGAATATGTTGTATATTTTTGCTTTAGACGTTATTTTTCCTAACATTTTACAGTTAGCTATGCATTTATATTTAAGGGGGTTTAGTATAAGTAAGAATTAACAAATATCTATGGAGAATGCCTATATAATGTATATATAATATATATACGTATATAAGTATATATAGAGATTAATTTTTAAATTCATTTAATCAAGGTTTATGTGATTTTAATTATAAAACTAATTTTAATATGCCGTATGCCTATTTCATAATACGTTTTTGTTTTAATATTTGAAAATATATTTATTATAGCTCTCAATATTTAACATTTTCTTTTCAATTGATTATTTATTTGTATTACGTATAATAGTTAATGGCAAATCGAATTTTACTATAGTATTACCGGGTAAAAGTTCTTTATTGATAAATGATTATTTTACTATTATATATATATATACATACACATATATATATTTTTTCTAATAATTTACTATTTTATTTTCTACTTACTTACTTTTATCGATCTTTTAATTGTAACATTTCTAACAATAATATTTTATATTTATGTTTATAAAATTTTACTTTCTAGATTTGTTACCGTTTTTATGGATAATTCTTCTGTGAACTCGGCAATAAGTCGGTCACGTTCATCTCCAAATATTGTACAAGTTCAAATTCCATCATCAGATATTTATAATTCCAATAACATTAATTTTCAATATATGAATCCACATTTTTCTAATCCTCCTCAACTTATCGGTGTAATGGAACATCATGTCAATCTAAATACAAATAGAACTAATAGTCTTGTTGTTCCTACTATTTCTAATACTGTGCCTTCTATTTCACAACCTATACCAAATATATATGATTTTGATATCCAACAAATAAGACATCTTCCTATACGAGAACCTGAGGATGTCATACAAATTGGTATAGAACTCCAGAGACATAGGGTAATGGAATATGAACGTGCCAGAGCCAATCCATTTGAACCAATTCCTCTTAGTAGAACTTATCAAATTCAGAGGAATGATTTAACTGGAAGGATAACTTTAATAAGAGATTCTAATAATGACTTACAGAGACGATCTGATTATATAACATCATCACGTGATTGCTATGCAGGAAGTTCTCAACCTCAACATGGAATATCATTAAATCGATCTGAGGAAACTCCTGATAGTCAGGTAAATTATGTGCCTTATCGTCAGCCATCTTTACCGTACAATTATGAGGGACAATTCATACAGCAACCTATCATTCATCAAACAAACGGGTACCAACAACCTCAACATTCAATTTCTACTTCATTCCACCAAAATACTCCCTCTCGTCCTTCTACTTTGCCTTCACAACGCCAAAAAAGACCTCACGGTAGTACATCATCTGGCTCAAATCAATCAGGAGCCTCACGCTTGCCAAAAATGAGAAGGGTCAACACTACGGTTGATGAGAATCCATCTTGTATTTCTCAAAATACCTCAGAACCTCAAGAACGTCCCGGATTTACTTCTGTCTCCTCCCTCCAAAGAGAGATTTACGAGAACACTGACCAAAGACATGGTATAATCACGTCCACCCCCAAATCACAATCAAACTTCACAAGAACATACCCATTCAAGGAATCATTTCCAAAATTCATGGCCAATGTCGATAATTGAAATTAATAGGCAAATAATGAATTCATTATATACTATTGAAGCAAATATTCCACATGCATATCCTCATTTGGTGTACCCTGTCCAACAGCCACCTATAGATCCACAAAATATGATGCCAAGTAATACTCGTACCTCGTACATTCACCAAATCCCTATTAATGGAAGTTCAGTTTTTACGAATCCTATGACAAGACATGTTGGAAGACATTATATGACCCCCCATCCTGAACGTGTAAATTTGCTTAATCATGTTTCACGGTCAGTTGCCGATAATATGGAAGGTCATGGGCAGACATTAGAACAGTTTCATCAAAATAACCGTGCAGTAGGGATGACGGTACCATTTATTTCTGGATTCACCCCAGCAGATATTCATTATATGTAAGTTATTTTTATAATTTTTTCAAATTAATGATTATTCTTTTTTTTAGTCAAGCATTCACACATTATGGTATTCCCCAAGTCTCAACAGAAGCAGCTCCAGTGGGATTATCATCAGAAGATATAAAAAAATTCACAACAATCATGCCATTCTCTAAAGATTCCAATTGCAGTGAAAATGAATCAGAAAGATGTACAGTGTGTCTTTGTGATTTTGATTCCGGTGATGAGGTGAGGGCACTAAATTGTTCTCATAAATTCCATGTTGAATGTATTGATCAATGGTTAAGTATTAATAAAAAATGTCCTTTATGTCGTGAAGATGTTGATAAAATGAGAGATGTAAATGAAGAACCTAGTGGGAGTGGAAGAAACTTAATTAATTCAACAGTTCATTCAAATGTACATAGTCAAGCAACAATTGTTGATGTGTAGGATGATGTTTGAAAAAATATATATTTTATATACTATACATATTATGGGTAATTTAAAAATTACATACCAATAATCAAATATGCCAATTTTTAGTTGATAGATAGAATCTGTTTTAATAAAAAGAGTTTTATTATGAATATAGTATTTTTTTTATTGTATTTTTGATGAAATTATTAAAGATTAAAGTTTCATTTGTTATTTATTAGTTTTTTGAAGGGAACCCAAAAAATTATTGATCTCTCTTAAAGCGTTTTTCTTTATGTAAAGTTTGGATTAATGTTGTATGTTTTCTTGGGAAAGATAATGCTATATTGTTTTTATTTTTTCGTTTTTTTCAAATAGAATTGTATATTATTTTGTTATCGTTTGTTTACTCATACTTTTATTATCCAGATTTGTAGGAAATTTAATTTTTTTTTAAATATTTTAGCAATGACTACGGTAGGATTAACACTTCAGGAAAGACTTACAAAAAGTGGTATTCCAGCTGCAGAGATTATTGTAAGTTAGATAAATTAATGATAAAACAATTACGAAAATATATATTATCTGGTAATTTAATATAATATCTTCATTAAAAATATTAAAACATTTCCATTAGCATGCAAATTTGGTAAATGAGTAAAATTTATAACGAGGGAAATAAATTACAAACTCCAAGATATTTAGTAATCTAGGACACCAAGCAACACACAACAACAATAAAAGTTCCCAGCTTATTTCTTTAAATTCAGTATAATTTACTAAATTTAATTCTAAACTTTCTGAAAGCTTAGAATTAATTTTATTGAAAATTTAACTTTCATTTAAATATTGAACAAGACTTTTGTATATTTTATGATTAAATTCTATTTACAATATTATTATATGGTGAAAGTTGTGTTTATTTCTATGTACAGCTTCCTTTTTACTTTGAAACGTTTTTATATGTATCTAGAATGTATTTACTTTTAAAATGAATCTTTAGTTTATCATGTTTTTGATTTCTTTATATTAGCAAGTAAATAGATATTTCAACTTGAGGGAGATAAAGATACTCCAAGTTTATTTATTTTTGTAGATAATAGTATTTGATTATTTTGTAAGTAGGTAAAAAGAACAACAGAGCGCAAGGGTTTATTTATATTTACTGGCGGAGTGAGTTTGTATTTGTTGTTGTATAAAAATAAATATAATTAAACCAATTATTTTTTTATCAAAAAATCTAACAGTATATTTTAGGAAGATGTCGAGGAGTATCTTAAAAAAAACAAAGACTTAACAGCAGAAGATGCCTACCAAAAACTCCAAAATGACTATAGAAAGTATAAAATTCTAGAAAGTGAAATGAAAGCCATGAAAGAAAAGATTAACGAAAATCTTCCGGATTATGAGCAAGCAAAACAGGTTATTGACTTCTTAAAAATGAAAAAAGCAAGTGGGGAAACCTTGAAAACGACTTATAAATTAACTGATGAGGTCTACCAACACGCTGAAGTTGAGGATCTGGATTCTTTTGTACTTTATATGGGTGCATATGTTATGGTTGAGTATCCACTTGACGAGGGTGAGGAGTTTATAAACAAAAATATCGCTGCCATCAATCAAAGGTAAGCATTTTATTTTAATTATTTCATATGTCATATTTTTAGAATCACTGAAATCGATGAGGAATTAGAATATATCTTGAATCAAATCACTATTGTTGAGGTTAGTACTGCTCATTTTATCAATTATATGGTAATAAATAAAAAGAATAAACCAACAGCATAAATCAGAGATAATGAGGCGAAATTTATTTAATGATATGCTTTCAAATTATTATTCCTTTTTAATAAATTTTAATTATTAAAATAATTAGTATTTTACTCAGTTAATTTTTGGTTATCACAAAGTTTTTTGTATAATCCATTTTTTGCTAGTAGTTGTTGGTGGTTTCCAATCTCTATGACCTTGCCTTCGTTAATTACGATAATCTGATCGCAGTTTTGGATTGTATTTATACGATGACAGATTGATAGTGTTGTTCTACCAACCTTTGCATTATCTAGGGCTTCTTGGACAACTTTTTCTGATTCAGAATCCAACGCACTAGTAGCTTCATCTAGTAGAAGGATTTTAGGATCTCTTACAATAGCTCTGGCAATTGCTATTCTTTGACGCTGTCCCCCAGATAGTCTGTTATTATTCACCATAGTTGCATAACCTTCAGGGAGATTTTTGATAAAATCATGGATATTAGCTATCTTAGCAGCTTCTACAACTTTTTCATGTGGTATATTCTTATCCTCCAAACCGAACAAAATATTTTCCTCAATCGTACAATTAAACAATGTTGGCTCCTGTGAAACTATACATACTTGATTTCTCAAACATTGTATATTAATATCCTCAATATTATACCCATCAATTTTTATAGTTCCACGTCTAAAAAAATAAAATCTTTCCAAAAGTTGCATTATCGTAGATTTTCCACATCCAGAATGTCCAACTAATGCAATTGATTGACCCTCTTTACATTCCAAAGATAAGTCATCTAATACTTTTATAGATTTTCTCGTTGGATAACTAAAATGTACATGATTAATTTTTATTTTTCCCTTAATTTTCGGTTTATGACCACTTTGTGATAATGAATCAATTTTAGTTGGATATTCAATTAAATGAAATATTAAACTAGCTGCAAGTCTTGCCTTAACTATATCAGGAATAAAGGATGCCAGCTGACCGGTTGAGTTACCACAAAATGTCATTGTAAAGAAGACACGTAGAACATTTATGGGTTCCATTGTTAGGTTTTTAATGAATATTGAACCGAAATAGAATGATGCACCATAAAATAATGGTAATATACTTTGACTGAAAGCGAAAACTAAGCCATAGACTTTTGTTTGACTCATCCTTGCTTTAAATGGTTCTTCTAGTTTATCACAGAATTTGTTATAGAAATATCTTTGGAGATTAAATGCATTAACTGTACGGATGTTGTCGATTGTTTCATCAAATATCAATCCTGCTTCTTCTAATTTGTTGTCACTTTTTACTTGATTATGCATTTGCATTTTCATTTGGAAATACCCTGCTCCAATCATTAGAGGAATCATTAACATTAAGATTAATGTAAGTTGGTAACCAAAATATAATCCTATCCCAAGGGCACCAAATAAAGTTACTACACAACTTATAACTGCTGGTAAACGTGTAAACACAAAACGAACATTCGGAACATCAGTTGCAAGTCTTGTACAAATCTTTCCAGTATTGTGTTTTTTATTATCATAAAAAGGATATATCTTGTCTAAGGAGATTCTTAAACGTTTCATAACGTAATTTTTTCGTTAAATTCTCTCCTGCTCTACCTAATGATAGTGATGATATCATAAAACCACCTGCAAAAATGAACCCAACAACTACAAACATTGCTGATAAAAGATATGATTGTTTTTGTAAAATATCTTGTGGTTGTGTAAATATTGTAAACATTTGAGCGTATACTAGAGAAAATAGTGGTGTCGTTAGACCTGAGATACATGATCCAATTAGACCGAAGATAAAAAATTTCCAGTTTTTAGCATTGAATTTAAATATTTTCCCCATTGATGAGGGTTTTATATTGTTTTCGTCTATCTCATCTTCGTATTGTTTTATACATAGTGATGAAGATTTAGCTGATGATTCTATTGTATTGAATGGCTCATGTGAAATGGAAGATTTTGGTTTTATAAGAGTAGATTTTTTTTCATCCTCAATATCTGGTGGAGAATAAGTATCTCTTCCTGCAACCTCTTGATCAGTTACCATCTTATAAAATATTCCTTTTGCCTTATAAAGACTATCATAAGTTCCCTCCTCTACAACATTACCATGTTGAAAAACATAAACTTTATCAAAAGACTTTATCGTTGACAATCTATGACTAATAGCAATAGTCGTTCTATTCTCCTGAACCTTATCTAAAGCCTCTTGAACAATTTTCTCACTCTCCGTATCTAATGCGCTTGTAGCCTCATCTAATAACAAAATCTTTGGATTCCTTAAAATAGCTCTAGCAATAGCTATTCTCTGTTTCTGACCACCACTAATCTGTAGACCACGTTCACCTAACTTTGTCTTTAAACCATAAGGTAACGTTTCAATGAATGACAAAATATTTGCCTGTCTACAAGCAGCAATAATTTCACTTCTTGTTACGTTTTCATTATTAATATAACCCATTTTTATGTTCTCTTCTATTGTTCCATTAAATAATACTGGTTCCTGTGAGACAACACCAATGTGTTCACGTAGATTGTTGATGTTTAGTTGTTTTATATTGTGGCCATCAAGATAAATCTCCCCAGATTCAGGGTCGTAAAATCTTAATAATAATGATAATATGGTACTTTTTCCAGATCCAGAAGTTCCTACGAAGGCAACTTTTTGACCTGCTTTAATATTTATTGAGATGTCATTTAAGATTTTGACATCACTTCTGTTGGGATATTTGAATTTAATGTTTTTAAATTCAATATATCCTGATACCTTTCCCAGTTTTATACCTTCATCTGCGAATGTATCTATTGATGGGGTTGAATTTAGGACTTTTAATACAGTTTTTGAGGCACCATATGCCATTGAGATATTATTAAAGTATGGTAATGCTGTACCCAAAGCTGTACTTCCAGACATAACTGACATCATGACAGTTATGACATTACCTGAATATTTACCAAATTTATTTGCTAAAGTTAATCCTATGTACATAATCGACAAGGCATATGATGCAAAAATCATAATTTGTGAAGCTCCAACACCTAAACCAAGATAAAGATACTTCCTAAGTCCAGCTTTCTTAGCCTTCTCCAAAGCTTTATCATACATTTTCAATTGCCTATCCTCCCCAGTCATGGAGTGAACAGTCTTAATAGCAACCAAAGTTTCTTGAGCTATCTCTGCACATTCTCCATAAATCGATTGTTCAACAATTGATCGGGAAGCTATTAATTTTCCCATAAAGGAACCGGTAATAACAATAAACGGAGTAAAAATCAACATAACAACAGTCATCTGCCAATCAAAATACAATCCAATACATATACCCGATATACACCCAGCAACATTTTGAATTAAAAAACTTATTTTATCACCTAGGCCCTCTCTTAGTCTTTCCATGTCATCTGATAATTTGTTTGATAAATTTCCTGTTTTCATATCCCCACTATCGAACCAATCAATTTGTTGTCTTATAATGGATGAGAAGTATTTTTTACGTATTTTGTGGACTGTTCTTTCTGCTACTCCCTCCCAGCAGGAGATTTGGAAGTAACCTGTTGTTAGCATTAGTAATCCAATTCCTAGGTAGTACATACAACATCTGTAGATTGATTGTTCGAATTCTTCTTTTGTTATGTTTTTTGTTGTTGTTGTGTCGTTGACAGGGACTCCTGTTAACCAATCTGCGTTTTGGATGTCAATAAATATTGTGGTCATGTTTCCGAAGACTATTGAGAGTATTGGTAGACCAGCACCTTGAATAATACCAGCAAGTGAACCCATAATGATTAGAAAATAATCATATCTTGATAGAAAGGAAAACTGAAAATATTATTAGAATTTATTTTATTAGCTTAAACATACAATCCAATAATCTGCTGTATTTTTTAAATTTACCCCACCATACTGACTTGGAAGATTATAACATTCATCATCTTTATTATCTGAGTTAACATTATTTTTATTAATTAATGGAATCCTCTCTTCAACATCTTTTTTCATTATACAATATTATACAGTAAAAAACAAAATTTAAGACTTATATTTAAAATGCAAGTAAATTCTAGCAATTGACTTACAGGTAAATATAAAAAACAATCTATTTTCGAAGGAATACACAAATTAAAAAAAAATAAACTAAAAACACAGTGATAATAAGTATGTATAATACTGATGCAATCACTAAATAAGGAAATTGATAATATTAGTCTTACTTATTATCTTTTAAATAAAACAAAAGATAATACATCTACACATTATATAGTATTGGTTTTTTTTTGATAATACTTATCTTCACTGTATTCCTTCCATTTTTGGGGGAATATATTATCAATTTGATGCCATTACTAGGTTGATTGCACTTATCTTATAAAATGTTTGATTATAGTAAAAAAATCTGACATCATGAATGTACATATGATTATGCATGTATTGACGGTTATTTTTTTATATCAAAATTTCTAACTTTTATCTATTAAATTTAAAACTTTTTATTATCTTACTAAAATTTTATCAAATTCATATTATTTAAACAATAAAAATTTTTACTTAAACAATAAACATCCCAAATATGCTTTTAATATCATAAAACATTTTTCGCAAAACAGTTATTGTACTTTTAATTTGTTATAATTTTTAAAAACCAAACAATAAACTTCTATTTGAAGTAAAGTATTATTAACTAATCACCAACAATAAAGAATATTAATTTTAGATGCAAATTCCCATGTCAATGAAAATTCTCTCTAAATATACATAATTTTTTAATTTTTAATCAAAATTTAATTACAAACTTTCTTAAAGTATATCATTAATAGGAAAAAGTACAAACAAAAAAAACTGATCATTGAAAATAGTAATGTTGAATTGGTGATGGAAAAAAAAACTTTATAGTTAATTATAAAATTTTCTAAAATTGTTTTTTCGTAAATAGGTATTCTTCATGGTGTAGCATGAAATTGAACATAAAGTAAATTTAAATGTATTTCTAAAATTAAATGGTATCGTGAGTATGTTGCGTAGTTTGTTTTTACACTTACTTTGTCTTTGAAATAGATTTAACTACATATTTTGGTTTTTTGTTATACTTGAGGCGGTTGAAAGGGATTGTGAAGAATTGGTAGGGATCTGATTCTTCGGAGGATGTTTGAAAACCAAGTCTACCTCTCAGATGGCCTTCTTCACTGCTTGTAAATTCAAAAGAATCATCATTAATTTTTCTGATTTTTTTTTCAGGAATTTCGTGTATATGACAATTAAAGGCGTTAAATGCATTATTTTTATTTAAACAACATGTATGACGAATTCTTGAAAAAAAATTAATTGCAGTACAGAGATTAATTGTAAATTTACCTGTCTTCATTGAAGTCCTTTCGTATTTCGGATAAAAATATTGTCTTCCCACCACAGGCATACTCATCTTCATAATATTTACACATAATACCCTTTCTCCTGTAATCACTATCTTTATGACAAAAAGTAATACCATCACAATGAATCTTAATAGTCTCCCTCCCTACATAACTGGCAATAAAAATCTGATTTGTTGGGCATGCAAAATGGAAAGTTGAATGAGAGTGTACCAATGAAGCCAATAACACAAGGCTTACTACCATATCCACTAATAACTTATTAATCCACTTATTCTTATTAAATATTAATAAATATAATAAATTTAAAAAAAGAAAAAAATTCATACCAAAACTTTAAAAAAAGGAAAATAATTTTAAAGCAGGGCAAAAAATATTCCTTTCATAGAATAACAGGAAGTTAGTGTAAACCATTATTTAATTTCCATGTAAAAATTATAGTTCCAGAAAATATTGTTGAAATTTTTAATATCATTTTTATCAAAAAAAAATCTATGGAAAGAGGTCAAATTTTTTTGAATGATCAATTAATTTTCTTGTAATTTTTGAAAATTAACATTGTCTTTTTTAATAATAATTTACTTATTTAATGTATGTGCTTTTAATTGTGTTTTATTTTATGATATTAATTCATTTTACAATTATTAAAATACTGGTATTTTGTTGTAAAAGTTTTAATAATATGTAGATTGATAAGAAAGTTTAATAATAAAACTGAAAATGTTTTAAGGATTTATTATGTTTTTGTATTTTGATGATTTTTTATTAATTAATAATCCATCATTAAACAATAATATTAAATTGTTCTTCTTATTTTTTTTAAATATTATACCTTTAGTAATAATGTCTTTTAATCATTGTCTACTAGTTATTAAGTTGTATGTAAGAAATTTTAAACAAGATCAAAGGACTATGAATAATTATGAATGTCTTAGATGTGATTTGATCATTGATTTTATCCATCTTTAGTGATATAATCCAAAAATGCATCAAAATTACTGTATATGATGATTTAATTTGCCTTTCACTGATAATATAAGTTTTTTTTCATACTTTTTTTCGTTGTAAAAATGTTGTCGTTATCTAACAAATTTCAAAAGTAAAATGCTTCAAATCAGTCATTACCAATGTAAATTTTAAAAAGAATGTACCAGCCTATGCATTTAATTGACAATTTTAATAATTAAGTGAAATATAATAAATAAATGTCTTTGATATCATTAATTATTTATGTCATCGAAAAAGTCCTTAAAGTCATAGAAAATATGTGCGATTAAGAAATTAATAATTAATAAAAATATCCTTCTAAAGATAATGATATAACTTACTAATTGTACTTGATAAACTTGTTTATCAATGACTCACAATGAATTATAATCATATTAATTTATCTACAAGTTTACAAAATTTTAAAATATCAAAATTGAATATAATTTATGATTATCAAATAATAGACATTTTACTTTTAGCGTCTTTAAGTCTGAAATGACCTTATATTATTTTAAATATTACTAAAAATTTGTGTCTATGAAATTTTCTCTTATTCCCATGTTCTACTTTACTTGAATGTTCATTTACCATCTTTAAAAAGATAAGATAGCATTGATATAATAAGTAGATTTTAATTAAATAAGAAGAATTATCACGTGCATTGTATTATTGCCAAGTTAACTTGTAGAGATCTATGTGATTTATTAGTATTAAAAAAATAAATATCGGCAAAAAATTAAAAACAACCACACTTGTCTTTATTTTTTTGGAATTTTTTATTATAGATGTAATAATAAAGTATTGATTATTCTAAAATTATACTAAAATTAATTCATATAGCATAAAAAAGTTTTCATTATCCACTTTTTTATGACATCCATTGTTTTGTGTATTATTCTTGTATAAACTTACGTAAGCATTAATCTTTTAAAATTTTAAGCTTCTTCTATATCATATTTTAATTTTTTTGTTTCCAAGTATTACTTTTACGAAAAAATATATAATTTATCTTTAAGGCTTATCTATTTATATAAAAATAAGTTGAAATTCTGGAAAAATCTAATAAAAAATATTATGAAAAAGAAAAACATTGTCTAGCTTCTAATAGTACAAATGTTTATTTTACACAATTAAACTCTAGAAAATAGACTAATTATTTTCTTTAAAATAGTTTTTTATATTAATTTAAGATAATAAAGCTAATATAGATAAAAAAGAGAATTTAAACAATTAAATGACCACAATTATCTAATTGTTTAAGATAGATAATTGACATGAATAATTTGTCTGAATTTCTTTTTTTATTTAAACTCATCAGATTAGAGAAATAATTATACAAACTTGTAAATTAATTAGAAGCTCTAGACGCTAAAAGTACCCTCATCTTTGGACTTTGTAAGTTTATCTAATGTATTGTTTACCATATATAAAATATAATTTAAAATTTAATCCATAGCAATTTCCTGGAGAAGACAACCATCATAAAACCTATTTTAAAATTTATAATAATTCATATTAACCTACTACACTACATACATTATATTTTTTTAAACTACCTATTCATTTTCTAAAAAATAAACTATTTTACTATGCCTTGATTAATAATGAATATTTAAAAATATTCTCTATCAAATATCATTTAATGTATAATCAATATGGCATTCCTAATTATTTTATTACTTCAATCTATTTTTATATATGTAAAATTTCTTTGTCTAAATCAAAAGATTTAAAAGATATTTACAGATATATCTTAAAATTATTACTACGCTTTGATAATTCCTACATCTGTTTCTTAAAATAAAAATTTACTAAAAGATATTAAAAATAGTTTGCATTTACATTTTATACTCTTAACTATAAATAAATGTATATTTAGCAAGAGATAGATGGAGTAGAACAAATTTCAGTTTTTAAAATCGCTTTATAGTTGACTCCATGATGTCATCATAACATTAAAATAGTTTTCAATGCAATATTTTATATGTCAGGGCGGTTTCCTTTATCATCCTTGAAAGAAATTGTGCGTTTGTGGTCGAGAAATCCTAAATAGTAATGTGTCTATTGCTTAATATGAAAGAGAGGTCTGTGAAATTGTGTGATAAGATAACAGCACATACATGATTGTAGTCTTTAAACTTTAACGACTAGCACTTAAATTCGTTGAAAGTCCATACACTGATCAAGATTAAATGGTGATATATATAATATAAAATTCCATTAGATGAAGTTGTGATAAAAAGTGTATATTTTTGTGACGATTTTAAATATTAAAGGTAGTAATAATGTGCATTTGTTATTTTATTTTACTTCTATACGATTAAAAAGATAAAAAGATTTCTTTCTCAGTTAATCTTTGAATTCTATAAGAAAAATATTTAATAATAATGTTAGATTAATGCTACGAATACACTTAAAGACATGGACAACTTTAAATATAAGTTTTTTTAATATCAGCATAACTAATACTGTAAAACTTTTACTAAATACAAAGTACTTTTAGTTAAAATATTTATGGTAATATTTAAAGAAAATCTTTAAAAATACCCTTCGTTCATATTTTGTGACCTTTAAAAATATGATTATATGCATTGCATTATAACATTCATGAAAAGAATTAACAAATATTAAAATATAATTTTTTAAAATATCTTTAGCAACTCTTTTTACCAAGTATATAAAAATGATTATTAAAATACTTTTTGACACTAGAAAACTATTTCCGGCGCACTTTAGTTATTATTTCAACATTTTTAAACTCAGAGTGTAAATCACTAATGTTACATCACATTTCAATTTATTTTAAAATAATTTGATAATGTTTCTCCACCTCTTATAAAATACATACTAATTTATGACATTACGACATGGATAGGAAATATAAATAGAGAAGTAATAGTTCTTTTTTTTTAGTTATTATCGCTTCTTTTCTCGACTTTGCAGCAGTAAGCACAAAAAAAAATTAAACACGCCTATAGGAGAAATTTATAAAAGTGTTAACAAAAGGGAAATTTATCCAGTTAAATTACCTACAAATGTATCTTATCTCAAGAATGTCAATTAAAAGCATATTATGCGCAATTTTAATAAGTACTGTATTTCAAGTAACAGTATCTCAGAAACGTTATGTAATCCCACCAGGTATGGATGAAAGTAGATTTCCAGTAAGTTATATCCCTACAATTATAAAAATATAGTTAATTTAAGGAGCCATTGTGGGATGCAGATGCACCAAATTGTGAACCACAACGTGAACCATGTGGTTTTTATACTTTTCCTGTAGGAAGTCGATCAAACATGAAGTGGGTAAAGTCGTGGTGTAAATGTGGTCCAGGTTATTTTTGTGGTTACCATAAAACGGACACAAAAATGAGAGTTTACCGACAAGTTTGTCAACCTTCAAGTGAGGCATTCGCATTTGAAGATTGATTCTAAAGAGGATTTTTAAGCGTTATTCATCATCGTATAATTTAATATATATTCTAATATTTCACTGCTGTAATTGCTTATAAGATCTCAATTAAAACGTCATCACAAAAATTACGATAATATTTGTAGATGAATTTTTTTTATTGAGAGTTATCCATGTTTATTCTTTATCTTGGTTTAACTAGAATTATATTCCTTTTGTATAAAATAAAATTTTATCATTTTTGTATAAATTTTGTCTCAGAATTTTTTATTTTTTTTAAGATTAATTTAATATGTACATTCATCCGAATTTTATAAAGTTATGTTTTCGAGATCGTATTAAAATTGATGCGAAATTTTCACAAAAAAAAACCAAATTTTTGATCCATGAAGTTGTAAATATATGTAATTCATTCATTGTTTTTAAAATGCGCTTAAAATGTTTACAAACTTAAACAAAAAGATCTAGATTTTTAATTTAGAAAAATTGTTTTGAAAATTGATCATGGAAGTTACAACAACAGAAAAAAAAAAATCTTTGTACCTTAATCTATGTGACAAGTTTAATAAAAAATGCCATTAAAAATCTGTAATTTTTAATTTTTAAATCTTAACAAACATAATATTTTTAATTTATTTAATTTGTATTATTAGTTGTTTATAAATAATTTAACAGATATGAAGCAAATAACGTTAAGTTTATTGCCTACTTATAAATACGTCATAACCTGAATTTTTTGATATGAAAAATTACAATTATTTATAAAGGTAAAATTGAAAGATAATGAATATTACATATTAAGTGACTTAAATTCGTTTTTAATAATTTTACTTTCATAACTTTTCTCAAATGTTTTGTTTTACCATCAATTTTATGAGTCTGAAGACCAACGTTTCGAGCTTTTGATAACAAACAATATCGTTTTTAAGAAATAACATTAAACAAAGTTTTCAAGTTTCTAAAAATATATTGAAAAATTTTGCCTAAAAGAACAATACAGCGAACATATTAAAGTTTCAATGAAACTTCAAAATTCCAAATGAAAAAATTTTAATAATTTCTAAAATTAAACTTTAATTAATTAAATTAACTATGATTCATCTTTTTTATTTTTCATCTCTATAATTTATTTATTTTCATATTGGTTTTTGCTAATTTGTTTAAAAATATTTTTTTCCTTTAAATATGTTAAATTACCTGGCTTAATGACTTTTATTTTTGTCATTTACTTCATATATATCATTGGAATTTCACCTAGAAGATATCTATATGTTAATAAAAAATATAAAGTATGAAAAAATAATGAACTATAAAAATAGTTTAATATCTTTGAATAAATTTGTATATATAAATATTTATTGCATAACTATTTGGTGTGAAATTACATTAATATTTTAAATATATCAAAAGTTAACATTTTTTTCTTTGAAAATTAATAAAATCTCAAAAGTTGAGTAATAAAATAAGGATAATTTCTGGACTTTAGAAGAAAAAGATTTAATTATTTTTTATTATTGTCTCCATAACACAATTGTGATTTACTGCTTTTATTTAATTTAAATATAAGAATTGTTACAGACATCCATTATACAATCTTAACTTATAATTTAAATTTATGTTTTATTTTGTTATACTTTGAAAGAACAACTATGAAATTAAGATTTTTGATAAAGAAAATGATATTTTTTCTTTTATGATTATTAAAAATTAAAAAGCATATCAACAATTTTATAGGAAAATTAATCACATTATGTGTTATACCAACTACAAAAATTTAATTATTAAAGAAATTATTTGAGGAAAGTATAAAATTTACAACATTTTAAAAGTCATATTAAATACACATTTTCTTAGAAAAGAACATTATTAATTAAAGAATGTAATCAGAAATTGTGAGAATAAATGTACACTCACCACACATCAATATTAAACATTAAAACACAATTGAATTGCAAAAAAAAATTAACAAAAATTTTTGATTTTTACGTATTTACTACACTTCCAATAAATAATTAGTATTTTTTTAATAATAAAACGAGAATAAAAATAAATGCATTATTTTTAAAAAAAAATATAAAAACTTATTAATCATATAGCAAAATGCTATTGAGAAAAAACAATTGTTAGATTATATTAACATTATTACACAATAACTTTTAGTACTTATTTGTTTTTCTAAAAAAAAAATACTTTTTTATATAACAATGTAAATATTTTTGCCGATTTGTTTTTAATTTTTTATTACTATTTTAAACACGATTATTCAACTTTAACTATATTCACAAATAATTACTTATCTTAAATTATGTATTATGATAAGATATTAGAATGCATAATAAAAAACAATGGATATTACTGATGTATAAAATATCATTCTTTGAAAATTAATGTTATTTTTAGTTTATTAAACTTTAATAAGAGTTATATTGAATCATTTGAAAAATGATATATAAAAAGTGCATTAATCTAACTAATATCAACATTAAAATTGCAATGTGGAATAAAATAAAATTCCTTGGGCATTAATAAAAGTTTTGTAATAAAGAAAAAAATACCAAAAATTAATTTAATCAAATTTCAAAATAAGTTTAACAAAAAAATAAAGATCGTTAACGTCTAGATTTTCTAGAATCACCCCTTTTCCATTGATAATTCTTAGCCACCGATTGAGAAAAATCTACATGTATTCTACGATCATCAATAATAACATTATCCATCTTGAAAAAGGCATTTTCACATTGCTGTGGGGTCTCAAAAGCAATAAAAGCATACTGTAATGAATTTCCGGTTCTCCTATCTCTAATAACTTCACAATCAACAATCTTTCCAAACCTTGAGAAAATTATCATCAAGTCTTCATCGGAAGTGATAGGGTTTAATTTACACACAAAAAGTACATTATCTGGTGGTTTCTCGTCAGCATGATGTAAATCACCCACCATTTCAAGTATTTGTGCTTGCGCATTCATATCCTGTTTTTCGATCTCCTTAATTAATTCACTTTCACTGAGAATATTATCATTATCTATATCTTCATCTAGGGCAATTTTATTAGGTTGGAAGAAATCGAGACCTGGTGGAGGGGAATCACGTGAACGGAAACCTTTTGGATCATCATAAGGATCGTCAAGTATGATTGTATGTGCAATTCTGATGTCACGATAAGGGCAATTTGTTTTTTCTCCACAAACTTGAGCATTTAATTTGTCAATAACATCTAGACCTTCACTAACATGACCGAAGACATTATGTTTTCCATCAAGATAACTGAGATTCTCTGAGAGGGTAAGGAAAAATTGACTACCTATTTCATCATGTCCATTGTTGACAAATGAAATAGTTCCTTTACGAATGTGTTTTAGTTTAGGAAAAAAGTCCATTTCCATATACCTAGAGTTACTTTCTCCAATTAAACTATAAATACATTCCCCTCCATTTCCTGTATTGGTTGGATCTCCTGTTTGTGCTATAAAATTATTCTAAGAATATATTACAAAAAGATATTAACCAAAACATACTTGTATAGAAAAAAACTGACAATTATTATAATATTTTGCTTTACATAATTTAATAAAATTTAAACAACTTTTCGGTTTCTCTTTAACAAATAAATCAACTACAATATCACCAAGTGTTGTTTCAATTAAAACGGCCATTTTTAAAAGTTAAAATAAATAAACAAAAAGTAACTTTTAAATTTAACTAAATTCTTAGAACGATATTTGGAGTTGCGTGTGCACAACACCAGCTAAATAATTACAAAATTAACAATTCTAAGCTTAGTTATGTCCTTTATCAACCAACTTTATGAAAAAAGACATTTATTCATTTGGATTAATCCAATTAAAGGAATTAACAGATTCAATATAGAGAATAATTTTAATTCTTCTCCTAATTCTAACCTTTCATTTTTACTATCCAAAAATATTAATATTTTACCTGATACAGTTAAAGATGCTGCCTGTAGTTTGTTAGGTGTAAATCTATCACGCCCAGTTGTCTCAGAAGACATTAACGGTATTAACGAACTTATTGTAAGTAAATAAAGTTGTTTATTCTAATGAATTTAGAAAAAAAAACATCTTCGTTCTGCCGCCAATATGTGCCAAAAATTAATTTTAAATATTTTTGAGAATTGTGAAAAAATTGAAGATGATCCGAATGTATTGTTTCAAATATTAAATTTATATTCGATTCGGTTCCAAATATTAATGGGTTTGAAAGAGTATAACATTCTTATCGATGAGATTACTCCTTTCATAGACCTTGACATTCCAGAATTTTACGCATCATTCCACCAAAAGTTGAAAAGTCATGAATTAGAACATTGTTCTTTAGTCCCATTTTCATTGAGATTGTGCTATGCCGAATATTTAAAATATTCTACAAACCCATGGGAATGCATTCCAAGAATCAATCACCTAGAGAGTGGTGTTAAAAGAGTTATTGAATTCCTGAAAACCAACAATGAAATGGAGCCATTCATAGAAGATTGGAATAAACGTCTCCTTTCTGTAGAATTAATGAAAGCTCGTACATTATATTTCTTGAAACAAACTCGCTTATCTTTTGAAGTTTATAGTGACCTTCTTTTAAATATGAAAGATGAAAATTTGAAAAAGCAAATTTTGCAAATGTTAACGCGATTAGCAATAACAATCGGTGATGAAAAGACGATGGAAAAGTTTATTAGTGAATTAAATCCTCAGGCTGGAGCGACACAATTCTATCTCCACAAATGTTTGCGGGCTATTTTTAATGGCAATTATTCGTATGCTCAAGAACAATTACAAAACATCTCAAGAACAAACGATACCGATCCGGCTGTGGCAAATAATTTAGCTGTTGCCTTACTGTACAATGGAAATCCTGAAGAAAGTGTTGAGGTGATAAAAAAATTCAAAGATCTGCCTCCCGAAGTAATGTTTACAAACATCACAACACTATCCGAACTTATATTACCAAACTCAGTAGATGAAAAACAAGCTCTATTCTCAAAATGGGTAGACAAACTGCCCGACGGATACAACGTCCAAGAAATGAAAATTTTTCAACCCAAATAAATGGTTAACTACGAAACTTTATAATCATTTATGAAATATCAAATACACAACAATTAAGAGTCAGAAAATAAGGAAAAAAAATAAAAGACGTAGAAAGATAACTTTGTAATTAAACAATAAAAACTTAATAAAAATTTTAATTCATGTCATCTACAATAATAAAAGTTAATTTCTCCTTACCCCTCTTCTTTTTGCTTGAGCAATCCTCCTTCCAACTATCGGTGATGGGGCAGCACTGGAGGCAGGAGATAACGAGAAGACGTTTGCTACAGAATTCGTTGAACCAAACTGAAAACTGGAGCTTCTATTTGTGAAATCAAATGCCTGGGGGGCTGATCCAAAGTCGAAGCCTTTATTTTCATTTATACCTCCCATCATTGTAGAGTTATTCTGTGCTGGGGCACCAAAATTGAATCCCATAGAAGGGTTTTTTGGGGCTGGCTCAGACATTCCAAAATTGAAACCACTTGGTTGTTGTTGTTGTTGTTGAGTGGCGGAGGTCGATGAACCAAAAGCACATGTTACATTGGAATTATTTGTTGTAGATCCAAAAGGATTTGGCGGTGGTACATTATTGGTTAGTGGTTGAGAAAACGAAGATTGGAATAAATTGTTTGTCGTCCCACATGAATTAGGTTGTTGTTGTCCAAAAAGACTAGTTGTAGGAGCCGTTCCATTGTTCCCACTAGAGTTAAACAATGATAATTGATTGTTACTATTTACATTTTGTTGGGAAGACGATCCAAAAAGTGTAGGTATTGTTGTTGTTGAATTGTTTCCTTCTGGTTTAACACCAAATAATGAAGTTGCACTAACCTCATTCTTTTTTTCTACTGAAAATAAGCTTGGCTTTGAAGAATCAAGGATTGAAGTGTTGCTCGGTGTAGGAGTTGAACCAAACAACGATGTTGCACCTGTTTCTAGGGGTTTTGTATTTCCAAACAATGGTTTTGCAAGAGATTCATTTACCTTTGCACTACCAAAAATAGATGGGATACCCAATTCTGCTGGCTTACTTGATGTACCAAATAACGAGGGTTTAGAAGGACTGCTTTTAACTGAACTATCAAATAGAGATGAACTGTTCTTGGTTTCAGTTCCATTATTTGTGTTATTTAATGTAGTATTTAATGATGAAGTAGAAGGATCTTGAGTGGAAAGAGTTGTACCAAATATAGATGATGTGTTACTTTTAGTTGCACTATCTGAAACTGTGGTTGTACTTGAAAATGGATTTAACTTTGGAGCATCTGGAGATTTAAAAATAGATGGAGCTGGATCCGTAGATTTTAAACCAAAAGAAAAGCTAGGTGCTGGTGCTTCCTTGTTTTCTGTTTTTTCACTTGATAAAGCACTACTGTTTAGTGTAGAAGTGTTTGAAGGACTCTCGGTATTACTTTTTTCCGGAACTTTGTTCTCATTACTTGAACTTCCAAATATACTTGTGGCTGTGGTAGTTGTACTCGTTGCTGTTCCAAATATGCTTGGAGTGTTACTATCACTTTTTGCTGGAGCAGCCGAAAAACCAAAGGAGAAATTACTGGTTGCTGGCAAAAATGTAGTTGCTTGGAGAGTCTTTTGTGCTGGTTTACTTTCTGGTGCTTTTGAAGGAACTTTTGGAGTATCACAACAAACACAGTTAGTCTTATCCGCATCATTTTGTACCATACAAGTATCACAAACCCACTTCTTATTTCCTTCAGGGGCTGGCTTACTAGCTGTACCTGGTTTCATTGCTGTACAACATACACACCTTGAATCTGATTCTTTATTCTTAACAAAACAATCTGGACAACTCCAGTCTTTTGAAGGAACAGAAGCTGGCGCTTTCAATACTTCTCCTTTTGGAGTTTTACAGCAATCACACTCATTCTTATCTTCACTATTATTAACAAAACACGCTTGACATGACCACAATTTGGATGTAGTCTTCTCAGGGAATGTAGTGTCAGTTGCCAATTCCTTTGTATAGTCTGGGGATGATGCAGCCGAAACTTCAGAATCCGAATTTTTATCTTCATTCTTAGACAAAATAGTACTGTCACTAATATCTTTACTCTCTACAGGACCCTTACATTTTGAACACAAAGGACCGCGATTTAAGGGACTTGAAAATGTATAAGCCAAATTTGTAACTTTGGGTTTTTGTACAAGTACTACAGAATCTTCAGAAGCATCTTTTTTAGAAACCTTTCTCTCGAAGACCTCATCATCCTCGAAATTGGCACTGAACACATTCTTTCTCTTGGCAGGCTTTTTTTCATCAACTTTTTCGCTCTCTTTCTCAGCAGTATCCTTATCTTTAGTATTATTTACCTGAGGTTTACCGTTCAATCTCAATGGTTTATTCCACCTTGAAAAACTCGTTTTACTAACATTTGTAGCTAGAAGATGTGCTCTCGTTGGTGTAAAAAGACTTTTTTTCTCATTATTCAAACGGCTAGATGCAGTATATGCGAACATAGATGGTGAAGTCTTCTTTGATAAATATCCAAAAGGTGATTTGTTGTCTATATCAGCGATCTTCTTAACTTCTTCATGGATCAAATGTGAAATTGAACGCCTTAGTAAATCTTTTTCCTCCTCTAATAATTTAATCCTTAAATCATTTTCTTCCACATCTCTTGAATGTTCTAACAACCTAGAATTTTTTATGAACGGGTGAGGTGTATCCACATGTACACTGTCACGAGATGTATCCTCATCCAGTTTAAGCCATTTTCTATCACCTCCTGTTCTTGTTTCACTAGGTGACGTTAAAAATTGACGCTTCCGCTGAAAATAATAATATTAGTAAACATAAAGGGAACGCAGGGTAAGATATTTTAATAAATTATTTTAAATATTGTACTTTAGGGATTGTTTTCCTTTGGTTTGGTAATCTTTAGCGGGAAACATGGTAACTAAAGGATGGATCACATTATACCAATTGAAATTTGGTATATAAGGAGAGACTTTCCCTTAACTACTTCACTTTTTTAGGTTTCATTACGAACTTACTTTATTTCAAAATATTATTTGTGTAATTTCAGGGGGTTAACTACTACTACTACAAAGCATATAATAAATAAATAAATAAATATTTTTAAGGGTTTAAAACCTAAGAGAGATATAAATGTAAGTTTACCGTGGGGTCTAATATTTGTAGTACTGTGGATTTTAATAATCCAATCTTATAAAATTTAACTACTTACCGTATTAGATTTAAAAACACTCTTATATTCCAAATTTGGTTGAGGTTTTCCCTCAGAATAACGGTCTACTTTTGGAGTTAAATAAGCAAAATTTTTTTTGTTATCATTTATAGGTGAAATAGGTTTAGTACAATCACTGTTTGAAAGCTCCCCAGGGTTTGGATCAGAACTAGTTTTCACTGAATTTATACTATTGATATATTTACACAGTGACTTATACCATCCAGAATTCGATTTGTCATTTTGTGAATTCATCCTAAAATGTAATAAATTTAAAGTTTAGTGGAAAGGTTAAAAGTATTATTATAAATATTATTTGTAGTACACAAACAAAACGCAAGCAAAACATTTATATTTTAATAAAAACATAACAAAAACCTTATGATATTGTGCTAACAGTAAAAATAAGTTTCAATGACATTTTACAAATGTGTAAAAAACAATCTCTTCTGAAATGTCACATCTCATAGCTAAAAATTTAAATAATGCAAAATAAGGTACAGTAGACTAAAACAGGAAAGAATATTCACAAAATTAATTATATACAATATACCAAAGTTTCGTACTCCACGATATACGTGGTACAAATCACCCTTTTATTAAAAAAAACTCTTTAAAGATTGCGTCATAACTCTACGTAGTGCTTCCTACTAAACCCAGAATGGGAAACATTTACTAATTTTTAACAACGAATACACGAATAAAAATGAAGCGCCAAATTAAAATGTATATTCAGAATATATGAAAATTAAAAGAATACATGTACACACATCACCAAAAATAAAGCTCTCTTTGGAAAGTATTTCTAATACCAGTTTCAGCAGTATACTTTTATTACATGTAATTCATGTAGACAAGTATTCGTGTCAAGACAAAACATTATTTTGGTGGCAGCTCTTATTAAGGTCTATAGATAAAGAAACGCGTAAGAATATAATGTATGTGGTGGTGCATAGAGAGATAGAGGGGAAATATTGCACGATCATTCCAGTTAAGATGGATTGGAGCCAAAGTCTATTAATTGCGGACACTGGTGGTAGGCGTGTTTGTTTTTAAAAGAAACTTTGAGATGCCCATTAGTTTCTTCAAGAACAATTTTTGATGTATTGCCTGAATTTTTGTCAAATTATTTTATTACTTATTTTCTTTTATACTACTTGGGAAACATATTTTTTTTTTCATGTACGATTGATATATTATATATTTTTAACTTCTATTTTAATAATTAACGATTTTATTCTCTTATCCGGTCATTCTTACTCTCTAAATGCTATTTTAAAATAAAAATATTTCTATAAGAACTATGGTTTTTTTATCCCGTCTTTGTTATAATTTTATAAATTCAATGAATATAATTAGTTTTTATGTTAATAAACACATCTGCCCTATATCGTATTTCATTTTTCTCCAACTATGTCATCGTTTCTATTATAACAGTTCGATAAAAACATTAATGTATTAATGTCCTTTCAGGTATGCCTCAAACATAATCATTATATATTTTACTCTATAATTCTTTCTGCAAGTATAAAATAACGATTCTTCAAAATTAGTTTGTCTATATATCAATCTAATAATGAAATTATTTGGTTAGTTGAATATTCAATAAAATTTAATTAATATGTGTTCTGATTACAGCTTCAATCTTTCTTTTAATTTATTACATTAGTATATTTTATATTTGCACATTGATCTTCTTATCAAATGCAGCAATTACTCAATATCATTCAATACGGCACATAACAAGTAAACGAGAAGTAAAAGCACCTGTAAATGGTATGTTATAAAACCTTTTCTTAAACTTTTTTTGCATAACCCTATTATGAACACAACATAATATTTTACTTTTTCATTGTGTTTTTGGCGCTTTATCATTTTTAATATGATTCATCATCTGTTAATTCACCATATGTTATAAGATGAGTAATAACAATGTAAAGAAGCACAGGACTACTATGTTAACTTATTAATAATAATAACCTGACTCCTAATCTTTTTTTATTATTATAGATGATCGACAGTTAAACTTCCGATTTTTGAGGCAACCCGAAAGTCAAATTGCAAAAAGTAATGACACCCTTATGCTAAATTGTGAATTCTCAGTTGACAAAAAAGATAAGATTGATACAAAAATTGAGTGGAGAAAAGATGGTTTGATTGTAAATTCACTACGGAGTACTGGAAGGATGTAAGTTTGTTTTAATAAGTTCCATTGAAAAATTTTTGTCAACAATATTACTTGCATTTATAAAAAGTAAATTATAAATGTCATATTGAGGGAGCTAAATTTATTCATTGCAATTTACTCTTTGTTTTGGAAGTGTATATTCTTCTCATGCAGCTGTTGTACTTGTAAATGAGAAATTTTGTAGTATTTTTCTTATTCATTTATAGTCAATTTGTGTGCGTAAACGTTGACAATGGTCATTGTTGTTAATAAAGGAACATGCATGATTTAACATTTGTATTATTTTCCCCACTTTTATTATATAAGGCATTGTTCCTTTAATAGTTACTTTTATTATGTTATGATATGCCAAGGGAGAAGTAAAGATTAAATCTATCTAGAAAATTAAAGAAAACTCTACTCTTTTAGAGTTAATAGTTTACTTAAGCTAGTGAGTTATCAATTTACTATCATCTTTCGAAAATGCCAAATTATTTATTTATTGATATGAAAAGGTGGAAAGTGCATTAAAGATTATCGCTATTACACGTTAAAAATAATTTATTATTTATATATATTAGAAGAAAATGCAATGTTGTCTTAATATATTAAGGAATATATAGAAAGGAAACATTCTATTTATTTTTAGTAATTTATAAAAATTGTTATCTAAGTTGATGTATACTGAAATCACTTCATTAGTAAAGCAGTTCAATTATAATGCAATAGAGATGGAATAGTTGGTCTATTCTATAGTTAAACACCCTAGGGGCCTTGGCATATAAAGTGTATACAAATTTAGGCAATTTAAAGTCCAATCAAATAGGCATAAATTCTTAGATGAACAGAATTAATGGTTGTATTTGTAGATTTCAATCTAAGATTTAGATGTAAGACATATTTAAGAATTTTATTTATATGTAATGTAATATGATAAGAGCAAATTGGCAATTGATATATTATAAAAGAAATATGTAATTCGAGGAAAAAAAGCTAAACATATTGTTTTTAGATTGGTTCTTGCAAATAACTCACTATTAATTGAAGGAGCAATTCTTGAAGATGAAGGTTCGTATCAATGTGTAGTACATATCACAGATGAACAATCAAGTCTTTGGTCATTTATCTCTAAAAAAGGAAACGTTTTCCTGGTACCGACAATTATAAAATTTATCTCTCAACCTAAATCTCAGGCAGTTTTTGAGGGGAATAGTGTTGCTTTCGAGTGCCAATTGGTAAGTATATTTACTTGGTACACTTTCAAGTAATTTAAGAAACATCTGTTTTTTAAAATGAGGGATTATCGTTGATGTATTATTTTTATAATTATATACTTTTTAGAGGCCAAGCGAAATCTCCTTTCATCCATCAGTTTCATGGTATTACAATGAAAAGGCAATTGAAATGACAAACAGTAAGTTGAAAGCAAAATAAATGAATCAAAAGATTATCTTCTCAATGAAACTTAGAGGGTGTATTTCTACGATTAATCACTTTAAATTCTTTTCTTGATACTTTTTATCATAACTCGACTTATAAAGTGTCTTTTAACAAATATTTATACAATATTATCATAAAAAAAGATAATCGAAGGATTAACTATTGTTTAATTCATTTTGACAAGTTGGTGTTTGTGACAGTAATAACATAGTACATTTTTATATATAGTATGCGAAAAAAGCTTATACTCTTTTTGTTACTTATTGCATTTATAGATGAATTCTTAAGATAACCTTGACTTTTAAAAACGTGTTCAAACTTTGATATAATAATTATCGTCATATTATTAATTTATAGTTAGCTAAATGTAATGTAAAAAAGATTATAGTATTATTTGGAATTAGAGATATAAATTACATTGAGTGTAATTTTAATTTGATAGTACTAGTAGAGAGGTATCTGTTGTAACAGTTTATTAAGTAATGTTTATAAAAACCTGCTGCACCTTAATAGTTGTAAATCACAATTTTTAAATGTTTGATTATAATTTGATATAATTTGCATTTTTATTATACCAATAAATTTATTGCATTTCACTATCTTTATTTATAATTCACTTTAAATTTAAATAATAATAAACATGGTAACTTTTACCATTAAACCAAACCACATACAATATCATAAAAGTTAATTAAGTATAAAGATAATTATGATTGTCTGCAAACACAATAGCGTATTTAAAAACTTCATTCTTAACAGTTTACTTACACCAATCACTGTACAAATATGAGATGCAATTAGTCAAAACCGGAGATTTGTCATAAAATTTAATTAATCCAAAATCAAATAATTAAATAATTATTTTAGATGATTACCAAGTCGTGCCTGAAACGAACACATTAGAGATTCAAAGTGTAAAGAAAAATCATTTAGGTTCTTATTATTGTATCATTCATTATGATGGTTTTGAAAAGAAATCAGAAGTTGGCATTTTAACTCTCAAGGATCATAGTCAAAATAAAGAGGACAATAAGTTGTCAATGTCAGTATCACCACCATCTGAGATTGACGTTATTCTTGGGGATAGATTTGTTTTGCCATGCTTGTCTTTAAAGCCATCGGCAACAATTACTAAATGGATTAATGGGACTAACAGTAATGAGAAGAATATTATGCTACCAAATAATAGGATAAAACAAGTTGGCCATGGGTCATTAATGGTTGAAAAAGCAGAGCTTTCCGATAATGGTCTATATACATGCCATGTATCCAATACTAATGACTTTGAAGAAAAAAGTACAAGAGTTAATGTTCGAATGAAACCAATTATAATTAAATCTTTGGATGATGAGATTGCACTAGAGACTAAAGATATTGAAATTCATTGTGATGCTGAGAGTTTTCCTAAATCGAAAATAACTTGGTATAAAAATGGGGAACCCATTATACCGTCAGAGTATTTTGTCATCAATTACAATTATTTAAAAATCCTCGGTTTAGTTAAAGATGACCAAGGTGTTTATCAATGTGTAATCGAGAATGATGTCGGTAGTGTTGAGAGCCATGCTCAAATTATGATTAACACTCCAGGTAAGTCTTTCAAAATATAAACATTTTAGTAGATTTAAGATATTCTACTACCTTATTACAAAATGTATTCAAATGATGATTTTGAAACATCCGAGATAGATCAAATGCCCTCAGTAACCAATTCTATTGAGATAAATAATGATAACGGTAGGAAATTTTTAGCACGACACATCATCTTTTTTCCCTATCCTTTTCGGCATGATTTATTAACTAGTCTGAGCATGATTTAATTGCATTAGATACAAAGAATTTTATATTATATGTAGAGTTTTAGTTATCTAACATAAATTATTATGTCCTTATTTACGATTATGTACTAACTGGTATCTTATTAGCAATCTTAAAACACATTTTTCTTGTATTATAAAATCAATTTAGCATCTCTATTAGCACTGGCAGGATCCTCCGGTCATCCCAAGAAACCCGGCAAACCAACAGGCTTAAAAAGCCTCAACACAGGAAGTAGATTCGTCGAACTAATATGGGATCTCCCAAGCGGTAACAATCAAGACATCGTACGCTACCACATAATGTACAAAGAAATCGGACAGAATCGAGAAAGAACCCTAAATACCTCATTAACAACTATTGTCATCAATGGACTATCAGCCGAAACAAATTATGTTTTTACTGTATCAGCAGAGAACTATGCTGGAATAGGCGAAGCATCAAAGCCCTTAAAAATAACAACAGAAAAAGAAGATTCAGTACCAGGGAAAAGTAAGAAATTTATTTGCTAAAGCATCGGATTCAGAAAGTATTGATGTTTCCTGGGAGCCACCGTTGATTGGTGGTGGAAGTACAAATGTTTCACATTATAATTTATTTTATTCCAAGAAAAGTGAGGATAGAGAAACGAGGATTCCAATGATTAAAACTTTCCATACTCTTCATGGTTTGGCAAGGAATACGGAATACAGGATTCGTGTGGAGACAGAAGGGAAAAATGGTGTAGGAAAGTCATCTGATGTTTTGTTTATCAAGACACTATCTGATGTTCCAAGTGGTAGACCATTTAATATTAGAGTTACCGAAAGATTTCCTGATTCAATTTCACTATCTTGGTCAGGACCAAGAGAAGATGAAAGAAATGGAGAAATAACAGGTTATAACATTAAATATAAAGCCAAAAAGAAAGGTTCTAAATTAAAAATTGCCCACGTTAAAGGTGATGTCCAAAAATTTGAATTATCTCGTCTGGAAGGAGGAACACAATACTCAATTAGAATAGCAGCAGTAAACTCAAATGGAACTGGACCATATTCCGAAGCAATAAGTGCAGAGACAAGTTTCGAAGATAAAGTAGAAAATCAACCTGTTGGACCTCCAATCGAATTAAGAGTCGTACCATCATTTGATAGGATAAGAGTTTCCTGGAAACCACCAATAGATGATTCCGCAATCATACGTGGATACACCATTGGATGGGGAATTAATGTTCCTGATGTTGAGTCAGCACAAGTTGATGAAAACATCAGAGAATTTACCATTAAAAACTTAAAACCAAATAAAGAATATGTCGTTTCAGCGAGAGCTTATAACAACTTTGGAGCTGGTTTCCCAATATATGAAACAATTAGAACCACTTCTTATAGTAATAGTGAATTTAATGGATTTGGCAGGAAGAGTCAAAAAAACAGAGGAAGTGATGAGACATATTATGATGATGAGGATGAAAGTTTTGATAGTGAACAAAAATTTAGGAAGTCCGATGAAAGTGGTGTTCCTACTTACGTAACATCGGAAACACTTTCTGCTACCTCTATTAAGGTTGCTTGGAGTGAGGAGAATATTAATGTTTTTAATCCCGAATACTCTGTTAAGTATTTTTCTCGCTCTGATGTTAATGGAGAGGTGAAATATGTTAAAAGTAATGAAAATGAAGTAGAAATTGAGGGACTTAGACCAAATACTGTATATGAATTTTCTGTCAGACTTGTTGGTTCAACAAAATGGAGTTCACCATCATCAAACAAAACAATGTCAGCACCTCCTAGTAGTGCTCCGCAGGATTTAACTATCATTCCTCCATCTCAAGATCATAGAGGAGGTGAACCTAATTCCGTTACCCTTAATTGGCAACCTCCAAAATATGAAAACGGTGAAATTCTTGAATACCTTATATATTATTCAGAGAAAGAAGATCTCCCCGATAAAGATTGGCTTCGTGACTCCGTGAAAGGAGATAAACTCGGTTTGAGGATTTTTAACTTAAAACCTTTCACTACATATTATTTTAAAGTTCAAGCAAGGAATGTGAAAGGATATGGTCCTTTATCTAGACCTGTTTCATATTCCATAAATAGTTCACACTATAAGGATTTAGGAAGCGTATTTGGAAATCAGGATAGTAGTTTATTAAGTCCAGAAATTATGGCTGTTATAAAGGCTAATTTCTTACTTATAATTATTGGGGTTATAGTTATTGTTGTTTTACTTTTACTTATAATATTATGTACCATTATTTGTTCAAACAAAAAAAGTGATCAAAAGAGTATCCCTAATCAAAATGGAACTTTATATTCTACAGTTAATAATAGAAGACAAGGGTTAGTTGATAAAGATAACAGAGATGGTGTCTCTGATTTATGGATAAATAGTAGTCTTAACCATACCGGTAGGGAGGTATATTGTGACACCCCAGAAGTAACTCTTATAGAAAGTTCCAGAATGGGTAAAAATTCCACAGAAAGTCCCCCACCATTATATCAAACGCTACACGGTAAGTTAAATAAAATTAAACCTTTTCCCTTATACAATACCACTCTGATAGATAAAAAAAACGACTTAAATTCTAATATTTTTTCCCTTCGTCCAAATGTTGATGCGAGACGGATATCCACATCATCAGATATCTCTGTATCAGCAGACATTTATAAAAACCGTACTCCACCTATATTGCCAGTACGTATGACAGAATCTCTTCATGAATCAAATAATAAAGATTTATCATCTACAACACCATACTCACGACCAGTAATGGTGCCATCACTAGCTACAATAAGATCATTAAAACTAACTAGTTTTACAAATCAAGTTAGTGAAATAACTTCTGGAGATACTCCATCTACAACTGCAACTATTTTAACTAATTCAGAAAATGGAGATTGTAAGAGATTATTGTTTATTCTATTTTAACTAATGATTGAATGAATTACTTAATCTTTTTCAAACAAATGTTTTAGTCTAGTATTCTATATTTTATAGCATGATTTATTTGAAGATTGTCTATCTCTTTAACTGATTAACATTTTTCCTTTGTCTACTAAAATTTTAACATATTTATTCATATACTTTTTTTGTTCTTTAATTAATTTTATAATCCTTTTTAGGTGGTACATTACAAAGAAGTTATCATCATTCTTCAACATCATTAGAAGTAGGAAATCAAAGACAAAGAACACCACAAATAGTTTATACAGGAACAAACAGGCAACCTATAGCAAAGATAGACTTTACCTCAACAACAACCGCCTCTGATATGGGTTCAAATTTCTCTGGTTCCACAACAGCCCTACCTATTCATACACCCCCTCCACAAGGTGATGTCACCTATGCTGGTAGTAATGCATCAAAAAGATCCTGTGGTAATTTAAGATCTTTCACTCACATTAGTAATATAGGTTTATCATATGTAAATAATCAACAAGCAAAAACAGCTCACATCGTACGGCCCCTACCTACATCCAACTCCCCAGTAGCAGCATCGACACCAGTCGTTCCTAATAATGGATCTCCAAGTATTATTAAAGCATACAGTTCAAGTTCTCATTCATCTGTTCCAGTAGGGAGAGCCCCAGCACAACCAAGGATAAATATGGCAAATATATACACACCAATTAGTCCAGTGAAAAGTAGTCATGGTGATTTACTTGGATTGGGTGGTAGTGGTGGTGGTATTGAGACGGATTCACGATATAGTGATACTACTTTAGGTTTGAATAATAGTAGTAATTACAATCATTTAAATGGTTTGCAAGCTTCTAATAGCTTTGAGGAGATAAATTCGGAGATGGAGTCTCTTAATACAATGATACTTGATATTCGTGCTTTACATCATGAATTTAATGAATCAATGTAAATTCTCAAGTAGAAAATTCTGAAAATTATTTATTTTTTCTATAATTATCACTTTATATGATCTTTTATCAATTATATTGTTAATTCATATGTTGTATATAATAATAAGAATATGTTGAGTGTTTTAATACCCCTAAACACCGACATGTATTAACTGTTTTTTGAACTTCATGTATAAATTATGTATATATTTATCATACTAAAAATTGATATAAAGAAGAAATGCATTAAATAAAATTATAATAAATACATAATCGTAAAGTTTATTACAAAAGTACATGGCACATTTTTGTTAACGATTGTCAAGACGACTGAGATATTATTATAAAAAACAAAATTATATAGAAATCAAAGGTGAAAAACTAATATATTTACACGTAATGATAAAATTTAACCTTGTTATATTTTAATCATGAATATATATTTAGGTTGTTTGAAGCAGGTGCCACTATATTACATAAAGGTTCCGGGCTGTGATATGATCGTTTTCCATTGCTATTATAATTATTCATGTTGTCATTGTGATAATCAACTAAAGATGCACTACTACTAATAAGATCAAGGTGTCCGTTCATTGCTTGTTTATGAACCAGTATATGGAGTTGACGCCATGAAATGTCAACATTCCTAAATAATTGCATTTGAAATATTCCTATGATTGTTGTTAGGAAACCGATTACATTTCCGAGGATATCTGATGCACCTAGACATGACCATTCTTTGTAAAGGATTCCTGATGCCAGGATGACGAATGTTGTAAAAAATACATAATATATTGGTGTTACCATTGATGTATTATAAATATCTAGAGCTTTATTTAAATATATCAATTGTACTGATACACAACCAATAACACATAATAACCAAAACCATGTTAAGATATTTGTTATTTGTTGATCTCCAGCTATTGTTTCTTTGATAGCTAAACCGAGACCTTTGACTGATAAGACTGATAATGATCCGATAAGCGAACAAACAGAAATATAAACTAATATATTTGATCTACCGTACCTTGGAGCCACATATACGACAATCCCAAGTGTAACAACAATAATTACAATTACATAGATAATAAACACTAAAAAAGAGCAATATTAATTAAAAAACATCTAAAAAAATCTTACTCGGATCTTTCATTTTCTCTGCTAAATCTGCCATCGTTGAGACTTCTTCTTCTTTTGGAGAATGAATGACAATAGATGTTGATCCCAGTAAACAAACTGCACACCCTATCTTTCCAAGTAAATTTAACCTTTCATCTAATAATCTCGAAGATAATACTGCTCTAAAAAAAAGTTAATCATATTAATTTGTAATTAATGGAACCTATAATTAGGACGTACGTAACAATAACACTTAATGCACCCAATGGTGTTACTAATGATGCTGGTGCAAAAGCATATGCAGCAAAATTACAGGCTTCACCAACACCCATTGTTATTACACCCATCCACCATAACCATTCTTTTAGGTAACCATAACCACCTTCAGAGGCACGCTGCCGGCAATCTGTATTTGTTTCGGCTAATTTTTTTAGAGCTTTTTTTTTGATGATAAATGAAGAACCAATAAATATAGAGGATGATACAGCTAAACCCAAACCAATGTAGAATTCAAACATTTTTGTATTTGTTGGTGTGTTTAGTGTATCAAAGACTTGTGAAGGTGATGGTATAGCTGAGTATGTTGGTTCAGTCGATGACATTTTATCACTGTAATAAATATCATTTTTTAATATAGAATTTTACATATATTTATTTTAAAAAGGTATATTATTGAAATTTTAAAAGTCTATTAGTAATGAAAACATATATCAGAATGGAATTAAAAAGAGAAAGTCGGTAATATATAAAGTGAAAAAGGAAGTAGTATAATATAATATTAATTAACAAAGTATTTTATTTAAAGAATATTTATAGTAAGAGTTTGTTAATAGTTATCATAAAAGTAAACCCGACCAGGCTATAGGGGAAGTGTCACACACAAAGGACTGGATTCAAGAAAGTTTACGTAAGTGAACAAATATTAATGTCCAAACTTTTGACTACATTTTTTGATCGTGATATTCATTATAACTCTCCTAAGAGACGACAATAATCATTCTTCTACAAACAAATGCGTGCTATTCCCTGAACTTTGCATTTATTTGAAAAAGAGAAGAAAAAAAAATTATAGAAGAAAAAGCATTTAAGATATACTATAGAAAGTTTATGTATCTCTTTACGACAGTAAAAAGGAACAAACAAATTATAGTTATTGATGAATATATGTACAAAATGTAAAGGTAAATGTTTAACTTGATTATATAAATTAATAATATCATTTATATAATTGACTTTTACTATTTATAATTATTTGTTACTTACATAGGTAATGTTTTTAAGTATCTATAATTTGATTTATGTGAGTTATCAAAATATTCATTTGTGTTTGTGTCTTTTGGCACTGACTGTCTATAGTAAACAAAAGAGCTCATTAATTGATAAAAGTTTATTGATTAGATTTAAATGCATCCAGAAGTAAAATATTTTATCTTTAGAAATTATAACATTATTATATATTTTTTATGTAAATTACCTTTTAAGAATTAATATTATTTATTAATTATAACAGCTCAATTTAAATAAATATTTTTTACAGTTGATATGACATATCAAAATATCTATTTATTAAATAGGAATAAAATCTCTTCCAAAAAGGTAAACTAGTAAAAACTCTTATAAAATATGTTTAAAATAAAGCTCAAAGAGTATATGTTGTAGACTGAGAATGGGAACTATCTACGTGACGACTATTTTAACAACCGCGCCGTCTTTCTTCTAATTTTTAATATCACTAAATGCGGAATTTTAACATTATTTCCTATTTATATTTTATTGCATAAGCAACATTTTCATACATTAGAATATAATGACAACACAACATTACAACATAAATAAAATTTTTTACATAAATATGTCTCATTTAAAAAAACTTTTTATCACCGTCTAAAAATTCATGTTTTTAATACTAAAATAATCTAATTAAACAAAAGAAATTAAATATCAAATTAAAAGATAAAAAATTGGTTATACACATTTGTATAACTTCAAAGCATTTAATAAATAATGTAAATATAAAAAATATTAAATCATGAATAAATAAAAAAATCAGAAGAAATGATACAATAAAACTTTAAAAGTAGTATAAATAATCTTTAAGAAAAATGATAAAACAATAAAAAAAAGATAATGTCTGATAGGTGTAATAAAGTAAATATATCAATCATACAAAAAATAATACAGTTTTATTTATGAATCATATTAAAAGTGAATAATAATAATAATTCTTTATGTGGTGTCAATAAATTTTTACAATAAATCTATGATATTGTTAAAATATGATATTGTTTAATATTTTGAATGGGTATATGGGATTTTTTTTTTGTTATATTCTATTAAATATCCTATAATTTTTATTTAATATTGTATTGTGTAACAAAAGAAAAAAGTTATGGTTGTTGTTTAGAATTGAAATATTATCCAAAAAATCCCTTTTTAATAATTTGTTTAAGTTGAAAAAAAAATATTTTCGTTTTTATTTATACAGAAATAATAAGAAATGATGTTGATCTTTAGATTGATGAATAATTTGCAATAGCGTCAAAAATCATCTTACTTCATTGATATGTATATTTATATATATATTTATTGAAAGATATTGATAAAATGTTACTCATCAAAAATTATGATCTAACAACTATACATTTTCTTTCAAATTTCTCACGTGTCATAAATTACTCATTTTTTCATTTAAACTAGTAATGATATCAAGAGACAGGAAATAGGATCAAAAAATGATATGAGATTAAGATACTTTATATTATTCAAATTCTTCACACTCGATATAATTTGAGGTTAACCAATAATAAACCGGATTATTATTATTCTTAAGAATATGAAGTCAAATAATTTTTCAAATATATTTATTTTACTTTTTACTCTCAAATTTTATTATTTATACATACATACTAAAGTAATGAAATATTAATAGAAATGATATAAATAAATTAAGTACATTTTTTAAGACAAATTTGACTATTATAAGATTATATTTAAATTTTATGTACTTATAAAGAAGGGAAATAAAAAAATGACAAACAATTGGTGTACTTTACTTGTTAACAGAAATTGTGGTTATGTCAGGTTTAGTAGCAGAGGATTCAAGTATCTTAAAAGAGTCGTGGTACCATGGATTTCTACCTAGAGAGGATATGGCGTGTATGCTAAAAGAACGTGGTGACTTTGTTGTTAGGTTCTCCGAACCAATACCAGGTCAACAACGGTCTTACATCATATCAGTCATGACTAAGATTGACTTTGGAATGGAGATAAAACATTTAGAGATAAAACATTTTGTGATAAGAAGACATAATGATCGTTTTGTTATTAAAAAAGAAAATTTTACATCAATTAAAAGTCTTATCGAGTATTATGTCAATTCAAAAGAATCCATTAGTCAGGTGTCTGAGTCTGTCATTATCATAAATGGTATAGCTAAGAAGGAATGGGAATTGGATCATGACACAATAAATTTAACAACCAAATTAGGTGATGGAGCTTTTGGTGAGGTTATGAAGGGTGAATTAATTCAGGAGAAGGGTAATACATTGGTTGCTGTAAAAAAATTATCAAGTCTCGAGAAGATGAGTAAAGAGATGATAAAAGTAATTATGTATGAAGCGAGAATAATGAGGCAATTTAAACATCCTAATGTTATAAAAATATATGGTGTTGCAACTGGAACTGAACCTTTATACATTGTAATGGAACTTGCTGATGAGGGTGCATTAGACAGTTATCTTAAGAAAGACATACTGTCTAATGAGAAAAAATTAAAAATGTGTTGTGATGCAGCTCTAGGATTAGAGTATCTACACTCTATTCCTGTTATTCATCGTGATATTGCTGCAAGAAATTGCTTAATTGGAAATGGGAAGTTAAAAATTGCTGACTTTGGTATGACGAGAGAGGGAACATATCTTAAGATAGATGGTAATGAAAAAATTCCTTTACGATGGATTGCACCGGAGACATTTAAAGAATTCTGTTATACTAGATATTCTGACGTATTTGCATATGGGATATTAGTCTATGAAATATATAGTAATGGAAAAATCCCATATGAGGATTTAAGTCCTCCATTAGCTGCCGTTAAAGTAGCAAAACACGGTCATCGTCTAACACTACCAGATGACATGCCATCATCATTTAAAGAATTCATAAAAACAAAATGTTGGGCTGATATAGCTAATGAAAGGTGTACAATGACTGAAATCGTAAATTTGCTATGTGAAATGACAAACACCGAAAGACCATTTAGCATTCCACCCCTAGATTACAGTCCTTCAGGTGTAACGAATAAGGCAAAAAAATTTATTCAATCAATGGTCGGAAATTTATTTACATAAATTATTTTCATATTATTTTGGTAGCTAATTAAATAATTTATTAAATATTTTAAACAATAACATTTCTTTATAAAACCATACTTTTTAAGAGTCATTTTTCATTATTAAATTATAGATGTAAAATAATATTTTAATTTATGGGCGTTTGTGGTACTTTAAAATTTCGTTTATAGGTTTATTTATGACATTTTCTAAATATAATAAATCAAACTATGTTTAAAAAATTAATAGTATTTTGGTAATTTGAAATAAATAGTGACATTAGAAATGAAATACGACGTGATAAATGTTGGAAATTCTTAGTCTGTATAATAAATGGTTTTCGTTTTATTCATAATAGTGATCAGTGATAAGTAATCGTTTCATGAGTAAAGACATAAATAAAAAAATTAATGCTTATAAGTATAAGTCATTTTATGGACATTTTTATAATAAATAATTCATTTGTATGGGGGTGTCATTGTATTATTTATTAAAGAGTAAAAAACATGTTGTATCTAAGCAACAGAACACATTTGATTTGCCTATAATTCCCTTTATACCTTTAATATAATGAAAATTCATAATACATTTACTTCAATTCATTTACTCTTATAAATAACATTAAAAAATGTATTTTATTATTAGATTTGTTATCTATGCTTTCACATAACCTAATCAATATTATTATCGCACTTACAAAACAAAACACTACAATTTACTTTTATACCCTTGATAAAAAATATTATTACTTATACATTACAATTAATTGTGTTATCAAAAAACCAACACATACATTATATAAAAATCTAATCTTTCATATTTTTTATCTAATATATAAATAATCCACTTCAAAAAAGCATGTAAAGACACTACAATTTCTGATCAAACAATAAATTTAAAGTAATAACAACATCTATTATTTAAATAGACATAAAAAATTTTAATTAAAACAAACATATTTATACCATACTATTTTTATTATTATACCGATTTTTCTTTAAATAAGTGGTATTTTTGGTGAATTAATAGTTGATTTTAATATTTATACTTTTAATATATATAACTTCACACATAGTTTCATTTTATCATTTTACAAAAATTAAATAAACTGATAGAGTGTAAATATTTTGAGAATTAAAAAGTAGATATTAATTGTAAGTATCATAAATTAGTCAAGGGTAGAAATTTTTAAATTAAAATTAATTTTATTGGGAGATGTTAAAAAAATTGTAATTGAGAGATGGGTTAACTTTTTGTAATAATTTTTAGATGATACTTTTTCCTAAATTATAATAATATTAAATGAATAAATTTATGAAGGAATCCAATGAATCCATTTAATAACGAATACCTAAGACTACAAAAAATTGGAAGAGGATCTTTTTCAAATGTTTACAAAGCAAGAAACTCTAAGGTAACTTACAACATATCCAATAAAATAAATTTTCAGAACGGAGAGTTGGTTGCTCTCAAAGAAATATTCACTACATTAAACACTGATAAACACATAAACATTTTAAGAGAAGTCATAATACTAAAAAACTTAAAAACCAACGAAAACATAATAAACTACAAACATTGTTTTGGTAACAACTATTCATTCATTTTAGTAATGGAATATACACCCTGGGATTTAAGAGATATAATGGATGATTATAATAGCTTAAATCAATTGTCATCTGGTCAAAAATTGTTTTATGATATTGTTAGTGGATTACATTTTATGCATAATAAGAATTTAATTCACTGTGATTTGAAACCAGAAAATGTTTTGGTTTCAGATAGGTTGGTAGCGAAGATTGGAGATTTGGGGCAGGCTACTTTTGAGGGGAATTGTAATAATTCTTCGAATGTTGGGACTAGATGGTATAAAGCTATTGAATTGTTGCTTGGGAAGAAGAATTATACTAAACATGTTGATTTATGGGTATGATTATGCATTATTTTTATAACTTTTTTTAGAGTCTTGGTTGTATGATTTTTGAGTGGTATCGGAGGTTTCCAATTTTTAATGGGTTGACTGATTTACAACAAATATCACAGATAATTAACTTACTTGGTACACCAGATCCAAATGACTATACTGATTGGAAGACTCTTCCAGAAGTTAAAAAAATATTTTTCCCTGAATCTAGTGGAGAAAATAGTCTAGATTTAGAATTTGTAAATATTCCTTCTAACGCAATGAAGATTATCAAAGAATTACTCAAACTAAATCCATTAAAGCGCGCAACTACAGCTGAATTACTCTCAATGGATTACTTTTCCACAGATAACATTCCTCAAACAAAATACAACATAACAAGACTATCAGTACAAAGAAGGAAAGACAAAAGAAAAAAAAAAGAGAAATGGAAAAAAATTATACTTGAACATAAGATTAATATCTAACAATGTTAAACAAATTATTATCATTAAATGTAATAATAATAATAATGTTGAGAACAAAAAAATATTACTCATTAAGTTGATTAATAATTGAATGACATCTGTTAAAGAATGTTGAGTATAATTTTGTTGCATGATAAATAGATGAGGTATCGGCAAGTTCACGGATGGAATGCATAGCTAATTGGGGACATCCAACATCAACAACCATCATTCCAAGTTCTGCTGATAGGATAGGTCCGACAGTTGTCCCACATGGTGAATCATTCCTGACACACATCTTTTGGAGAGGAACTTGTGCTTCGAATGCAACTTGTTTAAGTACTGTGTGAGTTAAACCTGTTGTGGCATAACGTTGATTTGGGTTGATTTTTACAACAACACCTCCATGGAATGCTGGTTTATGGTTTTCTTCGTATTTTGATGGGTAATTTGGATGGTAAGCATGAGCTTGATCGGCAGAAATCATGAATGATCTTGGCATTGCTATCTCAAAACCTTCCTTAGCTATACGGCGAAGGACCCATTGTATGAAAGCTGATTGGGCACCTTGAGCTGATTGACTACCACACTCCTCGTTATCGAAGCAAGCTGCCATACGGACACTTTTGTCATTTTGGTATTGAGGATCATTTATTGAATCAATAAGACCTTGAACAGATGTGTATGTTCCGACTAGGTTGTCTAAACGTGCTCCAGATATAAATTCCTCATTAATTCCTGTGATACAAGCCTTGTTACTGTCATATAAATATAAATCAAGATTGATTATCTCTTCAGGTGTAACACCTGCTTCATCAGCAATCATTTTCAAGAAACTGTCATGATGTTCACCTAGGATAGATCTAGGATCTTTAATCTTTTCTAAACCATCGGTTTCTTTATTTTCATGACATTTTGTATTATTCTTCTTCTCTTCACAATGGGAAGTAGCAAAAATTGGTCTTAGATTTGTCTCATTATTACAACTAAAAGTATTTCTATCACTTTCAAGATGTATAGCCAAATTTGGGATAAACAAAACAGGTTTTGATATGTTAATATGTTTAACAACAATACCCTTAGTTTCACACTTAACAGTAACCTCTCCAGCAACACATAAATCTCTGTCAAACCATGTTCTCCAGATACCACCACCATAAGTATGAACACCAACTTGAATGTAGTTGTCAGTCCTCAATTTTGATACAGGCTTAACACGAAGACAAGGTGAGTCAGTATGCCCAACGACAATTGAAAATCCATTACCTGCTTCATATTTCCCACCAACAGCAAATGCAACAATAGCTGATCTGCTTTTTGTAACATAATATTTTCCAAAATTTTCAATTACCCATGGTTCAGATTCTTTTAACTCTTTAAATCCTGCTTTTTCTAGCATTAATTTGCATTCATTAACAGCTAAAAAATATAATAAAAAATTTTTTTAATTTAATTTTTACCGTGAAATGGGGTAACAGCTTTGTTAAGGAACGTTATAAAGTTAGTTGCAGCTTTTTTTACTTCAGGAAGCATGTTTAGTATAATTAATAATTAGATGTCGTATTCTAAAATAATATATACTGAAAAAAAATATTAAACAAATTAAGTGAAGTGGAGAAAATCATCAATATTAGTTGTTTGTATTCGTTTTCCCAAGTTTAACTGGTATAATGGTTGTTTAATTGATAAGAAAATTAGAGTTATTAACATAAAACATGTAGATACAATAATGAACCTATTTAAAATTATGATTTAAAATGTGTGTGTGTAATTAATTTTTCATATTTTTTCAATTTATCGTTGAATGGAAAACCAATTCATCAATAATCACCTATATTTTCTGAGCAAAAATTCATAAATACACATTTTTGGATGTTAATTACAAATGCTGAATTGATAATTTATGCTCTTGTTACGATATTCATTACCAATCTACTGTTGGACAACTGTCACTTCTAGGCAATTTAGTTGTTAGCTAGGGCAAATTTGTTATTGAATTATTCTTTAATATATTCTAGATGAATTCAAATAACAAATACCTACCGTTTATTCTATTGATAACATTCATAGTCATCTCCTCTGCAAGTGATGCAGCATTAAAAACAGAATGGTTAGTTGGGTAATTTAGAAATTTTGGTATTTTTATTTTAGGACACAAAAATATATAGGTTGCCCTAATCGAATGTTATTTGAAACTTTTTAATAGGAAGAATGAAAATTTAAATGATTTGATACTAGTTACTTCTGATAATAATACATTAAGTACACTGTCAATGAATTATGGGACAATTAGTAAATTTGATTTTCGTTTTTATAATTTTTATTTTGTTTATTTTTTAAGATTGGAGACACTTATTTGAAGATAGCAGTAATGAATTAAGAATAGCTTCTACAAACAAAGGTAAATTTACAATGTCTTTTATATATTTATTGTTTAGCTGTTTTTACAATATTCCCTGACGGTATTGTACGAGGATTCAAAAAAGTCAACTGGCGAGATGTTTTATGAAGAGCTACTAACATCCAAGACTGTCGAAAACTATAATATTTTTATCGTAGATAATTATAATGTTGCCGCAATTTTTGATAATATGGTTTATCTTATAAATACCAAAGAAAAATCTCATAACACATATAATATACCAAAAGATGTCAAGACAGGTGTAGTTTCTATTGGTGTTTTAAATTCAGAATTATCCTATCAAATAGTTTTATCATCCGCCGACACTATCAGCTTAATTAATATCATGAAAGATGATCTAGAAACACAAACAACAACAAACTTAGATATGATGGTAGTTAATCATAAAACTTGTGCTGTATCTGGAAAGTATCTTCTTTGCCAAACAAAAGATAATACCCAACTAGTATATTATGACGGTAAAGATGTTAAAAGCCTAGGAGTTGATGGAAAAATTGTAAATAAAATATCAGGTGTTACAAATAATGGAATATTTTTGATAACTGGTGAAGGATTTTCAAAGGTTTACGACTTAAATACTAATGATTCTCCGGTAATTGAGAAATCATCTTCAAATTGTTATGTGATGTCAACAACTGATAAAGGGTATTTTGGGTGCTTGGAAGAGAATAACAAATTTGTCCTTTACAACACCAATAAATTAACAAAACCAGTATTTTCGAAAACATTAGGAGTAAATATGAAAAACAACTACTCAGGTATAAAAGATATTTTCTTTACAATAAGAGAAGTTGATGATGATATCAGTGTATTTGTTGCAATGGTAGCTAATGATTGTCAAATAGATTTTTATGAAACAGTGGGTGATGAGAGTTTTACACATGAATGGACTAGATATGAGGATCTTTCATATATCTCGCAATCAGATTTTATTGATCTCCCACTTTCGGAGATGGATATGTTATTTGAGAAGGAATTTTCCAATCCCGATGGAAGTATTATTAGTAACTTTACTTTACGTATAACTAGTCAAATAGAACAAAGTCAAACGCTTGTGAGGAAGTATTTGAGATACGTTTCTAAATTTCTTGGGAAAATAAATTTTAAAACTCTGTCTACGGCAGGTTATATGAGTGGGTTGAAAAATAAAAAACAAGATTTATTTGATGACGATCAACCATTGGAGAGGGATTATTTCAAATTTAAAAAGTATATTATTGTCACAACTTTAAAAGGCTCGATTTACGCTATAAATAACGAAAATGGAAATGTTGTATGGAAAATATCTATTGGTTCAAACTTTGTACCTTTAACAGATATTTTAAATAATTTAATCTTTCCATTCTTTATTCAAAGGACAACTGATTCATCAATGTTCTGTAATCAAGGAGTTGTTACATATAGTGTAATTGGTGGAAAAACTGGAATTTTAGCTTTCAACATGATTACAGGTGAAATTTTAGACCAAAAAATTATTTCTAGGAAACTTACTAGAGTTGAACAGATTCCAAAACAAAATTCAGAGAGAATGAAGAATCTTATTTTGTTTTTCGGAGAACAACCTAATGATATTGAGTATTATCCTCCTCTTAAAGAATCAGACATACCTTTGTATGATAAGCCATTTTATTTATTATGGATTTCTAGAGAGACAGGACAATTACGTGGTACAAGATTTGATTTCAAGAAAAAGTATTTACAGACTGTTTGGGTATTTAATAGGAATATGGGAGATGAGTATATTGGAAATATTGTTGGAAAACAAGTTAATGAAAAAACACAATCTTTGGGATACGTCATTGGCCATAATAATGTTCTTTATAAATATTTAAATCCACACATGATAGCTATCGCATTTGCTTCAAAGAAAACTCAACATGTTACAGAGGTTATTATACTTGATACAATAACTGGTAAGACACTTTATAGCTCCAAATTGAAGGGTGCCCAAATGCCATTTAAAATGGTATTATGTGATAATTGGTTAGCAATGTCATTTTATAACTCAAAAACAAGAAGACAACAAATGAGTGTTGTTGAATTATTTGATGGTCATGAATTTAAGGATGTATCAAGTATTAATTTATGGTCAAAATCATATCCAACCAACTTCTCTGTTCAATCATATCTTTTCCCACAAGGTGTAACTGCATTCTCTGTTACAAAAACTGACATAGGTCTAACTACAAGAAGTCTCCTTGTTGGTATGCCATTTGGAAGCATTGCTCAAATATCCAAACGGCAATTGGATGGTCGTCGTGTATTCGATGTTACCCAGGAACAACGTGAAGAAGGACTAGTTCAATATATACCAGAACTTATTTTTACTCCTGACCAATATGTTACCGGAAATAATACTGCCCTCCAGATAAGGGAAATTTCTTCACACTCTGCTGGTCTCGAGTCTGTCAGTCACATTTTTGCCTTTGGTAAAGACCTTTATTGTACTTATATATATCCTTCTGGGAAATTTGATATGCTTCATGATGATTTTAATTATCATCTTATTATTGCTATACTTGTTAGTTTAGTTTTAGGATCGATTCTTACCCGATACAAGGCTAATTATCATTCCCTTAAACAATCATGGATGTAAATTTGCTAAATTTTTTTAATTTTATTATTGGTTACAATTTTAATAAAAAAATGAATATTTAAATATTTTGATGATCATTTATGATAAAATAATTTTACATTCAATTATCAATTATTTTTAAACTATAATGTCAATATGTTCCTCAGCTATATTTTTTCTTGACTCTCATAGAAACACTCTTTTACTCAAGAACTATCGAAACATCGATAAGAGCATTATCGCTGAATTTAATTACTTATTTATAAAAAATATTGGTAGAAATAATGCACCGTTACTAAAATCAGATAGATTTACATTTCTATACCTGACACCTGGAAGTATTTTTGTTGTATCTGTACTGGAGAATAATGCAAATACCTCATTATCATACACTTTTTTATACAAACTAATTGATCTTCTGGAATCTTATTTTACGGTGGTTGATGCAAATACTATAATGAGGAATGCTTTACTAATATACGAAATTATGGATGAGATCATGGATTTTGGTTTTCCACAGATAATGGATTCTGATATTTTGAAGGAGTATGTAACTCAATATGGTTCCCAGGACAAATCTGTTAAACGTATCCCACCGGCAGTTACAAATCATGTATCGTGGAGAGCTCATAATATTATACATGAATTTAATAGTTTTAATATTTTATTGAATGAGAGTGTTAGTGTTACAATAAATCAATCCGGGAAACCTGTAAATTATGATATTAAAGGGAAAATATTTCTTGATGTTGCATTATCTGGTATGCCTGATATAACATTGAAATTGTGTGATAAATTTAAATATATTGGTGAAGGTTATAATAGGAAAATTGAGGATAAAAAAAGTTTTTTTTTCACTGGAAGCTTATAATTTGCATCATTGTGTTGATGTAAGAGCATTTGAATTACAGAAGGATCTTCGGTTTATACCACCTGAAGGGATATTTGAATTAATGTCATATCATTTAACGGCAAATATAAGTTTTAAACCTATTGTATTTGTTAGTTGTATAAGGAGATCAATTGGTAGATGTAAAGTTAGGTATAATTTACAATTGAAAACAAATTACAATGAGAATAATCGTGCTGATTCTATACGCGTTATCCTTCCTGTTGGGAATGAAGTTTATTCTCCGGAATTTACCAAATCATCTGGTATCGTTGAACATGACACAAAACATAAAACAGTTGTATGGAAATTAAGGAATGTCAATGGTTTGACAAGTGCGAGTATGCAAGTTGAATTTTTATTACCATCTATAAAAGGCTGAGGAGGAGCAGAAAATACCAAGAGTCATTGTGGTACATTTCAAGGTGAATGGTATTTTGGTTTCGGGCTTTAAGATAAAGCATTTTAATATTTTTGAAAGAAATTATAAGTATATTGTCTATCCAAATATTGAGTACTCAGTCGATGATGGAATTTATAATATACGGTATTAATTTATTTATATACATTATTCATTTAAATGAAAATTGTTACTAATTGTTTCTAATAATAAACTTATGATATATCGACAAATATTATATGTTAAAAATCTTTTTATTGTTATAGAAATTTTCTATTTTGAGTTTTTTACTAAGAAAACTTTAAAAAACCGAAAATTTTCTGGCACACATTGCTCACTCTTGAAATAAATATTTTCTTGTTTGTTAACAATAAATTTATTATTAAAATATAGTTTATAAGACAAAAGAACAATCAAACGTGGATAATAAAATTACAAAGATGCATGTCTAAATGATTCTTTATAGTATGTGAAATAGCAAGGAGAATCAACACATATCTTGGCAAGTATTGTAAAAGTTCTATGATAAAACACATCTCATGATTTTATGCCGATTCTCGGGACAATACTTACAATTTATAGTAGATTTAAACTTAACATATTCTGAAGAAAATATTTTATCATTGATGTCTACTTCCTCTACATTTTCGAGTTCACCAAGGTAACTCCTTATAACATTACAAAGAGGTTTGAATCTATTACGAAAGTTTTTGACTTTGATATTAAGATATAGATCAAATAAATTTAATGGTAACAACATTCACTCTCCAATTTACATGATCGTTCCAACGTAAAGTACGTAGTAAAAGCATTCCATAAAAATTCTATATTTCCTTAGCTGATTTTCAGAAGCTTTATTATTTTAATCTTTCTAAGTATCTTAGTAATAAAATCACCTGACAAAATCTCCGTTCTATGACATTCTCTGATAAAAAGATTTTCAATAGTTTAAAAGGATGACGAAAGCAAAAGTGCATATATATCCTTCGCTCCTGTTGAAGGAAAGCACATATGATCAATGGAAAAACACCATGATGGTGGAAATTTCTCAACAAACATTCGAAAACTCTCAAAATCTTTTCCCACAAACTTGGAAATATGTCAATCTTGAATTCTTGTTCCTACTTGAATAGACCTGTTCAAGATGTCAAAGATACTAAGATTACCATCAACAGATACACCTAGGGATAAGACGTGTCTCGTATCAAACAATGCCAGGCATCTATATAACTTTTCACCATTTCGAATTTTGATAGTTTTCTGGAAAATAAAAGTTTAATGAAATATTAATGGTCACTGAAACTATTACATCGAAGTATGGAGATTCGTTAAAGACAAAGGGTTTAAATGGATAGCTTCTACAATTGTCATCATATTTAATTGAAAAACTGCGTAACGTTCCCCTGTTTAACTTGTTTTATCTTCCACTAATAATATTATAGAATCTCCTTGATACGAACCTTGCATTAAGTATACCTATCCAAGAGAATTCTGATAAGATAATAAAAATGGATCATCAGAGAGAAATAATTTACCTTCTTGTGTTTCAGAAGATCCCTCCTCCTTACTATAATCCATGAAAGAAGAATTAGAGTCCATATTTGAAAAAAAATTACGCTTAAGATAACACTGAAAAAAAATCTAAAAATAGTTGGATTGAAAGAACATAAAGGGAAAAGTAAGTACAAATCAAATTGGAAAATTCCTCACGTTAATGTCGATGACAATGGAAACAACAAACTTGGGCTTGTAAGATTGAAGTAATATTCTCATTTTCATGAGGTTTATCGAATTTTAAAAAATGACTACAGAGAAATGAATGTTTTTATAGTAATAACAATGGCGTGTTAAACAAAAATTTTCATTGTTTTTATTCTTTTTTGAACCTATAGAAAAGAAAAGTTTGATCCCTTAGGGACTTGTTTACCCTACTAAGAGTTTACCAATCTTCAACGAAGTATTTAACATATTTCGAAATAGAAATAAAGATAAGTTTAAAGTATATTTTAAAAGGTAAACGTTAAAAAACAAAATAATTATTGAATGTAAATTGTAAAAAAAGAAATTATGAGATAAAATAAGTTGCTTATGCATACAATGTTTATCCCTCTTTATGATGATGATTTAAATCGTTAGAAATAGCAACAAAAAATTAATTAAGTTAGCAAGACAGGTACAACAGATTTCTTTGGCTTCAATAATAACATTGTGATCCTTTAACGGAAAATTCTTCAGCTGCGTATTCACTACAAAATATTTAACAACTCCTTAGATTAAAATACTGAAAACATAACAAATTAGTTAACTTATCAATGTAAAAAGAATGGATGATATAGATGACGTTAGGCAAATCAGCAATACAATCATCTGGTAATTAACTAATGTATCATTCATCAAAACGATTATTAAAAACTTTTTTATTGTTATGAAAAAATTTATAATGTATTTTCTATTGTGCAAAAGTTGACAACAACCAAAAAACATCTGGTATATGTTTTTTCATTCCTCAAATACCTACTTCCTCAAGTGAATTAATAATTTTATATTTAAACGGAGTTTATAAAAAAATACAATTAAAGTGTGAAGAAAATTTAAAAAGACATATATTTAAATAGAGGTTCTTTAGGGGGAGTCATTGTAATCAGCATGGTGATATTTCCATTTACGGTCGCAAAGTCTATCATCCCATAATGCAACATATTTCACGATTACATGCATATCATTATGACAATATTTACAATCAATAACGGATCCAAATATAACATGTTCATAAGGAAACATTCTTTCATAAACTTCCTCTACGTTCTTTAGTTTGTTGAGATCATTCCTTAAAATATCGCGAAGATGTTCGAATTCACCACCACAATATAGATTCAAAGAAATTTTTCTGAAATCACATTTACCGTCCATTCTACGTGTTTGATCCATAGTAAAATACTCCTTAAAGACACTCCTTAAAAATTCGATATTCATTGATCCAACCTCAAGACACTTCATATTTGGATTATCTCTAAAAAAATTAGTAACTATATCGGCTGACAAAATCCTCGTCTCAGGGCATTCAAAGATTACAAAAGTTTCAATGGTACCAAGAGACGATATAGGTAGGAGTGAATAAACATCTTTCGTTTCCGTCAAAGGAAAACACATATGTTCGATTTCAAGTTTCTTGATTGATGAAATTTTATCAAGGAACATTCGGAAATTTGTAAAATTCTTTTCTGAAAGCTTTGTGATACGCAAATCTCCGATGTTTGTTCCTTTTTGGAAATATCTGTTAAAAATGCCGAAGGTGTCAAGATCATCAACAAAAGGTATATTAAAAGTGTCGAGAGTCCTCATGTCAAACATTTTAAAGATTCTAGACACTTCTTCATCACTTTGTTTTTCGATATATTTCTGAAAGAGAAAACTTTAGTAAAATATTAATGTTCACCAAACCTATTACATCATAATCAAATGGTGGATTGACACGTGAATCCTCCTCTATTACTCTTCCAGACATTATTCGGAAATTAAATAAATCTTTTTCCCAATAAAAAGTCTGAACTATATGTACATTTCTCCTGGTTAATTGGTGGTAGTTTTCATGAATAAAATTGTAGAAGCTCCTTGACACGAGCTTTACATTGAGAATATCCTTCCAGGAGAGTTCTGCCAAAATACGAACAAGTAGAGCATCAGAAAGTACAAATATATTACTTTCTTCTTCAGTGCCTTTCTCGTCCGAATCAGAATCCATGTTAAAGCAATATTTATTTTTAAAATAACCTTTAAAAAAAATATAAATATGGTTGAGTCGAAAGAACGTAATTGAGAAGAAGTCATAAAAACTCATCCGAGGATGAGTTTAAAAATAAAGTTAAATTTAGATACAATGTTAATCAGTGCTATTTAGTTTTAGGAATAAAGGAGTCACATTATGACAAAAAAGAATAGGAATATTATATTCCAAGACAAAAATGATTGTACGTCATTTAAACACTAAGAAGTTGGAAGATATTGTATAAAGTTGGAAGAAGTTAAGTAATTGTTGAAAAGTTGTATAGTTGTGTTGAAAAGTTGTTTTTGAAAGTTGTTTTAAAAATAAAAAAGTTTGTTGTATATTTAACTGTATTTTGTTTGTTGTTTATAAATGCCTAGACTCATCAAACGGATGAGTTTAGACATTTTATATAAAAGTGACTAAACTCATCTGACTCCTAATTGTGCGAATGAGTTTTGCTTTCCCCGGTGTAAGTGGTGGGTTAAACATAAATATTCATTGTTTCATTCTTTTTTTACACTTATACCAAAGGACAGTTTGATATCCCACTAAATGTTTAGTAATCTTCCATTAACTGTTCAATAAATACGAAATGAAAATAGGTTCAATGTATACTTTAAAGGGTTAACATTAAAAACATTAAGCAATTATAGTAAACGGTAAAAAAGAAATTAAATAAGTTTTTTATTTAAATAATGCTCATTCCTCTTGATGATAATAATCTGGATCTTTTACAATAACAAAAAAACATTTATTTAATTACCAAGACAGGTATGAGAATATTTCCTGGGTCTAAAAGAAAATATTGTGGTCCTTTGTCATAAAATGCTTGAGTTGAGTATTCATTTAAATAAATTTCATAGTTTCTTAGAAAAAATGCTGCAAATATAACAAATCAGTAAAAAACAGAATCAAGACAAATAATGTGAATTTCATCAGGTTCATCAACAATAAAATCATCTGATAAACAATTAATATGACACAATTCAAAAAAGCTATTAAAAACCTCCTTGTTGCAATGGAGATCTCAATTTTGAATTTCTATTAAGTAAAAGTTGAAAAACAACCAAAAGAGACATCTAGTACGCGTCCTCCACTTCTGAAATATCTACTTTCTTCCGTGTAACAAATAATTTGTTATTAAAACACCATCTTTAAAAAAACAACAAGAGCGAAAAAAAAATTATAGAAATATATATTTAAGTAGGAGTCATTCTACAAAAGTAAGAATTAGAAAATTGAATCCAATTTTTGGCAAGTATTGTCACAATAATAAACTCTAGCGAATCTGTTGATTTCATGTCTATTTTTGGGACAATACCTACAATATAATTTAGATTCATATTCTTTAAATTCTCTAGAGAAAATTTCTTCACTAAGCACCTCCTCTATGGCATTCTCAGTAAACGAAAAATCCTTTCTTAAAATATCATCAAGCTGTTTGAGTTCACACCCAAAAAATAGAACAAGAATAGTTTTAATGTTATCACATTCATTTTTCATTATACGTGGTTGCTTCATCACAAAAAATTCTTTAAAAACATTTCCTAAAAAATTGATGTTACATGATCCAACATCAAGATGTTTTATATTTGGATTATTTCTAAGTAAATTAATAACAAAATCAGTTGACAAAATCATTGTCTTATGGCATTCAACGATACGAAAATATTTAATGGTGTTGAAGGAGGATAAAGAAGAGAAAAGCGAACAGACATCCTTCGTTCCCATTGAGGGAGCACATATATGATTGAGAGTAATCTGCCTGACTGATGCAAACTTCCTAATAAATGTTAGGAAACTCGTTAAATCCTTCTCAGAAAGCTTCGAAATACTTAAAACGTCGGCTTTTGTTCCTTTTTGAAAAAACTTGTTCAGTATGCCAAAAATATTAATATTATCATCAATACTGGATACATGCAAGTAGTCGAGATGCTTGATATCAAACATTTTTAAGAATCTTGACAAACCTTCATCACATTCAAAGTAGGCGGATTTCTGAAAAAAGAAAGTTCAAGAAAGTATTAAAGGTTACAAAAACTATTACCTCGTTATGACGATAATTAATAATATGTAAATTCTCGCCTATTACATTTCCGAATGCCATTTTTAGGCAAAATGGATGTCTTCCATATCTTTTATCATATTCTATATGAACACAACGTACTTTTCTCCTATCTAAAAGATGGTAGTTTTCATGAATAATATTGTAGAAACCCCTTGATACGAGCTTCACATTTAGAATATCTGTTCGAGAAAGTTTTGTTAAAATAAGAGAAAGAATATATACAGGAAGTATAAATATATCATTTTGTGCTTCAGAACATTCCTCTTTCGTACTAGAATCCATAGTGGAACAATAACTATATTTATAACAACTCTGAAAAAAATATTTAAATATGTTTAGATCGAAAGAATGTATAGAAAAATGAGTGCAAATCAAATAGATTTCTAACGTTATCTCTGGTGGCAATGAAAATAAAAAAATTTTAGTGTATAAAGTGAAAAATACTCCTAATTTAATAAATTTTGTTGAATTTTGAACCATCATCACAGGAAAGTCATAAGGTGACAACAATCATCGAATGTCACCTTTAATATATTTAAGACAGTTTCTTACTAAAAAGATCATTACTTCGAAATCCATTGTTTATCTATTATCTTAATTCTCTTAACCAAAAATTTTTATTATTTATAGTAATTATTTTTATTTTCTATTTTAGGGGATATAATAACAGCCACTAATTTATTGTATTATAGTTAGCGGAGACCAAGATTAGTAATCTTGGGTAAGTCATATTTTAATTACTACTCATTTTTATTATCGTTATGGCCCGTAGGCGCGGCCTGTTATAGATTGTAGACACATAGAATGATAAGTTTTTTACTTAATAAAATCAAGAGACAAAGAAGAACGAGTGAAATAACTATTAATTATATTTATGTGTGTTTATCTATATCTTTGTAGCCTTTTGTATTCCATCATATTTCGAAATATGTCGTGGATTCCTTTTTGTAAGGAAAACAAAATGTGTTTTCCTTTCCACAACATTATATATTAGTTTTTTATGTGTATTCTTAAATTTTAAAATAAAGCTTATACTAAAGAGTAATCGACAAGCAAATTCATATAAAATTTTTACGTTACGAACAAATGAATATCTTATGATCATGATGGCTCGTGTCAAATATAAATATTTATTGTTTAATTCCTTTTTTGCACCTATGCCAAAGAACATTTTGATATCTAAGGGACTCTTTTTTTCATTCTAGTAATAGTTTATCAGTCTCCAACAACTATTCAATATATCACGAAGTAGAGATAACGATAAGTTCAATGTATATTTTAAATAGTGAAGCATTAAATAAAAACATTAATGGATTGTAGAGAAAAATATTTTATATAAGGAATATTAGTTTTGGAGTTTATTTACCCCCTCCCAGAACTTATCCTTAATAATCAAGACATGTATATAAAAAATTATCAATTTATTATAAATTTCTAGTAAACAAATACAATGTCTATTAGTGGCCACCTAGGATGTAAAACTATTACAAAAAAATTACTACTAGAACTTACTATACTACAACTTATAATCTTTTAGGCCCTCAATATCTCCCAATACAATTACTTGAATTATTTAACTTTTTACATCCTAGCTGAAATACACCAAATCAATTAATTTATAATATAGCAAAACGATTACAATTAAAATCATAAAGTTAATAACATCACGATTAATATTAAACGTCTAAATTTTTAATGCGTTGTGTGTTCATGTTTCCGTGTAGCGGATAAAGGTAAATAAAACAATTTATTTAGTGAAGTCAAATAAAATACAAAACATAATAAAAGTATAATTAATATATGGATTATCTTGAGATTGATAGATAGAAACCAGTAGGTATGGATAAAAACTACTCTCTTGTTTATCACCGGGTCCTTATCTTTTATAGACATTCTTCTGGAGGTGGTGTTGATAGAGATTTTGTTCTTCCTCCTTATCATTGCTTTTTTCATCCTCCTTGAATAAGTATATTCTTATATATGTTTTTATTGTTGTTGTTATTATGAATTTTCATCATATTTCGGACGACTACTGTCACCTTAAATATAGGAAATAAGAAGTTTCTAGAATTTTCTAATCTTTCACAATAAACCCTCATACATATTTTACTGTAGACAGTTAATGATAAAAAAATAATTGAAAATATGTAAATTATTAATGCACACAATCTTCATTCTTCTGATGATGATTTAAATCGTTAGCAATAGCAACAAAAAATTAATTAAGTTAGCAAGAAAGTTACAATACATTTACTGGACCTCAATAGTAACATTGTAACCCTTTAACGGAAAATGCTCCGAATGTGTATCCATTTCATAATGTTTGACAATTTCTTAGATTAAAATACTAAAAATATAGCGAATTAGCGAACTTATAAATAAAAAAAAAAATCAAAACGAGCGATGTAGATGTCTTTAAGTGAGTCACCAAAAAAACACGTCTGATAGCCAACTAACACAATATCTATCAAATAATTATTAAACATATTCTTTTGATGTAGAACTTTTCTATTTTGAATTTTTATTATAGTAATATAAAATAGCAATGATTTTGTTTATAAAAGAGAAGAAGCAAAGCGCTCTTTTATTTACCAAAAAAATGTAACTATATTAATCATCATTATATGTTGGTATTATAACTTTCTCAAAATATTTTATTATTATTATATTATTAAAATTACTCACTTTATTATATGTTATTATTTTATTATTGTATAATTTTAGGGGTTAGAAGTGTAAAAGCAAAAATATTTAAACCTTAGAAAGGGAAACCAAGACAGACGATCTTGGGTAAGTCTAAAATATAATTCTACCCAAATAATTATTATATCTTAGTTTATTTTATTGTTTTAGTTTGGTTAAAATTTAATAAAGAGTGTAATAAATTCCCAGATATAATATCATACTATATAAAATATTATACTTGTTCAAAAGTTGAAAATAACCAAAAAACATCCGGTATGCGATTTTTTATTCCTAAAATAATACTTTCTTGTGTGAACAAATAACTTATCATTAAACCATAGTTTATTTAAAAAGTACAATAAATAGTGGAAAAAATAACAAAATTACGTATATAATTACTAGTTCTTCTGTAAAAGTTAGAACAACTTCAATGATACAATTCTCTATAAAAGCCATCCCAGTCACATAAATAGGCACTTTTCGTGATTTTATGTCTATTATTGAGGCAATTCTTACAATCTTCATGAGCTTCAAATTTGGCAAATCCTAAAAAATGTGGATAATCTTGACCACTTGAAATATCGACTTCTGCTACATTATTGAGTTTACTGACATTGTTTCTTAAAATATTATGGAGATGTTTGATATTACCTTCGAAAAATAGAAAAAATTTAACTTTACTGTAACCACATTCACTTTCCATTTGATGTGGTTGGTTCATTGCAAAAAATTCCTTGAAAGCACTCTCTAAGAATTCAATGTTCATTGATCCAACCCCCAGTTCTCGTAAGGTTGGATTAATTTTAATTAAATTAGTAAAGAAATCAGTTGGTAAAATCTTTGTCCTATCACATCCATGGATCTCAAGAACTTTAATGGTATTGAAAGGTGTCGATGACAAGAGTGAGAAGACACTCCCCGCTCCTGCTAAAGAAGGACATATATGTTTGATAACAATACACTTGACCGACGACAATTTCTTAATGAATGTCCCGAAACTTATAAAATCTTTTTCTTTAATTTTGGGACTCATCAACATATTGATTTTTGTCCCTTTTTGAAAAATCCCCTCCAAGATGGAGAAGATATCAATATTACCAGTAACATATATATTACACTCGTGGAGATCCCTCATGTCAAACATTTTTAAAAAACCAGCCAATTTTTCACCACTTTGAAAGGTGGTAATTTTCTGAAAAAGAAAAATTATATAATATATTAATGATCATCAAACTATTACCCTGTTGTGAAGTCCAATAGTACGTAAATTCCAAAATTCCACAATCTTCAAAACCATGTCGATATGAAATGGATAGCTTTCCATTTCATTGTATTCTATCGTAAGCATATCTACCTTTTTTCTCTCTAATCTATGATAATTTCTATGAACGATATCATAGAATTTCCTTGATACAAGTTTTATAATGTTGACCTCCTCCCAGGAGAGTTTTGATAATATAATAACAATAATATCATCTGGAAGTACATATATGTCACCTTTTACTTCAAAATATTCCTCCTCTATACTAAAATCCATACCAAGGTTATTAAGATCCATGATAAAATTATATTAAGACAACCCTGAAAAAGAAGATATGACTGAATTAAAGGAACAAGTGGGAAAAATGAGTAAAAAATAAAATCGAGAACTTTGTTACGTTAACCCCAACGACAATGAAAAGAACAAATTTAACTGTATAAAGTGGAAAAGTATTCGTAATTTAACAAGATTAACTTCATACTGAAACATCATTACGATAAAATGTCGATTTTAGAGTGGTGTTAGTGGCGTGTCAAACAAAAATATTCTTCATTCTTTTTTTTAACATCTATAGCAAAAAGATTTTGAAATCTAGGTACTTTTTCCCACCCTACTATTAATTTATCAGTCTTCTATTAAATATCTAATATATTACGGAATAAAAACGAGAATAGGTTTAAAGTATATTTTAAAGGACTAACATTAAAAACATCAAACAATTATAGTAAACAGCAAAAATGAAATCAAGAAATAAAATAAGTTATTTATATATACAATGAATATGCCTCTTGATAATAATGATCTGGATTTTTAACAATAACAGAAAAACATTATTCAATTATCAAGACAGGTATAAGAATATTTCCTGGGCCTCAAAGAAAATATTGTGGTCCTTTCACTCAAAATTTAACACTATCGTTTTGACAGACAATGTGCAATCATGGGTTATAGTGTATAATTCTGTCATTTCGACTACCAATTAATTTATTTTTAATTGTGCTTACATAATAAAAATAAAATATGTATAAATTTGTTAAGAAATCTTATACATTTTTTGTAAAATGCATGTTTTTTTTGAAAGAAATGTATATACAGTCAAAATGACATACCTACTTTTCTTTTTTATTTGCAATATATTTTTACATAAAATGTATATAAATTTCTTAAAAAAAGTACTATACATTTTTATAGAAAATGCATAGACATTTCTAAACGACATTTACTAAACATTTTTTTAATTATTAAGGTTGTGTTTAAATATAAGATCATGCATAACCAATGCAAAATACATACTTTTTTCTGTGAATTGATATATATTTTTTCTAAAAATGTATACTAATTTTTTTAAAACTACTAGTGATAAAGTGAAACCCTATGATTTTTGAGAACAACCTAAGGAAGATTCACAGTGGAAAGAAAATATTATAAATGTAAATCTTAGTTACTATAAAAAGTTTTTATAGATAAAATTTATTAATTATGATTATTATAAACGATAATTATACATCAAAAGTAATTAAATATGGATATTTTATACTTGTATAATCTTTTGGAATATTTTTTTTGTGATTTGCATACTTTAATTTAATAAAATTATAAATAATAGTTATTTAAAATATTTATAATTATTAAAATAACAAAATAAATACTTATTGTTTTCAAAAATTACTTTTTAATTACTTTAAATTTTTAAAAATTACTCACGTTCTTCAATTTTGTTAATTTATAAATATCTTTGTTAAAAAATAGATTAAACTAGTATAAAGAAGTGACATAATATTTAAAAAGAATAAAATGTTATTTAAAGATAGTATAAACTGTAAAAACATAATTATTACATGCAAAATTTATTATATTAATGTTTATAATTTACGATGTTTTGTATATTTTATGAAAAATATTTAAAAAATCAACAAATTCTGTTAAAACGTTAAATTTTTGGCATTATTTTTTTTGTGCTAGTCGTTTTGACTTGTATAAAATTATCTTTTTGTATAGTTGATTTAGAAAAAAATTCAAGTCTAATTTTTAAGAGTGATCATACATTTATGGTAAGTTATAAGAAATGTATGTGTATGTATATAAAAAATGTATAGATAATGTCGTTTTAACAAAATATACTCATTTTTTAAGAAATGTATATAGATTTTTTTGAAAAAATATGGCAAATTAATATACAAAGACATGTAAATCGTTTCAACATCATATACAGTCAAAACAACATACCTGTTTTTAAAAATATACAATACATTTTCTGAAAAATTCACAAACAATATCAGATAAAAGTGTATGAATTTATTGAAAATGATATCTCATGATGTTATTAAATGATTTGATGTTTATGTTAATCGATATATTATTTTTTTTAAAGTCGAGTATACTAAGAAAATTTAATATGATTGACATTTATTAATAAATTAAATATTTTGTTTTTTTAACATTACATCGTAGGGTTATAATGTATATGTTAAAACGACAATTTTTATTTTTGATTATTATCATCGAAAAACATTATCAAGGCAAATGATATAAATTTCACGAGGTGAATCAACAACAAAATCATCTAATAACCAACAAACATAATACCTATCAAAATAATTACTAAAAACCTTTTGATTGCCATGGAAATTTTTTATTATTTAAAAGTTGAAAACAACATAAAAGCACTTTAAACACATTTTTTGTTCCCCTAAATACTCATTCTTCTCGTGGTAACAAATAATTTTTTATTTTAACGCGGCCCATAAAAAAAGAACAACTAAAAATGAAAAAATCACAAAAATATATATCTGAGAGAAAATTCTTTAGTAGAAGTAAGAATCACACTAATGCTCCAATTTTCCGTGAGTATACATATAAGTAAATGTTCTATCGTATAAATGAACCTCTTTCGTGATTTTATGTCTATCCTTGAGACAATACTTACAATCTACATTAGATTGAAAATGAGGAACAGTTTGATGATCAAAAGTAACATTGAGTTTTTTTAGATTCCTGAGCTTATTGATGTCATCCATTAAAATATTTAATAAATCTTCTTGTTTACCGCTATACATTAGATTAACATGCATATCACTATTTCCACATTTACCATTTGTTTTACGTGTTTTTTCCGTTATCAGAAAGTTCCTGAAAACACCTCTTAGAAATGATACGTCCATTGATCCAAACTCCAGGCAGTCTAAATTTGGATTCTTTCTAAGTAACTCAGTAACAATATCAGATGATAAAATATTTGTTTTTTGGCATTCGAAGATAAGTAAGTGATAAAGGGTGTTTAAGGACGACAAAGAAAAGAGTGAGTAGTCATTCTTTGTTTCTGTAAAAGGTGAACATAAATGTTTGATAAAAAGAAAATTTAGTGATGAAAGTTTCTCAATAAATTTTTGGAAACTTTTAAAATCCTTTTCAACAAGCTTGGTAACACGCAAATACTCGATATTTGTTCCATTTTGAAAAGACCTGTTTAAGATGTCGAAAATATTAAAACTATAAGCACTAGGTACCTCCAAAAGTTCGAGATTCCTCAAATCAATTAATTTTAGGTATCTAGAAAATTTTTCACTACCTTCAATGCCGATTAAATCATCATATGGACGTCTACGTTGATCATTGTCTTCCAATCTACTGAAAACTAACTCGAGCAAAAATGTAGGGTTTCCATTTTTTATATCATATGTTATCCTAAGTCTATATACTTTTTTCCCTCTAATGTATGGTAATTTCTGTGATTATTATTGCAGGAACTCCTTGGTACAAGATTCTCATCGAGAATATTTATCCGAAAAATTCTGGTAACATAAGAATTAAAAGCACAATAAGAAAGTAAAAAAGATACCTTTTTGTGCTTTAGAACGTTTTTCGTCCGATCTAGTATTCATGATAACACAATCGGAATACACGATAGATAATAAATATAAAGGATAGTTCGAAATATGGATAATAATTGTACTAAAAGTTTTTAATTTTTTTACAAAGACATTATAATGTATAAGTAAAATTTATTTTATTGGCGGTAAGCTGTAGAATCGCAACAACATTATATAATATAATAAGACACGTATAATACAAATTAAAATATAACTCCTAAAGATACAATTTAACATAAACATTAAAAATTACTTAATCACTTACTATATTTGGTTTACTTAGATTTTTTTAGATTAAGGCACTTCCTATATTAATATCGTGAATGTAGTTTAACCCCTATAAATATACAATATTAATAGTAACAGAATGGAGTAACAAATGATAATACATTAAAATTATGAAATACGATTAAATTTAGAGTTTGAAATAATGAAAAAGATGATGATTGTTTACTATATATAAATATTATCCTAATCATCCAGAAAATTCTCGAACATCATTTATGTTTTGTCATCTTATTTAAATTAATTCGTAATTAGAACATCACTATGGTAATATTTTTTTAAGTATGATTTTAAATATTTACAAGCATCTCACTCGCTATGCTCGTGATCTGCTTACCAGCAAGGCCGCCATTTCTAAGAAAATTAGATGCTTTTCTTTGCAGCAAACTTGTTTTGCTCATCGCTGCTTTTCTGCAGGGCCGGAATTAATAACATGAACATAAAATATGCATCCACTTCTCCACCTTTTACTTTATTTTTTTTATTATTTTATAAATAATAAGTACAGTAGACTCTTGATTATTCGAACCCCTCGGGACCAAGGATAGTTCGAATAACTAAAATTTCGGGTAACCAAACATGAATAAAAAAATATAATTTTCAACTTTTACATAAAAAATAACTCATTTTATACCGGTATAGATATTAAATGTCAATTTTTTTGGTAAATATACGAAACAAAAAATATTTAGCTTTTAGGAATCGCTTTTTTTTGAGTTAAAAAAGACTACCTTTTTTGAAGCTGAGTTTTTTTCTAATTTCTTAATATATAGCTGTCTAATTAATTCAAAAAAATTGAAATTTTATAAATGTTTCATTTAAAATCAGTATTTTATATATTTTACACTTGTACAAAAGAAAGCATCTCTTCGCCTTAAAATATGAAAAAAAAATGGTTTAATAAGTAAAGTTTTTTTTATTCTTTAATAAGAATCTACATAATATCAAATTTAAAATTTGGTGGATTTACATAGGAAAATTATGTTTTGATTATTTCAAAAACATAATTTTTAAAATCAACACTTTTCTAAAACAAAAAGCTTTTAAATTAAAAGCTTCTTGTTCACAGCCAAATGTGTTTAATTAAATATTTTTTATGTATAAAACTTTAAATTTATAAATTTTTGTGAAAATTACTCCGTTCGGTTAACTGAGAGTTCGGTTAATCGAGGTTCGGATAATCGAGAGTCCATTGTATAATTGATTAATTAAAAAAAGATTTGCTTTAGCTGGCAGATGTATAAAGTTAATTTTAAATATTATTTTCGTTTAACCTTTTTATTATGACGCTTTTTAAATTTATTCAAACATTTTTTCTGCTGTTGTAGCTTCTATTTTATAAAATTTTACGTGTAATTTTTAAGATTTTTTTTATATAATCTTAATTTATCTTTTATACGTTATTAAAAAATGAAAGGTTTGAAAAATTTATTTTTTTGCTTTGACTTATGTTAGTTTTTTTTACTTGCTGAAATAAATTTTCTAATTACATTAACATTCTTGCAATTTCCAAGTAAATAACATTGAAAATATGTTAATTAATTACGAATGATAAAGGAGTGTAGTTGTTTATACCTTTAAAATTTTTCAATGGTTTAAGGGATGAGAAGTTATGCGTTACAAACGTACAGATTCTCAGGACTATCTTCAGTTTATTCTACTCAAAGAAATTTTTTGTATGTTGTTTTTGACATGCGCAAAGCAGTTTTATCATGAATCAATTTTCAATATTTCTTTGGATTGTCATAAATTTATCTGATGCTTTAAAAGTTTTACACATAGATTGATTGAAAATATTTGTTTTTTATTATAACGATAAATATCTTGAAATGTATTGTTTTTATAGCTTAATAAACAATATAAAAATGCATTTATTCTTAATAAAAGATTGTACAATAAATCAAAATCAATTTTCGGCATAAAATTCTCCCTATAATATTTAAAAGATTTGTCATAAATGTGGATACATAATTCATTCTTAAATTGCTATATATTTAAAATATCATCTACTGATTATATTTTATTTTTTGTGTTTAATTTAAATTAAAAAATCTGTTTAATTCTCGATGATATTCATCCCATTTCTTCAATTCTCGAGAATTTTATTCCCTTATGTTCCAAAATTAATCATAAATCAGCTTAAAGTTATCCAATTGGGATGATCAAAATGTAGCATTTTTTATGCTTAACAAATAATGTTCCTACATAAAATATGCTAACATTTCATTTTTTCTTCTTTTTCTGAATTATCACTATTTTAATGGGGTGAAATGGTGGGACAAAAATTCAAGATTTTAAGCATTTTAAAAATTGTATCACAAGAACGGGAATTAGTGTGAGACTGATATTGCATATTTAGATTAACTCTTTTTACACCTTAATATTTTTAAAAAAATTTTATTAGAAATCAAAAATTATTTTTCGAGGCACAGCTCTCCTCTAAACGGTCGGGATATTTGCATATCGTCGACTATATGATTCATCTATAGTCTGTGTTTCAATTGTAAAAACAGAATACTATTAAATTATTTTCAATTTAATACTGTTCTAAAAAATTTTCCTTTGATTTCTACGAAAATAGGAAAATAGAGTATGTGAAATAACGCACCCCCACAAAGTTAAATGTAGTTATCTCAAAACGAAAAGATATGAAACATTTTTAAAAAGATTAAATTTCCACAATCTATATTTGGTACCTATTTTTCGAAAATGAAAAGACCTGGATTACCCAATTATGGTAATACGTGTTACCTAAATTCCGTAATCCAAGCCTTGTACTCATGCTCCTCTTTTAAGCATGAAATAGCTAAAATATCCAAATTATTCAGTTCCAATAGAAGTAATTTTAAATTAAATCTCGTAAGTACAAATAAACATTAATAAATATATTAGTATTTAGAAATTAATATTGGCTTTTGATGTCATCCATCACCTATCAATTTTATTGACAAACATGGAACACGGAAATACTAATGGCCTAAAACAATTTACCTGTTCAGTTATGAGGATGAAAAGGAAATTTTCTGTTCACAGTCAACAGGATGCCCAAGAATTTCTTTTATATTTACTTGAAGCAGTTGATGACTGCCGTGAGTATTTGAAGTGCAAACTTAATTGCGAATTAATTAGTCCATTTAATGCTTCATCCGTACAGAAGATTGTCTGCCAAAACTGTAAAAATGTTTCATTAAGAGACCAACGTTTTAACATATTAACGATTCCTTTAAATCCAAATTATAATGAACAATCTGAGAAGTATGGTTCATGGAGTCTAACTAGATGGGCTAATGTTGAGCAATTAAAAGGTGAAAACAAATATTCATGTAGTCATTGTGCTTCAAAACAAAATGCCTTTATGTACCCATGGATAAAAGAACAGCCAGAACATTTAATACTACACTTATGTAGATTTGGAATAGCCACATCACGAGGTTACTCAAAACACGGGAATTTTGGTTTTATAAAAAAAATAAAGGGTTCTTTCCCAATACCATATTTTATTCCTGTAAGTCATCATTATTTTCATGGCAAATATTATGATAACGAGTACTACAATCGACTACTAAAGTACACAGAGGATGTCGATTCAATTAAAGCACAATATACAGATGAAAAATTTGTTTCTCAACAATTTCTAGGATATTATTTATATGCCATGGTAATTCATATAGGGAACAGTATCGGATCGGGTCATTATGTCATGGCAAATAGGATGAGATCTGATAATCCTCTGAATTGGAAAGTATATGATGATGCTTCGACGTACACGATAGATGTTCTGAATTTGTATCGTAATCAAAAATATTCACCATATTTGTTATTTTACGAGTTACTTAATTAGTTTTGTTATAGCATATTTTTTTGATTTTTTTTCTAGCAATATATATTTTTCCTAATAATAAATTTTTTTTATAGGAGTAAATAATTGCGGACGTTTTTGTTACCTTTATATGTTTTTGTTAATAAAAAAGATAAAAATAATGGTGTAAGATAAAAATTTTTTTATTTTCTTTGCTTTACGTGAATATAATCGAGAGATAGTTATAAATTTATATATAAACACCGAATTAAACTAAAACATAAAAAGAGCGAGATCAAGATTACATAATTATTAATTCTCAAAATTTTATGTTACTGTTTTTCTGGTCCGTTTCTAAACTCATCTTCCTGTAATGCTATTGGAGCTTTAAAAGGATATGCTGGTGAATCACTAAAATCTATTGAATCATTTAGAAAACTGTCACTTTTGTTTGAATATTTACTTGAAAATTTTTTGTTATTTGATGTTAGTGGTGTATCAAAGTTGTTAGGATTTTTGTTTTGAACATATTTCATGTTTGATAGTCTTTCAATGTATGTTCTACTGGCTCTGACGGGTTGTCTTTGCCATTCATCTGGTGAGGGTGGTGTATGAGTTGACATTGTTTTTGGGGAATACTCATTAGCACCTGATCCCATGTTTGCTTCGTATTGGAGATAATCTCTTTCTGAGGAGTCTGTTTGTAAACGTGATTTGCAGGAACGTTTAATTTTACCGTCTTTGGGTAATGGACGTTTTATTATACTGTATCCTTTAGTTTTTGATGGATCACCTTTACTTTTTGTTTTATAACTTCCGGTACGCCGACAACGAATTACACAATTGAAGCACAAACATATTAGTAGTAGAATAAGGAAAACAATAATTATCAAGAAGAACAAAAAGTGAATCCAACCACCTATTCCAATGCTAGGTTCAAAGAAAGGATCAGATGTGTAATCATTTAACAAGCCAATAGATGACGTTCCTGGAAAAGACCATAACGAACTATCTCTTATTCCACAGGGTGAGGTTTTAATAAGATCGTTAGCCAAACCAGGATCTTGTTTCTTTAATTCACTAATAATTAAATTTAGTATATCCTTTTGATCAATTCTATTTTCAGGGTAATGTGAATGTTGTGTCTCTTTATATTCATATGATGCTGAAAATGTTACAATACACCCAGGATGTAAAACTTTGTTAGATGACACAACCGGGGAAAAAGTTATTTCAGCTCCATTCGATAAAGGAATCTCCTCAATAGGAACATACCTTATATCATCATTAAGTTGAACCTTAATAGATCTCGATTCAGAAGTTGTACCTATAAACGGTGTCCTCTCAAAATTTAATAAATTCAATCTATTATCACTATTACTGATAATAAATTCTTCTCTATGGGTAAAATCAATTTCTACTATAACTCTTGTTCCTTTATTTCCAACAAGAATACGAATAGATCCGAAATCAAGTATACTAACTAAACTATCTGATGTTGATGGGAATCTTATTAACAGATAAACTTTATCCATTATAGCTCTTCTATTTCCTATAAATTTAATATTCTCAATTATACTTTGTGTTGAGTGAGTTAATATCAAATTTTCAACAACTGTCTCATCATTTTTGAATGTAATATTATTGTTAACAAAATCTGGTAGTAAACAACTTTGAGTATTTGGTTTTTTAATACCAAATATACTGGCACAATCACAAACAGACTCAGATCCCAATATCGGTGTTGAGGGACGGCACCTTCCTCCAAAACATTGAGATTCCTCAGAACACATACTACAATGAGATATCATACCAAAGACATCTTCATTATTATCTCGAGAAAAGAAAGCTACTTGTTCATTAAATACCTTATCTAACTTTTGTTTTTTACCATTAACAAATAAATCAGTAATACAACCACGTAAACTTGGTGGTTTCTCACGTGTGGTATCGAGGAAAGGTGTAATAGTTTCGAGATTCATTTTTTTCCAGAGATTTGATGATTTAGCATAAAACATACCACCAACAAAGAGAACGTTTTCAACATTCTCTGATATTTTATATAATAATGAGCTGTCAAAATCATAGGCATTTGGTATAAGTTGACAAATTTGTTCGTTAACTGTCATAAATTGGTATTCATTATAATGGAAGAGTGATAAAGTTATCCATTCATCAAGAGCAAAACCATCTTTTTTCCTAATTTGACATGATTGACATCTCCTTGAGAGAGTATCTGTTTTGAAACATTGTAAAGCATAAATGTCTTCATTAACATAATGAATCTGGACAATTGAGCTTTCCTTGGATTTGGGTGATTTAGAGACACCAAAAAATATTAAACCAATATTTGAGTCTGTTCTAAATGTTACTGATAAACTTTTGAAGCTATCAAAAGTATTTTGTAAAAATAAAAATGAAACTTGATTGGGTGTTCTTGTTAACTGAAAACCATTTAATTTCTTTTTATCACTTTCACATTCGTATTGTTTATTTTTTTTACTTGAAGTCAATGCTGATAAGGGAGCCTGGCAGTGGCAATAATTTTCACTGTAGTTTGGGCATATTTTTCTCAAGAACATTTGTGTCATCTGAATACTAATTTTAGAATCACCATCACACAAAATGCCACTCTCTGTATTTAAGCGTATATTTGTTAGTTGACCATTTAGATTGAAATCAATTGATGAAATCATCTTTCTATGAGTTTGCCCATTTGATGGAGCAATCGAAATTGCCGTATTAATACCATCAATATAAATTACAGCATTATTCAAATCAACAGCCAATTGATGCCATTTCCCAGATGATATAAACTTCAACGGATGAATAAGATGATTGACAGTCAACAAATACCCATCAACAATATCAACATTCAAAGTCTGGTCATTAGCATAATGAACAGTAAAAAATCTTGTATTCGGTTGATCAGTCCTAAAATTAAGACTCAACAACTGATCAAGAGGTGTAAGGATAACCTTAACATTATCAGAATCCATGTTAAGTTCAAAGATACACTCATTCCTCGGTATAACAATTTGTTGACACACTAGAGGTGATAACTTTATAAATGGAGCATTAAAACTTGACTCAGTATTATTTAATGATATTTCTGGTAAACTTTTTGATTGTGTAGACAATACATGAACTATTCCTGCGTGTTCATTTGTTACTGTTAATCTTTGTACACCGTGTGGAGCTTAAAAATTTATACATTAATAATTTTATTCATAAAATGTTAATTTTTAAACATATTTGTGTTATATAAGGAAAAAATTTTTATAATATTTTTCAATTTTTTTAATACTTATGTTTGATATTAAAGTCCAGCGAAGGTTAACAGAGTTTAAAGAAGATACTATTGTTAGTGATGAAGGAAATCATATTGGGTTACCAAATAAGGGTAATACATGTTACCTTAATGCTGTTATACAAATTTTATATCGATGTAAATTGTTTCGATATGAAATTTTACTAATAACAGACATAATGACTAAATATATTGAAAATAAAAAACTTAAACCTGTAAGTTTACTTTTTACACCAATAATTTATTTTTAAGAACATTCAAAGGGCAGCAGAGACAATACAATCACTAAATATACTTTTTCAATCACTTAAAGTCAATTCGCTAAATGGATTATCATATTTTATGACGAAATTCTCAAAATTAAAACCAAAATTCTCTATTAATCACCAACAGGATGCTCATGAATTTCTCTCATACATCCTCGAAGCATTAGACGACTGTAAAGAATTTTTAAAGCAATCAAAAGAACCATTAATATTCGAGTCAACATTTAATGGATCAGTTACAAAAAATATAATATGTCAAAATTGCAACAAATGTGTAGAAAGTAGGGAGAAATTTAATATTTTAACTATTCCTGTTGACGTTAATCATGATACAAAAAGTAGCAAGTATGGTGCATGGAGTCTAGCTCGTTGGTCTAACCTTGAAATGTTAGATGGTGATAATAAGTATCAATGTGAAAATTGTAATTCTAAACAAAATGCATTTATGTTTCCGTGGATTGAGATAAAACCATGTATATTGATATTGCATATATGTAGTTTCAATGTTTTTAATGAGAATAGTTTATCAAGTGTTTTTAGTTTAAATATGGCTGAAAAGGTTAAGGGAACGTTTCCTGTACCACTATTTCTCCCTTTAATGCATCATTATTTTCATGGAAAATACAGGAATGAGAATTATTACAAAAATATTTTAGAAATATATGAATCACCTCAAAAAATAAAAGAGCAATACAATATGAAAGAATATGTAAATAAGTCATATGTTGGGTATTACCTATATGGTATGATAATTCATATAGGGAGAAGTTTAAGTTCTGGGCATTATGTAACTGCTACACCATCTCAAAGTAACTATTTGAAATGGAACATTTATGATGACCAAAATGTTAAGAAAATTAATATTTTCGAGATATTTGAAAACAAAATGTATTCACCTTATTTAATATTTTATGAAAAAATCACTTAAACTAACTATTTATATTGTAGAAATTTAACATATTTACATATGAACATCATTATTAGACGAATTTTAAAGATTTTTATAAAATTTTAAACATACCTCTTTGACTATCGAGTTTTCTGAATCCTATTTTTTGTCCAGAATAGCTTACAAGTTCGAAAAGTATTCTAAAAAGATTATTAAGATTATTTTTTAATTTAATTAACATACTCATTTTCATCGTAATAATCATCTTCGTCCATCAATCCCATAAAATATTCTTCTTCGTGTCCATCTATTTTGTGATTTATATCCTGCCATGGATTCAATTGATTCATATCTTTTTTAGACAATTTATTTGCTATTCTTACAGCTTCACTTTTTAACCATTCAGTCCAATCAATTGTAATTGTTTGTTCACATGAATTTGATTCTTGAAGTAATTTTTCAATTAAAAATTTGTCTTTTATCCTATAATTTTTGTTAGATTATATTGTGAAATTAAAAACATACTGATAACCAATGGAACGTCTATCAAATCTCCTTAATGGATACCATTGTTCTAAAGCATTCCTCACTATTGTTTCAACCTTATCATACCCTTCACCACTCTTTGGCATCCTACACCTAATAAAATACGTTGTATCATCATTTTTATGCGATGAAGTTATTGGTAGTGTTATCTCTTTATCATAATACGTTCCACCTTCACCAGCCAAATAATGTTCCAGGCATGAGGAACGTGCTCTCACTGAATATTGTAAATACAATTGTGAGGTTGGATTAGGCACAATAGGAGATATAAATAATATTAATATTATAAAAGTAGTTTGTAATAATTTTCCTTTACAATAAAATGTAATAGGGAATTTTTCTTCTAACATTATTTTTACAATGTCTTTAATCCATGTAGAGTATTAAATATATTCTTTATTGATAAGTATATAAATAGAAGGATCTATAATTATATTAGGTATGTAAAAAAAATAGTTATTTATTGATAATATGTGAAAATAAAGTTCGGATAATCATAACGTATAATATTTTTTTAATTACAATGCAAATATAATTGTAGTTCTAATCTTAAGAAAACACAAGTTATGTAAACAATTTTTTATGCAAAAATATTTAATATTTTTAGTAATAAAACTTTATGGTTTTCCTAAGAAATAAACATTAAAATAATGAGAACAATATTTCTATAATCTTGTACATTACTAAAAAAATTTATATTCTTTTACTATGATTTTGTTTTGAATAATTATGATGAATTGAAATTACTTTGTATTCGTATAAGTACGGATAAGCTAATTGTGAATAATTAAAGGCAGATGTAACATTTGCGGTAGATGTTTTGAATGTGACAAGATGGTTTTAGTGAAGATGATAGATAGATATGTTGATGCCGTCAAATAGTTCATTTACATAGTTTCAAAAGAATTGCTAATAATATATCGATGAATAACGATTACTATGAATCGTTTTATATATTTTTTTAATTTTCCTTTCACGCGTATAATAATATTGTATCATAATAACAATAATATTTATATATAAGAAATAATAATTGGAAAATATTTATGAATATCTAATGAATATCTTAAGTGAATTATAAAAGATAACTTTTACTTATTTATGGATCATTACTTAAATCTTTTAAACTTTATAGTACCATGACGGATATTTGCAAAGATAATGTAAAACATACAAATTCAATCAAAACTTTTATCAATATTATGAGAAAATCTGATTAGAACATTCTTTCTAATGGATTAGCACTATAGAGTGTTGATCAATTTAATCAAAGGTAACCATCACTTAAGATTCGAATATATGTAATCTTAAGACATAACCATCAAAATATATATATATGTGTTTAAAATGCATTAAAATGATTCACAAATAATGTAATATAAAAACTGTCAAGAAATATATTAGTATAAAATTAATTTGTTAATGGAAAGAAAATTATCAATGATTTTTTCAACCCATTACCACTTTCTAAAGCAAATGTGTAATTTATCAAAAATATAGTTAAATCAAAAATAAAAAGATTTTATTTACTAAAAGATAATTTATGATATTGTTTTAATCTTAATTATACATTGTTTAACATAATAATACTTGTGTAAAGGAGTTGATGAAAAAAAAATATTTTAATTAAATATTTTTTGGAACAGTTTATATAATTAGTGTAAAAATAATACCGTTAATAGCCACCTTGAATATTTAAATTTAATGAGGTTGTTGTCATGATAAATTTTACACTTTGTTACCTCAAACCAGTTTTATAAAATCTTTAAATGGTATTTGTATTATAGCTCAAGTTGAATTCAAAAGGCTAAAGTGTTTATTGGATACGTTTAATATAAGTAAGTCTTTTTAAAGTGATTTTATCAGAAAGGGTAAAAATTTTAAAAAGTTTGGTATTAATAATGAATACACATGAGATTTATTAAAATAAATATTGAGAGTGGTGTAAACATTTGCAATATTGAAACATTTTATCTTTAGGCAAATAATTAATTATCTTGTCAACATCAAAAGTACTTATCTAATTTTAATTAAACCCTTTATTATTTTAATTTCAAAATATTGGAGTTAATTTAATTTTAACCTACAAATACTATTTAAATATTTATATTAGAAATTATAATATAATACCAACAATCAACTTTTTTTTTGCTTTTATATAAGAAAAATCGAGATTAAAACAAATTTTACACAGAAAAATAAATTTTTTTACCACAACTGTTTTTAAATCCGTCAATTTTAATGCGTTTTAAATACACGTATTCATAGGAAAAAAGAATTAAAAGTGGCAATAAATAAATGCAGGTGCATTGTTAAAGTAAAATTAAAAATAAATGAAAATATATATATTTATATGTCCCATTTAAGTTTTAATTAGCTTTTCATTTGACAATTATCATAAATTAAATTAACACTAAGGAGATACATATAAAAGTAATGTTGATCAATTTCAATTAAAAGAAAGGTGTATTATAGTAAGTATTTATTTGATTTATACTAATATTTTTATAATAAGATTAAAAATGCACACCCAACCAAAAACAGAGGCTAATGGAAAAGAAGATAATTATTAAATAGTAAGTTTGGTTTGTTGATAACAGAACAATTGTTATAAAAAGGGCAACAATAACTTGTGAAAAGTGCAAATTATTTGTTATTCAAAAAATATCTTTAAAAATGAAAGTGCGAATATAATTTTGTTTTCAAGTTGGAATAAAATATACATACTTTCTTTGGAAACATTTAAAAATCTTATAGAGTGTACTTAGAAAATTATTATTTATGAAATGGAACATGTACTAAACAATTATTTTAACATTTATTATATTAATGCATATAAAGTATAAATTTTAGAATGGGTTAAAATAAGTTTTAAATTTTACTATAAATAAATGTTTAATTCTATTAGATGGTTGAGCAAGTTATTTAAAAAGGAAATTTTTTGTTGTTTGGTAAAAGAAGGCAATTTATTTTTAGTACAAGAAAGTTACATGCTGTGTAAAGTATGAGATAATAAGTTTTTTTTATAATGACATTGATGTTTATATAGATTATGGATAATAACTTTTTGAAGAGTTACTTTAAAAAAAAATTTGCTAAAATAAATTATCACCTGTTTTAATATTATCCAATTTGTTTCAGAAAATACTCATAACTCAAACATAATATTATTGTTTGGCCATAAAATCCTATTCAAACAGTTGGTAATAAATTATTAAAATTTAATATTCCTCTTCCGTAAGGTGTGTTGACTTGTATAGATGACAAAATAAATCGAAACAAGTAAAATTTGTCAATTATTTAGTAGTTGTAGTAAATAGTAGAAATAAAACAATGTAATGAATTTGTTTTAATAAAATAAATATAAACTCTAAGATATAAATTATAAATTTTATACATTTTCATGTGCCTACAGTAATTACAGATAACAAATTTAACACATTTTCGGCCGACCTTCGCTTGAAGTATGAAAAATTATGGTGGCAATCAGATTCTAATTAATCACAAAAAGATATTTAAATGATAATTTAATATCTATCTTAAAAATCACATTAATGTTTACTTTTTTACTATAAATAAATATATAAAAACTTTCTACAAAAGAGAATGTTTAATAGTGATAGAAAAATCTTCAACATATATAGTATAAAAGAGATTAGATTAAAATATAATAAGTATACATTGAGGAAGTAGCAATCATTGACAGTAAAAAGGAAAGAATATCTTTTACAAGGTAATCTGTCACTTACATAGCATCTTTAGATATCTTTAACACACAAAATGGTACTTGCTAAGATTCTAATAGATATTTCCTTTTCATTGTCTAATAAATGAAGGCTCTCGATGAAGATATATCATTATTAAAAGGATATTGTTAATAAAGATACAGAAAAATGAGTTTTTAATAAAGTGTGAAATAGATCATGTTTAAGAGATATATATTTATTGGGTACAATTAATAAAAGATACTCCAAGTGTTATTGAAGCTCCCTTAACATTTAAACATCCTAATAACAACATATAAAATATACCGCTGTCTTATGTTTTAATGGGTAAATATAATATAAAAACTAATTAAAACCAATCTAATGAAAGAAATTTCAAAAATAATTAAATGCTGTAAATCACAAAATATTATATAACAATACTATAAAATTTAAACCAAAAATGAAAATAAAATTAACGTCATTGGTATTTAATTTTATTTGGAAAAAATAAAAAAATTTAACCCTTTCTTAATTCTCCATATATCCATTTTTTATTGTATTTGAATTAACTTTAAAATTGAATACTAAAGTTTTGTGACAAAAAATTTTATAAAATACATCCATTGAACAATTGATAGTCTAGAATGCTTAAAAATATGCTCTTTTAAAATAAAGCTTTTTAATGTGGTTTACTTGGTACGTTCAATAAAAATCTAAAAAATGCCATAACTAATACTCTTATTGATAAATTACTTGTAATATTAAAAAGCTCATAAATTATAAAAAGAATTTACAAATAAAATATTTTATAAAAATTTTTTATCCCTCTCTATGTATTATTTTGATAAAATGACAAATTTAGAAATTGTTTCTTTTTCACTGAGGAGAGAAATGTTGATTAGGAGGAAAAAAAAAGTTAGATAGTTGTAAAAAAATATATTTTAGATTAAACTTGTGTTACATACTTTTAGTGAACAACTAATTTACAGACATTATCTTTATTATAAAAGAAATATTATAAAATAGTTAGTAGATAAATGTGTTTACAAATGATTATTTGATAATTTAAATAATAATCACAACAATTGGAGTTCTTTAACATATGAGTATTTTACTAATAATAACAATTAGACGGTAGATAAACAGCAGTTATTTCTACTATAAATATTATTAGAATTGTAAGTTATTAAAAGTTTAAAGAATACTTGAGAAAATAAGTTTTTCAATATGGTCAAGGTTGTTATCTTATTTTGCTTATCATTAAATGTTTCAAGCACTATTGTGAGTGTTGAGTAATAAAAGATTTTTTTATTAATAATAGGATATAAATTAATTAGACAATATGTATAAGAGGATAAGTATAATGTAGTAATGGCATAATTGTGTTATACTCAAGAAATTACTATAAACTTGAGAAGTATTGGAAAGTGATACTATATAAAAGGTATCATGCTGATATCAAATCTGTTGGAAATGGTTTATAATAAATTATAAATAATTTCAATTCTCATTTCTTGATCACTTTTTATTATTATTATTATTGATATTGCAAACTTGACATTCAATATTATTGTTATTTAAAATAAAAGTATATGGACATATCAATAGAAAACTTTCTTTCATTCCACATAAATGTTATTGAAAAAATTAAAATATATAAATCAAAATGTCAATTTAATCATACTCGCCTCATCCTTACATTGAAAAACTCTCAATTGTAAATAATATATTAAAAAACATTTATGATGTGAAAGAAAAAAGTACATTAAAATGTGGTATTATATGATCATATACTAAAAGCAATAAATTAAAAATTACAGTTATAATAAGGACATTTTATCGTAAGTATTGTTTAATTCTATTGTAATAGACAATTGTAAAAATTATATGAAAATATATATGTGAAAATTAATGCGTTTGAATTAAAAATGACTTTTAAACATATATATTATAAAAATGTATTATTTTTATAATTATATGATTTTCCTTTTATAAGGATAATAGCAATTTGCAACCTTAAATGTCACTTAACAGTTGCAAAAAATTCTATAGCATATGAATTCAAAAAAAGAGATGGATTTATAAATAAAGAAGTGTAAAATATAACAGATAAAATATTCAATAATTTAAAACAAATAATAATTATCTTTTTTTGTTGATATTTCTTTTGTTGAATAAATAAAACAATAGCCTCATAAAAACGAATATTTTTTTTTGCTTTTTTGATTTTCCGCAATATAATTCCATTTATTTTTAATTCACTTCAATATTTAGTTCAAATCATATTATAATATATAAACTGTTATTATAAGTTAGTTATAATAATTAATTTAACACAAATTATCTCTGATAAAAGATGTTTATTAAAAATTCTCAAAACAATTTTTATAAAGTAGTTATGTAAATAAATTAATCAGCACACTATAAGTGACATGTATAACAGCTGATTTCAAAGAAGGATAAGTTAACAATACTTTTTCTTATGTAGACAAAATAATAGTAATTGTATAAGCATAAAGTCTTTAAAAGTTTTCTCTAAACAATATTAAATATCTTCCCCAAAAAATGTGAGAACTTTTATGTGAAAAGGAATATAATATACTAACAAGATTGAAATAAATTTATAAAACTGATAAAATGGAACAATATTGTTTAATTATACTAATTATAAAAAAATGATATTCGTCACATTTACTTTGATGTATCTATAAAATAAATACTATTTTTATAAATTTTAGGAAGTAATATAACATTTGACATTATAATAAAAATAGCCATTAAATTGAATAATAAGTTGAAAATATTAAGCATAAGTGTTTGAAATAAACATCTTGGCAGAAACAATGTATATTCCAAAAGTATGCGACTTCAACTTATTTTCTTTTTGATATTTTATAATTTACATAATAATAATAACAAAAGTTTTCAAAGAAGGATAATAAAATATTGTAGATTGGGAAACTTTGGTTGACAAAGATTTTGTTTAATTTATATATATAAAAATTCAGGATTTGTTGATAAATTTTAACAATTCAAATGCCATAAATGAAAGAAATTATTATACAAGAAATTTTGACAAAGCATTAATGAATACTAACAAATAAATATGGGTTAAAAATGTGTATAAAAACTTAGAACGGTTATATTTTTATTTAGATTTAATATTTAAAATATGGACATGCTTTAAAATAATGTTAAAAGAGATTTTAAGTAACATTAATGGTAAAGTTTTTAAGTCCTTATTTTTTAAAATATTTTGTAGATGTGACAATAAATTCAAGAAAGTTTGTAGTATGGAAATTTTATTAAGAAATAACCAATAAAGAATAATATTTTCATCAGTTTTTCTCATAAAATTTAAAAAATTGTTTAAAATTAGAATAATTTAAATGATACTTAATTAGGAATGATAAATATGTAATTAGATTAACTCATTATTCGTCTAGAAAATATGGTAAATATAACAGTTTAATAAAAATGAAACAAAAGATATGAATTCATAAAAATAAGATGAGTCCAAAGAAGTATATTATCATATAATTCTTTTATGCTAAGACAAGAGTATTGTTACATAATATCTGTGATATGATATATATATATATACATCTGTATGCTGTAATAGTAATAAATTTCTCGCCTTTTAAAGTCAATTTGAGAAGAATGATAAACAACACAAAAATTATGCAATCTTTTAACTTTATAAAGTTAGTTTATTAATTGTATTATAAAATTGTTGAATTTATAATATTTCTATTTATTTATCAATATTATAAGATGATGCATAATATGATAAATCTTTTATTTGACAATTAACAATCATCTATTGTAGTGGAAGTATAATGATTACATATACAGTTAATATCAATTAGATATTTTCTTGCTTACCCAAATATCGTAAGAAATCTCTCAAAAATAAATATCGAAAAACTTTAACTATAAGCAATTATCGGTAATCTCGACAATTTTTTACTCAAAAGCATTGCTTTGCTAAAGTTATAATCATTTAATTGTACTCTAGCTTTGAAGTTCAAGATTGGTAATTTACATTGTCATTAGCATAAAAAAATACTTTAAAGCAATATTCTTACTCTATTTACTACTTCCCATAACTTCAAAGAATTATTAAAATGACAAAACACATAAATGAATTGTCCTCTAACAAATAAAAAGATTCAAAAAATGATAATGTTTATTAGAAGTACACTATAAACAATTATAATATCATTTCAATATATTTTAAAACAGCTCTTAAAGAAACTTTCAAAGTAACTTGCTAATGATCACAAAATTCTTTTCTTTTCCACCATATGTTTAGATGTATAATTATTGCATAAATCCAACTTTCTTATAAATAACAATTCATTCTCAAAACTTAACATATTGACTTTTCCAAAATATCCCATTCTTCTTAATGTATTCATTTAATGAATAAGTTTCTAATTTACAACTAATTAAGATTCTTTTCGTTATTAATTATAAATATTGTTTTATGTTGGTAGAAGTAACAATTTAATATTGTAATATAACATATAATTTGACAATATAAACATAATTTAATTATTAACATCATTATTTATATATATTGATAAGTTACTTTTTGGATTTATAATTATAGACAAATTGTTGTAATTATTCTGAAACATTTACTAAGGACAATGTGCTCTCTTATCCAGTTATAATCAATTTTATACATTTCGATAAAAATTCTTCAAAAGTTAATAAATGAAAAATGTTGATAATTTATAAAAACATTCTTCGATCCTCATCCAAGAAAATCTTTTTATCTCTAAAACAATTGTAGTAGTGCTTCCTTATTATTTTATTTTAATATAAAAGAATTATCAAAACGAGATAAAATAAGATGTTAATTTAAGGAAAACCATAGTATATCCAAGGGATTATTTTAAAAAAATTTAAATCCTATATATTATTTTATGAAGAAGAATTCCTAGACATGAAAAATCTCGCTTTAAACAAATTTATCCATTTACCAGAATAATTTTTTTATTAAAATGTTTCAAGCACACATTTTATTACTTTTATATTTTTAAGCTTGACTTAATGATACTTAATGCAACATGATGAAGTATATGACAATCGTGGACTTTTGGGATTTTAATTATTAATAGGAATGTTTAGTATGCCGTAAAAAAATAAAAGTTATAGGAGAAGAAAAGGATTTTGCAAAAGAAAAGTTAGTTTTCAAGTGAAATTAATGATCTCGATAATAAAAATATTTAATAGAAATTGTAAATTTGTTTCATTTGTTAGATTTTTTGTGATTTTTTTCCATAACCTGTTATCACGGAAATTTCATAGTGTTTGCAATTTGTAAAAAAAGAGATATATTTTGGTTAATCTCTCACCAATATTTTATTAAAACGTGTATGGTAATTATTTTAAATTTTATATATCATTTAATAAAAAATGATATTTCAATAATGTTTATCAAACAAAAATAAGAAAGTACCGGTCATTAAGAAAATATCGAATATACCAGAAAAACAATCAACAAAATTTTCCATCAAAACCACTGTACTTTAAAAAATTATTTATTAAAAAAAAGTAGAAATTATAACAACTATGAATAGGTATTTAACCAAAAATCACATTAATGTCCTAATTTTACTTTACTTACTAAAATAAAATATTAAAGTGTTAGTAATTTGCGAAAGTTAAAAAAATATCTTTAATTGTGCTTCTGTGAAATTTATAATATATTAATGTGGAATATATATTTTCTGCTGCAATCATTTTTAATTACCATTCTCCTTTTATTTATCATAAATAATATCTTTAATGTCATTTACTTTAATTTATTTGTAAAACAATATTTGTTATTTCTAATTTTATGGATTGTGAATTGTATAATAAACTTCTTAAATCGTTGATATTAACTATTATTTTCCTATGGATAACTTACATATTATCAATCTCTCAATATCACCGTCTAAAATATGGCACACTCGAAATGGATAGATCAATAGTAATGATAACAAAAAAAGGTATTGTTAACGTTAACTATACCGGATGGGAGGATTTAAAAATAATGTACCTATCCAGTGATATTTTATTCGATCAAATTTTTAAATTTGTTTTTACTAATTCATCAATAAGTAATCCAATAACAATGTAATTTTTAATATTAAATTGATATTAGTAAAGATGCATGTTTTTTTTTGTAGAACGCAAGATGATATAACATATGGAAAGATAGATAATTTGAGCGAATGGAAAGTTTTTATGATAAAACAGCATCCGGTAAATCGTTTTTTAGATATTTATATGCGTTTTTGTCAAAAATATAGAGAGAAGAATGCAGTGAAATGTTTGAATTGTTTTGCTGACTTGAACTGTATTATATCGAGAGTTTATGAAGTTATTGAAAAAAAAAGTAGGAATGTTATGAACAAATTATATTATGAGGATTATTTTTTTCCATATACTTGGAAATTTTCTCCCATTGAGGGTGTTGATATAAATATTATCGATATGGAAAATGACAACCAGATGAAATTTAGGATTGGAAAAGAATTAATTCACTTTAATATATCAAATAATATTATTAAGGATACTTTCAATATTATTAGTAATTTTTCAAAATCATATACTGAGAGAAAAAAGAATATCAGGAGGAAATTAAATAGAGAAAGTTTATATTATAGTAAAGTATTGTTGCGTAAATTTTCCTCTATGTATTTTTGTGATTTCATATATTTTGGTTTTGATATACCACAATTCAAAAAGTTAATGTACTTTTAATAACCATTAATGTTTAAGCACATTTAACATATAAACATACTAATATGTATTTAAAAAATTATTTGTATAAATATTTATTTTATAATAATAACATTTTTATGCCTTTATTTTAAATATATAAAAATTGTTCAGTTAATTTTGATTAATGTATATATTATGCAAAGTTTTAAATATTATCTTATACTTTTTAAATAAATATATTTAGTTAGAGGAAATAAATGATGTGAAAGGATATTGTAAATGAAGGATAAAAGTTTTCTCGGCTTTATTCATATATAGTTAAACTAAGGGGGTTTTGTTTAACTTTAATATTTATATATACTTTTTACCTAAATTGTGTATATTTGAGTTTATCATTACTTATTAGTACATGTTAATAAAACAATACTATGGCTATGAGATACGGAAAGATTTACTATTATGATCGAATGGGAAACAAAATTGAAGATGAGGTACCATATTTGAAAGGTATTATAATTTTTGATGTATATATTAATTGTTTTTTTAGAAGATGTTGATTTAACAACTTTGCATAGAACAAGTGATCCAGTTAATAGAAATCCATTTTTAAATGATACAAATGAAATAAAGTATAACACGAACTATGATACTTATCCATTAGCAAATACACCAAGCAGTAAAGATTATAATCATGAACTTCCCGAAGAGTTAGATCAACTTGTGATAAATGAAAAAAAAGACTATTACGATGATAATATTGATGGATTAGAGAAAAAAACTTTTAAAATGAATGGAAACTCTTTAATGGGAGATGATCCAGTGATTTTTACACCACCAGATACCACCAAAGAAATTATAAATAAATTTGACAAAAGATTGTTAAATGAAAAAGACTTCTTAGATTCAGATAAAGGAAATAATATTAATATCTCTAGTAAATTCCATGACGAAGATATCCATTATCTAGAAGATGGATTATGTTCAGAATGTGCGAACCACGATACACAAATAAAAAACGAAGAAGAAAATAAAAGATTAAAACGTGATCTTGAAGATCATATAAGAAATCAAAATGAATTACTCATGAGTAGAAAGAAAAATGAAATACTTCCAATGAATGTTTTACCACCTTTCGATAGAGAGGACGATTATGATAAGAAGAGAAATAAATATGATGATAAATTGAGATATCGTAGAGAATTAGAAGATGAAATAGAAAAAAAACGGATGATCGCATTAAATGAGTTGGAGAATGAAAAATATCAAAATAACAAACGAAATACAATCGATGCTATGATGTATGCTGAAGAGATTAAAAAGAGAGAAAAGAAGGATAATGAACTTAAGGAGTATCAGGATATGGTTTATCAATATCAGATAAGTAAGAAAAAACTTCCTAAAGAGGATGCAAAAGAATGGTGGGAAAAAAGAAGTCCATTTACAGATAAAGAGGGGAAAACGCTCTCAAAGCTTGTTGATGATGGATCTCATTTGAGGAGGCAGCTGGAAAAACAAAAACTTCTTCAGGTGGCTGGGGAAAATTTAGAGATTTACAAAGCTAATATGGCTAAAGAGGATGAGTTTGCAAGGAATCATCAAAAAGAAAAATATAAAGAAATGAGAGATGATATTGCACAGCAGGCCAGATTAATAAGAGAAGGTGATAAAAAATATTTATCTAAAGGATTTGGAAATAATGATAAAATGAATGATAATGAAAAATGGAAACAAGAAGTTTTTGATAAATGGAGAATTGAACATGAAAAGAATGATAAAAAGTATAAAATTCTTCAGGATTGTAGGAAAGGTGATTTTGGACTTTTTGGAGCCAGAAGGGGTGATATGGATGGTGGAAGAAATAAAAAGTACAATCATTTTGATATAAGGGCATTAGAAGATGAGTTGTCAAAGATGAACGACAATCAAAAAGAAACATCACATACTATCCACAGATGTAGACGTTGCCATAAAGTTTTGAGGAACTTCTAATCTTCTCAAGGGAAAAAAGTCTTACTTTTTCCTTATAATATTTTGATTCTTTCAAATATACACACACAATTATACGTAATATTAACATTCACATTAAAAAATCTTTATGTATTTTAAAACATAATTTTAATTGATACTTAAAAAATTTTAATAAAACTATTTTCTTATTTTAATGTGCTTAAATGGACAACAGAAAAAAAGAAGGAGGTATAAGCAATGCATATATCACAAGAATAAGTGTATTAAAAATATTATTCTTATCATTATATTAATATGATTCAATACATATGTTTCTATTTTCCTTTAATATATAAAAAAGATTTTATAATTTCTAATAACAATAATAATAATTTCCTAGCTTTGTTTTTTTCCAAGCATCTATTTTGTTACCAGTTGCACTACACGTTATATTTTTATGTATATATTTTTTTCTTCTTTATAAAAGAAAGGGGGAAATGATAAAGATATAAAAAAGTTTTTATTAACATTCCCATATAGAAATGTATTATAAGTGATGTTTGATAATACAAAAAGGCATATGAATATTTATTATATTTAGAATATTTTATTAGAAGTAAAAAAGATTTTTAACACTTTATAAGAAACTTTTTTTTCTTATTCCATTTAAAATATTATATATTTATTCCATATGTTTATGGATATATGTATATATTTATACATTATTATTGAAGTTTTTCCTCCCTTTGTTAGTTTCTCTTCTACTTAGTGTCTCTATCTTAGTCATATTTATAAATAGATACCTAGTTTGGTTTTTTGTTTCTTATTATTTTGTAATAAAAAGCACTGCATATATTTTTGTGGTTTATTTTATTAATGTTTAATGTTACTTAGAATGATTAAGACTATAATATCATTATCTTTGATTATAAATTATATTGTGAAAAGGTTACACTTGATAATAAAAGTTTAAAATTTACTCTTCTCCTCAACATCATCATCACTTTATTAAGAGTTATATCAATTGATAAGTGTAAAATATATACTTATATAAGTTATAATACATTATCATTCTTTTGTTTAATTTAAGGGAGGTTAGTTTTTGAGATATGATATTAGAATAGTTGGATATATATTAATATTATCTCTATATTAGTTTGCTTTGTAATTGGGCTTTGATACAATAATATCAACCTTTTGTTATTACGATTGAGGATTTTAAATAAATAAACAGATCGTAATTTATTGGGATAATATGATGTTGTGGTGAGGGAAGAAGCGAAAAACAGGTGTGATGATTTGATTATGTTTGATTTAGGAGAAAAATAAAAGTATATATAGGGGAGAAGGACAAAGATTCAGTTAAGTATTTTGGATGGTTCTCTCTATTTATTGGGCATCTCTTATATGTTGTTTCAAACAGATTATATTACTAATTTTTTAACACGTATAATTCTATATGATATTTTTGAAATTTCTATTAGTTCATGTGAAGTTTTCTATCATCTAGAAGAAGAGAGAGAGGAGCAGAGAAAAGCTGACAAATATAAAATGTAATATTTTTAATCAATCATATTTTAGATTCATAAATTTCATCAACAAGGCATGAAAGTTTTATTATCAATTATATTTTATATTTCTGTCAAAATTTTATTCGAATATTTTATTATTCTAATTAATAATAATGGTTTGATGAGACTTTTAAGTAGTAGTGCCGCAGGTTGGAAATGTGAAATCACAACCTCCACACCACTGCTTAATAGATTCTCAAACCATTCCTACAAGATGGTCTTTTGTGGGTCTTCATAATAAAATACTATAACAATGAATGAGAGATTCTTAAGTAGTTGTGCCGTAGGTCGTCATTTATAGAAAAAACGACCTACACACGGCTCCTTAAGAATTTTTCATTTCATTCTTTACTAATAACAATATATATAAATATTATTCTACCATTAATTAAACAAATAATGATATTTCAAATTTTATTACTCCACTTAAGACATTACAATAACTATAAAATATGGAAATTTAAAAAGATTTTTGAATTAATAAAGACCATCAGATGTGAATATAAAAAAATTAATGAATCATTAATAATTATCTCATAAAATGAAGCAATTTTTTTTATCGTTCTGGTGTGTTGGTTGGAACAAAGAAAATAAAAAAGACAGAGATTGTATTTTAAATTATATACATTCGATAATTTATTAATGAATTTATTATAAGGAAGGTCATCCAAAGATTGTGTTTTCATCTAATTTATATGGTAACCAAAAGACTTCCATTATATATATATATATATTTAAGAAGGAGATCTAAAAATTACCTTTATAATAAAAGGCATCATCATCACAAACACAACCTAAAATCACGCATAAACAATGCAATATATCCACCCATCATATACATATACAGAAAAAGTACTTGTTCAATGGTATTTGATTATAAAATATAAATTATATATAACTTTTATTTTAACCAAAATTGTGCAATTAATATCTATTTATAATATTTAAGTGTATTATTATTTACATAACAATAAATAATTATTTACTTTTACTTTTATATATTTCATATGATTAATATGAATCATAAAAAATTATCTAAAGGCATACATTCACTGGTGGATGGAAATGATAAAAATGTTAATTACCTTAATGTATTAATAAATAAAGCATCTGAAGCATTTAATAAGGGTGATTATGATAATGCTTTAAAGTATTATAATGAAGCTATATTAATTGATCAAGAAAATCATGTACTTTATTCTAACAAATCCGCTATACTTTTGAAATTAGGAAAACCAAAAGAAGCTATTGAGGAGGCTGATTATTCTATTAATTTACAACCAACATGGTTAAAGGTATATTATTTTTATATTATTTACTATCATTATAAATAACAATTCTTACAAAACAAATGTATAATATCAATATTTATATATAGGGTTATTTTAGGAAAAGTGAAGCACTAAAAAGTGTTGGAAATTATAATGAAGCTTTAATTGTCCTTTCTGATGGTCTTCAAATAGATCCTGATTGTGATGAAATGTTACAGGTCTTCATCCAAACAGCCCTCCTATATCCGGATCTCTCAAAAACATTCATTCCCATCCTTGAGGAGGTAAAAAAATTAAATCTTGAATCATCCCCATTTGTGATAATTTCTATAGTTGGTCAAGAATTATTATCCCTCAATCATATACCTGAATCAATTCACCTCCTAACAATAGCTATCTCAATAGATATAGAATCTATAAAGCTTAAAGAAAGTGTCTATGGTGCATTAGCAAAAGCATACTATAGAATTAACAAGTATCCCAAGTCATGTGAATATATGGAAATGCAAATAAACTTAAATGAAATGTTAGGAGATTATGGAATGTTAATAGAATTATTAAAAAAATATTCACAATTGTGTTTTAAAATTGAGTGTTATGATAAAGCAATTGATAGCATACATAAAGCTATAGTGTTAGAAAAAGAGTCAGGAGGTAGTTGGAGGGATTGCTTTGTTATTCTGGCTGGTTTTTATATTAAATTAGAGGATTTGGAGAAATTAGAGGATGTAGCTGGAGATGTTTTGGCTGAGTGTGGTGAGGATAGTGAAGTCTACTGGGTATTGGGGAGGATGTTTATTTGTAATGAGGAGTGGGAGAAAGCGGAAGATTGTTTTAATTATGGTATTCAATTTATGAAAGGATTTCTTGAAAAAGTGCTCTGTGAATGTTATATATTAAAGTGCCATTTGATGAGATTCCTTTCAATGTATCAAATACCATCAGGGATAAAGGATAAAGTTAAGAAAATTGAGGATAAAATTTATTCTATTGATGATGTGGAGGTATGTGAGATATTCAACATTCTATTTGAGGTATCATATCTTTTGAAAGACATAAAATTATGTAAATTGTATGTCCATCTTCAACTAAAATTTGCTTTAGAATACCAATGTAAAAGTAAATATCATTTGGTAATTGGATTGGGGAATTTAAGCAAATTTTATTTGTTAGTAAATGATATCCCTGCAGCTGGAAAAATAAATGAAAGAAGAATTCAATTAACTTTTGGGAGTGAACGTGATTATATTAATAATGATGGTGGAGATAAATTATTCAATACTTCTGAGACAGTACTTGAAAATTGTGTCAAATTTGAGGTTTTATCCTCAACTGAAAGTGTTATGAAGTGCATTGAAAATAAGAAGGGTAGTGATGAAAGATTTTACCTATTAGAGAGACTGTTAAGTATTAGTAGAAGTGAGGGCCAGATTAAGTGGATTATAAAATATTTAACAAAATTAATAAAATTTTGTAAAAGGTACTTTAAAGATGAAAAAGTTAATCAATATATTGGTGAATTAAAAAGTTTTGTAAGTATTCATAATAAATATGAGTGGTTGATATTAAAAATGGAAGGCTTTATATTGGAAGAAGATAAAAAGCTTATTGAAGCAACAAAAAAGTATAGCGAATGTTTAATGATTATTCAGGAGAGTGAAAACGTGAAAAATGAGGTTAAACTATGTAGAAAGCTAGCATTAGTACATGAAAAACTAAATGAATATGAAGAGTGCTTAGTGTACTTGGAGCAGGGATTGATTGTTAGTAAGCAGTGCAAAAATATAAAAGAAATGATCTTTTTATATGGAAAAATAAGTGCAATTAACCAAGCATTAGAAAGGTACTCCGAAGCAATAGAAGCAGTAAAGCGTTATATTACACTAACTGAAATTTTTCATCAACAAAATGAATTAATTACAGGTTTTGTAATGTTATCTGAAATTTACATATCAGTAAAAGAATATAATTTGGCATTGAATGTTTTAATGGAAGCAAAAAAAAAGATTGATACTGATAAAAAGGAAAAAGAAAAAGCAATTATATATGGGTTGCTAGGAAAAGTTTATCAATTAATTGGTAATAAAAAAGGTGCAATGTCATGTTTCTGTAAGCAGATGGACTATTTAAATTATGTTAACAACTATCATGATATGTTAAAATGTTTGGGGTTTTTAATTTTTGAAAAAAAAGAAAATGGTGATGTGGAATGGTGTGTAAAATTAATGGAGATGCGTAGAAAATTAGCCAAAAAAATTAATATAATTAGTGAAATTAATATTTTAAAAAGTGATAGTAAAATATTCAGTGAAATTGGTAAATTCCATCAGGCAAAAGACTGGTTGGAGGAAGCAATATTAAATAGTTTGCAAATAAATTATGACTTTGATTGTATCGTTGAAATGATTATTGAGATTGTAGAAATATTTGAATTGATAGATGAATATGAAAAAGGTATAGAATTATTAAATACCATATGTAAAATAGAAGCATTCTCAAATAATACACCTATAATGATAATGAAAGCAAAACTAACAAAAGATGTTTATGTTCAAAAAAAAATTTATTATAAAATGATTGATAATGGATTTTGGAATGAAAATGTCATTTGGAGAATGGTACAGTTGTATTGGTACGACGATGACAAAAGGTGGATTGATGAATATTTTCATATGTTATCATCAAAGGATACCTCTATGATTCATGTATTAGGGTTATTGAAGGAACTTCAAATGAATTCCAAAAATATTAGTAATTTATTATACAAAATAGAAAAAATATTAAACATGGAATTGTGTGAGGAGGCAAATAATTTATTATGTGAAGGATTCTTATATTTAAATATCTACGCCTACATTAAGAAAAGTGACATAAAATTACACGGATGGTTAAAATTATATATTGAAATAACTAATCAAAACTGGAAAGCATCAGAATCTCTAATAATGTCACTAAAAAATGAATCAAATTCATATATTCTAGAAAGTGTCATAGTGAATACATTAAGTAATAATCAAACAAATCTCTCATCACCATTCGAAATGCTATCTAATATAATAAATAAAACACATCTCAGGAAACTTATGAATGAACAGTTTAAATGTCATGACAAAAAAAAATCCGAAGATAATTTATATAAATATTTGATTAATGAAACAAGGAATAATTACTATAATTCAGGTTTGTGGAATTTTGATGGAGAATGGTTTAGAGAAATGGTAGTTATATGGAAAATCTTAAATAATTACAATGAAGATGATGATAATAAAATAAAACTTATCGGATTGTGTGAAATATGCCAAAAAAATACAAAGTTACAGGATTGGGAGGATATCCTACAAAAGATAGAAAAAAGGATAATTGAAATGGAGAATTTTTTATATCTCTTTAAAACAAGTTTTCTCAATATTGTCTTTTTGAGAAGAGAAAAAAATAAACAAATTGAAATTTTTATAGACATGAATAAAGAAGAAGACGATATAATTAAACAGAATGGTAATCCTATTTTTTATGTAAACATACTTTTTAAATATTTGAATGATGAAATTAATTTTGGTAGATTATTAAAATGGAACAGTATATATTATGATTGTTCTACTTTTATTAATTACCCTATTAAAGGAAATGTGGAAAATTATACAAAAACATTAGTTAATTATTATGATTGCTTTGATAGTAGGAACATAACAATGATATGGTTAGGAAGATACAATAAAGTAGGTGTTTTCATAGATGAACCACAACAAAATGTGGATGTCATAAAGAAATTAATTAACAATTCCTGCGATTTGTACATTGATAATAATATTTTTAATATTAATTTACTTGACAACTTGCAATACCTTGACTTCCTATTAATTAAGACAAACGAGATTGTACCAAAAACAATTATTGAAAAAGTTAATAGAACAATCATCTTTGACAATGATGTTGATGAAGAAGATATTTACCAATTCTACATTTCCAGGAAGTTGCCTTCAAAATTAAATAATAAAGTTTTTATTTATGGTAACATATCAAGAGATACACATCACCATGAAATGTCATTAAATTTAACGGAAAAATATATTTCAATTTCTGATAATATTGATCAAGTGACAGAATTGATGAAACAAACAACGGTTGAGAAGCGACTGAAATTAAAGGAATTATTTCAATCGTTTGATATACAGAAAAAATATAGGAGAAAAAGTCGAAGGAGAGGAAAAGATCGTGGAAGTAAGTTTCTGCAGTCGGCGAGGAATTCTTATAGTTTTGGAGATAGTGATACAGAGAGTGGGAGAAGGAATTATTGCAGTGAAGGGGATGAAAGAAAATCAGTTCTTAGTAATACTTTTAGTCAGATATCAATAACTTTCTCGGAGAAAGATTTAGAGGAGATTGAAGGGGAAAGTGGAGCAAAGATTATGTCGATTGATATGGAATTTGATAGAAATTTTAGTTTGTATGAATCTCCTAAGGATATAACGGAGTTAATTAAAGATAACGAACGGTCAGAAGATTCTACATAATTATTTTTTCTTGTATAAAATTAAGAAAACTTTTGTTATCTTAATAAATTTATTCTGTAATAAACATACTTTTTCATGTGACACAATAAAATTCCAATATAAATATAATTAAATACCTTGATAAAATCAATTTCTATACTCATAAAAACAAAGTAATAAATTTTAAAGTTCTGATATTCTAATAATTTTTATCAAACATCTTTATAATTAAAAATCATCAAAAAATTACAATTACATTAGAAATTCCCATTGAAACGTGACAATATATAAACAACATGAACTAACTTACATTGCTATATATCATTATCAATTTACATTTCATCAATTTTACAAAATTTAAACTATCAGATTGATAAATTTACAATGATCTTCCTTTTCTGCAATATTAACTTTTTCTTTTACAAGGCATATTACCCCAATAGTATAATAGCGCCATTTATTTATGCATTTGAGCAAGCAAAATTGATGTCAAAATGTATATAAAAGCTTAACTTTTTTATCAATTTATCATAAAATTTTTTTTGGTTTTCAAATTTTGTTATATCATTATAGTATTCCTCTTGTTAATATTTTTCGTGTACCATTTTTTGCATAGTTTTTTTATTTAGATTTTTTTATTTAACTTTATATTTTAGTCTTCATTTGAATTTATAATTCATTTACTAATAAAAGACTCTAACATACTAATACCTCCCATTCTCCATCGGGCTATTGTAAAAGGATTCTGCGATATGAAGAGGCGACTAGAAATAACTTCTAAACTAGATAAATTTGACAGTGGATACAGGTCAGCAGAATTTCTTGAATTTGATGACGATACCTCTTTGTCATTAGAAGAAGCACCTTCTCGGAAAAAAAGCAAGATTGCCATTTGTGTTGATGGTGATAACAAAGAGAATAAAGATACTTTTATTAGATCAGATAGTAAGTTTTATAACATGATAATATTTTTTTAATTGTTTTTAAGATGACCGTGATGGTTTTATGATAACGGTGACTACCTGTGAAGTGCTAGAGGATTGGACAAAGGTGATAGAAGGCACAACAATAGATACTGAAAAAATGTACCAAATTCGACTGGAGGAGGACTGGAAAAACACTTCTATAACTCCTGGACAACAGGTCTTTATTCTCAGACCATTAAAAGTTGGTGACACAACATTCGTCATTAGTAATACCAAGGGATTAGTAATTGTGGAGCCGACTTTACTAATAGCTCCAACAACAGTTGCCTCTTTTCACAAGTGTGAGAGGAAAGCAGTTCTTCGAGAACGATGCGCTGAAGGTAGTGAGCCTTCACTTCCACTACTGATTGGTAATTCAATCCACGAGCTTTTCCAGTGGGCCGTCAGGAATTCGGCTAAAAAAGAAATAACCAACGTCAAATTCTTGGAAGCTATCTTCAGATCTAGGATAATTAAGAAGTTTGTAAAAGAACTAGCTTTGCTTAATATGGACGTCCGTACATTTGTCTCACATGTACAAGAATACATCCAGACTATCGGGAGATGGATAGTTACCTATATGCCTCAGCCTAACGGGAATGGAGAGATTCTTATTGAAGAAAATGGTCTAAGGATAGAAAGCATTGTAGATATAGAAGAAAACGTCTGGCTTCCCAACATTGGGCTTAAAGGAAAAATCGACGTCACTTTGAAGTTAAGGGATTCTCAAGGGAATGTAAAATACTCAGCCTTGGAGTTAAAAACGGGTAAAACTGTTGACAACATTGAACACGTAACACAAGCCAGCCTATACTCGCTTATGCTATCAGTATTAGATTCTCAAGATGTTGTACCTCTACAACTCTTGTACTTAAAAGATGGCACCAAGAGAATTGTAAAGCCAAATGATTATGCAATTGGAGCGATGATTCGAATGAGGAATGAAATCTCAAGATACATAAAGATTGTTGAGGATCCAGTAACGCCAGGTATTCAATCGGAACCAAGTATCTGCTCATATTGTTCTATGAGCACGTTTTGTTCGCTAGAAAGGATCTCTGAAAAAAGGAAAGGAATTTCCTCGAGGTATGATGGTACTATAAAATTTTTAAAAAGTAAGGTGGATCACTTAAGTAACGAAGATGTGGAGTACTTCATTAAATGGAGAGATATGTTGTTTTTGGAATGGTCTTCAATATCAAAAGAAAATGGGCCGTCATCGTTATATGAATTGACAGTTGAGGAGAGATCTCAAAGAGGTACATGCTTGGCTAATCTTCTCTTAACCGATATTGAAGATAAGGATAACTTAAGGCTGACGTTCTCCATCTCATCACTACCGGGAGACTTCAGGAAAAAATGGATTGTTGGAGAGTTCGTATATATCTCAAGTTCGGATCGTACTTCTATTTGTAACGGTACAATAGTAGAAAATGACACAAAGCTGGTTGTTGAAGCATTAACTCCGATCTCCAGATACTTAACCACCAATAAACACTATCACCTGGATACAATAGAATACATGCGCCACTTCCAGATGAATATTATGTCAATCGTAAGGTTGATGGAATGTAATGATTCAAGCAATTGCCTAAGGAGTATCATTGTAAGGGACCATTACCCGACGAGCCAACGTATCTCTCCATCACAATTGAAAGTAATACTACCGTTTATAAATAATTTAAGTGAGCCGCAAAGGGATGCTGTTATTCATTCAATAAAAAATACTGGGTACTCGTTGATAAAAGGCATGCCTGGAGCTGGGAAAACTACCGTCATTGCTGCGCTAGTCAGAAGTTTGGTGGCTCTGGGAAAAAGTGTCCTTATTGCATGCTATACTAACTCTGCAGTTGATAATTGTCTGGAAAAACTCAATGGCCATATTCGTGATGATTTGATTTTAAGAATCGGTACTGATTCAAGAGCCCAAGAATGGTCAAAGAAGTACTGCTTAAAGGAAAAGATAAAGGATATCCAGGTTAATGATGAGAAAATAGCCGCAGTAAGAAAGATATATTCAAGTTCAAAAGTCGTTGCTGGAACATGTATCTCGATTCAGGAACATCAAATTTTTAAAGTCCACGAAAAATTTGATGTGTGCATTGTTGATGAGGCGTCTTTATGCTTGGAATGCACAGTAATTATGTCGTTGCTAAACTGTAAATCGTTTGTTCTTGTTGGAGACGAAAAGCAGCTGACACCACTAGTTAAGAATAAAGAGGCTGGGGAGAGAGGAATGAATGTCTCATTATTTGAAAGACTATCGATGACAAAAAAAGGCCTTCATGTTATTAATACACAATTCAGAATGAATAAAGTCTTATGTCGTGTCCCAAGTGAGTTATTCTATGAAGGTGAAATGCGTTGCGCGACTACTCATATTGAAAATGCAGTTATAAAGTGTAATGATTGGAATCCACATATAGATGGTGGTAATTTTGATCTTTCTGAAGAAATTTGTGAAAAAGTCCTCAGTAAGAGATTGGAGGATTCTTTAATATTCATCGACATGAATAACTATATTTGTGGAGAAAAAGTTGATACTAGCCTTCTTAACGATAATAGATCGTCAAATCTAGCAGAAGCTACAACCGCCATTGGTTGTTTGAAACTTCTACTTCATTTTGGCGTTAACTCAACGGAAATTGGTGTAATAACACCATTTAGAAACCAAATGAATACTATAAGAGGATTAATTAATGAATTAATTTGTTTGGATAAAAATAATGATAGGCTTAATAATGTAGAAGTCTCAACAATCGACCAATTTCAGGGGAGAGACAAGAAAGTTATAATATTCTCAACAGTCTATAACTATACAGAGGACAATGAAACCTGTGATCTTTTGAATAGTTCTAGGAGAATGAATGTGGCTCTGACAAGAGCCAAACATAAGCTAATTATAATTGGTTGTGCTGGATCGTTAAGAAAACTAGAAATACCTTCCAAAGTTATTGGTTTGATTAATAATATTATACCATTAAAATAATAATTAATTGCCTACTTAATGTATATATTTTAATGTATCTTTTTTTTAAAATTTCATTAAGACTTAATTTTTTTCTTACCTCAATTGTAAACTAGACATTTGTATATACTTTTAATGTGTTTTTAATTGTATTTTTAAATGTATATAAAATGTATAATAATGTATTTTTTTGTTTTTATTAGTTTGATTATTTTTACTTATAAAAATTTGTAAGAAATATCTGCTTTAATTATATATTAATCAAATTAACAACATAATAATAATGATTGTCTGGAGGACATAAATATTGATGGCCTACAAAAGTTTCATATAAAAATGCTTAAATTCATTGAGAAAGTATCAAATCATTTCATCGAACAATAACATGTCTACCAAACTTATTCTCGCTGTCTTCGTTGCTATTATTGCTATCGCTGCTGCAGGTGATGCATTCTCTTATGGATACACCCATAGTCCATATGGATTTGGTGGTTTACCATATGGTGGATACTTAGGATTCGGAAGAGGTAGCTATTTAGGATATCCTGGTTTCAATAAATTTGCTTACGGATACGGATACCCAGGAGTTGGAAACTCACCATTCACTTACTCTCCACACTTCACTGGAAATGCCGTCACTGGATACGGATATTCAGGAATTGGAAAATACTTCGGATACGGATTCCCACATGTTGGATATGGACTCCCATATGGTGGATATGGATTCCCACATTATGGTGCTCCAGTAGTTGGAACTGGAGCTGCTGCCGCTGCCTCAACATCAGCTGTTGCTTATTAATTTTTTTCTTTGAAAAGCATTGTCTTCTATTTTTACATTGAATAAAATGTCTTTGAATGAATTAATATTTCTTTATTCAACTAATAGTCTCTTGATAATTAATATTGTACAGTAAATTTGTGTTGTAACATAAACCATTAAGGGACTACTTTTGCTTCATTTTATGTAAGGTAAATATTTTATTGATAATCCCTGATATATTTCCTTTCCAAAGCCGTATCAAATTGTCAATTTGTTACAATCATGATAGTATTCCAACAAGACAGGAAGTAACGTATAATATATATTACATTCAAAATATAATATATAAAACTCAATTTATTGAATTATTTTTTGATTAATTTACTATTTGCCTATCATTGTAATTATAATTTTGAAAGAAAAAATCTTTCAATAAAATTATCATAACCTTACCTATTTATATCCTTATCAAAGATGCAAAAAAAAATTCTATTTAGATTTACTCTGATATAAAACAAAATTTGAAAAGTTATATTCAAATTTTAATTAAAAAAAATATTATTTTAAAATGAGAAATATTGGAGTAATTTAACTTGTTTCACAATGTTGGTGAAATTTTTACCAATTTTATTTATTATCTTTAAAGATATCAATCCTCAGATCTATGGTGGTGGCGGTGATTATCAAAATTTTGTCCTAAAAGAAAAAGACTGCCCTAAAGATTATAGTAGTTTTACAATATCTATAAACGTAGAATTCAATAAACTTGATAAATATGATACTAACCAAACGAAATATCAAAATGTAAATTTTAAAGAAATTAAAATTCTTCATCTCGATTGGGATACCATAAAAAATGGAGCAATGAATCAAAGAAAAATTTGTGGATTAGTTGCACAAAAAGGTAACTGGGGAGGTGATTATAACATCATTTTTTCTGCTACATATAATGACGGAAAAAATTTTAATGATATTGAAAATCTTTTAAATTGCAACATTCACCAATGTGATCTTGGAGTTACGTTTTTTGATAGAACTAAAAAAGCTGATATATTAAATGACGTAAAAATGGAGCATACTGTTGAACATGCTGTTTTAATGGTTGTTAAGTCAGATGATAACAAGATGTTATTAGGTACTAAAATGCACGATAAAGTTAATATAATATTAGGTCTATGTCCATTTATTAATTGGGTACCTGAAAAAGGATTATTAAAATTCATACCAGAGGAACACATTAGAGATAACGGATATACGGAAGAAAAAAATAATTTTGCACATATAGTGGTACCTTTTTACAAGAAAAATGAAAACTCAAATGAATTTATTTGTGGGAAATTGAAGCAACCAACAATGCCGGACATATTGGTTGGATTTAAATTAGAAGAAAGCTCAATAAATGGAATAATAGGAGAAGATTTCAATCCTCTAAGTGATCAGCTAAAATGTTATTCTGGTGATGGAATAGAAGATCATGTACATTTTGGGTACTTAGAAAAAGACACAAATTTTATGTCAGAAAGAATAATGGAACCATTGAGAGTTCGTGATAAAGTAAATCCAGTATATAATTTTTATGCTGGACAAAAAATATATATATATCATTATAAAGCAATTTTAAATGCTTTGGCCAACTCAAATATACATTTAAGATTAACAAATCCTGTTATTTATCAACAAGTACTGTGTATAAGAAACATAATAAAAGGTATAAAGGCGAATATTTTGCCTTCAATAGGTTCATTGGATTCAATAAAAAAAAATGAAAATTTAAATATATTTTATCGTTTTATCAAACCGTCTGATCTCGTCAAACATCATTCATTTAGATGTTTATCAAAGGTTAAAGGTGCAAACAATACTGAAATGGATGAGTTCTATTCAAGAACTGCTAAATTTTCTATAAAAAACGAGGAGGATCCAAATATTGTGTATACCTCGACTAATAATAAAATTGTTTTCATTGACAAAAAAATCCAAAATTATGGTTCATATAGATGTAAAGAGTCAGACCCGATAAGTTTATTTGATAACAACTTGATTACAATGGATAAGGTGTATTACTTACCATTTGAGGGTGCTGAGATGGAATTATTAGAGTCACATGTAGATGGTACTTACCAAAGTGACATTGGTTGTAATAAGCAATATGGAACTTTTAGCAAAATTAAAAAAATGACAGTAAAATTTGGCCAAAATGTCAGAGATCCTATAACTATTGAAAATTTCTCTAATGGTACTGATATTATAGATATTAAGGAGGGTAAAATTATATATAAACCGCCTAAAGATGTTCTTGGAGTAACAATTGAGTGTACCTATAAAACACCGGCTGAGACAACTTTCTATACAACAAAAACCACTATTATTAGAAAAACAAAGGATACCGAAACCAAAAACAACGCAACAAAGACTATAACGAAGGAAAAGATTGTAACTCAAGTTAAAAACAACTCAACACCCTGGGTTATAGGACTTGTGGTTGCTATTATCTTATTTTGTATAATAGTAATTGTTGTATCTTACTTGATTGTTAGGAGGATTAAAAAAAGAAGAGCTGAAAATAGTCTATCATCATCTTTTTCTGGAGTTTCAAATATCTCTAAAAGTAGTAGTAAAGGATCAAGAAGCATGAGTGGAAGTAAAAGCAGAACTAGAGACGGAAGTAGAAGCACTTCAAAGTCAAATGCTTCAAAAAATACAAGAAGTGGAAAAAATTCAAAATCAGGAACTCGCTCAAGTAGCTTTACAAGTAATACTACCAGGAATTCAAAAAGTACAACTTCCACAAATCGTGGTAAAAATTACTATAATAATGTAAAATTAGCTGCTAAGTGATGGGGGAAATATTGTGTAGGAATTTTTTATGTAGCAATAAGAAACTTTAAATTTATTTATTAGTATAATCAATTATTATTTCAATAATCAAAGTGTAAATTGTTACTATAGAGTTAAATAAATAAAAGTTTCATAAAATATATTTTCTTTTAATTTTTAACAATATTTTTTCTTTTGAATATAATACACTAAAAATTATTAACATTATATACAGTTAGGTACCGCACTAAGTAATTACTAGTTAAATTATATACAGTAAAAAAAGAGTAATTTTATCTGTATAATAATTTCTTTTAAATTTAACCAATTTATATGAAAATTGCACACAAATGTTGTGTTCTACCAACTTGAGAAATCGGACAGGATTCAGACATCTGTGGCCAGGATTTGTCCATTTAATTTTAAAAAACACTTCTTTTTTGGTTACTTTTTGCTTCATATTGTATTTGAAATAACTTTTTTCTAAATTAACAAAAGATAGAAGTTTATATGTCATTTGGAAAATGGAACTTCAGTTTAATTGGACAAATAATTAAAAGATTGGCTAATAACTCACCAAATTATGATCTAAAGGGTATTGGTAATTTTTAGGAAACAATTCAAAGTTGGAACTGTGAATGGCTAAACAAAGCTAGGCAAAGGTATGACTTTCGACTGTTAATACAAAATGTGTTTATTTGGATAAATAACTTGGCAATGTACAAAAGTATTAATATAAAATCAAAAGATTTTCACGCATTTTAAAATTTTTTACATTAAAAAAAGAGAAAAAATATCTTGGCCGTACCAAAAACGAATAGAGTGAAATTGCTGCCTCTTCGCTGTCTTATTATCAAGGAAATAAAATATTTCTTATATTCCAATATATCAATAATTAATTATGACTAAAGAATACCAACTACTTAATCTATTATTGTAATTATATTTTTAAGAGAAAAAACCTTCCGATAAAACAATAAGTTACTCTATTCAATTACATTCTTATCAAATATGCAAAAAAAATTCTATTCAAATTTTAATTGAAAAATCTATTATTTTAAAATTAGAAATATTAGAGTAATTTAACTTGTTTCACAATGTTGGTGAAATTTTTACCAATTTTATTTATTATCTTAAAAGGTATTAATTCTCAAAACGACGATTATCAAGAAATTGCCATACAAGAAAATAAATGTCGCATTCATAATTATGGTACTGAAATAAGAGAAACAATAAAATTTAATACACTAAAAAAATATGATACCAACAACACCAAACATGAAAATGTAAATTTTAAAGACCCTAAAATATTTCATCTTGATTGGGATAAAATAAAAAATTTGTCATCACATATGGAAAAACTTTGTGGCCTAACAATATACCGAAATAATGGTTCAATAAAAAATTACGATATCACTTATTCTACTGGATATCACGCAGGACATAAATTTGATGATATTGAAAAACCTATATATTGCAACATTCAGCAGTGTGATCTTGGACTTGTCTTTTTTGATAAAACTAAAAATGCTGAAATATTAAATAATGTAGGCAAAATTCATACTGTTGATTATGCTGTTTTAATGGTTGTTAAGTCAGATGACAACAAGATGTTATTAGGTACTAAAATGCACGATAAAGTTAATATAACATTAAGTCTATGTCCATTTATTAATTGGGTACAAGAAAACGGACTCTTAAAATTCATACCAGAGGAACACATTAGTGATAACGGATATACGGAAGAAATCAATAAATTTGCACATATAGTGGTACCTTTTTACAAGAAAAATGAAGACTCAAATGAATTTATTTGTGGGAAATTGAAGCAACCAACGATGCCAGACATGCTCGTTGGTTTTAATTTAGAAGAAAGCTCAATAAATGGAATAGAAGGAGAAGATTTCAATCCTCTAAGTGATCAGCTAAAATGTTATTCTGGTGATGGAATAGAAAATCATGTACATTTTGGGTACTTAGAAAAAGACACAAATTTTATGTCAGAAAGAATAATGGAACCATTGAGAGTTCGTGATAAAGTAAATCCAGTTTATAATTTTTATGCTGGACAAAAAATATATATATATCATTATAAAGCAATTTTAAAAGCTTTGGACAACTCAAATGAACATTTAAGATTAACAGATCCTGTTATTTATCAACAAGTACTGTGTATAAGAAACATAAAAAAAGGTATAAAGGCGAATATTTTGCCTTCAATAGGTTCCGTTGATTCAATAATGAAAAATGAAGGGTCAAATATATTTTATCAACTTATTCAATCGGGAGATCTCAACAAAAAACATCTATTTAGGTGTTTATCGAAAATTAATGGTACAAACAATATTCACTTTGAAAAGTACTATTCAAGGACAGCTAAATTTTCTATAAAAAGTGAGGAGGACCCAAACATCGTGTATACATCGTCTATTAATGAAATTGTTTTCATTGACAAAGAGATTCAAAATTATGGTTCATATAGATGTAAAGAATCAGACCCTATAAGTTTATTTGATAAAAACTTTATTACTATGGACAAGGTGTATTATTTACCTTATGAGGGTGCTGAAATGAAATTTGTAGAATCACATGTAGATGATACTTATCAAAGTGATATTGGTTGTAATAAACAATATGGAACTTTTGGTGAACTTAGGAAAATGACAATAATGTTTGGTCAGAATGTTAGTGATCCTATAAGTATTGAAGATTTCTCAAATAGTACAGATACCATAGATATTAAGGAGGGTAAAATTCTATATAAACCACCTAAAGATATTCTTGGAGTAACAGTTGAATGTACATATAAAACACTGGCTGAAACAACTTTCTTCACAACAAAAACCTTTATTATTAGAAAAACACAGGATACTGAAACCAAAAACGGGACAGGAAAGGCTATAATAAAAGAGAAAGTTGTAAATAAAGTTAAAAATAATTCAACACCTTGGGTTATAGGACTAGCAGTTGCTGTTGTTTTATTTTGTTTAATAATGACTGTTGTTGCGTACCTAATTGTCAGAAGGATTAAACAAAGAAGAGCTGAAAACAGTTTATCATCATCAACTTATTCCGGAGTATCAACACTTTCCAAAAGTAGTATCAAAGGATCAAGAAGTATGAGCAAAAGTAAAAGCAAAACTAGGGGTGGAAGTAAAAGTGCTTCAAAGTTAACATCTTCAAAAACTTTAAAAAGTGGAAAAGGTTCTAAAACAGCTCCCCGTTCAAGTAATGTCACTAGGAATTCAAAAAATTCAAGCTCCAAAAATCGTGGTAAAAATCATTAAGAGAGCATGAAATTAGCAACTAAATGGTGGAAAAAAATATTGTGTAGGAAATTTTAATGACACTAGGAAACTTTAAATTTATTTACTAGTAAAAATAATTATTATTTCAATTATCAAAATGTAAATTGTTACAATAGAGTTAAATAAATAAAAGTTTCAAAAAAATATTTGTTTTTAATTTTTAACAATATTTTTTCTTTTGAATATAGTGTGTTAGTAAATTATTCGTGAAAAACACTATTGAGTACCTCTCCAAATAGTTGTCAATTTTTTTTTAAAAAACGCAACTTTTTTTGTTAAAGAAAATAACTTTCTTCGAAATTAACAAAATATAATAGTTTATATGTCATTTGGAAGATGGAATTACAGTTTAGTTGGACAAATATTTTAGAGTTTGGTTAATAATTGACCAAACTATACCCACAACAGTATTGTTAATTTTAAAAATAATTTAAAATTGAATTTTTAAAAAGTTATGGAAAAATCAAGCGATTACTGACCTTCGACTGATAGTACAAAGTATGTTTAATGCCGAAAAATATAACTTAGATTCATACAACAACACTAATATAAATCAAAAAATTCCCACGTTTTTTAAAACTTTTTACATTAGAAAAAGAGAATTAATTTTTTGGCCGTACCAACAATGGATAAAGTGATTATTCTGCGTTGACTAATTATCGAACAAATATAATACTGTTATATTCTAATAAAACAATAATTAATGGTAATGAAGAATACCAACTGTTTGATCTACTATTGTAATCATATCTTTAAGAGAAAAAATCTTCCAATAAAACGATTGGTTACTCTCTTCATTAACATTCATATCAAATATGTAAAAAAGATCTATTCTGATTTTTACTGATATAGCATAAAATTAGAGAAATATATGTAAATTTTATTAGAAAAAGTATCATTTTAAAATGAGAAATATTAGAGTAATTAAATTTATTTTATAATGTTGGTGAAAATTCTACCAATTTTATTAATTATCTTTAATGATATTAGTTCTTATTCTCAAAACAATGACTATGAATCTGTTGTCATACAAGAAAATAATTGTCCTTTTACACTTCTTGCTGAACAAAAAATAATAACAATTAGATTTAATGCTCTTAAGAAGTATGACACTGAACAAAGGCAATATGAAAATATAAAATTTAAAGAAATTAGGATTCTCCACCTTGAATGGGATGAAGTAAAAAGGATAGCATTACATGGAAATCTTTGTGGCTTAACTGTAGGTATAGATGATACTTCAATTCGAAAGTACAATATCACTTATTCTACTGGATATTACGTAGGACATAATTTCGATAATATTATAGAACCTATTTATTGTAACATTCAACAATGTGATCTTGGACTTGTATTTTTTGATAGAACTAAAAATGCTGAAATATTAAATGATTTAAAGAAAAATCATACTGTTGAACATGCTGTTTTGATGGTTGTTAAATCAAGTGATAATAAAATGCTGTTAGGTATTAGATCGCACCATAAAGTAAATATAATATTAGGTATATGCCCTTATATTAATTGGGTACAAAAAAAAGGAGTATTAAAATTTATACCAGAGGAACACATTAGAGATAACGGATATACGGAAGAAAGCAATAAATTTTCACATATAGTGGTACCTTTTTATAAGAAAAATGAAAACTCAGATGAATTTATTTGTGGAAAATTGAAACAACCAACAATGCCTGATTTTCTCATTGGATTTAAATTAAGCGAAGACAATGAAGATAAAACAATATCTGAAGATATCAATCCTCTGGAGGATGAGCTAAAATGTAAATCTGGTGGTGCTATAGAAAAACATTGCCATTTTGGATACTTAGAAAAAGACACCAATTACATGTCTGAAAGAATAATGGAAGTGATTAAAGTTCGTTCAAAAAGCCTAACATATAATTTTTATGCCGGTCAAAAAATATATATATATTTTTGTGAAAAAATTTTTAAATCTTTAGAAAACACTAGTAAACATTTAAGATTAAAAAAACCTCATATCACTGAGAGAGTATCATGTATAAGAAACTTAAAAAAAGGTATAAAGGCTAATATTTTGCCTTCAATAGGTTCAGTTGATTCAATAAAGAAAAATGAAAGGTTGAATATATTTTACCGACTTATTCAACCGGATGATCTTAACAAAAAACATTCATTTAGATGTTTGTCAAAAGTTAATGGTACAAACAAAGCACACATGGAAGAATTCTATTCAAGGACTGCTAAATTCTCCATAAAAAGTGAGGAGGACCCAAACATCGTGTATACATCGTCTAAAAATGAAATAGCCTTCATTGACAAAGAGATTAAAAATTATGGTTCATATAGATGTAAAGAATCAGACCCTATAAGTTTATTCGATAAAAACTTTATTACTATGGACAAGGTGTATTATTTACCTTATGAGGGTGCTGAAATGAAATTTGTAGAATCACATGTAGATGATACCTATCAAAGTGATATTGGTTGTAATAAACAATATGAAACTTTTGGTGAACTTAAGAAAATGACAATAATATTTGGTCAGAATGTCAGTGATCCTATAAGTATTGAAGATTTCTCAAATAGTACAGATACTATAGATATTAAGGAGGGTAAAATTATTTATAAACCGCCTAAAGATGTTCTTGGAGTAACAATTGAATGTACATATAAAACACCGGCCGAGACAACATTTTATACAAGAAAAGACACTTTTATTTCAAAATCACATGATACTGGAGTCAAAAACAACGCGACAAAGGTTATAACGAAAGAAAAAGTCGTAACTCAAGTTAAAAATAACTCAACACCTTGGGTTATAGGAATCGTGATTGCTGTCATCTTATTTTGCACAATCGTTATTGTTGTGGCCTACTTGATTGTTAGGAGGATTAAAAAAAGAAGAGCTAAAAATAGTCTATCATTATCTTTTACTGGAGTATCAAACCTCTCTAAAAGTAGTAGTAAAGGATCAAGAAGCATGAGTGGAAGTAAAAGCAGAACTAGAGGCGGAAGTAGAAGCACTTCAAAGTCAAATGCTTCAAAAACTGCAAGAAGTGGAAAAAATTCAAAATCAGGTACTCGCTCAAGTAACTTTACAAGTAATACTACCAGGAATTCAAAAAGTACAACTTCCACAAATCGTGGTAAAAATTACTATAATAATGTAAAATTAGCTGCTAAATGATGAGAAAAAAGATATGTGCAGTAATTTTCTATGTATTAATAAGTAACTTTAAATTTATCTGTTACAATAAATAATTATTATTTATTAATCAAAATGTAAATTGTCACTATAAAGTTAAATAAATAAAATCTCTGAAGAATATTTTGTTTCAATTTTTATCAATATTTTTTTATTTTTAATGTAATATACTAATAAATTATTGTAAAACATGCAAAAAGAATGTCTAGATAAATATTGTTAATTAAATTTTTTTTAATAAACAAAATGGTATAACTAAACTTGTCTGTATCTTAACTTCCTTAAAATTAAAGCGATTTATGAGAAATAACAGATGAAGGATGTGTGTTCTTAACATAAAAAGTTGGATCAGATTCCAATATTTTGTCACCTGAATTGGTCAAATTATCTTTAAAGAACTCTACTTTTTCATCTACTATTTTTGGTATAGTTTTGTTGGAAGAATAATTTTTTTCATAGTCAATAAAATAAAATGAGTTATATCTCATTTTAAAAGCACAATTCCAGAATTATGCAAAATATGCCCATATTGACAATAATTAATAATTGATTAATTTCGAGAGAAAAGAGTAGTAGTAGTTTTTTTAAAATATAAGTTGATTTCTCTGAATTGTTAAACAAAACCATGCGGATTATAGCATTCAACTAATATTAATAAAAAAATAAATGTTTTTTAACACTAAAACCGATATATTATTATCTTATGTCAAATCAACTGTTTTATCTTGAGTATCTGAATCTAAATTTTTTAAAATGTTTTTAATTGTGTGTAATTATAATTAGTAAATCTCAGTTAAAAGTTGACAGTAACTGTTTGAATGATAAAATTTTAAGATATAATTAAAATAACAGAGATCAAAAATATGACAAAAAATTTTAATGTTGAAACAAATAATAATGGATACAGTATAAATAGTTTTTGTGTAAAGAAGGTCTTAAAATACCTGCATATTTTTTTTAACATTTGTATAACATTTAACTGTTAAAGTTTAATCAATCTATATTAAGAGCAGTATTAAAGAGTTTTGCAATTAATAAAGGATGATCACTAACAACTACTTTCCATTTTTCAGTGTTAATAATATTTTCACCATTTAAGTAAATGAATCGCAAACACTATTCTTTTAGGATTTGACCAGAATAAAATTTACTCCATAAAAGATAATTACAAGCATTTTCAAAGGACAAACTGTAAAGTAAACGCTCCTCCGCCATCAATTTTAATCCTTTTAGATTGTATTTCTCGCCTATTTTCAACATTTCCCAAGCACGCGATTTTATCATATTTAATGATTTTCCTGTATACAAATAGTATATCATATACGACTTTATCACTAAAATCGCTTATTTCAATAATATATGAAATAGATTCTCATTGTTTGTCTGATAATATTGAATTGAAGTCTTCTGACCTACTAGCAAGAATAAATTTGTGGGCGTTTATTTCTAAATCTCTTACTTTAATGACACAATCTGAAAATTTCTTAGATCCAAACATACTAGCAACATCACGCAATAGTAAATCCACAGAATCATTACCGTTATTATTTGATAAAAGATTAACAGTACTCTTCCCACTACAATAATCAAATATTTCACAACCTACTTTTAAATTACCATTATGTAAAAGTTCACTATCATTGCTAAGTAATAAGTCATGTTTGAGGAAATTATAACAGGCACAGAAAACTTAATAAATTTATTAAATTTTGTAATCCGCATAACTTTTTTATGTTTCTTTATACCATCTACGTTTAAAACATAAAAACTACATAATGTTGTTAATTCAATACAGTCAACATCCTTCAATTTCAACAAAAATGATATGTAGTTTTCTTGGTCACTACCATCTTTATTTAGATTCATGCTTAATGACCACCTTATCGTGCCATTTCTTTTTATGCGAAAAGAGGACTTTTCAATGTTTCATTCTTTATTAGTTCACAAAAAAAAATTTTTTCTATTGTGCAAATTAAACTATTTTTTTTCTATATTTTTCTCTGTGCTTAACTTTCCATCAGAGTCTAAAATTTACTGAAATTGAAAGAAATGGAATAGTAGAAATTATCTGGAAAGAGTTAATAGAAAACATATTATAGATGATATTAAATTAAAGAAAATTTAAAAAGGTGTTGCTTATAGGATGAGAGATTACAAGAAATTCAATGTATTGTAGGCCACGCCCTTCCTTATTATAAATACTAAAATATAATATGTTATAGTCAGTCTTTTGCTTTTAATAAAATGAATAAATGTACATTTTTATTCTCTAGTTTATTTTTATATTAACTCTAACATGTTAACAGTATATGTAAGATAAAGAAACAAAGAAAATATAAAAGATAATTTGTTTAGTTAAAGTAAAGATAATAAAATTATTAGATTGACAATTCTATAATAATGTAATACAAAGACAATGTGAAAATATCTATTTAAAAAATTTACTTTAAATAACAAAGATGACATTATTTTTTATTCGTAAGTTAACTTAATCCCTTACAGTAAGCGTTATCATTTCTATAATATTTATTGAATTCATATTTAATGTCTATAAATATAAGTAAATCTTTATGATAAAATATCTGATTTGCAAGTGTATTAAGGTATTATTTTTCGAAGTACCAATTTTTACATAGAAATTAAATAAAATAACAATAATCTTTAATTAATTATCAATTATGAAATGACATACAAATATTATTAAAGCAGAAATATAACAAATGCAGAATAAAAAACTTCTTTATCTCAAAATTATTGTAATTTCAACTCAAAATTTGTCATATAAGCTGAATTATATTTTTTGGATATTACAATTATTACATTAAATAATTATTTTTTTATCTATCAAATATTTAGGGAGATTAATGATTATACTTCATATGCATGTTAATTTATCAGTACCCAAAATATCATTGATTTAAATCAGAAATTATTGTTTTTTAAAATAGTGGCAATAATTCTGTGTTATGTTTAGAAAATTGTCTTAATAAAATACATTTGTTACTTTATTAGAAAGTTCATTTATAATCATGTATCTTGAAATTTATTTGGAAAATAAGTTAAGCTTTAAAATCAATATAAAATCAAGGTGAAAACGAAGTTATTCTAATATTTAACAAAAATTGGCAGTTGTATTAGCTCTAAGAGTAGTAATAAATTTTATACAAGAAATTTTTTCTACTAAATGTAGCTATAATTGATAAATCATAGTTAAATGTTGATGATAAAGGTTTGAATCATAAAATTATTTTGTAAAATTAGAAAAACAGAAATCAAAAACATGATACAAAGTTTTGTTATTGAAATAAATGGGAAATAAAACAGTAAATATATTTCATGCGTAAAACAAGCATTGAAAGTATCTAATTACCTAATGATAGTATTTTTGTTAAACTTTATTGTAAAAATTTAATCAAACTATATTGAGAGTAATATTAAAGAGTTTGGCATTTAATAAAGGGTATTCTTTGACAACTTTTATCCATTCATCCATAGTGTCAATAATATCTTCAGCATTCAAGTAAATAATAAATCGCAAGCTCGACTCTTTTAGAATTTCACCAGAATATAGTTCACTACATACAAGATAATTACAGGCATTTTTAATAGACAAATTGTGGACCATACTCTCTTCCGCCATCAATTTTAACTGTTGCAGTTTATATTTATCTCCGATTCCCAACATTTCAAGAGCCATTTTATCCATATTTGGTGATTTTCCTGTATAAAAATACTTTACCATCTCTTCTAGAGCTTCCAGACTAAAACAGTTTATTTCAATAATATTTGAATTAGATGAACATTCTTCTTTCATCAATATTAAATCGAACACTTCTTACCTACTAGCAAGAATACATTTGTGGACTTTTATTTTTGAATCTCTTACTTTGATAACACAATCTGAAAACTTTGAAGATTAAAGCATACCAGCAATATTACCTAATAATAAATTTAATGATTCGTCTATGTTGTTATTTGTTGGAAGGCCAACAGTGCTTATTGAACCATAACAATAAAATATTTCACAAACTACAGTTAAATCTCCATTTGGTAAAAGCTCATTATTTATATCGGAAAGCAAAGAACGTTGAAGAAACTTATGGCACGCGCAAATATAATCAGTCTTATTAAATGTTTGTATGCTCATAACTTTTTTATGTTTTCTTTTCAACATATTCGTTTAAAACATAAAAACTACATAATACTGTTAATTCAATACAATCGACTTCTTCCAACAACAACTCTAGTGATATGAAACTTCCATTGTTTATTATACCTTCTTTCGGATACAATAGCAATGGCCACTTTGCCGTGTTGTTATTCTTTGCCTTGAAATAAGGACTCGATTTGTACTCTTTTAAATGTTAATTTGTATAAAGAAAAATTTTTAATCGTCCAAATGAAACTGTCCCTAACTATATTTTTCATTGTGCTAAACTGCTCATCACATTCTGAAATTTATTGAAATTAAAAAAAATTACCTGGTGAAGATTTGGTAGAAGATATATTTAAGATTATACCGATAAAATTAAATTTTAAAACATTTCTTAAAATACGATAGATTACAAGAAATCCATTGTATATATAAAATAAAAACTAGTTAAACATAAAAGATGATTATTGAATTTAATTAAATCAAATAGGAGTATAGTAAATTTGTTGGATTTGCAACTTTGTAATAATGATGTTAATTTAACACAATTCAAAAGTATTTCTTTATAAAAAAATAACTTTAAATGACAAAAATGGTATTCTTTAAATTCATATAAAAAACATGATCCCTTTATTGTTTGTAATGTCATAACAACATTATTTGCTATCTTCGTATGTATTGTATGTAAATATAACTAAATTTCAATGACAAAATTTCTAATTTTCCAATGCATTAAAATATTCTTCTGCGAAGTTCTATTGTTTACAAATTTTACATTAAAATTAATAAGATAAAACTAAAATTTTATTAATTATTAGTTATACTTTAATATAGAAATATTATTAAAGTGGAAACGAGATAAATTTACAAAAAAACTTTCTTTTATCGTGAAATCATTACAATTGTAACTCGATAGTAGAAATAAGTGCTGGATTATATATATCGCCTACATAGATACGATTACCATATTAAAGGATGACTTTATAATTACTTAATTGATTATTTAATTGATTAGAGAGATTGATGATTATAAACTTACATACATGTTAATTTAACTTACTGGTACCCAAAATGTCATTGATATAAATCTGAAATAGTTGTCATTGAAATTATGGCAAACATTCTTTGATATCTTAAGAAAATACCCTTATAAAGTACGCCAATTAAAATTTATTTCTAAAAGTTTTATCTTGAAATTTATTTAAAAAATAAGCTAAGCTTTAAAATGAACGTAAGATCAAGGAGAAAACGAAGTTATATTAATATACAACTAAAATTGACTAATTCATAGATCCCATGGTGATGGTAATTTTTATAAAAAATATTTTTAACTGAGAAAAGTCCTAATTCATAAATCATGATTAATGTTTTACAATGGTAGATTGAATTACATAATTTTCAGGGAAAATTACAACAATATAAATTGAAAACATGATAAAAAAAATTTTATTGTTAAAATAAATGACAAATAATACATTAAACATAAGCAACTTCTGCGTAAAAAAAGTTTTGAAATATGGAATACTTTTCCATAATATTTATATTATAATTAGATGTAGATGTTTAATCAATCTATACTTACCGCAATATTAAAAAGTTTAGCAACCAATAATGGATAATCATTAACAACTATTTTCCATTTTTCAGTATTAATAACTTTTTCAACGTTAAAATAAATAAATCGCAAGCACCATTTTTGAAGAGTTTCAGCTGAATATAGTTCACTAAATAGAAGATAATCACAAGCATTCCCAATATACAAACTGTGAATTAAACTTTCTTCGGCAATCAATTTTAAACGTTGCAGTTTATACTTTTCTCCGATTTGCAACATCTCAATAGCCATCTTATAGATATTTGGTGATTTCCCTGTATACAGATACGTTATCATCTCTTTAACAATCTCTAGACGGAAACCTTTTATTTCAATAATATTTAGATTAGATTCATACTGTTTGTCTGTTAGTATTGAATTAAAGACTTCCGATCTACTAACGAGGATAAATTTATGGACGCTTATTTTTGAATCTCCCACTTTAATGACACAATCAGAAAATTTCGGTGACTCACACATAACAGCAATATCATTCAATAATACATTCAAAGACTCATTTATGCTGTTATTTGTTGAAAAGTCATCAGTATTTATCGCATCATGAAAATGAAATATTTCACAACCAACTATTAAATCGCCGTTAGGTAAAAGTTCATTATTATCAGCACTTAGTAAAAAGTCATGTTCAAGAAACCGATGACAGAAACATCTTCTCTTAGTTTTATTAAGTTTCATTATATTCATATTTTTTTTATGTTTCTTTTCACCATCTGCATTTAAAAAATAAAAACTAAATAATGCTGTTAATTCAATACAGTCAGCTTTTTCTAATTCTAACCAAAATATTATGCGGTCTTCATCGTAACTACAAACTTCTTTTGGAAACATGTTCAAAGACCACTTTATTGTACCATTTCTTTTTGACGTGAAAAGGGGACTTTTTGTTGTTTTATTCTTTATTAGTTCACAATAAGAAAATTTTTCTATTGTCCAAAAGAAGCTATCTTTTTCTATAATTTTCTTTGTGCTAAATTTTCCATCAGATTCTGAAATTTGTCGAAGTTGAAGAAAAAATAGAATAGTAGAAAGTACCTGAAGAAGAATTGGTGGAAGACATATTACACTGATATTTTCCGGCGTGTTTCAAAGTCCTTTCGTAAACCAAACTTTTACCACACTATAACTATTATTTTTTTTTCAAAATCAAAAACACAAGTTCTAAACCGATAATTAAGACAATTAATTAAATATGTATACTAAATAAATAATTAACATAAAAATAAAAAAGCACCTACATTAATTTTAAAGTTTTAACCCATAAAGTAAACTAGTAAACGGCTAGAACCAAACCACAAAGAATGTACAATATTAAATCACTAAATATGCTCACACAATTTAATAAAAATGTAAAATGCATAAATTTTAAAAATGGGTTTATATATCAACTTTCAATTGGTATAATGTTTGGTAGATATTATAGTATCACCTTATTCCTAGTATAATTATACAATAAAATGAAGAATGACAAAATAAAAAAATATAACGTATGGGACTTTTTTTCCCAACAATATCTTACTTATCATAAACTATATTATTTTAAAATAAATTTAAAAACTATTGCTCACAGTATGATGGAACGCGAAAAATTTACTGTAGATTGAATATAAAAACCAAAGAAATACGAAAGATGATAATTAGAAGTTAGCACAAGTAAATGTTTATGATAAAAGTTCAAATATTTAAATGGATTCAGGTATTTTTTCATAAAGTATTAATTTCTACAAATTTTACATAAAAATTAAGTTGAGTGAGCATTAATCTCTAATTAATGATCAGTAATACAAAGTAGTTTTTTAAAAAGTATGGTGGACTAATTTTCGAAATAGTTTATCTCTCTAAAAATTAAGAAAAAATTACACGTATTCATAGGTAAAATTGTTGCGCCATTAGTTTAAGCTAGTAAAAGTGTGGCTATTCATTTAAAAATATTCAAATATAAAAAGAAGAGTGATAATAATTTGTTCATTTGTAAAGTGTAAAAATACAAAACAGTTCCTAGGCTATTGTGTTTAAAGTTTTTAAAAATTTCTATGTTTATCATATTTTTTTGCGTATAACTAAAGAGTATGTATTTTTATATTTAATATTGGACAAAAATTTCCTTTATCAGAAATTTTTAACTATGGTTAATCTATATTTTCAATGTCGGATTTAAAAAACTTTTAGCATATTTACTACTTACCATTTATTTCTAACATAACAAATGCATCAAAATTTAATTATTTTTCCAGACTAATCGCAATGAAGTAGGTATTTTTTATTGTTCAATGTTGTGTTACAAAATTTATTTAATGGACTTTAGAAAAAACTCTGCACAATAGATAAAATAAAAGACTTATGTTACTGAGTTGTCAAAGATTATTCTTGAAAATGTTTTCATTATAATCATGTGCACAATCAATTTCTTTTATATTCTACATTAACTCCTGTCATTAAAAAACTTATGTTTTAAGGAGTTTATTCTATAACAAAAAAATGTTGATATTGGTCCATCTCACAGCTCTGTTCAATTAGATAGAATTCTAGCTTTTTTAAAGGGAAAATAACGTAGAGCAAAAGATATTAGCATGAACATTAAAAATAGAAGAACAAGCAATACTAAACTAAACGAAATAAATAGAAAAATAATAATATTCTAAGAAGTTTTTGAGAAAGAAACTTGCCCTTCTTCTTCTATTTGTATGCTTTTTTATTTTTCTTAGAACCTGTGCTTATTGTTTTCCAATATTCTGCACATAAATTGAAAATAATTTTACTATTATTTTTCTATTCAGTTGATCGTATATTTCCATGCAAATGAAATGAATAAACAGATAAACAAATGATTGTACTCAGAAACAAAATTAAATTAATCCGATAAATCAGTGACTTTGATAAAGCTAGGATCCTACTTTGGTTGTGAAGAAACTCAGTAAATTAATATTTATTATCTGAAATATTTTGATCAGTTGAACGATGTTTGCTTTTTTTCGAATGTTCAACATAGTATTTTATTATTATATACTATTTATCATTAATTTTTTAAAAAAAAAAATGGATATAGCGTATAAATGGTTATGTTATTGCTGAGATAAATAGAAACAATGAAATCAGCAATATATTAATATGGTGAATAGTCATTACAGATATATATAAAGGCTAATTATTAAATTTACTTTATTAAATATTAAACTATCAGTTGTTAGAATGGAATAAATTTATATTAAAATTTTCAAACACCATCAACTTGCTTAAAGCCCAATTGTATAAAATGATTACTATCCTGACCATTATAAATTACCAAAACAGAGTTGAGTTCTGATGTGACATTTATTACATCTCTACGCCATGAACACAATAAGAGACCCGTTGTTCCTTTGTCAGCTAAATATTTTATTTGATGACTAACATCTTCTGTACAAATTGTTCTCGATCTGGCATTAGCATAATAAACACCAATATTAATCTTTTTCCCCTCATCTGCCAACACAAAAATATGACATTTTTGTTCACCAACCCAACCTAAGAATTTCAATTCATCCGTTACTTTAAAAGTTGTATCGCCACAACTTGAATCACTTGTTACTATTTTCTCACATTTAGAACCAGTATATCCTGAAGAACATATACACTTATTACAGTCATCATAATGAGGATATCCACCATTAAGGCATTGATTCCTACTTTTCTTTTTTGTTTTTTGCTTATTTTGACTACTTTGACTATTTTGATTATTTTCACTATTTTGATTATTTCCACTATTTTGATCATTTTGACTATTTTGATTATTTCCACTATTTTGATCATTTTGGATAATTTGTTTTTCTTTTTTCTTTTTTCCTTTACCTTTATTTTTCTTAGTAATATTACATTTATCGCAATGAGCTAAATTTATTTGTTTATAGTCATTAAAAGTCATATTTGATCGTTGTCCCATCATTCTATCAAATTCGCTATGAAGATTTGATTTCAGCACCGCTGTTCTGCCAGTTGCAAAATCATTTGGTCCATAATGCATTATTGAACTGTAATCGTAATAAACTGAGAAATTTTTGTAAATTGGATGAGTTTGAACATCAAAATTAATTTTTTCATTACTTTGAATATTACCTTCATTCACTATAACATATTTATCTCTATCTGTTCTGGATTGTTCATGTGCTAATCCTAGAGCGTGTCCTAATTCGTGCAAAACGGCACCTATACTTTTTCCACAATCAACTGTTAACAAAATTGCCTGTGTATTTTTGTCATAATAACGCCCAACGTATGAAGCACAATATGTTGCTAATTTAAAAACAATTCCTTGTGTATCATTTTTTGATAAATCAGCTTCTTCAAATTTTAGACATGTATTTTTTTCTATTTCACCAATTGCTTGTTTGATAACATTACCTGTAAGCCCATTTTCAATCTGATATTTTATAGGAGCATCCCAAGCAGTAAATTCATCACTCTTTATATCTCTTTTATTTATAATGTGTTTATCCTCATATATATACATACAAATTGCCTTTTCCTAAAATGGATATAGAAATGTAAAAAATTTAGAATTTATGTTTATGATACAGTTCAAAGATGTTTTGTAGAAAGTTTAATTTATTCAGAAACTAATTTAACAGCTATTGATAGAATAATATTTAACTCCTGTTTTCTATATTAAATATGTGAAATAAAATAGATTTTAATGAATTCTATGTATCTTACTAATTTTTATTAAACTAGTAGGGATAAAAGTTATGTAATACTACCTTTTTAATATAAAAAACAACTATGATATTAAAATTAGAATAGTATTTAATTTTAATATGTTATAATTTGTACCAATAATAATCTTAAAAACTTTTTATTAATTTACAAAGACAATTATTTATTAAGAAATATTTTTCTCAAATTTTTGATATTAATATTTAAACTATAATATTAGTTTGGTGTAAAAATATTTAAATTTTAATATTAAAAATAAATATTTATTACAATATTAATCAGATTTTTAATTTATTTTTTACAAAAGTGATGAAAAAATCTATTAAATTTGCTAAAATCAATTAGTGGATTGTTTAAAAGGAGCATTTTTTATTAAGTGGATTTAAAAAAAATTATAGCATTTGTTTAATGTTTTAAATTAAAAAATTAATATTCTAGATTATGAAAAATATAGTATATTTTCAAATATATCGTACTTTTAGTTGTTATGATCTAAGAGGAATACAAAAATTAATTTTATAGTATTATTGTCAAAATATTTTTTGAACATAATCTGTGAACATGGAATGTGCTGTGCCAGACCAATTGTATGTATGATCTACCAAATTGAACACGCCTCTCACCTTGAAGACGATATAAGAAACGGATGAAGAGTTCTTGGAACATTAGTTAAAATTATAACATATATATTCTTACTTTTATTATATTTCCTATTACCCTTACTTAAATAAACTATTGTATAAAAGTTCGTTTTTTATATTGTAAAAGCCCCGGGAGCCTTCACGGCTCCCGAAGAATCCACCAGAATTACAAATCGACAAATTATCTTCTTAATATAAATTTATTAACTGATAAGGTGTGAATTTTATGAGTATTCCCAAAAAAGTAATAAACTAAGGAAAAAAACTTATATTTTAAAAACATAAGAGAATATGTCATATTCAGTAATAGAATTATAAAGTTTAAAGTGATAAATCATCAATAATACAATAAAATACATTAGGCATCATTAAACACATAAAATTATAAATTTTAAAAGATGCAATATAAATGATAAAGTTAATTTGTTTACATATTTATAATTACTGGATATAAATTCGAACTCTTATGCAATTTTAATTTAAAAAAGAATTTAAAATGTAAAAAATCAATCAAGGATCTTTTTATCTAAATTAAGTCAACTAAAATAACATTTTTATATTTGATAATTCTACCTTAAGAAAAAGTACTTAAGAAAGCCTTTTTATTAATTTGATCCTTTAGTACCTTTAAAATATCTGAAGAATAATTGCTATATATTACTAAGATTTCTATTTTTGTAATTGTAGTACAATGAGTTTAAAAATACTCAAACAATTATACTTGAAAATAACTAAATAATCATCTTTATATATATAATTGAAGTTTTATAAACTATGATGATAAGAAAGAAACATTTTATATGAGTTGAATTTTCACTTTTTTCAAAAGAATAACAACCAGTAAAAAATTTTTAACTTATATATTTTAACAAATCTTATAGATAAAAACTATATAATAATTTTTACTTAACTTACCATTCTTACTATAACGAGAAGTAAATTTAAGAAAAGTTTTAAAATGTTCATTTTAATAAAATTGCAAATTTGCAATGGTAGAATACAATTATTAAGGTTAGAATTTTTCTTTTATACTTGTAGAAAATATTTTTTTATTTGTTAAATTTTTAATATTTTTAGTCAAATTTGCATGTTTTTTTGATTTATCACTTGTTTAAACATTAGCAATTTACAGAAAAATTGATACAAGCAAATTTTATTTAATGAATAATTAAAAGTTAAAATAAACTAAACATTTTTTACATACAATTTAAATTTTCGATAGATTTTTAAATGATTTTAAAAATATCTGCTAAGTAAATAATATTTTAAAGTCCATTTTTACTTTTTAGAATAAATAATAAAATAATATTGTTGTAAATCACTAAAAAATCATAAAATATATAAAAAAAGCTTTTTTTGTTTATAATTGGTTATTTATCACCTTAATTTTTACTTCATTATCCCGTTATAATATGATATCATACAATAATTAATTTTTCTGTCAAACAAATATTCTATATATCTTCCAAACATTTATTTTATAAAGATAAGTTATCAAGAACGTTTCAGTATCACCTTCAATAAATGATCTCTTTAAACAATAATAAAACAACTATAATTACTTAATGAACAACTAATGTTAAAAATTAATATAAATTGTTCTGCCAAAGCACTAAAAGTACGTTGATGCGTTTAATTTATTTATGTCATTATCATTAAAAAACTTATTTTATCATTATAAATCCTTTATTAACTACAGTAAACTGATTGAATTTTATGTAAAATATCAACAATATAGTAAATTTTTGAAATATCAAAATATCATTTTTTTAAATTTAAAAGTATTTACTTAATTTTTAAAATCAAAAAATGATTTGTATTTGAACAAACAAGTTTTTTACAATATATTTAAAATTAAAGTAATGAAGTGTTCAATAGAGTTTGCAAATTTTATCGAAATCCAAATGAACCACATAACTTTTTTTTGCTTGAAGATTATAATATAATATAACAAAAAATACTTTGTGTTAAATTTCATGATTACTTAAAGTGCAACAATCTAGTCTATCAAATTTTTGGATTACGAAATATATTATTTTTGATTTTTTTCAGAAACTTCCATGTCAATAAAATTTTTCATTTATGTCGCTATTTACACCTTATGTGCATGTTTCTACACACAAAAAATAAAAAGGACAAATTTTGACAAATCTATCTACAGTGCAATAAATCTTCCCATTATTTTAAAAAATTCAATTTTATTCTAATTTTAGAAATATCAAGCGTCAACAAAAATTATTTAGATAACGCAAAATATTAGGTTATCACAAGCATTTTGCCGTTATTTATAAAAATATATGTTTTGCATTTAAAATTATTGTAATTTTTATTTTATTCTGATACTTTTATGACAATATGCTAATCTTAGATCTTAATTTGTTTTTTATTTTATAAAGTACATTATTAAAAGTTCATTCCGTGTAAAGTTATTGTTGTTTTTATAAAAATATTGCACTAAACAATCTACTAAAAACAATGAATTTAAAAATTTGAAAACAGTAGTAATGAAAAGCAATACTTATTTACTCATACAAAGAATTGTTAATTAACGAACTTTTTAATATTTGTTCTTATTTAAAATTAAAATATATAAATGTTATTTTTTACTATAAATAAAATCCCTATTTTTTTAAATCTCTTCATAAGTTTGATTTTTAATGATGATCTTTAAAGACATTATGGAAACAATCTAGACTATCGGTTGTATAAATTTCATAAAGAAATATAATTTATATTAATTCAAACTATTGAAACATACAAAAAAATATACTCTGATATGTGAAAATGCTTTTTTATTAAAGTGTTTGTATTTTACAAAGAAATAAATTCCAAACCTGTATTCTAAAATGTATTCTAGAAAACAACTAAAGTTCTAAAGTAAAAATAACATATTAGAAAAATAGAAGTTTATTTTACTAACTATTTAATTGTTGCTTTTACTTTTACGTACAAATAATTGCGACAAAATTAATCGCAAATCAAGAAAATTCAAATTTTATTAGGTGGGACAAATTTTTTACATTTATGTAAACTTATGTCCTTTTTATTTTTTGTGTGTATTCTAAAATAATTTTTAAAGAACATTCCTTTTATTTAAACATAATCAGATTTTTTGATCAAATCAAAATAATTTTTATTAAATGATAACATATATTTTGTTTTTTTTTAAGGTAATCAATTTTTATAAATGACTTTTTAAGTTCATTATTGATTTACCATTTCAAATTGTAGAAGATTATAATTCTTTTTTTCATTGAATAAAAAGAATTTAAATAAATTCAATAAATATATTTTTTTAAAATTTCAAGATTTGGTAAAACATCGCATTGTTATCAATAAGAGATTCAAAATTAAAATCTCAAACTAATGATAATTTGAATTATAACAGAAAAGTATGATTTTTAATTATAAGCTTAATGTAACACAACAACTTATTATATAACAAATTATAATATACATGGTCTGTCCCAAAAGTAAAAAGTATGAATTCATTATAAACCTCACAACCATCGGATCTAAAAGGTGATGATGCTGTTTTGTAGAGAAAACTTTCATATACAAAATAGTATATATTCCATCTAAATCTGAGCTCTACAAAATTCTTTATGTTTAAAAAAGTTGACCCATGTTTTGCACCCTTGTCAAGCGCAAAAATATCATTCACGTCAAAGCAAAAAATTCTTTTATCTCATTCCACAAAAACCATGCAAAACAGTGTTTAACATTGTTGATCAATTAAATTTTGTCCCTAACATGGAAACAAAATGCTACAGAAACTTTTGAAAATGCGATAAATAAATATAAAAAGAAAATTTTTGTCATTAGGCCAAATTCTTCATCTATAAGAGTGTTTTAAGCACTCGGACGAAGTTAATCCTACATTTTCTATAATTCCCAAATTAATGTTCTTAAGATAATTTTTAACTTTGAAGAGTAGAATGAAGTTACATATTGTAGGTTCAATTATAATGGACAAGAGATAAAGTAAGAATAATTGTCGAACATAAAAACTCTCCAACATGTTATGATAAATGACTCAATTTAAAGTCATAATAATTGACCTGTAGATTTTTCAATCTTTGGCGTCTTGTTTTTATTTTTTGAAATCTTTTTGTACCTAAAAGTATGTATGCTTTTGTGCGTGACAAGAGTACCAAACATGAGTCTACTTTTTTTAACATAAAAAATTTTGTAGAGCTTGGATTTAGATGGAATATATGCCATTTTGTAGAAGAAATTTTTTTCTACAAAACAGTATCTTTACCTTTTAAATTCAATGCCTGCGGGATCGTTACAAAATCATTCTCTATATTTTTGGGACAGACCATGTAATTAAAACAAACTTTATCATAAATTTTATTATGCGTGGGCATTTTTGTGGGTTGAGCATTCCATATGCTTAACATAAATTATAACAGTTTTTTTACAAAAATTAAAAGAAATGCTTTATATTAGAATGCAGGACTATTGTGTTATTCAACGTATTAAATTTTGATGAGGTAAATTAAATTAATTTTTCCAAATTTTACTATACGGATAATTACTTTTAAATATAATACTATCACATTAAAAAATAGTAATTTTTAGTCTAACAAAGATAAAATTTTAATGATTTTAACATATAAACTTTATTTGGACAACTTTAAGGTATAACAAAACAGAAGGAATTAAATAATAAGTGCACCTAAATTGCAATGAAAACATACAAAATACTATAAATTATATCTGTTTAGCTTATTATTTTTAGTGTTATTTTTTTTATGATTAGATTTCTAACTCCTTAATCCTTATATACTTTCAAATCTCTAAAATTAGCAATATTAGTAAATAATATTTGACAAGATTTCACTTCTTTAAATGATAATTGATATGGTGAAGTAATAATATTTTCATCATATTATTTTAAATTTCATCAAAATAAATTCGTGTTAAGATTAAATATTTTCTTTCTACAAGATAAAAAAAAAGGATTCAAAAGAGAAAAAACAATTTGATTTATATAATCATAAAAACAAACATGATTATTAATTGTTATTAAGAATAATGACAAAAAAAACAAACACATGGCATCATCAATTTCAACTATAAATATATTTGATATTATAAAAAATAGTCATTATAAAAACCTTGTTAGATTTAGATAAAATTGTCAAGGGTAGGCAAGGTTATTTTGTAATTGTTTTTATTATTGATTCTTGTTGTTATTGTTTTTAATCTACAATAAATTTTACATAATCAGTAGCTTTTATTATCATGAATTTAAACAAATATAAAGTTAGTAAATATTTAATAAATAAAATAATGTTCCAAATCTGACACAAAAATTACTTGATTATCGTAAATATTTTGTGTTCTTTTTGATGGCTAAAAAACCAAATCAAGCATTTAAAATTTTGACAAATTCCATAAAATTTAGTACTATGTTTAGAGCAGATAAAACTTATATCCTAATAATAATCGTTTACAGTATTATAACACCATGGATAGAAACAAAAACAATATTTGATTTAAAAAATAAACATTAATAATAATCTTATTAATAAAAAATTTTTATTTTTTAAAAAAATTACCACAAATCATTCAGCAACCACTACTAAAAATGAATTTGCAAAGAATATCTACAGAACAATTCCAGAACATTACGAATTGATTTTTAAATATATTACTGAAGGTTCCTAAATTCATATAATAAAGTTTTTGATCGAGTAAAATTAACATTCAAGAAGCAACACAAATTTATGAAATTTGCAAAATTAAGATTTCAATTAGGAAATCTAAGAAGTTATAAGTAGATAGCAATAATAAAGGTTGCACGCATACAATTCTGAGTTGTAAAAAAAGTATATAAAAATGTGAAACAAACTTATCTTCAAACACATTTTATTAACTTAAAAAATCGACAAAGATAAATAAAAGTGTAGCACTACAAAATATCCACAAAAATATATACAACAAAATCTATCCTGTATATAAATAAAGGATAAAAACCTACAAAAAGTATCATCATATTATAATAATTGATATAAGCTTGTAATCTCAAGAAACACAATAACATTTTCGCAGTAACAATAAATATTTAATAACTTTAGAAAGATAATCATAAAAAATCATTGATTCAGTTTTTTACATATATACTTTAAAATTAATTATAAATTTTGATAACTTTTAGAGTTCAAAAACTTTGATGGTGGTGTAGAAACTCTTGTAAAAGTAAACGGTCCTGGTTTAATAATTTTTTCAAAAGTTCTATTATACCGATTTGAAAATTTCTCCATTTCAATCATATTTTTAGTTGGTTCAACAAAATTTTTTGTTCTATGGATTTTTTTCTTTATTTTCTTTACTTTTTTTATAGGTTTTACTTTAGTGACTGTTTTGTACGATTTATCTTCTTGTTCACTATCAGATATGGCATTAACCCATGATTGGTATGTTTTTTCATTTAACTCCAGGGTACGACGAAGGTGATGAACATGATTATCGGGATATATTGGATTTGCTCCTAATGATATATCAGGCCATGGATATATTTTCTCTATTTTTTCTATGACAACTTTTTCTTCTTTCTCCACAGGAGTTGTTGTTGCTACTGAGAAAAATTAATATAAATTTATAGAATTTAATACTTTACCTTTATTAGAATTATTTTTAGATTGTTTTGAAACTCCCGAACCCATAATTTTAAATAAAAATTTTCTTAATCTTGATAAAATTTTTAAAATGTTATTTAAATGCAAATAATATTTTTTTGTTTGTCACTAAGTAACATTTTTTAAACAATAGACATCCTATCAAGTAAATGAAGTCTTCTCCCATAATCTCCATGACTATACAATTTCACTAGACTCCCATTATTACTATCATAGTTACTACAATTACTACTACCACTACTCAACACCACATTCGGTGTTCTTTCTTTACTTTTCATTACCTTCTCCCTCTCCGGATCATCATTATGCAAAATCTCAACAACCTCACTCCTAGCCTCATCCTTATACTCATTCCTCTTAAAGTATTTAATTTTCTTATCCAATATCCAAGCATGTAACAATACAAAGAAAAGAATGACAAATGATAATGCTAACCATTTAAGTAATTTCTCAAAGTCCATTTCTTTGCTTGTTACTAAGATATATAAAACTGTACTGAATAAAGTTATTGTAATGCAATATATAGAAGCAATTATGGTAAATAATGCTTCTGATATAATATGTGGAATAAATAAACAACGAAGAGTTGAATAATTAAGAATGAGACCAATTAGGAAGAAGATTAGAGTTGATAGTTGTGCAAGGCACCAAAATGCTAATAAGGTTCGAAGGATACAGGTAGTGTTGTAGGAGAAACGACTTAATTCTGTTGTAAAATTGTTTGAGGATGACGAGTTTTTTTGTGATGTATCAACTGTTATTGGTTCTTTGAAAGCCTCGTTAACTTCTTTGTCTTCTTTCTCGCTTGTATAGTAGTCTTTATTATCGAAGTATGGTATTGATGGATTTTGTGTTAAGAGATTTGGTTGAACATCTTCAAATCTTTGTTCCTCTTCTTCTTTTTCAGGTGCTTGTTTCGTTAAAATATTTTCATTAGCAATGTTAATTTTTTTATTATTAATATTATCTCTTTCATGATATTCTGTAGATGGTATGACATTAGATGTATATTTAAATTCATCACCACTTTTAGTAAGTTTATTAATATCTTTTTCACTATCTAAAAGGAAAGTAAATGGTATTCCTAAAGAGCCTTTATCATGATTATCACCGCTTTCATTAATATTATTTCCTTCGTTTTTATTATTGATAATTGCGTCATTTATTACTTCTCTTCCGGTATCTTGTGACTTACTTTGGACATTAAAATTATTTTCTTTCTCATTTTTAATATCCATATCTTGTCCAATGTTATAATTTTGAATGTACTTTCCATCTATTCCGACTTGTTCCAAGTCAATTTTTGGTTTCTTATTAGCAACCTTCACCTTAACAGCTCTTATTTCTCCCTTATTAGTAAACTGTGGGTCATTAGGATTAACAATACCATGAAGCCAGGTGTTGACTTTTCCATCAGAAGTACTTTCTTTTTTTGTTGAAGTATAATGGTTTTTCAAATTTTTATTATTAGCACCTGTCAGTAGGTGGTATCTCCTTTGTATGGGGCGACGTTTTTTGTCGTTAATAGTTGTAGAATTAATATCATTAGTATCGTTTGGGGATGGCGTTGTTATACGTACACGGATTTTTTTCCTCCCAACTAATATTCCTCTGGAATTTTTTTCACCTGGCATATTTTCTAAGTCAACGACATCAGGTTTTTTATAAACAACGATTTTTCTTTTTCTCGAAATAACTTTGACAAGTGTCCCATTTGGTAGGGCAATTATTTCTGGTTCCTTGACTGTTTCATCAATTAAACTACGAGATATTCTATTAAAACTTCCTGAATCTGTTGTGAAAGGATAAGTATTTGACATGGAAGATGATAATTGAGAAGAACATGAATGATCAAATCTTATGGCCTCTAAAAATAAACAACAAAAATAAATAAAAATATTCAATTACTAATATATTAATGATAATTTTAATTAATAAAGACGAGATAAATTAATGTAAAAGAAAACTTACCATGGAGAATCCAGAGAAATACGATACAGATTTGAATTATAACTATAATAAGTAATCTATCTCTTGTTGCCCATACGTCATTTTTTTTCTTTAAATTGGTACTTTGAATTATTGTGTTGTGTTTTTCGAGGAAGGACCTAAAGAAAGGAATGAAATATTATTATCGTTATCATTAATCTTTATTTCAATTATTTGTCAATAAAATTTAGAAGTTTTTTTTATTAAAAATAAAAAACATGAAACTTACTTTCCTTTCTTTACGGTCGTCATTGTAATGCAATTGACATTTATTTGTATCACTTGAATATTCCATAAAAAAAACTATAAAATATTATATGAAACAAATTAGTATCAAATATTCTATAAATGTCATTTAAAAATGAGCATAAAAAATACGTTAATTTTAAACTAGAATTCTTATAAGAAAAACAACATATGAGGGTTAAAAAATTATTTTAATATGAAAAAAACAGTCGTTCCTAAAAATTTGTTATTACTTTAATAACTAAAAATAGGTAAAAAACTTTTTAATGTATTCCACAAATATATAAATTCTTCACAATTATAAATACGATAAAGGAGAAGTCATAACAAACTCATTTGTTAATAACAAAAGACACAAAACGACAGGTTTATATTTGAATAAATTTGAAGAATGAGTAATTGCCAGTATGCTTAAAAGGAAAAAAATGATTTTTATTAATATTATGTAGAAGTATTTACTAGATTGCTTCATTAGTTTTACATAACTTTAAAGCTGAAATCATTATTGTTAAAATAAATTAATTTCAAAACATAACGTCAAATTATTTATGGTAAAATTTATATTTCAATAATCATTCAACTGATGTATTTTTTTAATGAAAATAATAATAATTACAATGATTATAGGATATTGATAGAAATATATTAACAATTCGCTTCTTTAAAATAAAGGTATAAATGTTTTTTTAGTATATATCCTATCAAAAGGAAATTAAAAAAATTATTTCCCTTTCCTTGTATGCAAAAGAGGGGAAGTTTAATAATGTCAACTAAAGAAAGCCACAAAAAAAGAAAGTTTTATTATATAAATTTTCAAATAGAAAGTAATTTATACAATATATTTGATGCTACAAAGTATTTAATAAAATAGATTTTTTGACATTTGTCTCGTTTTATCTTTTAAAGTCAAAAGTTATTAGTTCAAGAAAAAAAATGTTTTTTAATTTAACTTTAAGATAATTTCTACGTGAATGGAAAAAAGTTTAAAAATAGTCAAAAACCTCTTGAAACCACTCTTGCTTTCCTTTAATTTCTAAAAGTCAGTTTATTTTTATAAATAAAATACACAAATACATATGATATCTTTATTTAAAATTTCTAAAATTTCTAAAAATACAGAAAATAATGAAAACAATAAAACTAGTAAAATTTATTATAGTACTAAACATTTAAATTACAATAATAAAGGACAATATTTGATTTTAAAAATTATTTTCGATTAAATATCCCTTTTACTTTTATTTATGGGACATTAAAATACAGATTAATATTGAAAAATACCATCAAGATATATTTATTAGAGATTATTTAAATTTTTAAAGATATCATTAATTCACTAAAACAATATAAAAACTCAGAGTTTTTGATATCCATTTATTGCAAAAATACCAAATTTCCGTCATAATTATTAGTATATATTTATATAATATCAATAAGAATAATATTTCAATTTCCATTGTAATATTTCTTCATATAAACAGGGAGGAGTTTCCTATCCCTTTATAATTTTAACTTTCATAAGGATAAAATTTTTATTATTGCGCGGAAATTAAATAAAATCTTGCTCAATTAGTTTTTACAAACTAAATATAGTCTTTGAAAAAAGAGACATAATATAGTATGTTACACCACATATCTATATACAAATATTTTTAGCACATCATATTTTATTTATTTTATCACAATAATTGCAATTTTACTACTAATACAATATTACGTTTCCCTTCTTTTATCTACCATAATTTTTAACAAATAAATATACTAATTTCCTCTAACTTTTTGGAAACTTTTATTGCTTTAATCTTTAAACTAACAATTTAAATATTGTTGAATAATTAGTTAACCATAGAATAGAATAAAAAATAGAGAAATAACAATAATTATAAAGGAATAAGTAATTTGATTAATGCATGTAAGAGGGCATTTTCATAAACATAAATGACCTTAATGCAAGGAATGAAATAACCAAAGCACTTGCTCCAGCTGAACCTAAGATAATTCTCGTTCTATTGTTTTTTGTTTCGTGGAATTTGTCTAACAATATAAATCCACCTGCTCCAATAATGTACATAAAACTAGCTAACATTCCTTCAAAACCATATTGAGCATTTAAGCGATTTGGCATTATAACAACAGGTTTGTATCCTCCCTTTCCATCTGGTGCTGATCCTATACTTGGGATATCATTCAAAATATTAAATACCGTTCCGGCAGTCATAATAAAATATATGACCATAATGCAGAAGAAAGTCTCCATTGGTTTAAGAAGCTTAAAATAAAAAATAAATTTCCTAAACACTAACCTTTAAAACATACTCTAACATATGAAGGAATTGTCAACTTCAATTTTGGTGGATCAACAACTTTAAAAACAGTATTCTCCAAAAAACTATCCATTATCTTCAAAATAAAAAATCGTTATATTAATTACCACTTTTTACGATTTCACTTGAAGATGCCTTCTCCTGATAATTACCGTGAACAACAGTAAAATAATGAACAAGCCACGTTTAACGATACTCCTACCAAGAACTATAACTTTGGTAAAGTATACTTTCAGCGGGACATTTTAGGATATTATTTTTTTTAATATTTAAAAAATATTTGATACTATTTACTTTGAATAATTTTTATTTTCATTGCTAATTATTTTTTAAATAAATATTTAAACAAAATGAAACATATTTGGATTTCATTTTTAAATGGTATACTTTGTTTGTTTCATTCCAAGAGAAGGAAATTTTAGCACGTGATAATCATGTAGACAATATTTTTTATTTAGTGTATTTTGATAGTTGTTGAATAAAGAAATTATGGAAAGTGAAGGTCTGTTTAATGGTTCATTTTAATTGTGGTTTATGACACTATAAAAGTGTTATGTTAATAAAGTTGTAATATTTCTTTTTTGAATATTGAAATATAATTAGTAATGATTAATGTTAATTTTATAAAAATTAGCCTATTTTTGATGGAAATTGTCCTTTTTAATAATTTCCAATTTACTTTTTTACACTCTAGAAATCATGACATATACATACGTTTATTTCAAGAAAATGACTATTGTATACAACTTTCTTTGATTAAAGTGTCACTAAAACTAAAGATAAAAAAAATGCAGAAATTTTCCTTTGCGAACGTTTTACGATAAATTATTTTAAAATTTATACTAAAAGATTATATCAGCTCTACTCTTATCAAATTCAATGATTATGTCAATAAATTCTATGATATACTATTTTGAAATATTATTATTTATTAAAGTTAAGAGACAAATAATATTCTCCCATAGATCACCTTTCATTATTTTAATCATATTTCTTATATTAACAGTTATAAAATTTTAAAGCATATTTAATAACATAAGAACAGTACAATTTATACGACATTCAAACTATAATATTTTTATATTTATTCTCGTTAAATTATTATTTATCAGTTAAAATAATATCATTATTTTCTGTAACCTTAGGATAAAAAATGTTTTTCAAAATAAGTTGAGAAAATATTTATACGATGTCTCTTATAAAATAATTAATTACTTATATTTTTGTTTATTTTATTTACTATTTGGTTGTTTTCTTTCTAGATATATTAAGGAAGTTCTAAATTAGAAATTAATATTTGTAACTATTTTTACAAAAAAATATTTCATTCACTTTAAAATATATTTCTATTTTAGATGCTCGATAAAGGTTGTGATAAATCTCCCTTAGACATCAGTAATAATGATTCATATTCGCTTTTCGGGTAGGTTTGAAAATAACAATTCAATAGTAATCAAATATCATTAGAGCTATAAGATACGTTAAAAGAAGTTGTGAAGAATTAATAAAAGCTGAAAGAAAGTTATTTGGTGAAATATTATACTCAAAATTAGTTCATCAAGATGTCCCGGTTACATTGTCTAATAGTACGGTTCATACAATAACACTTGATGATAAAAGTACTACCTATAAAAGTGATATACCTCTAGTTTTGGTCCATGGATTCGCAGCAGGAGTAGCAATGTGGAGTAAAAACTTGGAAAATCTTGCTAAAAAAGGGATTGTACATGCATTTGATTTGTTAGGGTTTGGTAGATCATCAAGACCAGAATTTGATACAGATGCAACTTTAGCAGAATTGGAATATGTACAAAGTATTGAGGATTGGAGAAAACAAATGGGTATTGAAAAAATGATTCTTGTAGGACATTCATTTGGTGCATTTCTATCAGCGTCATATGCTTTAGAACACCCCTCGAGAGTTAGGCATTTAATATTACTTGATCCATGGGGTTTTTCAGAGAAACCACCTAAATCTGAAAGGCATATTAATGTTCCGCCATGGATGAAAGCTTTAAGTACAGTATTATCTCTATTTAATCCTCTATCTACCTTACGAGCATTTGGAGGTTTGGGTCCATTATTAGTAAAAAAGATCAGACCAGATTTAGGTTATAGATACGGAGGAGAAGATCCATATAGTGTTTATGATTATATTTACCAATGTAATGCTAGAAATCCAACAGGAGAGGTTGCATTCAAAAATATGATGTCTAGTTTTGCTTGGGCTAAACGTCCAATGGTTCAACGATTTGGAAATTTAGATCCAAATGTCCCCATAACATTTATATATGGAAGTAAAAGTTGGATAGATCCAGCTCCGGCATTTGATATTCAATGTAACAGAACAAACTCCTACACTGATGTAATAATAATTGACCATGCTGGACATCACGTTTACGTTGATAATGTAGGTGGTTTCAATGATACAATGATTGACATACTTGAAATTATACAATAGAAATAAGGATAATCACAATAGTTAATTTTTAAGTATATTTTATAAATAAATAAAGATACTTTACCATTAGTTTATTAAAGATTAATAAAGATGAAAAAATAACACAAGAGATTTAATATATATCCATTGAAATATAAATAAATAACATGAGAAGGTGATTTAAAACAAGTTATGTCTTTTTCTTTGTTTGTCCCCATTGGTTTGATATACATCCCATACTTAGAAGGCAATTGTCATTATTCATTGTTGTTACTCCTTTCATTTTCAAAAGACTTTGATATTTGTTTAATGGTTGACTTCGGTAACCAGCACTACCATAATTAATTGATTTTGTGTTTGGAACAAATTCAGAAGACATCATGGTTGATCCAAACATATTATTACCTGAAGTCATTCCTTGTGTATTCATTGGGTTTATTTGATTCATCTGATTCATCATCCCATTCGAAAACATATTATTCATCCCATCATTATACATTCCATTCTGAAAATAAGGCCATGAATTAAATAAATTCATTCCCATTCCTCCAAATTGGTTCATAAACGGATTATAACCTTAAAAAAATAAATTAAAAATGGTATCACTTCTTTTACCAAAAAATTTACCTCCATATAAATTCCCATAATTCATGCCATTATTATAAAGCATAGAATAATCCCACATTTGTCCATAAACAAAAACATTTAACGTAAAAATATAATAAAATATTACGACCAACATATTTTAGAAAACGAAATTAAATGAAATGAAAAGTGAATGCATATTCATTTTCCTTAATAAGTTTCTTAAAAGGTAAACGTGAATCCTGTGAAACAGTACATTCTTAAGATACAATGGAATCACACATCATCAAGGATCATTCACACATTTTTCGTGACTTCTTATATTCCCTCTTGACTTTTATACTTTGTTACCTATCTCAGTTGTTAATACAACGGTATTCCAATAGAATATGTCTTAGAAAGAAAAAGCAAATTTATAATTATTTTTCCAAAATTATTAAAAAGAAATTTCTATTTTTTACTTAGTTTTATATTTACAGAAAACATGATTCGTAGAGGACTTACTTTATTATCTGCTACTAGATGTATACCAAGAAATGCTAGACCACTTTCTTTATCTGCTGTGAAATTGTCAGAAAATGTTGATAATAATTCTTCTGAGGAAAAAGGAGATATATTCTCAATTTTTAAACAACAAGACCATCATTCTAATAATGCAGTCAAAAACAGAGCATATTCAATGAATCATGTACAATTAATTGGAGGTGTTACACAAGATCCTATTATAAAAATTTCTTCAACATCGAATGAGTATTGTGTATTGAAAGTAGCAACAAATATTAATTACAAAAAGGCTAATGGAGAGACTGTAGTATACACTGATTTCCATGATGTTTTTGCTTTTCGAGGAACTGCTTCTTTCGTTAAGAATAATGTTAAGAAAGGTTAGTGTCAATTATATTAACTTTTAAAATTTCGTATTTTTTTAGGACACAGGGTTTTTGTTACCGGAAGATTAAGTTATAACCAAATAAGTTCTCCAGACGGATTTAAATATGACAAAGCTGGGATTGTTGCAGATACCATACAACATTTTGGTGTTAGACTCAATAAGGAAAATTAGTAAAATAACTTTGTTATGTTTTTATAATATATAATTTCTGTTGATGTTACTAGTGTTGTAAGATTTCAATTTAAGGAGAAAAGTCTCTGTTGTTTTTATTATTTTAGACTTCATACTATTAAAAAATCTAAAAATGTAACTTGTTTATTTTTTATATTAAACCACGTAAAATATTAATTCTATGCTACATAATCTTGTTTATTTGGAGAAGTGTAGTAAAAACTTAAATGTTCTTATAGAGAAATAGTTCAATTATCGAAGAATGTTATAAATACATGTTTGTACAGTAATTAACAAACAAGCAGCAAACTCGCTTCGCTCATTGCTACTTGCCCGCAGAACTTGTTTTTTAAATATTTAAAATTTTTTAATTTAAAAAATCTTCTAAAACTTTCGTTTTCATAAAATAAATATAGTGATATTCGAATAAATAGTTCGATATTTTATAGTATTTATAATTATTATTGAAATTTTATAGTTTTTTTAGTATTAGAAATTTATAAAATGCATTGTATCGAAATTGTTTTATCATATATTTTCTCATCTTAAACTCATTTGATGTTCTAGGTTTTGAATAATTTTTTACAAATTCCTAATTAATATAAAATGTCCAGCTATTTAAAAAAGATAAAGATTTAAAATACAGGTTTTGTTTTAAGAAGGACTATTTTTTACATAATAATAATATTAAAGGTTGATCATAAATGTTTTATAATTATTTAACCTAAAATAATCCAAATTTGGGCGATTATTATTTTATCATTTCACATTATGGTAACATAATAAAGAATACTTTTACAAATTTAATGTATACTTTTAAAAATGTATTATGAAAATTAAAAAAACAGTTTTTTAATGTATCTAAAATGATAAAATATTTTTCTGAGTTGATAATATTAAAAATACATCAAAACAATTAATTAAACGCTTTTCGTATTGAAGAAATTTTTACAAACTTTAAAAAGCTACAAATATATTAAAATCAAAGTATTAGTGTTTTTTTAAATATAAAAAAATTTATTTTTAAAACGTTTTGGTGAATAGTTTGACTTAGAAATTTTGGTAATTTTTTATGCAATTTTTATAAAGCATAGCAAAACTTTTAGATATTTTTACATTTTTTTTAAAAATAAGTGTCTGTATCGCCATATCATAACTTTTTTAAGCTTATAATATGCATAACTAAATTGCTGTAGTTGGAAACAATTTAGTATAGATCATTTTAACGTAAAAAGATTTGGAGTGAAAAATTTAATTTATTATAGAATTTAATAATATTTAATAAAAATTTTGTTAAATTTTAAAAAGCCAAATATAATTTCTTTTTAAATGTTTCATTATATCTTAATAATTGTAGTATACTGCACTGATTTTAAATATATTTTATCGGGATAAAACTACACATATTAGTTAAAAACCATTTTTTTCACTTATCCAACCTACTAAATTTTTAAGAATATAAATTAATATTTTAAATTGTTTAAAACAATTGGCCTAGTGACTTCTATGAATTATTGTTTTTTAACATTCTTAAGAAAATCAATTGTTCTTCTAATTTTTTGTTTTATGTGATTACAAATTTCAAGATCATTCCCATTTAAATAGATGCATATAAAAACTAAATTTAAATGAAGCTATTATTTACTTTTTTATTCAGCATATTAAAATGTATTTTTTATTTTTGTAGAAGAAAGAACATAAAATGAAAACCATTTTGAGAAGTAAGCTATTCTTCTAACATATAGGGGAATCTTCGATGGCTTATTATTTCCCGGGATCGGATTTTTTTTGGTAATTGTTATTATTTGGATGTAGTAAACATTATAAATTACATCTATGTGTAAAATTTCTAATAAAAAAAAATCATTTTTTGAAGGAGGAAAAAAAGTGTCTAATTTTGAAACTTAATGCGATGTATCTTAAAAACGAATAATGAAATTGAACGATCTCTATATCATTTGTTAAAGAATTTAATCCCATATAAAAATTGTGAACATTTTAATATTGAAAAAGTATCATCATTGCATATTCTATTTATAAAATTACATAATTTAAAAAAGAATTGCTTCATTTATGTTGAAATTACCCTAAAAACAAAAATTCAGATGAAACTAATACTTATTTTTTTCTATTCGGCATATAAGAATGAATTTTTTTTTAGTAAAGAGGGATACATAAAACGAAGACCATTTTAAGAGGTAAACTTTCCCTCTAATACATAGAGGAATTTTCGATAACTTTTATATTTCTACGAATCAAACCTTTTTTGATAATTTTTATGGTTTGGGTGTAATAAACATTTAAAATTACACCTTTCTGTAAAATTTCAGATTAGTATGATTATTTCAAAAGGTTTAAGGGGTTACAAATTTCAAGGTTATTCTCATTTTTATAGATGCATCTCAAGAACTAAATCCAGTTGAAACTACTATTTATTTTATCTATTTAGCATGCTTAGATACATTTTTTATTATAATAAAAAGAGGTACATAAAGCGAAAACGATTTTGAGGGGTAAACTTTTCTTCTAAGATAAAGAAAATTTTCGATAACTTACTATCTTGGGGATCAAACGTCTTTGTAAATTTTTTTGTTTGCATGTAATAAACATTAAAAATTACATCTATCTGTGGAATTTCAAATAAAAAAATCACCATTTGAAGGAAAAATAGAGGTGGTAAATCTTAGAATTTAGTACTTAATGCGATGCATCTCGAGAATGGATAATAAGATTAAGACGATCTATATGTCATTCGATAGAGAATTATATTTCATATATATTTTGTGAACATTTCATCTGAAAAAGTTCCATCTTTGCATAATTTTTTTTTATAAATCTAAAAATTAAGAAAAAAATTGACTAATTTGTTTTTTGATTAACTCAATAATGAAAAGAGATAAATTAACGGTTAATATTTTAAAATGTTCGCAAGAAATTTCTCTAGGGGGAAATTCAAGACATTTGGAAAAAATTGACGTATTGAAACTTTTTCTCTTTCTTGAAACTAAAAAATAGCACTTTTTCAAAAAATTAAAAAATCGCTTTTTTCTTTATATCTCGAGAACGTATAAAGGAATTACGATGATTTATATATCATTTGATAGAGAATTTAATTCTACATAAAAGTTGTGAAAACACTTTATTTAAAAAGTTTTATCTTGATATATTTTTTTTTAAAAAAAACACAAAAAATTTCTAAAACATATTTATGGTACTTAAAGTTTCTCGATTTTTTTTAAGATTACATTTAAAATGTAAGTGAAAGAGAAACTTAGATTATTTTCTTTTCAATTTCCTTTTCTGAAATCCTGATATATCTTTTTAGAATGTAAGAATTTAGGTTTTTTTGGAAATTTTCGAAAAAGTTCACAATCTCAAGAATGAAACATGAAATTTCAACTTTTTATTTTTTATTATTAGTATCTAAAACTATATATACTTGTAAAATTTCAGATAAGACAAATAACTTTAAGAGGGTCAAGAATGATACACTAAAACATGTTTAAGCAGGTGTATCTCAAGAATGGGGCTTCAGATTAAAATAATATTGCGTTTTTGAAATCAACACGTAAAATTACATATATTAAGATATAAAAAAGTTTCAATATCAAAAATAATTTACAAACCCTCGTTACTCCTCTAAATTATATAGGGATATATATTGATAGAGAACAATCTTTAAACACTAGAGCATATCTTAAAGAAATAGAGACAAATGACTGTTATGATTCTAACTATTTTTGCTTACAATAATAAAAGTAAACAAAAAACAATTGTATGACCCATCTGAGTAACTATGACGATTAGCGATCACAATTGTAAATGAATTACATCACGCTGTTGGGTATCTTCATATGGATCGCAAAGTTTTTTGAACGTACGTCACCAACTTTACAACTAATAGTTTTTGTTTCTCTACCACAGAAACATCCATTCTTGCATATTACTTAGCAATATATTATCAGCTGTTGTGATATAGTATAATAATTTTTAATTTATGTTTTCATTTTATTATTCGGATTATTAAAAATTTTTATTAATATTAAAATACTTTTAAAACACGATATTATAGTGCGGGTGAAAGTAAATACATGGAATGTATGTAAATTAATAATACAATAACTTTTTTCAGAACTTAAAATGTTTGGAAAAAATATAAATAACACTTTTAATGATATAAACCATGAGATATAAAATATAATAATAATAAATAGGAAATCTCCAAACCAGTTTGAATGCTCCAAAAATGATTTATAAAATTATACCAAAACACTCCACCTAAAATTTGTGTGTAATAAAATATCACAGAATACAATTTAATCTTTCACCATTATTATATGTTTTGACATTATAATTGTGAACAATTCATGAATTTTAAATCTAAAAAAATCTCCTAGTGAAGAAGAACAACTATTCAACACTAAAAAACATTTCCTTAAATCAAATCACAACTATTCAAAAAATCTGAATAATAATTAAAAAGTATTCATTCAGTAAAGTTATAAATAAGTACAATAATCCAAATATGTACAAAATCTGCCCAAACAATTACGATATAAAGCTATTTTACAAGCTAAAAGACTAATAATAACCCTACACGTCATTTACAGCTATATTTGAAAAGTTGATAACATAATCCCAGTAATGAGCAACTTTATGTTTTTCAAGTAAATCTCTGGCTTGTTTAGGATTCTCGGCAAATACACTTTTCATTCCAGTAAAGTTCCTTTTTAAAACAATACCCTCCCAAATTAAGTTACATTCGTTATTAATTACATCTGAAGAGGTTGAACCATTTTTGTCATCTGAAGGAGCTTCACCTAATTCTTCCTCATTCCATTTAATTCTATGAAGCATTAATCTTTTATAATATTTCTGCTGTTTTGGTCCCCCTTCAACAACAACAATAGAAAAATTCTCGGTAAATATAACAATTCCCGTCATTTGACATTGCTTTGCGTTAGTCTCTACTTTATATTTTTTTCGAAGGATTTTGTAATGACTTAACTTTATATATCGAAACATGAACACCCAAACTTGTATCTTCAGCCATTTTCTTACGTTTTTTCTCTGCTTTCTCTTCATCACTTAATTTACGAGCTGCATTTGCATCAATATGTTTCTTTAACCTTTCAGCAACCTGTTTCTTAACATGAGCCTCCATTTTCGTTGGATCTTGAACAGCCTCAGTACCAAGTACACGCATTAAATTAGAAACTTTCACTTTAGGCTCAGGAGGCTTCTCTAAACCAAGTCTAACTCTCTCTGCCTGTTCCTTTTGAATTTCCTTCCTATTTTGTCTCCTTATTTTTTTCTGTTCCTTTTTAGTTAAATAAGCAACAGGATATATTTCTTTTTCCGGTTCATTTGGTGGTTTTTTCTTTATAGGATGTGCAACTAATTCTGTAATTATGTGAGAGAAGTCTTCACTTAACAAGTCATCAACAGTGGGTAATTTGTCATAATTATCTCTTTCTAAGATGAATTTATCCCACCATTCGATATTTGGAACATCAACTTTTTTTTCATCGAGAAGGACGGGGATTTCATTTAAATCTTGCTGAAGTTTAGATTTTGCTCTTGCGAGCATTGCTTTTTTAACAATTTCTCCTGGTTTAAAAAAATTAAAACTTTCACGTTTCCTTCCCTGTATATGGTTTACGGACTTGTAATGATGGGTCGTACATAATTTCAGTTTTGAGATCTTTCGTTGAACCTTTACCAGTACCATCATTCTCCGCCACCTCCTCCTTAATAGTGGAAATCTCCATTTTGGTAATCACGTTGTCATTCTCAATTATAAGATTATTTTTTGATAAGGGAACACTGCTTTCAGCCTCCGTCTTTAATGTCGCTGATGATATAAGACCGCTTTGTGATAGTTTTTGACTTGTTTTTGCTTTCATTTCCTCTAATCTCTTTTTTTTCTCCGCAATCGTCATAGATTTGGTCAGGTACTCAGTTGCAGCATGGCGATCAAGGCGCTTCTCCTCAAATCTGACGTCACCCTAAATTAGAATTAATTAAATTATAATTAGTTAAAATTACTTACAGCTATAAATTTATCACCTTTATGTTTTTGGATAAGCTCCTGCGCCTTTTTCATAACAACAGCAGCTATATCTTGATGTTCCATTTTATATATCTAATTTACGCCTGAAATAACTTTTAAAATTATATTACTTATACATAAAATTTACTCTTATCAAAAGGTAGTGCATTTTAAAAGCTTGTTTTATTGTAAGAAACATTTTCCCAATATTCTTGTATCAATTAAGTGTTATAGATAGATAAATTCTCTTCTCTTTTAAAACTCGCTTGTCTATTGTTTAATAACAAATTGTTTTTATTTTTGATTGATACATTAATTAGGAATTAGTATTTTAAATAATTAAATTCTAATTTTAAACTGTTCCTATTAATTACACAAGTACTCTTCTGTGTACCAATAAAACAATGTTTAATCAACAAAACTATGGAATATGTATGTTTTTTCTATATAACTTTAAACTTTACTTATGTTTGTAGCTGAAGAAAGTCACATGAGTCAAACTGGAAAACTTGAGGTTGTAAGCAAGCAAACAACAAAGGTGATTGCTGTTTGTGCTAAATTGGAATGGAAAATTGATCAGGTAATAAATGACATATCAATTATACGTTTGATTGTTGTAGTTTGAAAAATTAATGAAGCTCTTTAAAAATGGTCAAAGTCTTGTTAGTAAGCAATTTTCTTGTCCACAAGCACCTAATATTATCTGGGAACTTCATATATACCCAAATGGAAAACGTGAAGAGGATGTAGGAAATGTTTCTTTTTTCCTGAGACAAACTGGTTTACGAAATGATGACCCATTGATGACTGAATTTCAGATATATGCACTAGCTGGAGGGAACTCAAGGGTTAGTGTGTGTAGAGATACTAAAGACTTTGTCAGCCAGCAAGGACGTGGTAAATTTCAAGTATCGCGTGAAAAAATGATGCCATCAATAAAAATTGATGGATCATTAGATCTTGTTTGCGAGGTGGAATACCTACCACCTGACTCAAAGATTATCGTTGAAGAGAACACAAGTAAACGATTTGATAAATGTGAATTTGTAAATAGCCCAATGTACAATGTTTTTGATAATGTTAGAAAGATGTATGAATCAGAATTGTTTACTGATTGCGTAATAGTTGTTGGGAATAAAGAATTTAAGGCACATAAATGCATATTAGGACAACATAGTGAAGTTTTTCGTTCTATGTTAAACCAAGGAGATATGACGGAAGGAAAAGATGGAGTAGTATATATTAATGATGCTAATTATGAAAGTTTCAGAGCATTACTCAATTTTATTTATACTGGTTCCACTAGTGGAATTGAAGATTTTGCTGATGATGTATTGATGGTTGCAGATAAATATGCGGTCTTACCACTAAAAGAACATTGTGAACAATTGTTAGCTAAAAATATCAATGTTCGAAATGTCACAAGACTATTAACTTTTGCAGATACACATTCAGCTATAGCATTAAAACAGGTAAAGTACATTTTTAATAAATTATTTACAACCCTTTTTTAGCATTGCATAATTTACATTTCTCATCGATATAAAGAAATACTGGAATCATGTGATTGGAAAGAGCTAAAGAAAAGCAATAGTGAATTGGCAAATGAAGTATTGGAAAAAGTTTTAAATTTAAAAAGTTCACCAAATAACAGTTTCTCAGAAAGCTTTGATAGATTCTCTTCTTTAAAAAGTAACTACGACGAGGATAGTCCTGGAAGTATTCCTTATTATGGTCAGGTTACATTTATCCGTGAAACACCGTTTGGTTCACCTGGTACTCCCTATGACAATGAAATTCAACCAGCCTCATTTGAGAGGGAGCGTTCATTCCCAATTGCTAGGATATTCTTTGATGACGATGATGTCGATAGAAGGGAGCCTTCTGGAAATCCGCTACCAAAAAGACGTCGTTTTTAATTTATTTTTGTGTATTAAAATATTCAAATAATTCATATCAAATTTTGTTTCAAATGTAGAAATATTGTAAATACTTATAAGTTAAGGGAATATTTTATGATGCACAGCTGTAAAAAGGAAGACCATGACCTAATTAATGAATTATTTTTATTCTTTATTGACCTTTTTTTCCAGGATCATCTTAAAAAGGATAATACATATCACCACTAGTCATATTTTTTAACCTTTTCCAAAAATGGTATACTTTCAATTAATTATTTTAACTTTTCTATCCTTGGCTATCTCTTTACTTGAATCCAAAACTATTGGAAAGAGAGGTAGGATATAATTTTGCTTGTTTTTTATTTTCCTTAAGACACAGATGATTTTTTTATTGATCGTTCTCCAAAATGGTACAAAGACCCAATAAAAGCTTCAATTATAAAAAATTCTCCCAAGAGACATGTATATGGTACTTCAAGATTTGCTAGGTCTACAAATGATTTAAACAAAAACCCAAATATAATGGTTCCATTTGATGAAGGTGATATGGATGTTGGAACTGCTCCACCTGAAGTAGTTCCTTTTGAGGAACCTTCTAATGATTTTTACCGACAAATTTCCCAATCAGCTAATAACAAAATTAACAATGATCACTTTGGTAGCAAAAACAGAAGTCCTGAAACTCTTATGAAAATCGATTTTGAAGGTCCCTTACTTAAGAAATATCTTTCATAAGTGTATCATTTGTTATTCACTGTAAGAGATTACCATGAACACTCTACTTTTTTTAAATTTGTTTATTTACTGTGTGTAAATAAATTTACTTTAAGCATTTAATCAAACAGACCTGTAAATTAATTAAGTATTTAAAATTTTTTATAACTCATTGTTTTTTTACAACAATTACTATTAAGATGATTTAGATATTTTACTTTATTATATGTTAATTGTCATGGCATAATAAAATTGTTTTATTTTTTTTTGAATGATTTATGTGTAGGAATTTTAATTTTTTTTTATCATAAAGTGGTCTTGTTAGTAAAGACTAAACAGCAAATTGCGTGATAACAATTGATATCGCTGAAATTAATTTATATGTTTCATTGTATTTTGTTCATTTTTACTAATAAATTAATGTTTAACATCATATTTATAGTTTCTAATTTTATAGCTAAATATATCATAAATTTTTTAATTCAGAATGACTCAGAAATTTTCTTGAAATAACTAATTTCTATTCTTCGCATAAATATTTAAAGGAAATACTTTATTGTTAGGGAAACATAAACTATGTTGTTGACAATCATTTCAAGTTCATATATTTAAATATCTACAAAAAAATGTTTTACAATTCCCTTCAATTCATGTAAAAGAAAAGTATAAGAAATTTATAGTAAAAAAATTGACCCAATTTTTTATATGATAAAAGAAATTTATTTCTAGAAATAAAAATGGATCAAACAAAGGTATTTTAAAATCAACATAACATCATTATATCATCAATTTTATAAATATCGTAATCAAAAAAAGAGGATTAAGAATGCGAAAACCTTAAATAAGTATTTGATAAAATTACCAAAACTTCCTTTTCAACGACATTTTTTTCATCATCATATCGTATGTGCAAACAAAAAAATTAACACTTGTGTAAACGTTAATGCACGCTTTTCCAAAAATAAATACAAAACAAATTTCAAATAGTGAAAAGATTTTTTCTTGTAAATACAGATGAAATCACAGAAACCTTTTGAGATCGTAGGTCTCACAAAACAACAAATCACAGCTAACTATTCATATCGCCATCCCGGAAATTATTATGCTCATGTTTTTTTGAGTTCTTACACCAGAAATAACCAACCACTAAAATTATTGTATAACGCACAAGAGTTTTTAAAACAAAAAGATTTAACAAGGTAAAAAAAAATCACATAAAATTAATACAATTTTTAGATGTTATGATTCGTTATTGAATTTTTTAACAACCGACATAATGAATATCCCAACCGACATTTATCCTGAGACAGCTAAAATTGTTATTGATGTTTTGAAGCAGACAGATGCGGATAGTGATGAAATAATTGATATATCATTTGAAATTTTACAATATATGGTTCAGTGTACAGCAGCAAATATGAAATTGTGGTCAAAATTATTGGTTTTATTCCGTATTCCATTGGAAAATAGAAATTTTTGTTGTAGAAGTTATAGTACTGAGTTGATGAAATTGGTTGAATCATGTATCACACAGGGTACATATTCTGACGATGAGGAGGTTATTATTTATAAATTATTACAGGGTAATTTAAATGCTTGTGACCGCGAGAGGAGATCTTCAGCATTTAATTGTTTGGTTAAATTAATTATTAGTAAACCTAATGAACAGATACCAACGGAGTTTTTGAAAAAGTTTCTGAGAGATATGGCAGCACACCATGATTATATTATGAGGGAGATATCTACAAAATTTCTGGAACAATTAGCAGATAAAAATTTAGTTGGAATGGAATTTTATTCTATTATAAAAGATTTGTGTAAAGATTCTAATGTTGAGACAAGGAGAATTGCTTTAAGAGTTATACAGAAGATGGCTCAAAAGTACGGAAAGCTGATGGTAAAATCACATAACAATTTTGAGATATCTTTGAATGATGAAGCTTTTGCTATTTTATGTGGTGCTTTCAATGATGCTGATACACTTGTAAGAGCGGAAGCTGCTGTAGTTATTGGGAAATTTGAGAATGTTTCTCCTAACTTTTTATTACAAACTTTAGATAAGAAACTTATTCCAAGTATGATAAAACAAGACGATAATAAAGGAAGAGATTCACCATATTTCTATCAATGGTCATCAGGAATGTCTCTGGCTGAGGATATTCCATGTGAATCAAAATCCGAAGAATCTAAGTCATACATACCACCTCAGGCTTGTGGTGCTTTCGTTACAGCATTAGAAGATGAATATATGTCTGTAAGAAAAGGTGCTGTAACCAGTTTAGGAATCTTAGCTAAAGGTCAACCAAATATAGCATGTTTCGCATTAGATCATCTCGCTGATATGTTCAACGACGATATCGATCAAGTTAGAATAGATGCCATAACAGCATTAACACCATTACTTGTTTACGGAAAGATCTCAAGAGATCAATTAATTACAATATGTACAGTTCTCGATGATGCTCTCCCAGATTCAAGGTTAACATTACATGAATTACTTTGTAAGGCCAATTTAGAAAATGCTGATTGTTTACTTTTATTATACCAACGTTTACAACAAAGTTTGGCCAGATTTCCGGAAGATAAGTTATCTATATACAAGTGTTTTTCATTTATTGGTAGATCTCATCATCAATTTGTTCCAGGTATTTTGTATAAGATACTTGATATAGACCCTGTATTTAAGTTAACAGAACGTACTTTTCAAGAAGCATCTCATGTAGCTAGTCTTATTATGGTACTTAATGCAACAGTTGAGTGTGAGGTAATTGCTTCACTACTCCCTGACTATATGATAAGACAGTATAAATCATTACACTCGTCAATGCCTGATCTTGTACCTCCTATTAGAGCATTTGAAGATGAGTCAGGATTTCATTACAGCGGTAATTATGTTACTAAACTTTCTAAGTCTGTATTTGAATACTTCTCAACGATGTTTAAAGAGTTGTATAATCTCCTTAATTTACCTAATACCCCAGGATCAATAAATGCTATAGACGAACATCTAGAACAATTTTACAAATCAATGGATTTTGATGAGAGTGTATCAGCAAATATGAGATTTTTTAACAAATTTTGTAAAGCAATTCGTTCCCTGAAATTTATGATGACAATGAATGAAGAAGATAAGAAGACACTAATTTTAGTAAATAACATTTTACATGAAATTAAGGAATTAGAAATTTCTTTTACCTCAAAAAACCCTCGTTTACATCATTACTTAATCTACATTCATTTCCTAACAAAAATAGTTGAATGGACAAGATGTCTAAACTTACCTTCAGATAAAATTTTCTTCAATATAATGCTAGGATTGGAAAAATTAAAAGCATCGAATATTTATTTTAACAATGGGAATGGAGAGATGATTTTGGAGTTATCTGATAAATTTAAAGAATGTTGCAAAGTAATTAGTGAGAATAATGTTATTGATGATGGTTTAGTCAAAAATTTGATTTATGATATCGTTAAGAATTTTAAACTACATATTAACAAAGATGATATATCGTTTAACGTTGATATGAGATTGAGGATGGCAAATGTTGAAGTCCCAAATAAATCAAATGAAAAAATGAGGACAGCAGTACTTAAGATGCCCGTTACAATCCCATATGTTGTTGTTTTAAAACATTTCTCTGATTATGATTTAAACAATTTTTGTATCAAAATTATCTATCCTGATGGAACGATTGGATATAACTCCCCTAGATCGTATGAATTTCACCGTGTTGATAATGATACTGTTAGATTAAGAACTAAATTAAAGATTCTATTCCAATATTCATGGAATGGTATTGCATACATAACCGTTCAAAATGGATTAATGGTAAGTACAAACATGATATCCGATGAACTAAGGACAAATTTCCTATCTGAACCTGGTTACTTCCAACCTATTTGTCAATTTTATTGTAGAGATAACTTTAGTGAAACAATTTTAGGATTTACAATGAGATAAACCAATATACTAATTTATAACCTACAATCTACTTTAAGAATAAACAAAATATAAATTTTATGTTTAATATTTTTTAAGTTACAAAAACAATTGTGTTTTCACACAAATTTAAACCTGTTATTTGTTTTTTTCGAAAAAAGTATTTTATTTAATAAAATTAAATTTTTCTATCAAATATACTATTATTATTTTGGCTTAAAAATCATCTTCATTATCACTGTCATCAAATGGATTTAATGGATCTCTTTGTCTTTTTGGTTTAGGTGGTGGTGTTTTTTTGACATTGTCCGGTTCTTCTACAACGTTTTGTGGAACTTTTGAAGAATCTGTGTCATCGGGAGTTTTTGTATTATTAAGTTCGTTTTTAAGTTCATTTTTAGTTGGTGTCGGATGGTCTACAAAAGAGTTTTCCTTACTCATAACATTTGAACTAACATCACTTCCTGTTGGTGATTCAGTTCTGGCAATTCGAAGATTCTGTAAATCCATCCCTAACTTATCTAACTCAACAACAATACTTCTTTTCTGTTTTGCAGCCTCACCATCCTTTATTGCTTGAGTATTAAAAAATGTTTGAAAAGTATCAACAAAAAATGTTATTCTAGAATCAAATAAAACAGGTAACAATTCATTTAATTCATTATTTATTTTGTTGTATTTCTCCTCCGCAACCATCATCTCTTCTTTTGCTTTTACAACCTTTGGATCATCATCACTTTTCTTTCCCTCCATGCCTAGCATTTTCGTATTCTCTAGTAGCAGCATCAAAATCAACTAGTTTTCTCCCTCTTTTTTCAATCTTTTTATGGATATCTGAAAATTGGTTTTTATAATCATATACAGATTTTAAGATTTCTTCATTAAATTTTTTTTCATACTCCTCCTCGGCACAATTGATTCCCTGGACAGCAGCAATGAAATGATTACCATTTGGCCATTCCTTCCTCATACATATCTTTTATCGAACTTCTTAATTGTTCTTCTGCCATATGAAGAGCTTTTAAAGAAGTAGCATAATTTTTCATATCTCTATATAACTTTTCTGATACTTTAGCTTGTCTAGTGACATTAGTAACATTCCTGTCAAATTCCTCATCTGTAGTTGCTTTTCCCTTACCAAGACCTCCAAGTAACTTTTCTTTGGCTCTGGCCGTTTTCTTTTTAATGTGCTTACCGAAAAGATCGGACATATTTCTGTAATAATATTTAAAATACAATAATAATGTTATAAAATATTAATAAAAAGAAATATTAAGTATCGGTTAACGATTAAAAATTTAAAATCAAAGTATTAAGTATGACAAAAGTATGTTTTAATTAAAAATTAATACTATTACATAAGTGTATACAATATTTTTATGTACTAAATGATATATAATATTTTGGAGTATAAATAAAATAGTTGGTAAATGAACAAATAACGATTACTAATTGAACAATCATTTTTTTTCTTAAGATTATTCATTTAAATATTAGGAAAATTCTGTATATTTCAATATAAATTACGCTAGTTATGTTGGAGAAATATGTCATATATAATAGGTGAAACTAAAAGTCATGATGCATCATCGTTATTATTTTTAAACAAATTACTAGAATATTATATAAATGTATAAAGCATGTGTAACATTAAACTTATCAATAAATAAAATTTTTTAAATATTTTTGTTATGTTATATATATTTTAACTTAATTCAAATCCAGTTCCTGCATGTATTGCATAACGTAACTTTTCCAATAAAATTGATTTTTTCGAGTAATTTGGTAATTTTAATAAATTAAAACATGTTGATGATGTTGGTAATCTATCATTATTGGATTTTTTCTTAATAGCAAAAAATCCACGAACAACACTACCTATTGTATCACCGGGATCATCATCATCACCATACTCTACACATCTTATACTAAATTGAGGATATAAATGTTTAAAACCTTGTAATGGTGCCTGTGAACATGATGTAACAAATTTTAAAAATAATCGTCGTTCCTCAGGTTTTAAGTCTTTCTCTAATATCTCCCATAACCATTTTATGACTCTATGTTGACTGTGGAAACCACCATAATAATGTACATGCATTTTTAAATCAGCAATATTAATATCATCATTATTACCTGAAATTAAAAATTGTATCTCATGGGGTGAGAAAAAATTTAACCATGTCTGATCAAGGACAGAGGTGAATCCTTTTACAAATGCCGCATTTTGTTCTTTAGTCTGAACATAAACACGATATTGAGCCATTGTGTGTATATAACGAATTTTATTCTCATTTGTCACCGCAATATGTCGACCACCAGGTATTAAATCAATAGTCTTAATAACACCTAACTCTTGTTCATCAATAGAGAATGTTAAGTCTAAATCACTGATATCGTCTGAATCATTGTAATATTTTATGTATGTTAGTGATTTATATAGATTTGGATCTAGTTTTGATAACTCATCAAAGGCAGATAATTTTTTTCCTGTCATTATTGCTAATAATACTGGTGCAATTTTTAGATCGGTAACAATTCCTTCATATACAGATTTTGCTAACATTTTACCAACAAAAAGAAACAATTGTAGGTGGTCTTCATGGAAATATGATGTTGGTGATGGCATGATATAATTGCTTTCTGTAGTGTGAAATAAATTTAACTGTGGATCAAAAACTTGTCTTAATGTGAGTTCTAAAAATTCTTTAAAAACTCCATCACGATCAATTCCTGCTTCATCGAGACCTTGTGCATTTACAAATTTTACTCGTATTGTATTTTTTAAATCTTTGGGATTCATTCCATTTAATTGTCTATAACCATCCTCGATTATATGTGTTCTTTCTATTGTAATTGATTTTGCCGGTGAAGAACATGTATCTTTTTCTTTTCCAACTATCTTTCTAAAATATTCTACTCTATCCATTAATGGAATTGAGTGTGGTAAATATGTCATAATAAATTTAGCTTCTTTATCGTCATTCTCATACATATTTATAATACAGGTACCCTTAGCATCTGGAGCAATCCAGAATTTCTTTTGATGACTTGTAAAACTCCTTCTCCAATCTCTATTATACAAAATATTAAGAAGTTTATACATAGCCTCATAAACAGGATGATCTTTAGGTTGTTCTATCTTAATAACTCTATTCCATACAGCTTTAAAGCAAAAATAATTACTGAACTTTGCAATTTCACATAATTCATTTAAAGAAAAAGGCTTTTGTATTTCATACATCTCTTTTTCATCCAACAAATTTAATATACTAATTGTAGCTTTAGAGAAAAGTATTAAAACTGAACAATGGGGGGATTCTAAATTTTTATCTTGTTGAAGGATTTTAAAATAAAAATTTAGTGATCTGTGATCTCTATTAATATGACTCCATAATGCGGGGAGTATTAAATCATCACTTGTTATTGCAGCTAATATATCTAGTTGGATGTTTTGAAATGTTTCCAGAATGTTGTAATATAAATCACATATTAATGTATTTATACCGGGTGAAGGGATCGGTGAGGTATTACAATTTTTAACAAAATTTTTTAATATTCCTAGAAATATGATTATTATTTTATATTATGATTATTATTATGATATTAATTACCTTGTATTGAATTTCTAACATCTCCCAATGATATTCCCGAAATATTAGTATTATCACCCTTCCTCAAAACATTAATACTATTTCCCTTTCCGCAACTAGCTTCACGTTTCTCTATCAAATTATAAAATAAAAACCTAAGAAACTGTTTACTCCATAGTAAAGACAATTGTTTTTTCATAGATTTAAAAGCATCAGTATTTGCATTTTCTAAGTTAAATATTATATTACCAAATAATGGATGCCAGTATGTTGTTCTATTTTTAGTTATATTTTTAGTATTCAATAGAAGTTCTTTAAATAATTTTAAGCATAAATGGACATGTTGTAACCATTCGGATAGATTTTCTATCATTTCGTTTTGGAAGTGATGTGAAAGATCAATGAAGTTGGCAAAGTATGATAAATAATTTGATTGATGGAGGGAATTAGTGACGAATTCGGGATTATTGTAAAGGAATAACAATAATTCTGTGTACATTTTATCGTCACCCATTTTTTTAAAGGAGACATTTGAGAGACGTTGAATTAGAGAGGGAATTTTCATTAATTCTATGAACATTGTTATAGTTTCTTTATTTTTAAGATCATATTGTTTGATTGATTTTAGGAATAATAAAAATATTCCATCTACACATTCATTTCCGAGAACAATCTTTTTTTCCGAAAAAGAATTCTTAAAAGTATAACAAAAATTGTTAAAACTTTCTTGTGAGAATAGTATCTGCAATAATTGAGGGAACATTGAGGATAACGCAGTTTGAATAGTTTCATTTTTTTGGATAATCTTCCAACTTGAAGTACTTGTAAAAGAAATTAAAAAATGGACCATTGTAGCGTAATTTTTAGAATAACTATATGTAGAGACATCTAATGTGGCTAGAAATTTTGGAATATATTCAAAGAGCTTTTTAATGACATTATTTGCTCTTTTTAAGTAAACTTTAGATAGAAATAGAGCAATAAAGGAAACTTTTGTATCTGTGTACTCCAGGCTTTTGATTATGGCACGTATCAGTAAAATAAAAGTTTCTGAATATATTTTTAATTGTTTTTTCCTCTCTAAGTAAAGAAAGTAAGTAGCATAGTTTAACATTTGAATATTTTTTAGATTACTTATGAAATTGTTTTGTGAAGAATCATTGTTAGTAGTAGTTGATGGGGTGATAAAATTTTGTAGTTCTTTTTTTATATCTTCAATATGTTTTAATTTATTTAATTTTCTTCTACAAAAACTTTGTATTTTAATAATAGTATCATCTGGTATTATACTTTCTTCATTATCCATCACTAATCTATAATAAAAATAATGTTTAATTTTATTAACAGCATTCTATAAAAAAAATAAATAACCAAAAAAATAATGCAGAATAAAATAAATATAATTATATTAAGTTTTAGTGCTTATTTACATATAAAAATTATAAATTCATTTAGCATTAACTTAATGTAAAATTTATACAATAACTCTATTCAAATTTTGGAAACTTTAATTGTTAAGCTTTTTCTGTTATGAACAATACAAATTGATTGAAAAAGTATAATTAATTCACTATTGTTTAAAACGAGCGGAGGACAAATAAACTATTTTATTATTCCATTTTTGAAATATTAAATTTTAGAACAACAATAAATATTTGGTTTACAATATTTAAAGTCATTATAAACGTTAATTTATTTATAATGATAAATTATTAACAACATACTTTTACATACATTAATATTTATTGAGTAATTAATACAAATTAAGTACAAAGTTTAATAAAATAAATGGAAAGTGAAAAAATAATTATTTGAAATATATTTTGTATCATATATATTTATTTATGATATGCATATCAATAAACGTAGTTCCAAGAACGAGATAAAAGTATCTTATGGATAAAGGCTAGAGACATTTAAATAGTAAAAAAGATGTAAGTATACAATATTCTTTGATATAACAATACTATTATAGATTTAACTCTGTTAATGATAAAAAATAAAAGAGAATACATAAAAATACTTTACAATACTTTATAATTCGTACAGTTAATGGTAAAAAATACGTCTACAATCTTTTTGATTTTAAAACTAATTAAATTAAACAATATAACAATATTATTCCAAAATATTTTAACGAAAGTTTATAGGAAGATAGATATGCTATTTAATGATGAAAAAAACTATTTAAACGATGTCAATTTTTTATTTTCAAATGTATAAAGATCTAGGTAATCAAATAAAAGCAACAATTTTAGTTTAAAATAAAAAAATCACATTTAAAATGTATTTGATTTTACAACAAACATAAAATAATGTAACAGATTAAAAATTTTTAACAATAATGAATAACTGTCAGTTTGTATTTATTAGATTTTAAACATTGTGTATTATAATCAACTAAATATTATAATAGAAATATTCTAAACTTCTACTTCCTTTTTATAATACTATTTTTTTTAAATGAAAAAGATTTTCCTATTTTTAATTACACATAGTACAATGATACAATTCGTTATTAAATTAAACATATTTTTAATTTTATTATCATAAATTTTATTCATATCACAGTGTCATATATTTGATTTAGTTAATAAATTGACTAGTTTAACTTTTTTCATACAAACTATCTAAATAAAATAAATATGAAATAGAATATTCAAACGGCTATGTTAATATAACATTTTTTAAAATAAGAATAACAATATTATTTGTATACAATTGATATATTTTTATGTCACTCAAATGATATATTACTTATAAATATGCAGAAAGTATTTAAACTAATTATAGCAATAATGTTTCTTTATCACAAAACATTATTTTGAAACTACAGTATCTGAGGTATACATTTTTTATATTTAAAACATATTCAATATGTATAATGAAATTTGTTTTGAAAGCTTTTTTAAATCCCAACTACTAAAGTACATGACAATTTATCAAATGACTTTAATGGAAGAATTTCAATATTTGTTGAAGAGTTGTAAATAGAACAGTATGTAAAATATGTTAAGAATATATATAAAATTTTTCTGCTTATGTCACAACATAGTACATTACAATTAATAGAATAATATGAGAGTGTTTTGAATATTTCTGAATATATGACAAAAAAAAAAAACTGAAATATACTTATATTTCTTCAATTAAATTATGGCGTATTTTAGATAAGAAGAATTTTATTAATTTAAAATTTTTCGACACCATTTTATTTTTGTAATATAATGATATTGCATTATAAAAGCAAATAATCTATATTTATTTTTAATATTATTTTATAAAGATGATTCAATTTCAATTAATTTTTTAACTCCATCGTACATTTGTTTAACGGCCTGGTATTCGGTTAATCCAAGGCGTTGTTTATTGGAGATGTCATATATTCCTTCATTAGATTCGGAATGTTCACCGTGAATTCCACGAATTTGGAGTTTTAATTCATCACAATTCTTTTTGAACTCATCCATTTTGGCTGCAAGTTTGGGTAACTTTATGTGGACAGAAGCTCTTATCGTAGATCCAAGATTGGTAGGACAGAATGTGATACTACCAAGTCTACTATCTCTGGAGAATGGAGTTTTTGCTTGAATGGCCTCAACTCCTTTAATAAGTCTACCTAAAATTTCTCCAATTTTACCACCTGGTTGCATTGAGATAATACGAAGATGGTCTTCCTCATTAACCCAAACAAGGAAAGTTTTTTGATCATTATGGAAGATTCCACGTCCTGTTGGCCAGTATCTGGAGGCATTGGCAGCTTGGAGGAATCTATCACCCTCCTTGAAAAGAAAATGATCAGCAATAAGTTTGTCTTGAGTTTCTTTTTGCATTCCAGTTAATGGATAATAGGTACCTTTAAGATCAGGGTCGGTAATTTTTTCAAGGGTTTCTTTAACACGTTTCTCGATGTTTTTGTAATTAAGTTCAGTGAGACATGGATTAAGTGGATATCCAGAAAGAGATCTTCCACATCTAATTCTGGATGAAATTATAAATTTTCCTTCTGGATCAAGATCAACAAATTCAGCTAATTTATCCTTTCCGAAATCTAATGGTGGATGTACATCAGTAGGTTTGAATCCTCCATGGTACTCTTCAATAATTGGATCAAAAAAGTCTTTAAAAAGTGTATAAGATTCAGCATCTGGAGCATAGACACCAATACCAGAGTCAAGGTTAGCTACACCTGATTGAATAACATCAAGAAGTGTTGCACCGAGTCTTGTTTTTTTCATTTTTAGCTTGTTCATAACCTCTTTGGTTAAATGTTTCTTAAGTAGAGATTTACATTCTGCTGATGCTTGAAGTTTAGCGAATCCTTCTTCAATTTTTTTAACGATGTCTGGTGAAGCTGTCATACTAGGAAGTGAAAAAAATTTTCTTGATACATAATTTCTGCAAAAATGTGTGATTATATACTAGAAGAAAAAGAAAATTATAATTTATTTAAGCATTCAAATTAAAAATTACAACCAAATTTTATATAATATGTCTATAAATAGGCGAGATAATTACATTTTTAAGTTAAAACAATTTATTATTTTTATCTATAATGGCCACCATCAACGTCGACCCACCAGGTAGTGAAATGCCAGCGGCAGGAGGAAAAAGTAATCACAAAATAGGGAATCCAGGAGCTACAAAAATTGCATTCAAAATCAAATCCTCCAACAATGCACACATTCGTATTAAACCTGTTTTTGGATTTGTCGATGCAGGAGGAGCTGCTGATTTAGAAATTACAAGACTTAATGGACCACCAAAAGAGGATAAATTAGTCCTCCAATATAAAGAAGCCCCAGCTGAAGCCACTGATCCAGCAGCTATTTTTAAAGATGGTGCAGCTGGTGGAGAAGTTATTATTCCAGTTTCTGCTAAATAAAATTTTTTATCTTAAATATTGAAGTAACAAATGGTTGAAAGTTTGTTCTTAAGAGAAAACAATAAATTTATTAATAGTTTTGTAGAATAAAATATTTGCTTTCTTCATCTAACATATTAATAAATATTAAATATCATTTTTTTACAATATTTTTATAAAAGCTGTTTTTAATGTTACGTCATCATAATCAATTAAAATAATAGAGACTTAATGCATTTTAAAGGGGTTTTTTGGCAAATCTGTACAAGGTATTCTTAAGATGATAAAAATTACTGGTCTATTTTTTAAATTGGAAAATTCACAGAATTGAACAAAAATTTATTTTTAAAGTAAGGCAGTAAATATATAATTTATTTTATTTTATTCGTGTTCACCTGAAACAGACGAAAATTTACAAACCCGTATAAACATTAACATTTAAAGATGATTTTGCTTTTCTATCAGATTGTTTTCTTATTCAAGAATTATCATGGATAAGAGATATAAGTCTCTTTAGAAGTCTTTCTACTGGTCTTTTCCATTCTTTCTCAACATATACATCAAAAGGTTTTTTTGCCTTCTCCATTCTATCTAATATTATATCTTTGATGCATTTAGTAGGATAGGTCTCTTTTTTGAAAAAACAATATAAAACTTTTTTTTCCAGTGATACAAATTTATTGATAAGCATGATAAGCGGTCTCATAGATTTTATGGTATATAGAGTTGCTGGTCTTATGATACAATTATAAATTTTTAATTTATTTTTCTAATTGGCTCTATTTAATAATTCTTTGTTTTTAAATCTTACACACCATGTAGCTTTTGCACGTTCTTTAAAATCGTTATTGTTTCCTTTCAGGTTCATAGATACCACTCTTCCTAGGTATTTATATTTGATACTACTTCATAAATTGGATTATCTAACTTCTTTTTATATTGTGTAGCCATAATTTTTGTTTTATTCTTGTTCAACTCTAGACCTGTTTTTCTAGTATGATATTCAATAACTTGAGCAACTTTTTCTGTTAACTTTTGATCATAAGTATATATTACTATGTCATCATCAAACTCTAATTTGAGGGTAACTGTAGGAGTGCCATCGATCATAACCCTAACTAGGTTATTTTATTTTTATTTAAAATAGTCATCTAAGTCGTGTTGGGCATTCTTAAGAATTATTTTTAGTAAAAGAATAAATAATTTTGGGTTTAATGTATCACCCTGTCAAATACCAGACTTTATTTCGATTATGGTATTTGAATTGTTTATACCTGTGGAGAATGTAGCTTTAGGAGATCTGTATAATGCTTCCATTTTTTTTACCAATTCTTTATCAAAATAAATTATTGCTAGACTGTAGAGAAGCCAAATATGGTTGACAGAATCGAATGCTTTTTTGAAATCAATAAAAATAGCATATAAATTTATCTTATACCCTCTACACGTTTGAATTATTGCACAGAGTTGTAATATCTGATTTAAAGTATTTTTTTTAAAAAAACCCGCTTGGCTAGCACTGATACAATTTTCGATTTTATCGTGCATACGTTCAAGTAAAGTCCCAGTATGAATTTTGAATATGGTTTGTAAAATTGATATTGGTCTGAAACTAGAAATATCATTTGAAATACTGTTAGATTTCTTGATAAAAACTATATTACATTCATTCATTTGGTCAGGAATCAAATGTTTATGATTATAGTTAGAAATAAAGAATTATTTCTAGTATTAAAGGTTATTGTATTTTGTTCTCTTGAGTGTTCTTTGAGATGGCAACCCCAAGGTTCAGTAGTGAGGCGCGAAAACTATTATGAGTTAAGGGTATATAAAGCTAAAATAAGATAGAAAATTTCATTTGTGTAAAACCCTTAGTAATGTAATGCGTGCTCTAATTTAATATTTTAATTTTTACGTTAATTAGTAATTTTTATTATTATTGTAATTTTTATTGTAATAATTTTTTTTATTGTAGGGGTACCAACGCCATTTATAAATTATAATTTATATTTAATAAATTTTTAACTTGGGTTATTGTTTGGTGTTAACTGAAATTAACACAGGATTTAGCGCGTAGGCTATTGTTTATTATTGTAAGACGTACTGCAATAAGGTTTTGGATTTCTGATTTCTATAATATAGAGTTACTACCAATTTTTAACTGGAATAGGGGTAGATAACTGAAAAACCTTAGAAACAGAAAAGATGGATACTAGAAACGTAGAATCTAGAATCATGGATGAGAACTCAGAAGGAGTTAGTAAACTTGGTGAAACAAGTATGGAAAACATCAAAGATCAACTTATGGGTACAAATTTTAATAAGTTGAAAAGTTTGAGTAAGGACCTAAAGGTCAGAAGTTTTAGTAAAACAAAGAAAGATATGGTTGATAAAATTTTGGCTTCAATTAATTCCCAGGAGGATGAGGAAATGGTAAAGAGGTACATACGTGAGGAAAGTGTACCATTGACTGATTCAGTTTCATATAATGATGATACAGAAGTGGAAGTTCTACAACAACACATTAAAGATCTTGAGCAAAAAGTTATGGAACTTTCAGCTGGAAAAAGAGATGAGAAAAGGGATTTAATAGAAATGGTAAAGGAGTCACATTTTACCATTTTAAATATGATGAAAGCTTTACAAGGAGGTCAAGAAAGCTCTAGTATGAGAAGGAGTGAAGTTCCTTTGGTCATGTTTTCAAATACTGAAGAAAACATATCGGCACACATTATGGCAGCAGAACGTCACATGGAATTTAAAAATATTCATACAGACAAGGATAAAGGGTTATATTTGATGATGACCTTGTCACCACCTATTGCTGCAGAAATTGATAAAGTTTTGGGATCAAAGTATACATATGAAACTCTAAAAAGTCACTTATTAATGAAGTATGATGGTACAGCAGCTCAAGTGAAAAACAGGAGTGAAATTATGTATTTTAAGTTGAATTTTTCAAAAGATTTGGGAGATCAGTTATTAAACTTGGTCCAGAAAATAAATGTTGTTTATAAGGATTTACCAGATATGGAGTTATTACAAACTCAGTTGAGACATATTAGAAATCTTATAACGGATAAAAGTTCAAAACTTTACTATTTTGTATTGACACAGAATCCAACAAATATTTATCAATTTATAAGGGAAATGCAGGCTGTACATGAGTTGGATATGTCAAATAAATCAAGTTCAAGAGCAAAGGATAAAGATAAGAAGAAAGATTTTTATAAAGATAAAGTGTGTCATAATTGCAATAGAAAGGGACACCTCGCTCGCTTTTTGTAAGGCTGAAAAAGTTTCAAGCAAAGAAAAGTCAACATCTTCAACTACTTTGAAGAAAGTTTCAGTAATGGATAAAGCACAAGAAAATTATGTAGAAGTAGTGAATCATTATATTGCTAAGGATGAAGATGATGAAGGGACATTTCAGAAGGAAGTGGTATATCAAGTTAAAGAAAGACAACCCAAGTTAGAGCCTAAGAAGTATCAACATATAATTTTGCAAATAAATGATAAAATTGGTAAAGGTTTTGTAGACAGTGGTTCAGGTATTACATTTGTAGCGAATAGAATGATTATGAATGAAAAGGTATGGAATGTGAGTCCACTGAAAGTTAGAATGGCTAATGGATCAGTTATGATCTTGAATAAAGAAAGCAATGTCTTGCTTAATTTTTTAAATGGAGTGGAACTTAGAGCAAAAGTTTTTGTTATTCCAGATGAAATTATGAAACATGAAGATATTCTTATAGGAGAGGATGTTATGCTCCAATGTGGGTTATCAATATCATATGATGGTGAAAAGTTGGTCACTATAAATGATAAAAAGTGTATATCTTATGGTAATGATGATTTAAAAGAATCAATTGTTAAGAAAGTCAAAGTCTCCAATGATTGTGAAGATGTGAAAACAAAAATCTTTAATGAATACAAGGACTTGATTCCTAAGTCTAAATATGATGTAGGAAAAGGAATTTTGGAATGTGCAAATATAGAAATTGTGAAAAAGAAAGATGATTTTAAACCACCTTCTTATGGACTTCCTATTTCATATAAACAGCGTATTTATAAGGAATTTAAAGAAATGGAAGATAATGATATTGTTGAAGAAAGAACAGCAAAATTTATTCATCCTTTGGTTGTTATTCCTAAAAAAGATGGTGAATTAAGAATTTGCGGAGATTTTAGATATATAAATCACTATACTAAGTCAATGTTCTTACCTGCAAATAAGCCTTATGAATATGTTTATGGAATGAGTGGTTATAAATGGTACAGTAAAATAGATTTGAAAAATGCATATTTTCAAGTTCGATATCCAGAAGAAACAATACCATATATGGGAGTCAAAGTTTATGATAAAGTTTATTGTTTTAAAAGAATGGCACAAGGAGGAAAGGTTTCCCCAATACAATTCCAATGTTTGGCAACAAAAATTATAAGTGATTTAGGAGAAGGATATTTTGTCTATATTGATGACTTTGCAGTATGTTCAAACTCAACTTTGGAGGATCATTTGGAAAAAGTGAAATTATTATTAAATAAGTTGAGGGAATATGATATGAAAGTAAATTTTGAAAAATCCAGTATTGGAGGGACTGAAATAGAATTTATTGGATATAATATTTCTAAAAAGGGAGCAAAAATTGCCAATAAAAATATTGATGCTTTTATGGAAAGAAAAGAACCAAATACCAAAAGAGAATTGGTATCTTTTTTACAATCAGCCAATTATTTTAGAGGGAATATTCCTAGATATGCAAATATAACATTACCGCTTCAAAATATGGTAAATTCTCTTAGATTTAAGTCTTCTAAGATTGAGAAGAATCCTGAATTTGTAAAAGCTATAGAATTGACTAAAAGGCTATGATGAATCCTCAATATTTGGTGAAAGCATTATCAGATGATGTAATTTATTTGGAAACTGACTGTAGTCAAGAAGCAGCAGGAGGAGTTATATATAGAATGAATAAGCATAAAGAAAAAGAAGTAATAATGTTCTATAGTAAGAAATTAAAGAAATGTAAAAAAGATAGATGCATCACATACTTAGAACTATACGCCATAAATTTGGGAGTAAGAAAATTTAAAGAAATCCTAATTGGACACAAAGTAATTATAAAGACAGATCATAAACCTCTAAAAGGACTTATGAATACAAAAGAAACAAAGTTCTTGGAATTAATAATGCCATTGCAAGAATTAGACTATGAAATACATTATATACAAGGAAAAGAAAACACTTGCGCCGATTATTTTAGTAGGATTTATAAAATCTCTGAAAATAAGGAGAGAATAGAAAATAATGATAATTTTCTAAGTGATAAGACTGAAAGTATGGCAAAGAAGTTATTTGAGGAGTATCATTTGAAAAAAGGACATTTATCAGTGGCAAAGATAAAGGATGACTTAATTAAAGAATGTTATAAATTAATGATCTCAAAATATAAGGCAGTAATGATTATAAATAAAATAATGAATATGATAAAGAATTGTGAAACATGTCAGTTGGAAAATGACTTAAAAAGGAGAAAAAGGGATAAGGCAGATCCTAAGAATGTTCTTGAAATATTATATATGGATTTTATGTTCCTGGATAATCACACGATATTGGTAGCTGAAGACGGATACTCACGTTATATATGGGCAGAAGAGGGTCCACAGGCAGATGAAAAGTTAGTTATTCAATTATTAAATAGAATATTGGACCAATGCCAAATTAAGATAAAAGAGATAAGAGCGGATAAGGCAAAAGTATTTAAAGGGAAAGAATTCTTGGCATTTTTGAAGAAAAATGATATAAAGTTAAATTATGCGGTATCCTATGAACATTATGCAAACTCTAAAGTGGAGAGAGCTATAAGAACTCTCAGACATGTATTGAAGAAGATGGAACCTGAAGTAACACATAGAGGAGAGCAGGTTTCAAAAACAAGTTAAAAGAAGCTTGTAGAATAATGAACACGTCAGTTCATGGAGCTACTAAGGTCAAGCCATTCAATCTGATATATAATTATGGAGATAAAGATGGGCAAGTATTGGAAAATGTTTCTGATGAAAGAATAAAGGCATCCATAAATAATGCAATAAATGAATCACCTGAGAAAAGAATTATTTATAGAAAACTCAAGAATAGTAAAGGTGGAAATGAATTAGCTACTATAATGGATGTAGAGAATGTAACTGATGTGATGGTAAAGCCTATGAATGAGAAAGATTCAAGAAAGACTATATCTCTAAGTGGTTATAAGAATAGGCTCTATTCTCAAGAAAAAGGGAGAAGTTAGAAATAAAGAATTATTTCTAGTATTAAAGGTTATTGTATTTTGTTCTCTTGAGTGTTCTTTGAGATGGCAACCCCAAGGTTCAGTAGTGAGGCGCGAAAACTATTATGAGTTAAGGGTATATAAAGCTAAAATAAGATAGAAAATTTCATTTGTGTAAAACCCTTAGTAATGTAATGCGTGCTCTAATTTAATATTTTAATTTTTACGTTAATTAGTAATTTTTATTATTATTGTAATTTTTATTGTAATAATTTTTTTATTGTAGGGGTACCAACGCCATTTATAAATTATAATTTATATTTAATAAATTTTTAACTATTATTGAATAAAGTAGCTAGTGCTTCTGCTGCTTTTCTGCCATCTAATGTGAGGTGTTCGAGAAAAATGCAATCAGGCCCACAAGGTTTTCTTTTACTTTTTTTGATTCTAAAACTTACTTCATCAGAAGTTATAGAATGTCATATAGAGTCTTTTTTAACATAATTTCTCCACTCTATATTTTCTTCTCTTTCTTTACCAAAGATTTCACCAAAGGTTTTATTTACATTCTCTTTGCTTATGTTGCTGAATTTTTTCCTAGATGTTTCTTTGAAAACATATTTCAATAATCTACCTACCTTGATAGCTTTATTAATAATTAAATTTGTTCTTTTTAAGTATAAATCATTAATTTCGAATCTTATTAGTTTGCTAAGAATAGTATAATTCAAGCCTTTACTTTTAAGATTTTTCCTCTTGATAAGTAGATTTTTGGATTATCAGTAATTCTACGTGATGACTCAATTTCTTTTATTTTATATTCATTGTAAATTTTTGTAAGATTATTTCTAATTGCATCATAATTTTCTTCAGCTTTTTTGTCAAAGCTCCCAATTTAAGTTTTCTTAATGTCTTTTAACTTTATGGGGCTAATTTTATTAAAGTCTGGTCTTAAATTAACCTTGTTGTTCTTGAATTTTGATCTGTGTGTTAACTCTTTAAATTATAATTTTAATATTAAAGGGTTATGGTCGCTATTAAAGGTATGTTTCTGTAGAGCTCTAACATCTTATATTATTTTAACTAGTAATTCGTCTGTCAAAAAATAGTCTATTTCTTCTTAAATTTTTTGGTTGGGTGATATCCAATTTGTTATTCTGTTGGACTTTCTGGTAAAGAGCATATTACAACAACTTAATTCCATTTCTTTGCAAATTTGAGTCAATTTTTCACCTCTTTCGTTTCCTAATACATTTTGTTCAACCGTCTTTCATTCTTGTTATTGAATAATACCTTTGCATTGAAGTCTCTTTTAACAATGTACTTCATATTTTTATCTTTACTATCAGTAATGATATCTCGTAATTTGTCGTATAAAACGTTAATTTCATCTTCTGAAGTAACAGAAGTACAAAAATAAGATGATGTAGAGATATATGATTCATTTTCAACTTTTATAACATTACTGGTTAATCTTGATGATTGTGTAACTACTTTATGGATGTATTTTAGTAATTCTTTTCTGATAACTATACCACAACCTCCATTTCTATTATCCGCTTTAGCCATAATATACACAAAACCTTCTTCTTGTAAACAATCATCTGTTTTCCATCTGGTTTCAGTAGTAAATGCAGTATAAATTTTCTCTAATTTTAACAGTTCATTCAATTTAAATAGTTTGTGGAGTAGTGATCTGACATTAAGTGTCATTATTTTAATATTTTTACATGTTTGTTAATTATTCGACTATCCGAGGGCCTGACGCCACTCCCTAGCTTGAAACCTATTATTTTTGCCTTTATTGTACCCGTCTTCATCAATATATTTAATTTGTTAATTAAATTTAATAATTTTATGTTCCCTGAATATACTTGTGCAATAATATTATGATAATATTAAGAAATAAATGTAATAACGCATACTCATAAAGGACAAAAAAGAGAAATGAAAAATAAGACTAAAATATTAAAAATTTTTATTACATTAGCAAAAAACAATAACCAAATTTAAGTACATCATTTTAACATTTATTAGAAGTTTTTTATTCGTCTACTTGCATATTTTTATCATTCTTTTGAGGTTTAATATGCTTTATTTGGAAGAAAGTTCAAATTTTATCATGTGTGTAAAATTTTACATTATATTGCTTGCATTTCTTGTTCATTGATGTGATATTAACAAAATTCCGTAACTCAGGAATCTAAGAAAGATTTTAAAAATTATCAAAATAAATTAAAACTACTGGTCTTCCTCACTAATAATATCACTTCCAGGGTATTGTGCGGCTATAATGATTGTTTTCACAATATTTCATTGAAGGGATGTTTTTTTTCCTTTTGGTTTCATAAAATGCAAGAAGTACATTAATAATGCTTCTTGTGAAACTATTTGATTAACCACGTACAGACTTTACAGGTGTTTTTTAGGTGTTTGGTGGCTTCATTTTTGATCTTTCTATTCCTTAGAAAGAGCTTCAGTAAAGACTTTTTTCCTTTCTATTTCCCTCTTCCACAATTCTACTCTTTTTTTTCTTCTATTTTTTCAAGCAGATACTCATTTTAAGTATTTGCTAGTGGTTATTTTTTGTCATCCAGAATATAATAGCAGCACTTGCTACCACTCTTTCTTATCATAATTTTTATACTATTAATGTCGTTTCGTTATACTCCAAGTAGGACAATAATTTATTTGAAACACACTAATAATTGTACAATAATAAGTATAAAATATTATATATATTTATAACATTGTACACAAAACACAAATTGATATCGTTGTAGCAGAGGTTTCGCAATTTAAGAAATATAAAAAGAAGTTTAATACACTGTTTATTTTGTGTAAAAACAACTATGTATACAAAAATTATCATAAACAATTAAATTTAATATAATTGTATTAAAACTTTCATCATATTCTTAAAAATAGAGGTGATGGAAAATGAATTGTTAACTAATTGATTAACTAGTTATTTTGGTTATTTATATTCTTCTTTAAAGGCATTTTTAAGATTTTTTTTCATAAGGAGTGGGTGTAATAGTAGTCTTGCCTTGACAATATTGATACAGATGTATTCTGATGTAACTATTAGTTCTTTATAGGTTTTAAATGTTTTCAATTTTTAAATGGTTTGGTGAGAAATTTTAACTTTTCCATTATCACTTCATCTCTCTTCCATCTTTTGCTACCTTAAGCAATTTTTGGTAAAGTATCGTTGTGAGCAAGGTACAATATAAATATGATAACAATTTTATTTATAAATCACACAATAGTAATGCAATTAAAATAATATTATAATTTAGTTACAAAACACATGTTGATGTCGCTTGAGTAAAAAGAGAAATAAAAACTGACTGATATTAATGTAATTTCTTGTTTCTTTATAGATATTTGGTGTTGTCTTTGTTAATTGACCAGGTGTAAATTCCCAATTTTCTCACAATGCACTTTGTCTCTCTTCTCGTGTTTTTGCTACCCTCAGCAATATTTTCTTCTTTTGTTGAAATGTTCATTTTTTAGTAGTATATATGTGTGTGAAAAAAGTTGATGATTTTTAATTTACTTGTTTAAACTGTTGATTCCCAATGTAATTAGCCTTTTGTAATTCACTTGTACATTTTCCTGTAACAAAACAGCTCCAATGGCATACTCTGTCGCATTTGTATGAATCACAAAACTTCTATTCAAACGAGAGGGTATCAATATTGGTGCTTTTTTAAATTTTTTCTTCAAACGTTTCGAATATTGTTTGTTGTTCCTCCTCCCAATTGTATTCTTCCTTTTTGGATAATACTTTAGTAAGTGGAATCACTAACTTTGCATAATTTGTTATGAATCTCCTTGTTACCTGTTTTTCTCATGTTGACTGTCGAAATCAGACAATAAAGTAAAAAATAAGAAATAAATAAAATAATCTTTATTTCAAAATCAAAATCATATATCAATTTTTTATAATCAATTATATTATATATTCGTATAGTTCATCATCTCTCTTGATTTTTTGTTAATGTGGTTTTGAAAAATTTTTGAAAATATAAAGGGAAATGAATTATCTCTTTACATCCTGAAGTAATTGGTTGCTATCCAGAATGCCTGTAATTCTTTCTTATTTTAGGTATAAAAAAAGTATAGACACATAATAATAAGTTTTCCAATAAGGTAGAAATCTAACAAGTGTTCTATCTATTATATAAAAAATGTAAAAGTGTGTGTTAGTTATAGATAATTCTACTTTATATATCTTTTATTTATTTATGTTGCATTATTTATGGTAATTTAGGCTTGGAAAATGCAACATTTTTGTTGTTGTAATTCATAATTTTTATAAATCATTTTAAAGATATCTTTACAGCATAGTTAATTTGTTAATAGCTACAACCTTCTTTTTATTAATCTCTATTTTTTCTTTTGAAACATAATGCTTTAGAAATTCAACATTCCTTTGCCAGAAATTACACTTTTTCAGCTTAGCTTTTATTCCTATTTCTTTTAGGTTTTTGAAGATTCTCTCAATATCTTAAATATAGTTTTCTTTGTAAACCACGTCTCAATGGTTAATATAAAAGCAATACCGAAATATATATTAAATCAGTATTATCATCTATAAGCTCAAATATTGTTATATTTATCTAGCATCTTAATAAAAATTTAAAATTAACTATATTATTTTTCTATTTAGTTAATATCTTCTTTTCCAAAAACAATGATATCGTTCATGTATGTGACAATGTTCTCTCGCATATCTCTAAAACTTTCCTCTATTACTCGTTGGAAGGTTGATGAGCTTCTAGTAAGTCACAAGGTGGTTACGTTATATTGAAAGAGTTCTTTTGGTGTTATTAAAGCAGTCATTTCTTTGGATTTCTCTTCAATGGGTATTTAAAAAAACCTGAGACAAAATCAATTGTTAAATAGATTTATTTTCCAGAGATTTTTTCTAAGGTGTCTTCAATTAAAAGTAATACAGAAGTTTCTTCTTTCGTGACTATATTCACTTCTCTGTAACTACGACTTTTCTTAAGTCTCCTGTTTTTTTCTTAACCAATAACAGTAAAATATTATATTATTTATCCTTTTTTGATACTCTAGCTATGATTAATATTTATTTAAAGCAACACGTAGATAAAAGACAATCTAACATATAAAATATAAATGATTACAATGATTAACTTACCCCAAACTGAGAAACTACTGCTTAATGAACGACTATCTTAGGTTAACTTCTTTTTATAGTGCTTGATTGAATGACCTATCAATCACTTAATACAGGTTTTGCCCAAGGAAATCTGGATATTTTTATTTGTCTATCTTTGATCATATCATCGAGAATGTTCATCATGGCTTATTCTTACTGTTGTCAATACTTTTTTATGAGTTTTCTAACAATTTTAGAGTTACCTTTGAGATTTATCTCGTGCTGGATTATACCATTGTATCTTCCAGGATTGTTCATATATTTATAGAAAACGTCTTTGTACTTCAAGATGTGGGCTTGAAGTTGCTTCCGTATTTCTATAACAGCGAGCATTTCTTTATTACTCAAAGGTTTCATTCTTCGTGTATCCGGAAAATCTGCTTACTAATGAGCTTCTGGAGCAAAATATTTATCTTTTGATGAGATAATTTCATCAGGTTTTAACTGAATGACTAGACAAACAGGAGCACTTTTAAGAATATTAATTCGTTTGGTTTACAAGTTCCAGAGATAGATGTTCGTTTGATTATTCTTGATATCGTTAACAACTTTAATTGTATTGTAACCACGCCTACAGGCATCTATATAAATACTAAATAAAGCATACAACATTAACATTATGTCATTTTAACTTTTATATAAACTTATCTTAAATAAATAATATTTTAGCATCATTAATTTATTATTTTCAATACATAAGTTTACTATGTATCGAAAGTAAACTTTACAGTAATAATCTTTAGTTATATAGTCGTTTGTTTGTGTTTTGTAATGTACAAGAGACCATCTTCAACTGGTAATCTCCCTTTAAATGAAGAATTGTTCCTTTTGCAGGCTGTAACATGGTAGTTTCAATTAAAACCAAGACTAAATTTCTATAAAGCTCGACTCATGCTTTTGGCATTGTAACATTTTAATAGTGACTGTATGCTTTTCATAACTATGGATATATTTAGAATACTTAGAAAAGAAAAATCTTTCCAATATAATATTAAAGGTTAAATTTGGGACAATATACAATCGTTTCTCTACTTCCTTTAGGTTAGCTGTACCAACTTTCAGTAAGGTCATGCTTATAATTTCAATTTTATTGTGGGTATTGTCTACTTTTGCATTTTTTGGTTCCGTTCTGCTGATAAGTGTCCTTCTGATTTCTAATATATTCATTCGCTCGATTAATTCCTGCTTTGCTTCTCTGTCGTCCAATTCTTTTTTTCGTAGTTTTCTGCAATAGTCATAATGGTTTCCAAACATTAATTGTGATGATGGTACTATGGGCATTTTATCCCTGAATTTTTTCGTTAGGCTAGCAATGTAGGTGCTCACAATTTCGACTCTTCAGTAATTTTCTCTTTTAAATTCGTTCATTGCCTTTTGGTATAAAGAGTTTTTGTAATCAGGGTAAATTTTTTCAAGCCAACATATATTATGAGAAGATCAAAAACTTAACATTCTATCCATTAATAAACTAAAGTATGTTAAGACAATAAAAAAAAAGAATTAACATCAACATGAATTAGATCAATAGGTTGGCTGTATTTCTATTAGTTAATTTCTTATGACTAAGACATATGCTTCGTAATTAATTAAGTAATTATATTTGTTGTATTATTATTTATTTTGTAAAATAAAAATTGTTACTACATCTTAATTGTGTTGTGATCACAACAAAGCTTATTTTTGTATCTACGATTGTAATCCCGTACCGCTTTGTCTACTTTTTTTTCCCATCCTTTCATAGCCCGTAAATTGAAGTAGTTCTTGACATATTTTTTATATAAAACTTTGACAACTTTAATGAGAGATATCCAAATTGGCATCCTAAACTAACAGCTCTTCATTTTTAATAACATGCATAGAGTTTGTTTCCAAGAGGTTAGTATAACAAACGTTTAAATCGATCCTTCAATTCTTCTCTTAAATTCTTCTTTTTGATGATGTCTGGAAAGACTTCCTTGATAACGGTGATGCTAGTTCTAAAGAATAATTGAACGACCAAGGCAGTTGAATTTTTGTTCTCTAGATTCAAGAATTGATTCAAAATTTTAGACCATTTTTTCAACAGTTTGCACGATTCAGCTTCTCCATTGTTGTGAGTGATAAAACAGTAAACAATGATAGAAAACTTGAAAAGATTGATACCGCTTCAGAATCTATTCAAATTTTTATACAGTGACAGAAAAAAAAGAAATGAGTTACTGTTTATAAAAGAGAAAAAGTAAGCCGTTACTTTATTTATAAAAAAAAATGTAACCATATTAGTCATCATTATATGTTGGTATTATAACTTTCCCAGAACATTTTATTATTATTATATTATTACTTAATTATTCAGTTTATTATATCATATTATCATTTTACTATTGTATAATTTAAGGAGTTAGAAGTGTAAAAGAAAAAATATATTTAACCTAAAAAGGGGAAACCAAGACAGAAAATCTTGGGTAAGTCTAAAGTTAATTCTAACCAAATAATTATTATATCTTAGTTTATTTTTTTGTATCTTATTGTATTAGTGTGGTTTAAATTTAATAAAAGGCGTAACAAATTTTCAGATATAACATCATAATATATAAGTAATTATACTTACAAATTTTCTAGGATGGAGTTTTATTCTTAAGTTTAATGTTTTGTTTATGATTTAAAAGCTTTTTATTTTTTAGAGAGTTAGAATTCATGACAAATGGTGCGTGGGAAGACTTTAACTCTCTAGAGTTAAAATGTTTTGATTAAGCTGATATTGTTAATTTCATAAATTTCGCATTGTTAAAACTCTCATGCCTTGTCTTGATATAACTATCTCCTGCATTCTTGTTATTTCTTTTTGACTTCTAGAGAAATAAAACCATTTCTTAATCCCAGAATTTCTCTTTCTAGATCATTCGGTGCACTTTTGTGTTTTATTACCACAGCCATCAGTAACATAGAGGATGCAAAAAGCTCATTTATTTCTGCCTAAATTAATTTCTCTATTTTTTACCATCATTTCTAGACTTTTTTCATAGTAGAAAGAATTTGGTGTGCATGCCTTTTAAAAAAATCATAATCTCTTTATCTGAAATTTCTTATTCATCTTCTTTCCGTTCGTCAACATTCAGTCCTTCTACCTTGAACATATAAATTTCCATTGTCCTCCCTTCTCGTCGTATTGATTAACCTGTACTTTTCATCACTTTGTACGACATACGACGGCTTCCCTCATCACTGGTTTTAGCATTTCATTAGCTTTTACACAAAAACTCCCTGCTGATGATTTTCCTATGTAATTGTCTGCGACATCTCTGCTAGTTCCTCCTCGACACACTCAGCAAGGCATCCTGCAGTCATACTACCAATCTCGGTTGAACCTCGTTGTTCCTTGTAAATTAACGATTTATTTGCAAAACACAGCAAAGATATAAGACAATGAAGGGGATTAATGGTATTAAAGAAAAAGTGATAAGAGATAATAATTTTTTATGTTTTAGGGCTATTTATAATTACTTTTGTTTAAAAATTGTTCTTTGAAAAAATTGATATTCTCAATGTGGGTGTGTATTTCGGAATTGCTTTTGCTATATGTGCTTGTATATCACTATAAATCATTTTATGTACTACTTATGTACAAAATAAACGTAAGAAAACAACAGAAATCATGTTAACATTAGCATAATATTAGTTTATTGGACAAATAAAATGATTAAAACAATAGTAAAAGGTAGATTTTATTGACGTAAAATATTTATTTTTTGATGCCAATTATATTTCTATTTTATTTTTTTTTAAATTGAAGTACATAAAGTGTTTTCTTCAACAGTTGTCTTTGATAATCTTTGAATGTTGTTTTTCAAACGATTGATAAATATATTATTTTATGAAAGCTTGTAGGAAAATAGATATTTCATGATGATTTACATGATTGCCATCCTCGATTATACATATAAAATGAATATATTTACAATAATTTGGAAATAATCAATGTCAAATTTATGCTAACAATAAATAATATCGATTACAAAGTACTATTAACTGTTAAATACATGTGAGATGTTTTTTCAATAAAATCAGGAAAATTACCAAGAAATGATAACACACAACAATGTATTTGATATTAAGATATTTTGTAATTCCTATACTAATTTTTGACAAACATTTTTGTTCAATAATTCCAAGTCTCTTTTTCAAGAGACAAAAATTTCTAAAATATTAGCAATATTAAAGTTATATTCAATTTAGAAATAAATTTAACATGCAACAAATAATGTCATATTTTTTTACACATCACTCTAAAATTTTTTTTAATGTACCACCGGTAAAAGCGATTGATGTCAGATTTTTGTAAAATAACATATATTGGTAAGATGTAATTTCAAAAAAGTGTCTATCTTTATTACTGTATCCTGGTAATATAATATTTTGAGTAATCAAGATAACATAAATTAGATGCCAAATTTGTTAATTTAAGACATTTATCATGTTATTATATTAGTAATTTGTTTCAAAAGTTACAATTTAAAGTCATTTATTTATCCTATTTAACATTATTTCAGTAAGATTTATATATTAATCACACTATGTTGTTTAGTATTATAAACCTATTCAAGAATATTAGAGATGCCAATAAGAGAAACAAACAATGTTCTATCTGCAATTGAAGTACCACTGAACACAGAAATATTAAGATGATTGAAAAAATTTATTAGTGTTATAAGCAGAAATTAAAATTTTCTCAATTGAAGGTTGCAATTTAATTCTAACTGTCATACAATTTACTTTAAAGTGTAATAGCAATTTAATAAATTTTGTATTACAATTTTACTAATTTTTGTATATGTACGATTCTATTTAATCTGTATGACATTTTTAGATAGGATTGTATAGCAATTGAAGGTAGAATTGATATACATTTTTAGGTAAAATTGTTCACTGAAAGAAATTTGCAACTTTTGCTTTTATATTTCCAAATTTCAGTTATAGTGATATTTTTACAAGTTTTTTACATGTTTAATTACTTTGATTGATAACTTATAAATTAAAGTTTGTGTTTTATTTTATCGTATTTTGTATTTATATATTCTTTAAAAGACAAAGAATATGACATTATAGACAACTTCTAAAATAAAAGTAACTTTTTTTTCCGATTTTTAAACCTGTAGTCTTTTAATCAAACCAATTAATCAAATTGTTTTATCAATAAAAATTTATCTTTTTTATTATTACGCTTTATAATAATACTAGTTATTGTTAATGTTATGTACATTAAATTATTATTAAATGGAAAACATCAATTTTTTCATGAAACGTTATAGTTTTATTGTTAGATAATAATTAAACGTGTTTAACCCTTTTGCTGCCAGATGATACATTCACGCGTCATAAACAAGAATGTAAATGCATAATGATAATTAATACTACAAGCGAAAAATTTTGGAATGATGCTATTTTTTCCTTATAAAAGTTATATAAAAATAGAGCAAACGAAAAATAGATTAAGAAACAAAGTTGGAAATTCAATATAAAAATATATTTTATAAAACTACATGGAAAAAATTAAATTTTTAGTTTATTCGTTAAAATTTTAAGGAAAAAATATATTAATAATTTTTCGTTAACTTTTTATCAAATATAAAAGTATTCTTTCTATTTTACACATAGAAGAGTGCTTAATACAAGGAAAAAAATTTCGACAGTGAAAGGGTTAAGATAATTATTATGAATGATAAAATATTAGTAAATATTAAAAAATTAGCACTTTATTATTCAAAATAGTCATAAGTGTAAATAAATATATAAAGAAATTAAAGATCTTTAAATAAAGTAAAAAATATTGTATGCTTACAAGTCTATACAAACTTTGAATATTTTTGTTTTATCTGTACATCCTTAGTGATATTAAGGTAAACTACAAAAAAAAATTAATAATTTTATCATAACTTATTCTAAAATTTGGTTTTCTTTTGAAATTTGTGAGACAATAATTATAAAATATTCTTTTTACACTATATATTTTTAACTTCTATATCATTTAAATTTTTAACTTTAAAACTTTTAGTTAAAAAGTTAGCTTTATTAATAAGACTTTAACAAAGTTTTTTTTACAAATTTTTATATTTAAAGAATTTAAAATACTTTAAATTACAAAAAGTCTGAAAAAAAATAAATTTTTTAGTTTAATTATATTTTTTCGCTAAAAAAGTTGACAATAAAATTATATTCATATAATCAACGTCCGAGAAACCAAGAATTAAGTTTGTGGCATTTTTCTTTTACTTTAGAATTGATTCGTTTTTAACAACAGTATTTAAGGAAAATGTTTATTTCTATTAATATTATGTGGTATTAGTAAAATAAATACATAATAAACACTAAAAAGATGGTAATAATAATTTATTATAGCAAAAAAAAGACCATATAAATGGTATAAAAAATGATGATTATTTACAAATCATCAAGAAATATGAGACAGTTATAATTATTTTTATAAAACTCATGATTTTTCACAAATCACAAAATTTAGATGATTTAAATAATTATTTCAATGGATATTATTATATATTGAATCCTATGCAATGTGATTAATTAAAAATGTTATATAAAACTATGTGCTCTATTTTCATAGGATAACAATGAGTGATGTTTAATGCTTTATAAAAAAGCTTACATTTGTATTTTTAAAATAAAAAGCGAAAAGTAAGTATGCTAACATTTAAAATTTTTTGAATTTATTTAAAGTTGTGATAATTGGAAATGTCTATTAATTATCGAAAAAATTGTGTTTTAATTATTAAGAAAAATTATTAAAAGATCAATGCAATGTCAATATTGATTATTAAATATATGGACTAGATTTTTGATTAAAATGTCGACATGAATCATCATGTGGATCATGTGCAAAAAAAAATATAAAATAAGAAGAGATATTAGAACAAATGTTTCTTTCATTCTAGTTTGAGCATTTTTATTCCTGATATGAATTTCAGAGAATAAAAATTACAACTTATTTCTAACGGATCGTGCAATCTTACATAATTACATACAGATAAAATATACAATAAATTTTTTTATTTACAATAATGCAACAAATGCTACATTTATATACATGGTGGTCAATCAAAGTTTTCCTACTACAAATAATTTCGTACACATTACTTCAAAACAATATAAATTTAATTTTTCAAATTAAAAAATATAAGGTGGTTTTTTGGAAATTTTGAAATTAATTATATTCAACTTGTCAGTTTATATGTTTTTATATTAAAGTATTTTTTAAATAACTTAACATCCAAAGTATCGGTAAGTAAAATTGAACTATTGGCACAATAACGATTTTGGTAAATGAAAAAATGGTTTGACAAATACATTCATAGGAAAGATTTGGTTGATCACATTGAAAAAAATTGTTGTAGCTTTTCTGCTAAAGTACAGATGAATTTATTTTTTTTAATAATAAAATATTTGACAATTTTTGTTTAATTAAATTATACAAAAATTAGCTTAAATATCACAAAATTTTCAAATACTTTTATTTTATAAGAATTTTATTTGTCATTTTTATATCAGCATAAAAATATAACTTATATCGTGTTTTAATAATGAAGTGGATACTTTCTATTTTATCTATAGTATTATTATTATTATGCATATTGGATGTAAGTTTTTGATAAAAAAAATTAATAATTTTTTTAGAATGGTTTCGCAACTTATAATCCAACAAGTCAACCACCACCATATTTTTATAAACTGAAAATTATTAAGTATTATATCACAGAAAGAAGTCAATATACTGAGAGTGTATTAAATTATATACGTTTTTTTGACAACAATACATGTATTACATTTCAAAGAATGGATAAACCACTTAAAAAAAGTATCGGCATTAATTTTTATATAAGTACAAAAAATGACATAATATTATCCCACACTAGAACATATCCTACAAAAGTATATTTTAATAGGAAGGAAAAAGTAAACCAAAAATTAGTACGATTTTACATTGGCCTTGCTCTAGGCTTGATTCCAGAATGTACACGTAAAGATAGAAGTCAATTCGTTACAACATTTTTCGGAAATGTGTTAAATTCTTACAAACCTTACTATAAAATGCTGAATGAATATAATGTATCTTACTATACTACAGGATTTGACTTTTCATCATCCATGCTCGTGTCTCCCACCTTTGGTAGTAAATATAATTCAAAAAACACTTACATATCTCGTTTATATCCATACTATGAAGATTCTTTTAGATTATTTGATAACTTCTCATTCAATGATGCAAAACGCGTAAACAATATGTTTTGTGGTAGAGTATGTAACAAACCATCATACTGCGTTAACGGAGGCTATTTAGCAAAAGATTGTACCAATTGTAGATGTACCTATCCATTTACATCAAAAAAATGTCAAGATTATGAAAAGCAAGGTAAATATTGTGGAAGTATTGACAAATATTTTGCATCATCAAAACTACAGACTGCAAAAATTGAAGGAGTCAATGGACGTTGTTATTATTTCATAAAATCAAAAAGTAAAAAGAAAATAGAATTTTTAATTTCAAAATTAAAGTTTGATAATAAAAACACATTCGACAGTCGTTATTGTTTAGAAGTTAAATACCAACAAGATAAAGGAGCAAGAGGTCTTACTTTTTGTAAAGATGTTCAGAATGTTAAACTCCCTGCATTATCTGATGAAATATTAATAATATTTAATAGTTATGATATCGATAACAGAATGGAATTTACATACAAGGAAGTTAGTAGTACTGGATCAAAAAGTTAATTTGGAAACTAAAAAATAAATTGTAATTATATGGTATTATTCAGATTTTATTATCTTATAAAAATAAACATTAAAATAAAAAGTGAGTAAGAATTAATACTCCAAAAAACCCAACCAAAAGAAAATTATACTCAGAGCGCGTCGAACCTAAGATCGTGCTAAGATAAAGATCATGGAAAATCCTATAAATTTAATTTAATTCATTTATTTATTTAAATCATTTTTTAATTCTTTTTTTTTTATTTTTATATATCACTATTCTTATTGTTAATTGTTATAATTTTAATTCTAGTTTTTTTACTCAATAAAGTCTTTGATAACTTTCTGTAGGGCCTTCGCTATGAATCTTTTTATACGCCAATCAAAAATAATTTTACTGGGAAAGGAGTTGTATGTTATTTGGGTTTCAGAAGAAACTACAGGTTACTAAAACGCCATTTGAGACTGAAAAAGAAGTATTTCAAATAATTTTTACTCTAAGCACAAGAAAAAGAAATTATGTCAAAAAATAAAACTGGTGAAGGTGATGACACAAGTGATATGGGTACTAATATACCATACGAGAACACCAGCATTGCCGAGCAAATCACATTACTTAATATGATGATGACAAATATGCGAATTATGCATGACTTATTACTAGATAGAAAAAAGAACACCCCCATCTACAATTCACTTAATTTAAAAAATTTCTCTACTAAATCATTTTACCATTGGCATATCAGATTTGAAAATCATATGTTATCTTTGAAGATCACAGAAAATGAAAAAAAATTTATACACCTTAAGATATTATTATCTAATAACTGTTTAGACGCAATTGATGATGCTATATGTTACGAAGAAGCTATAGAACTACTTCAAAACAATTTCTCAGATCAATAGGATAAATAAACTGCTAAAGGAAAACTTTCATCTATTAGAAAGCGCAAATCTTATCGTTTAAAAGACTTTCAAGAGAAAGTTAAAAATATTAACAAATGTGTGAAAACTTTATTCTCTCATAGAAACTACAAAGAAAAACTTGAGAAAATTGTTTTTTATTTTAATGAAATACTAGCTACCAGTGTTATTCAACATTTAAATAGTAACGAGAAATAGTTATCGATAGAACATTATCTTCGGGAAAGTCTGGATTCACCTTGCGTATGCAAAATGATTTTTTCTACAACGAAAATTTTAATGATACATACCCAGAGCATAGTAGACAAATCATCTTGTGTAGATCTGCATAAGACGGGTATCTTGTGTAGATCTGTGTAAGATAAAGTTATTTTTTGCAGAATTGCATAAGATAGCCGTCTTATGATAATAATGATTAAAAATTAGTTTTTAATTTTTCGAATAGAACATGCAAAAAAATTGTATGTTTAATATAAAATAGTGAATAAATAATTTTTAACAGTAATGCAAGAAGAAAATGATATTAGAAAAAAACATTAATAATAGAAAAAATTTATTAACAAGCATAAAAAGTAAAAATAACAAAAATTAGATTAAAAAAATTAGTATTTTTAATTCCATTAGAGCTTCTTCTTGACTTTGGATGTGCTCCATCTTAAAAAAAATTTCTATTCCTTCCATTGAATAGAAAACGACATTAGCATTTTTTCCATTCTTATCTAATGTCCTTGCTGTAACTAAGTGAATACCATGATTCAAGTATCTAAAATAAATTTTTATTAAATGTTTTAATAAATGTAAACTTACTCATTTCCTTCATCAATTATTCCAACTCCTAAATAACGGGCGGCAGTATAAAAGGTTCTTACTACCAAATTGCTAAGTAAATATTTCTTTCCTCTTTTTGTTTTCAATGTTGGGAAGAAAAATTTTTTTAAATGGCTTCCTTTGATATCATCATATCTGTAACGAACTTGCAGAATTTTCCTGTATTGTTGATGTATTTTAAAGCTTCCGATTTGATAAGCATATTGTTTAAGAATTTCTTAAGTTCTGGACTTGTTATTTCATATTCACAGCCTCTTCCATAGTCATACTTCCCCATTTCACTAATTTTTCCAGGATGTATTAATTTAATGCATCCATTAGGGTTGTATGAATGTCATCATTAAAATGAAAGCAGCATTTTATTGTTCTGCTTCTTTTAAATTCCATTTCTTCACCATCTTTTCCAGTCTTCACATATTCTTCAAGATTCTCGACGGCATTTATTATCTGTCAATACTGTACTTCATCAACTTCTGAATTGTATTCCATTGTTTCTGATACTTCAGAAAAATTTTCCAGCATTGTTTTTGTCGTTTTATATTAATACCGTATTCATTTTTTCCAGTTCTTCACAAAGCAAAGTTATTGCTCTAATTAATTGTTTATTGGCAGCATTTTTTGATCCCATTATAGTTGATACTTCTCCTCCAATTGGATCAACATTTTGTTGGCTGCTAGAAGCTTGGCTGTTTTTTTTAAAAAGTTTGACAATTCGTCCATGAACTTGTCTTTCAGCTTTCCATCTTCTCTTGTTGTACTTGGAGCATTTCCTGTGTTTTTTTGACTTGTCTCCATAAGTACTTCCTTGAGAGTGGAATTTATATCCGTCTAAAAATAAAAATAATTTAAGAATAATAGTAGTAAACTTACAGAAGCAGGTCTTTTTAATTCGTTTCCTTGAATTTTTGATCTTTTTTCTCTTGCATTAAGAAGTGCTTGTTAAAATCTGTTTATCTTACTAGGTTTACCTCTTTTTGATTTTGTAAGATCATCGAAGGCCTTATTACAGACGTAGTCCTCATCACTGTATCTTTGACTTGGTACAGATTCTCTTGACGAACTTCTTTGGTCTGATGAAACACCAAGAGACTTTTGTTCGGAATGGCTGTTATTGGTTGAATTTCTTCCAGGCATTTTCACTATTATTGATTTTAGAGTAATCTAAAGAAAATTTTTAAAAATATTTAGTCTTAATTATGTATTTTTTAATGAATAAGACATATAAAAAAAATTATTTAAAAAAGTTTATTAATAACACATCAACAAATTTAAAAATTATTAATTTTTACAAATTAATTTTCTTATTTCTAATGCTCTAAAGAGCTCTCTTTTGATTTCTTTCACATCTTCTTTTAATGATCCTAAGGCAGCTATTGTATTGAGTTGAATATCAACTCTATTTCCATTTTCAAGGAAAACTATAAAAAAATAATTATTAATAAAAAGTATACTTACTTGACTCAGCAGATTGATTTTTTTGTTTTTTCTTCATACAAAAATATTTGAAGTAGCAACAGAAAATGTTGTTTCTTACAAAACAACGAAATAGGAACATAATTAGAGTAATTATTTCCAGGAAAAAATGACTTCTTTTATCCATAAATATACTGTGTTGATTACAGCATGTTGAATGTGCGGTGGTAGAACGTGGCTTACCGTTCCGTTTCCTTGAATGTTGTCATTATTAACATTGACAACTTCTTTAACCACTACACTAGGATAGGCACCCATTTTTTTATTCAAACTTTAAATTTAATTAACTCTCTTTTCAATTTTTTTTTTATAGTTAATTATTGTAAGATAAGGATGATAAAATGAAAATTTTTTATGCTAGACTTAAGAAAATATCTTTCATTAAAGAAATCTGCATAAAAACACAAGATAAAAATTTTATTTGTTCTTTAAATAGTTATGAGCACAATTAACGATTATAAAATTCCATTGTTTAGTTTAAATAATATAAGTGATCACATAAAATCTTTTTTTAACTTTTACTTTAATATGTCTTTTATTTTATCAAAATATTAATAAATTGCACAAGTAAAACTGTTAAAATACTAATAAAAATTAATATTTTTATTATTAAATATCCGACATATTTATTATGTAACTATTAAAATGCTTCACTAGCGTAGTTAGTTAAGAATAAATTTCATCATTAGTTATAGTTAGGATGAGTTTGGCATTACTTCGATTTCTCCTTGGGCAATTAAATTTAGTATAGGTTAACATAGTGAGATTAAAGAGTTAGTTAGGTTGAGGAGGTAGAAGAGGTGTGTGGAAGAATCTCAGGAATAGTTGATACTTTAATTCTTTATTTTTTAACTAAATTTTTTGTCTTATGCAGATCTGCGTAAGATGGCTATCTTGTGGAGATCTGCAGTCATCTTTTACATATCTTTATATTTAAAACAGATACGTCTTGTGTAGATCTGCACAAGATGACCCTATCTACTATGCGCTGGGTAGCAAAACATAAAGCTCATTATTTCGTTGAACTAATTAATAGTCTAATTTTAGGCGGTAACTGATTGTAGATAGCAAACTTATCAGTTGCTTTTGGTAATAAATGAGATTGATATAATATAGTTAAAGTTATTGGAACAATACAGTTGATAACCTTGTCACTGTCTTTGTATGATATACCTAAAAATGATGAAGGTGTAAGTTCATAGTTATGAAATGGTGTATGTGCATGATTTAAAAAAAGGATTCTCAGTAATATCCTAGTACTAAACCAGAAGAAAAGTCGTTAACAAATAATATGCCCTCAAGAACATCCATGTCGTCAGCTATACCACCAATATCTATTATTTTTCGATATCTTTTTTTAAATTTATTGAATAAGCAATATTTTGTTCATCTTTCATTTTAGGTCTAGAGGATGGGACTGGTGCCAAAGGGAGATCAATTTCTTCTAAATCCTCACCTTCAGATTTAACTGTCATAAATTTGATGAATGTCAGTGTATGTGTTAGCACTAGTACTTGATTTATCTTAAATATATTTATTATTATTCTATTTACTCCTTCTATTTGTTTGTTATTGTGATAATTTTTTTTGAAAAATAAATTGATATCTTTTTCAGTATTTTCCGCAATTTGTTTTGCAATATCAAAAATGTTAAAAGAGTCTATATTCACTTAAAATTGTTGTTGTATCTTAAAAATAAAAATTAATTTACAAATAAGTTCAACTTTAACTAATAAATATTAATGTTATCTAATAAATTGTTGTAAAAACTTATTCTATAAATTTTTATTAAAGCATTGAAAGTTGTGGCACTTTTTAAAATCATCATTTTACGATCGTGTTCTATTTCTTTAGTACATTATTATTTTATCGGTTATATTAGAATTATTATTTTTAGAATAATTATGGATTCTAAAGGGTACATGGATTTCGTCAAAAAAATGAAGATTGGATAGATGAGAGAAAAAATATTAATAATTTACTTGGAAACTTAAAACAAAGAGGATTCCAGTTGGAGGAAGATCTTTCAAATATGCAAGAGTTTGCCGGTAAATGTGCAGAATCTAGTAAAATCGTTACCGAGGACTACTTAATTCCTTTTGACAAAGCACTTTCTAATGCAGAGAAAGCTTTATCTAAGTTAGAAAAAGCTATTAATGAAAAAAAGAAGTAGAAATTTACTGAATGTTTAAGTAAAATATAATTTTATTTTTTTAATCTCTAAAATATATTATATTTTTGTTTTCTTTTTAAAATAAGTAAAATTTAACATTAAACAATTAGTTCATTTTTATCGTTTTAGTAGAAACTTATATGATATTTTTATTATCTGGATTTTGTTTCACGAAAAATACGAACGAAACAAGATTACTAAACCGTTGCCATCTGTAACATTTATATTCTAACATAGGTTTTTACAACTTATATAAATTAATTATCACTAATTTTAATAAATATAAAGTATAGCTGTAGTGTCACTAACTACCACAAATTAAATTAATAATCTTTAGTGGAAATATTACATTGTTATGTCAAAAAAGTAAAAATGACAAAACTTATAATATATGCTTATAAATAAACTTTTTTATTGAAATTAATAGTTATTACAAAATTATATAAAATGACATCGTGCAGTTTTATACTAATAGTTTGTAAAAGAATGCATATTACATTATATGCAAAACAGTTTACCTCATTTTACCTAAAACCACACATCAATTTTTTTAGCATAACCGACATCATGCAGTTTATACCAAAATGCAAAATGTTGTTTATACCAAACTGCTGATGTTGGTTTACTTAAAAATGCACAAAAAAAACGACATGATTTGTTTTTGTGTGTTGTTTTCATTCCTTAACGATATTTAAAGATACATTTTTTTCCTGAACAAGATAAATTATTATATTTAAATAGTAAAATCCAAGTTTCCTCTAATACTAAAGTAATATAATTAATCAAATTAGCACTATTAACTATTCTAAAAATGATAACATTCTTTTTGCAAAATTAAATTCAATTAAAAAATTAGTAATTTTTCTAATTTAAATGAGTCAAAGAGGAATGAAATAATTTTTTTGTTTTAGAAGGTCTTTCATTTTTTTCACCAAGGTAATATGACACACAGAAAAATTTCATATGATAGCATAAATGCTAAAAAAGGGAAAACATTGAAATAAAAATAATGAGTTTCTTTTGAAAATATCATTCAAAAAGTCAACTTGATATAATGGTTGATCGTCAGAATATTAAAAATCATTAGTTAGTACATCTAATGTTGTGGTAAACATAAAAGATATTCATCTTTAAGAGAAAATTTTAATAATTTTTTTCTTTACGTTTTCTTTACATTTCTCTAAAAATGATTTACATTTTATTTTTAACAGCAAGATAAAGATAAATAGTAAGTGAATTTTTTCATCTCTAACGTTAAAACTAAAAAATATTAATATCTCGAGTTCATGAATAAAAGAATGCCAAATTTGAAATATCACGAATAGCCCGATTTAAATAATTTGGTAGATTAATTAAAAAAGAAGAAAAAACAAGTAGTTATTATCAGACATTATATCAATTCCACTAGATATGTGCTTTGAAGAAAAAAAAGTAATTATTAAAAAATAAAAAATTCAAAAGTAGAAATAATTTATTTCGTACTTTAATTATGTAAAATTCTTGAAACCATAATTGATTGTATAATTTCTGTATGATATGAAAAATCTCATTTTATAATAATAAAACGTATATTAAAGTACGATTTAATTCTTCTTTAAAACTGTTAATTTAATATATAATTAAAATTGTATATTAAATAATAGATAAATTAATTTGTTAGGTAATCTTTATTTTTAATAGTTTTTATTTATAATTTTTTTGTATTGTTTTTTCGTGTCACATAATTTCACTTGTATCAATAATTAATTTTGTTTAAAAACAAGTATATTTTTGTAAGTGTCAAAGTTTATTATTTAAAAATGATACTTCACAATAAATATATTTCATTTGTATAAAATCACTTTTTTAAGTGATTGTTTTAAGTTTAATAAAGACATTTTTGAACAATATTTATGATTCGTTTCAAGCATATAGAAAAGAAAAAATAATTATATAACACAATTATCTTATGTTAAAATATATGTTTTATTTTAGATAAATTCACCTTAAATTTATAATAAATGGATGAAAATATTAAAGATATATTTTAAAAAATGTTTATTTATTGCTTGTATATTTTTTTTATGTATTTCTATTTTGCAATAAATAAAAATTTTATTTATTATTTTTGTAAATGATTTTATTATTAATTTTATTTATAAAGTTTAAATTTAAAATTGAGTCAAAAACATCACATTTTCCTATAAACCAACATAGGGCATTATTTTATAAACCACATCAGTAATTATATATCAAACCGACACATGATTTTTTTATAAAACCTACATGTGTAGTAAGGTACAAACCGCATAGTGTCGGTTTTATGCAAAATGCTTATGCAGTTTTTGTTAACTTGGCAGTTAATATTAAATAAATAGATAATTTAAGTATAAGAGTTTATTTATAATGGCATAATAAAATACAAGGTAAAATAAGACTGGGAGTGAGACTAAGATATGATATAAACTAAGACTGGGCTATCTATTGGATATCTCAGTATTTATATGAGACATAGCCAGTGGGCGTGCCTACATCCTCCTTTTAGTTATTTGTTTATTTAATAGTAATAATAATTTATCCATTTTGAGTGATCTTTGGCATTTCAGAATTCAAAACCATGAGTATTTGCATATAGAGTTCCTTTGTAGCTCTTGTAGAAATATTTGAATTCTATTGCTTTGTTTTTATATAGCTGTATGAAGCCTGGAAGGTCTTCCAGGTGTATTTCCACATCATTAATATGTTCTTCTCTTACCAATAGAATTAATCCTTCCTTATGGTCCCATTTTGTGCCAATAGGTAAATTGTGTTCATTAATGTAATTGATAAGAGCTTTAGTGTGTGTTCTTTCATCCAAGAATATAAAAATAAGTTGGTAATAAGCCATGCTTAAAAATTTTTCACGGCTTGCCAGATTTCATCAAGAAGATCGGTAATGAGAATTCTTTACGTAACTTCCCATTTTTGTCCGTTCTCTTAAGAAGAGCTTTTCTCAAGTATTCATATGCTTCACTATGACGTGATATGAACACATAGTTTGCTGACATGCATAACTTATCAAGGATTTCGTGATCTTCATCATCCACTGCAGCTATGCGTAGCATATTAATGGACTGGTTTCTCCAGATGTCGAAATCAACATCACTTTTTTTGAGGAAAGATTTGATGTGGCTGTTCTTGGAGTTCTGGTACATGAAAATACTAGTAATCTTTTCTATGCGAGAGTGACTCTGAAACTCTCTTATGAATAAGAAACAACGTATCCATCTTCAATACCGAAAAAATCAAGCATTTTCTTCAATTCATTGGCTTGGTTTAGCATGAGGGTTGTCTTCTCCTCATCAGTTAGTGCAGGATTATAAAACAACTGTTTTTGTTGCTCGATTCATTAAACCCTGAAAACTTCATAGGCTGTCAGAAACACCTTAGTTTTAGAAATATCTACTGTTGGAGCAGTAGAACGCGGGTTATTCATGAGATCCTTCATCTTCAAAGAAGATGGATTGTTGAAAGTCGGAAAAAGACTTGAGAGATATGCAATCGTAAAAACAATTGTGATGCTGGGAGTGAAAAATTAAATTTTCTACTGCTCCTAAAGAATGGTGAAATTTGCCAGATTTCTTTTCTTCTACACTCCTCTCAACGCGATGGGCGGGTTATGCCAGAGGAGAAGGACTAGGTGATTGTTAAGGCAACTATTAGTCGTTTTTTAAGTGATTTTTCTACTCACACACTTATAAATATTTAATTACCTTTAAAAATTGTCCACGAGTATGCATTTTAATTACTCTCTCTTTGTGTATGTAAATATCGATTTTCAATATGTGCCAATATTTGCTTAAGTTATGAGAATATTTCAGCTATATACTTTTGTATGTATTGTAATCCTGGTGAATTCTTCGGGAGCTTTGGAAGCTTTCGAGCTTTTACAATATACAACACGAAACTTTATACAATAGTCTATTTAAGCAAAGGAGGATTAGTATAATAATAAAAGTAAAGGTTGCAATGTTGTAATATAATTATGACTTATTAACTGAGTGAAATATTCCCCTTCCGTTCCTTATATAGTTCTCAAAGTGAGGACGTGTTTTATCTGCTAGTTTTCTACATAGTTTGGGTGTTGATATATATACATTTAGTCTGTTACAACATTCCATGTTCACAGAGTCGCAAAAAAATACAATTTAGTATTTACTATTTATGATTTTCTATACTAATTTTTGATGAACATTTGTGTCCATTAATTCCAAGTATCTCTTTTTCAAGAGACATTAATTTTTTTAAATCATCAAAATATAAAAGCTAGAATAATTTAAAAATAATTTTTATATTCATCGAATGCGGGTTAGATGAATTGTCCTATCCGGATTTGCATAAAATATTTGTAAGATGACTATATACGGAAAATGAGGTCATCTTATATAATTATGCATTAAGTAATCAAAAGATGATAAAAAAATTTTAAAATTGTTTAAAGTGAAAAAAACTAAATCAAATAAAATTTTACGTTTAGAATAAAGAAATATAAAAATATTAGTAAATAAAGTCACTTTATTTATAGTTGAAAACAATTTAAAAATAAAATAAATTACTGTAATACTCTAATTACTTTTTTTAATACAACATCGAAACAATTTAATTAATACATACTTTGATTTAGTATTATATACTTAATTATTTATGACTGTGGCCAAATGTTGATTATCAGTGTTTGATTTCTCTTGATTCTGTAATAACTTTCTTAATTTATTTTCTGACAACATTTATACAACCTAATACTAATGATATTTTACTCTTATTTATATAGGGTGCGATCAAGTTTTGATACTTGGTTCATTGATTCATAATAGACTATCATTCCTTAATAACATCACTTTGAAGAGAGATATTTAAAAAATTTGATATAATAAAAGGTTGCTGGAGATAATTCTTGACTTCAGAGAAAAGATCATTTAATTAATTTATGGTTCTCTGTGCTTATTAGTGTAATGTTGAAGATTGATCAACTCAGATAATTGGCTAGTAAGTTATCCTACTAAAAAAGTGTAGCAATATAATTGTTATCCTGGTGGATTCTTCAGGAGGCTTGTAGGCTCCCGGGCTTTTACAATATGTATAACACAAAGCTTTGTGTGATAGTTTTTTTAAGCGAAGGGTATTAGAATTATAATAAAGGTTACAATATTATAAAATAGTTATGATTTATCAACTGCGTGTAGTATTCTTCTTCCGTTCCTTATATAGTCCTCAATGTGAGAGCGTGTTTCATCTTCTAGTTTCCTACATAATTTGGGTGTTGATATACATACATTTATCTAATATAGCATTCCATGTTCACAGGTAATGAAAATAATCTTATTTATAAAAAATTAATAGAAATGTGAAATTCTGGAGGGCAAAAATAAAAGAACGATAGAAAAAACTTACTGTTAATTCATATTGAATATACATACAGAGTGACCAACGAAGGCTTTTGTTCGATAATTTTTTGATACCTTTTTTCCCACATAGAAGCACTTTAATTCAATAGAAGCTGTTATTACTTTTAAAACATAGAAAAGATTCATTAAAAAGATACAATAAAAAACAGTAAATTTTTAGTACCTTTATCAACGAATTATTTTCATCTCAATTTTCCTTTAAAAATACATTTTTGCCATTATAATTATCAATGTCATATAAAAGTTTTTCATTTTTCTGAAGCAACATGTACGAAATTATATTTTAAACAAAAGTCTTCGCTAACCATCATGTACTACAATTAAATATTTTCTAAAAATTGTTGCTATTAATGGTTATGATGAATTCGTTTGAGAAATTGTTTCTTTCTTACCAGTATCTTCATCATCCTCCATTTGTTCTAGTCCTCTATCTTCTAATATATTCTCAATAAGTGATTTGTTCTTGGTTGCTTATATTGTCACAGTATTATTTATGATGATGTTACAGGCTGTATTAATTTGTTTCTTTTGAAGAAAAAAGAAAAACTATGCAAGTCTAAAGAAAGTTATGTAACGTTTATTTACAGTAATAGGGCATTGTTAAAGAATGCAATTCCCTTTTTTGGAGGGTACAAGTTCACATGGCAAATAATTGAACCAGTATTCATTGATGTTGTGGACTGAATTATTTCAGAAAAGATTACTAATAAACCAAAAGATGATAAAGAACAAAATATCAGTGAGTTAATAGCATTTATAATTATAAACATATGAGTATTTTATTATAGGAAATGTCTAGAAATATTATTACACTCAAACTTTAAAACTGTCGTTTTGACAGACATTATAAAATCATAGGTACTATAGAAAACTTTTGTCATTTCGACTACCAATAAGGTTATTTTAAATTATACCCACGTAATAAACATAAAATACATATCTATTTTCTAAGAAATGTGATACATTTTACAAAAAATGTATGATTTTTTGAAAGAAATGTACATACAGTCATAAAAATATACAAATATTTTTCTATGAATTGATATATATTTTTTATAAAAATGTATATGAACTTTTTTAAAACTACTGGTGATGTGAAAAATTCTGATGGAAATTTTATAGTTATTTCAGAAAGATTCATAAACGAAGCAATAAAGTTATTTCATTAAAATATATTGTATTTTATATTTTTAATACGATTTAACATGAAATGAAAAATATATGTAATTGTAATCCAAACTAACGACTTTAAAAAAGATCAAATCGTTTAGAATTGTTATTTATAATAATAAAGATAGAATTCTAATATTTATAAACAAGGTATTACTTATTAAAAATACCGTTTAATATGGTTTGTTAACAATAAAATTTAATTTTACCATTTTTTGTAATTTATAAAAATAATGTGTTAATATCTACATTTTGAAACTTAGTACATAAATAACATTGTTGAAACATTTCTATAAATATTTGTCAGAACAAACAAAAAACATCATTTTATTTAAACCTTATTTACTAAAAAAATGAAAAATTATAAATAAACAACAAAATATTAATACGATTTTAAATTTTACATTCATATCATTGTTATTAAAAATTTGTATCGTTTATGTTAAAATCCTTTATTTTATATTAGTGTATAATAATAAAATTATTCTTCAAGACATAATAAAACTTAATTCTTTAATTTCCTCTTCCATAGAGGCTTCAAGTTGTTCATTTTCACCACAGTCTATTAGAGATAGATCGTATATCCAATTGTTATTTTTCACTATTAATTCGTTGTGGACTTTTCTATGTCTATTAGTAAAATTATTCCAAGTTATTTTTTTAACTATCGTTAAGAATAGATTAATTCGGCTATTAGTTTGTGATAAAATATTTTTAAGACAAAAGTTAGCAATTATAATAAAAAGTTTTTATAGTAAATAATTATATAATTATTATGTTTTTAAAAATTCTCTATTATCTTACTTTTTATATATTTAAATAAAAAAGTTAGCAGATGTTAAAAATGTTGTTAACAAAATTTTAAATACAAAATTATTTATTTTTTAACAAAATTAGTTATTCAATATTTAAAATATATTAGTCATCTACTTTTTATAAAAATTTTTAATGATTCAAAATTAAAAGCAAATATAAAAAAAATCATTCTGAAATTGTAATATTGGAGTACCTTCGAATCTAATACAGGAAAAATTAACTGGAAGAAGTTTATGTCGTAATATGTTTTAAGGATAATGTGTTAAATTATGCATTTTTAATTTAAGCTTAAGATCTGAAGAAAATACTTTATACAGATACTCAAAAATTTTGTCAACGTTTTATTCGCACAGTCTCGAGCATTCATTAATGTCCATATTAAACTCCATACATAAATATGTAACATTTAGAAGCACTTTTAGAAGATTAATTATTTGTTTGAATTTTATTTTTACACCATTTTCATAATTATTAATATTTATTTTGACTAAATATTCGTATATTGCTTTTACCACAGTCAATGTTTGACTACCATTATAAAAAAAGCTTTTTTTTACTTAATGTATCTTGTGTTTTTTAAAGAGCAAAAAAGTTTTTCATTTATAACACTATTTATGTTGCCATATTTTTTCATCAGAATACATTTATTAATAATATCTTCATAAATTTGCAGTGGAGTTAAATCTGTAATGATTTTAACTATTTGTGTTGTACCGAAAAGAACGTTACTTAGAACACCAGGGTTAAGATCATGAAAAGGGTCTGATAAAAGATTATTATCAATAGGTATTCCAGAAATAGTATGTTCATTTTTAAGTTGATCCTTTACTAAGCTGCATTTCATAAATTTATGCCAATCACGACCTTTAAAATTGTATTATAAAAGTAATTTCTTAAATATTTTTGTATATTTACTTTAAAATTTTTTTTTTTATAAATGTATACACTTAAGTTCACACAACTTTTATTGCTTTAACTAATCATAACAAATATGTTTTAGTATGACATAAATTCTATCTTAAAGACAGTAATATCTCACTCAAAAATGAAAGCTGTCGTCTTGACATATACACTATAACCCTCCGATGTGGTGTTAAAAAAGTAAAATATTTATTTAATTTATTAATAAATGTTAGTGATCTTTAATTTTCTTAGTATATTCGATTTAAAAAAATTAATATATCAATTAATATAAATGTCAAATAATTTAATAACATAATGAGGTACCATTTTCTATAAAGTCATATAACTTTATTTATTATTGTTTGTGAATTTTTTAGAAAAATATTGTATTTTTTTAAAAACAGATTTGTGTGTTGTTTTGACTGCATATGATGTCGAAACAGCTTACATATTTGTTATATTAATTTGCCATGCTTTTTTATAGGAATGTATATACATTGCTTTTAAATTGTGCATGTCTTGTTATAACGATATTACCTATACATTTTTTTTATACATGCACATACATTTCTTATAATTACTATGTATTTTTTTGAAAGTAAATAGTTACATTACTATAAATGTATGATCATTGTTAAAAATTAGACTTGATTTTTTTTTCTAAATTAACTATGCAAAAAGAAGATTTCATGCAAGTCAAAACGACTAGTACAATAAAAAATAATGGCATAAATTTAACATTTCAACAAAAATCGTTGTCCTTTTTATATTTTTCGAAAAATATACAAAAGATTGTAAATTATAAACAATAATATTATAAATTTTGCATGTAATAATCATGTTTTTACAGTTTATACTATCTTTAAGGATTATTTTATTCTTTTTAAACATTATGTCACTTCTTTATAATAATTTAATCTATTTTTTAACAAAGAAATTTATAAATTAACAAAATTGAAAACGTGAGTAATTTTTGAAAACAATAAGTATTTATTTTGTTATTTTAGAAATTATAAATATTTTAAATAACTATTATTTACAATTTTATTAAATTAAAGTATACAAATCACAAAAAAAAATGTTGTAAAAGATTCTACAAGTTAAAAAATATCTATATTTTAATATTTTTGATTTGTAATTATAGTTTAAATTAATCATAATTAATAAATTTTATCTTACTAAAAATTTTTATAGCAGTTAAAATTTCTATTTATAGTATTTTCTTTCCACTTTGAATCTTTCCTAAGTCGTTCTCAAAAATCATAGAGTTTCACTTTATCACTAGTAGTTTTAAAAAAAATTAATATATATTTTTATAAAAATTATATATCAATCCACAAAAAAAACTATGTATTTTGCATTGGTTATACATAATCTTATATTTAAAAACAGTCTTACAAATTAAAAAAATGTATAGTAAATGTCGTTTAGAAATGTATATACATTTTATACAATAATGTATAGCAAATAATAAAGAAAGGTATGTATGTAATTTTGACTGTATATACATTTCTTTAAAAAAAAAAATGTATTTTACAAAAATTGTATAAGATTTTTTAACAAATTTATACATATTTTTTGTTTACTATGTAAGCACAATTAGAAATAAATTAATTAGTAGTCGAAATGACAGAATTCTACACCATAACTCACGGTTGCACAGTCTGTCAAAACGACAGTTTTAAATTTTGATGTATCATAATTTAAATGTGTATTTTTTTTTATACATCTTTTAAAAGTTTTAAAATATATATAAAAATAAAATATATATAATTGTCTTTTTATTTATTTTTTCACTTCTTTAGTCAAACATTGTACAAAACCTTATTATTGATAATAATTAGAACCTTTGTATCATATTACATTAAAAAATTTGATATATTAACTAAAATCAGGAAGGCATCTTTTTTGAGTGAATCTATTTGTAATAACTTAAGCCTATAATATTATTATCATTCAATTGTATTTAATTTTAATGTTTTATTTAACTGCTTATTGAAGTACCATTTTATTGTCACATATGCATTTGAGATAATCCACAAAGGGAAGGTTCTTATTAATAAATTATTGTTATGTTTTGATATAATTTCAAAAAGATTTTAGGATTTTACCTCATATATTTTATCGCTGAAAACGGTTGAAAAATTTTAAGTATTATATTGTATAAAATGAATATCTTTTGTTTTTCTTGTGTACAGTTTTATCTCAACATAATATTGCAAAAGATTGTTTAAATTTTACCACGTAAAGAAAACTTCTTTTCATTACTTAACTATAATTGTTATACATTACACATTAAATGTATCAAACTTAAATGTAATCAAAATTAGAATTATATAAATAAGATTGTTTCAAAAATATAGTCGTCTTAAACCCAAGTGGAGTTGGAGTAAGTGACTCTTTTTTATATTTTATTGTATATTTTTTTTTATAAGTTACAAATAAAATTAAGTTGAATTTGTTTAGTAGTTTATGACAATAATTAATACAGTACTTTATAAACACATACGAAGGATTAATCCATATATATCTAACGTCTATATTTTAATTATTTTTTGTTATATACCAGACATATTTAAAATAAATTCTGCACTGTAACTTCCTGTCTTATATAAAAGTTCGGTATTAACAAAAACAGAATGAAATTGTAAAAAAAACAAAATTGTAAATAACATAAAGTACGTTATCATTTATATTATTATTATTATAAATATTCATAATTTATTATAAAAAGGTATTTAAAGGATAATAATTTTTTTCCAATTATCATCAATTAAAGAAAATTAGAAGAAACAAAGTTTTATTAGACAATCGCATATTTCTTTTAAAAAATGAAGTAAACATAATATTCTAAAATTATCATTTTACTGTACTAACCTAACAACAATATTGTCTTAAATTGAAATATATCATAATAAAATGATTATTTCCCATCATCATTTTTTTTTCCTAAGGATGAATAAGTTTTTTTTATAGAAATATTATTAATAAATGCACAGAATAATAACAAAATTTTTAAAAATTGTTTATTAGTCTTATTTTCTAAAAAAAATTGATATGATTTTAGACGTCAACAGTATTTAACTTATGTATAAGATACCGTCAATGCTCCACATGATTCTGTCAATATATATTACAATTAAAAAAATTAAAAATGAAAATGTCAATTTTAACAAGCCATTTTATATAATAATTGTTTGTAAATTAATTAATGAAATTGCTTATATTTTGACTTTTATTATATTCATAACATTACCTAAATGGGGATTTTGCAATGATTTTTTTAAAAACAATGATTGGACAGCAAAATTATATTATATTTTATCAGCCCAACAAACAACCTTTATGTTTCTTATAACACTTTTAATTAGTATAAATAGATATATAGCTGTTAAATATCCTTTATTGTATAAATTTTATTTTTCAAAAACAATAATAATTATGATATTATTATCTTTTATCACATTATCAACAATGATTGGACTTGGAAACATTTTTTTTAACCAGTATATCAAATGATACGTTTATTTAAGTATTTGATACCTTTATTAAAATCTAAAAATGAAATTTATTATTAACTTTTCTATAAAATCATTTTATTTGGAGTCATTTCCATTGCAACATGTACTTTCAATGTATTGGCTATTTCAGCATTAAAGAAACACAACCAAAATAGTAATAATAATATTGAAAAAGAACAATATTACGTCATTTACTCAATTTTTATCTTTAAAACTTTATTTTTTATGAGGCTTTCTTTGTTTGTAAATTTATTGCTATAAAATATGAAATTAAATCATTTTCTCATACAACTTATTTAATTTATATTGTGGGATTTGATTAAATATCTATTGATGATTTCTATTTTCTTATTTATTCATGGTAAGTCGAAGTATTAATGTTCATATCTAAGTAAAATAAATTTTTTAGTAATGAACTAAGAAATGTATTGAAAACTATATTGGGATGCTCTAATAAATTCAATAACAAAATTAATATTAAAGTTCCTTAACAAGATAAGTTATTTGTTAATTTAAATTAATAAAATTTGATTTTAAAAGACGGTTAAAGCCCTAAACTACAATTGAATTTGGATAAACTTTTTCAAGATTATAAAAAATGCTTATTTCATTCCCGGAATTTTAATTGATAAGATGAAAAATTTGTTTCTAGTACAATATTTGACTATAGTCACATTCTTTTATCTTTAGAGCAAGTCCTTCTGGCATACTCTCAGAAAATTTTGAATTAACTTAAAAGTAGTGTACAAGTTTTTCCAAAGAATAAGACAATAAATTGTACAAATGAATTAATCACAGTTCACAAAAATTTTTTTTTATTTTTTGTGAATTCTTCTCAATGGCAACTTACTTTTTAACAAATTAATAGATTCTTTCCTATCGAAATGGCTTTATTTATAAAGTTTCGTGAAAAAAAATAAAACTTATTTTTGGTAATATGTATGATGAAATAAATTTATTATAAAAACAGAATGAATATTTTCTGTTTGTATATTACATGAAAATTACATTTGAATTTTTTGTATTTATTTATTTTTCTGTATCAGCTATATATTTTTAACATATATAAGAGGAGAATATTCTATTAAATGTTATTTCCGAGTATAAATTTTTTAAGGATCAAAGAGAGAAGCATTGACAAGTGTAGCAAGTTGTTACTTGAAAAACTAATTTTTGGGATGTTGAAGCAGTCTTTGCAGAGTATTTTATAAAATCATTGATGTATATGAAATAGAAGGAATAGTGAATAATTAAATGCGTTGACATCTTGTGTCATAATAAAAATTAATATATAAGGGTTAATATTTTTATAATTGTTAACATTTAGTTGTCATTGTATTTTCACCTCTCGATACAGAGGGAAAGTTATATTAATTGTATATCTTTTTTTATATATCTTGTTATAGTCCGTCTTATAAATTTTATATAGTCAGTTATTTCATAAGTAGGTATCAACAAACATTTTATTATTCTTCTGAATTATGATTTTTGACATAAAAATATTGGGGATGCTTTGATAATATGATGGTAATAATTTGATAGAGAGAACATAAGATGAATTAAGGTTAATTGATTTTTTATATACGGATCAAATTAAGGATATAATGTATAAGTTGACAAAGAATAATGATAATGTTCTTGAATGTATAAATGAAAACAGTTTTACGTCAAAAAATTTTGTTACACAAAAAGTAGTTACAAAAGCATTTTGAATTTATAGAAGCTTTTACAGAAAAGAAATGGAATCCAATGTATTCTTTATGTGATTAAATTTTTTTTATAAGTGATTTTATTTATGCATATCATTAGTTTTATTAGAAGCGAGAGTCATTTAATAAGTAAAAGTGAAAAATGATCATTACTCAAAATTTTATTATCGTATAAATCCCAAACTTCCCTCATTTTTTGACATATTCCTCTTGTTACATTTACACACTTGTCCGATCATTCCACGGGCTTTTAAATGTTAATGGTAAAGAAATTGTTACCTTGAGATCTTAGCCATTTCTGTGTTTTTTCCTTTACTTCTTCATTATCGTTAAGTTTTACTCAACGAAAAGATTCTTTGAGAAGCCGAAACAAAATAAAAACCTGATTGCTTACGGTCTAGATTGTATTGTGAATGTGACAGAATCTTTAAACCAAGTCTTTTCACAATTTTTTTTACGATAGTTTGGCTTTTTTTGAATTAGCGAAATACTTGTGTTTACACTTTTACCATATTATTTCATAAATTTGAACGTTTCCTACAGCTTCTGCCATATTGCTTAAACATCCAGGAATAGATTTCGAAAAATTTTATTTTTTCTGAAACAAAATCTTTTTACAAAACGTTATTCCTCCAAATTACAGTTTTTAACTGGAGATACCTTCATTACCTCAAAGAGTCTGTTTGTTTACGTTCTCTTATGGTGATGTGGCCGTTTATAGGTCTAGCGAGGCCGCCTGCTACATGTATCCCATCGAATACATGCTAGCTGGTTCCCACCACCTTAGCCGAGTATCTTACCTAATGAAGAGGCATTTTGGAACATGCGCGCTCGATCAGAATTTAAAGAAATAAACACATTAGTTTTATGGTAACCTTTTATTTATGGGGAATGTAACGAACAATATGTATACACAGAAAACCAAAAGAGTAGTTTTCGAACCAGTCAATTATTGATATTTGCACTGTACAAGATTACCCTATTTAACCTAGAAAATTTAATATATTGCATATATCATTTTAATATTTTGTCTATACGTAATATAAAAAATTATCATATTTATTTTTTGATAAATAGCTACTTTACAATTATTAAAAAAAGAATATAACAAAATGATAAAATAACATACTTATATTTTATTAAAATGATATTTATGACTTTTAAAAGAGTAAATATGTAAATCATTAAAAAAATTTTAACAAAAAAGTTGATTTAAATTTTTATAAATACTTCTTTGGAATTTTTTAAATAAATAAATTTTTCTGATTGAAAAAACTCCAAAGATCCAATAATAATTACCCTTATATTCACCATGTTCAAAAAACCGATCTTCGCTAATCCATTGTTGCATTCAACGTTTTGAAACAAAATTATATTTTAGACCATATGTTTTATGAAGCCTAAAAGTACATTAGAAGATGTAAAAAAAATTATTTCATAGCTCGTCATGTATGAAGAATAGGGGTACTATAAACTTCTTTATTTAATAAAACTTAACATTTCTTTAATTCATTTCTATCAACACCTGAAGGACCTATCAATACTATTCGTTCACAACAATCAACTTTTGGGGAAATTTTTACAACACTTTCATGATAAATCCTTAAAAATTTTCTTTCACTTTCAATTATACTAACAACTTTTTGAAAGCATGTGTTTGATGGAATAAGTTCAATTTTGAAATTATCATTTTCTTTTTTGTCATAGATGCTATACTAGCTAGGAATCTATTTCCTAAATTTGATGCTTGTAACCACGTTGGCACATCTGCAACTAAAATTTCTAAAATGCCACTGCGTTCAAATGATATTACGGCTTCAGGAACAGAATGATTTGAATCATACCTTCCATTATATCCAACCATGGGCCTCTAAATGAGTATAAATTTATTTCATCCCTATAATCATTTATTAGTGCAGAAAAAAGTTTTAATATCATTTCATTCTTTAAATTTAACAATTTAGCACTGTCATTTGGCTTCATATCACTAACTGAAATATCATTTATTCCAAAAATGCTATTATCAACTTGAATGACACTACTTTTATCAGCAACACCATTATCCATAATTCTTGAAATAACAATTCTTCCATTCTTTTTGCATTTAATAATAACACCAAGAGGCTTATTATGTTTTACCAGTTTAGCATATTTAACAGCAATTTCTTTATCGTCATCAACTTCAAATGGTATATCAGGAAGTTTTTCTGAAAATACATTTTTACAAACATTCTCTGAGCATTTTAGATATTCCTTAATCCATGGCTTATCTAATAAACATTTAAGTTTACTAGCTGACTCTGAATTTGAAGAAGAAACTGATGTAGTGATAATTAAACTATCATATATTGTTGGCGAAGATTCACTGTAAAAACCTAATAATTTTATTATAATGAAATATTTATCGAAAATCTCTCATGCTAAAAATAATATGATGAATAATTATTATTTAAAATATTGGTAGTATAAAAGCAAAAAATGAAGAAATAAACATTTAAAAATTACTAAAGATATATTACTTAATCAAATGTTCCTATAGTTCTAGTGAAGTACTTCTTTAGCTGTTCTTTGAGGTGATCATCTTCCTTTTTATCATAGAAGATGTAACACAAATTTATTAGCTCACTAATTTTCTCCATTCTTATATAAAAGTCAATGAAATTATCATTAAGCTCGAAATTGATAATTTGGTAAATTTCACTAAAATCCATTCCACGAGCAGCAACATCCGTAGCAACTATTATATTAATATCATTTTTGAATGAAATAATTGAATTTATACGGATTTTCTGATCTAAATCACCGTGAAGTATACTACAGGTAAAACCATTTTTTAATAAAAATTCAGCAATTATATTTACGGAGTTTTTAGTTTTACAAAAAATGATAGTTTTTTTATCCCCAACACTTAATGCTTCAGATGTTAAAAGTAGTGATAATAATGCTACTTTTTTTGTTTCCATTGAGTTTACTGGTATAATAACAGTTATCAAATTATCATTACAAGGCTTGAAATTTTTAAAAAAAACTACCAAAAATTCTTTAACATAAAATGACTCGACCGGATTTTGCATGCTAAGTGGTAGAACAGTAGAACTGACGACGATTTTTTGCATATCAGAAAAATAATCCAAATGTTTTGAAATTAATACTAAGTCATCAAGAAAGTCGTGTTGGAACATGCGATCTGCTTCTTCTACAACTAATGTATGGACATTGGAAATAAGATATGGATATAAAGCTAATTTTTTTTTAAGTGTTCCAGGTGTACATATTAAGATATTTGTATCAATAAGTTCCTCCATCTTTTGATATAAACGTATAACGGTTAAATCTTTTATTTGAAACAATAAATGCTTTGCTTTCATGTAAATTTGCTCGCAAAGTTCTCTTACTGGAACTACTATAAGAACACTAAGTTTTCCAAATTCTTGAATTTCCAATAACATATCTATGATAGCAGCTAAGTACCCTATTCTCTTATCAGTATTATTTGCACTAATTACCATCATATTTTTACCAGATTTTATACCGTCAACCATTTCACAATGTAATAAAGATGGTTCTCCTAACATATGAGTAACATTTTGGCTTAAATAATTGTTTTTTATTACATTAGACCACATCTCATTAGAACTCTGTAAAAATATAAATAAATTTTTATATCAATTTTACCGCAAAAAAAAACTTTTATTTATACAACATTTTAAACGTTAAAAATAAAAATTAAATAATTATCAATAAAAAGATGCATAGAAGTGTTAAATATATTACTCCTTATAAAAATTAAAACGATAATGAATTTAAAGGAACTATTAATTGAATGACGAAAAGTAAATGATATAACTCTATGTCTAATCGGTTAAAATAATTTAACAAAAAGTACATGATTTTAATTCTCTTCTAAAACACATCATAGTCTAAAGATAACTTAATGACATTATTGCTTGACTATTTTAAATAAAAGGTAAGTTATCTTTAGACTATGAATGGATTTTAAAAGAGAATTGAAATTATGTATTTCTTGTTAAATCATTTTAACCGATTGTACAAAATCATATAAATAAAAAAAGTTACATGTGAAAATGACTTTTTTCCATTCAAAAGATCTTGTGAAAAAGCAGTAATAACATACTTTTTGGTAGTTTTCTAACAATTATTGTAAATGCAAGATCAAGACATAAATTAACAAAAAATTTTTGGAAGAAATTAGTAATAAGATTAGTAAAAAATCTAAAAAAAACTTTCAGAATACATTTTTATTTCTTCTAACATGTTTAATAATAGAAATTATTTCAATTATATGCTTTTAACCATTATTAAAAAGGAATCTACAAACTTAATGATTTACCATTACTTTTTTATGAATATAAGACTATAGGTGGAAAGTTTATATGCGAGATTTGTAAAAATAATTATATTTTTAGACAATAAAAGTTCAATTTCATAAAGAAGAATGTACCTCATTTGAACAACAAAAAATATCTATATTGTGTCAGGATCTGAGTTTTATCTATTGTGCATAATTATAGAGATTCTATTATATTTTTGGGTGAAACGTAGTCGTGTCTTTCTGCGTCAAATAGTTTATTACTAAAATATTTATTTGTTCTTTTAATAAATCTTTATATTTGTTATCAACATCATTATCAGTTTGGTTCATTTCATGTAAAAGTTTTACTCATCATCTCATGAGTGCTTAGATATGCCAATACTATTCATGGAAATTGTGGACCATATTCGCAATATAAGATTGCTGGAACTAAGGATATTTCTATTAGTGTTAGGAATATATTAAATATTAATTGTGATAAGGCGAATGACATTCCTCTAGAGCCACGGCTAATTGCTTTTAGTAAGTCTCTAGTTTGTTCGTTAAGACGAAATTGTAAATCTAAATTATGAAGATAGTTTTTGTGTACCTTATTTGAAGACAAAGAAAGTGAAATTTTACAAAAATATTTTTATTGATACATTTCTTGTGGTACTGTTATTATTTTATGTTATAGAAAATCTTATGGCTATATTAACAATATTAATAGAACGGATTTAAGAAGTAGACATCAATGTCATTTAATATTTTATTTTGCAGTAGCTGATTCATTCGTTGGTTTATTTGTAACACATCTTGGAGCATGATTACAGTTGCTGGAGGATGAAATTTTGGTAAAGCATTATGTGATTTTGGAGAAGCGTTGATGTATTTTTATGTGAAGCAAATATTTTACATCTTTTTGCAATTGCACTTGACAGGCAAGTGAAAAATTTAATTAACAACTATTTTTAATTATAGGTATTGAAGTATAGCAGATACTTATTATGTTCAAAATCGAACACCAAAGAGAATCACGTGGATGTTAATTATTATCTGGTTTGTTTCACTATTAATCTCCGTAACACCAATATTTAGATGGAAGGATGCTATGTCTACTTCTCGTGTTCTAGAGGAACATGCATGATTAATGTTACAAGAAAGAAGTTATCAGGTATATAAGCTTTTTAGATATATTTTATAAACTTTAATCGTTAATTTTATGAAATATCTAGGTATTTTCAACAGCGTCCGTGTTCCATATACCATTAAATGCTATAATATGCTTTTTTTCGAAATATGAAAGCTGCAAAAAAACGTATTAAAAGGGAAGGAAATAGAAAAACTGTGATTTGTCATGGTGGTAATAGTTTACATACATATGTGGAAAGTAATAAATTTTTAGAAAATGATAATAAAATTGATGATGAAATTGTTAACAAGAAAGAATGTCTGCCAACAATTCCCGTTATTATTATAGAGGAAAATAGTGAAGTAAGTATGAGTAAAAAAAGTAAAAGTAACGGTAATAATGAAGAAGATAAAAATATGGTAAAGATATCAGATCTCATTGAATCAGATGAAGCAAATGAATCATTCACGAAAATTCGTGAAACTTCAAGAAAAAGTCTTCTTGTAATAAGAACATAAATAAAAAAATAAAGATCCAAAGGTGTCGTTAGAGGGTATGAATAGCGGGAAATCTAAATTTCCTAGAAAAATTAAAAGTGAGGGAAGAAGCAAAGTGATGACTAACGGAAGTACAAGAGAAAGGAAAGCTTGGAGGACATTTGCCATAATAACAGGAATGCTTTTAGTATGTTGGACACCATTTTTTCGCGTTAGTCAATATCGTTCTATTTGTGGATGAAAGATATCAGATATAATTGAAAGAATCACACTTTGGTTAGGCATGTTTTAAAATATATTTAAAAACAAATTAATGTTAATACATATTTTTAAGTTACCTAAATTTGGCAACAAATCCCGTAATTTACACAGTATTTTCCCTGAACTTCCGTCTAGCCTTTGAACGAATACCAAAAAGATTATGTTTTACTCGTGGCTTTCCATAAACGGGACTCCCTACAACATTCATATAGAAACAAGTATTTTAGATTTTAAAATAATAACACTTAATCATATAACTAACTCTTATTATACAAACATTTTTTTTAAATAAATTTGCTAATAATAATTTTTATTATAAATTATAATTAATCATCTTTTAATAAATAAACAATTGAATTAAACATCAGAAAGCCAGTCTTTTGGTATCCAACTTGGTTGTGTATGAAAGGCATGAATAATATCTGTTAGTTTTTTAAAAGCGATCTTGAGATCATCATTTACAATTCTAGCATCAAAATATTGTCCATAAGTATGATCAATTTTTGCGGCAGAAGTTAGTCATTTTTGGTTCATTTTGTATGTTTTAGGAGAATTCAAATACCATGTATAAAATAGTTTACCACATTCTTTCTATGTATAAAAGATAAGTGATGTAAACAGTTTTTGTACGAGGTTTTTAAAAGCAATAAGAAATAACGATATCGTTGAGGCAGTAAAACTTCTATTCCATAAAAAAAGTGTTTTATTTAATTAATAATCATATAATTTTTTTAAATATCGGTATAATACAAGAATTTTACATGTGCAGACAATGAAAAAATATAATATTAAAGATACAATTGATGATCAAGAGATCCGTTCATTAGTTTGGTCACGTAAATAAATTGTATTCATATGATAGTAAAATTTAAAATTCTCAGAAATTATGTGAAATATTTTTTTAAAATTTATCCATATATAGAAGAAAATATAAAATATCGAATTTCATTAGCGTCATATCTTAAAAAGTAATAATTTTTGAATATGTTTTTGTTAAAATTTTTTCAATATATGACATTTTTTAAAAAAAAATTTCATGCGAAACTATATGATATTAAGAAGTATTTGTCAGAGATTCAGCAAAAAATACTAAATTGAAAGAATCATTCAAAGCTTTAAAGATAAAATTTCATGTATTATAGTGAAAATTGTTCTTTTGATATTGGTTTGTATACACATAAAAAAATTTGAAAAATGAAAGAAGCTTAAAATATTAATATAACATTCATTTTTAGTATAAATTCTAAAATTTAATTTAAACACAACATTTTTATACCTTCTTAATATTTCCTTTAAAGTTTATTCTAATTTCTTTAATAATGGCATTTTTCTATACTTTAACCTAATATTTTCTGTATATTGATGATTTAATTTTTAAGTAACATTTAACTTTTTAGCACAGAATATCACAATAAATTTAAAAAAAGGAATATTAAAATGGTAAATCCAAATCAAATAGCTTCTAGAAATGCAAATTCTTCACGTTTAGTAAATAGTGATTCCTATACCATTTCTAATGTTAATGAACACAAAACAAAGGAACTTCCATTAAGACCTACAATTGTTTGGTCATCAGAACAATCAAAATATTCTGAAAATATAACTGAATCTTCTGCTTTTTCATATCAAAATGAAAATACAAAAACATTGCTTTTAGAAAACAAAACAAAGGAATTAGATATCAATCATATGGTAAATGGTACAGCAGATGAAGGAACGAAAACTTTATTGCTAAATAATCCTTCAACGCAACTAAAAAACTCAAAAAGTACAACTAATCGAAGTGAAGTTAGTAGGGGTGTTAATGATTCTTTGTTTCGAAGAATATTTATGCACTTATTTGAAAACAACCAATTTTCAATAAAATACGATCAAGAAGTTTTTGTAAAGTCTAACAAAAGAGTGGCTAGAGGTTTTGAAATATTACGAACGCAATCAGAAATTGATAGAACCATTCAATTTAACTCAAACAATATTAGCAGAAAAGTTTATGGTTTTCTCGCAGAGTGCTTTTTGTTAGTTTTTCCATATAATTATCTTTAGTAAGTTATTTCTAGATGTTTGATTCCAAAGGACATACGTGATGAAAGAGGAAGCTATTATTGTTATCTAAATTGCATTGCCAACCATTTTAAAATAGAAAATTATAAATTTAATAAAGAAAAACTTAGAAATATTTGTAGAATGCGCGAAAGAAATTTGAAAAAAACAAATACACGACTTGAATCTCCCGAAGAAACTGAAATAAAAGTAAGTTGATAATTCTTATTTTACAAATTTAATGTATTGTTTAAGGCAACTGTAATGAATCTTAAAAAACTAACAAATACAATTGATTTCAGTTTAATGTTCATAGGAGATCTTAATCAGTTCAATTTACTAAAGACACAACTTGACACATTGTTGATTGTTTATAAAGATACTCTGTCACCAAAAATTATTAATATGGTACCTGCAATTGAAAATATAGAAAATGCAATGCTTATTATGACAACCTACGCAATTTCTTTAGACCCAGGGTTAAATTCTGTTAATGGGAATGAAAAATTTTATAAAGTAGTAAACGCAATTTTTGATCATTACAATATGAGTTCACCTTGCAATTTAGTAAAAACAGTTACTGCAGCCAGTAATGGGATTTATAAAGAAATATCAAATTCAAATACATGTTATATATTTTTTCTAGGTACTGTACCTATATATACAGAACAAAACTATTATGAAGCAATTTTAAAATGGATAAAATGTAATATTATTTCAAAACAATTGCGTATGAATGATCCTCATCGAAATCTTTTTCAAATGATATTGGAACTTTCAAACGCAAGCAAAAGTAGAATTGTAAAAGGAAGATCAGAACCTTCACAGTTAATAAGTGCTATAACCACTCAAATACGAAGTACTCTTAATATATAAATGTGTAATTGTAAAACTTGAAAGTCTCCGCATCTGTCACGTATTTAGAAAAGTATTATCATCAATTTCAATAATAATTAATAGTAGTCATAATTCTTTGTTAATTGTAAATTTATTGTTTTTATAAAAAATAAAAATATATAATTTTTAAATTTGAATTAATTAATTTTTAAAATTTGAATAAACTAATATATTTTTTCTTAAGTATTTAAATTCAAGTAAAATTTTGTACATAAATATCAAACATTTTTATGTAAAAAGATAACTAACCATTTCAAAATGAAGGAATCTGGTTTTATGGAATCATTTATTGAAGTCAACAATGAAGTAGTGGAGAACAAGGACATCAGGGTTGTAGCTGCAAGCAATGCAATGGACCTTTACTTAAAGAAATCACTATTTGGGGATTTAATGATCAAAGAAATCGATTTTAGAAAAATTAACTCAATTTTATTGGCCGAAGTATCGAAATTAGATATTATCAAACGCATTGAAACATTGAAAAAAACACCATTTATAGGAAGTTTTTATGAGAAGTTAGATATGCTTATCTACTGTTCTTCATTGTTAGAATTAGGAATATGGAGAGATGGAATAGTAATGTCAATTTTTTTAGAACGAATTCCTAATGCAATGAAAGAATCCATTATTCATAAAGATCTTCAAAGTTTAGATGATATGAAGAACTTTGCAAAAAAATTAGATGAATTAAAAAGTAATTTTTTTAAATCCGTTTCCCCGGCTTCTTCAATTTATCAACAACGCACTTCAAATCGACTTTCAGAATGTTGTTCAACGCCGCTACCATCATATACGTCAACGGCTCAACTTCCACAACTATCAAATAACCTATCAAATATTTCCACCGGTGTTTCACATATGTCTCATGAAAATCATTTATCCTTAAATGCTAACACAAATAATTGTAAGGAAATGTCATTAAACGAAACTAAACATAACACAACAATGAATTTATCAAAAAGAAGTGATCCAATTAAACATAGTTCAATTATTATATCTTCAACACCTATAACAAAAAGTACCAAAACAACGCAAAAAGATGTCTTAGGATCCTCAATTGAATCTCTAAACTTATCAGATATTCCAGATTTCGACAACAAATTTATTCCAACGCAAGTAAGCAAAGAAAAAAAACAAATAACAAAAGAAATTGCAATTATTGATGCAGGAACAGACATAAATTTGTCTAACAGTTATCTTGATCCAACGCAATATGAGATTCGTATAGGTGTCTCACTTATTCAAAAAGGACAATTGTTTGGATACGGATGGGCAGCAGATTCTAATAATGCAATTAAACACCAAGAACGCAAATTAAGTCGATCAAATTCATTTCAAACTGTTGTATTGCAATGCTTAGACTCAATTATAACTTTCTTGAAGGATCAAAATATACGCAATTTCTTAATTGTAACCCAACACATACAGTTTTTTGAAGTTTGCAAATTGTTTCCTACCGGCTATAAAGAATTAACATCTACTGGTAAAACCTGTTTAAAAGCAATCATCAACGCAATCAAAAGTATGAAAGGCAATATTTTGTTTGTCTCTGAAACATTCAAGCCACCTATTCTTCAAACGTCAGATGCAGAAGCAGAAAAGTTACAATATTAAAAACGAAATTTTTAACGCAATAAATATAAAACTTTATTTAAAATTTTTTAAAATTATAAAGTAAATAAAATTTTTAAAGTTAATATTTCTTTAACATTAGAAAATTTTTGTCACAATAAATTCGACAAACATGCATAGTTTGTTAATAGTTACAATTTGAATTTCAATTCAATTTTAAATAATCCAATTATTATATTGTTAAATGAATGAATATTTCAAACTGTTTTATAGAATATTTTACATTGTAACCAGGCAAACAAACTACAATGTTTCATGCATCAGTTGTATATCTTCTAGTTTAGAAAAAACATAAAGAATAATAAAATTATAACAATAATTAGTTTATATAAATTAAATATTTATTCTATTTTAATTGTATTTTTAAGTAATGTAAATCTTTATTGAATCCTAATATTTTTTACAATATTATGTAAATTGTAGAAATAACTTTTTCTTCATAATATATTATGAATTACTTTATTAAAAGTCAATTTGTGTAATTTTACAAATGCTTTAACAAAAATTATTTTTTTAAGAAATCTAATAACAGCAATAACATTTTATATATTTTATTATGTTTTTCGAAATTTATTTGGTATATTAACCAAAAAAACTTATTTTTGTTTTCATTTTTCTAGATAACCATTATAAACTATTTCTTTTTTAGTTGTATTTTCAAATAAATTAGGGACACGTAAAAGTCATCATTGCTTTTTTGCTTCTTTTGACTTTGAAAAAATATGTATTCACAATAAGTTTTTTGTACTATAATGTGTCTTAACTATATAAATCTTATAATTATGCTTTTTTTATCTTATTAACTTTAAATGATCTTTTATTATATATAAACTATGTAATAACACGAAATTTTTTAAAATTAAGCAAACTTTTAAAGTTATCATGTTTTTTATGGCACAAATATGTATATTATATATTATTAATATATTAATAAAAGTAAATATTAATCAGTTGATCATTGGTAAAAAACAATTTTGATAAATACTGAGGATAATAAACATCAACAAACAGTAATATTAATGAATTCTTTATATTTTTATCTTTGTATTATAATTATTGTTAATCTTACAAAAATTCAATTGTCTAGTATATAAAGAAAGTTTGAAAACTAGCTTATGTTAAAATTATTCAAACGTTTATCAATCTTTTTATAATGTTACAAATATACAATCATGCCTTAAATAATTACTTCATATTTAACTTGTAAAATTGGTTTTTTATTTATTATCTTTGAACAAGCTTGAAATTTATACACCATTATATTATAAAAATCGTATTCACAATGCACGAATTTTTCTCTAGAATTTTAAAAATTATTAATTAAGCCAAAAAAAGTGAATTTTTTGATTAATTTTATTTATAAATCATATGAAATAAACTAGCTTAATAGGACCAGTGTGACATTACCCATAATTATATACATAATTTTATATTTAAACAATTTTAATTGTAGTATAACGAAACTTTTCCAGTGTAATAAATTAATATAAATTTAAATATATTTAATGAAAATTTTATACACAACAAAGAAAAAAAACGCAATATAATATAACAAAAATAATTTTACTAAAGGCAAATTTTATAGACAATAAAGAAAGAAAAACGCAATATAATATAAAAAATTTATTTTATTTAATTTTTTGTAATGATTGCTTTACCAGCAACAATTATTCATCCGTATGGAAGGATTGAATTGAGCAAAATAATAGGTCAAGGAGGTTTTTCTATTGTTTATTCTGGACATATAAACAATTATATAATGGCAGTTAAAGTAGCACCAAGACTTGACGATGAAATAAGAATCATGAACACATTTTTGACAAGAGAAAATCTTTTATCGCATTTTAACAACGCAATACCTACATTACCAGAGATATTATTACATGGATATTGTGGTATTAGAGATGTTCATTATTTCGCAATTCCAAGATACACAATGAATTTAAGAGAATTTAGAAATCAACGAAATTTTTCTAACAGTGCAATGAACTTGTTAGATGTTCATAACGCGACAAAAAACGTTTTATCAGCTCTTAATTATTTAGCACGTTACAAAATAGTTCATTTAGATATTAAAAGTTCAAATATAATGTTACGCAATGAAAATGATACTTCTAATTGTGTTTTAATAGACTTTGGTTTAGCACAATTAGAGGATTCGAATTTAAATAATAACAATTTATTGAACAACAACGCAATTAAAAACACAAGAGCTCGTTTAACGCCAATGTATTCCCCAATCTCAATTTACGAAAATTCTCCAAAGAGATTAACTGATGATTTAGAAAGCTTATATTATAACATTTGCGATTGGTTTGGCATAAACTTGCCATGGAAAAATAAACACAATGAAATTGAAGAAACGCAAAGTTTGAAAAAAACATTTTTCGCAACTTTTTGTATTGAATCTAACCTACAATTTGAGATTCGAAAATATTTAGAATTATTTTATAATTCTTCAAAAAACTGTTATAATTCTGACGCAATTCCATACGAATTTATTTACCAACAACTTGATCTTATTGCTCAAAATTATGTTGATAAAACACAAGAAATAGAAAGTATAAGAAATAACAACCAAGTTGGAAACAATACTGAATACTACACAATACATCAAACGCAATTATTAAACTTAAATACAGAAGTAAATAACACATTTTTATCTAATAAGATAGTTTTAAAGGATTCATTATCTAATCAAAAAAATTAACGCAATACTTCAAAACACAAGAAATGTTGGTGTTGTTTTACACTTTGAAAGAATGCAAATCAGAGGATTTTACTATTCCTTTTACACAAATATAGATATAAGTAAGTGATAGAACTACATAATGAACAATATACTTTCAGATAACGCAATTGAAAAATTCGGAAATAAATCATATGAAAATAAATATGTTGCACACAATCGTCTTAATTATAACGTAAATCCTATTTTCTCACTTTTAAGAGGAATCATATCTTTAACGAAACACATGGGCAAAGAAAATATTCGCAATGTTATGATTTTAGTAGTCGAAAATACATTTGTTAAAATACTAAAAGAAATCTTGTATAATAACACAATATCAGAAAAGGATTTTGGTCAATATTTTATAAACGCAATAAAAGAGTTTAAAGAAAATGTCAATTCCCATGTAGATAAAATGACAATTGTTTATGTTAATCTTAGATCGAACAACGAAATTATAACTGACACAATAAATCATTATGACGAAATTATAAATATTCACATTAACGAAACGAAATCTCCAGCACACACTAATATACGGAAGATGGTGTACAGGTTTAATGAATAAATATACTGAAAATAATTTTAATTAACTATATACATTATGACACAATCTTTTTTAAACTTTATAACGAAATTACTTTTTAATGCCTTTTGTATATTATTTTTTTATTATGGAAAAAATTAAAATAAAATATTTAAAATTTGAGGAAATAAATAGATGTACATCGTGATAATAAAATTATAAACAGAAAGATAAAATTGTCATTTTAATGTTTTTAATATGTAATTTACTTATTTTTACTTTTTATCATATAAAAATTTTTATTATTAATTTAATTATTTAGGCATTCACCGTTTAAATGTAAAAAAAAATATCAAAATAATCGTTTTATTTTTGGTTTGTATTATTAAATGTTTTTTCCAGCTAAAAATGAATTATAATACTTCTGATCTGTTTAATCAACTTATGGTAGAAAAGGAACAACGGGAAAACTCAAGAAATATTAAAAATGCAATGACTTATGCAAAATATATATCTGATAAAGTTAATGACTATGTAAAAGATAACTTTTCTACAAATAAACAAGTAATTGAATTAAAGAAGCTTTTTAAAGAAATTTTTTCAAATAGTTATTTACAAGAAATGAGAGAAATCAGTTCATACCTAGACCTTCCTCAAATAAGTGAACTTAAAAAAGATGACTATAAAATAATACAATTACCAGCTATTAACACTGAAAAACGTAGGAAAATGATAAACGCCAAAACAGATGCTTATACCATAAATTTCAAACGTGATCTACAAAACTATATCGATGAATTTAAAAGTAAGCTACCTTTATATAATATAATAAATGTTTAGTTTGCATTACTGAATTTGTTGATATTATTTTTTATGGTGATGATATTACTGTTAGTCAACCACTTGGACCTTTTCGTCACAACAACGCATATTTCCATATGGCTTATCGTATATCAAACGCTACTAATTTATATTCAAGTAAACTTGTGCATTTTAGAACATATGGTGTTGTAGCATCGAAATACGCAAAGTTTGATCAATACCAAACATTAATAAAAAACGCAATTGAAGATATTAACACAACTGAAATAGAAATTGGATTAAAAAAAGTTAAAGCTCGTGTTGTTCTTGTTATTGGAGATAATCAATTCATGCATTATCTACTAAAAGTACCCTTGAATTTTTCAAATAAAGGCATAAATAATTGTAGATGCTGTACTGTTTCTGGAAAAAAGTGGAAGGATTTTAGAACAACACAATCACTTATTAAATTTATAAGAAAAAAACACGCAATTGACTATTTGCCTCCATTAAATCATTTAAATATGGATGGTTTTCACGATATCATGAGTGGATCAGTAAATTATTTTTTATCTGGATGTGTAAACATATTTCTAAAACTTGTGAAAGATGATTTTACCGAACAGGATTTAATTAACGAAATCATAAAAAACGCAACAAATCTTGATAGAGAAGGTGAAATAAGAACGTTATTAAAGCCAGGGTTTTTCAAAACTGGTAAAAAATTAAGTGATAAAGAAAAAGTCAAATATGTCAGGTGCCGAATGTATTTTAATAACGCGATGTTTTTGGAAAATTTTATGTTCAACACAATTAAAAGATTATAATGTAATCATTAAATCTAAACTTAAAGAAATGGAAATTCTAATAAAATCGTCATTAAATCTTAGCTATGCAATAAATGATTATACACTAAAAATTGAAGAATGTGCAACGATTTTTGATGAAAATTCAGAAATAATTTTTAAAATGATGTTTAAATTGTTTGGTGAAACATTTGGAGTTACAACAAAAATACATAATCTTCTTCATTATGGATACGCAATACGCAATCTAAACATGCTTCCATATATGTTTAATACTATTAGATTTGAATCTTCAAATCAACGCATAAAAACTCATTTACGAAATTCAAATTGCCGTATTAACGCTCCTAAATCTATAATTAAAAAAATTATTTTTTGTAACAGTATAAATAAAAACACAAATGAAAACACATATGAAAACTCAATCCATAGGAATATACGGAATCAATCACTAAAATGGAACTATAACATCGAAAATCACAACGAAACTTTAAATACTTCTGATGATTTAGAAGTTGAAAAAGATTTGTTAAACGCATCTGCTTATCTTAGTAAATATGCTGAAGATGCTGAAAAATTATCAGAAAGTGATAAAGATTCAAGTTATGAAAATGTATTAGATAATACTTATAGGCCAGGAATGAGAATAATTTAGTTGTGTAATATTTTTTAACACAAATTAGAATAATATAATACTATAAAATGTCTCGAACTGTTGGGGTTAAAATTTTCGTACAAAAAAGCAAACTATTCATTAATAAAAATTTTAAATAACGTTTAATAATTATAAATTTTCACAGAGAATAAAGTGTCCAGAATATCTATATAAACATTAATTAGTAACTAGTCCTTGACATTTTAAATACAGAAATTCTGGACAATTTAAATGTCTAAATTTTCTGTGAAGTAAAATGTTTAAAAATCACTGATATTTAACCTTTTAATTTTTTTAATTTAAATTACCTATAATTCTAGACATTTAAATATAAATAATTTCAGATATTTTATTATTTCAAAATATTAAAAAAAAATCAATTTATTAAAACAAATATAAAATAATTAGTTTGTACTAAGAAGAACTGTTTGTTTACTTTTCTTGACCTGGTTTCCTCTTGCACATCCAAAAATTGTATCAGAAAAGTAAAAATTAAAAAATCAATTTAGCATTAAACTTACATTTTAACTGCATCGTTTATAAAAATATACCTTAAATAAAGTATAATGTTAATTGACATTCAACTTACATTATATCTACTAGTTTCTTTGTAGCATTTCCTAAAAAGTTGTTATATAGATATAGAGAATAACAACTCACATTAACCACAAATTTTGCTATAGTCCTCTTACAATACCCGTAGTTATCAGCAATAAATTCCTAAAAATATAAACTATTAAATGCAAAAAGAATGGAAGAATAGTTATTTCAAGAATTATGGATAATGGTGTTGCTGATAAAAGTGGTGTCATTCAAGTTGGTGATAGCATTTTTGAAATAAATTATATTTCAGTTACTGATATGAAGCCAAATGACAGTGCTAAATTGTTAAATTGAAAGAATGAAATTATACTAACACTTCTTCCTGCACTAATGAATGATTATAGGGATGAAAAAAATGTATACTCATTTAGAGGCCCATGGTTGGATATAATGGAAGGTGTGATTCAAATTATTCTGTTCCTGAAGCCGTAATATCATTTAAACGCAGTGGCATTTTAGAAATTTTAGTTGCAGATGTGCCAACGTGGTTACAAGCATCAAATTTAGGAAATAGATTCCTAGCTAGTATAGCATCTATGACAAAAAAAGAAAATGATAATTTCAAAATTGAACTTATTCCATCAAACACATGCTTTCAAAAAGTTGTTAGTATAATTGAAAGTGAAAGAAAATTTTTAAGGATTTATCATGAAAGTGTTGTAAAAATTTCCCCAAAAGTTGATTGTTGTGAACGAATAGTATTGATAGGTCCTTAAGGTGTTGATAGAAATGAATTAAAGAAATGTTAAGTTTTATTAAATAAAGAAGTTTATAGTACCCCTATTCTTCATACATGACGAGCTATGAAATAATTTTTTTTTACATCTTCTAATGTACTTTTAGGCTTCATAAAACATATGGTCTAAAATATAATTTTGTTTCAAAACGTTGAATGCAACAATGGATTAGAGAAGATTCGTTTTTTGAACATTGTGAATATAAAGGTAATTATTATTGGATCTTTGGAGTTTTTTGAATCAGAAAAATTTATTTATTTAAAAAAATTCTAAAAAAAGTATTTCTAAAAATTTTAAATTCACTTTTTTCTAACGTTTGTTTATGATTTATTTTATTTTTAATTATTGGGAAATAAAATGTAATAATAATATATTGATGTTTAGTGCAAGTAATACTGGTAACAAAGTAGGATACTTACCTGCTATCTTTGTATATGTTACTGGAAAAACAAAGTAATACACTTATTGTTTTGTAGTAGTAACATTTGATCTTTGTAAGCAGATCTAAATAAAAGTAAAAAAACTTGTTGTCTTAGGTAAAAGATATCAGGTAAAGCCACATTAGCCTTATTAGTCTAGTGCAGCATAATCCAAGATATCAACGTCATGTGATATGTATTAAAAGACGAAGACTTTATGGATACAAATATTTTTGATATGTACAACCAGAACACTTGGAAAAAATAGTAGTTATTCTTGTTGTATTTTAAAAAGGTATTTATTCTTAATTTAATTTATTGTTAATAAAGTTTTAAATATTAGCATACATTGGAAAGTAAACTCTTGAGTTTGAATTTATTTTAAACAAAAAACATTAAAAGAAGTATTATATGAATTATAAAAAATCGAATAATTGACAGTATAGACATTTTAAAAACTTTAAATCAAAAAAATATATGATATAATGTTTTGTTTTGATCCCACAAAATAATTTAAAAAAATGTATAGTTTTTAATTTATCCTAATCAGAGAAAAACGCTTTTTTACTTTTATTTTATGCCTGTTGAATACAATTTTTAAGGAATGTGTATTTTAATACTGTTTATTTTTGTAATAAATAGTTGTTTTTAATTTTTTTATAAGATTTTTATTTTTTATAAGAACTTATTTTTCCTCTATAAAATATATAAAAAGTAAAACTTATTTCTTAAACTTTTCTTAACAAAAAATGTAGAGTATTATTCATAAAACCAGTAGAATATCCTTTATGTCTGTATTGTTTTTTATTTTATTTATTTAAAAAATTGTTGGTAAATCGCATTTAATATTATAAAATCTTTAAATTAAAAAAAAGCGACATTTTATTACATTCAAGTTTATAAATTCAACTTATTCATCAGTATTTATTTGTAAAAAATCATTTAATTATAATGTCAAAAAAATAACTAACTATTCAGAATTAATAAATATAATAGTGATAATTAATAAATATGTGAGTGTAATTATAAAAAATTTACCAGTATGCATATTAGCCTTTATGAACATAGCATTATTGAAAATTTGTTGAGTATCATTTTACCTTTTTTGATATTCACAAAATTCAAAAATATCATATTTGCATATTCTATAGATCTCACTAAATGTCATTTTGACATGTCTGTCTCTAGAATTCGTGGGGTATAGTTGTGTTCGTTTAGACACCTTTTCGTTTTCTGTGTATATGTGAATTATTTTTGTCCGGAGTGTTGGATATAGAGTGCTATTCAGCACCTCTGATTTCTTCTCTTCAACTTATCAGAACTGATATTTCTTGAGATATTTTCTTCTTAAATACTACTTCTCTTCTCCTCATATTAAACTTTTTCTTATTTTTATAGGAAGATGTTCTTTTCTTTCTTCCAGTTGTTTGTTAAGTAAATGTACAGATTTATATATAAAATATAATTAAAATCTGCACATAATACTTATTTTATTTATCCGTTCTTTTTTTATCTCTTAACTTGATTAGTTGAAACACATAGTTTGATATTTATTTGCATATGTAATATTTCATTTATTTTATCTTTTTATTATACCTAATGCGGGGCATTACGATTAGATAGTTAAATATACCTTATTTATAGCAAAAGATTTGTATTGGAAATTATTAATTAATGAGCAAAACAGTTCTTATTTCATAATTTATTTCTTATCTTCGTTTTTATTTTGCTATTTTTTCTCTCTATGACGATTTGTTTCTTTACTTATTGAATGATCCTTGTATTTACTATGAGAAAAAAAATTAACCCCAAAATACGCTTTAGATTTTTTAATTGAAAAAGTGGATGCATATTATGCTTATTAAGGTTAATTTGAAAATTTTACAAAATTAATTTGTTTGTAATAATAAGTACTTTTTGATAACAAAAGTAATATTTATGATGTTACGTAAAGAAAATTTTTTGTTTAGCTATGTTAATACAATGTTTTATAAAAATTGTTTGAAAATAAAATTATATATACTATTGATAGATTTTTTAATATTTTTATTATTTTCCGTTATAAATCCAATAATTAAAAAATAAAATTTGTATTATGATTTCTTGCAGTATATCAAGTGAGTATTCAAAATAAACTAAAAACAATATGATATTCTTGAAAAAAAAATTTTAATAATACTAACAACGTCATATAAACATCATTATCATTAAAAATGTTTATAATACGAATTTTAAAATGCAAAAAAGGATATTAATTTTTTTCTATTACCATCAATTAAAGGAAATTAGAAGAAGTATATTGTTATTAGTAAGTAATTGTACATTAACTTTAAAAAACGAAACAAGCATAGTACTAAAAGCATTATTAATTTATTGTACTATATTAACAGCAATATTTTTATTAGTTGAAATATATTGTAATAAAATAGTTATTTTGTATTGTCATTTTTTATTCTAATATTAACACACTTTTTATATAAATTATTGTAATTTATATATAATTTAGTTTGTTATGAAATGTAATTTCAAATATATAACCATTCCCAAATAATAAATATACTTTTTAAATTAAAGTGCATAAATTAATAGAATACTGTTTTTCATAATGAAGCACTTGCTAAAAATAAAATAATAATCACTTCTAATAAATTAATATTTCAAAAATCAAAATAATTTTTTTGTTGGACTAGATTTTTTTTAACTTTTAATTAAGCGACAATTTATATGATTAAAATAAAACTTTAAAGTATAAACTAGGTCTTTTTGTAACAATTTATTGATAAATGATTAATGATATTGCTTTTAGTATTAATAATTCCTAAAGATTAAGAAGAAACTTTTTCAACGATATAAACAAAATTAATTTTCTAAGCATGGTTGATGTAACTTTCGTTGTCGAAATTATTCAACTTATGTATAAGACACCGTCAGTACTTCTAATGATTCTGTCAATATATGTAATAATAAAAGAAATCAGAAATAAAAATGTGAATTTTAACAAGCCATTTTTTATAATAATTGTTTGTAAATTAATTAATGAAATTGCTTTAATTTTGACTTTTTTTTATATTCGTAACATCACCTAAATGGGGATTTTGCAATGATTTTTTTAAAAATAATGATTGGACAGCAAAATTATATTATATTTTATCAGCCCAACAAACAACCTTTATGTTTCTTATAACACTTTTAATTAGTATAAATAGATATATAGCTGTTAAATATCCTTTTTTGTATAAATTTTATTTTTCAAAAACAAAAATAATTATGATATTATTATCTTTTATCACATTATCAACAATGATTGGACTTGGAAATATTTTTTTTCATCCAGGTTACGGAAATTATGAATTATTTAACTACTTTATGCCTTTATTTAAGTCTAAAACTGAAATTTATTATCAACTCTTATATAGAATCTTTTTATTTGGAATCATTTCTATTGCAACATGTACTTTCAATGTATTGGCTATTTCAACATTAAAGAAACACAACCAAAATAGTACTAATAATAACATTAAAAAAGAGCAATATTATGTCATTTACTCAATTTTTCTTTTTAAAACATTATCCATTGTTCAAGCTTACTTTATTGATAGATTTATTGCTGAAAAATATGAAATTAAATCATTTTATCTGACATCTTATTTTTTTTATATTGTGGGATTTGATTTAACATCTGTTGGAGATTTCTATTTTATTATTTATTCAAGGTAAGACGACTTTATTAATGTTGATATCTAAGTAAAATGAATTTTTTAGTAATGAACTAAGAAAAGCGTTGAAAACTACTTTTGGATGTTCCAAAAAAATTTAATAACAAAATTACTATCAAAATTACATATCGAAAGTAATTTGCTTGTTAATGTTAAAAAATATAGTTTAAATGCAAAGGATTGTTGAAGTTCAAAATTTTTTCTAAATTTTGACAAATATTTTCAGAATTAAAAATTATATTTATTTTGCTTTTGGAATCCAATTCTAATAATGTACCGGATTAGTTACAAATACAGTATTTAACTAAAGTCACATTCTATAATCTTTATGACAACTATTTCTGGCATGCTTTCGGGAAGTTTTTAAATTATCTTTGAAGCAAAATTCAATAATTTTTCCAGTAATCATTAGAATCAATTATCACAGAACATTAAACGTTAATTCATAAAATAATTTTTATTATATTAATTTTGATTCGACCTTATTTGTAGCTTTTTATAAATTCATTAATAGGTTTTTCTGATTCTATTAACTTTTTTTACAAAATTTCGTGAAACTTGACCGAATATTTTGATTAAGTATATGATATAATAAATTTATGTTAGAAATAAAAAATTATTCATTCTGTTTTCCTTATTACCTGGAAATTACATTTGAATTTCTTGCATTTATTTTTTTTGTATAAATAAAATATTATCAAAATATATTAGAGGAGAAATTTCTATCAAAAATCTATTTTCGATTTTTTGACATTTAATGATGAAAATAAGAGGCAGCGACAACGTAACCGGTTGGTTACTTGAAAAAATAATTATGAGGATATTGAAGCAGATATTGCAGTGTATTTATTAAAAATTTTGATGTAGATCAAATAGAAGTAATTTTGATTTTTTAATGAAAAATTTGAGTAGGTTTACATTATATGGTATGGAAAATTTAATATTTAAATAGTATATGCTTTAAGGATAATCGTTTTTCCATATAAGTATAAGATAAAAAATCAAATGTTTGAGGTGAAAAAAGGAATGCTAACGCCCTTGAAAAAAATTGATGAAGAATATTCTATCACAATAACTTTTGCTACATCAGAGATAATTACCAAACTTTTTCCGAATTTATTAGAGTTTTTTTTTTGAAATGAATGAATGCGAAATATCCTGATTGTGATCAATTTTGTTGATGAATAACTATAATGTTATATTTCATTGATTTTATGAATTATTTACTGAAAAAAAGTGTTTAATCTCAAAATATGTACTCTTTTTTTTATTAAAAAAGTAGATGTATACTATGATTCTTAGCGATAATTTGAAATTTCAACAAAATTACTTTGTTTTGTGAACAAATTTATTTTCATTGCTATTTGTGTTAATACAGAATTTTATAAAAAAAACAACCGAAATATAAAATTCTATATTACCTTCAATTAGTTTTTAAATTGTATGTATTATTTTCCGTTGTAATTTCAACATATTAAAAATAAAGTTTGCACTATGTTATCTTGCACTATATCAAGTTTTCTGGTAAACTTAAGAAATACCAGATTGTTGGAAAAACAAATGTGTAAATAACACAAAGTACGTTACATAAATATCAATATAATTATAAATATTCATAATAAAAAGTTTTTAAAAAGATATTAAAGATTATGAATTTTACAAACTATCATTAGTCAAAAAAAATTAGAAGAAATACTCTTATTAAAACAATAATAAATTTTTTATTAAGAACGCAGAAAGTGTAATATTTTAGTATTAGTATTTTATTGAATTATCATAACAACAATAGTAACTTATGTTGGATATATCGTAAAGAAGTTTTTATTTTTCATCATCGTTTCTTTTATTCTAATGATGAATACCTTTTTTAAAGGAAATTATTTATTTTATTACTATGAAACATGAATTTTAAATGTAAAACCCAGTCTAAAATTAAAGATGCGTTTTTGAGTTAAAGTACATAGATTTTATGAAGTTCTAGTGTTCATAATTAGCAAGATGAAATGAATGTTGATAAATATTTCATTGACCTTCTGTCGCTTTGAAAAATTATGCTTAAAATTAACTTTGATACAGTGATTTTATTTTTTAGTTGATATTTTTAAAAAATAATTGTAAGTATTAAAAAATGGAATAAACACAAATTCACATCAACATAAAAGGTTAACCTGTTTACTCTTAGCATAGGCGGAGATTACCGAAGGCCTATGCACTAATTATAAATTTTTAATTAATAATAAACTAGTAAAGTATTTTTAAAAAATAAATTTTGAGAAAATGATTTAAAACGAAATTTTTATAAATTGTAAAAGGTTGTTTTTTCAAAACACTAAGTTTGATTGTCAACAAATTTTAATTTTTATCTAAGCCTGAAGATAACCTCTGAAGATGATTAATATCTTGTTTAAAGCTAAGATTTATTCTAAAATCACACGCAAGCAACTTTTATATTTATTTTTTTAAAGAAATATAAACCGTAAAATATATTTTTTTCTAAAACGTAGATAATTCACCAATGTAATATAAATTTTATATAAGTTTGTAGATAATTAACAAAGATAATTTCATTTTGAAACCAAAAATCTTGTTCTGAAATCCCATGAGGCGATTTTTAATTATTGCTCTTTTAAGAAAATATGAATCAATTATTTGAATTGTCAAAAAATTTAATCAAACAATTTAAAATATTTTTATTATCATTTGATTACACACAAAAAAGGACAAATTTTGACAAATCTATCTGAAATGTGTTAACTTGACGGTTAATATTAAATAAATAGATAATTTAAGTATAAGAGTTTATTTATAATGGCATAATAAAATACAAGGTAAAATAAGACTGAGAATGAGACTAAGATATGATATAAACTAAGACTTGTAATATGATTTAGATATTAATAGTAAATATGAGGAAGAGTTTATTTAAAAGAAAGATATTATAAGGTTACAACATTTTAGAAGTTATTTAACAAGACTGCGTTGTGTTTTTGAGAGAGCTTGTATTTATATTGCCTTTAATGGTATGAATTGAAATGTCTTGTGTCTGGAGTTCTCTTGCGGCATGTTGGATAATAATGTGTTCCACATTACAGACTGAGATATTTATTGGATATCCCAGTATTTATATGAGGCATAGCCAGTGGGTGTGCCTACATCCCCCTTTTAGTTATTTATTTATTTAATTTAATGCATGGTATTAATAAAAGGTTTTTTGTTTAAAGTTTTTTTTTGAATTTGTTTCGTATACTTGATTCCATTAATTTCTTATCAGTTTGGGGTTTTTCTCTCACACCGCTTATCAGTTGTTACATTTTTTCAATTGAATTATTAACTTTTTGTAACAATTAAATATTTTCGATTTTTTTCTTTCCGGGTTGTCTAATTCATTAATTTCTTCTTCTTTTTTTTAGTTCTTGAGGTATGAAGTTTGATATCTGCTCAGTTTATAAAGAGCGCTGCAATTTCCAGTCTGCTCCAGTCACTCCTGGACAGGAGGTGCAATTAGCTGTCCTCGGAGCAGGTTTTCTGAGGAATTCTCTATGGAGTTCCTGGTTGAGTTGATCAGTACTCTTTTCTTTCTGATCTTGGCATACTTGTTTCGCAACTGTATGCCAACCAGGGCTCCAAAGACCCTTGTAAGTGTTGGGACCAACGCCGATCCGGAGGTTTCCCAAGTTATGGAGCCATCAACCACTAGCCCCGGATCTCCATGACCTTACAGGGGTTTTTCTTTTTTTTTTTGTTTGTTTGTTGTTAAGTGGGATCTGATTCCTTAATAAATGTTAAGTTTGTTGTTTATGGTGATTGAGCCAAGGGGTAGTTATTTGTATTTTTTTTTCGGCTTCAATTGCCTTAGTCCACAGTCCAAGTCGTTTTATCTGTATTCTATTTGTCATTTTATAGTAATAATAAAGTTTCATCCATTTTGAGTGATCTTTGGCATTTCAGAATTCAAAACCATAAGTATCTGCATATGGAGTTTTTTTGTAGCTCTTGTAGTAATATTCGAATTCTATTGCTTTGTTTTTATATAGCTGTATGAAGCCTGGAAGGTCTTCCAGGTGTATTTCCACATTATCAATATGTTCTTCTCTTACCAATAGGATTAATCCTTCCTTTTGATCTCATTTTGTGTCAATGGGTAAGTTGTGTTCATTGATATAATTTATTAGAGCTTTAGTATGTGCACTTTTATCAAAGAATATAAAAATAAGTTGGTAATAAGCCATGCTTAAAAATTTTTCACGGCTTGCCAGATTTCATCAAGAAGATCGGTAATGAAAATTCTTTACGTAACTTCCCATTTTCGTCCGTTCTCTTAAGAAGAGCTTTTCTCAAGTATTCATATGCTTCACTATGACGTGATATGAACACATAGTTTGCTGACATGCATAACTTATCAAGGATTTCGTGATCTTCATCATCCACTGCAGCTATGCGTAGCATATTAATGAACTGGTTTCTCCAGATGTCGAAATCAACATCACTTTTTTTGAGGAAAGATTTGATGTGGCTGTTCTTGGAGTTCTGGTACATGAAAATACTAGTAATCTTTTCTATGCGAGAGTGACTCTGGAACTCTCTTATGAATAAGGAACAACGTATCCATCTTCAATACCGAAAAAATTAAGCATTTTCTTCAATTCATTGGCTTGGTTTAGCATGAGAGTTGTCTTCTCCTCATCAGTTAGTGCAGGATTATAAAACAACTGTTTTTGTTGCTCGATTCATTAAACCCTGAAAACTTCATAGGCTGTCAGAAACACCTTAGTTTTAGAAATATCTACTGTTGGAGCAGTAGAACGCGGGTTATTCATGAGATCCTTCATCTTCAAAGAAGATGGATTGTTGAAAGTCGGAAAAAGACTTGAGAGATATGCAATCGTAAAAACAATTGTGATGCTGGGAGTGAAAAATTAAATTTTCTACTGCTCCTAAAGAATGGTGAAATTTGCCAGATTTCTTTTCTTCTACACTCCTCTCAACGCGATGGGCGGGTTATGCCAGAGGAGAAGGACTAGGTGATTGTTAAGGCAACTATTAGTCGTTTTTTAAGTGATTTTTCTACTCACACACTTATAAATATTTAATTACCTTTAAAAATTGTCCACGAGTATGCATTTTAATTACTCTCTCTTTGTGTATGTAAATATCGATTTTCAATATGTGCCAATATTTGCTTAAGTTATGAGAATATTTCAGCTATATACTTTTGTATGTATTGTAATCCTGGTGAATTCTTCGGGAGCTTTGGAAGCTTTCGAGCTTTTACAATATACAACACGAAACTTTATACAATAGTCTATTTAAGCAAAGGAGGATTAGTATAATAATAAAAGTAAAGGTTGCAATGTTGTAATATAATTATGATTTATTAACTGAGTGAAATATTTTCCTTCCGTTTTTTATATAGTTCTTAAAGTGAGGACGTGTTTCATTTGCTAGTTTTCTACATAGTTTGGGTGTTGATATACATACATTTAGTCTGTTACAACATTCCATGTTCACAGAGTCGCAAAAAAATACAATTTAGTATTTACTATTTATGATTTTCTATACTAATTTTTGATGAACATTTATGTCCATTAATTCCAAGTATCTCTTTTTCAAGAGACATTAATTTTTTTAAATCATCAAAATATAAAAGCTAGAATAATTTAAAAATAATTTTTATATTCATCGAATGCGGGTTAGATGAATTGTCCTATCCGGATTTGCATAAAATATTTGTAAGATGACTATATACGGAAAATGAGGTCATCTTATATAATTATGCATTAAGTAATCAAAAGATGATAAAAAAATTTTAAAATTGTTTAAAGTGAAAAAAAACTAAATCAAATAAAATTTTACGTTTAGAATAAAGAAATATAAAAATATTAGTAAATAAAGTCACTTTATTTATAGTTGAAAACAATTTAAAAATAAAATAAATTACTGTAATACTCTAATTACTTTTTTTAATACAACATCGAAACAATTTAATTAATACATACTTTGATTTGGTATTATATACTTAATTATTTATGACTGTGGCCAAATGTTGATTATCAGTGTTTGATTTCTCTTGATTCTGTAATAACTTTCTTAATTTATTTTCTGACAACATTTATACAACCTAATACTAATGATATTTTACTCTTATTTATATAGGATGCGATCAAGTTTTGATACTTGGTTCATTGATTCATAATAGACTATCATTCCTTAATAACATCACTTTGAAGAGAGATATTTAAAAAATTTGATATAATAAAAGATTGCTGGAGATAATTCTTGACTTCAGAGAAAAGATCATTTAATTAATTTATGGTTCTCTGTGCTTATTAGTGTAATGTTGAAGATTGATCAACTCAGATAATTGGCTAGTAAGTTATCCGTACTAAAAAAGTGTAGCAATATAATTGTTATTCTGGTGGATTCTTCAGGAGCCTTGTAGGCTCCCGAGCTTTTACAATATGTATAACACAAAGCTTTGTGTGATAGTTTATTTAAGCGAAGAGTATTAGAATAATAATAAAGGTTACAATATTATAAAATAGTTATGATTTATCAACTGCGTGTAGTATTCTTCTTCCGTTCCTTATATAGTCCTCAAGGTGAGAGCGTGTTTCATATTCTAGTTTTCTACATAATTTGGGTGTTGATATACATACATTTATCTGATACAGCATTCCATGTTCACATCCCCGCATCAAGCTTTTAATTACTTATTAAAAGGTGACACTCGGAGGATAAATGATATGTACTTTACCTGGATTGTCTGTTTTCTTCTAATTGGTAAGTTGATTAATTAATTGTTTTGAATTAATTTAATATTAAAGGTGATTAGTTCTTGTCAAAAAAAGTCAAAAAACAAAATGCCAAGAGGTAAGTTTCAAGGTAGAATATCAAAATAGTGTTGCTTATTTCAGTGTCAGCATCATGTATTAATCAAGTAATTGAAATGGATTATTGGAAACGTATGGCAATCATTCGATTTGTTATGATTGTGATATTTATTATTGGATTCTTGGGCATCCTGTATCTTTTATATCGGAAATTGACTACCAAGAAGAGAAGTGGTAAACATGTAGAAGACTTTGAGTCACTGAAGCCTTGCAAAAATCAAGTAGTTGCATTGTATCGTGAATGAGGCTACTGGTGTTATTTTATGAAATTGTTAATATGTTGTTTAATAAAGTTTGTAAATGTCCTTGTAATTGTAATGTGATTGTTTTCGTTCTATTTCTTGATCCATTGATAGTTGTTCTAACTGCTCTTTGGTTTGTTGCTTGATACAGTTTAAAAATTAATCTTTTCTCTCTGATTATCATATCATTACAATTGTAAATATTGTTACATATGTTGTTTAATAAAGTTTGTAAAGGAAATGTACAATATTACGTAAGTGATAATTAAGTAGGGTCAATATAGTTGTAGAATACAATTAACAATTAAGTAGATATAGTAAACTAACAATTGCAAAAAAATATTTTAATGGGGGTACAATTAATGTGTGTTAATATGTTACATGATATAACATGTGAGGAATTATATATAGTGTATTATATAGAAAATGAATGAGTATATGTTATATTATATAAAATTTAGTGAATTAATATCATGAATTTAAATATTGTGTGATATACCATAAGGGTATATTAAGATGAAAGATATATAAGAAGATTGATAAAAAAAGAGTTTTATTGTAATTATAAGAGGAAGGAAAAAATTTTTAGATATTTTTATAATGAAATTTTAAGAGAAAAAAATAGATAGAAAATGGGGATTTAAGCAGAAGCAAAAAAAAATTATTTTTTTTTGTAAACAAAAATTTGAATGTATAAATTGTTGTTTTTGATTATTTCATAACAAAAGTTTTTTTTTTTTTGTTTTGATAAAGCAGCATTGGTTGTTTATTTAATATTGACTAAGATTGTTTTTTTTTCTTAGTTAATTGTTATTAGTATTCATCCTGGGTTATTCTGTAGTCTTGTCCAATTGTGTTGGCTTTTTAAAAAACATGAAGTAGATATTGTTGAGTTTCGGGAATATGTGGCAAAACTCCATCCAAGATACGTGGGCCTCTATGTCCAGACGATCCCACTCTCTGAGGTTTATTAAAGTTTTGATTCCTTTGATTGTTGTATGACAAGGTGGTAATGCCAAAACAAGTTTTAGATTAATAATTCTTGGTCGATTTAGGAGGAGGGAAACATAAGGAATCAGTTGTTTTTCATTTTATTCATTAAAGTGGAAGCTGATGCTACTAGGATGGTCCCAAATGCTACCATTGGTGTTAGTCTCTCTCCGGGGAAAGTAGCCTCGATGAAAAAAGCAAACATGGTTGTAGTCGTCGACTTCCAGAGTCTTTGTGCATAAGTCGCTCTCTAAGATTGAGTTGCTATCATCATAATTGGTCAAGTACGGCATATGATATTCATCGGGCGAGGAAATTCCATTCTCGCTGGCTTCACTGGAAACGTGGTTGATAAGTATTTGAGTTTCTGGTGCGGCTGGAATGTTGTTATCTGTGGCTAGCATTATCTCTCAGAAAAGAGAGTCGAGTATCTGACTCATTAGAGGCATAAACAATTTCATCTTCTTCATCACTATTATCAAGGATAATAGGGTTGCTGATACTGCCTTCGTATTGGCTATTGTCTTGAAATTCAATTGAGTCTATTTTTAGTAGGGATAGTAATATTAGTTAAAATGTAGTAATTTATTGAGAAAAAAAACTCTTGTAATGTAAGTTGTTTTAATTATAAAGTGCTTTTATTTCAATTTGTTATGATTAATAGTATTTATTTAATAAAAGGAATATTTATATAAAATCATAATTACAGCATTAGTTTGGGTACAACCGATAACACACCAGTTTTGAGTTATATTCTTCCCTTTTATACTATCTTTTGATTATTGATAATCGTTCGTAACTGGTCTTTGGTTTACTGTCTGATATTGTTTTATTTTTGATCTTTCCTCTCTAAAGTACCAGGTATCACTACAAATCTTTCTACAAGTCCATTTTCTTAGTGGTTGTATGCCGATACGACATAATGTTCAATATTGTATGTTTTACAAAAATTTTTAAATAGGTCTGTTATGAAAGGCTGGACTATTGTCAGTTTTTAATGTGTGGAGAAAACCAAGCAAGAAAAAGCTTAATTTTAGAAGTTTTATTGTCGTGGAGGTATTTAGATTCATATAATCTTAGATTATTTATCAACATTTTAAGGATATTGTTTTAAATTAAACTTATTTGTTGTTGTTCATCGGACGAAAGGCTGTTGGCATTTCTTTGCTCTTGTAGCTACTGGGATTTCAATGCATTGTATTGGGTGAGAAAAGCTTGATAGTTGATTGCAACTGCCTGCTTTTTAGTATCAGATCGCTTTTATATTCTTGGAAGCATTAGTGAAAATACAAAATGTCGTATAATAATAAAATGGTGCTTATTTCAGGTTATTAGACTCTTATATATAAAAAAATTATGTTCTCGTGGTACTGTAAATAATTGGTAGACAGGTTTATTGTGTATTCATGTTTTCTATAATTGCCTCTGTTTTAAAATATTTGTCGTCAATGAATTTTTATTTGGATTATTGTTTCTATTGTGTAAAAAAAGTTCTTTTAGTGTGACTAGACATAATTGTATTCCATCTGACATGTGCGGAGCCTTCTCTTTGCTAATTCTTAATTTCAATTATTGGCCTATGTAAAAAAAATGTATCTATTATCTTGCTTTAATTATTCTGTCTTTTAAAGTAATTGTCTAGTCTATTTTTCAATCGTTTTAGTTAACACATGCGTTCATGAATAGGCTATTGTAAAAAAAAGTTGTCGTAGCATGTGCTCTTTTGTTACCAATTTAATGATATCTATTCATAATCGTAGTTGTACTTTTAAGTGGTCTATTATCCACATCAAAAATGTGTGCTTAGCTTGTCAGAACATACCAGACTGCATTCCTGTTTGAAGACGTGGTTGCACAATGATGAGCCAACATTTAAACCACGCATTGGTGTTCCGGTCTGACGATTCGCGACGTCGTCACTATCAATTAGAAGTTTAGCGTCAGTCGTATATGTTATTCTTCAAAATTTTGTGAAGCTTTTAATCATTACATTTGCACTATGTAAGGCTTTAGATGACGGTGGATTCATTTTTGTAGAAGGCTTGTTTCATAAAATTGTCGGGTAGTTGTCTACAAAAAGGTATTATTAAAGTCTTACATTTATTATCAGAAGCTGTTTTGTGTGTCTACCGAAAGAGTCGTTAAGGCATATCCATCTTAAATTGTGTATTGTGTTATTGCAAGTAGTACTCCGTTGCTAAAGATGTTGTAAAATCCACGAAAAAGGTTAGGGTACCAAAGTGTAGCGATTAGTTCAAACGAGGTGGAAACTCCATGTAATCCTGGTGAATTCTTCGGGAGCTTTTACAATATATAACACGAAACTTTATACAATAGTCTATTTAAGCAAAGGAGGATTAGTATAATAATAAAAGTAAAGGTTGCAATGTTGTAATATAATTATGATTTATTAACTGAGTGAAATATTTTCCTTCCGTTTTTTATATAGTTCTTAAAGTGAGGACGTGTTTCATTTGCTAGTTTTCTACATAGTTTGGGTGTTGATATACATACATTTAGTCTGTTACAACATTCCATGTTCACAGAGTCGCAAAAAAATACAATTTAGTATTTACTATTTATGATTTTCTATACTAATTTTTGATGAACATTTATGTCCATTAATTCCAAGTATCTCTTTTTCAAGAGACATTAATTTTTTTAAAGTCATTAAAATATAAAAGCTAGAATAATTTAAAAATAATTTTTATATCCGTCGAATGCGGGTTAAATGAATTGTCCTATCCGGATTTGCATAAAATATTTGTAAGATGACTATATACGGAAAATGAGGTCATCTTTTATAATTATGCATTAAGTAATCAAAAAATGATAAATAAATTTTAAAATTGTTTAAAGTGAGAAAAAAACTAAATCAAATAAAATTTTACGTTTAGAATAAAGAAATATAAAAATATTAGTAAATAAAGTCACTTTATTTATAGTTGAAAACAATTTAAAAATAAAATAAATTACTGTAATACTCTAATTACTTTTCTTAATACAACATCGAAACAAGTTAATTATTACATACTTTGATTTGGTATTATATACTTAATTATTTATGACTGTGGCCAAATGTTGATTATCAGTGTTTGATTTCTCTTGATTCTGTAATAACTTTCTTACTTTATTTTCTGACAACATTTATACAACTTAATATTAATGATATTTTACTTTTATTTATATAGAATGCGATCAAGTTTTGATACTTGGTTCATTGATACATGATAGATTATCATTCCTTAATAACATCACTTTGAAAAGAGATATTTAAAAAATTTGATATAATAAAAGGTTACTGGAGATAATTCTTGACTTCAGAGAAAATATCATTTAATTTATGGTTTTCTGTGCTTATTAGTGTAATTTTGAAGATCGATCAACTCAGATAATCGGCTAGTAAGTTATCCGTACTAAAAAAGTGTGACAATATAATGAGTTTTATTTCAATCAGATCAAATCTAACGGGATTTTATCTTTCTTTAAAATGAATTGTAAAAATATTGCTGCGTCAAACATATTGTTTGACACAAAATAACTAATATATAAAACCACTATATTTTAAATGTAATCAGTTCTTATAAAAAAAAATAAAGTTTACAAGTATCTCTTATTATCTACATTTTATAAGGTGTTGGAAAACACCACAAATATATATATTTAAAATCTGTTTTTCCCTATATAATCTTTATTTTATTTATGTTGCACTTTCTAAGCTAATGGAAGCTTGAGAAATACGACATTGTTTTAATTCATAAAAGATATTTTTAATTACTTTACATCCCTTTTTTTCTCCTTTTCCACCCCTTCAGGGATAAATTTTTTATGTTGAGAAACATGAATCTATTTCTTCTTCCGTCCTTTCTTTATCAAAGCCCTTTGGTGTTCATCTATTTGTAAGACCTCATATGGCCTTTTTCAAGGGCTTTACTTTTCTCTTTTGTCTATCATTATTTTTTTCAACACTAACTGGTTACGTTGTTACTTAATTTGAAAATTTTCTTTTTCTTTTGCTTTTTCCTAAGATTTTCTATGTTAACTCATCAATGTTTCTTGTAGTTTGAATATATTTTCTTTCTATTCTTTTACGTCTTCTTTATATTTTAACTTCACTAATATACTTTCTTGAGATATATTTGGGTTAGAAAACCTTCCAAACATAAGATACGATGGTGTTATTTATGTTTTTTGATGCAATAAGTTATTGTAGCAATACATTGTAACTTTGATCATCTCGTCCCATTCTTCATCTTGATACATTCTTTAATAACCCTTTATTATCTAGGAAGAGAAAACAAAACATACACTTTTAGTAATTAAACTTTATTTAACAAAAAATAAATAATAAAAATAATAATACATTTTACTTATCAAATTTTTATTGGGAGTTTTGTATATTTGAACAATTTTTTTAGGGGCGTTTGCTGGACTGGATTTCCAAGGTTATTTTGGTGTCTTAACGCATTCTAATAGCTTTATTTAATTTTCTATTCATTCTTTCCACTAACCCATTTGATTAGTGATGATTCAGTTTGGTCAAATGATGGTTTATTTCTAATGTCTTCGTGAAGTTTACAAATTCCAACGATGTAAAACAAGTTTCTCTATCAGTGACTATTTTCTTTGGACATCTAAATTTAAAAATTATGTTCTCCATAATAGCTTCAATAATCTTTTCTGACGACAATCGCTTTACTGGGCCAACTAATACAAACCTAGTTAGCGAATCTATCGCTATTATCATTGCTATGTTGCCGCTTGATGTCTTTCTCCCCGATTGCAGTAAATCTATGTGTACTTTTCCCAATAGTATTGGTCCAACTTTTGGTATTTGAGACTTACTTTTAATTAAATATCCAGGTTAAGCAAATCTGTTTCTACCTAATACTAGGATTATTTTTACAAGTCATTTCTTACAACTCTATATTATTGAAATCTGCCTTCAAAATTAGAAAAAGAAAAATACAGGGAATGTTTCTACAGCATTCCAGAAAAGAGTCCCATTTGATCTTCTCTCTCTCGTCAAAGCTTCTACCAGAGATTTAACTCTAGCTGTCATCTCACATTAATTCCGATATCTTGTGATGGTATTATTGTAAATCTATTTATTGTGTTATTTATTTATTTATATTAAAAATATCGTTTATTTTATAAAATGAAATATGTAACTGAACAAACACGTTCAGTTCTATTAATAAGAATTAATAACTGACTTATTTCTTATTTCGTTTTTTTTTATAATCTTCTATAATGTTATGTTGATATATTTTCTCATAATATATTATCATAACATTTTAGCACGTTATAAACATTTCTTTAAAATATGATTCTCTGAATCATATATCAACATTCCCATTCTTCCCCTCGATAGGTTTTTCTTCCTGAAATTTCTTTAGTTGTGAAACATGACACCATTGTTCATGTCTGCCTTTTTTGATTAGTACGCGTTGATGCTGATCCAACTTAACAACCACAAATGGCCCAGTCCAAGGGCTTTTTATTCCTCTTTTATCCACTATTCTTTTCTTGAGTACCTTCTCGTTTAATTTTAGATCTAATTAGACTCCCTTGGTAGATTCTTCTTTCTTCCATGATTCTTGGTGTGTATTCCACCATAATTGCTGTATCATTTTTATCTTTTCTTTCCAAGTCTTCCAATTCTCATCGTATTTGCTGTCGGTCAATATCTGCTCCTGATTTCATCCCATGACTGTATTTCTTCCAAACATCAAATATGCTGGAGTATATCTTGTCTTTGGGTGTATTGCATTGTTATAACAAAAAGTTCTATTCCGTACCGTTTCATCCCATTCTGTTTCCGCGTACATTCTGATGGCTTCGTTCAAAGTTCGATTCATCCTTTCTACCAATCCATTAGATTGGTGATGGTTTGCCGTTGTTAGGTGATGTTGAATTTTCATAACTTCAGCAAACTTCTCGAATTCTCCACTGCTGAAACACCTCCCTCTATCTGTTACTATTTGTTTTGGTGTGCCATATTTGAATATAATATCTTCCAAAAGCACCCGGATTATTTCGTCTGTTGTTAAATCCTTCACCGCTCCAACCATTACGAAACATGTCAGAGAATCGACCGCTACTATCATGGCCACATTTCTTCGTGACGTTTTCCTTCCTGGTTGTAATAAATCAATGTATACTTTCCCTAACGGTGTATTCCCTACTACCGGATGTTGTTGAATGTGCTTAATCATTTGAGAAGGTATACTTTTCTGAGTTTGACACGTAAAACATTCCTTACATATCTGTTTATATTCCATTTTCATTGTATCCCAATGTAATAGATCCATCAATCGTCTTTTTACTTTCCCCCACCCAAAATGGCCTCCAAATAACGGATGTTTGTGGAATGCAATCAGACAACTTCGGCGATCTAAACTAGGTGGTATGAATCCCCCTGTTTTACCATTAATGACAACATAAAATCTATCTCCTATCTGAACCGCTGACCCCTTTTCCTGTCAAAATGTAAATCCTTCCTTTCTTTGTCTTCATACACAGTCTGTTTCTTTTCCCATGGTAGTCGAGAATTTCTCACATATCGTACTTCGGGTAAACCATATCTTGATAAATAATCGGCAACTACATTTTCCGGTCCCGGCTGGTATTTGATGGTGGCCTGATATTGCATCAACCTTAACTGATATCGCGCTAACTTTCCTTGCAGAGTCTTGGATCCAAATAATGATAACAACGGTTGATGATCAGTAATGATGGTTATTGGCATTCCAATAATAAAATGCTCAATTTGGGCCAACGCCAAACAATAGCTAAAGCTTCTAAATGTATCGGAGGGTAGTTTTTCTCAAACGCATTAATAGAACGAGACAAATATGTGATCACTCGTTTTAATTTTTCCTGAGGTTCTTCTGTCCAATTGTGTTCCATTAGACCCATGCGCATTGTCGGTGTCATATCTTCTGGTAGTGTTCTGATTACTTCAGTTCTGTCCAAATCCGTACTATCTTTGAACGTTCCTCTGCCCTCTGCCATAGGTTCTGTATTTTTCATTGATTCTTTAGTCATTTCTTCCAGTATTCCGTTTACAATTTCTTCTGCAGCCTCGTATTCTTCTCTCGTCCAGTAGTCCGTCAGTAAAATGTCATTGTCCTTGTCCCATTTCCCAGCTTTTGCTAATGTTTTCTTCAGAGTCTCCAATTGTGCTTTTTTCTTCATCCCTAATGTCCGTATAGGGGAACCTCCATAAAAATATCGTTTATTTTATAAAATGAAATATGTGACTGAACAAACACGTTCAGTTCTATTAATAAGAATTAATAACTGACTTATTTCTTATTTCGTTTTCTTTTATAATCTTCTATAATGTTATGTTAATATATTTTCTCATAATATATTATCATAACGTTTTAGCTACATTATAAACATTTCTTTAAAATATGATTCTCTGAATCATATATCAACAATATAATAAATTTGTTTTGTTTATTTTATTTTCAATTGTTTTCGTTTCGGAAAATTTCATTGATAAGGTATTCGTTTTTTATTATTATTATTGGTGTTTTATAAAATTACTTGTAGTTTTTTATTGGTTCTGAGAGTTGTAATTAATAGTAATTATAATTAGTGGTAATTACTGTTACAGGTAATAGAACAAAATATTCTGGTTATCTAATATTCTAAACATGCAAGTATTATAAGATGAATAAGATTAAACTTATTTTTTAATAATAATATGTATAATTTCCAGCATAATATTCTCCTTGCCAGTGGGTTGTAGGAGGCATTGATTGGGTGTAGATGTGACTTGGTTATGTTTGAAGTCATAAGTGCCGGGACATTGATATTGTGGAGCATAAGAACTTGGATATAAATATACTATTCTATAAAAAGGTTGTGCTAGACTTGTATACACGGTTGGTTCTCCCGTCGCCTTTTCTCTACTACTCTTGGAGTAGGCCGTTGTACTACTAAATACTTTTCGATTTTTGAAACGGAACTTGTAGCTCTTATGTTGTACAATACTGTTGAAACTACCTGTCTATTTGCTACTCTATCCAGTATTCTTTGAATTTCATTAATGTTATTCAAAGTTACTCTTATTCCTGGAGTCGGCTCTGGTCTTTCCGTCCTACGTTCTACCTCTCCAGTAGTGGTGATTTAGTAGTAGTCATTAACTCTTCTGATGCTACACTATCCTGTATTCCCTTCGGTTCACTGATTTTTATTCTTGGATATTTCTCTAATACTTCTGGTACATTTATTTTCATCCTTGAATTTCCTCTCAATACGTCGGGCTTATCAATTTCTATTCTTGAAATTTTTCTTGACGCCTCTGGTTTATTTACTTCCATTTGTAACAATATTAAAAGATATAATATAATTTATTTAAAATGCGTGAGTTATCATCATATACAACTGACTACAATTATATTAAATTTAGTTATTTTATAGTAACCACGGTGGGCGGTTACACATTCTTGAATTTTCAGTCACCCTCTCTGGTTTACTGGTATCAATTCTGAATTATTTTCTTTCTAAGTTTTTATCTACTTTCTGCTTATTTCTCACAGTGGTATCTATTGCCTGCTGTAACGCCATATGTATTGTATTAATCTCTATCGTATCTAGTACTGAATGGCTCAACATATTGTTTAAATCTTTTTCTAATCTTGGTAAACTTGGTTTCTTAATCATTTTTTTTAAGGTAGTACACTTTGTTCTGTCAAGGCTCATCCAACTATGGATTTTCCATTCATTGACACCAAAGTACTCAGTTCCATAATTGCAAACATTTTGTTATGATCAATGATATTTATTTATGAATAAAAGAATATTTATACAAAATCATAATAGTAGCAGTTATTTGGATACAACCGATAACACACCAGTTTTGGTTATATTCTTCCCTTTTATACTATCTTTTGACTATTGATAGTTGTTCTAACTGCTCTTTGGTTTGTTGTCTGATATAGTTTAAAATTTGATCTTTTCTCTCTGAAATATCAGGTATCATTACAATTTATTCTGGCTGCTCATCTGCTACTTTTATAGTATAAAATTGGTAACATTCATTTCCACCTCTTTTAAAACCTGTTATGATAATGACATATTTATTTAAATATAAAATAATATTATACAAGTTTAGTCACCATTTGTTGCAGTTATTATGATGCAACCGAAAACACACCTTTATTGGTTATTTTCTTCCTTTATATACTCTCTTCTGGTTATTGATAATCGTTCATAGACTGAATTAAGTTTCTGTCTGATCTTTCTTTATTTTGATTTTTTTGCTTAGAAGTACCAGACATCACTACAAACCTTTCCCTTTTCCTTCACATGGACACACTCCGTACTCCTTCTTACCTGCTGCAACTACATATGCAAAACTCCCTTTAATTAAATACAACGTATCTTGATTCCATAACATCGGTATGTAATAATTTACACATTTTGGGGCCGCGGTATATATTATATAATCTTCCATATATTCCGGTCTCTCCCATCTGTCTTCAGTAGCATTTGCCACTGAGATCATTTTCAATCCCATTATGCATGCTACCACTTGCAATGCATGTCCAGCAGCCGTTACTCCTCCACTACTAGCATTTGCTTTTCTATTCTTAAAACAATACTTTGCTAAGTGTTTTTCTTTCCCAGAGACAGCACATATTGCTACTGCTCCTCTGTAGTCAATTGATCTGTGACCTTCTTTGTCACAATTAAAACAAACTAATTTCTTATTTTTCTTTTTCTCTCCTGCTTTTCCAGTACCAGTTTCTACTGCAGTCGTAACATTTCTTCCTACCCATTCCTGGTTTTTCATTTGCAATTCTGCCTATTCGGCTTGCTCCACTATTTTCTTCAGATATTGCTAAAATACTCCACTTAATACAATTTGTTATGGTCAATAATATTTATTTAAATAAAAGCATATTTATACAAAATCATAATAATAGCAGTTACTTGGGTACAACCGAAAACACACCAGTTTTGGTTATATTCTTTCCCTTTATACTATCTTTTGATTATTGATAATCGTTCATACTGGTCTTTGGTTTTCTGTCTGATATTACTTTATTTTGATCTTTCCTTTCAGAAGTACCAGGCATCACTACAAATTTTCTCCGCCATGAATGGGACTAATCTCTCCAAATAGAGATTGTGCAACTCTTGACGCATGTATTTTGCTCACCAATTAGCTTCGTTTTCTCCTTCACTACTTCGGTTAGTAATTCTTACATCCAATTCCGGCATTCAAGCATTCAATACTTCATAGTATCTCTGGGCATAAGCCTGTACTTCTTCCTCGGCCTTCTGCATGATTGTTTTCAATTCCCTTATGGATATTTGCTTCTGGGATGTTTTCACTACATTGTCACCTGCTAATGCCAATACATATGTGTAACCGGCACTGCTATAGGCTGCACATACCTCCCCATATATTCTTCTGAATACGTTATTCGCTGGCTTAGCTAAGATAGTCTTGAAAATGTTGCTTATTTTATCATTGTACTTCATATGTTCAGCTTCACTTGGCATCATTCTTTTAATAACCTTATTTGTTATATTGATACATTCGTTAAATGACTGCATGATCGGCTTCTGTACTGGATTCCCTATCGGATATTCAGCTAAAACTTGCAACCTCATTGATTGGTTAAATGTTTTCAACAAATTAGGAAAATTGGATTCTTCTATGTTAGTCTTTTTGCTTCGCAAAATTATCAGTAAATTATTTTCGGATGATATCTATCCCGATTTACTATGATTATGCCTTTCCACGACTATTTTTTACCCTTATAGGCGGTTCATTTTTATTTCTGGATACCCTAATCTTTCATACCTGCTCTTTTCAGCAAAGTATTTTATCCTACTATTTTGAGTTATTTCCACCTGTTTCATTACAACCTTCTTTATTTATCTTTTAACACATCTGTTTTCTAATCGTAATAAATTGCATAGCCTTCTTGAGAAAGTTTACACAAATAATTTATTGTTAAGACTTTATCAGATTAAAGGATTATGTTCTTCAACTTGGCCTAGTTTACCCTTATTGATAACGGTCACTGTGGTTAGCTACTCCTCAATTTCCAACATAATTTCTCCATACTTATTTTACCAAAAGGATCTCGGTGAAACCTCCTTAACAACTTCGGCACGATGATAATATTGCTGTGTAGAAGTGATAAACTTCAATCCTTCTATCTAGTTATATAAAACAAAACATGACTAATCTAACTAGCTTTTGTTAAAATAATAATAACGGCAAATAAAAGTAATAGATAAATTTTGTAACAATAAATTAACGTGTCAGCGGTTCATCTTTCTTTAGAAATAACTGACTCTTCTTATCTTTTCCTTCCCTTAAATACTCTTTTTCTGCTCCTTCTAATGCCCCTGCATTACAGTTTTTGTGTATATGTTCCAGAAACAGTTATAGAAAATTGGTATATTCCTTGTGTTGTGATAGGTTGTGTTCCAGATTGAGTCGAGGTTATTACTGGTAATGTTATGCTTGGTGTTCTTGCTCGTCTTCTAGGATGGGTTGTTTGTCTTTGTGCTCTCAATTGTACTTCATCTTCTACGTTGAGTTGGAATAAGTTCCTATATTCGTTTCGCTTTACGAAGGAATCAAATGGTTGTTTTGTTAGAGCTTCAAATTCTTGAGATGTTAGTCCAGCAGTAGCAAAAAACGTTCTGCGAAGTGTAACTAGGTTACGAATAGTGGGTTTCAGTACTGGATTTTCAATCTCATGAATTGCTTCTGCCATTTTTCTATAAAGCTTATTCTATATAATTTGTCTTTTCTTTTTTTTAGACGCTCTTTTGTGCATAGATAGATCTCAGTGGAACCTTGTTGTAGCGGTGCCTTCTTAGTAAATAAATAAAATAAAAAAAATTATAAAAATAAAGTTCTGATATATGTTTTATTTCTTGTGACAATAGTTATTACAAACAAAATTATCAAGATTTAATTATATTGGAATGATTGTAATTGCGTCGAATCAAAGCATTCCATATTCGTATCTCCACATAGGTAGAGGAAGAAAAAATGTAATCTGATAATAATAATAATATTTTCAAACCTATGTATTTTAAAATCAATTGAAAATAGACGTTTCATTTGATGGCTGGTCTTGGAAAGCATGCCATTTATTCTTCCGACGACATTGTAAAAATTTCCATAGTATTTCATATGTACGATTTTCCATATTAATTTTTTATGAACATATATGTTCATTAATTCCAAGTATCTCTTGTTAAAGAGACTATATTTATTTACTTCATTAAAATATTAAAGCTAGAATAAATTTAGAGATAAATTTGTATGTATTGGATACAAAACAAATGAATTGTCTTATGCAGATCTGTATAAGTTTTTTGTATGATGACTATACAAGAAAGACGTGGTCATGTCATAAAATTCTGTTTAAAGTACTTATAAAATAATAGATACTATTTTTAAAATTTTGGAAGATGAAAAATAAACTAAATGAAATAAAATTTTGATATTTAAAGTAAAGAAGTGAAGAAATATTTTTAATAACCTTGTCAGCGGTAAATACATAGTTTTTTGTAAATTAAAATAATATTTTTTAGCAGAAAATATAATATAAATTTATCTGATTTATTCTTTAATACATTGATTAAAAAACATACAATACAATGATTTTAAATTGATCAAAGTTTATTTTTAATATAAATATATTGATAATTTAATAATGTAATCCTGTGAGCACTCTGCATAAGGAGGAATCCCGAATTTAGAAATAATGTAGCGGTGTGATATATATAACGTTTATTTAATGTAAGACTAAAGAAAAAATAACAATAAAAGGTATGGATGGAAACATTGGTAATATTCTATTCTTTTATGTGTGGTTCTTTTATATTCTTCCTTCACAGTCTTAGACTATTAGTCTTCTCTGATTCATTAGATTGTTATTTTTCCGTTTCTGTATAACAATAAAATGTTTCTATTTTTATATGCAAGTATAGAAATTTATTATAAAATTTTTTTTTATTAAATTAATAAACATTAAATTAAAAAATGGTAATAAAATGGTATTTGTTTAAATGTAGAAATCAAACAGGACTTCTTTTACAATTTCAATGTAATGTAGAATTTATTAAAATTTTTCTTCTTAAATACTGTTTCCTCATGTTGCATTTTTCAAACTTCTATTAGCTTTGTTAATGTGTAGTCCTGAAAGTCCCCAGAGAGAGTCTCCTGAATTTTTTAATGTAGCGATTTCTTTGATGTTAAGGCTTTATTTTTGTAAAAGGAAGTTTAATACAATATAATATAAATGTGTTTTGAAATGAAAATTTTATTATTTATAAAATAAATACAAATATAAGATATTGTAATTTTGAAGCCCCTGAAGGAGAACTCCTGGATCTTATACGATGTAGCGGTGTTGTATAAGATAAGGCTTTGTAATCTTGGAGAGCCTCTAGAGGAGGTCTCCTGGAATTTGTAGGCGTAGTGAGTTTTATATATAAGATTTATTGTACTAAGTGGTTATAAAGAAATTAAATGTTTTAAGAAGATGTAAATATAAGTATAAATATATAATATGTATTTCATGATGATTTTGTTTTTGTAATCCTTGAGACTCCTAGGTGGGAGACTTCTGGATTTGTAATAATTAAACAGGTTTTTAAAAGTATTAACTTTATTTACTAACTAATTTGTTTATAGAAATGTAGGCAAAGATATATTTATGTAAAACTGTAATCCTGGGAGCCCTCTGGATAAGGAAGATTCCGGATTCGGGATAACTGTTGCGGTGCTATGTAATATATAAAACGTTTATTTGGTACAAAACTAAAAATAAATAATAATAAAAGGTATTGATACGAAATGATAATATTCGTTAAATGTGGTTCTTTATGTTCTTTTCCCTCACAATCTCAGACCATGAGTTTCTTCCGAATCATAAGATTGTTATTTTATTCTGTTTCTATATAACAAAATAATAATATTAATAATAAATTTCATACTTGAGTGTTTCTTATTTAGTTTCCTCTTGCATTCTTAGACAGTTATTCATTTGTGGTATTTTCCTTTACTTAAGGGTTATGAATGATTTAGCGATTACAAATAATTGTTGAGAATTGCCTTTATATACTATTTCAACTGCATTGTTAAGTGTTGTCTCATAGTTCTCCGATTTCTGACACATCTTTCCTCATATGTCGTTATAACTGATTTCGTGATTACAACCTTTGGAATAAGAAGTAGGCTCCAATGCCTTCTTTTCTTTTATATATTGCTCCTTCACTGCTTCTTATTTGTGATATTATATTACTTTTATAATATTTTGAATGCTTGTAATTATGCATACATGTAAGATAATTTTTCAACAAAATTAAGAAAACCATTGAGGGTTAAAGTCACGAAAAAATGCAATTTGATGTTTCATAAATTTAATTTTTTATACTATTTTTTTATGAACATATATGTTTGATAATTCCAAGTACCTCTTTTTCAAGAGAAAAAAATTTTTAAAATATTAACAATATTAAAGTTATATTTAATTTAGAAATAAATCTAACATGTAAAAAAATAATGCCATGTTATTTTGACGCACCATCCTTACCATTTTATTCAACCCATCCCTAATAAAAGTGACTGATGAGATTGTGTAAAATAATACTAGTTATATTTAATTCAAATGAACTATTTATATTTATTTATTGTATGTTGACTATATTATATTTTGAGTCATCAAAATTACATTTATTAAATGCCAAAAGTATGTCGATTTAAGGTATTTTTCAAGTTTTGGATTTGTAGATTGACTTTTAATTAGATAAGATTATTCTTAAAATTACAATTAAAAACTTATGAATTATCTGTACATTTAATATTATTTCATTAAAATTCTATACATTGATTTGAAAATTAATACAACAAACAATTTCATTTATTTACTAATAGTTGTAATATTATAAAATAAAAAGTAGAAAACAATAAATGTTTTTATTATTGATATTTTAAATTGTATTAAATTTCGAACAAATCAAATATCCCGAAAATCTGGATATTGTAAAACTAAATTTAATTTAAAAAATGTAAACAATCTTTGTACATAATACAATCAATGTCTTTTTTATGTATAAATATTAAATAATAATATTATGTACCATTGATATAGTTTATTTCTTTTGTCAAAATATCAGAAAAATAGAAAATTCTTCAATTGAATTTAGTAATAGAAAATATAAATATTAACTATGAAAAAAATAATTCAAAATGATTACATTTAAATTATCATATTAACAATTATCTCAAATTTGATTAATAAAAAGAAATTTATTACTACAAATAAGACGATAAATTTATTATATTAGTTGTGTCATGAAAAATAATAATCCAAAGACATCAAGACAAAAATTGAATATCAGTCTCCTTAAGATGTCAACAGAACAATAAACCAGCATTAAAAGAATCTTCATTTGGTGGGAATGTTGAGAAAAATTCAAATAAATCTCAATCAACAAATTACCGGACGAAAGAGTATAGAAATTTAAATAGATTACAATATACACCAACTGTTCCCTCTATACAAAAAGAATCAACGGAGGTTACTGCAAGACAAATTCCCACAAAAACTGATAAGAAAAGTATTAATGACATCAACAATTCTCTATATTTCATTAACCATTTCGAAAATCCACAGCAGGAAAAATTAAAATCTTCTTTTAGCCTTTCACAATGCTCAACAATAAATGATCCATATTCTAAAGACAAGAAAAAAGTAATTCCAAAACAAGAAAGATCAAAGACACTCGAAGACAGCACATTAAATAAAAATAAAGGTATGCTTGATACATTCTACGAAAGATCTCTTAAAATATTTAAACCAATTGCATTAAAATATTCAGATTTGGTTATTAGTACCCCGGAGGTTGTTAATTGTACTATCAGTGCCAATGTATGTCCGAAGTTAAAGGATATTGTTGGATATGAGGTAAATGAAGCAATATTTGATAGAAATTTAAAGGATTTCATTATTCCTGAGTTAAAAATACCATTAAAAAAACATGAGAGTGACTTTTTAGTCACAAGAAAACATGTTATCAAATTGGATCCTTTTTATAGAACAAGTTTTAATGCAAATATTAATAAATGTAGATATAAGGTAAGAAGATTAATTTGATTATTGTCTTTGAATGTTCAAAATTTAGGATGTTTATTGTTTAGAAAAAACTAGAGTTCGTTTACAATCTACACCTGGTTCAGTTAATGATTTTATTCATGCAAATTATGTTTCAGTTAGAGGTACAGTTTATTCTATGATTTCTTTATGTTAATTTATTTATTTATTTTAAAGATTATATTGACAATTACAAAATGATATGTGCTCAAGGTCCATTACCAAGCACGATAATTGATTTTTGGAGAATGATTATACAAGAAAAATGCCAAAATATAGTAATGTTAACACAATGCTTTGAAACGGTTGGAAAAATGCCAGTTAAAAAATGTGAACAATATTGGCCATTGGAGGTTGGTGAGAGTATGACGTATGGTAACATAAAAATACGTAATATTAAAGTAACAAAACTTTCTCCTGATATTCAAGTGAGTGATTTAGAAGTAAAAGATGACACAACATCATTAAACACTTCTCATATAATTATGGCTAATTGGCCTGATAAAAGTACACCAAAAGTTGATTTTACTATGTTTATTTTACTTCAACAACTTGTTAGAACATCTCCATCTGTAGTTCACTGTTCAGCTGGAATCGGGAGGACAGGAACTCTCGCTGTTATAGATATGATTATGGCTCGTCTTTCAATTGACTGTCCACCAATATCCTTAGCAGCCATGGTACAAAATCTTCGTCTATATCGTCATGGTGCTGTTCAAACAGAAAGTCAATTTTCTTATGTTATTCAAGTAATGCTTCAACTAGCACAAAGTAGAGGTATTATATCCGAGAAGGACATTGCAACGTGGTACATGAAAAACGAGTTACCTACAGGTGTTAACAGTAAACGATAAAAAATGAATGCTTTTATTTATAATTACAAAAAGTATTTTTAATATAAATCACTAATTGTATGCAAACATATGCTTTTTTTAATAACAATCTATTTTTGTCAACAACACGGTATTCTTTTATTGTAGAATAACAAAATTTCCCATAAATAAATAATTCTATCAACATTGTAATTTGTTATTAATAATTTTTATAATGATATGTCAAAATCAATGATTAACAATGTGTCATATAATAAATATTTTATCATAAGTACAATAATTTAATTAACACTGGATTTTGTACTTCAAAAATAAATAAATAAGAAAAACTTTATTTGTAATTATGTTGTAATAAATTTGTACATTCACTAAGATTACAAGAAAAAATTATTTTAATAATTTATTAAATAATTTATATTGTTTATTAATACTTCAGTTTATTAATATAAAAAAGAAAATAATTTGTAATACTCTTATCTAAAAAGTTAAGAATGTTAACTTCCTACGTCTATTGTACATATGAGTTACACTACTAGTTACTTTAAAGATTATAAATCAAGCAAGTTTCTAAAGAATTTTTTTATTGAAATCAATATTTCTTGTTCGTTTATATTAATAATTCCTAATCATATATTACTTTAACATATTTGTTATAATAATTCTTTATTTAAAATAGAAGTATTATTAAAAAATGTCAGGAAGTATGACTTAAAAATTTGGACCAGATTTGAAGTATTTAAAAGTATAATTTGCGCAATCATTTTTAACAGCAAAATGTAGCATGTCACCTGAATTAAAGATGACGCTTCTACAAATACGAAATGACTATGAGTGATTTTGTATTATTTAAATACCTTTATATAAACAAATATTAGCTTGATATGTATTTGTAAAACTACCTTTCTCATTTTTAATATAACTTTTAACTCTATCATTCTACATTCTTTATCAAAATATATTTTTGATTATAAAAAGTATCTTGATATTTATGATACTAAATTTATATATATTTTAATTATTTAGCCTATCTTTGTATCCATTCTACATATATATATAAAAGAAATATATTTGTTAAATATATTTTGTATAGATATAAGAGAGAAAAGAACAATTGAGATATTCTAGATCCTTTCATACTACTTAGAACAGTTATATTGACAGAATTGTTATCACATCTCTTTTTACCTCATTTATCTCCCATTATATATCCCTTCATCAGGCAATAACTTTACAGTTAAATATATATAAGATAGTGCATTGAAATATAGTAAGAAAATTCTTAAGTCACTTATACGTCTTTTGATACTTGTAAAAGAAAATGGCGACCACTAATAATCAACAAAAATCTTTATACTCCCCCAAATCTTTACTTAAAAATTACTCACTCAACGAAGTTCATAACAATACAAAACAATATTCTAAAAGTCAAGCAAACAAATTTGCTGCTAAATCATCTAATGTTACATTTTCACAAGATACTAAAGGTGGACGTATTAACTCAATTGATTTCAATAAACTAAAGCCTATACGAAGATCAAGAGATTTAGAAGAAATCGTTGTTACAGACATGTTTTTTGACGGTAAACAAGCACAGCGTTACAGAGAAGAACGCGATCAGGAAGAGATATATTATGTCCATGAGAGACCTGGTGAAATAATGGAAAAATCTGCCACAATTAATTTTCTTACAGATGATAGATTAGAAAGTACAAGTGAAATGGAGAGACACCATTCTGAGAGGAGTATGAAAAAAAATTTATATGAGGAGAATGAAAGAATGGCTACGACTAATTCTAAAATGGTAGAAGAGCATAATAATTATCACCAAAAATCATCATATGGTCAACATGAGGTTTGTCTTTAACAAATTCCAATAACCTATCGCTTATAAACACATTAACCTCCCTTTGTTTTATGAAATACAATACTATGTTCCTTATTTTCAAGCAAATATATTTTTTATTCTATTCATTATCATAATATTTTCTCAACATTTTACTATTCCAATAGAACACATGATACAAAACTAGTTATCTTACTTTTACTTTCACTTTCTTCCCCATATGATGATAAAGTAATTTTATTTTGTTAAAACAAAAGAGTTAAAATAGCTTTATATCATACAAAATTATATTTTCCTTTCTCTACTCCCAACACCACTAATTTTCTAATCCCTTATGCATTTTATTTTGAAATTAAAAAAAAAGTAGATTAACATAAAAGAAAGTATTTTTATCCATTTAATATTCATTTTATATTATATGGCAAAAAAAGAGTATAAAATAATTCTCTATTATATTTCAAATTTGAATCTTTATTAAGAAAAATAATTATATATTTTTAAAAAACCAAAATATATATACATATATATATTATTTTCTTTTACTGTCTTCTGTGTTATGTCTGATAAATGGTACAACATAGCAGCAATTTATTACACATTTTTCCTCTTATTTATTATTATTTCAAATCCCCTTTGGTGTTTTTATTTGGAGTTAATAGTTGAAAACGTAAATTGCTACTTCTAGAACTATCTACAAATTGGAAAACACAATTTATCTACCATATATATTTATCTATACATATATCTATGTGTATAATATATAACAATATATTTTAATTTGCCTCTACTCTTGCTTTAACAAAATGCTTCGACTTTCGCAAAATTAATTTTTATTTATATCTAATTTTTTTTGTTTTATCACTTTTATATAATTACACTTTCAGAGAATATCAAATAACAATTCACGATTGGATCGTCATCCTTCATTAAATTATCAAATCAGTAATCAAAAAGAACAACCATCATACATACAAAATATATCGAATGCAAGCTATAAAATAAACAATTCACAAAATATTCATAATAATAATCAAAATACATATTATTATCAGGAGGTGGACAATCAACAAGAATCTATATATGATATATCACATAAAGGATCTAAAGAAACACATATTCCTATTAAACAAAGAGAACATTCAAATATGTCTGTAGATTATTCTCACAAAGATTATAATCAATCTCGTGCTGCAATTGAATCTATTGCTAGGAATGTTAGTGAAAATGTTAGAATCAAACAAATTGGGGACACAACAATAATGACAGAACACCGCGATCCATATTCATTTTATTGGCAATTAGATCAATTCAAAAAAGCTGAGGAAGAACCTCCAAAACGACCACCACCGGTAGATTATGTTATAGACGAGGAAGAAATAAATAATCACCAAAATTACTCACCAGAACCTGAAGATCATGGAATACCATATGAAAGTCAATATTCTAGACCGGTTAGAATAGAAGAACCAATAAAACAACTACCTGCAGGATGGGAAAAACATGAAGATCCCTCCGGTTTTTCATATTATTGGCATGTAGATACTGGAACAATCCAACGTGATCCACCACCACCATCGCCTAAAAGGGTTCTTGAAAATAAATATACACAAATAAATACTGAAACACCACCACCTATCGTACAACAACTACCACCACAACAACCAATTATTGAAGAGCATGCATTTAAACAAACTACTACAAAAAGGCAAGTTGAGAAGGCAGATCAGAGTGATGAAGAGGAGTATGATGGAAGTAAACCTGTAAGATTTTTAGTAAGAAGTCTTGGATGGACAACAATAAATGAGGAAGATTTAACAGCTGAAAGAAGTTCAAAAGCTGTTAATAAATGTATACAGGAATTGAGTAATGGTTTAATGGATAATGTTGTTAAATGGGGTGAAGGTAGGGAATTAATTATGGAACTTGATGACAACGATATGGTATTAATGAATCCTGATACTATGGGAATTGTTCATTCTGAACCTATTAGTCATATTAGAGTTTGGGGTGTTGGTAGAGATAATGGAAGGTAAGTTATATTATTGCAAAAACTAAATTATTATAAATGATTTCTTTTTATTTTCTTAAAATATTATTTAGAGATCGGTACGTTCAATTTTATTTAATGTTGTGATGTATTTTGTCTCATTTACTTTTTCATATATATTTAATTTAGTTCTATTATTTTATAAACAATTTTTTTTACAGAGATTTTGCTTATGTAGCCAGAGATCCAACTAGTCGACGATTCTTATGTCATGTATTCCGTTGTGATACCCCAGCCAAAACAATTGCCAATACTTTACGTGACATTTGTAAACGTCTCATGCTAACAAGACGTTCAAATGCTCTAGAAACAGCTAGTATGGTAGAAGGTATTAATAAAAGAAAAGTTTTTGATAACAGAGAGGCAACTGTTTCAACAGAAGAGTTACGTAAAGTTATAAGATGTCATTTCATAGGTGTAACCCAGGTACCAAAAGCCACAGGAATAGAAATTTTAAATGAGGCAGTGGATAGATTAGTCACACAGGTCCGTCCAGATAGATGGATATTGGCGGATGTTGGAATAGCTCCATCATCAATAGATATAAACGAAGTTAATGGACAACAAATTGCAACATGTAGAGTAAGATATCTAAGTTTCCTTGGTATAGGACAAGATATCAAAAGATGTGCTTTTATAATGCAAACATCTGAAGAAAGCTTTTTATGTTATGTCTTTCATGTAGAACCTAATGCAGCATCAATGGCTAAGACTATTGAAGCTGCATGTAAATTGAGATACCAAAAAATTTTAGATGCCCATTCAGGGAGACAATACTCATCCCATTCTAGTTATGAATAAATTTATAAATAAACATTATAAAAAATAATTTTTAATATAAAAAATATAAGAACATTTTCATTTTTTTGAAAATCTATTGCTTTCAATTGTGCTAAGAGTTGCCTTTGAATTTTTTGAAATAAAGATTTATTATACTTTTAAAGGATAATTTTAAATTACTGGTTTTTTTTCATTTGAAGAAAGTGTTTACGAATTATAAGAAGTGTATATTTCCCTCTCTGTATAAGAAATATTCATATATTTACCATTTAAGAATAAATAAAAATTTTTTCATTGTAACATGATACTTGATAGATATATTAAAAATGATAATAAATGCAAAACAGAACTTTTAAAATGCCAAAAAAAAAGAAAATCCATCAATAAATAAAAAATATTACTTTCAAAATTAAAAATATCATCTTTCTCTGACTAATTTTCTTATAAAAGTAAGCTTTCTTACACACAAATATAAATAGATTGCATGAAAAGAAAAATAACTACTATGAGATGATGAATCACAAATAAATTTTTTTGCCTTGAACTCTCACCACGAAATGCAGTGTGATATTGTTTACAAACAGACTGTCATTAAAACAGTTGTAGAAGTTAGTTAGACATTTTATTATTAAAAGATTGTAAATATTTCTATTCTAGAATATGTCGCGACGATCCACTAATGGTTTACAGGAAATAAGACTTTATGATAATGCTGTTGAAAGAGATCGTTTAGAAAATTTAGGAGAGTTGTATGGTGTCATAAATTCTATTGAATGCTTAGAAAAAGCATTTGCTGGTGATTATATTACTAAGGACGAATATCAAAAGGAATGTTTAAAGTTGTTGGCACAATATAAGGTAAAAAGGGATAAATTTTTCAATAATATTAGATTTTAGTTAATGATTAGAGATACCAATATAGAAGGGTTCATCCGTAAATACAGGATTAATTGTCCACTTGCTATTGCTCGAATAAAAGAAGGTAAACCAGTAACAATTAATGACGGTGGTTCTGCAGCATTAAGGATTGCTCAAGTAACAGAATTATTTATCACTTTCCTCGATTTACTACGATTAAATACCCGTGATGTAGATGCATTATATCCTACCTTATCAGATTTATACGATACCATAAATGCCATGACGACACTTCCAAGTGGTAGCGATCCAAAGATAAAAGTAGAGAAATGGTATATAGAATTGAGTAAAATGAACGCCTCAGACACCATATCTGAGGAGATGGCCAGAGAGATGACATTCCAACTTGACAATGCATATAATGACTTAAAAAAGATTTTGAAATCATAAAACAATTAGAGGTTTATTGTAATTTTAAAACCAAAATAAATACTACCTTGTTAAAAATTATTATAAAGTGCTTATTGAGTCGCGTATGCTTATATTAGAACCGTTTAGGATAGAAACCAGTGAATCTATGCTTATTACTCCGTCATCTTTGTCGTCTATGTCTAGCTTTTTTGATAAGTTTTGGACAACATCGTTTTCGGAATCAAATGCTGTTTTGTATGAGTAGTCCATGTCATCGTCACCTGAAATAAAAAAAAGTCATTCTCAATTAGTATCTTAAAATCACGATAATGGCGATATTGCCATCATTCCACTTACACCCTTGCATATAATATATCAAGTTCCCCATATTAGCTGTAGCAATGATATCTCTTTTCTTATTCCAATCAACTGTGCCTATTCTATAACCTTCAAAGTCTGCTTCCGAACAATCCAATTCCATGCACTGTAAATCTTGCTCCCCACCAAATTCTCTTTTCTCACTATAGTAATCTACAATTCCATCTCCCGTATTACAATCTGCTTTTATTAAAGTCTCCTCACTGGTAATACAATTTATTGCTTTGAAAGATGCTCCAAAACATCCCGTTATTATATGAGAGTCATCACCACTCCATGTGCATGTAAGGCGATCCACGAGACGATCTATATCTTTAACTACATGTAATGACGTTGTCAAATTCTCATCAACATAATACAATGCTAATGGTTCTTTTTCATTATTAATGTCCCATACTTTTAGTGTATGAATATCTCTTGCTAAGATATATCTTCCATTATTTGAAAAACTTATACCATACGCCCAATCAAAATGACTAGCAACATTTTGCCTATACAGAGAATTTGGTTGAATTTTTGGAAAGACTATAGAAATTGTGTCATTATTAAATTTTAATGTAAGATAAATAGAAAAATAAAACTACCTTTTGCTGAGATATCACAATTTCTTCTATCTCTCATATCAGCTAATCTTATCTCACCATTACTCAGAACATACCCGAAAGTAAAACTTTGTGTAGTATGTGCTTTCATAGCTATTAAACAAGCAAAGTCATCATCCAGTTTCAGTTTAGTTTTATAGTCAACCAGATTAAGGCAATCATCCTCGATCTCCAGATCATATAAATTTATCCTCAAATCATCACTAACTAGGAAAGTTTTCTGATCCTGGGTTACTGATACAGAATTTATACCATAATGTTGAAGACGTTTATATGTTTTTTTCTTATAAATACGACTAAGGGGCATTGATGGTACTATTTTTGGGAGATTTAATTTCCCTTTGAAAAGCTGGGATTTTGTGTCACGACAGAAATTGTACCTCCCCGATGCTATGCATTTATTGGATTCTTTTATTCTCCATAATTTTATGGCTTTTTTATTGGAGGTCAGGAAGAGTTTTGAGTCATTACATCTTTTTAACCATTCAATGTTCTCAATGCCTGGAGTAACTTCTTGGGATGTGAGATAGTCAAGTTCTTGATCGTGTCCTCTGAATGATATCGTTGGTGTGGAGATGTATTCAGCAATATTCTTATTTTTTACAGACTAAAATTAAATATTTTTATATAAATTGTGTGTAGAAAAAATCTTACAACTAAATCATCGCATGAAATGACGTTTACATTTCCGTTTTCCTCTCCAATTGCTAATTGATCACCTTCCTCTGAGAACTTAAGTGATTTTATAGTTGATGAAACTAATGAATTTTACGAAATTACGATTAAAAAAGTGATAAATCCAAAAACTTACATTTGATACACCTAGTAGAAAAATTTGGTACAAAGTCTAAATTATTATGATCCATATTTAAAAATTATTATATTCATCTATTGTTAGGGCTTAGAGAAAAACAGAAAAAATAAATAATATATTTTTTTAAGTACCAAAAGTATTTTGGAATTTTGATATCATTGTTACCTATTGAGAGATATTAACGAAAAAGGCGCCTTTTAACAGTATTATGATGGTTATTCCACTCCAAGATATGTACGCATATTATATATTATATGGCTAATATTGCTAATAATGTTTTTCCGTTAAAGTGCAAATAATTTGTGTAAATTTCCGACGTCTTATAAATAGTTTTTTTTAATTATTACGGTATTTGTTTGAAATATATTCATTTTTTCAATAAAAAGCTTGTTGTCATAGCTGCTAATAAATTTTAAAACAATTGGGAAATGTTAACTATTTTGTATTGTATGCGTGTTTATGTTGTGTACCAAAGATCTTAGAAAAGTATAAATATGTGGATGTTTTTAAATGATTATAAACAAATTAAATTTTTATTTAACAAATAACAATTAGAGCGTTTATTAAATAATAATTTCAGCTCAATTATTTCAACATACATCACAAAAGAGAGATTATAGATAATAAACAAATTGTTTATTCATAGAAATTATGTGTAATAATATGAATGTGTTTTCATATTGATGCCTTTGATGAATTTGATAACTGATACATCGTACTCAATTAATATATGTATCTTAAAGATTTCTACATAAATTTTTGGTTTAAAGATTTTCTATTGCTTATAATAGAGTTAATACCCTATTATTTGTTATTTTTCTCTATTACTTAGATGATTTTATCACAGATAATCTTAAAAGAATATTTCTTAAAGGATATTCTTATTTTGTAATTTTTTTAAAAGAAATATTTAGAAGTAGTTTTCAGTTTATGGATATCAAATGATTATATTGAAATACACAGCTTATGTTTCCAAATAGTGAACAGTTGTTTCAATGTAAATAATGAGGTTTATATTTAGTTAAAGTATATGTTATCAACTTTCTATTGAAGGGTATCGTTAACCACAACAATGAATTGATATATTTTTAATCACTAGAACACATATACTCATTTTATTAAGCATAAATTTATATTTTATATACTAAATTTTGATATTTTTTGTTTAAGCTGTCAAATATTTCAAAATTAAATTTTTTGTTTTGATAGCCTGTGAAATTTCTAACGATTTCCTCTTTTTTATTGATGTTTCTCATTTAAAGTCAATTCTTTTCTATACGGTCTCTTTAATTTCCTTAAATATAAAGATATAATTCTTTTGACTTTAATTATTGTCCATATAATTGTGTTGACCAGATGTTTCTTACCCTAACGACACTTTGTAAATTTATCATATCTCTTCATATAAAATCTATCTCTGATGATTTACCAAAACTCTATTTGACCATAATTTCGATAACAAAACATTATTCTGACAACTGACAATGAAGAATTATTAATAAATTTGTATCGAAACACTAAAACTTTGTCTATATCTATATATGTGTACATATACCATTTAATGTGACAGTGTGATTCTCTCTACATAATAAAATACATTTCTATAAAACATTATGTAAATAAATATCTTCTTTATTTAATATTTTTTTAAAAAATAACTTTTTTCGGATTTTAAAAAGTTTAGAGTTCTTCTCTTAAACTATAACTACACATTTAAAAAAGTATAAGAATTATTTAAGACTATTTTAAAATTCTCTTTCCTATGTTAATATCATTTTTTTATCATAGTAAGATGAAACTATTTTCCCAATATATATATATACCATATTTAATGCATTTCTATGCTTATTGCCCTGTCCTATAAATTCTATTTTATGGAGAGAGAAAAGTAATATTTTTGTGCTTTTTTTTAAATAAAAGTTGAATGTAGTTTTGATTATTTTATCATTCTTTCTCTCTTATTCTTTTTTAGTTCTCCAAAAATGTTACACATCTTAGAATGTTAAAAAGCAACTTTGTGACGGTCGCTTATTTGCTTCTATTTTCATATTTGAAAATTTTGCATTCCTAAATAAAAAAAAATTGTATGTTTCTGGTATTTTCTAATATACAGTTAATGTTATAAAGACATTATATTTAATTGCTATATTTTTCTTTTCATTTAGAATACCATAATAATAGGGGAAAGTTTTTTTCTAAAATTATTAAAATATAATAAGTATCTCTGTTTAATTGATTGGTAAAGATTTTAATAATAGATGGTTAATGATATCTCTTCACTGCCATTGAGGACATGTTGATATAAAAGATACACTGATGATGTTGTATAAAACGTGATTGTCTTTTTATTAAATTTTATATTCTCTTTTGTTTTGCAATAGTTATCTTTAAAATAGCTGTCATTTCAGTATTTTTTTATGATATAATTTAAAAAAATTGAAAGTTTATCTATAAAGGAATTTTCTAAAAATATAAATATTTTTCATCTTTTCTTCATTCTACACTACTCATACTTTATGTGATCATACCTTTTAGCATCTTTATTTATTTTTTATATTATAAGTATTTTTATTAGTTAAAGTAGAAAAATTAAGGATAAAGCAAGGTATGTTATAAAAAAATAATTTATGAAAAGATCTTTAATAGTAATAAAATTTTTCACTTTAACAACTTTTCTTGTGTATGCATACATTATGGTGTTATTTATTTCAGAAATTTTAAAGTATAGCAATTTTTATTGTAAATGCCATTCTAGATAATGTCCCATAAAAAAAAGAATATATATATATATATATTAAATGTAATTTTAAAATTATTTTCAGTATATTTACACTATTTTAAGGTTGTTTGTAGGCTATATATTTTATATATCTTAATTCGATACTTTTCATGTACTATTTATATTAGTTTTGTGTCTTGCTTGATAAATCCATATTGTGCACTATTAAATTGATTCATTTTATATTATAAAGATAAATTGCCATAATTTTTACTTATATTTAATAAATAATATTATTTTTTTCCCTAAATTATCTAACAAAATAATAAGGACATAAATATATATATAGCGAAACTTTATTTCGTAAATAGGATTATATAAAAATAGTTTTTATATAAATATTATAATCATAAAAGCTATCTTTCAAATAATCACCCGTTAGATATCATTAAATTTAACGATTTTTAATAATAAAATTGATGAAAAATTTTTTGAAGATTAAAATATACCGCGTTAACATTAACTCCCTATAGCTTTGTTTACAAGATATTTCGGGATATAATACTAGTAGTTTAAAATAAGATAAATTTAAATAAATTAAACTTTTGTATACTAATTATTTGTATAAATAAAAACCATAAAAATTTTTCTTTATGTAAAATTAGAGTGATATTTTATTAGGCTATAGCAAAAGTTTAAACTAATTATTAAATATACACTATTATTAATAATCTTTATAATATTAGTAAGACTTATCTTTTAATGTCTAGGAGTTGTTATTTATACAGGAGCGGTAGAGTTCATATAAGTATATACAGTGTGTGTATTAACACATTGTAACGACCTCCAACCATGGTCAATTCATAATAATTGTTTTGACATTTTTAATATTATATTTTATTATTATTATTAAACAAAATATTTTGTAATAAAATGAACAATTGTCTTTTAATATAGTAAAATTTTTATGTTATATATTACAACAACCAAAAAATTTTGACTTATTTCATCTTTCTACCACTTCTTATCTTCATCCTTTGATCATATTTATAAATAAATCGTTATATTGAGATGTAAGAGTAAGAAAGATGTTGAATTTTTGTAACAACATAACAACCTTGATAAAGTATATTTACTTTGTCAGGGAGAACATTTTAAAATTAATCATTACATATAAACAACTATCAATTTTTCGGTTCACTTTTTAGTAGTTATACATATTTTTTTTACTATGACTTTTATACTTTATTTTAGTTAGAACAATTTTATTTGGTTGGATATGGAACAACAAGTAGTAACTGAGGAAAATAAAAAAGCTCCTGCTGAAATTTTTCAAGGATTTTTGGATGTAAATTTAAATATTTAATAAATAAAATATGTTTTAAATATTTTTTAGAACCCATTGATTAATCAAGTATCAAATACTGTTATTAATACTTTCACTGAACATATTAAAAATTCAAATCACCATGAAATTAATGATAAGCATCAAGATTCAGGTGTTGATGATATTGAGGAAGCATTTCAAAAAATCGATCATACTAAGAAAGACAATAATTTAAATGATATTACTCATGATTTGAAGGAAGAAGAGAAGAAGAATGAGCATAATCCAATTAATGATTTTTTCAATAACCAACTTGGATCTCAAATTGGAGGATTTGTTGGAAATATCACCAAAAATGTCATAGAAACTGTTAAAAATGAACTTATAGATGGTTCATTTGATAACGTCCATGAAGATAGTAGGAATAAAACTCCTGAACCAACTAAAGAAGAATTTGTCCTTCCAAATGACCATGAAAAGCATCCTCAAGAGCCATCTGGTATAAATTTAGATAAAATAATGTCTACTGCTCAAGATATTTTAGCAAATAATGGTGATAAGATCCATGAAATTGTCCAAAATATCATTCCTTCTGTTATTAATGCAGAACATAAAAATGAGACTCCTCAAGAACCTCAATCAGACTCCTCAGATAAGAGTATAGGAAATTCTAATAACATGTCTATTCCAAAAGTTGATATTATTGCTCCATCTCCATTACCTAGTGATAGAGGCGAAAATGCACCTAATGAACCTAATCACAACTTCAAGGAACCTTCGACCGATGATATCATAGACGAAATTCAAGAAGAATTTTCATGTGTCCAACTTAAAGGGTACACAGCAAAAAACAACAATGATGAAAGTCTTGTTGACGTCAGAGATGACGAACCAAAAAATGTTGAAATTGAAAAAGAAGTTAATGAACCTTCGATTATTGATGTACATGAGGAAGTTTTAATTAAAAAAGAAAACAGTCAAGAAAGCGATAATGTACTAGTTAGTCATGAAATTACCATCCAACCACGTGAAGAAATTAAGCATGAAGAATCATTTGTTGAACTTAAACAAGAAGTTGAAGAAATTAAACATGAAGAACCATTCGTTGAAATTAAACAAGAAGTTGAAGAAATTAAACATGAAGAACCATTCGTTGAAATTAAACAAGAAGTTGAAGAAATTAAGCATGAAGAACCAGTTATTGAAATTAAACAAGAAGTTGAGGAAAAAGTTCAAATTCCACCACCTGTTTCAGTTCCTATTCAAGCAGAGGTTAAAAAAACACCTAAAACAAACAATGATAAAAAAACAACCACTACTACGACTACTAAAACAACAACAACTCAAGCTAAACCACGTGTTCCACTAAGTTCCACAAAAACTACAACAAAAACAACAACCACCACCACAAGAACTGTAACTTCCTCAAAACCTACCCCATCAAAGGCTGCTACACCACGTGTTACAGGTACCGAAAAGACCGTAACAAAAACCACAGTAACAAATGACAAAGTACCAAGTTATGCCCGACCAACAGGTGCCTCAACAAGAGCCTCAACTGTTGGCAATAAATCTTCACCTAGTACAGCATCATCAAAGGCAGGATCAGTTACCAGCTCTTCTGGCGTTCGTCCACTACCACGTATTACAAATAAATATAAAGATGTAAAAAGTAAAGTATTTACTACAGTTACAACAACTCAAACAACCACAGAAAAGTCATCGCCTAAACAAACACCTAAACCACCATCTAATGGAATTAAACCATTACCAAAGACTAAATTAAATTGGAAAGCAGAGTCTAAAGTTGGTTCTTTTGCAAATATTCAGCATAAACCAGCCGGTGGACATGTTAAAGTAAGTTTAATTTGTAAAAAATCTTTTTTTATTATCGCTTTATCGCTACTTAGTTAGTAAACCAGAAACTTAATTGGAATGTTTCCAGTAAAGTTGGTTCTATTGATAACTCTTTAAAAAATAAGGTAAACTATTACGTTATCTGTAATACCATATAGTATTTTATCTTTCTCTTGAGTGCTTGTATAGTTTATTTTATAATTATATATTATTATTTTTCTAACATAATAATTATTTGAATTACTATTTTTAGACCTCCAACAATAAACCAGCTCCACCAACAACAAAAATTGGTAATGTAAAGGCAGAACTTCCTGGAAACATAAATCCATTAAGTGCTAAAGAAGCCCTTGGACAATAAGCTTTTTTGAAAAAAAAAACCCACACGTCATCAACAAAACAAAAATTCTTTTACCGAAAAAATCTTTAAAATTGATTTTCTACGTTTTTATTAATTTACATGTATCAATAAGCTATCTATTACGTTGTATAAACGTTTTATAAATTTATTTAACTTGCTTAATAAAATTTAAGTTATTCTCGAGGTATATTAAAATATATTGATAAAAACGTATTATATCAAATGATTGATATTTAAAAAGAGACAATTTTGAATACTACATTCATTTTCAAAGAATTTATTACATATAAACATATTTTCACATAAGTTATTTTCTTGTTGTTTTATATTATATATAAAACTAATTAAGCATTATCAACATATAATATTTATTTATTGAAAAACAATTAAATGCAGTAATATGCTATTTTTTTGTTTACTTTTAAAATTTCTTAAACATTTTATAAACATTTGTTTATACATTAATCTTTATCTTTATTCTTCTTTTCAATATCGTTATGCGTTAATAAGATGAATTTGATTTTTGCTAGGAAAATGAAAAATGTTATAATAAAGTTAACAAATAAACTATCTAACATTTAGCTTTTAGTTTACTTTTTTTGTTATTTATTCCACACCCCTGCCAATTATCTATCATATCTTGCCAACAAAATATATCACTTATCATATATTTATATTTTTCTTCATATCTTACAATTTATATACATTTTTTTATATATAATAATTTTTGCGCATCAAATAAAATCTTATCTTTTAACAATATCAGAATACTTGAATACACGAAGGACTAAAAAATTTTTTAGATAATATAGCGCAAAAAACTTTCACCTTGCAAATATAAGTATTTAACCTAGTAATATGTATCATTTTCATTTAAAATCTTCCTACAATTATATAGTGTATATTTTTTTTTCTATTGTGAAGAATATAATTTATCAATAGAAATAATGAGTTTATATCCTTGTCCTTGTAATCAACCAATTCCTGAGAGCAACAACAAAAAGTAGTTATTTACTATCATTAAAATATTTCTTATAATTAATTATTTATGTTTTCCTTTCATTTTTTAGCTCTCTCGGTAGTGCTGAAACAACAAAATCAGTGATTCCTGTGAATTGTTGGGGTACATCCTTGACAAAAATAGGGATAAAAGAATCGTGGATACCACCAGGTGTACGATTAAGGAACGAAAAGTATCCAGAAGTTGAGCTATTAAGCAAAAAAGAGTTACTTCAAAGTATTGACAGGATGAGAAGAAGTTATAGTGTAGATTCTTTAGGTATTACCAGAGAAAAGTATCTTTCACGTTGGAGTAGAGAAAATACTCCACATGATAGTTGTGGAACTTACTGTAGAACTGTAAGAAGATCATATTCGGATTTAAGAGATATTGGGAACTACAGTGTTGTAAATAATCAATCAAAATATGGAGATAGATCTAGAACAACACCAATTGGTCTTATCACTACACCATATTATACAAATGTTAACTATTATTCTGAATCACAACCATTAAGAAAATACGATGTCTTTCAATTGAGAACATGGAGTTATCCCATTTACAAGTCGGTTGAAAAAAAATAAAAAGTCCTGTTGAGTATAAATTATGTTTCTTTTGTCTTTTGTTGTTATTGTTTATTTATATGTTTCTATCAATTTTTTTCTTTTAGATATATTTATGGACGTGAACAAACACCCAGTCGCCCATATAGTTATGTTCGTGATTTCGCTTGTACACCAAAATACACCCCACCAATAATTGGTGCCGAAGCAAGAGGAATGAATGAACGTCGTGGATACTCCGGTTACAATTACATGGCTGGAGAGCATTCATTTAACATTTCAGCTAAACCATGGTCACTTGGAAGTGCAAGAGTTATTGCATCCCCATACATTTCAAAGTAAGTTTCAAAATAATGTGTTTATTGTTAATAAATAATAGCACATCTTAAAAATAAAAATAAATCACACTCATTTTAGATCCCCCTCAAATTATTACGACCCATACAATGGATTTTCTACTCTCAGACATTATAATCGTTTCCGCCCACGTAGCTACTCAGCAAAATATAACACCTATTGGAAACCATATTATTAAGCATATTTTTAATAAAATTACATTTCTTTACTTTTTTATTATAAAAATGATAATAATTAGTACACATTTTATTATATACTATAATTTGTTGTATTGATCATTTTAAAAAATATTTTTATAATGTTTAACATTAAAAAGAAGATTATATTATGAAATTATATTTAAATATTAAAAAAAATACTTAACTTTGTTCCATTTCTTGTTTTCTAACATTCTCTGTCTTAATTTTATAATACTTGATTAAATCATCTAAACTCCCAAATTGTGGACCTTTTCCAAGAGGGCCATCAACATAATAATAACAACGATTATACATCTCAGAACCATAGAAATTTTTAACACGAAAATGAAAAACTTTTCCTTTCATATTTCTGAATGCCATATACAAGTGGAGATGGATTTTTAAATCATTCATTACTGATGACTCAGACATCTTGTGATAAAACAGAAATGATATATTTCTCTTTAATTGTTTTTCGATTTGTTTTTGTGTTTTACATCCAACGTAAGTGTTATAATAAAAATCTTTGATTTCTTTGTTATCTTCCTCGTTCTCCTCAGGGGAGATGAAATTTTCATATTCGGAGGTGGTTTTTTCTTCCTTTTTTTTCTTAGTGTAAGGTTTTGATTTGAAGACATCGGATGTTGATCCAGATATTACGTCGCAGAGGACTTCGTAACCATCAATTACACGGTACTCGTAGTGTTTGCAGTTTTTTTTATTTGATGACATGGTCGAAGGAATATTTAATAGTGGGAATGAAAGAATTTGGTTGGTTAATGTATTGTTTTTAAATTCAAATTTTCAGAAAATTTTAATTTTTAACAATGTATGAGTTTTGTCGGAAATAATCAACATATATAAATAAACGACATTTCATTAAAACAATATGACAAATTTTTAAACTTTAAATAATGATAATATACCAGCTGTGAATTGGTTATTTGTGAAACTGATAAAGATGATCATGAAGAAAACTTTACAGATTGCTTATTAAAAAACTTTTTATGTAGACAAAATGGAAGCATTTATAACCTTTGATATGAAAATAGTAGGTAGATTTGGATAATATGAGTCGGATAATCTAATAGTTAAAAAGTAGATCTTTTAAAGCCAATTACATTTCAATGTATGAATCAAATAAAAGATCTAATGTTGGAAACTAAAAAAAGAAATATTGTAATGTTCTCGAAGTTATAAATGAGGAGAGTTTTATGTCAATTAATTTTACTACACCAAAAGTGGTTACAAAAGCATCTTATGAATGTAAGAAAGCTTCTACAGAAAATCAATACAATCCAATGTACCATATTTATTATCAATTTTTATTGATAAGTAATTATGTTAAAGTATATCACTAGTTTTATTAGGTATTAATTTGAATAAATACTAAATCTCAAAATATGTATTATATTTTTTTATTTAAAAAGTACGTGAATTTTGCGTTTTTAAAGTTATTTTGTTTTTTACCAAATTATTCTGCTTGTAAAAATAAACTTTTTTAAAACGACTGAAGAATATTTATTTTGTTATGTGAGGAAAATATCTTTTCATTGTTTAGCTATGTTAGTAGAATGTTTTATTAAAAATTGTTTGAAGATAAAATTATTTATATCATTAATAGATTTTTTAATATTTTTATTATTTTCCGTTATAAATCCAATAATTTAAAAATAAAATTTGTATTATGATTTCTTGCAGTATATCAAGTATTCGAAATGAACAAAGAATACTATGATATTCTTGGAAAAAAAATTTTAATAGTACTAACAACGTCATATAAACATCATTATCATTAAAAATGTTTATAATACGAATTTTAAAATGAATAAAAAGGATATTAATTTTTTTCTATTACCATCAATTAAAGGAAATTAGAAGAAGTATATCGTTTTTAATAAGCATTCGTACATTAACTTTAAAAAACGAAACAAGCATAGTACTAAAAGCATTATTAATTTATTGTACTATATTAACAGCAATATTATCATTAGTTGAAATATATCGTAATAAAATAGTTCTTTTGTATTGTCATTTTTTATTCTAATATTAAAATACTTTTTGTAAAAATTATTTTAATTTATAATTAATTGAGTTTGTTATGAAACGTGAATTGCAAATATATAACCATTCCTAAATAATAAATATAAATTTGAATTTAAAGGCATAAATTAACAAAATACTGATGTCCATAAAAAAGCACTTGCTTAAACCAAAATGATAATCACTTCAAATAAATTAATATTTCAAAAATCAAAATAATTTTTTTCGTAGGACTAGATTTTTTTTAAACTTTTAGTTAAGCGACAATTTATATGATTAAAATAAAACTTTAAAGTATAAACTAGGTCTTTTTGTAACAATTTTTTGATGAATGATTAATGATATTGCTTTTAGTATTAATAATTCCTAAAGATTCACCAGAAACTTTTTCAACAATATAAACAAAATTAATTTTCTAAGCATGGTTGATGTAACTTTCGTTGTCGAAATTATTCAACTTATGTATAAGACACCGTCGGTACTTCTAATGATTCTGTCAATATATGTAATAATAAAAGAAATCAGAAAAAAACATGTCAATTTTAACAAGCCATTCTATATAATAATTGTTTGTAAATTAATTAATGAAATTGCTTATATTTTGACTTTTATTATATTCATAATATTACCTAAATGGGGATTTTGGAATGATTTTTTTGAAAAAAATGATTGGACGGCAAAATTATATTATATTTTAGCAGTCCAACAAAAAACTTTTATGTTTCAGTGAAGATAGCCCACTTGGGTTGTCTGATGAATAAAGGACGAGAGTCCAAGAGACAAGCCCAAGGAAATACAATTAAATATTTCTTATAATAAGTATTTTTAATTAAAATTTTAATTGTTGTTGATTTATTCTTATTGTTATATGTATTTTAGGGTGAAGTCAAATAAAGAAATTTATTTTCAAAAAGGAAAATAAAAAGTAATCTTGTGGTAAAACAGAATACATTGAAGCTAGAAATTTATTTGGAAAACTTAGCTTCCTGTATAGAACTGAATGCCAAAGATAGACGAGAGAATTAGTTTAATTCTAGAAGTAACAAAAACATTGGGTTACGATATTAGTGAGTTGTCAGTGAAGAAAAGAGAAACAGTGGTAGACCTGTTGAAAGAAGTATTTTCTGACGATCCAGATAAGTTGATAAGAAACGTAAAAATAAGACTGGAACAAATAACAGTCTTATTAGTGGAAGAAAATCAAAAGAAAGTAAGCACAGAAAGTAACATGAGTAGAGAAAACCATGATATGGAGCTGTATAAGGCACTTCCAACTTTTGATGGTGAATCTAGTATTTCGGATTATTTGAAGAAATTTGAAAATGCAATGAGATATGCTGAGTATGAGATGGTAAATAAAGAAGGAACGGTAGTGACCGTGAAAATAACTGAAAAGAAAAGGGTTATGTTATTGTATGGAAAATTACATGAAAAAGTAAGTGAGAGATTGATAACTCTAGGTGACACGTATAGTATGAAAGAGCTTACTGAGTGTCTGAAAGATTATTATACAGTTAAAGAAGTAACAAAGGATCAATTGAGAAGTAGAATCAATAAACTTAGACAAAATGATTTTGTAGACTATAACCAATATTTGAGAGAGCTATTGAAGCTTTGTGAAAGATTACACTATAAAGAGGAAAAAGAAACAAGAATGAAAATGATTATTGTAGACATGTTATGTAAGCATGATGGTGAAACTGAACGTGCTGTAAGAAATAATGGAATTAAAAATCCTGACGAGTTGATAGAATTCTTACTAGATAGAAACAAATCAAAATCTGTAAACACTAATACAGGAAAAGGAAAAAAATGCCATAACTGTGGAAAGTTAGGACATCTAAAGATTAATTGTAGAAAGGATGTCACTAATACAAAAACTCATAAAGACAATTCAAGCAATATAACATGCTATTCCTGTAATGAGAAAGGTCATTACGCTAATGAATGTAAAAGGGTTCAAGAAGAAAAAGGATCTAGAAGAATAAGATCTACAACTATTGAAGCTGATGAACCTTTAATAATGGATTGCATACGAACGGCAAAAAAAAAGAATATTGATGATTTAATAATTAAAGTTAATTTAAAAACCTTGTCAAAAAAGAGTGATAGTAATAAAATTGATAAAATTTATACTGTTAATGCTTTAGTAGACACGGGTAGTACTTCGACTATTATATCATTATCAGATGCAATAAATTTAGGGTTTATGACTAATAAAAATAAGGGTGAAGAATTTAAATTAGCTAATGGAGAAGTCTGGAAAACAAAAGGGAAATTATATATAGATATAATCATAGAGAGAATACAAATAAGAACATTAGTTAATGTTGCTGAAGACAAAGAAATTAGTGATAATGGCAATTATCAAATGTTACTTGGAAATGATGTTTTGATGGCTGCTGAAGCCAATATTAATTATAAAACCAAAGAAATAATGTTCATGGGAAGAATGGTAGAAATAAAAGAAAATGATAAATCAAAGAAAATAAGAAGAATAAAAGAAGTTGTTAAAAGTTCAGTACAAACTGAGAAAGAATTAATGCTAGAAAATTTAGCTTTGGAAACTATGAAAGAAATAAGGCAGAAGTTTGCACAAGTATGTTCAACTGAAAAAACTGACATAGGTTGCAGTACAATAGTTGCTCCTGAAATTAAAATACTGAAACAATTTCCTAAACCATATAGATATAAACATTCTGCAGAAGACAAATTAATAATACAAAACACAATTAATGAATGGGTGAAAATGAAAGTAATTAAAAGGTGTAATAATCCAGGTATAATAGTAAATTTAACAGTGGCGACAAAGAATGATGTTGCTAAAGTTAATATACAAGAAACTGGTAATGAAGAAAAGGAAATAAAATTTCAAGTAAAAGAAAGACAGTAGAGTCTGTCTAGACTCTAGACAAATCAATGAATGTATACAAAGATCATTTGTTGCTCCAAAAAGTTTGAAGGATGAATATAACCAATTATTTACAGCTAGATACTACTCCAAGATTGATCTCAGACAATTCTTCTTGCAAATACAATTACATAAGAATAATGAGCATTTATTAGGTATTCAATGTCCAGTTACTTTCAATATTTATTGTTGGGAAAGATTACCCTTTGGTTTAAATGTATCAACTAGTTTTGCACAAGCAGTGGTTAATGAGGTAATAAACAATGGTTGTTACATTGATGAAACAGGAAAAGAATTAGATAAATCAATTTATGGTGTTATAGGTTATATTGATGATATATTGGTATATACAATGAATGAAGATCCAAAATTACATAAATTAGTATTATTGCAAGTGATTGAAACCCTGACATTTCATGGTTTAAAATTACATGCAGGAAAGTTAGAATTATTCAAAACCGAAATATGTTATTTGAATGTTATTCTGAGTCACATGACCATTAAACCAAATCCTAATTACATAGAAGGATTGAAGAGAATGAAGAGGCCAACGACAATTTCAGAATTAAGGCGGTATTTGGGTGCCATAAATTTTTGTAGGAACTTTATTTATGGAATAGTTAAAATAGAAAAGCCACTATTAGCTTTATTACAAAAGGACACCACTTATGTGTGGTCTGAAGAATGTGAAACCAGTTACAAAACATTACAACAGACTTTAGAACAAATAGGTTTCCTTCGTTTACCAGATCAAAGCAAACAATTTGTATTATTTGTGGATGCCAGTAAATACAATGAAGCTGGTTTATTAATGCAATTATCGTCTGTAAGTGAAGTGGAAAAATTATGGTTTCAGAAGGAGCAAATTAAATATCCTGAAAAATATTTATGGATAAAGAATGAATTACTACAAAAAGAATCGGTTCCTGATTCTTATGAATTGTTACCTATTGGTTATTATTCCAAAAAGAATGATTTGGCTGAAACTGCAAGTGCTACTTTATTGGAGTTGAGAGGTTTATGTAGAACCCTGGAACATTTCAAAGAAATCACTCGTTCGTCAAACATTGTGGTGTACACAGATCATAAGCCCATTCTGGAAATGATACGTACAGGATCTCCAGAATCTGGAAAATATCTAAGATATATCAATAAAATTATTAGTTTTGATGGTTTAACCTTACGTTATATAGAAGGTAAGAAAAATGTGGCAGCAGACTATCTATCTAGAAACTATTGCAGAAGTACAAGATTAAAGAACATTGAGGTAGCTGACAATGGTAATGAATTAGCATTTCATATCAACAGTGAATTGAACTCATCTTCGTCCCTGAACAAGCTTCAAATTTTTAAAGAAATCCATGACTTGCAAGGTCACTGTCATGCAGCAGCTGACATGGATAAATTGTGGAAACGTTTACCTTATGTCAAATTTAAAAAGGAGTTCGTTGTTTATGTTGCCAGTTGTAAGATTTGTATTGAACGTAATACTGGAAGAAAGATAGCATGGGATTTTGAACATTTTAGAGCGTGTAGGCCATTACAGATGGTTCAAGTGGATTGTTTAGGTCCTTTACCACTATCTGAAGCAGGCAACAAACATCTGCTTGTTTGGATTGATATTAACACTCGTTTTGTTGGGGGGGGGGTGGCTATACCAGATTTAAAAAGTGATACAATAGTAAAAGGTATTGAAGATTCACTTTTACATATCCATGGTTTGGTAGAAACAATAAAAACGGACAATGCTAAATATTTTGAAAATGCCATGGAGCAGTTAAACTCAAAATACAACATCCAAATTGAGAAAGGAATCCCTTACAAGCATACATCACAGTCAATTGTGGAACGTGTAATAAGAACCATACAAAATGTGTTAAGCAAAACTGGTATGGAAATGTTAATAGATATGAATAAAGATTGGGATAAAGTAATCAGTAAAATGTTTTGTTGTATCAATAGTATAAAACATAGTACAGTGAAAGAAGAACCTTATTTTCTTATGTTTGGAAGAAGAAGGCTTCTTCCAATGGATTTAAAAATTAATAAAAATGAAACTGCTGATGAAAGAAACAAAAGGTTAGAATATCTTGTGGATCAGCAAGGAGAGTAAGAACAACTACTAAACAATAAATTTAGTGAAATAATAATGAGTGAAATTAGAAATGAATTAAACAAACCAAATGTTACTCAAGGAAGAACGTCTGAGGTAATGATTCCAAGTGGAAAAGAAGTAAAACCAAATTCTGGGGAAAAATCTCATTCAAAAGATGATGGAATACAAAAAAATTTGTATGAAAAACAATTTCCTAAGGGAATTAATACTAGCTCAAGCGTTACCAAAGAAAAAGTTGGTACAAGTAAAAAAAAAAATCTACTGAGCTGAAAGTTAAAGATAAAGTTGCTGTTTATATTCCGAAAACTAGTAAGCTGGGACCCAGATGGAAATCTGGATACATAATCATGAAAATTGAAAAAGAAGAAGGTAGAACTGAAAAATACGTTTGTAAAAGAAAAGGAGCTGGAAGGCCAGTGATTAGAGGAAAAAATGAAATAAAAAAAATTCTAAAATGCCAAGGATTATCTTCAGGAAGGGGAAGTGAAGATAGCCCACTTGGATTGTCTGATGAATAAAGGACGAGAGTCCAAGAGACAAGCCCAAGGAAATACAATTAAATATTTCTTATAATAAGTATTTTTAATTAAAATTTTAATTGTTGTTGATTTATTCTTATTGTTATATGTATTTTAGGGTGAAGTCAAATAAAGAAATTTATTTTTCTTATAACACTTTTAATTAGTATAAATAGATATATAGCTGTTAAATATCCTTTGTTGTATAAACTTTATTTTTCAAAAACGAAAATAATTATAATATTACTATCTTTTACCACATTATCAACAATGATTGGACTTGGAAATATTTTTTTTAAACCAGTATATCAAATAATGCGTTTATTTAAGTATTTGATGCCTTTATTTAAATCTAAAAATGAAATTTATTATCAACTCTTCTATAAAATCATTTTTTTTTGAATCATTTCCATTGCAACATGTACTTTCAATGTATCGGCTATTTTAACATTAAAGAAACACAACCAAAATAATAATAATAAAATTAAAAAAGAACAACATTTTGTCATTTACTCAATTTTTCTTTAAAAAAATCATTCATTGTTCAAGCTTGCCTTATTGATAGATTTATTGTTAAAAAATATGAAATTAAATCATTTTATCTGACAGCTTATTTTTTTTATATTGTGGGATTTGATTTAACATCTGTTGGAGATTTCTATTTTCTTATTTATTCAAGGTAAGTCGACTTTACTAATGTTTATATCTAAGTAAAATGAATTTTTTAGTAATGAACTAAGAAATGCATTGAAAACTATATTTGGATGCTCTTATAAATTCAATAACAAAATTAATATCAAAATTATCTATCAAAGGTAAGTTGTTTGTTAATTTCAATAAATAAAATTTGATTTTAAAAGACGGTTAAAGCCCTAAAATACTATTGAATTTGGATAAACTTTTTCAAGATTATAAAAAATGCTTATTTCATTCCTGGAATTTTATTTGATAAGATGAAAAATTAGTTTCAAATACAATATTAAACTATAATCGCAAGCTTTTATCTCTAGAGCAATTCCTTTTTGACATATTCTTAGAAAATTTTGAATTAACTTAAAAGTAGTGTAAAAGTTTTTCCAAAGAATTAGACAATAAATTGTACAAATGAATTAATCGACAATTCACAAAAAAATTTTTTCATTTTTTATGAATTCTTCTCAATTGCAACTTACTTTTAAACACATTAATAGATTCTTTCCGATCGCAATGGCTCTTTTTCTAAAACTTTGTGAAAAATAAAAAAACTTATTTTTGTTAATATGTATGATGAAATAAATTTATTCTAAAAAGAGAAAAGATTAATTTTTTTTTATTACATGAAAATAACATTTGAATTTTTTGTATTTATATATTTTTTTGTATCAGCTATATATTTTTAACATATATAAAAGGAGAATATTCTATTAAATGTTATTTTTGATTATTAAATTTTTAAGGATGAAAATGAGGAGCATTGACAAGTGTAGTGAGTTTATTACTTGAAAAACTAATTTTTGCGATGTAGAAGCAGTCTTTGCGGAGTATTTAATAAAAACTTTAATGTATATGAAATACAAAGAATTACGATTTTTGATATAAAAGTATTGGGTAGGCATGGATTGAGGTTATATAATCTCTACCCATATTCTTATATATCTAAACTCTGCCTAGAGATAGAGATTATATAACCTGCTTAGGTTATATGACGGTTATAATTCAATAGGGAGAACAGTGAGTGTCATGAGGTCAATTGTTTTTTCATATCTGGATCAGATTAAAGATCTAATTTTTAAGTTGGAAAAAAAAGCAATAATGTTTTTGAAGGTGAAAATGAAGCAATTCTATAAAAATAACTTTTGCTACAGCAGATGTAATTAGAAAAGCATCTTTTGAATGTAAGAAAGCTTCTACAGAAAATCAATACAATCCAATGTACCATATTTATTATCAATTTTTATTGATGAGTAAATATATTAAAGTATATCACTAGTTTTATTAGGTATTAATTTGAATAAATACTAAATCTCAAAATATGTATTATATTTTTTTATTTAAAAAGTACGTGAATTTTGTGTTTTTAAAGTTAGTTTGTTTTTTTACCAAATTATTCTGCTTGTAAAAATAAACTTTTTTAAACGACTAAAGAATATTTATTTTGTTATGTGATGAAAATTTCTTTTCATTGTTTATCTATGTTAATACAATGTTTTATTAAAAATTGTTTGAAAATAAAATTATATATACCATTAATAGATTTTTTAATATTTTTATTATTTTCCGTTATCAATCCAGTAATTTAAAAATAAAATTTGTAGTTTGATTTCTCGCAGTATATCAAGTATTCGAAATGAACTAAGAACACTATGATATTTATGAAAAAAATATTTCAATAGTATTAACAACGTCATATAAACATTATTATTATTATAAATGTTTATAATAAGAATTTTAAAATTAATAAAAAGGATATTAAGTTTTTTCTATTACCATCAAGTAAAGGAAATTAGAAGAGGTATATCGTTTTTAATAAGCATTCGTACATTAACTTTAATAACCGAAACAAGCAAAGTATTAAAAGCATTACTCATTTATTATAATATATTAACAGCAATCTTATCATTAGTTGAAATATATCGTAGTAAAACGGTTATTTTGTATTGTTATTTTTTTATTCTAATATTAAAATACTTTTTTTTAAAAATTATTTTAATTTTTAATTAATTGAGTTTGTTATGAAACGTAAATTGCAAATATATAACAATTCCCAAATAATAAAATAAATTTGAATTTAAAGGCATAGATTAACGGAGTTCTTGATGCCCATACTATTACACTTGCTTAAAATTTGGTAGTAATTTTTTTGAAAATAATGGTCAGATGGCAACAATATTCTTTATGTTAACAAAACAACAAACGATTTTTATTTTTCTTATAACACTTTTAACGAATATAAATAGATATGTAACTGTTAAATATCTTTTATCATATAAAATCTATTTTTTCAAAATCAAAAATACTTTTGACATTACTATCTTTTATCATATCACCTACAATAATTTGACTTGGGAACATGCTCTTCAAAGCAAAATACGTAAAATCAGATCTATTTGATTACTTTCTCCCATCTTTGAAATCTAAAAATGAAATTTATTATCAGATCTTCTATCTAATTATCTTAATGGAATCATTTCTATTGTAGCTTGTACTTTAAACGTTTTAACAATTTTAAACATTAAAGAACCTTCAACCAAATTGGCAAAATTATTAAATTTAAAAAAGAAGAATATTTTATCATATACTTAGTTTTTATCTTAATGACTTTATTTTTTGTTGAGACTTTCTTTGTTTGAAGATTTATTGTTGTAAACTATGGAATTAAATTTTTATTCATATGACTGGTTTTTTTCATGTTATGGCAGTTGATTTGTCGCATGTCGGAGATTTCTGTTTTTCTTATTAATCCACGGTAAGTGCAAATAATTAAAGTGTATATCTAAATAAAACTAAATTTTTAGTGATGAACTTAAAAATGTATTGAAAACAATCTTTGGATGTTTAAAAAAAATCAATAACAAAAATAATATCTAAGTTCTTTATCAGAAGTTATTTATTTATAATTTTTAAGGCTTACAATTCATTTATCAAATATGTTAAGTTTAAAAATTATTTTTGAATCCTGGATAAATTTTTCCTAGACAATAAATGATTCTTATTTTGCTTCAAGAACTTGTTAGACATTTATAAAAGATATTATTATCGATACTGAGTTAAAAAATACTTTTTATAATGAAAATAACAATGACAAAATTATATAAAGGTAATCTTCTTGCACCAAATGCAACAAAACCTTATAATTCAAAAAAGTTATTTCCAACTACAGTACCCACCTGTAATAAAAATTTCTGACTTCAATGGCAACTTCCTTATAATATGCCTTTTTAGAAATTTTGAATTAAAATTCAAGTAATGTTCAATATTTTCTTTTCAATAACGATAAAAACAAATTTTTTCAGAAATTAATCGATAATTAAAAAAGCAATTTTTATTATTTTACTAGTGTGTCCTTCTAAATTGTAGCTTATTTTTGAATACATTAATATTTTTTCGTTTATAACATAATTATTATAAAACTTTATGAATGTACACTAAAATTTCTGTATATTTGCATAATGAAATTAATTTTTTCTAGAAAAAAATTCATTCTATTTTTCTCACTACTTGAAAATAACATTTAAATTTTTTCTTTTTTTATTTTCTATATAACGTTAATATTATCATCATACAGTAGAGGAGAGAATTCCTTTAAAAAATTATTTACGATCTTTAAACTTTAAATAATGAAAATATACAAGCAGCCACAAACACAACAGATTGGTTATTTGTGAAACTAATTTAGTAGATATTGAAGTAAATTTTGATATAAGTCGAATATAAGCATTTATGTTTTTGGCATGGAAATATTGGATTGGATTAGATTAGATAGGATGAATAACTTAGTAGGGAAAACAGTAGGTACATCAAGAATAATTGTTTTTTCATATATAGATCAGATAAAAAATCGAATATTTGAGGATGAAAAAGGAATGATAACGCTCTTGAAAAAAATAGATGAAGAATATTTTATCACAATAACTTTTGCTACATCAGAGATAATTACATAACTTTTCTGAATTTATTAGTGTTTTTTTTTAACAATGAATGAATGCAAAATATTCTGATTGTGATAAATTTTGTTGATGAAAAACTATAATGATGCTTGTCATTAATTTAATTAGCTATTTACTATAAATAAATGTTTAATCTCAAAATATGTATTATATTTTTATTAAAAAAGTAGATTCATATCGTAATTCTTAGAGTTAATTTTCAAATATATAAAAAATTAATTTGATTGTAAAAATTAACTTTTTCATATGACTAAAAGTAATATTTTTGTTATTTGAAGAAAATTTTTTTTCATTGTTAGATTATGTTGAAACTATATTTTATAAAAAAATTGTTTGAAGATAAAATTCTGTGTATCTTTAATTTATTTTTTAATGCTTCTATTTTTTTCCCGTTATATATTCAACATAATTAAAAAAAAGCTTGCACTGTGACTTCCTGGCGTTTATCAAGCTTTGTGGATGAATTAAAATTTTTTTTAAATTGTTGGAAAATATAAGTAAAAATAATACAAAATTACAGAGTGCAACAGTAATTATTTTTATAAACATTCATAACATAAATTTTTAAAATGCTTAGAGAGGATAATAAATTTTTTTTAATTATCATAAATGAAAGAAAATTAGAAGAAATATCGTTTTTATTAAATAGTCTCAAGGTTATTTAAAAAACGAAATAAGGATAATATCATATCATCATTTTTATATTGTTCTATATTAACAACAATATAATTTTTAATTGAAATATGATGTAATAAAATAATTATTTTTCGTCATCAGTTTTTTCTAACAATGAACGTGTTTTTTTTGTAGAATTGTTTTTAATTTTATTTCTCTGAAATTAATATTTCAAATATATTACAATTTTTAAATTATGAATATAATTTTTAGTTTGCGTTTATAGATTTAAATAGTTTTAATATCCATATAAAATCACTTTCTTAAGATGTTATGATGATTTCTTCGAATTTTTTACCATATTGAAAATAAAAATAGATATTATCTGTTTTGACAAGACTTGAATTTGTTTTGCTTTTAGTTTATCATAAGTATATTTGATTAAAATAATTACATTAAGCTATAATTTATGTTTATTTTGTAAATATCGTTTGATAAAAAATTAAACACATTTTTTAGTAACAATAATTCCTACAGATTTACGAGAAATCTTTTCTAACAGTATAAAATATATTTAGGTTCTAAAATGGTTGATATAATTTTGGTTGTCGACTTTATCCAACTTATATACAAGATACCATCAATGCTTTTAATGATGGTGTCAGTACATATTATAATAAAAGAAATTAAAAATAAAAATATTAGTTTTAATAATCAATTTTATACAATAATTGTTTGTAAATTAACAAATGAAATTGTTTATATTTTAACCGATTTTATTTTTATTAAATTGCCAAACTGGGGATTTTTTAATACTTTTTTGGAAAAAAATGCTTGGATAGCAACAATATTCTTTTTTCTAGCAACACTACAAATAGCTTTTCTGTTTTTTACAACACTTTTAATTAGTATAAATAGATGTGTAGCTGTTAAATATCCTTTATCATACAAAATTTATTTTTCGAAATCAAAGATAGTTATTATATTACTATCTTTTTTCATATTATCAACAATGATTGGATTTGGAAATATTTTTTTTAATGCAAAATACGAAAAATTTGAATTATATGGTTACTTTGTACCTATTCTTAAGTCTAAAAATGTAATTTACTACCAAATCTTTTATCGAATCTTTTTATATGGATTAATTTCAATTGCAACATGTGTATGTAACGTAATAGCCATTTTAACGTTGAGAAAGCGAAATCAAACTGGTAATAAATATAAAAAAGAACTGTATTTTATCATTTACTCAATTTTTATTCTTATAACTTTGTTCATTGTTCACGGCTACGTTGCTTGTAAATTTATTGTTCTAAAATATGAAAATAAATTTCTATATGATATGAATTATTTTCTCTATATTGTAGCATTTGATTTAACATCTATTGGAGAATTCTATTTTTTTATTTATTTGTGGTAAGTGCAATTTATTAACGATTATATCTGAATAAAATTAAATTTTTAGCGATGAATTAAAAAAAGCATTGAAAACTATTTTTGGTTGTTCAAAAAAATTCAATAACAAAATTACAGTAAAAATTTTATATCGAAAGTAACTTGTTTTTTAACTATTAAGGAATTAAGAAAATAGTTTTGTTATTGTTATACATTACAAACGTTTAATATATCTAACTTAAATGTAACCAAAATTAGAATTATATAAATAAGATTGTTTTGATAAAATAGTCATACTAAATCCAAGTGGAGCTGGGGTAAGTGACTTTTTTTATAATATTTAATTTTATATTTTTTTAGTTTTATAACTTACAAGTAAAGTTAAGTTGAATCTTTTTAGTAATTTATAAAAAATCATGAATGACAATTGAAGTTCAAATGTATTTCTGGGTTTGGTTTATTTTTCAAGACTAGATATGATACTTTTTTTGCTCTAAAAACCTTAAAAATGAGAAAAAGATAGTTAAAAGTACAGTATTTAACTAAAGTAACATTTTTTTGCTTTTATGTCATATACTTTTGGTATACCTTCTGGGAACTTTGAATTACCCTTATTATAGCGTTTAATATCTTTTTCAAGAGATAGTCGAACAATTTACTTCAGAACATTGATTGATAATTTATAAACAATTTTTAATATTTGAATTGTAATTCACTCTTCATTGTAGCTTATTTTTGAATATATAAATGACTTTTCTGGAAACTATAACTAGCAGGGAATAATACGATTTACCAAACCACATTCTAGGACAATTGTCTGGATTGAAATGAACTCATCCATTGTTACTTTAAATAACCTAAATTTATTCATTTTAATAAAAGTGACTGACCACTACAGGTACTCACAAAATAATTAATTTGTATAAAACATAGGTTATCTCTTTATCATTTTATTATATTGTGTTTTCATCCAACTTTAGGTGGACACACGTTTTATCATTTAATCTTTATTGTCCTTATTTTTGTGTTTTGTTAAAATAAAAGTTTGTGAAGTTTAGTATTGAATAGGTACTCCAGTTGTCATTTAAATTTTTAATAATTTTATTTACAAGACTTTAGGAAAGCACATTAAAGTTTTTGCTATATATAAGATGTAGTAAATTTTTTCTAAAATTAACAAATATTTTATCTGTTTTCTTTATTACCTGATAATTACATTTAAATTTTTTCATGTTTTTTTTTTCTGTGTTAAAATATGTTTTACATATAAGAGATGAAATTTTCATCAAACAGTTATTTTTGTTTTTTAATCTTTAAATAATGAAAATATAAAGCAGCAACCAGAAAAATAAGTTAGTTGCTTGAAAAACTAATTTTGAGGATGTTGAAACAATTTTTAGATTGTTTTTTAAAAAACTTTAAATATAATTTTTGGCATAAAAATATTATGTAAACTTGGAAATGTATAACATTAAAAATTTGATAGGCAAATAGTAGGTACATTAAGGTGAATTATTTTTTATATTTGAATTAAATAGAAGATCTAATGTTTAAAATAAATAGAAAGAATGATAATGTTTTTGAATAGATATATAAATGTTATTCAATGTCAACAACTTTAATTCATCAGAAGTAATTACAAAAATATTTTGTGTATTTAAGAAAGCTGTTACAGAAGACGAATGGGATGCAATAAATCACATACAGCTCTGACACTGAAAAACAATTCGATTTTCGGACAATATCTTTAGACAGAGAGAAAGAAATTTATTTTTGCCAACAGTTGTCATCAAAAACTATTAGTGTTTCACAAATGTTTTCCTGAAAGGTTTGAAGTCATATGCGTCTTTCCTGTTAAAAAATTTAAATTATTAATAGTAAAATTATTAAATAGGCAATCACACAATGTGATATAAAATAATTAAGAGTTTTATCAGTGTATGGTCAAGATAAATTAATAAAATAAATATTTTAGTAGTTTCTGAGGTAGTTAATGAAAATATTGATATTGTTTTAATAGATTAAGAAGAGCTCGATCAAACATGTGTATCATTTATAAAAAATTTTGAAAATTGTTATCATTATTTGAATACTTCAATTTTATTAATATAAAAAAATAAACTGTATATGCTATTTTTTTAAAAATTTTATACACAGATTTACATTGTAAACAATAACTAGATTGGTCAACTTACAGAATATATCTCATTTATTTGTATTTGTTTAAGAAATCATGAATTATTTTTGTAATTAAAATTTTTTAAAATTACAGCATTTTTACATTATTTTATTATTACTTTACATATTTTTTTAGTGAATTATTATCACATAAAAACATTACTAAGAATTTTTTAAATTTTTTATATATTTAATCTTATTTCCATGTCTTTAACTTATGAAAATACAACAGGTATGAATCAGAAATACTTCAATTTTACTACTGCTTTTTATAAAAAGTATATATAGTTAAAAAAATAGCGCTTCCGTTTTTTTCGACAAGTATTTCAACCTTTCTAATTGCTTTTATAGTTTACAACATTGCTTAATCAAAGTTCAAAGAAAGTACTTGAAACTAATAGTTTTCATTTTATTAGTTACAAAAAGACAATATATAGTATTTTTTGTCAAAAAGATAAAGTTGTTAATGTCTACAATCCGAAGATAATTCTAAATTTTTGTAAACACACATAGTATTTAAATAAAATTGATGTAAAAGAAATTTTTCTACAACCAAAAAATGTGCAAAAATTTATATTATTAATGGAAATTTCGTGGGGAACTAATAGTTTTCGATGACAACTGTAGACAAAAATAAATTTCTTTCTCTTTGTCTTAAGGTACTGTCCGAAAATCAGATTGTTTTCAGTGTCAGAGCTGTGTGTAATCCTGTTTATAATGAATCATCATTTTTGTGTAATTGTTTTGATGTATAGTATTAAATTTATAAGATATTTACATAAAAAAGATACTTAATCTCAGGATATGTATAATATTTTTTTATTGAAAAATTTTATGCATATTGTGATTGTTGAATGTGATTTAAAATTGTTGTCAAATTAACTTTTTTAAATTAAATGATTTAAAATATTATTTATTGCATTATGTAAAAAAATTTCTTACGACTGCTTACTAACTTTAATATAACGTTTTAAAAAATCTGTTTGAAGATATAATTCTATATAGCTTTAATTGATTTTTTAATACTTTTATTATTTTTCCGTTATAAATTCAACCTATTGCAAGTAAATTTTGCACTTAATTTCTTGCTGTATATTCAATTTCCCAGATGGATTAAAACTATTATGAAATTGTTAAAAAATTAATGTTCATAGCACAAAAATTAATACGAATACCAATACTATTACAAATATTCAAAATATAAATTTTAAAAAGGACTAGTGAGGATAAACAAATTTCTGAATTAATATAAATAGAAGGAAATTGGGAAAAAATATTGTTTTTACTAAGCAATATCAAATATATTTCAAAAAACAACACTAGTACCGTATTCTATCATTAGTATTTTATTGAAATACATAAGCATAACATTATTTTTAGCAAAAATATATTGTAATTGTGTTACACATGTTAATCGTTTTAGCTATATCATCGTATATATGCCTATATATATCACAGCTCAAGATTTGTGAGTATTGTCGGAAAGTTGAACTTTTGCTCTAAAAATAATTTTTGTCTGCCTTAATAAACTCTTATTTTTAATATTTTCATTTGAAATTTTGTCAGATGATTTATATAGTTATGTTGATTCACTAAAAAATACGGTTTTAGTAAAATCTCATATATGGAAAGAAAAATTTTTTATGAATATTTTTTGATGTATCAGTTACTTTTTTCTAAAACTTTTTTATAATATTCTCCTACTTCCATTCTACATATCAATAAATTTTTGAATCGATCCTCTGCTTAGATTAGGAGAAAATTAATTTTTAGTAACTTCAATTTTTTTAAAGAAAATATGTCATAAAACATGGTAAATATGGATTTTTTGTACTATTTTATATGTAAAAACATTAATTTAATTCATTTTAGAATATTTACAATAATGACATATAAGTTTATAAAATGTAAAAATATTAAATAAATATTAGTTTTTTGCTACAAAATAGTAAATTATTTTATGTTATATAAGAATATGGTCGAAGATAATTATTTCAATTAAATTTTTAAGATTATAATGAAAAAATCTATTTTAAGTTTCTTGATGAAGTAATTTGTGCTTAGATGACCTACGCATTGGAATTACAACAAAGGATTAAGTAATTTTGATAAACAATGATTAATTCTTGCATTTAAAGTTCCAAAATAATGAGCTTTTTGACTTAAATCATATTTTTATCTGATTTTAAAAACGTTAAGAAACATGGTTAACAAATTGTTCGGCAAGTAAATTTTTTAAATCATTCCAGTATGCTTAACTTTAACTGGCATTAATTTCTAATTTTTTCTCTATGGTTAAAAATAACTGATAATTTTATTAAGAGAATGTTACATTCTTACTTTGAATAACCGTTTATGTCTTTCTATTAACTCAAACAAATAGTTTACAATGAGAATTAAGTAGTTTCATAATTTTAAAGTATATTAAAAGTGATATTTTTTTATTTTAAAAATTGTGTTTGATATTTATCTAACATATAATGTCTATTAGTCTGTTTAAAATTTAAAAAAAACGATTTATCCTTAAATGTCAAAAAATAATATTTGTTGATTTATAGACTTTATAAATTTATTTGTCTTGGTTTAAATTACAATAGAAATAGTTTGATAATTTTATAACGTTAGAAAACATTAAAAATGTATAATAATTATAAATAAATGTATGATGAAAATATGTGACAAATATATCAAATTTATTAAAAATTTATTTTCTCCACATCAGAGCGGATAATCAACTTAAAAATTTATGGGTATGTGGAAGGGATCTAGGAGAATGATATATATGATATATAAAGTTTTTAGAAAAAAGTAACTTGATACATTAAAAAATATTCACAAATAAAAATTTTTTTTCCATATATGGCATTTCTACCAAAACCGCATTTATTAGTGAATCTACATAATTATTTAAGTCATCTGACAAAATTTCAAATGAAAATATTTAAGTAAAGGGATTTATTTGTACTTTTAAATTAGAAGTTTTTCTGTATTAAAATACAGTTTTTTACAACCTCGAGCTGTGACTTAGATATATATTACTTTTGGTAGTTTTACATTCATTCTTTTGTATAAATAAATACTTATTATATAACAGTAATAAAATGATTATTTTGTATCATCACTTTTTTTCTAATGATAAATATGTTTTTTTGTAGATTTGTTTTTATTTAGTTTCTCTGGAATAAATATTTCAGATATATAAAACTTTCAAAATTTTTAAGACAATTTTTAGTTTGAGTGCATAGACTAACATAATTTGATATCAGTAAAGGCGTCGTTATTAATTACGATGATTCACCGATATAAATAACAATAAAGTAATTGTAATTGTCATTATTTTTAACGTGTGTTTTTTATATTGTACTAATTGTGTATAATTAAAGGGGTTAGTGACAAATAAAAGTAAATTTTACTTATTGATATAAAATCAATTGCTTAAACTATTATGATGATTTGTTCAAATTTATTTTTATATAAAAATAGATATTTTCTGTTTTGATAAGACTTGAATTTGTTTAGCTTTTAATTAATCAAAAGTATATACGATTAAAATCATTACTTTAAACAAAAAAATTTTCCCCTCCTGTAACTACCTTTTGATAAATAATCAATAACATTATTATCAATAATTTCTACAAAATCACGAGAAAAGTTTTTCTAACTGTATAATTTAAACTTACGTTCTAAAAATGTTTGATATAATTTTGATTATCGGCATTATTCAACTTATATATAGTACCATCGATGATTTTAACGATACTGTCAGTATATATTATATTAAAATAAATCAAAAAAAAATGTTCATTTTGATAAACAATTTTGTGCAACAATTGTTTGTAAATTAACGAGTGAAATTATTTATATTATAGCTGTTTTTTATATTTATAAAATTGCATAAATAGGGATTTTACAATAATTATTTAGAAAATAATGCTTGGACAGCAAAATATTCTATATTTTTCATAACACTTTTAGCAAGTATTAGGAGATATATAGTTGTTAAGTATTCTTTTTCATATAAACGTCATTTTTCAAAATCAAAAATAGTATTTATAATACTATTTTTTATCATATTATCAACAATTATTGGACTTGGAAACATTCCTTTTAATGCAAGATTGAAAAAATTTGATTCACTTGACTATTATGTTCTATTGTTTGAATCTAAAAATGAAATTTACTATGAAATGTTTTTTGTAATATTTTTATTTGGAATGATTTCTTTTGCAACATGTACCTTTAACGTAATGGCTATTTTAAACATTGTAAAAACACAATCATATTGAAAATAAATACAAAAAGAATTATATTATATCATGTATTCAATTTTTATTTTTACAATTCTACAATTTGTTGAGGCTTTTTTTGTAATTTATTAGTGTAAAATATGAAAAATAATGTTTTTATTCATATACATTATTTTCACCATGTTGTGGCATTTGATTTAACATCTATTGGAAATTTCTGTTTTCTTTTTTATTCAAGTTAAGTGCAGAAAATTAACGTTTATACTTATGTTAAATCAATGGATTAGTAAAGAGCAAAGAATGGAATTGAAAACAAATTTTGGATATTCCAAGAAGTTCAATAACGACTTAAATATAAAAAATACTTATCGATAATAATTTGTTTGTTAATTTTAAAAGGTATCATTTAATTATTAAGATAGTTAAAGTTCAAAACTATTTTTGAATTTTTACAAATTATTTTCAAGATTAGAAATTATTTTCAAGATTAGAAATTATGGTTACTTTTTTCTCAAAATCTTATTCTAATAATATGAAAAATTTGTTTCAAGTACAATATTTTCATATTGTCATATTACTTAGTTTTTAGATCAAGTTCCTTTTGTATATCTTCAGAAAATTGTGAATTAACTTTAAGATAGTGTTCAAAATTTTATCTAAGAATTAGGCTGTTGATTGTACCAAAGCATTAAGCAACAATTCATAAACCATTATTTATTATTTTTTGTAAATCTTTATCAATTGTAATTTTATTTTTGAATATATAAATGCCTTTTTTCGATCCCAAAAACTTTATTTACGAAACTTGATGAAAAATGCATAAAAATGTTTTCTAATAATATGTACAGTAGAAATTTGATTAACCGAACTGATTCTGACAAAGGGTCGTCCGGATAACGGAAAATTGGGACAATTAAATAAATATAAAAACGTCAGCTTAAATTTCATAAAAGGGGCTCCCACTTTAAATAGGTAAGTAAAGCATTTCATTTGCTCAATTTTTTATTTTTATAACGGATAATGATACATAATCTTGCTTAACGGTAGTTTGTAACATTTGGAGAATTTTTTGTAGCAATTCATTTTTTCGCTTAAATATAGGATAAAAATAATATTTTATTATAGATAAAATTTTGTAAGATTTAGTATATAAAGTTTTATTTGGACGACAATATAGGGAAAATGCATAGAACAATAATTACTAAATTTATAGTGCACCTAAATTACAATAAGTAATAACTACATAATTAAGCTTACTTATATTTATTCATGTTATTTTTATATTATGTTTTAACTTCTTAACCTTCTTTTTACAAATGTTTTGATACCTCTAAAACTACCCATATTAATATAAGTTTCTCAAATAATAATTTCATCAAATGTGGTATATATTACATTTCACATTTTTTATATTTTGAATTTACTTTCAAATTTTATATCCGTATTAAGATTAGTTTATTTTCTTTCTTTATGCTATAGAGGTTAAAAAACTATTTCATAAAATAATTAGTTTTCATAATAAACTGACACAGTTGCAACCATATATTATCATGGAAATTGAAGAAATTTTGTTATACTCAATTAGAAGAAATTTCCAATTGTCTGCTGCAATAAAATCCACATTAAGATATCTTTTAAACTTATAAATTTTTTATTTTGCTCAATAATGTTGCTAAATTTATGCTAAACTCAAGAAAAAAAAGCATAAGATTCAAAGTTAAAAGTGTTAAAGAAATAGGGACCCACATTCTATTAATTTTTTCCTAACGTAAAATTCTTGATCCAGATAATCGAGTTTAACCCGTATAATTAAATAAATCTGTTCTAATGACAAAAAAATTCATTCTGTCTTTCCTTTTCTTGAAAATTACATTTAAATTTCTGTATTTCTTTTTTTTCTGTACAAACGAAATATTATAGATATATATTAAAAGGAGAAAATTTTATCAAAACGTTATTTCTATTTTTAAACGTTTGAGAAAATATACAAGCAGCGATAAGAGCAACGAGTTGGTTATTTGTAAAACTATTTTTGAGAATAATAAAGCAGGATTTTCAATTTGTTTATTAAAAAATTGATGTAGAGCAAATAAGAACAATTAGGATTTTTTCATAAAAATATTGAGTACGCTTGGATTATATGATATTAATAATTCAATAAAGAGAACAGTGGGTGCATTAAATTCAATTGTTTTTCCACATATGGATCAGAATAAAGATCTAATTTTTAAGTTGGAAAAAAAATTAATGGTAATGTTCTTGAAGGTATATATAAAAACCATTCTATAACAATAACTTTTGCTACAGCAGATGTAAATATACAAAAGCCTCTTGTGAAATATAAGAACGCTTTTATAGAAAATAGACACAATCCAATGTATCATATATATGATCAATTTTTCTTGATGTGTAATTAAAGTATTTCACTAATTTTATTAGGTATTAATTTGAATAAATACTAAATCTCAAAATATGTATCATTTTTTTTATTTAAAAAGTACGTGAATTTTGCGTTTTTAAAGTTATTTTGTTTTTTACCAAATTATTCTGCTTGTAAAAATAAACTTTTTTAAACGACTGAAGAATATTTATTTTGTTATGTGAGGAAAATATTCTTTCATTGTTTATCTATGTTAGTAGAATGTTTTATAAAAATTGTTTGAAGATAAAATTATATATATCATTAATAGATTTTTTAATATTTTTATTATTTTCCGTTATAAATCCAATAATTTAAAAATAAAATTTGTATTATGATTTCTTGCAGTATATCAAGTGAGTATTCGAAATAAACTAAAAACAATATGATATTCTTGAAAAAAAAATTTTAATAATACTAACAACGTCATATAAACATCATTATCATTAAAAATGTTTATAATACGAATTTTAAAATGCATAAAAAGGATATTAATTTTTTTCTATTACCATCAATTAAAGGAAATTAGAAGAAGTATATTGTTATTAATAAGTAATTGTATATTAACTTTAAAAAACGAAACAAGCATAGTACTAAAAGCATTATTAATTTATTGTACTATATTAACAGCAATATTTTCATTAGTTGAAATATATCGTAATAAAATAGTTATTTTGTATTGTCATTTTTTATTCTAATATTAACACACTTTTTATATAAATTATTGTAATTTATATCTAATTTAGTTTGTTATGAAATGTAAATTCCAAAGATATAACCATTCCCAAATAATAAATATACTTTTTGAATTTAAAGTGTATAAATTAAAAGAATACTGTTTTCCATAATGAAGCACTTGCTAAAAATAAAATGATAGTCACTTCAAATAAATTAATATTTAAAAAATCAAAATAATTTTTTTGTTGGACTAGATTTTTTTTAACTTTTAATTAAGCGACAATTTATATGATTAAAATAAAACTTTAAAGTATAAACTAGGTCTTTTTGTAACAATTTTTTGATAAATGATTAATGATATTGCTTTTAGTATTAATAATTCCTAAAGATTAAGAAGAAACTTTTTCAACGATATAAACAAAATTAATTTTCTAAGCATGGTTGATGTAACTTTCGTTGTCGAAATTATTCAACTTATGTATAAGACACCGTCAGTACTTCTAATGATTCTGTCAATATATGTAATAATAAAAGAAATCAGAAATAAAAATGTCAATTTTAACAAGCCATTTTATATAATAATTGTTTGTAAATTAATTAATGAAATTGCTTTTATTTTGACTTTTATTATATTCGTAACATTACCTAAATGGGGATTTTGCAATGATTTTTTTAAAAACAATGATTGGACAGCAAAATTATATTATATTTTATCAGCCCAACAAACAACCTTTATGTTTCTTATAACACTTTTAATTAGTATAAATAGATATATAGCTGTTAAATATCCTTTGTTATATAAACTTTATTTTTTAAAAACAAAAATAATTATGATATTATTATCTTTTACCACATTATCAACAATGATTGGACTTGGAAACATTTTTTTTAAACCAGTATATCAAATAATGCGTTTATTTAAGTATTTGATGCCTTTATTTAAATCTAAAAATGAAATTTATTATCAACTCTTCTATAAAATCATTTTTTTTGGAATCATTTCCATTGCAACATGTACTTTCAATGTATCGGCTATTTTAACATTAAAGAAACACAACCAAAATAGTAATAATAAAATTAAAAAAGAACAATATTATGTCATTTACTCAATTTTTATTCTTATAACTTTATTTTTTGTTGAGGCTTTCTTTGTTTGTAAATTTATTGCTATAAAATATAAAATTAAATCATTTTCTCATACAGCTTATTTTATTTATATTGTGGCATTTGATTTAACATCTGTTGGAGATTTCTATTTTCTTATTTATTCATGGTAAGTGGACTTTATTAATATTTATATCTAAGTAAAATAAATTTTTTAGTAATGAACTAAGAAAATTGTTGAAAACTACTTTTGGATGTTCTAAAAAATTTAATAACAAAATTACTATTAAAATTACATATCGAAAGTAATTTGTTTGTAAATATTAAAAAATATAGTTTAAATGTAAAGGATTGTTGAAGTTCAAAATTTCTATAAATTTTGACAAATATTTTCAGAATTTAAAATTATACTTATTTTGCTTTTAGAACCCCTTTTTTATAATGTGCAAGATTAGTTATAAATACAGTATTTAACTAAAGTCACATTCTATAATCTTTATGACAACTGTGTCTGGCATGCTTTCGGGAAGTTTTGAATTATCCTTGAAGCAATATTCAATAATTTTTCCAGTAATCATTAGAATCAATTATCCCAGAACATTAAACATTAATTTATAAAATAATTTTTATTATATTACTTATGTTTTAATTTTATTTGTAGCTTTTTATAAATTCATTAATAGGTTTTTCTGATTCTATTAACTTTATTTACAAAATTTCGTGAAACTTGAACGAATATTTTGATTAAGTATATGATATAATAAATTTATGTTAGAAATAAAAAATTATTCATTCTGTTTTCCTTATTACCTAGAAATTACATTTGAATTTCCTGCATTTATTTTTTTTGTATAAATAAAATATTATCAAAATATATTAGAGGAGAAATTTCTATCAAAATCTATTTTCGATTTTTTGATTTTAAAATAATGAAAATAAGAAGCAGCGACAACGTAACAGACTGGTTACTTGAAAAAATAATTATGAGGATATTGAAGCAGTTATTGCAGTGTATTTATTAAAAATTTTGATATAAGTCGAATAGAAACAGTTATGATTTTTGGCATGGAAATATTGGATTGGTTTAGATTAGATAGGATGAATAACTTAGTATGGAAAACAGTAAGTACATCAAGGATAATTGTTTTTTCCATATATAGATCAGATAAAAAATCGAATGTTTGAGGTGAAAAAAGGAATGCTAACGCTCTTGAAAAAAATTGATGAAGAGTATTCTATCACAATAACTTTTGCTACATCAGAGATAATTACAAAACTTTTCTGAATTTATTAGAGATTTTTTTTGAAAATGAATGAATGCAAAATATCCTGATCGTGATCAATTTTGTTGATGAATAACTATAAAGTTATATTTCATTGATTTTATGAGTTATTTACTGAAAAAAAGTGTTTAATCTCAAAATATGTACTCTTTTTTTTTATTAAAAAAGTAGATGTATACTATGATTCTTAGCGATAATTTGAAATTTCAACAAAATTATTTTGTTTTCTGAACAAATTTATTTTCATTGCTATTTGTGTTAATACAGAATTTTATAAAAAAAACAACCGAAAGATAAAATTCTATATTACCTTCAATTAGTTTTTAAATTGTATGTATTATTTTCCGTTGTAATTTCAACATATTAAAAATAAAGTTTGCACTATGTTATCTTGCACTATATCAAGTTTTCTGGTAAACTTAAGAAATACCAGATTGTTGGAAAAACAAATGTGTAAATAACATAAAGTACGTTACATAAATATCAATATAATTATAAATATTCATAATAAAAGTTTTTAAAAAGATATTAAAGATTATGAATTTTACAAACTATCATTAGTCAAAAAAAAATTAGAAGAAATACTCTTATTAAAACAATAATAAATTTTTTATTATGAACGCAGAAAGAGTAATATTTTAGTATTAGTATTTTATTGAATTATCTTAACAACAATAGTAACTTATGTTGGATATATCGTAAAAGAAGTTTTTATTTTTCATCATCGTTTCTTTTATTCTAATGATGAATACCTCTTTTTTATAGAAATTATTTATTTTATTACTATGAAACATGAATTTTAAATATAAAACCCAGTCTAAAATTAAAGATGCGTTTTTGAGTTAAAGTACATAGATTTTATGAAGTTCTAATTTTCATAATTAGCAAGATGAAATGAATGTTGATAAATATTTCATTGACCTTCTGTCGCTTTGAAAAATTATGCTTAAAATTAACTTTGATACAGTGATTTTATTTTTTTAGTTGATATTTTTAAAAAATAATTGTAAGTATTAAAAAATGGAATAAACACAAATTCACATCAACATAAAAGGTTAACCTGTTTACTCTTAGCATAGGCGGAGACTGCCAAAGGCCTATGCACTAATTATAAATTTTTAATTAATAATAAGCTAGTAAAATATTTTTTAAAAAATAAAATTTGAGAAAATGATTTAAAACGAAATTTTTATAAATTGTAAAAGGTTGTTTTTTCAAAATACTAAGTTTAGTTGTCAACATATTTTAATTTTTATCTAATCCTGAAGATAACCTCTGAAGATGATTAATATCTTGTTTTAAGCTTAGATTTATTCTAAAATCACACGCAAGCAACTTTTATATTTATCTTTTTAAAGAAATATATACCGTAAAATATATTTTTTTCTAAAACGTAGATAATTCATCAATGTAATAAAAATTTTATATATACTTGTAGATAATTAATAAAGATAATTTCATTTTGAAACCAAAAACCTTATTCTGAAATCCCATGCAAGCGATTTTTAATTATTGCTCTTTTAAGAAAATATGAATCAATTATTTGAGTTGTCAAAAAATTTAATCAAAAATTTTAAAATATTTTTAGTATTATTTAACTAGGAAATTTTATTTAAATTACGAATATAAAATTTGTTTATTGTTATTTTTGTTAAATAAAAAGTTGTATTAAATGAAACCAGAGAAATTCTTTAAAATCAATTTTAATTTTGAAACAAGCTATTAGAAAAACCAATTCACTTGTATTTACTATTAAAAATAAATCATTTTCTTCAAATAAGATGGTAATTTTATTTTAATTTATAATTATTTTGAAAAAAAAATTTTTTTTGTTTTGATAAGGCTAGAATTTTTTTAGTGTTAATTAGGGTAATGTTTATATAGTTAAAATAAGGGACATTAAACTTAAAGTCATGTCTTTTAATAAATGATTGATAACATTACTTTTAGAGTCAATAGTTTTTACAGATTCACGAGAAGTTTTTCTAGTTGTATATATTATACTTATCTTCTAAAAATGGTTGATATAAATTTTATCGTCGAAATCATTCAACTTATATATAAGATACCGTCAGTGCTCCTAATGATTCTGTCAATTTATGTTATTATAAAAGAGATCAAATATAAAAATAATCTTTTTAACAAACAATTTTACATTATAATTGTTTTTAAATTAACGAATGAAATAGCTTTTAATACAAATATGTTTGTATTTTTTATACTACCTAAATGGGGATTTTATAATAAATTTTTGGAAAATCATGCTTGGACAGCAACAGTATTTAATATCTTAGCAACACAACAAACAACCTTTATGTTTCTTATAACACTTTTAATTAGTATAAATAGATATATAGCTGTTAAATATCCCTTTTCATATGAACTTTATTTTTCAAAACCAAAAATAGTTATTATATTACTATCTTCTATCATATTATCACTAGTTCTTGGATTTGGAAATATTTTTTTTGATTTAAGATACCAAAAAATCAAATTTTTTGGGTTACTTTACACCATCTTCAAAAACTAAAAATGAAATGTATTATCAAATCTTTTATTTAGTCATTTTATTTGGACTAATTTCTATTATGACATGTATTTTCAATGTTATGGCCATTTTAACATTGAAGAAAATCAACAAAATTGGTAGTCAATACAAAAAAGAAATATACTTTATTGTATACTCAATTTTTTATCTTTATAACTTTATTGTTTGTTGAGGCTTTCTTTGTTTGTAAATTTATTGTTATAAAAAATGAAATTAAATCATTTTCTCATACAGCTTATTTTATTTATATTGTGGCATTTGATTTAACATCTGTTGGAGATTTCTATTTTCTTATTTATTCATGGTAAGTGGACTTTATTAATGTTCATATCTAAGTAAAATAAATTTTTTAGTAATGAATTAAGAAAAGCGTTGAAAACTACTTTTGGATGTTCTAAAAAAATTAATAACAAAATTACCATCAAACTTACATTTCGGAAGTAATTTGTTTGTTAATGTTAAAAAAATATAGTTTAAATGCAAAGGATTGTTGAAGTTCAAAATTTTTTCTAAATTTTGACAAATATTTTCAGAATTAAAAATTATATTTATTTTGCTTTTGGAATCCAATTCTAATAATGTACCGGATTAGTTACAAATACAGTATTTAACTAAAGTCACATTCTATAATCTTTATGACAACTGTGTCTGGCATGCTTTCAGGAAGTTTTGAATTATCCTTGAAGCAATATTCAATAATTTTTCCAGTAATCATTAGAATCAATTATCCCAGAACATTAAACATTAATTTATAAAATAATTTTTATTATATTACTTATGTTTTAATTTTATTTGTAGCTTTTTTTATAATACACTAACAGCTTTTTCCGATTCTACAAACTTTATCTACAGAACTTTATAAAATTATATTTTAACTTTTTCGTTTACTTTTTCATTAAAATATTTGAATTGTAAAGAACCTAAGTTATTTTTTCTTAACAAATCTTCTTGATTTAATAATTACACCAAAGATTAAACGTTTATTCTTAATTTTAATTTGTACATCTACACTCAAAAATGAAAGCTGTCGTTTTGACATATACACTATAACCCTACGATGTGGTGTTAAAAAAATAAAATATTTATTTAATTTATTAATAAATGTTAGTGACCTTTAATTTTCTTAGTATATTCGATTTAAAAAAATTAATATATCAATTAACATAAATGTCAAATAATTTAATAACATAATGATGTACCATTTTCTATAAATTCATATAACTTTATTTATTATTGTTTGTGAATTTTTTAGAAAAATATTGTATTTTTTTAAAAACAGATTTGTGTGTTGTTTTGACTGTATATGATGTCGAAACAGCTTACATATTTGTTATATTAATTTGCCATGCTTTTTTATAGGAATGTATATACATTTCTTTCAAAATGTGCATATCTTGTTATAACGATATTACCTATATATTTTTGTATACATGCACATACATTTCTTATAACTTACTATGTATTTTTTTGAAAGTAAATAGTTACATTACTATAAATGTATGATCAATGTTATAAATTAGACTTGATTTTTTTTTCTAAATTAACTATGCAAAAAGAAGATTTTATGCAAGTCAAAACGACCAGTACAATAAAAAATAATGGCATAAATTTAACATTTCAACAAGAAATCGTTGTCCTTTTTATATTTTTCGTAAAATATACAAAAGATTGTAAATTATAAACACTAATATTATCAATTTTGCATGTAATAATTATGTTTTTACAGTTTATACTATCTTTAAGGATTATTTTATTCTTTTTAAACATTATGTCACTTCTTTATATTAATTTAATCTATTTTTTAACAAAGATATTTATAAATTAACAAAATTGGAGAACGTGAGTAATTTTTAAAAATTTAAAGTAATTAAAAAGTAATTTTTGAAAACAATAAGTATTTATTTTGTTATTTTAGAAATTATAAATATTTTAAATAACTATTATTTACAATTTTATTAAAGTAAAGTATACAAATCACAAAAAAATGTTTCAAAAGATTCTACAAGTTAAAAAAATCTATATTTTAAATATTTTTGATTTGTAATTATCGTTTAAATTAATAATAATTAATAAATTTTATCTTAATCGAAATTTTTATAGCAGTTAAAGTTTACATTTATAACATTTTTTTTTCACTTTGAATCTTTCCTAAGTCGTTCTCAAAAAACCATAGAGTTTCACTTTATCACTAGTAGTTTAAAAAAAATTAATATATATTTTTTAAAAATTATATATCAATCCACAAAAAAACTATGTATTTTGCATTGGTTATACATAATCTTAAATTTAAAAACAGTCTTACAAATTAAAAAAATGTATAGTAAATATCGTTTAGAAATGTATATACATTTTATACAATAATGTATGGCAAATAATAAAGAAAGGTATGTATGTAATTTTGACTGTATATACATTTCTTTAAAAAAAACATTTATTTTACAAAAATTGTATAAGATTTCTTAACAAATTTATATATATTTTTTGTTTTATATGTAAGCACAATTAGAAATAAATTAATTAGTAGTCGAAATGACAGAATTCTACATCATAATTCACGGTTGCACAGTCTGTCAAAACGACAGTTTTAAATTTTGATGTATCATAATTTAAATGTATATTTTTTTTATTTTATACATCTTTTAAAAGTTTTAAAATATATAAAAAAATAAAATATATATAATTGTTTTTTTATTTATTTTTTGACTTCTTTAGTCAAACATTGTACAAAGCCTTATTATTGATAATAATTAGAACCTTTGTATCATATTACATTAAAAAATTTGATATATTAACTAAAATCAGGAAGGCATCTTTTTTGAGTGAATCTATTTGTAATAACTTAAGCCTATAATATTATTATCATTCAATTGTATTTAATTTTAATGTTTTATTTAACTGCTTATTGAAGTACCATTTTATTGTCACATATGCATTTGAGATAATCCACAAAGGGAAGTTCTTATTAATAAATTATTGTTATGTTTTGATATAATTAAAAAAGGAATTTTACCTCAAAAATTTTATCGCTGAAAACGATTGAAAAATTTTTATTATAATGTGTAAAATGAATATCTTTTGTTTTTCTTGTGTTCAGTTTTATCTCAACATAATATTGCAAAAGATTGTTTATATTTTACAACGTAAAGAAAACTTCATTTCATTACTTAACTATAATTGTTATACATTACGCGTTTAATGTATCAAACTTTAATGAAATCAAAATTAGAATTATATCAATAAGATTGTTTTAATAATATAGCCATATTAAATCCAAGTGGAGTTGGGACAAGTGACTCCTTTTTTACATTTCATTATATATTTTTTTAGTTTTATAAGTTACAAATAAAATTAAGTTGAATTTGTTCAGTAATTTATAATATGGGGGCTCAACCGGTGACAACTTATGAAGGCATCATGCCATACTTCCAATATATGAAGAGAGAATTTTACGTTAATGCTGACCCAAGGATCTCATTGACTCAATTTTTTTTGCGTAGTCAATCTGCTGAGTTAAGAACTACCTTCTATAGCATGTTTGAAGGAAACCTGAAAGATATAACTGAAGAAGAAATTGAAAGTTCTGTATGAAATTTGAGAGAAAAGCAAACAAAACTGAAATCAATAAATTGATGAATATTCTTGATCTAAAGAGAGGAATTTCAGAATTACCTATAGGATATCTTGCTAGATTGAACTTAATGGTATTAAGAATTGGTAATTTTCATAATATGTTACCAGAAGGCGTATTTATACTTACTAAGTTATTAAATGAGATACCAAAACCGGTATGTGCTGATCTAGCAGATAAATATGAAATGAATCCTACGAACGTATGTTAAATGTGGGAGACCAATTTTAATGAATGACAATAAATAATCATTTTTCGAAACAATCTAATCCTGGTTACAACGTAAATGGTACAACTAGAGGTAATGGTGGAATGAACCGTGTTACAAATAACCACTTTACGTCAAATAACATTGCTAGGTATAACGCAGTAGATAGTTATAATGACAAAAGATATGGTATTGATGGTAGATCGTTCAATAACCATGATGATAAGTTATATAGGTGAAATCAAAATCAAAGAAGAGATGATTATATGACAAATATTATTAACATGTACAATGAGAGAAAGCATGATAACATGAATGGGAATAGGAAGAATGATAAACGTTATCAAAAACCTGCTGAAGTCTTTCAACCGAATGCTAGGGAATCTGGAATTAAAAGTCAGGAAATCGACAAGGCGGTAAAATAATATTTTGCTTTGTTTGTGGTGATCCAAATCATTATGTTTCAAGATGTCTAAATAGAAAACAAGAGCAAGTTCTATATAAGGTAATTAGTCAGAAAATTTTACAAATACCAAAAACTTATCAACAATCTCCAACAACTAGAACTGTATTGATGATCACGAATAATGCATTATCTGTCATGGTGAATGGAGGTGCTGAAAGTCCGATGTTACCTATATCGTGTTTGAAAAATTTAGAACCTTTCGAGTATAACATACAATCTTCAAATCATATGGTTAAACTTGTTGGTGAGACGATAATTCTTTGTTTGGACTACGTGAAACTTAAAGTGCTTTTTCTTGAGACCATGAAGAAATGTGAACTCAATTTTATTTTATTACAAGAAGGTGAACCAAGCATTACAAATATTATTGCGAGACAGCTTCGTATAAATATCAACGAGAAGGTTGATGAAATAATGGGTGATAGACAAGAGAATTTGAAAATGTTAAACTATTTTGAAGAATGTGCTTCTTTACTTCATAGAGTTATTATAGAGAATGAGGACATATTTAATGAGGTTCAAGTTGAACCCGCTGTTGAGATAGAAATTCCATTAAAAGAAGGATTTGAACCAGTAATACGACAGCCATATAAACTTAACCAATCTCAGTTAGAAGTTCTGAGAAAAGAATTAAACAAACAAATTTTACTTGGTCATACATATTCAGTTAAGAATCCTATCCACTGTTCACCTATTACTATTACTTCAGATAATAGAGTGTGTATTGATTCAAGAAAACAAATTGTGATGACGATTGAAACTGAATTAGAATTGAGTAGTATTAGAGATATTCAACTATTATTGAAATCTTCAAGTAGTAATTCTAATGTTATTAGTCAAATTGATCTTGCTTAGGCATTTAAATTATTTAAAATAAAAGATAGTCAGAGAATATTAGCTACTACTGTTTGTTCTTTGGGTTCTTTTGAGAGTTTACGTTTACAATTTGAATGGACTTCATCAATCTATATATTTCACACGACTTTGAATCACCATATGAAACTTTGAAATATTGATAAATTTATTTAATATATTGACGATATTATATTCTATGGTAACAAACAGGAGCAAGAAAAAAAATCTTGTTCAGTTTATGAAAATGGCATATCATTTGAAGTTAAAATTAAATTTAAAAAAAAGCAAGTTTTTATTAAAAAAACTGAGTTTCTAGGATTGTCTTTATCAATGAAATCCATATCTATTGCACGAGACAAGGTAGACGAGTTTGAAAAACTTCAAAGACCGGCTACGAGTGTTCAAATGCAACGCGTGCTTGGAAAATTAAATTTTGTTGCTCACCATATTTCAAAATTTCCAATGATTGTGAAAAATTTATATCCTAAGAATAAAAATTATGATTAGAATGATGTGAAATAAGCAGCTTGGTCTAAATTAATGGAAGCGATAAAGGTGTATCATGAATTTAAGATTCCTTCTATTAATGAAATATTGTATTGTACACATAATTATGAAGATAATGGCATTAGAATTAAAACTTTCTTCTATGTTGATAATGTAATCAATGATGAGAATAAAGGTTATTCGATATTTACATGCGTCAGTTGAAAGGACCTGAAATGTCATATAATTTGATAGAAAAAGTATTGTTATCATTATCCGAATACTTATCCAAATGAAAAGATTATGCAAGAGTGCCATGTGTTTTTACGTACAATAAAGTAATTCAATCAATCCTTTCTTGTGATGCTTGCTTAGAATATTCAAATAGAGTTCAAAGACTTGCTGCTCCGATTATTTATTCAAATGCTAAGATTGCGCATATTACTAGTGTGAAATTGAAAACGATAAAAATCACTCAACATCTTGAGGAAAAAAATGAATATCTTGCTTGCTTGCGAGAAGTTAAAAATTTTTTAAAATAGTGATCTACTGTGTCAGTCTATAAATAAGTACATTGAATCTTCAACTGATGCAAGTTTTCCTAGGTTGCCAAAGTTTTTAGCTGATCGCATTGGTCTCGTTACAACAATAATGAATTGTCTGGTAATTGATCAAAGAATAATAGTTTCGGAAGAGACAGCAAAGAAAGCCGCTACGGCACATCATGCTGCTTTTCATCCTGGTAGAGCTAAGCTATACAAATATCTGAGTGGAAGAATTTATTGTATAGGTTTGAGTACCATATGTACGAGAGTTTACAATAATTGTTTGCAATGTATTGAATATAGAAGATTACCTCCTGCTAAATGTACTAAATAGGTAATTCCAAGTTGTGCTAGAACACGTGGACTTGGTGATTTCATGTTTATTAATTCAGCAACAATTTTTAATTTAGTGGATACTAAAACTGGGTTTATATGTTCGTTTTTGATGAAGACCAGAAAAACTGTTGATGTAATTGGATGTCTAGAAAGTGTTTTTAAAGATTGTTCATATCAGTTTATTGTTGTTGATAATGCACCTGAGCTTGTTAGTAACGAGATGTTTGAATATTTATATAGTCATAATTGTATTTTGATAATTAGTCCAAGGTATCATTCACAGAGTAATGGAAAAGAAGAAAGGGTTAATCAAACTTTGAGGAAACTGATTGAAAAATTTTTAGATCAAAATTATTCGATGTGTGTGAGTATAAAAAAAGCTACCACTGCTATGACTATTGATAAAATAAGACAATATTATTGTGAAGAAGAAGAAGAAACTTCATTTATTCTGAATGTTTATAAGAAAATGCCAGTACTACATTATATATACTTTAAAAGAAAGGGTAAATTGGATAGCAAATTTACTTTAGGCTTATGTATCGCTGAGGTAGGAAATTGAATATACCATATTGAAATTTATGAGGACTCTTTCTTTGTGTCAAAAGCTTTTTGTCAAACAGGAATTCCATCATCGAGGTAAATAGAGAAAATAGGAAAATTTGATTTAAATGAATCTAAATTAGATAATACGTTTTTTTATTAATGATAAATGAGATAATAAAAGTATGTTAGTGAATTTTTCTAATTCAAGAATGCACATGATGAGGATGGAACACATTTTGCCTTAGCAGACAATATTTTAATTTGAGATAATGATGAATTAACTTTACAAATGAATAGTAAAAAAAATAAATCGTCATGTGATAAGTTAAATTTAAATTTTTATACTGGTTCCAATGAAAATTCTGATATTTATAAAAATGTACCAATTGAAGAAGAATCAGAGAATTTTAATAATGTTATTGAAGATAATACGTCTTTTGATGATTTAAAAAGTGGTGGGAATGATAAGATATTTAATAATAGTATCGTGGGAGAAATCACCGAGAATCATGGTTATACGAATGTAGTATTGGATGAGAAAATTATAGAGAAGACGGAAAATGTAGATATGGAGAATCTAAAAAATCAAACCCTGGTTTCAGATGAGGACATCTTTGCTTTTCTCGATAAAAATGATGATAAAATTGTATATTTTGTGAATGGAAATGCTACAAATGATCCATCAAGTAAACATATTAATGTACTTGGAGTTGATATTTTAGAAGTTTTTAATAGCAGGAAACAAATCAATTATTATTCTAAAACAAGTTTCCTTTAAAGTCGTTTAAGCTCACTGAGATATAAAATTGGGGGATATTACTATGTTTAATCCTTAGAGAACATGAAAGGAAGAATTCAATAATGTGCAGTGATAACATATATGTTCTAAGTTTTTGTAAAAGTGAAAAATTAAAATAATTTGGACAAAATAAGAAACAAGCACAAAATTATTTGTTAAATGTTATATCAACCATGATGAACATGGCAAAAACTGGTGGTTTCAAATATGAAAGAAAACATTTTGCGTCAAAACAATCTATTTTTAAAAAAATTGTTAATACATTGGCCAAGGGAAATGTTAAAATTGCTGAGAAACTAATGAAAATATTAATAAATAAGGGGTATGAAATGAATAAGAAGTAGATGACAAAAAATCGGAAGGCTTTCTTGTCTATGTGAAGCCATAATAAAAATATATCTTGATCTCTCCCCCCAGTGTTATACATTACACGTTAAATGTATCAAACTTAAATGTAATCAAAATTAGAATTATATAAATAAGATTGTTTCAAAAATATAGTCGTCTTAAATCCAAGTGGAGTTGGAGTAAGTGACTCTTTTTTATATTTTATTGTATATTTTTTTTTATAAGTTACAAATAAAATTAAGTTGAATTTGTTTAGTAGTTTATGACAATAATTAATACAGTACTTTATAAACACATACGAAGGATTAATCCATATATATCTAACGTCTATATTTTAATTATTTTTTGTTATATACCAGACATATTTAAAATAAATTCTGCACTGTAACTTCCTGTCTTATATAAAAGTTCGGTATTAACAAAAACAGAATGAAATTGTAAAAAAAACAAAATTGTAAATAACATAAAGTACGTTATCATTTATATTATTATCATTATAAATATTCATAATTTATTATAAAAAGGTATTTAAAGGATAATAATTTTTTTCCAATTATCATCAATTAAAGAAAATTAGAAGAAACAATGTTTTTATTAGACAATCGCATATTTCTTTTAAAAAATGAATTAAACATAATATTCTAAAATTATCATTTTACTGTACTAACCTAACAACAATATTGTCTTAAATTGAAATATATCATAATAAAATGATTATTTCCCATCATCATTTTTTTTGTCCTAAGGATGAATAAGCTTTTTTTATAGAAATATTATTAATAAATGCACAGAAATAATAACAAAATTTTTAAAAGTTGTTCATTAGACATATTTTCTAAAAAAAATTGATATGATTTTAGACGTCAACAGGATTCAACTTATGTATAAGATACCGTTAGTGCTCCTTATGATTCTGTCAATATATATTATAATTAAAAAAATTAAAAATGAAAATGTCAATTTTAACAAGCCATTTTATATAATAATTGTTTGTAAATTAATTAATGAAATTGCTTATATTTTGACTTTTATTATATTCATAACATTACCTAAATGGGGATTTTGCAATGATTTTTTTAAAAACAATAATTTGATGGCAAAATTATACTATATTTTATCAGCCCAGCAAACAACTTTTATTTTTCTTATAACATTTTTAATTAGTATAAATATAAATATATAGCTGTTAAATATTCTTTATTGTATAAATTTTATTTTTCAAAAACAATAATAATTATGATATTATTATCTTTTATCACATTATCAACAATGATTGGACTTGGAAACATTTTTTTTAACCAGTATATCAAATGATGCGTTTATTTAAGTATTTGATGCCTTTATTTAAATCTAAAAATGAAATTTATTATCAATTCTTCTATAAAATCATTTTTTTGGAATCATTTCCATTGCAACATGTACTTTCAATGTATCGGCTATTTTAACATTAAAGAAACACAACCAAAATAGTAATAATAATAACTTTAAAAAAGGAACAATATTATGTCATTTACTCAATTCTTACTTTTTTAACTTTGTTTTTTGTTAAGGCTTTCTTTGTTCGTAAATTTATTGCTATAAAATATGAAATTAAATCATTTTATCTGACAGCTAATTTTTTTTTATATTGTGGGATTTGATTTAACATCTGTTGGAGAATTCTATTTTCTTATTTATTTTAGATAAGTCAACTTTATTAATGTTCATATCTAAATAAAATGAATTTTTTAGTAATGAACTAAGAAATGCATTGAAAACTATATTGGGATGCTCTAATAAATTCAATAACAAAATTAATATTAAAGTTCCTTAACAAAGATAAGTTATTTGTTAATTTAAATAAATAAAATTTGATTTTAAAAGACGGTTAAAGCCCTAAACTACTACTGAATTTGGATAAACTTTTTCAAGATTATAAAAAATGCTTTTTTCATCCCTGGAAATTTATTTGATAAGATGAAAAATTTGTTTCAAGTACAATATTAAACTATAATCACAAGCTTTTATCTCTTGAGCAAGTTTTTTTTGACATATTCTCAGAAAATTTTGAATAAACTTAAAAGTAGTGTGAAAGTTTTTCCAAAGAATAAGACAATAAATTGTACAAATGAATTAATCGACAATTCACAAAAAAATTTTTATTTTTTTTTTTATGAATTCTTTTCAATTGCAACTTACTTTTGAACACATTAATAGATTATTTCCGATCGCATTGGCTCTATTTATAAAACTTTGTGAAAAGTAATAAAACTTATTTTTGTTAATAGGTATGATCAAAAAAATTTATTATAAGAATAAAAAAGATTCTTTCTGTTTTTTATTACATGAAAATTACGTTTGAATTTTTTGTATTTATTTATTTTTCTGCATCAGCTATATATTTTCAACATATAAAAAAGGAGAATATTCTGTTAAATGTTATTTTCGATTGTTAAATTTTTAAAAATGAAAATGAGAAGCATTGACAAGTGTAGCAAGTTGTTACTTGAAAAACTAATTTTTGGGATGTTGAAGTATTCTTTGCAGAGTATTTTATAAAATCATTGATGTATATGAAATAGAAGGAATAGTGAATAATTAAATGCGTTGACATCTTGCGTCATAATAAAAATTAATATATAAGGGTTAATATTTTTATAATTGTTAACATTTAGTTGTCATTGTATTTTCACCTCTCGATACAGAGGGAAAGTTATATTAATTGTATATCTTTTTTTATATATCTTTTTATAGTCCGTCTTATAAATTTTATATAGTCAGTTATTTCATAAGTAGGTGTCAACAAACATTTTATTATTCTTCTGAATTATGATTTTTGACATAAAAATATTGGGGATGCTTTGATAATATGACGGTAATAATTTGATAGAGAGAACATAAGATGAATTAAGGTTAATTGATTTTTAATATACGGATCAAATTAAAGATATAATGTATAAGTTGACAAAAAATAATGATAATGTTCTTGAATGTATAAATGAAAACAGTTTTACGTCAAAAAATTTTGTTACACAAAAAGTAGTTACAAAAGCACTTTGTGAATTTAAGGAAGCTTTTACAGAAAAGAAATGGAATCCAATGTATTCTTTATGTGATTAAATTTTTTTTATAAGTAATTTTATTTATGCATTTCATTAGTTTTATCAGATACGAGAGTCATTTAATAAGTAAAAGTGAAAAATGATCATTACTCAAAATTATATTATCGTATAAATCCCAAACTTCCCTCATTTTTTGACATAATCCACTTGTTACATTTACACATTTGTCCGATCTTTCCACGGGCTTTTAAATGTTAATGGTAAAGAAATTGTTACCTTGAGATCTTAGCCATTTCTGTGTTTTTTCCTTTACTTCTTCATTATCGTTAAGTTTTACTCAACGAAAAGATTCTTTGAGAAGCCGAAACAAAATAAAAACCTGATTGCTTACGGTCTAGATTGTATTGTGAATGTGACAGAATCTTTAAACCAAGTCTTTTCACAATTTTTTTTACGATAGTTTGGCTTTTTTTGAATTAGCGAAATACTTGTGTTTACACTTTTACCATATTATTTCATAAATTTGAACGTTTTCTACAGCTTCTGCCATATTGCTTAAACATCCAGGAATAGATTTCCAAAAATTTTATTTTTTCTGAAACATAAAATCTTTTTACAAAAAGTTGTTCCTCCAAATTACAGTTTTTAACTGGAGATACCTTCATTACCTTAAAGAGTCTGTTTGTTTACGTTCTCTTATGGTGGTGTAGCCGTTTATAGGTGTAGCGAGGCCGCCTGCTACATGTATCCCAGCGAATACATGCTAGCTGGTTCCCACCACCTTAGCCGAGTATCTTACCTAATGAAGAGGCATTTTGGAACATGCGCGCTCGATCAGAATTCAAAGAAATAAACACATTAGTTTTATGGTAACCTTTTATTTATGGGGAATGTAACGAACAATATGTATATATGTGAATTATTTTTGTCCGGAGTGTTGGATATAGAGTGCTATTCAGCACCTCTGATTTCTTCTCTTCAACTTATCAGAACTGATATTTCTTGAGATATTTTCTTCTTAAATACTACTTCTCTTCTCCTCATATTAAACTTTTTCTTATTTTTATAGGAAGATGTTCTTTTCTTTCTTCCAGTTGTTTGTTAAGTAAATGTACAGATTTATATATAAAATATAATTAAAATCTGCACATAATACTTATTTTATTTATCCGTTCTTTTTTATCTCTTAACTTGATTAGTTGGAACATATAGTTTGATATTTATTTGCATATGTAATATTTCATTTATTTTATCTTTTTATTATACTTAATGCGGGGCATTACGATTAGATAGTTAAATATACCTTATTTATAGCAAAAGATTTGTATTGAAAATTATTAATTAATGAGCAAAACAGTTCTTATTTCATGATTTATTTCTTATCTTCGTTTTTATTTTGCTATTTTTTCTATCTATGACGATTTGTTTCTTTACTTATTGAATGATCCTCGTATTTACTATGAAAAAAAATTAATCCCAAAATACGCTTTAAATTTTTTAATTGAAAAAGTGGATGCATATTATGCTTATTAAGGTTAATTTGAAAATTTTACAAAATTAATTTGTTTGTAATAATAAGCACTTTTTGATAACAAAAGTAATATTTATGATGTTACGTAAAGAAAATTTTTTGTTTAGCTATGTTAATACAATGTTTTATAAAAATTGTTTGAAAATAAAATTATATATACTATTAATAGATTTTTTAATATTTTTATTATTTTCCGTTATAAATCCAATAATTAAAAAATAAAATTTGTATTATGATTTCTTGCAGTATATCAAGTGAGTATTCGAAATGAACTAAAAACAATATGATATTCTTGAAAAAAATTTTAATAATACTAACAACGTCATATAAACATCATTATCATTAAAAATGTTTATAATACGAATTTTAAAATGCAAAAAAGGATATTAATTTTTTTCTATTACCATCAATTAAAGGAAATTAGAAGAAGTATATTGTTATTAGTAAGTAATTGTACATTAACTTTAAAAAACGAAACAAGCATAGTACTAAAAGCATTATTAATTTATTGTAATATATTAACAGCAATATTATCATTAGTTGAAATATATCGTAATAAAATAGTTATTTTGTATTGTCATTTTTTATTCTAATATTAAAATACTTTTTGTAAAAATTATTTTAATTTATAATTAATTGAGTTTGTTATGAAACGTGAATTGCAAATATATAACAATTCACAAAAAATAAATATAAATTTGAATTTAAAGGCATAAATTAACAAAATACTGATGTCCATAATAAAGCACTTGCTTAAACCAAAATGATAATCACTTCAAATAAATTAACATTTCAAAAATCAAAATAATTTTTTTCGTAGGACTAGATTTTTTTTTAAACTTTTAATTAAGCGACAATTTATATGATTAAAATAAAACTTTAAAGTATAAACTAGGTCTTTTTGTAACAATTTTTTGATAAATGATTAATGATATTGCTTTTAGTATTAATAATTCCTAAAAATTCACGAGAAACTTTTTCAACAATATAAACAAAATTAATTTTCTAAGCATGGTTGATATAACTTTCGTTGTCGAAATTATTCAACTTATGTATAAGACACCGTCAGTACTTCTAATGATTCTGTCAATATATGTAATAATGAAAGAAATCAGAAATAAAAATGTGAATTTTAACAAGCCATTTTTTATAATAATTGTTTGTAAATTAATCAATGAAATTGCTTATATTTTGACTTTTATTATATTCATAACATTACCTAAATGGGGATTTTGCAATGATTTTTTTGAAACAAATGATTGGACGGCAAAATTATATTATATTTTAGCAGTCCAACAAAAAACTTTTATGTTTCTTATAACACTTTTAATTAGTATAAATAGATATATAGCTGTTAAATATCCTTTGTTGTACAAACTTTATTTTTCAAAAACGAAAATAATTCTGATATTACTATCTTTTACCACATTATCAACAATGATTGGACTTGGAAATATTTTTTTTAAACCAGCATATCAAAAGATCCGTTTATTTAGTTATTTTTTACCTTTACTTAAATCTAAAAATGAAATTTATTATCAACTCTTCTATAAAATCATTTTTTTTGGAATCATTTCCATTGCAACATGTACTTTCAATGTATCGGCTATTTTAACATTAAAGAAACACAACCAAAATAGTAATAATAATAACATTAAAAAAGAACAATATTATGTCATTTACTCAATTTTTATTTTTATAACTTTATTTTTTGTTGAAGCTTTCTTTGTTTGTAAATTTATTGCTATAAAATATGAAATTAAATCATTTTATCATACAGCTTATTATATTTATATTGTGGGATTTGATTTAACATCTATTGGAGATTTCTATTTTCTTATTTATTCATGGTAAGTGGACTTTATTAATGTTCATATCTAAGTAAAATAAATTTTTTAGTAATGAACTAAGAAAAGCGTTGAAAACTACTTTTGGATGTTCTAAAAAATTTAATAACAAAATTACTATCAAAATTGCATATCGAAAGTAATTTGTTTGTTAATGTTAAAAAATATAATTTAAATGCAAAGGATTGTTGAAGTTCAAAATTTTTTTCTAAATTTTGACAAATATTTTCAGAATTAAAAATTATACTTATTTTGCTTTTAGAATCCCATTTTGATAATGTGCAAGATTAGTTATAAATACAGTATTTAACTAAAGTCACATTCTATAATCTTTATGACAACTGTATTTCTGGCATGCTTTCGGGAAGTTTTAAATTATCTTTGAAGCAAAATTCAATAATTTTTCCAGTAATCATTAGAATCAATTATCACAGAACATTAAACGTTAATTCATAAAATAATTTTTATTATATTAATTTTGATTCGACCTTATTTGTAGCTTTTTATAAATTCATTAATAGGTTTTTCTGATTCTATTAACTTTATTTACAAAATTTCGTGAAACTTGACCGAATATTTTGACTAAGTATATAATATAATAAATTTATTTTAGAAATAAAAAATTATTTATTCTGTTTTCCTTATTACCTGGAAATTACATTTGAATTTCTTGCGTTTATTTTTTTTGTATAAATAAAATATTATCAAAATATATTAAAAGAGAAGTTTTCATCAAAATGCTATTTTCGATTTTTTGACATTTAATGATGAAAATAAGAGGCAGCGACAACGTAACAGGTTGGTTACTTGAAAAAATAATTATGAGGATATTGAAGCAGATATTGAAGTGTATTTATAAAAAATTTTGATGTAGATCAAATAGAAGTAATTTTGATTTTTAAATGAAAATTTTGAGTAGGTTTATATTATATGGTATGGAAAATTTAATATGTAAAATAGTATATGTTTAAGGATAATCGTTTTTCCATATATGTATAAGATAAAAAATCAAATTTTGAGGTGAAAAAAGGAATGCTAACGCCCTTGAAAAAAATTGATGAAGAATATTCTTCACAATAACTTTTGCTACATCAGAGATAATTACCAAACTTTTCTGAATTTATTAGTTTTTTTTTGAAAATGAATGAATGCGAAATATCCTGATTGTGATCAATTTTGTTGATGAATAACTATAATGATATATGTCATTGATTTTATGAGTTATTTACTGAAAAAAGTGTTTAATCTCAAAATATGTACTCTTTTTTTTATTAAAAAAGTAGATGTATACTATGATTCTTAGCGATAATTTGAAATTTCAACAAAATTATTTTGTTTTCTGAACAAATTTATTTTCATTGCTATTTGTGTTAATACAGAATTTTATAAAAAAAACAACCGAAAGATAAAATTCTATATTACCTTCAATTAGTTTTTAAATTGTATGTATTATTTTCCGTTGTAATTTCAACATATTAAAAATAAAGTTTGCACTATGTTATCTTGCACTATATCAAGTTTTCTGGTAAACTTAAGAAATACCAGATTGTTGGAAAAACAAATGTGTAAATAACACAAAGTACGTTACATAAATATCAATATAATTATAAATATTCATAATAAAAGTTTTTAAAAAGATATTAAAGATTATAAATTTTACAAACTATCATTAGTCAAAAAAAATTAGAAGAAATACTCTTATTAAAACAATAATAAATTTTTTATTAAGAACGCAGAAAGTGTAATATTTTAGTATTAGTATTTTATTGAATTATCATAACAACAATAGTAACTTATGTTGGATATATCGTAAAGAAGTCTTTATTTTTCATCATCGTTTCTTTTATTCTAATGATGAATACCTTTTTTAAAGGAAATTATTTATTTTATTACTATGAAACATGAATTTTAAATATAAAACCCAGTCTAAAATTAAAGATGCGTTTTTGAGTTAAAGTACATAGATTTTATGAAGTTCCAATGTTCATAATTAGCAAGATGAAATGAATGTTGATAAATATTTCATTGACCTTCTGTCGCTTTGAAAAATTATGCTTAAAATTAACTTTGATACAGTGATTTTATTTTTTAGTTGATATTTTTAAAAAATAATTGTAAGTATTAAAAAATGGAATAAACACAAATTCACATCAACATAAAAGGTTAATCTGTTTACTCTTAGCATAGGCGGAGATTACCGAAGGCCTATGCACTAATTATAAATTTTTAATTAATAATAAGCTAGTAAAGTATTTTTTAAAAAATAAATTTTGAGAAAATGATTTAAAACGAAATTTTTATAAATTGTAAAAGGTTGTTTTTTCAAAACACTAAGTTTGATTGTCAACATATTTTAATTTTTATCTAATCCTGAAGATAACCTCTGAAGATGATTAATATCTTGTTTTAAGCTTAGATTTATTCTAAAATCACACGCAAGCAACTTTTATATTTATCTTTTTAAAGAAATATATACCGTAAAATATATTTTTTTCTAAAACGTAGATAATTCATCAATGTAATATAAATTTTATATATACCTGTAGATCATTAACAAAGATAATTTCATTTTGAAACCAAAAACCTTATTCTGAAATCCCATGCAAGCGATTTTTAATTATTGCTCTTTTAAGAAAATATGAATCAAATATTTGAGTTGTCAAAAAATTTAATCAAACAATTTAAAATATTTTTAATATCATTTGATTACACACAAGAAAAAGGACAAATTTTGACAAATCTATCTGAAATGCAATAAAATGCCCCACCATTCAAAAAAGTCAAAATTTATTCAAATTTTTAAGAATCAAGCGACGACATTCGACCTCGAAGCACGTTAAATAATGATATTACGAACACTATTAAATATTAGAAATTAATTTAATAATTAATATATAACAATTGTATAATTTTTTGTATTATAATTTAATAAAGTTTTTTATTAAATGTTTTTTAATTTTATTATTTATACAGTCCAAAAATGGATAAATTAAGTTCAAATGTTGACTACCAATTTTGTAATAGAAAAGTTGAAAAATCAAGAGATTTGGATCATCTAAGAGATACGCATGAATATGAAGGTGATAGATTTTTAAAAGTAATTATTTGCCCCGTATTTGAATGTAAAACAAAGGGTAAGCAATATTCTTTTAAAAACTTTAAAATTTATTGAAAAAAGTTTTATGTTCTTCAGTTCAATCATAGGTGTGGTAGTAAAAGGTACGTGAATAAAATCAAAATTTAAAACTATCATTTTGATTGTAATTGTGTTTACAATATATAAAATGTATATATAGTAAAAACAATTTTTATTTTTAAAAATACTATAACTCATTTTCTAAAAATGTTCATAAAAATAAAGAACAAAGATATATTATTTAAAAAAATGATATCTCATCTTCATGCGATTTTACATTTAGGATAATTGTTAGAGTTTTTATAATATTAAATAAAATAATAATAAATTTATTTGGTTTGACGACTCTATATAAACTAAAAAACTGATAAAGAATTTTTCTTCTAATTTTGAGAAAAGCTAGTGAACCATGTGATTGAAAGAAAATATTCCATTTAATTTCGAGAGATATTTGTTTTAAATTTTATATGAAATAGACTTTTAATTTTCTAGTTTATAAAGAATACTTAAACCACTCCTTTGATTTACTGAAAAAAATTTTGGTGTTGATTTTTTTCAATTATTTTAATAAAATTGTTTATAATAATTTTTCAGTAAACCATGTTCAGAAAATATTGTTATTTGTAATTATAGTATAAAATGTTAGGTGTGATACGTCCTCAGTGTCATTAAAATAAGAATATAAAAAGAACATCCTCAGAGCTTGCCAACCATTTATTGTATTACTAACACCTGTATAAAAACTAGTTAACATGCTCTGTAAGTTAACTGTTTGATATAGCATTTTATTGTATTTTTTTTTAATATAAAATAAAATCTTAGTTTAACAATGATGACCAGAAGTAAGTGTGACATAACATATCATTCTTTAGCTATACTCTTGTATATGTGACTATATATACAATGATATCACCACTTTTATTCATGATTTTTTTACTTCTTCACTTATATTATATAAATAAAATAGTTATTATATAACAGTAAGGATAATGATGAGGAAGGTATCGGAGCCAATGTAAATCTCTGTATTTTCAACATAAAATATATGATTTCTATAAACCAACATTTAGAAAAAAATTAACTTTAAATGACAAGCATGGCAATTTTTTTAACTTTATATAAAAACTTAAAATCATTGTTTTCACCAATATCATATATTTGTTTTAAAAAACATTAAATTGTTTAAAAAAGTTATTCTACGTTAATTAAAAATGGTACCAATATTTGTAAATCCAAATATTTACTTTTTTAATGATCATTATTTCAAAATTAATAACTAAAGTATAAATATATTATAATTTTGTTTACTTTTACTATTTTTTTATTTAATAAATAAGATATAAATGTTGTTGTAATTTAACAAACATTGTATTTTTTTTCTTTTATCTTTACAAGTAGGTTCTTTTAAAAATATTGGATTTATATTAAAAAATTAATGTTTAATGATTTTTAATTATCTATGTTGTTCTCATATGCGAAATAATGCGACAAAATTAGTCGTAAATAAAGAAAATTTGAATTTTATTTGGTGGGTTAAATTTATTAGATTTTTTGCAACCTGTGTCCTTTTTTATCCTGTGTAGGAATGTTATTTAAATTACGAATATAAAGTTTGTTTATTGTTATTTTTGTTAAATAAAAAGTTATTTTAAATGAAAATAGAGAAATTTTTTAAAATCAATTTTAATTTAGAACAAGCTTTTTGAAAAACCGATTCAATTGTATTTTCTATTAATAATAAATCATTTTCTTTAAATAAGATGGTAATTTTTCTTTAATTTATAAATATGTTAGAAAATAAAATAATTTTTTGTTTTAATAAGGCTAGAATTTTTTTTAGAGTTCATTAGGGTAAAGTTTATATAGTTAAAATGAATACATTAAACTTAAAGTTATGTCTTTTAATAAATGATTAATAACATTACTTTTAAAGTCAATAGTTTTTACAGATTCACGAGAAGATTTTTCTAGTTGTATATATTATACTTATCATCTAAAAATGGTTGACATAAATTTTATTGTCGAAATCATTCAGCTTATATATAAGATACCGTCAGTGCTCCTAATGATTCTGTCAATTTATGTTATTATAAAAGAGATCAAATATAAAAATAATCTTTTTAACAAACAATTTTACATTATAATTGTTTTTAAATTAACGAATGAAATAGCTTTTAATACAAATATGTTTGTATTTTTTATACTACCTAAATGGGGATTTTATAATAAATTTTTGGAAAATCATGCTTGGACAGCAACAGTATTTAATATCTTAGCAACACAACAAACAACTTTTATGTTTCTTATAACACTTTTAATTAGTATAAATAGATATATAGCTGTTAAATATCCCTTTTCATATGAACTTTATTTTTCAAAACCAAAAATAGTTATTATATTACTATCTTCTATCATATTATCACTAGTTCTTGGATTTGGAAATATTTTTTTTGATTTAAGATACAAAAAATCAAATTTTTTTGGATATTTTACACCATCTTTAAAAACTAAAAAAGAACTGTATTATCAATACCTTTATTTAGTCATTTTATTTGGACTAATTTCCATTATAACATGTATTTTCAACGTAATGGCCATTTTAACATTGAAGAAAGTCAACAAAATTGGTAGTCAATACAAAAAAGAAATATACTTTATTGTATACTCAATTTTTATCTTTATAACTTTATTATTTGTTGAGGCTTTCTTTGTCGTTACATTTATTGGTGTAAAATATCAAATTAATTTTTTTATTCCCATAATTTATTTTCTCAATATTGTGGCATTTGATTTAACATCTGTTGGAGAATTCTATTTTCTTATTTATTCATGGTAAGTGGACTTTATTTATGTTCATATCAAAGTAAAATAAATTTTTTAGTAATGAACTAAGAAAAGCGCTGAAAACTACTTTTGGATGTTCTAAAAAAATTAATAACAAAATTACTATCAAACTTACATTTCGGAAGTAATTTGTTTGTTAATGTTAAAAAATTTAGTCTAAACGCAAAGGATTGTTGAAGATCGAAATATTTTTCTAAATTTTGACAAATACTTTCAGAATTAAAAATTATATTTATTTTGCTTTTGGAATCCAATTATAATAATGTGCCGGATTAGTTACAAATACAGTATTTAACTAAAGTCACATTCTATAATCTTTATGACAACTGTATCTGGCATGCTTTCAGGAAGTTTTGAATTATCCTTGAAGCAATATTCAATAATTTTTCTAGTAATCATTAGAACCAATTATCACAGAACATTAAACGTTAATTCATAAAATAATTTTTATTATATTACTTATGTTTCAATTTCATTTGTAGCTTTTTTTTAATACACTAACAGCTTTTTCCGATTCTACAAACTTTATCTACAGAACTTTATAAAATTATATTTTAACTTTTCGTTTACTTTTTCATTAAAATATTTGAATTGTAAAGAACCTAAGTTATTTTTTCTTAACAAATCTTCTTGATTTAATAATTACACCAAAGATTAAACGTTTATTCTTAATTTTAATTTGTACATCTACACTCAAAAATGAAAGCTGTCGTTTTGACATATACACTATAACCCTCCGATGTGGTGTTAAAAAAATAAAATATTTATTTAATTTATTAATAAATGTTAGTGACCTTTAATTTTCTTTAGTATATTCGATTTAAAAAAATTAATATATCAATTAACATAAACGTCAAATAATTTAATAACATAATGAGGTACCATTTTCTATAAATTCATATAACTTTATTTATTATTGTTTGTGAATTTTTTAGAAAAATATTGTATTTTTTTAAAAACAGATTTGTGTGTTGTTTTGACTGCATATGATGTCGAAACAGCTTACATATTTGTTATATTAATTTGCCATGCTTTTTTATAGGAATGTATATACATTTCTTTCAAAATGTGCATATCTTGTTATAACGATATTACCTATATATTTTTTTATACATGCACATACATTTCTTATAACTTACTATGTATTTTTTTGAAAGTAAATAGTTACATTACTATAAATGTATGATCAATGTTATAAATTAGACTTGATTTTTTTTTCTAAATTAACTATGCAAAAAGAAGATTTTATGCAAGTCAAAACGACTAGTACAATAGAAAATAATGGCATAAATTTAACATTTCAACAAAAATCGTTGTCCTTTTTATATTTTTCGTAAAATATACAAAAGATTGTTAATTATAAACACTAATATAATAAATTTTGCATGTAATAATTATGTTTTTACAGTTTATACTATCTTTAAGGATCATTTTATTCTTTTTAAACATTATGTCACTTCTTTATATTAATTTAATCTATTTTTTAACAAAGATATTTATAAATTAACAAAATTGGAGAACGTGAGTAATTTTTAAAAATTTAAAGTAATTAAAAAGTAATTTTTGAAAACAATAAGTATTGTTTTGTTATTTTAGAAATTATAAATATTTTAAATAACTATTATTTACAATTTTATTAAATTAAAGTATACAAATCACAAAAAAATGTTTCAAAAGATTCTACAAGTTAAAAAAAAATCTATATTTAAATATTTTTGATTTGTAATTATCGTTTAAATTAATAATAATTAATAAATTTTATCTTACTCAAAATTTTTATAGCAGTTAAAGTTTACATTTATAACATTTTTTTTCAATTTGAATCTTTCCTAAGTCGTTCTCAAAAACCATAGAGTTTCACTTTATCACTAGTAGTTTTAAAAAAATTAATATATATTTTTATAAAAATTATATATCAATCCACAAAAAAAACTATGTATTTTGCATTGGTTATACATAATCTTATATTTAAAAACAGTCTTACAAATTAAAAAAATGTATAGTAAATGCCGTTTAGAAATGTATATACATTTTATACAATAATGTATAGCAAATAATAAAGAAAGGTATGTATGTAATTTTGACTGTATATACATTTCTTTAAAAAAAACATTTATTTTACAAAAATTGTATAAGATTTCTTAACAAATTTATACATATTTTTTGTTTACTATGTAAGCACAATTAGAAATAAATTAATTAGTAGTCGAAATGACAGAATTCTACACCATAACCCACGGTTGCACAGTCTGTCAAAACGACAGTTTTAAATTTTGATATATCATAATTTAAATGAATATATTTTTTTTTATTTTATACATCTTTTAAAAATTTTAAAATATATATAAAAATAAAATATGTATGATTATCTTTTTTATTTATTTTTTGACTTCTTTAGTCAAACATTGTATAAAACCTTATTATTGATAATAATTAGAACCTTTGTATCATATTAAATTAAAAAATTTGATATATTAACTAAAATCAGGATGGCATTTTTTTTGAGTGAATCTATTTGTAATAACTTAAGCCTATAATATTATTATCATTCAATTGTATTTAATTTTAATGTTTTATTTAACTGCTTATTGAAGTACCATTTTATTGTCACATATGCATTTGAGATAATCCACAAAGGGAAGGTTCTTATTAATAAATTATTGTTATGTTTTGATATAATTTCAAAAAGATTTTAGGATTTTACCTCATATATTTTATCGCTGAAAACGGTTGAAAAATTTTAAGTATTATGTTGTATAAAATGAATATCTTTTGTTTTTCTTGTGTACAGTTTTATCTCAACATAATATTGCAAAAGATTGTTTAAATTTTACCACGTAAAGAATACTTCTTTTCATTACTTAACTATAATTGTTATACATTACACGTTTAATGTATTAAACTTAAATGTAATAAAAATTAGAATTATATAAATAAGATTGTTTTAAAAATATAGTCATATTAAACTTAATTGAATTTGGGGTAAGTGACTCTTTTTTTATATTTTATTATATATTTTTTTAGTTTTGTATGTAACAATTAAAATTAAGTTGAATTTGTTTAGTAATTTAGAACAATAATTAATACAGTACTTTATAAAAACATACGAAGGATAAATTCATATATATCTAGCGTCTATAGTTTAATTATTTTTTTGTTATATACCAGACATATTTAAAATAAATTATACACTGTAACTTCCTGTCTTATATAAAAGTTCGGTATTAACAAAAAACAGAATGAAATTGTAAAAAAAACAAAATTGTAAATAACATAAAGTACGTTATCATTTATATTATTATCATTATAAATATTCATAATTTATTATAAAAAGGTATTTAAAGGATAATAATTTTTTTCCAATTATCATCAATTAAAGAAAATTAGAAGAAACAATGTTTTTATTAGACAATCGCATATTTCTTTTAAAAAATGAAGTAAACATAATATTCTAAAATTATCATTTTACTGTACTAACCTAACAACAATATTGTCTTAAATTGAAATATATCATAATAAAATGATTATTTCCCATCATCATTTTTTTTTCCTAAAGATGAATAAGTTTTTTTTATAGAAATATTATTAATAAATGCACAGAATAATAACAAAATTTTTAAAAATTGTTTATTAGACATATTTTCTAAAAAAAATTGATATGATTTTAGACGTCAACAGTATTCAATTTATGTATAAGATACCGTCAGTGCTCCTTATGATTCTGTCAATATATATTATAATAAAAGAAATTAAAAATAAAAATGTCAATTTTAACAAGCCATTTTATATAATAATTGTTTGTAAATTAATTAATGAAATTGCTTATATTTTGACTTTTATTATATTCTTAACATCACCTAAATGGGGATTTTGCAATGATTTTTTTAAAAACAATAATTGGACGGCAAAATTATATTATATTTTATCAGCCCAACAAACAACCTTTATGTTTCTTATAACACTTTTAATTAGTATAAATATATATATAGCTGTTAAATATTCTTTATTGTATAAATTTTATTTTTCAAAAACAATAATAATTATGATATTATTATCTTTTATCACATTATCAACAATGATTGGACTTGGAAACATTTTTTTTAACCAGTATATCAAATGATGCGTTTATTTAAGTATTTGATGCCTTTATTTAAATCTAAAAATGAAATTTATTATCAATTCTTCTATAAAATCATTTTTTTTTGGAATCATTTCCATTGCAACATGTACTTTCAATGTATCGGCTATTTTAACATTAAAGAAACACAACCAAAATAGTAATAATAATAACTTTAAAAAAGGAACAATATTATGTCATTTACTCAATTCTTACTTTTTTAACTTTGTTTTTTGTTAAGGCTTTCTTTGTTCGTAAATTTATTGCTATAAAATATGAAATTAAATCATTTTATCTGACAGCTAATTTTTTTTTATATTGTGGGATTTGATTTAACATCTGTTGGAGAATTCTATTTTCTTATTTATTTTAGATAAGTCAACTTTATTAATGTTCATATCTAAATAAAATGAATTTTTTAGTAATGAACTAAGAAATGCATTGAAAACTATATTGGGATGCTCTAATAAATTCAATAACAAAATTAATATTAAAGTTCCTTAACAAAGATAAGTTATTTGTTAATTTAAATAAATAAAATTTGATTTTAAAAGACGGTTAAAGCCCTAAACTACTATTGAATTTGGATAAATTTCTTCAAGATTATAAAAAATGCTTATTTCATTCCCGGAATTTTATTTGATAAGATGGAAAATTTGTTTCAAGTAAAATATTAAACTATAATCAGGAGCTTTTATCTCTTGAGCAAGTTTTTTTGACATATTCTCAGAAAATTTTGAATAAACTTAAAAGTAGTGTGAAAGTTTTTCCAAAGAATTAGATAATAAATTGTACAAATAAATTAATCGACAATTCAAAAAAAAAATTTTTCATTTTTTTTGAATTCTTCTCAATTGCAACTTACTTTTGAACACATTCATAGATTCTTTCCGATCGCTTTAGCTCTTTTTATAAAACTTTGTTAAAAATAATAAAACTTATTTTTTTAATATGTATGATGAAATAAATTTATTATAAAAACAGAAAAGATTCACTCTGTTTTTTTATTACATGAAAATTACATATTGTAATCCGGTTGGATTAAGGGGGGCCCTAAAGGGGGATCCCAAATGTAGAATTTAACACTGGGTATATAAAATTAAAACGTTTATTCACAGACAAATATTATATATCTTATTAGAACAAAAACTATTTATTTATCTTATATCTCTCTTTTGCAAGGAAGAGTGTCTTGTCTTATCCTGGTTATTTCGTTCCTCCCATTTGTCTTCTCTTTCCGCTGGATAATGTTACCACAGCTTCTTTGGGGTTTACAATATGAATTTTTTGTATCTGTTTTTTTTTCTGTATAAACTAAATATTTTCAACATATATTAGGGAAAAAATTCCATAAAATATTTATTTTCGATTATCAAATTTTTAAGGATAACAATAGTTAAGCAGCAATAAGAGCAGTAGGTTGATTGCTTGAAAAACTAATTTTTGGGATCTTGAAGTAGTCTTTGCAGAGTATTTAATTAAATTTTTGATGTATATGAAATACAAAGAATTATGATTTTTAACATAAAATAACTGTGTAGTCTTGGATTATATGACGTTAATAATTTAATAAGAAAAACAGTTAGTCCATTAAGGCCAATTGTTTTTTTATATATAGATTAGATTTAAAATCTAATTTTTTTGTTGGAAAAAAAAAACGATAATGTTTTTTGAAGGTGCAAATGAAGCACTTCTATAACAATAACTTTTGCTTCAACAAAAGTAATCACAAAAGCATCTAGTCAATGTAAGGAAGCTTTTTTAGAAAATATATGGAATGTAATATATCTTGATTATGATTAATTTTTCTTTATAAGAAATTATATTTGTGGTTTTTATTAGTTTTATTAGATATTTACTATGAAAAAATATAATTAATTCTTGCGTATGTTTTAGATTTTTTAATTGAGAAAGTGGATGCATATTATACTACTTAAGGTTAATTTGAAATTTTTACAAAATTAATTTGTTTAATATAATTAACACTTTTTAATAATAATGTAACATTTATTATATTATGTTAAGAATTTCATTTATCGTTCTTTAGCTATGTTAATACACGGTTTTTTAAAAAAAACAGTTGAAAGGTAATATTCAACATATCTTAAATTACTTTTTAATACTTTTTTTATTTTTTCGTTATAATTTTAACATATTAAAAATAAAGCTTGTACTGTGACTTCCAGAAGTATATCAAGTTGTCAGAATGAGCAAAAATACATGAAATTATTAAAAAACAAAGGTATGAATAACATAAAGTACATAATAAAAATATTATTATAATTTTAAATAATCATAATAAAAATTTTAAAAGAAATACAAAAGATATTAAAATTTATAAATTATCATTAATAAAAGGAAATTAGAAGAAATATTGTTTTTATTAAACAATCATAAACTTTTTTAAAAAAAAAATAAAAAAGTACGGTATTCTATCATTACTATTTTATTCCGATCTTAACAATAATATTATCTTATGTAAAAGCATATCCTTGTAAAATAATTATTTTACATCGTAACCGCTTTATTTTAATGATGAACATGTTTTTCATAGTACTTATTTTAACCTAATTTATAATTAATTTAGTTTGTTCTAAATTTTATTTTGCAAATATATAATCATTCCCAAATAATAAATATACTTTTTGAATTAAAGTGCATAAATAAACAAAATACTGATGTCCAGAATGAAGCGCTTGCTTAAAATAAAATGATAATTACTTTAAATAAATTAAAATTTCAAAAATCAAAAAAAAATTTTCCGTAGGACTAGATTTTTTTTTAACCTTCAACTAAGTGACAAATTATGTGATCAAAATAAAACTTTAAAGTATAATTAGGTCTTTTTGTGACAATTTTTTAAAAAATGATTGATGATATTTCTTTTATTATTAATACTTCCTACAGATTCTCAAGAGACTTTTTCAACAATATAGACGAAATTTATTTTCTAAAAATGTTTGATGTAACTTTGCTTGTCGACATTATTCAACTTATGTATAAGACACCGTCATTACTTCTAATGATTCTGTCAATATATGTTATAATTAAAGAAATAAAAAATAAAAATGTCAATTTTAACAAGCCATTTTATATAATAATTGTTTGTAAATTAATTAATGAAATTGCTTATATTTTGACTTTTATTATATTCGTAACATCACCTAAATGGGGATTTTGCAATGATTTTTTTAAAAACAATGATTGGACAGCAAAATTATATTATATTTTATCAGCCCAACAAACAACCTTTATGTTTCTTATAACACTTTTAATTAGTATAAATAGATATATAGCTGTTAAATATCCTTTGTTGTACAAACTTTATTTTTCAAAAACGAAAATAATTATGATATTACTATCTTTTATCACATTATCAACAATGATTGGACTTGGAAATATTTTTTTTTATCCAGGTTACGGAAATTATGAATTATTTAACTACTTTATGCCTTTATTTAAGTCTAAAACTGAAATTTACTATCAACTCTTATATAGAATCTTCTTATTTGGAATCATTTCCATTGCAACATGTACTTTCAATGTATCGGCTATTTTAACATTAAAGAAACACAACCAAAATAGTAATAATAATAACTTTAAAAAAGGAACAATATTATGTCATTTACTCAATTCTTACTTTTTTAACTTTGTTTTTTGTTAAGGCTTTCTTTGTTCGTAAATTTATTGCTATAAAATATGAAATTAAATCATTTTATCTGACAGCTAATTTTTTTTTATATTGTGGGATTTGATTTAACATCTGTTGGAGATTTCTATTTTCTTATTTATTCAAGGTAAGACGACTTTATTAATGTTCATATCTAAGTAAAATGAATTTTCTAGTAATGAACTGAGAAATGCATTGAAAACTATATTTGGATGTTCTAGTAAATTCAATAACAAAATTAATATCAAAGTTATCTATCAAAGGTAAGTTGTTTGTTAATTTAAATAAATAAAATTTGATTTTAAAAGACGGTTAAAGCCCTAAACTACTACTGAATTTGGATAAACTTTTTCAAGATTATAAAAAATGCTTTTTTCATCCCTGGAAATTTATTTGATAAGATGAAAAATTTGTTTCAAGTACAATATTAAACTATAATCAGGAGCTTTTATCTCTTGAGCAAGTTTTTTTGACATATTCTCAGAAAATTTTGAATAAACTTAAAAGTAGTGTGAAAGTTTTTCCAAAGAATTAGATAATAAATTGTACAAATGAATAAATCGACAATTCACAAAAAAATTTTTTCATTTTTTATGAATTCTTCTCAATTGCAACTTACTTTTGAACACATTAATAGATTCTTTCCGATCGCAATGGCTCTTTTTATAAAACTTTGTTAAAAATAATAAAACTTATTTTTTTAATATGTATGATGAAATAAATTTATTATAAAAACAGAAAAGATTCACTCTGTTTTTTTATTACATGAAAATAACATTTGAATTTTTTGTATTTATATATTTTTTTGTATCAGCTATATATTTTTAACATATATAAGAGGAGAATATTCTATTAAATAGTTATTTTCGATTATCAAATTTTTAAGGATAACAATAGTTAAGCAGCAATAAGAGCAGTAGGTTGATTGCTTGAAAAACTAATTTTTGGGATATTGAAGTAGTCTTTGCAGAGTATTTAATTAAATTGTTGATGTATATGAAATACAAAGAATTATAATTTTTAACATAAAATAACTGTGTAGTCTTGGATTATATGACGTTAATAATTTAATAAGAAAAACAGTTACTCCATTAAGGCCAATTGTTTTTTTATATATAGATTAGATTTAAAATCTAATTTTTTTGTTGGAAAAGAAAAACGATAATGTTTTTTGAAGGTGCAAATGAAGCACTTCTATAACAATAACTTTTGCTTCAACAAAAGTAATCACAAAAGCATCTAGTCAATGTAAGGAAGCTTTTTTAGAAAATATATGGAATGTAATATATCTTGATTATGATTAATTTTTCTTTATAAGAAATTATATTTGTGGTTATTATTAGTTTTATTAGATATTTACTATGAAAAAATATAATTAATTCTTGCGTATGTTTTAGATTTTTTAATTGAGAAAGTGGATGCATATTATACTACTTAAGGTTAATTTGAAATTTTTACAAAATTAATTTGTTTAATATAATTAACACTTTTTAATAATAAAGTAACATTTATTATATTATGTAAAGAATTTTATTTATCGTTCTTTAGCTATGTTAATGCACGCTTTTTTTAAAAAAATAATTGAAAGGTAATATTCAACATATCTTAAATTACTTTTTAATTAGTTTTAATTTTTTTAGTTATAATTTCAAATACACAAATAAATTTTGCACTGGGGCTTTCTGATGAATATTATGTTTTGTAATAAACTAAAATTAGCAGAGACTATTGAAAAAGAAAAGTTTAAATAACAAAATTTTCTTATTATAGATGCCATCATTATTACAAATATCTATAATATTAGTCTTAAAAATGTATAGAAAATATAATATATTTTTAATTATCATTAATAAAAAGGAAATTAGAAGAAGTATTTTTTTTTATTAAACATTCATTAATTTTTTCAAAAAAAAGAAAAAAGCATATTATTCTATCATTACCATTTTGATAAACTATCTTAACAACAACATTATTTTTTGTTGACATATATCGTAACAAAATGTTTATTTTTTCGTGATCAGTTTTTATTCTAATGACGAAAATCCCTTTTTTATTAAAATTATTTTAACCTAATTTGTGATAAATTTCATAACTATGAAGCATAATTCGCAATTATATATACCAATTCCGACTACTAGATACAATTTTGAGTTAAAGTACACAGATTTATAAATTTTCAATATTCAAAATAATAACTTTTTTAAAATAAGATGATGATTTTTATAATTTTGTTAATATTTCAAAAGTTAAAATAATTTCTTTCTTTTTCGACAAGACTAGAATTTTTAACTATTAATTAAGCGAAAGTTTGTATGATTAAAATAATTATTTTAAACTATAAATTTTATTTCTTTGTAAATATCGTATGATAAATAATCAATAACACTATTATCAGTTATTTCTACAAAATCACGAGAAAAGTTTTTCTAACTGTATAATTCAGACTTACGTTCTAAAAATGGTTGATATAATTTTGATTATCGGCATTATTCAACTTATATATAGTACCATCGATGATTTTAATGATACTGTCAGTATATATTATATTAAAATAAATAAAAAAAAAGAATGTTCATTTTGACAAACAATTTTGTACAACAATTGTTTGTAAATTAACGAGTGAAATTATTTATATTATAGCTGTTTTTAAATTTAAAAAATTGCCTAAATAAGGATTTTACAATAATTATTTAGAAAATAATGTTTGGAAAACACAATATTCTATATTCTAACAACACAACAAACGACTTTTATGTTTTTCATAACACTTTTAGCAAGTATTAGGAGATATATAGTTGTTAAGTATTCTTTTTCATATAAACGTCATTTTTCAAAATCAAAAATAGTATTTATAATACTATTTTTTATCATATTATCAACAATTATTGGACTTGGAAACATTCCTTTTAATGCAAGATTCAAAAAATTTGATTTGCTTGACTATTATGTTCTATTGTTTGAATCTAAAAATGAAATTTACTATGAAATGTTTTTTGTAATACTTTTATTTGGAATGATTTCTTTTGCAACATGTACCTTTAACGTAATGGCTATTTAAACATTGTAAAAACACATTCATATTGAAAATAAATACAAAAAGAATTATATTATATCATGTATTCAATTTTTATTTTTACAATTCTACAATTTGTTGAGGCTTTTTTTGTAATTTATTAGTGTAAAATATGAAAAATAATGTTTTTATTCATATACATTATTTTCTCCATGTTGTGGCATTTGATTTAACATCTATTGGAGATTTCTGTTTTCTTTTTTATTCAAGGTAAGTGCAGAAAATTAACGTTTATACTTATGTTAAATCAATGGATTAGTAAAGAGCAAAGAATGGAATTGAAAACAAATTTTGGATATTCCAAGAATTTCAATAACGACTTAAATATAAAAAATACTTATCGATAATAATTTGTTTGTTAATTTTAAAAGGTATCATTTAATTATTAAGATAGTTAAAGTTCAAAACTATTTTTGAATTTTTACAAATTATTTTCAAGATTAGAAATTATGGTTACTTTTTTCTCAAAATCTTATTCTAATAATATGAAAAATTTGTTTCAAGTACAATATTTTCATATTGTCATATTACTTAGTTTTTAGATCAAGTTCCTTTTGTATATCTTCAGAAAATTGTGAATTAACTTTAAGATAGTGTTCAAAATTTTATCTAAGAATTAGGCTGTTGATTGTACCAAAGCATTAAGCAACAATTCATAAACCATTATTTATTATTTTTTGTAAATCTTTATCAATTGTAATTTTATTTTTGAATATATAAATGCTTTTTTTTCGATACCAAAAACTTTATTTACGAAACTTGATGAAAAATACAAAAAAATGTTTTCTAATAATATGTGCAGTAGAAATTTGATTAACCGAACTGATTCTGACAAAGGGTCGTCCGGATAACCGAAAATTGGGACAATTGAATAAATCTAAAAACGTCAGCTTAAATTTCATAAAAGGGGCTCCCACTTTAAATAGGTAAGTAAAGCATTTCATTTGCTCAATTTTTTATTTTTATAACGGATAATGATACATAATCTTGCTTAACGGTAGTTTGTAACATTTGGAGAATTTTTTGTAGCATTCATTTTGTTGCTTAAATATAGAATAAAAATAATATTTTATTATAGATAAAATTTTGTAAGATTTAGTATATAAAGCTTTATTTGGACGACAATATAGGGAAAATGCATAAAACAACAATTACTAAATATATAGTGCACCTAAATTACAATAAGTAATAACTACATAATTAAACTTACTTATATTTAGTCTTGTTTTTTTTATATTAGGTTTTAACTTCAACCTTCTTTTTACAAATTTTGATACTTCTAAAATTACCCATATTAATATAAATTCCTCAAATAATAATTTCATCAAATGTGGTATATATTACATTTCACATTTTTTATATTTTGACTTTACTTTCAACTTTTTTATCCGTATTAAGATTAGTTTATTTTCTTTCTTTATGCTGTAGAGGTTAAAAAACTATTTCATAAAATAATTAATTTTCATAATAAACTGACACAGTTGCAACCATATATTATCATGGAAATTGAAGAAATTTTGTTATACTCAATTAGAGGAAATTTTCAATTGTCTGCTGCAATAAAATCCACATTAAGATATCTTTTAACTTATAAATTTTTTATTTTGCTCAATAGTGTTGCTAAATTTATGCTAAACTCAAGAAAAAAAAGCATAAGATTCAAAGTTAAAAGTGTTAAAGAAATAGGGACCCATATTCTATTAATTTTCTCCTAACGTAAAATTCCTGATCCAGATAATCGAGTTTAACCTGTATAATTAAATAAATCTGTTCTAATGACAAAAAAATTCATTCTATCTTTCCTTTTCCTAAAAATTACATTTAAGTTTCTGTATTTCTTTTTTTCTGTACAAACAAAACATTATAAATATATATTAAAGGAGAAAATTCCATCAAAACGTTATTTCTATATTTAAACATTTGAGAATAAAAATATACAAGCAGCGATAAGAGCAACGGGTTGGTTATTTGTAAAACTATTTCTGGGAATAATAAAGCAGGATTTTCAATTTGTTTATTAAAAAATTGATGTAGAGCAAATAAGAACAATTAGGATTTTTTCATAAAAATATTGAGTACGCTTGGATTACATGATATTAATAATTCAATAAAGAGAACAGTGGGTGCATTAAAGTCAATTGTTTTTCCACATATGGATCAGAATAAAGATCTAATTTTTAAGTTGAAAAAAAATTAATGGTAATGTTCTTGAAGGTATAAATAAAAACCATTCTATAACAATAACTTTTGCTACAGCAGATGTAATTTACAAAAGCATCTTGTGAATATAAGAACGCTTTTATAGAAAATAGACACAATCCAATGTATCATATATATGATCAATTTTTCTTGATGTGTAATTAAAGTATTTCACTAATTTTATTAGGTATTAATTTGAATAAATACTAAATCTCAAAATATGTATTATTTTTTTTTTATTTAAAAAGTACGTGAATTTTGCGTTTTTAAAGTTATTTTGTTTTTTACCAAATTATTCTGCTTGTAAAAATAAACTTTTTTAAACGACTGAAGAATATTTATTTTGTTATGTGAGGAAAATATCCTTTCATTGTTTATCTATGTTAGTAGAATGTTTTATAAAAATTGTTTGAAGATAAAATTATATATATCATTAATAGATTTTTTAATATTTTTATTATTTTCCGTTATTAATCCAGTAATTAAAAATGAAATTTGTAGTTTGGTTCCTCGCAGTATATCAAGTATTCGAAATGAACAAAGAACACTACGATATTTATGAAAAAAAAATTTCAAAAATATCAACAACGTCATATAAACATTATTATTATAAATGTTTATAATAAGAATTTTAAAATGAATAAAAAGGATATTAAGTTTTTTTCTATTACCATCAATTAAAGGAAATTAGAAGAGGTATATCGTTTTTAATAAGCAATCTTTCATTTGCTTTAATAACCGAAACAAGGAAAGTATTAAAAGCATTACTCATTTATTATAATATATTAACAGCAATCTTATCATTAGTTGAAGTATATCGTAATAAAACGGTTATTTGTATTGTCATTTTTTTATTCTAATATTAAAATACTTTTTTTAAAAATTATTTTAATTTATAATTAATTAAGTTTGTTATGAAACGTGAATTGCAAATATATAACCATTCCCAAATAATAAATATAATTTTTAATTTAAAGGCATAAATTAACAAAATACTAATGTCCATAATAAAGCACTTGCTTAAACCAAAATGATAATCACTTCAAATAAATTAATATTTCGAAATTCAAAATAATTTTTTTCGTAGGACAAGATTTTTTTTTAACTTTTAATTAAGCGACAATTTATGTGATTATAATAGAACTTTAAAGTATACATTAGGTCTTTTTGTGACAATTTTTTGATAAATAATTAATGATATTGCTTTTAGTATTAATAATTCCTACAGACTAACAAGAAATTTTTCCAACGATATAAACAAAATTTATTTTCTAAGAATGTTTTATATAACTTTCGTTGTCGAAATTATTCGACTTATGAATAAGGGACCATCAATGCTTTTGATGATTCTGTCAATATATGTAATAATAAAAGAAATCAGAAATAAACATGTCAATTTTAACAAGCCATTTTATATAATAATTGTTTGTAAATAATTAATGAAATTGCTTATATTTTGACTTTTATTATATTCGTAACATTACCTAAATGGGGATTTTGCAATGATTTTTTTGAAAAAAATGATTGGACGGCAAAATTATATTATATTTTAGCAGTCTAACAAAAAACTTTTATGTTTCTTATAGCACTTTTAATTAGTATAAATAGATATATAGCTGTTAAATATCCTTTGTTATATAAACTTTATTTTTCAAATACAAAAATAATTATGATATTGTTATCTTTTATCACATTATCAGCATTGATTGGACTTGGAAATACTTTTTTTTATTCAGGTTACGGAAATTAATGATTTATTTGGTAACATTATGCCGTCATTAAAGTTAAAAAAAAAAATTTATTATTAACTTTTCTATAAAATTTTTTTATTTAGAATCATTTCCATTGCAACAGTATTTTCAATGTATTGGTTATTTTAACATTAAAGAAACACAATCAAAATAGTAATAATAATAACATTAAAAAAGAACAATATTATGTCATTTACTCAATTTTTATTTGTTTAACTTTATTATTTGTTGAAACTTACAATGTTAATGGATTTATCGCTGTAAAATATAAAATTAAATCATTTTCTCATACAGCTTATTTTTTTTATATTGTGTGATTTGATTTAACATCTATTGGAGATTTCTATTTTCAGATTTATTCATGGTAAGTCGAATTATTAATGTTCATATCTAAGTAAAATAAATTTTTTAGTAATGAACTAAGAAATGTATTGAAAACTGTATTTGGATTTCTTAATTAATTCAATAACAAAATTAATTTCAAAATTATCTATCAAAGGTAAGTTGTTTGTTAATTTATATAAATAAAATTTGATTTTTAAAGACGGTTAAAACCCTAAACTACTATTGAATTTGGAAAAAACTTTTTCAGAATTATAAAAAATGCTTATTTCATTCCTTGGAATTTTATTTGATAAGATGAAAAATTTGTTTCAAGTACAATATTAAACTATAATCACAAGCTTTTATCTCTAGAGCAAATCTTTTTGACATACTCTCAGATAATTTTGAATTATCTTTAAAGTCGTGTGAAAGTTTTTCCAAAGAATTAGACAATAAATTGTACAAATAAATTAATCGACAATTCACGAAAAAAATTTTTATTATATTTGTGAAATCTTCTCAATTACAACTTATTTTTGAATAAATTAATAGGTTCTTTCCGATCGCAATGGCTCTTTTTCTAAAACTTTGTGAAAAATAATAAAACTTATTTTTGTTAATATGTATGATCAAAAAAATTTATTATAAGAATAGAAAAGATTCATTTTGTTTTTTTATTACATGAAAATTATATTTGAATTTTTTGTATTTATTTATTTTTCTGTATCAGCTATATATTTTTAACATAAATATAAGAGGATAATATTCTATTAAATGTTATTTTTGATTATTAAATTTTTAAGGATGAAAATGAGGAGCATTGACAAGTGTAGTGAGTTTATTACTTGAAAAACTAATTTTTGGGATGTAGAAGCAGTCTTTGCAGAGTATTTAATAAAAACTTTAATGTATATGAAATACAAAGAATTACGATTTTTGACATAAAAGTATTGAGTAGGCATGGATAGAGATTATATAATCTCTACCCATATTCTTATATATCTAAACTCTGCCCAGAGATAGAGATTATATAACCTGCTTATGTTATATGACGGTTATAATTCAATAGGGAGAACAGTGGGTGTCATGAGGCCAATTGTTTTTTCATATCTGGATCAGATTAAAGATCTAATTTTTAAGTTGAAAAAAAAAGCGATAGTGTTTTTGAAGGTGAAAATGAAGCAATTCTATAAAAATAACTTTTGCTACAACAGATGTAATTACAAAAGCATTTTTTGAATGTAAGAAAGCTTTTACAGAAAATCAATACAATCCAATATACCATATTTATTATCAATTTTTTTTTATAAGTAAATATATTAAAGTATATCACCAGTTTTATTAGGTATTAATTTGAATAAATACTAAATCTCAAAATATGTATTACATTTTTTTATTTAAAAAGTACGTGAATTTTGTGTTTTTAAAGTTAGTTTGTTTTTTTTTTTACCAAATTATTCTCCTTGTAAAAATAAACTTTTTTAAACGACTAAAAAATATTTATTTTGTTATATGATGAAAATTTCTTTTCATTGTTTAGCTATGTTAATACAATGTTTTATTAAAAATTGTTTGAAGATAAAATTATATATACCATTAATAGATTTTTTAATATTTTTATTATTTTCCGGTATTAATCCAGTAAATCAAAATAAAATTTGTAGTTTGATTCCTCGCAGTATATTAAGTATTCGAAATGAACTAAGAACACTATGATATTCTTGAAAAAAAAATTTCAATAACATTAACAACGTCATATAAACATTATTATTATAAATGTTTATAATAAGAATTTTAAAATGAATAAAAAGGATATTAAGTTTTTTTCTATTACCATCAAGTAAAGGAAATTAGAAGAGGTATATCGTTTTTAATAAGCATTCATACATTAACTTTAATAACCGAAACAAACAAAGTATTAAAAGCATTACTCATTTATTATAATATATTAACAGCAATCTTATCATTAGTTGAAATATATCGTAATAAAACGGTTATTTTGTATTTTCATTTTTTTATTCTAATATTAAAATACTTTTTGTAAAAATTATTTTAATTTATAATTAATTGAGTTTGTTATGAAACGTGAATTGCAAATATATAACAATTCCCAAATAATAAAATATACTTTTGAGTTAAAAAGCATAGATTAACGGAGTTCTGATGCCCATACTAATACACTTGCTTAAAATTTGTTAGTAATTTTTTTGAAAATAATGGTCAGACGGCAACAATATTCTTTTTGTTAACAAAATAACAAACGATTTTTATGTTCCTTATAACACTTTTAACGAATATAAATAGAAATATAACTGTTAAATATCTTTTATCATATGAAATCTATTTTTTCAAAATCAAAAATACTTTTGACATTACTATCTTTTATCATATTATCTACAATAGTTGGACTTGGAAACATGCTCTTAAAAGCAAAATACATAAAATCAGATCTATTTGATTACTTTCTCCCATCTTTGAAATCTAAAAATGAAATTTATTATCAGATCTTCTATCTAATTATCTTATTGGAGTCATTTCCATTGTAACGTGTACTTTTAACGTAATAGCTATTTTAACATTAAAAAACCTTCAACCAAATTGGTAAAATTATTAAATTTAAAAAAGAAGAATATTTTATCATGTACTTAATTTTTATCTTAATGACTTTATTTTTTGTTGAGATTTTCTTTGTTTGCAGATTTATTGCTGTAAACTATGGAATTAAATTTTTATTCATATGACTAGTTTTTTTCATGTTGTGGCATTTGATTTGTCATATGCTAGAGATTACTGTTTTCTTATTTATTCATGGTAAGTGCAAATATTTAAAGTGTATATCTAAGTAAAACTAAATTTTTAGTGATGAACTTAAAAATGCATTGAAAACAATCTTTGGATGTTCTAAAAAAATCAATAACAAAAATAATATCAAAGTTCTTTATCAAAAGTTATGTTATTTAAAATTTTAATGGCTTACAATTCATTAGTCAAATATGTTAAGTTTAAAATTATTTTTGAATCTGGAGAAATTTTTCTTAGACAATAAATGATTCTTATTTTGCTTCTAGAACTTGTTATACATTTATAGAAGATATTATTATCGATACTGAGTTGAAAAAATACTTTTTATATATGAAAATAACAAAGACAAAGTTATATAAAGGTAATCCTCTTGCACCAAGTGCAACAAAACCTCATAATTCGAAAAAGTTATTTCCAACTACAGTACCTACCTGTAGTAAAAATTTTTGACTTCAATGGTAACTTCCTTATAATATGCCTTTTTAGAAATTTTGAATTAAAATTCAAGTAATGTTCAATATTTTCTTTTCAATAACGATAAAAACAAATTTTTTCAGAAATTAATCGATAATTAAAAAAGCAATTTTTATTATTTTACTAGTGTGTCCTTCTAAATTGTAGCTTATTTTTGAATACATTAATATTTTTTCGTTTATAACATAATTATTATAAAACTTTATGAATGTACACTAAAATTTCTGCATATTTGCATAATGAAATTAATTTTTTCTAGAAAGAAATTCATTCTATTTTTCTCACTACTTGAAAAAACATTTAAATTTTTCATTTTTTTGTTTTCTATATAACGTTAATATTATCAACATACAGTAGAGGAGAGAATTTTTTTAAAAAATTATTTACGATCTTTAAACTTTAAATAATGAAAATATACAAGCAACCACACACACAACAGATTGGTTATTTGTGAAACTAATTTAGTAGATATTGAAGTAAACTTTGATATAAGTCGAATAGAAACATTTATGATTTTTGGCATGGAAATATTGGATTGGATTAGATTAGATAGGATGAATAACTTAGTAGGGAAAACAGTAGGTACATCAAGGATAATTGTTTTTTCATATATAGATCAGATAAAAAGATCGAATATTTGAGGATGAAAAAGGAATAATAACGCTCTTGAAAAAAATAGATAAAGAATATTTTATCACAATAACTTTTGCTACATCAGAGATAATTACAAAACTTTTCTGAATTTATTAGTGTTTTTTTTTAACAATGAATGTATGCAAAATATTTTGATTGTGATAAATTTTGTTGATGAAAAACTATAATGATGCTTGTCATTAATTTAATTACCTATTTACTATAAAAAATGTTAAATCTCAAAAAATGTATTATATTTTTTATTAAAAAAGTAGATTCATATCGTAATTCTTAGAGTTAATTTTCAAATATAAAAAAAATTAATTTGATTGTAAAAATTAACTTTTTCATATGACTAAAAGTAATATTTTTGTTATTTGAAGAAAATTTCTTTTCATTGTTAGATTATGTTAAAACTATATTTTATAAAAAAAATTGTTTGAAGATAAAATTCTGTGTATCTTTAATTTATTTTTTAATGCTTCTATTTTTTTCCCGTTATATATTCAACATAATTAAAAAAAGCTTGCACTGTGACTTCCTGGGGTATATCAAGCTTTGTGGATGAATTAAAATTTTTTTAAATTGTTGGAAAATATAAGTAAAAATAACACAAAGTTGCAGAGTACAACAGTAATTATTTTTACAAATATTCATAACATAAATTTTTAAAATGCTTAGAGAGGATAATAAATCTTTTTTAATTATTATAAATGAAAGAAAATTAGAAGAAATATCGTTTTTATTAAGCAATCTCAAGGTTATTTAAAAAACGAAATAAGGATAATATCCTATCATCATTTTTATATTGCTCTATATTAACAACAATATAATTTTTAATTGAAATATGATGTAATAAAATAATTATTTTTCGTCATCAGTTTTTTTCTGACAATGAACGTGTTTTTTTTTGTAGAATTGTGTTAAATTTTATTTCTCTGAAATTAATATTTCAAATATATTACAATTTTTAAATTATGAATATAATTTTTAATTTGCGTTTATAGATTATAATAGTTTTGATATCCATATAAAATCACTTTCTTAAGATGTGACGGTGATTTCTTCGAATTTATTACCATATTAAAAATAAAAATAGATATTTTCCTGTTTTGATAAGACTTGAATTTGTTTTGCTTTCAGTTTATCATAAGTATATATGATTAAAATAATTACATTAAGTTATAATTTATGTTTATTTTGTAAATATCGTTTGATAAAAAATTAAACACATTTTTTAGTAACAATAATTCCTACAGATTTACGAGAAAACCTTTCTAACGGTATATAATATATTTAGGTTCTAAAATGGTTGATATAATTTTGGTTGTCGACTTTATCCAACTTATATACAAGATACCATCAATGTTTTTAATGATGGTGTCAGTACATATTATAATAAAAGAAATTAAAAATAAAAATATTAGTTTTAATAATCAATTTTATACAATTATTGTTTGTAAATTAACTAATGAAATTGTTTATATTTTAACCGATTTTATTTTTATTAAATTGCCAAACTGGGGATTTTTTAATACTTTTTTGGAAAAAAATGCTTGGATAGCAACAATATTTTTTATTCTAGCAGCACTACAAATAGCTTTTCTGTTTTTTACAACACTTTTGATTAGTATAAATAGATGTGTAGCTGTTAAATATCCTTTATCATATAAAATTTACTTTTCAAAATCAAAGATAGTTATTATATTACTATCTTTTTTCATATTATCAACAATGATTGGATTTGGAAATATTTTTTTTAATGCAAAATACGAAAAATTTGAATTATATGGTTACTTTGTACCTATTCTTAAGTCTAAAAATGTAATTTACTACCAAATCTTTTATCGAATCTTTTTATATGGATTAATTTCAATTGCAACATGCGTATGTAACGCAATAGCCATTTTAACGTTAAGAAAACACAATCAAACTGGTAATAAATACAAAAAAGAACTGTATTTTATCATATATTCAATTTTTATTCTTATAACTTTGTTCATTGTTCAGGGCTATTATGTTTTCAGATTTATTGTTCTAAAATATGAAAATAAATTTCTATATGATATGAATTATTTTCTTTATATTGTAGCTTTTGATTTAACATCTATTGGAGATTTCTATTTTCTTATTTATTCGTGGTAAGTGCAATTTATTAACGATTATATCTGAATAAAATTAAATTTTTAGCGATGATATAAAAAAAGCATTGAAAAATATTTTTGGTTGTTCTAAAAAATTCAATAACAAAGTTACAATAAAAGTTTTATATCGAAAGTAACTTGTTTTTTAACTATTAAGGAATTAAGAAAATAGTTTTGTTATTGTTATACGTTACGCGTTTAATGTATCAAACTTAAATGTAATCAAAATTAGAATTATATATATGATTGTTTTGATAAAATAGTCATACTAAATTCAAGTGGAGCTGGGGTAAGTGACTCTTTTTATAATATTTAATTTTATATTTTTTTTAGTTTTATAACCTACAAGTAAAGTTAAGTTGAATCTTTTTAGTAATTTATAAAAAATCATGAAGGACAATTGAAGTTCAAATATATTTCTGGGTTTGGTTTATTTTTCAAGACTAGATATGATACTTTTTTTGCTCTAAGAACCTTAAAAATGAGAAAAAGATAGTTAAAAGTACAGTATTTAACTAAAGTAACATTTTTTTGCTTTTATGTCATATACTTTTGGTATACCTTCTGGGAACTTTGAATTAGCCTTCTTATAGCGTTTAATATCATTTTCAAGAGATAGTCAAACAATTTACTTCAGAACATTGATTGATAATTTATACAAATGTTTTAATTTTTAAATTGTGATTCTTTCTTCATTGTAGCTTATTTTTGAATATATGAATGACTTTTCTGGAAATCATAACTAGCAGGGAATAATACGATTTACCAAACCACATACTAGCACAATTGTCTGGATTGGAAGGGACTCATCCATTGTTACTTTAAATAATCTAAATTTATTCATTTTAATAAAAGTGACTGACCACTACAGGTACTCACAAAATAATTAATTTGTATAAAATATAGGTTATCTCTTTATCATTTTATTATATTGTGTTTTCATCCAACTTTAGGTGGACACACGTTTTATCATTTAATCTCTATTGTTTTTATTTTTGGTTTCATTGAAAATAAAAGTTTGTGAAGTTTAGTATTAATTAGGTACTCCAGTTGTCATTTAAAATTTTTAATAATTTTATTTACAAAACTTTAGGAAAGCACACTAAAGTTTTTTGCTATATATAATATGTAGTAAATTTATTCTAAAATTAACAAATATTTTGTCTGTTTTTCTTTATTACCTGATAATTACATTTAAATTTTTTCATGTTTTTTTTTCTGTGTTAAAATATGTTCGACATATTAGAGATGAAAATTTCATCAAACAGTTATTTTTGTTTTTTAATCTTTAAATAATAAAAATATAAAGCAGCGACCAGCAAAATAGGTTAGTTGCTTGAAAAACTAATTTTGACAATGTTGAAACAATTTTTTAGATTGTTTTTTAAAAAACTTTAAATATAATTTTTGGCATAAAAATATCATGTAAACTTGGAATATATGACATTAAAAATTTGATAGGCAAATAGTAGGTATATTAAGGTGAATTATTTTTTATATTTGAATTAAATAGAAGATCTGATGTTTAAAATAAATAGGAAGAATGATAATGTTTTTGAATAGATATATAAATGTTATTCAATGTCAAAACTTTCCTTCATCAGAAGTAATTACAAAAATATTTTGCGTATTTAAGAAAGCTGTTACAGAAGACGAATGGGATGCAATAAATCACATAAAGCTCTGACACTGAAAAACAATTCGATTTTCGGGCAATACCTTTAGACAAAGAGAAAGAAATTTATTTTTGTCAACAGTTGTCATTAAAAACTATTGGTGTTTCACAAATGTTTTCCTGAAAGGTTTAAAGTCATATGCGTCTTTCCTGTTAAAAAATTTTAATTATTAATAGTAAAATTATTAAATAAGCCATAACACAAAATGATATAAAATAATTAAGAGTTTATCAGTGTATAGTCAAGATAAATTAATAAAATTAATATTTTAGTAGTTTTTGAGGTAGTTAATAAAAATATTTTTTTTGTTTTAATAGATTAAGAAGAGCTCGATCAAACATGTGTAACATTTATAAAAAATTTCGAAAATTGTTATCATTATTTGAATACTTCAATTTTATTAATATAAAAAAAAATAAACTGTATATGCTATTTTTTTAAAAATTTTATGCACAGATTTACATTGTAAACAATAACTAGATTGGTCAACTTACAGAATATATCTCATTTATTTGTATTTGTTTGAGAAATTATGAATTATTTTTGTAATTAAAATTTTTTAAAATTACAGTATTTTTACATTATTTATTATTACTTTACATATTTTTTTAACGAATTATTATCACATAAAAACATTACTAAGAATTTTTTAAATTTTTTATATATTTAATCTTATTTCCATGTCTTTTACCTATGGAAATACAACAGGTATGAATCAGAAATACTTCAATTTTACTACTGCTTTTTATAAAAAGTATATATAGTAAAAAAAATAATGCTTCCGTCTTTTTGACAAGTATTTCAACATCTCTAACTGCCTTTATAGTTTACAACATTGCCTAAAATCAAGATCTAAAAGCAGTACTTGAAACTAAAAGTTTTCATTTTATTAGTTACAAAAAGACTATAATATATCGTATTTATATGTCAAAAAGATAAAGTTGTTAATGTCTACAATCCGAAGATAATTCTAAATTTTTATAAACACACATGGTATTTAAATAAAATTGATGTAAAAGATATTTTTATAAAACAAAAATATGTGCATAAATTTATATTATTAATGGAAATTTCGTGGGGAACTAAGAGTTTCGATGACAACTGTAGACAAAAATAAATTTCTTTCTTTTTTGTCTTAAAGTACTGCCCGAAAATCAGATTGTTTTTCAGTGTCAGAGCTATGTGTATATCTGTTGAGGTTTTCTTAATCTATAGATTTATTGCAATAAAATATGAAATTCAATTATTTATTAATATTAATAATTTTTTCCGTGTTGTGACATTTGATTTAATATGTATTAGAGATTTACTATTTTCTTATTTATTCATGGTAAGTGGAGATTCTTGACGTCTATGTCTAATTAAAATTAAATTTTTAGCAGTGAAATAATGAATGCGTTGAAAAATTTATTTAGATGTTCTAGAAAAATCGATAGCAAAATTAATACCGAAATTCATTATTGAAAGTAATTTATTTGTTAATTCTGAAAAGAATAGTTCAATTATAAAAGATGGTTAAAATTCTAAATTATTTTGAATTTGGATACATTTTTCAAGACTAAAAATGATGCTCATTTTGTTACTAGAACCTTATTCTCATAATCTAAAAATGTTATCTTCAAGTTTAATACTTTGCTATAGTCATATTTTCTAGTTTCTAAAGTGCGATTGTTTTGGTATGTCCCCTAAAATTTTTAACTAACATTAAATTAATGTTCTTTGTTTTTTTTTAAGAATCAGTGATTAAATTGTCCCAGAGCATTAATCAACAATTCTCAAGACAATTTTTGCTATTTTTTTTGTGCCATAAATAAGATAAAAATTTTTATCTTCCCCATAACTTTTTTCAAACTTAATTGATTTTTGCCATTAAATAAGTTTGTAGATTTTTTTTTCAATTTAGTGTGAAAAATGATCTTATATGTTTTGATTCAACATTTATTAAGTTATTTTTAAAAAAAATTTCATTTTTGAACACTTTTTATTATTATATATATTTTACATAACATTTTTAAAAGTTAGAAAAGAGAAGTAATGTATGGTTCGTTTGAAAAATCCATTGCTAGAATAAGTAGGAACTTAATACTTACGAAATAAATTGATAATTAGCTACTATTTTCGATTAAGAAGTAGTAACATTTTTTAAATATAGATCTTTTTGTATTATACTTACGTAGTGACATATTTCTAAGTTGTGTCTTCAACTAGGCATATTTCGTCATGCTAATAAATATTATTTATCACTCATATATATAGGGTATTAGTTTTAAAATTTAAGCAAATGATCTTTACTTAGAAATAATTTTATGTAACTAATTTTATTACTTAATCGATTTACTTATTTTTAGAACGTTTTATGTAATTTTTTTCCTTAAGCTAAAATTATGATAATAAATAACAAACTTTTAAATATCTTTCAATTTATTTGCGTAGTAGGTCTACCTTCTCAAGTTATAGGTAGAGAAGAACATTCTTAACAACATGTCAAATTTTAAGAAAATTCTATACAAAGGTATTTTAACAATCTTTGTTAATTTTACTGAGATTACTATATTAAACTGCCGTTAGAATGTACAAACATTCTTAAAAATATTTCAATTTATTTGCATTGTAAGTGTACCTCTGTAATTTATAGGTACATAAGAACATTCATAGCAACATATAAAAGTTTAGCAAATTTTATATAAGGATCTCTCAATTATCTAATTTACATTTTTATGATCACTATATTGAACTGTCTTTACAATGCACAAACTTGTTCTAAAAAATATCTCGAATTATTTGCTAGTAAATGTACCTCCATAAGTTTATGGGTACAAGAAGTTGTTCTTAGTAAAATAACAGTAATTGAAAGAATTTTATATAAGAGTTTTAAAATAACATTAATTTTTTAATTTTTTAATTACTTAATCTTCTTGTGACTTAAAACAAAAATTGCTTAACATATTGTTTTATTCATAAACACAAAAGAATTTATATAAAAATATATGTTGTAACTAATTCAGTCTTCATTACAGATACTATTATATTGTATTTACGGAAGATAGAACTTTTATTTACATAAAATAAATGTCTGTTTTTTTATAGTTTTATTTTGCCAATATAAAATTAAAAAAATTTTAAAAAAATTAAATGCACTATATAAATACAAATAATAAAAAAAACACAGGTTAGCATAAAATGTAATAAATTTGTTCCACCTAATAAAATTTAAATTTTCTTGATTGCAGCCAATTTTGTCGCAATTATTTGTACATAAAAGTAAAGGCAACAATTAAATAGTTAGCAATATAAGCTTCTTTTTTCTAATATATTATTTTTATTTTAGAACATTAATTGTTTTCTAAAATACATTTTAAAATATAGGATTAGAATTTATTTCTGTGTAAAAGTACAAACACGTTTATAAAAAAATCATTTTTAAGACATAAAAATACATTTTTTTTGTTTTAATAGTTTGAATTATTTTAAATTATATTTTTTATAGAAAGTTTGCATACCCTATAGGCCAATTTTTTTTCATAATGTCTTTAAAAATCAAACTTATAATAAGGTATAAAATAATATGGATTTTATTTATAGTAAAAAGTAAATTTTATATATTTTAGTTAAAAATAAGAACAAATATTAAAATAGTTCTTTAGATAATAATACTTTGTATGAGTAAATAAATATTACTTTTCATTACTACTGTTATGGAATTTTTAAATTTATTATTTTTAGTAGATTGTTTAGTATAACAATTTTATAAAAACATCAATAACTTTACACAGAATTAACTTTTAATAGTGTATTTTATAAAATAAAAAACAAATTAAGATCTAAGATGAGCATAATGTTATAAAAATAACAGAATAAAATAAAAGTCACATAAATTTCAAATGCAAAATATATATATTTTCATAAATAACGGCAAAATGTTTGCAACAACCTAATATTTTGCGTCGATTAAATCATTTTTGTTGTCGCTTGATATTTTTTATATCCGAATAACATTGAATTTTTTAAAATAGTGAGACATTTTATTACATTTTAAATAGATTTGTCAACATTTTTTCTTTTTATTTTTTGTCTGTATAATACTAAAATATTTTTAAAAGTAAAATATAATTAATTAAATATTTTTTTTATTATAAGATAAAATTATATATTATTTAGAATTTTTACCTTTTTTAGCTTCAGTGACGTGTTCACGCCAAAGTGATGAGAAGATATTAAAGGCTTTAACCTGAGTAGGATATACATATATATAACTATTGCTTTTAGTATAATCTAAATATTTTCTCACCATTTTTTTTTCATCATTATTGGTACCCTTACTAATTTAAGATTATTTTAGTATTATTAACGAACTAATTAAATAAGGCTAAATTAAGGGGGAAGTCAATAACTATTATTATTTATCTTTATTTGTAAGTGAAATTTAATTTATCATATTTATATATTTTTAATAGGACTACATAGGTCCCAATAAAATTTTTACTCTTCGTTCATTCGAATATAAAAATTCTTTTTCCACTATTTTTCATGTTTGATTTTTCTTTTCTTCACTGGATGAGTCTTTTCTTTTAAAACTCTAATACGGCTGACGTAAGAATTGACAATTTCTTCTTCATATACTTAAAATATTTCATCGCAGGCAATTTTTGTGATTTTTTCAAATGTTTGGAACAAATCATCAGGTTTAATGATTCCGGGTGGAATACTTCTGTTAATCTTTTCTTTGTTTTTCATTATATATTTAAAAAGGCAGTTGTATCCTTTAGCTTCATTATTTGTCCAACTACGAATTTTTTCACGCTATACAAGGAAAACATTAAATTTTTGTTTAGAAGAATTACTTGAAGAAAACTTTATCTTTTTTAATTCATCATCGATGTTTTTATTCTTCAAATTTGGCTTAATAAATTCCCAGTTTTTGTCATTGCGCTGACAGAAGCTATTTATATTTTTAAGAACATTTTCTTTAACATAATTTAATTTATTTAATTCAGTGCAATCCACAAACGTTAACCTAGTAATGTTTTTTACAGCCGCCGCTACGGTGTACCATATAAGTTTATCAAAAAATGGATATCTGTACGCAGCTTCAGCATATTGACGCTTTTCTGACTCTACACTTGATATTTGGGTTTCTAATACAGGAGTTGTCAAAAAATTTCCGCCAACCATATGAGTATCTTTATTTGTGTGGACAGCATGTATCCACCCATCAAGAAGATGAAATGATTGTCCTGCAGTCAAAGTAACTCTACAAGAATTTCCGACCTTCCATTCAAAAGATTATTTTTATGAATACAGATCCTTCAAATGTTTCTTAAATGCAATAATATTTGATTTCATTGGTGGGACAAGCCACCAAATTTTGGAACCAAAAGTAATGCTGACTCATCCACATGAACCTTCAAAATAAACGTGGAAGTCTGTATATAACCCTTTGGAAGAAATTATACAACAATTTCAGATCATAGGAGTTACAAGTTCCTTACATAATCTATTGCACCGACACCTGTAACTTGACAACATTTTAAAATATCAGGCCAATTGATAATAACCAAATCAGGTTTAAGTGCAAATTCTAGAGTTCTGAAAAATTTTGACATTTCCATAAAAGTATATTGCATTGTAAGTATATTGTAAATATGTTTTCTTTCATGAACTCAGTTGAGAACAATTCAATAATTGTAGACAATTTCATTTTCTGGATCCCTGGTTTATTATCCACAACTACATAAACTTCATTGTCTACAGGACAGTTCTCTTCTACTACATTTAAACTTTCACAATTTTTATCGCATCTCTGAATACCCAACTTATATCTGGAACATAAGAAAAGAACAGGTACTCCACATGAATCTCCTTTTATGTAATTTATATCAAAATCTTAAAAAATGAATTACATAGAAATTTATCTCATTTACTTTCTTATCCTCTGAATACCTTAAAATATCTTGTCTCGAAAATTCCTCACACGTGGTTTCATTTGAAAAATCTAATTTTTCATATCCACGTATAATAATTTCATTTTCTGGAACAGGATAAGCTTTGTTTCTAGTAACTATCGGCATTTTTTAATAATTTCTGAAAACAATATATTTAGTAAAGTTCACAAAAATTTAAACAAAAAAATAAAATTTTCCAATAAATTTGAAAATTTATGGATATATTTAATTTAAAAATAAAAGATAAAATACAATAACAAAATAATAATTAAATTTATATAAACATATAGCGACAATAAAACAGATAACGACAATAACAAAATGTATAAAAACATCATGTAACTCACAAAATATATTAAATGAAATAAAAATAACAAAAAAACTCTACATTATAATACCCTTCAAAAAAAGAAGATAGAATTTATAGCGCTTTTTTTCAATCAATTTCAAAACATCTAGTATAATCTCACATACATACAAACTTTCAGATGGTCATTTTAACACTAGCTTTAATGTAAAATATTGAAAAAATCCAATAGTCAAATTTCGAAAAATAAAAAAAGGAACATATCCATGTCATGTAAAAAAACCATCATTTCCCACACGTTGAAAATTGTAACCTGTTAATAGTCAATTGTAAACGCTTTATTTGACATTCGAGAAAATTATAAAAATTTCTCTAATTTTTTCCTACATTAAAAAAGAATATATTTTTAACTTTTCTTTCAATAAAACGTTTTTTGTAGTATTTTCATTATTTACATGATCAACAACCTGGACATAATATGCATATAAAATTATGAAGAAATATTAAGTTTTCAAAAAGTTATATTGTTTTGAAGAATTAAACAATCATAAAATTCATAAAAAAAGAGATAATATTAATATAAAAAAGTCATATCCATATTACAAATTAATATTTTTATATTCTTTTAAAAAAAATTTAAGTTAGAAGTTAAGTTTCACATCAGTATAATATCATAGAAGTACGTTAACATTGAAAAACGCTATACTCATTTAAATTTTTACGACAATTTCGTAAACATTCTGTATAATATACTTAGATAACTATTAATAAAACTTTTTTAAAAAATATGAAGTTTATATATAAGTATTTTTCAACGTTTTTTTTTAAATACTGTTAAAATTTTGAATTAAGCATATTAACATGTGTTAAATGTCACCTATTGTAATTGGTATATGTTAACGTTCAAAATTCGTCTAATATTAGTATGTGAATGTCTTATGTTGAATTTTAGTTGTTTTTAATTTATAACTTTTTAATGTGGTGTCAATTACTCGATTTTAATATGTAAAATGTTTCAAAAATGACCATTTTAGTTTTTGTGCGTTGAAATTGAAACATCAATTTAGGGTTATAAATTTTTGAGAACAACTTATTTGTTGTGTACGTACTCGGAGGTGTTTGTCCTTTGCAAAAACAGAATTATTTTCCCATTTTTTGTAAAATTTTTTAAAATGAAAAATTAATTTATTTATTGAAAGAAGCTTAACTTGATTTTCACAAAAAATAAAGACAATAAAATTAAAAAAGACGATTTTGAAATGAAACTTGAAAATCAATTAAATTACTGAGATATATTGAATTAATGTTTTAGATATTTGAATTATTTTTTATTGTTACTTAAATTTAGAGCCTAAAACGTGAGTTTTATGAGTTGGCATTCAAGAGAAGATGATAATATTTTAATAACAACTTAAAAAATATTTTCCAACATGTCAGTCAAAGGTGCAATTTTCTATGAAGGTAAAAAGAAAAGAAATCTATTATGAAAACATAGGACTGTTTGTTAAAATCCTCCCTGAAGTATTTTCTTTTCCTTAATAAGTTATCATTAATTAATGAATTGAGTTATTATGACTTCTTTCTAAATTAATAGCTTGAGGAACTTCTTGTCTTTGTTCAAAAATATTGAAATTATCAGTTATCGGAATACTATTTTCAGTACTCTTTTTACTTCTTCGAATAATATTAATGTTACCGATACTATTTGTAGGTTTTACTTTTGATCTTTCTATCGTTTCAATCGTCGTATATGTTTTATCAGCTCTTATTGAACATAAATAAGTTGATATCATTACCCATATTGGGATCAAAAGCCAAAATGCAAAATTATACGCTATTAATGATAGAAAACTAAATAATCCATAGTCATATGAATATATATTTTGATGGGTAATTGAATTTTCATAGCTAATCTCAAGTTCTGCAATAAAATCTTTTGTTGAATTGTAATCGGTTGTCAGATGATAGTATTGTCTTTTACTTGAATATGAACTTGAATAACATGGTGGAGGGTATTTTCTAAATTGTTATATATATTTAATTTTTTAAATTTTTGAAACATACCTTAAACAATCTGATATTGACTTTTCTTCTACTTCTCCATCAAGAAGTTGATTTTGATAAAAATTTTGATCATAAGAATAATATAAATATTGATAAAAACAATCTTGTAACTGATTTACAAAACATATTGAAGAATTTTCGATTAATTTGTATAATGAAGAAGTATTTTTTACAAGATATTCAGAAATTAAAGGGTGACAACCACATTTTCTTATACCTGCTTCTAACAAGCATTCAAAAGGCGACTTCCAACGTTTATCAACCTCTTTTGCTGATGTAGACCATAATCCACAACTATACCTCAATTGATCTACATCCTCATTTTTCTTTAACAACAATTTCAAACCTCTCTTATCTGTTAATTGATAAGACTCACTATCCTGTAATTGTAACTTATATTCATTATCATTCTCATTAACCAAATAAATACTCAAACCAGGGTGATTATTAATACCATTAAAAGCAAAAGAATTTCTCGATATCTGAAAAATTATCCCAATATTCTTATTACTCCTCAAATTCCCATTTCTCTCCAATGTTTTACTATCAAAAGTATAACATATCCCATTCAAAGTCCCAACATTCATATTTATTCTTTGGCAACAATTATAACTCGAATAAATAGAACCATTTAAAGTACAACTATTAATAATATCTTGACATGTTGTATAAAAAAGTGTAGATAAATTCTGTTTCTTTGTACCTTTTTGAGAAAATTGTAACAATTCATTTATAATGTATTCAGATGAATTTTTCTCGGTTTCTGTTAACATCATTGGGATATCTCGTATTGATGATGTATTAATGAGGAAATTTAAGTATTTTAGTATTGTTTTGTGATTTAATAGGGAAATTTCTTTGTTGCTATTGTTGTATGTCATACCAGCTAATGTGAATGGTAGATTGTTACATATAATAATTTTTGGTAAATTCGAATTTTGAGGTATATTTTTATGTGAAATTGAGTAAGAGTTGTTGAGATATAAGTGAAAGTTAATTGATGAGTGAAGAATAAAACAAATGAGGCAAATAAATGTAGGAATAAGCATTAAATGAAAGTTTTTCTTAAAGAATTCCATTTTTTATCATAAAGACGATTAAATATTTTGAAATAAAGTTACAATTCATAAAATAGATTAAAATAGTATGGAAGTAATTTTAGCATATAAAAACTATATAATAAAATTGTAAAATCTCTAAAATAATATAAAATTGTAATTGGTATGTTTCAATGTTACCTGAGAGACTATTATTCCTGTGGCATAACTTTTCCTTAAAATAAATTGGCTGTACTATGCACAAGGTATAACATATTATTTGAAAATCTGACAAACGAAATGGTTATTAAGTACATGACAGTTATTATGCATGTAATTACTTAGTGGTGATTACATTATAAGGCTTAAAATTACCAAACTCTTTTTTCTTAGCAAGTGGAGTATTATTATCAGAATACACCTTGGATTTCAATGTTCATTTTATGATGTTTGATATGTAAAATATTATTAATTACTATAAAAATTTATACCTTCTAACATTAACAAAAGTAATGAGCCTATTAATAATATAAAAAATAAACAATTAATCCTATATTTTTTAATTTACAAAATCCACTTCTCCGGTTGATGTAGCAGTTGTAGATTTAACTCTATCTTGCCTACTAATAACCATCAAAGTCATAATCAATGGCAGGTACAACAATGTAAATTTAAATAAATTTCGAGATGTTTTTGCATCAGGAGTTGAATAAAATTTATAACCAAAATAACACATTGCTAAATTTAATGGAAGTGAATCTATGGCAAATGTGTAGCTTGTAAGACCAGATAATGGTGCAGCAATTGAACAGATTCCAAGTAAAGCTAACGAATGGCGTAATGTAGATTTTCTACATAATTTTTCATCTGTTACACACATAACTCTATATCCTGCCCTACTATAATCAGCTCTTAAATTCCATGATAATCCATTGAAATGTGGAAATTGCCAAGAATATTGTATTGCTGCTAATACTAGGGCAGGTAAATCCAATTGTCCTGTTATAGCAACATATCCCATTACAGGGGGTATTGCACCAACAATTGCCCCTACCCATGTACTTCCGATATGATGTCGTTTCATAGGTGTATAAATACCCGCGTACAAACCAACATTAAGAAGACCAAGAAATGTTGTAAGAGGATTACAACCATAGTACAATATCGATCCTCCTGTTAAAGCACATATATTGGCAAATGAAAAAGCATGAAGCGGTGATATTTTGTTTGTAACTAATAACCTATTTTGTGTTCTTTTCATTTGTGAATCATAAGGAGATTCTAACATTTGATTGAAAGCATTTGCTGAACATGACATTAAAGATGTGCCAATTACGCAACAAGCCAGTGTTTTGGGATCATATGCAACTGGAGCCATGAAATAACCACCTATTGTAGAGGTTGCTATTAGCATTGTTAATCGAAATTTTAGAAAGCTAAATAAAAAACATGATAAATAATATTAATTTAAATAAAATAATCCAACCCACATCCATATATGTTTTAACTAAATTTCCAGCACCCATCTTAATCCATCCGTTTCCTAAATCCGTATTATGTATAGCTAAAATTTTCTTTGAATCCTTTTTACTTAAATTCACAGGAGCGTTTAATAGTTTTTCTCTGATATTATAATTCTTACTACTCTCTAACTTTATAATTTTCGAAGTAAACAAATCCTTCTTCTTCATATCTACAAGGTCTTTCGATGCCTTTTCCATTCAATTCAACCATCTCATCTGGGTGTGGAGCTGTATTCTGAAGCGCTAAAAATCTAAATTGATTGATACTGTGTTCTATCACATTTGACAACTTATAATAATTTGTTGTACCACAATACCATTGCTTCATTGCATGCTTAGAAAACATATTTTAAACGTGAATTTAGGAAACAGAAAAAAACTATATTGTTTTAGATGAATTTTTATTATAAGTATCATTTCTCAACTCCTGTCCTACAACGATTATTACTACAAAGATTAAATTTCACAGTTACTCATTACATTTTAATAAATTTTATTTTTAATGATTCTCATTTACAATAAGACTGATATATTCACATTGTTTATTAATTGCCTTCAACATGTAATTGAAAGTTTGATGAGGAAGAAAAGATGTATGAAATAAAATTAAGAAATTGAAAGAGATTATCCAATTATATCTCGATTTATCTAAATGATTTCTATTTGAAAAACAAAGATATAACTAAAATTATAATAAAATAATAAATCTAACGGGTTATTTAAATAATAACATAAAGTAGAAACATTTTATGAAATCAAATTATCAAGATTACACTGTCTTTTTGGGCATGTATATACACAATATAATAAATAACAAATGAAGTTAAAAATTTTGTTATTCTTTTATTGAAAATAGCTAAGCCATTGTTTTGTTTGACATATTTTTTAATTGGACCATTCTTCCATTTGGAAGAATGAAATAAACTAAAGTTTGATTACCACAAACTATTATATTTTTTTCTTTTAAATACTATTTTATTTTGTATTATCATATCATCAATGTGTTAATTAAGTTAACTATACTTGGATTTCATTAACTATGATAGTTAATCTTTCCTAGCAAAAAAAGATACTTTTATAAGATTATGATAAGGAAATTCTCCCAGAGGAGTTTGATCTTTATATTATGCGTTAAGATAATTGAGTTTTAAGAATTGAGATAGAAAAAGATTGATGGTTATAGTGAGAAACCATCACAAATAACGCTTCTAATTTAGAGTGTTGAGCTTTTATAAATAATATTTGAAACTATTTTAAAACATTTTTTTCATTTTATTATTTATAGATGACGTATTATATCATTATTTTTATTTTTTTAATACATTTTATAAATGGAAGTGAAAATTTAGTTAAACATCATCAAATTATTCCTCCTGAAGTATCTACGCATCTGAAAATTAAAATATGTTCTCATGAACGTAATCCACTACAGAATGATGTTATGTTGGTAAGTTTTATTATTTGTCATTACTTTATATTTTATTACTTCAAAATTCCAGTATTTTCCTGAAGTTGTTAGATTTTGCGCTTCATTACATACAAATAAAAATAAACGATTACTGGATAGAGAAAAACAAAAAACAACATTCATAGAACCAAAAGTAGTCATAAAATTCCAGGCTATTAATTCAACTAATCAATGTTCTATAACTTTTACCGGATACCAGAGTGAATATCGTTTCTCCCCAGATTTAGGGTATTACTCAGCATGTCAAGAAAAGTATATCACAATATGTATCTAGTTTAGTTGATAATGAATCGCCGATATGGACACAAACGAATCATCAATGTCCTATTCAAGATTTACCAAAGACAACTGAAGATTATATGGCTTGTGATTTATTGACTAATAATTGGTACCAGTTGTCCTTTTTCTCAACCATACGTTTTGAAACATATAAGAATAGACTATATCACAAACATTTCTCTAACTATACAACGAATTATATTTTTAAACCTGATTTTATTGTCCATAGGGCTGGTGATGAGACGGAATACTTAAAAACTTTAGTAGATTTAAAAGTAATCCATGAAAATTGCGATATTGCTAGATATCTAGTTAAAATTGATAAAGATTGGCCTTTACCAATAAAAGCGTACTTTGAATATCGAATAGTACACAATGAAAAAGCCAAACATTTCCAAAAAATTAGTAATGGAACAATACAACACTGGTATTCAGGGGAATTAAAAATGCTAAAAGACCCTTGGAAACACGAATTATGCATCAAATTTTCATGGAAAGGATCTCGAGTAAAACATAGATTTTGTGAAGTTATTGCCGATTACAATGAATGTCCTCCAATACTGTTGACATCAAATAATAAAACTAAAAATAATAATTTTTATTGTATCACTTTTATCATTCTTATCTTTATTAGCTATGTTATGACTAACAATTAAACTCAACTTCATATGTAGATTATAGAAAGTACATCATTTAACCAATATTAACAAAACTTTGATTTGCAATTATAATTCAATTACTCAAATAAAATTGCTATTTAGATTTGTATTTACATTGATAGATAGAAAAAATTTGAACTTGTTAATTACCTAAAACATTAGAATAAACATTAATATTCATTTAATCACCTTTCTTTACTCACATTCAAACACCTGTGAACTTTTGGTTAATGGAAGATAAGGCATTTAGAATAAAACATCTGCTACACCCCTTAATGTCTTTTATTGATATATACATTACTTGATATACAAGAAACCAATATATAAATATATAAAACAATAATTGAAAATCTTTTATTTTATAAAGATAATATATTTTTTTTCTCTCTTTACACACATCTAATAAAAACATTATTTTATAATTTATTAGGATTATTAAAAAGAAGTCATTATTGTTCCTCTGAGTACACAAACGATTATTGTAGTTTTTAACATTCCTCACTTCAAATGATCTTTTCTTAATGATTCTAATTAAATTGGAAAATATTTATAGATTTATTAACGTATCATTAATTGAGGAGATATAAAATCATTAGCTTTGGCAAAAAAAAATTAAATTATTACTTTAACAGACTTATATTCTTCTTATTCCTTTATAAATTGTTTACATTTCTTAAGACCTTTCTTTCCTGTCATTTGATTTTATATAATTTTTTTTTCTTTTAAAATTGTGGTAAAAAGTTTTATTAATCCCACCTTAATTTATTCAGTTTTTTTTTATAACGTTTTATGTGCCTTTTATTATATATAAATTGTAAATCACACTTTTAGGTGAAAAAATTATGCGTATTTAACACCATTCCTACCACTATTTTTTATAATAATTAGGTATTACATTGTCATTTTGAAATTATACACATATTCAAGGTTCTGACTTCCCAATTTTTCTTCCATTCCAACTAAAATAATACTCCTTTACATTGATATATTTGATTCAAAATATCTTTAGATTTTTATTAATAAATCTTTAAATCTTCAATATATCAAACAATGTCCTTAATTCTTACTAATATTCTTTGTCTTTCCCTTCCTAAACATGCCTTGTCTCAATAATATTTATGAAGCATACCGCCAAAAGAACATAAATATGGAATAGTTTCTTTAATATTTTAATAATAAAACTTTTGATCCCCTTCTTACTATTGTATAAACGTTTTATGATACAACTTATGCTTACTTAAATATTAAATATTCATAAAATGATTTTATTATCAAATTTTATATTATATCTATGTGTTTTATTGAATATTTCGTTGGAGAAAAATTGTAACTACCATATAAAGTGCTAGATGTGATGAGAAGTTTTTGACACTTTTAAAAACTACTTTTATAACTATCTCATTTTGGTATTAATTAAAAGTTTGAGAAATTAGCTTGTAATAAAAATTATTTCCTTGTTTTTTTTATTAATAGTAGTACATATTTACGATAAACTTCTAAAATAGGATCAATATTTCCTTTAGAAAAATTTTTTTATGATACAATACATAAATTTAATTTCCTATCCAAGTGCAAAGTTTGTTCTGCTTTTAAAGTATTATTAATGTTATTACGCAATTCTTATAATGTAGATTATTTTCATTGTTTGACACATAATTTCATAATGATCAAAGAGTTATTAGCCGACTAATCTACTTTATAAAGGGGAACTCGAGAATTGTTTAGTTTAAGGATTATAATTTAATTGATCATCCGTAAAATTTCATGCCATATTTTCTTATGGATAACTGTTTTCAAAGGAAAATACTTTTATATAAAAGAAAGTTAAAGAAGACATTTTAAATAACCCCTACTATTGAATTATTTTTTGTTCCACCATACCAATGAACACTCCGGCAGAATTTAATATATATCTTAAGATTTAGTATCTTTTTCACATGTTCCTTTACACCATTTCATTACCCTAATATATTTAAGTCAATGCAATAGTTATAAAAAGAAAGTATGATTTACGAGTTCATTACCATTATCTGATCATCATATATTTTCTCCTTATTTCCTGAGCTTAAACAATACCCCTAATCTTGTTAATTCACTTAATATATATCATAAAGAAATAAAAATATATTCATACACAACAGTTCTCGTTTTCTAATAATATAGACCATGTTTTAAATAAAACACATATTTTATTTATATCCCATAATCATAAATCTTATACAAAGTATAGAATATTAAGTTCATTCTTCTTCCATTACTTTTCATATTAGCATTTTTTATTTATAAATTGAGGACATAAATCAAAAAATAAGTGTATTTATGTATATTTTTTTGAATAGTATATTTGTTGGAAAAAAAATTGTTTTGTACTACTATTTATCTATACATATGATATACACGAAAATGCGCAATTAAATTTTTAAAGTATATTTAAATATTTGTATAAACAATTTATTTCCCATAACTCACACCTTATCATCCCGCCTTCATTAATGTTAAAAAGAGAGAAATGAAACATCTCTAAAAAAATAAATAAATATATTAGCATTTGTTACTCAAAGAGTTTACATACAATGAAGCAATATTGCTTCAGAAATATTTATCTCTAAATTTCTTATACTTTATACTATCTTCTATCAATACTATTACCACAGTACTTTTGTTGTTATATAAAAGTGAAGACTCATAAAATGTAATTACTTCTTTTTATACTTTTATCTTAAACAATCTTAAGAATGGTTTATAAAAAGAGATTATTTTTCTGTATCTATCTTATTTTTATATATTTTTATTATTCAAATAAAAAATAATCATTAACAATTGAAATTAAAACTTTTAATGGAAGTTAGATGTATGTAGATGATTTCTCTCCTCCTATTCTTAATAACATTATATTAAGAAAATTTTGTGATTAAAACTATTTAATAAAAAAATTTATGCATAACCTTTTTTTCAGATATAATTTTAGCATGTTAAAAGATAAACTAAATTTAATATTAAAGATTTCTTTAATTAACATTCTATATTTATTAACTGCCGTTTCACCATCTATCTTTGATCAGGTAAATTTAAAATTTAAATTAAATTTGAGTATTCACATTTAATGATTCTCATAAAAATGAGGAAATGATATAATATTAACCTCTTAACTGCACCTGTTTAAAATTAAACAAGGTTACATAAAATATTTCTAAAACTATATAAAGATGTATCTCATTTACTTATCCTTATTTTATAGACGAATAAAAATCGCTGTGTTCCCGTAACATTACCAATATGTAAAGATATCCCTTATAACTATACATTCATACCAAATCCTATATTCCCACACGATCCAGCAACACTCCATCTCCAGACAGATCATTTTAAACCCCTTATCAGAACACAATGTAATCCCCATATCAAATTTTTTATATGCTCCGTCTTTTCTCCTATGTGCCCAGAAGCACTACCACAAGCTGTTACATCGTGTAAATCAGTTTGCCAGGAGGTAAAAAGAGATTGTATTAAAATTTTCACCGAATTCGACATCCAATGGCCAGAATCTTTAGATTGTGATAAATTTCCAGAGGAACCTGCTTTATGTATGAAACCTAATCCTATTCCAATGGAGAGTGATCACTATAATCATCACACTCCACAAAAATATGGATCTAGTAAAAATTTGGAAACTATATTTTCTAGTAGATTGGTATCAAGTTGTCCGGCTGACTTAATTAACCTAGATCCAGCTGATAGGAATGCTTCATGTGCCTTTAAATGTAATTCTGATATTATGTTTAATAGAGGACAGAAGAATGAATCTAATTATTTTTTATTTGTTATTGCTTTGGTTAATATTGTTATAACTACTTTTACGGTATTAACGTTTTTAATTGATAAGAAGAGGTTTAGATTTCCAGAAAGGTTAGTTTGAATTTTAAAAAAAAAGTTTTGTTAAAAATGTATGACAATAAAATTTAACAATAATATCATGTTATAGGAAAAATCTATTCAACTCTATTACTAGATATTTTATTTATCACCATCACAGTTATACATTATAATATCACTCTCATAAACAATATTATATTTAACTTTTACCATAAAAATTTATGTTTTAAAAAATTTTGATTACAACCTATAAACATACAACTCATTACTTTCTTCTTTACAACTTATTAGCATCCTACAATAAAAATTCTTTGCTCCTTTTGAATGTAGCGGTAGTTGCTTTAATGTATTTGAATTTTAGTCAGATAGTGATAAATAGTTATAGTTTTATTTGAGACGAAGAATACTACAATATCATATAGAAAGAGGAAAAATTTTATATCAAAGATATTTGACAGAAATAAAAAGACATAAATTATGATTGAAAGTGGGATATAATTTATACGGGGTCATTTTTGAATGTATTTTTAAAAGTCATGATTATGTAAATTAGATGTAGTAAAACATGAAATATTACTCTTATGTGATTTTACAGTTTTACCCCATGTAATTAAAAAATACTTTAAATTTGTATTTAGTAATTTCTCAAATATAGAGAATGAAAAATTTCGCCTCTTATCTTACAGTTACAATCAATTTTTTTTATCTTTCAGATCTATCTTCTATATTGCAGCATGTTACACCTTTTATTGTTTACCGTACTTTCTGAAATACATTTACTCGTATGAAGATATGGGATGTAGCTTCACAAACGGAGGACAGCTTTATCTTATAGAATCTGGTGTAGATAATCGCCTATGTGCAATTTCTTTCATCTTCTCCTACTACTTCTCAACAGCTGGATCCTTATGGTGGTTAACGTTAACCTTAACATGGTATGTTTTTATTTATTTTCATTTACAAAAATCCAATAATTCTCAATTTCCTTTTATTTTGTTACTTTAATTTTCGTAATTGTCCAAAATTTACATTTATTATATAAAGGCACATGTGTTTTCTCATTAGGAGATCCCTCGGTCTTTGTAATAAATGTATCTTTAATGATAGAAGTCTTCTATTAAACTAAGTATTTATTGAAACATCTATATATACATATATGTATGGACAATATAAATAATACATATGTTTAAAGCAATTAAAATGCCATATATATTTTATTACTAATATATATCTTTACATTAACATCTTTTTATTATTTAAAAAGACTTTTTGTTTTCTCCATATAATATATTTTAAAATAATAAAGGGGTTAAAAATGTGTTTTAGAAAATTTTTTGTATATTTTGGGTAGAGAATAAAAATTGTAAAGATAAGAATAGAAAAGGCATTGTATCAATTAATTTTTAATAAAACATCACATTATTATGATTACATCTATATAGTAATATCATATGGCAATAGGTTAAAAAGAAAAAGACTCATCTCTTTTTTTCAATAAAGTAATAAAATTTTATGGAATTGATATATTGAAAAGGAAATTATATTTGAATTTAAATATTTTTAGGTACCTTTCTGCTGGAAAAAAATGGGTTCCTGAAGGGATAGAAACATTTCACAAATTACCTTCATGTCTTCACCTGGGGTCTTTCATCAATCTTAACAATGGCAGTTTTAATTACTAATAAGGTATGTTAAAATAAGCCTTGTAATAAAAAAGCATTGACCGCTTCTAAACTTTACCACCAGCTGTGATAAAAGTGAAATTTCCGATCATATTTCCTGGTAAAATCTTTGCTAATACTTTAATATATATCTTTTTAATTATAATTTCCACATGTTGGAGAAGATAGATATACCCATATATTTGAAATAATGATATTAATAACATTTTAAAATAATTACTCGTTTTTTAGATTGATGCATCTGAATTGACTGGAATCTGTAGTGTTGGGAATTTGAATCCATTTTCATTATTAGCTTTTGTTATACTACCAAAATCATTTGTATTATTAGGAAGTTTATTGGTTATATTAGGATTTAGTAGTCTTTGTAGAGAAAGGGATTCTTTTAAACAAAGGGGTACTGATACCACAAAATTGGATAAATTACTCATTAAAATGGGTCTTTATTCACTTTTGTATATCGGACCAATGGTAATAACATTAGCATGTGATTTTTATCATTATCTAGTCCTCCAAGAATGGTATCCAGCCACAATAGCATGTAAAATGTATGGTGGTGCCGATAAAGGTGGTTGTAGGAGACCAATGAGACCACAACACGAAATATACGTCCTCAGTGCAGCTATGCAAATGGTCATTGGTATCTCAACATCAATATGGATCATCAGTTTCAAAACAATATCTGCATGGAAAAACTTTATTTGTTGCGATAAAAACGATAAATTTAACAGGAAAGAATGAACCACAAAAAGTTTTACTTCAAAAAGGTAATAGTGGAGCTATGTACCATCCACTTATCCCTACTGCCAATCCCCCTCCACCCCCACCAACTCAAGGGACATCCAGTTCAATACATTATATTCCTTGTAGTGTAAATAATTCTGGAGTGCCAACAAATTGGAATACAGGAAAATTATTATAAGAACATCAACATCTGTACTTAAAATATATCATGTTTTTATAATAATTTTTCTCATAATTGCGGGTATTTTATTTTTTTATATTCATTTCTTACCTATTAATTTTATAATATTCATATAAAATGTAATAAAATTTATTTGTATATCTTATTGCATATTGTTGAGAGGATAATATTTATTTTGACATTTATATAATATTTAAATCATTGTTTACTATGGTTACCGAAGTATCAAGTGAATTTAAACCTCCACCGATATCAAATATTTTAGAACCATACTTTCTAGTCCCATTTCTAGTTTATTTTTGTTTTTTTGTTAACTTATCTTCATGGATAAAAAAAACATTCTACTTAGAATATTATCCTTTTAAAAGGTATCGTCTTCAAAATTTAACAGTATGCGTGATACACTCATTTATTGTGGCATGCTGTGTATTAGTATTTTTTTTTATGAATCAAGATAAGGTATTTACTGATATTATACATTATGACCATTGGTTACATAGGCAGATTGTGATATTTTCACAAGCATACTTTGTACATGATTTAATTGACATGTTTAAACATGAATGGAACAAGTATACTGTTGAATTGGCTATCCATCATATATCGACTTTTTTCTTTCTTGGGGCCGCTATTTGGAGTGGTAAATTCTTGATCTATGCTTACTGGGCATTGCTGATGGAGGTTAATAGTGTTTTCTTACACTTAAGAACTATTTTTAGCATCTCTGGTGCTTCAAAAGTGTATCCAGAAATGAATAAATTGTTGCTTCATGTTAATTTAATTACGTAGGTTATTTTTTATATTTATTAATTTATTTTTACTTGTACAGTTCTATTATCTTCCGTCTTGGAGTACAGGCCTTTCAAATAGACTGGGCATTCAAAAACATACATAATATTCATGTTATTTATGAAGTAATAGCTTTAGGAGGCGGATCCTTATTCCTTGTAATTAATAGTATCTTGATTCTAAGGATAGCTTCTACAGATGGATATCTCGGAGAATTTAGCAAATACGTAGGGAAAATGAGCAGAGATAGTGATAAAAAAGATTAAATTTGTATAAATTTATTTTTTTAATAAAAGTTGTTGTTCCTTCAATAATTTATCTTTAACAAAAATCGATTCTTAAGACGAAAAGTAAATAATTAACCAATAGACAAGCGCGAATTGCATCTTTTGTTTCGCGGTATTTAAAATTATATGTTTCTTAATAATTCCTGATAATGAATAATATTAATATTATCAAATTAGATAAGCCGCAAATTATTCGTACTAGCTTTAAAAATCCCCAAGCACCAAAATTTAGAGGTAATTAATAATATTTACTAATTAATCTATATTATTTTAGAGTGCATAGATCCGTTCTTGACTCTCTCAAAACACTACCTTTTTGAGGGAAATTTCGAAAAAGCTGAAGAACTTGTTAATTTTTTCCTACCTTTCCTGAAAGAGGAAGTGATTATCGAAATTCAGGATGTAATTCTGAGACTATTCATTACAAAAAATGTCTCTGAATACAGGAAAATTAACTATAGTATCAATGAAGAAGAAGAAGATATGTTGTTTGATTTCCTAAATTGCGCAACAGACGACAATGCTTTTCGATCAGGTAAAAAATTTGACCTCCCCAATTTGCCACGACTTCTCCCAAAAAACTTTACTAAAGCACACCCAAATGCCCCAGAAATTGCTTTAAATTTCTTAAAGCAAGTCAATCTTTTCAACTATGGAAAAACTAGAAATTCTGGTTTTAAGTTTATGTTGGATGATTTTGTTAGGGGATTAGAAATGAACGAGAATGAAGATGGGAACAATTTCTTTGATGGATTAGTAGTTATTGTGTCAAAGATTTCTAAAGCATATAGAAATAAAGGATTTAAGTTATATTTTAGGGAGGAAAATATAACGAATTTTTTTTTATCGAGAGATAGTGTTATTAAGTTCATGACAGCGATCTTTAATTCTGAATCAAGTGAGGAAGGAATTCTCACGACAACGTTGGATGACAAAGAGTTTTCGAATGAGTTACAAAGAATCACGGGTTTATTAAACGCGGGTGATTTTGGTGATTTTTCATTGGACGATAAACTTTCTACAGTTGATATTTTACTTAATGTTGTTGTAGAGATGGGATTGTTTACTGAAACGTGTGAAAGAATTAAGTTAGACTCACGTATATCGCATAGATCCTTGAAAGATAAACTTCGTGAAAAACAAAAAATCGAAGAACAATTTAATAAATTAAGCAGTGAAATTGCATTATTTGAAGATGGAGGAATCGATCCTTCTGGGGGAAAGATGACACGTCATATGGTAAGTGAAAAAAGAAAAGAACTGCGAGAATTAAAGATTAGATTAGAAGAGTTAAATGAAGATTATCAAGAAATGGAGAGTAAAAAAAATGCCGCTGATTATATACAATGGAATAGACTTCCTCACACTCTTGGCAGGGATAGAGACTTCAACATTTACAAGTTATCTACTGGTTTTGATTTTATTTATGTGATGAAACCTAAAAACGCTAAATATAGTTTTAGTGGAGAGAAGTACGCTAAAACGTACAAACCAAATTGCACTGTAAATGATGAATTAATAAGTAAATTATCACCTATAATGGAAATGGAATGCGATGGATATGAATATTTCTACGTTAATAGTGTTGAAAAGTTAGAGAAATTTATCTCTCTTTTTGATGACAGAGGAGTTCGTGAGAAGGAGTTGCTTAAGAACCTGGAAAAAGTTAAGAATATCGCTAAGCTTCATATTGAAACTCATCAGAGAAAATAATAATTTATATCTTTTTAATGTATATTATATTTACGATTTTATTTAATATTTAATGGATCCTATAAAATATTCTAACATATATACCGGTGTCAAAGTGTAATTCTTTAGTTTTAAATACTTGAAACATGATTGTTTGTATCATAAGAGTTACTTAATGTAATGTCGTCGTACTCTGGTAATTCATCATTGGAGTCATCTGTTATGTCATAATGATTAGGTTCCTCTAACATTAAATCAAATTCTTCGAAATAATTTCCAATATTTCTTTCTATCACTTTTTTCATATTGTCTTCATGAGTAACATTTTCTTTCTTCCATATGGTAACTGGTTTTATACGTCCTTGATAAATTTCATTTACATTTACATCATCAAAAAAAGGTTGCATCCTAAATTTCCTAAAATTGTTTATCCTTTCTTCAGGAAAAATGACTAATAAATTATCAATAAGTAATTGAAAACTTTTAGAACATTTTGTTGGAGATGAATAACCATGATATGTTAAGTCATTGTGGTTTTTGATGTTTGCAACTGGGAAAGGATATTGTGATGTAAACATTATCGATAACATCACTCCTAAACTAAACCAATCAACTGCTTCATTATACTCCTTCCCAAAGGCAATCTCTGGGGCCATATATTGTAGAGTACCACAAATTGTTTTAGCATATCCATCATCATTTAATATTCTACTCATACCAAAATCAACTAATCTCAAATTACCATTATTGTCAATTGCAATATTTTCTAGTTTTATATCTCTAAAAATAAGAAAAAAGTTAATTTAAATAAAACGTTAATTCGATTATAATAAATTAATGCATTAAAAATATTTACAAATATTACACACCTATGAATAATTCTTTTTTGGTGTAAAAAATCTAATGCTAAACCAACTTCGATACCATAAATTTTAATTAATTCCTCCGTAAATCCGTTTTGTTTATCCCATTCTGTAAATAAGTCACCTCTTTCAACGCATTCCATAAGAGTATATAGCTTCATTTTTGATTGCCATGTATAGAAGATATTTGCAATGAATGGATGAAATGATAAGGAAGATTGTATATGTACTTCTTTTTTTATTTGTCCCTCATTTTTTAGTGATAATATTTTTCTTTTTTCTTGGATTTTTAAGGCAAATGTACGCTGGCAATCATCTATGTGATATACTTTAATTACTTCTCCAAATGCACCAGAACCAAGAGAAGAGAGGAACTTTAATAATGATAACGATAACAAATTATTATAAATAAAAATTAATTAACTTACAACAAAATTGCCTTCAAAAATATCGGCTTTTATAGGAAATTCTGGCAGAAATATACTTTTAGATTTTGGCAAAGGCCATTGGTCACCTTTCTCTGTCTTTATACAACTTTTACTAATAGAAGAGTAATTAGATTTCTCTAACTTTTTTCTTTTCCTGAAATTGACATGAAATAGCCTTTGAAATCTTGAGGTAGTGGTAGTTGATTCATTATTAGAGGAGGTAAAAGATTGTACAGTATCAAAAGATAAATTTGATAATGAATGTGATAATTGTAAAAATGAATCCGTTATCCGATCACTAAATTTTCGTTTTCGTTTAACACCACTATTTTCTTTTTCTCGGAATTTTTTTATCTTCTCATCACCAAGCATTATGTGACATAAGTATTTTTTAATATTATAGTTTGTATGAAATATTATTTCGAAAATAAAACAGCAAAACTAAATATGGATAGATTATCTTTCAATATTCCCTTTATATTTGTTAGAAAAAAAATGTTATATAACGGAAAAACAAAAGTATCTTTTCTATAAAAATAACACAATTTAAGTGCCTTAAAAATTATTATATAACAAAAAAAATAGAAATTTTCTCTAATATATTAAATATTAAATTGAAATAGTTGCTTATAAATTTTTTATTTATATATAAAAAATGTACGGTAAATAATAATGTAGAAAAATTTATAAAATATCCAAATGATCATTAAAAATGTGTTATTGAATAATGTTATGTCATACTTGTTAAAGTATATTTCTTAAAAAAAGAGAGTAATAAAATTTAAGATAAAGCAATGTTTGCAAAATTTTTATTAAATAATCTTAATGGATTCTGAATAGTTTAGAGAGCTAATTGCATTTTAAAGAAACCTTTTAGCAATCGATGTATTCCTTTTAGCGTATTATATAAAATAATATTATAAAATATAGGCAAATGGGCATCTAATCTTTTTCCCAAATTTTATTTCATTCAGTTATTCACTTAGTATTATGGTGATACTTTATCTAGTATATATAGTGATATAACTGTAAAACGACAAAAAGATGTACAAAATATAGATGAAGGATAGTAAATTATTAAAAAGACATATCAGTATTCATCTCTTAAAATAAAATATAATACAAAATGGATGTTTTTTTTCATAACGCAATTTTTTATTGTTAGTACTAACAAATAATATACATATATTTTATATATAGTCTATTAATATTACTTTACAATTATTATATTGGAATAAAAGTTAAAGAAAATGACAAAGCGATATTTGTATATTTAAGATTAACTTCGGTTAACAAATGGAACTTGTTGATATAAAGCTCAGCTGGAGAATTATAAGCAACTGAAACTGTATCATACTCCCTTCGTATGTGGTGCATTAAAAAATGGATACGGTGCAATGAATAAAGATCTTACCAGTAATACATTTTATAATATTTAAATCATTAAATATTATCAGGTATAACAAATACTGCTAATAGATTCTTTAAACTAACAACTAAACATTTATATTTTTAATACTGGCTCTAATATTATTTATACACTAACCTCATTGCATAATACAATAAAAACGTAAAAAAATCTAATTTATGTTAATAAAATGTTTTCAATTTTTATTTTTAACAACATTACTGTGACATTTAAAAATGATGAAAGATCTCATTATTTATTATACTATTTATATGTTATGATTGAAATAATTAATAAATATATATATATATAAACTTTTCATCTAAATATACAATCTTACATATTACATTTTAATTATGACAATATATTAAATAATCAATTAATATAAAGATACTTTTTTTTCGTATCATTCAAAAACAAATTTCACAACTATATTTGCAAGTGCGAAAAATATAAAAGTAAATCCACCAATTATTGTAACTAAAAATAAATTATTTATAAGTTTGGTAATAGTGATTTAAAATTACCTGTTCTAACGGAAATTTTTTGTGCAATTACTCTTCCTCCTATTACAGCGATACCTGTACAAATTGAGTGACCAATAATACCACCAAGAATCACACCAAATGCGTTCTTTACAGCTCCAAGTGCAATTGTAGCTATCTGACTTCTATCACCCCATTCTGCTAGGAATGTTAGTGAGAAAGCTTTCACAAATACTATTGTAGAATAAGAGAAAGAATTTTTCATGGAATTTGTTTTTTCAGTAGCACCAACAGACATACCCTGTTCTAGAGAAGGGTTTATTAAACTTGATGTTTCTATATCAACTTCACTCTTTTGAACTTCAGCTTGAGCCTCTTCTAATTCCTCGGCACCCTCATTAGAAGACATTTTAAATCCTTCATACAACATTTGGACTCCGAAAACAGCAAATAACCCTGTTGAGACCCAAAAAACAATTATACCTGGCACAACTTGCATCAACCACCCCACAAAGACCGACAAAACAGTCATAACAGCTAATGCAGAGATAGCGCCTGAAAATACCAACAATCGTGAATACCTCATTGACATAATAGCAGCAATAAACCATGTTTTATCTCCAATCTCAGAGACAATAATAATCAAAAAGGATCCTGTAAATCCAGAGATAAAACCATTATCTTCATCCATGTTTTTTTTTCCATCAACTTCTTTAGCATTTTCGTATAAGTCAACTGTCTTTACCTGTTTAAAATTATCGTCATAGTTTACCGATTTCAGTTCTTCAGAACTAACACGTTTATCACATAAAGTGTACTGAGGTAATAATACCAAACAAATGGATAGGAAAATAAAACAATAACAATTTACCATACTTTTCATAGAAATTACTTTAAAATTAATTGCATACCCTATAACAATTTTTTGCAAAATACCTAAAATTATATAAAAAAAATATTCGAACGAAAATCAAAGATAACGAATTAAATTCATTTAGAAAAAAAAACAAATTTATTATAAAAGAATACCCTAATTATAATATTTTTAAAAAAATCTATATTTAAAAATAATATTGTAAGTTACCTTAATGGAAAAAAGTTTATTTCAAATGAAACGTGTCAAATGTTATAAATAAAGTGTAAATTATATTTAACTCAACCAAATAAACAACGACACCTAACAGGGGTACCAAAAATATTAAATTTAAAATATTGATAACTAGAACTTGTACATTGTTATTTTTGCTTCAGACAATATAAATTCAAAATTAAAGATAAAGAGAGACTATGTGTCTAGGGGCTTATGGCTAATTTAATGATTCTAAAAAGAAAATGTCATCAAAAAATTGGAGAATCACTTATTTGTGTTATTTTAAAATTTAACATATGATATAAAAGAGTCACTGTTTTCATAATATTATCATAATATTTTTTTCTTTTAATGTATTAGTACATTTTCAATAATTTCTTTATAATTATTGTTACATTTTACTTCCTTTAAAATATTGTATTGGTATCTATTTTCTCTATTTCTAGTCAAATTTCTGTCAGTAGACATAAATAAGGTGGTATTTGTCACAAAATTTAATGGAAAGGTGTTTCTGATATAGGGAACTGATTTTAATAAGATATTAGTGTGTAGATTAATGAATTAACATCCGTTATATTTGATGAAATTAATTTTACTATCCAAAAATTAATCTGACTATGACTGTAATATCATAAAAATTAATAATTTGAAATTTTTACAACATCATAGCAAAATTTCTATTTGATTTTTATATTTCTGATCAATTCATTTTTTATACTAATTCTTTTTATTTATATAATACATAAAAAGGTACATATTTAGTAGATATTAATATTGTAAAAAAATAGATTTTATCAAGTACATTCCAGGGTACATGCCAACGTACCTCAATTATAAAAACTATTTTTCCTCACTAGTATCTTAATATTTCTTTTTTATGTACTCTACAAATATATCTTCACCAGTTAACAAACTATCATTTTTACTTTTACCTCTCCCAAAATTATTTTGTCATGTGTTCTTTTGTTGTCATTATACATTTTTCATTAATGCTTAAATATGTTAAAGGGTGCTTTTTAATTCTTGTGATAAAATTTTTGTTCTTATCATTCAGTATTTTATTCTATATATAGGAAATATATTAAAATATAAATGTTTAATAGTAAAACTGTTTCTTTTTATTTAAAGATTATTAGAGTACTATTTTTTATATACTTTATTACTGAATTTTTCATTTATTTGAACTATTTCTATTTACTTATAGATATTAATTCTCAATTATATCATAAAGTTTTTCGATCGTATTAAAATAAAGTGTTTCATTTTGAAACAATATTCATATGTAGATATATATATATATATATATATTTATTATGTTTGTCATCTTAAGAAATATATATGTATATTATTAACATTTGATTTTAAAATTGCTTCATCTTTAAATGTTTAATAATATGTATAAAGATATACTTGTAATACTAAAAATCAAATGTAAAAAAGTGATAGGTGAATGAATTTTCAATCTTCATTTACTATTGTATGCTAGTATTTTTGTTAGGAATATGTTGATGTTTGAAATAGTGGATAGGAGATGATGAACATATTATGATGTTAATATATTCTATTTTATTTCATCTATTCTAATATTTAAAAAGTTTTTGCTTTATGGGTATATGAATATTGATTTTAAGAGTTTTAAACCGTTTATACTTTATTCACAATATTTTATCGAATTATTATTATGTGTATTATAAATTTTAGTAGTGATTTGCGCTTAAGAAATTAATATTAGATAATGCCTTTATTTTTCAAATTCAAAAAATGCATCTATAACTTATTAAGAAATCATTTAATTTGTTTGCTAACAAAAAGCTATTTCTAAATTTATTTATTATTTTTTCATGTGAAAGTAGGAAAATTCCTTCTTTTGTACAAAATTTGTTAGTGGAAATTCTTTGAAAAGACAGTTTTTTTTTAAAGATAATGAAATTGAATTTTGGCACACATTTATTGAGTTTACTCAACCGTTTTTATTCCTTTCTAGTGGGTAAAATGTGACTAATTAAATTTGTGGAAATATATATTTTAAAAAATTTTTAAACTTTTATTAGTTGCTCACGACCATTTATAAGTATTAAAAATTCTACTATTTTTCATGGTCTTTTTTTTTAATAACGTTTGGAATATATTAAAGTTTTTACATAATTACAGAAAAAAATTAATGGGTGCTACACTTAGTGAACCTGTGACCATTAAGGACACGAATGCTATACGTAATGAAGATTATATTGTCGGAAGTTCCTGCATGCAAGGATGGCGTTTAGGTATGTTTGAAAACTTTTTTTACATAATTAAAAATGTAAATATTATTTAGATATGGAAGATGCACATACTCATATTTTATCCCTTCCCGATGACAAGGAAACAGCTTTCTTTGGTGTATATGATGGGCATGGAGGTCCTAATGTTTCTCAATTCGCTGGGCTGAATCTACATAAAAGAATCGTTCAAAGTGAAAAATTCAAAAGTGGAAATATTGAAGAAGGAATCATTGAAGGTTTTATTGCTTTAGATGAGCAGATGTTAAATGACGAATTAATGAGAAAGGATACTAGCGGTTCAACTGCCGTTACGTGTCTTATTAAAAATAATATTCTCTATACTGGAAATTCTGGTGATTCACGTGCTGTTGCTAGTGTAAATGGATGTGCAATACCATTAAGTTATGATCACAAGCCTCAGAATGCTAGCGAGTCACGTCGTATCCATGAAGCAGGTGGTTTTGTAGAATTTAGTAGAGTTAATGGAAATTTAGCTCTTTCACGTGCCTTGGGAGATTTCTGCTATAAACAAGCTAAAGATCTTCCACCATCAAAGCAAATTGTTACCGTTGTTCCAGAAGTTACAGTTCATGAATTAAATAAAGATTTTGAGTTTCTTATTGTTGCATGTGATGGTATTTGGGATGTAATGTCTAATCAAGCTGCTGTTGATTTTGTTAGAGCTAAATTAGCTGATGGTCTCCCACCAGAGGAAATCTGTGAAAATATGCTAGATCATTGTCTATCACCTGATAGTAAAGTGGAGGGACTAGGTTGTGATAACATGACACTCATTATTGTTTGTCTTTTACAAGGTGATACTCAAGAAGCATTCATTCAACGTGTCAAAAGAGCTGCTGACCTTACTACAATTGAGAAATTTGATATCAAACCAGAGGAGACTGAGGAATACATTCCACCAGAGGACAGTGCAACCCGTAGAAGTGCACCATCAGAACAACAATTTATTGGGAGCGTTGAAGATATCCAGCAAATTATAGCTAGCCTAAGACATGGTTCTATTGAACAAGATGTTTTTAGATGCTTAAATGTTTTGTCAGATGAGTCTGAGGATGAGAGAGTTTCTAATGAAAGAGAACAGGATTCAGCTCCACAAATTTTTGATGTCACTAAGGAAGATGGTAAAGAAGAAAAAACTAAAGAAGAAAGTAAAGAATAATAGTAAATATTATTCTATAAATTTATATATTATTGTTTTCTTACATTTTTCAATGTGTTTTTTATATGTAAACAGGCACAATTTTTTTTATCATAAAGTTGTGCAAAAACTTATTACTGGCATTAACTCGTATTTTGTATATCATTAGAAGTATTTTTTTAATAGGTTTACTCTGTAATCATTTACTTTTTTATATACAAGGATAAGCTTTATCACAATAAATTAAGGGAAATTATGTTTTGTTTTGTTTATATGATTTTTAAGGAAACTATTACTTAGTTTCAAAAGCTGTAGTGAATGCCACTTAAGAGTCACAATTGTTTTGCTAAGATAACTTTAGTGAACATTCAATAAAATTTACTTCTATGTATATGTCTGTTATATCAACTTTTTTGTACATTTTTTATTAGTATTTTTAAAAGTATTAATTAACGTAAAAGATATGGTAAAAAAATACAATTTCAAAATTTTTGGTCATAATAATTCACAATATTGTTTCAAAATATATTTAAAAAAATTGTAGTAACTATTCTACAGTTCAAGCATCACGTCCAAAGGATTATTTTACAACAAACATAGCAATACTTAAAGCAATTTATGCTGAAAACAGACCAACTAGCTTATTTTCTTTACTTATAAGGTTAATTTTCTAAAGCAAATTTACACTAGAAGTTAAAATATATAGATAAAAAAATGTGTATCTAGAACAAATTAACTGATTTTTCTAGTTCGTGGAATAATTTCCGATTCTTTTTCCGGTAACTCCTTCCAAATAGTTCCTTCAAAGTATGGGTGGTTTTTTACCCCCTCCCCACCTCCCATTTCTACAGAACCTAGACGTTCCTCAACTTTTAATACTAGAACGGCTTTGATAAATGATTTAGCTAATTCATCTCCAAAATCGTCAGGAAATTCTAACCTTAATGTTTGGATATTCTGAAATATTAAATACTCGCTGACATCATCGAATGGACTTTTACCAACTAAAAATTGATATAAACACACGCCCACAGCCCAAAAGTCAACAGAATATTCTGTTTCTAACCCAAATAATATTTCAGGTGTAACATATTGTGCCGTTCCAACAAAGGAACCTCTTCTTTTTGCTTTAGGGTCAATAGCGTTAGCAGTATCATTAACACCTAATATTTTGGAACAACCAAAGTCAGACAATATCACATGTCCAGTTGATGACACTAGTAAATTTTCTGGTTTAACATCTCTATGTATTACATTTAACGAATGGATATGTGTTAAAGCTTCTACTAATTCTGTAGTAATAAATTTCGCTTGATTTACACTAAATTTTTTAACTTTTTTTAATAAAAATTTAATATCTTTATTTTCGGCAAGATTCATAACAAAATAAAGGTTATCATTATCTTGAAATGTACCAAACAATTTAATAACAAATGGATGTTCGTTTTTTTCAGTTGATAGAAGCATCATACTTGCTTTCTCTCTCATTATATGCTGTGTCTAAAATAGAATGCGTTAATTATAAAAGTTAATGTAGTATAAACAACCTTTCTTTCACGTATTATTTGATTTTTCAATACACATTTGATAGCATACCTCTTTGAAGTATCTTTCTTGGAACAACAATACACAGTAGAGAATGATCCTGTGCCTAGTTCATATAAAAAATAAAAATCATCTTTACATAAATATTTTTTAACTTCTGTCATAATTTCAATTCTTTTTTATAAATAAGTTACATATAATACGAAAAAAATATAGAGAATATCGTAAACAATGTATTCTTAGTACTAAATGGAGACCGTCTTCTCCAATAGATTTCGTTATAAGATGTTTACCGAAGATAAAAAAACATGTTTTTAAAAACAATTCTTGATTTGCCCTTTTTGTATTTATATTGGATGATGAAATTGCGAACTTTCTATTTTTTTGTGCAATTATATTAATTTTGTAGTAATTTTTTAATATGTTGACTAGATTACTATACAATTTTGTTAACAATAATAATAAAAAATATAGAAAATAATAAAAATATTTTTTTATACTCTTCGGCAATGAAGATGTTAGAGGTGTACTTTTTAAAAATTGATGTTTATTTCGCAATTATCATAAGTATGATACTATCATAATATTACACATAATATTAATAATTTAGAATGTTTTTTATCAACTACTACCCATAAAAAATTCGTCAGTAGTCTTCTAGATATAGCCATTAAAACCATTTAGTTGTAACATTGATTCATAAGCGAAATTTGTCCTTGAAACAGGATCATCCAAATCCGGTACTGGAGCTGAGAAGATAAAGTTTTGTAATTGAGAAACCTCTGGTACATTGTTCATGGAACATTGAGATTTGATAACTTCATAGGCATCCATTATGATTGCTATGAAGAGTGATAAAACTACATAGATGAAGAATGTTACAAAAACATATATGTATATAGTACTGATAATCTTAATAGATGTATTTGAATCATTGATTGTGGCAAATGTTGGGAACATATCATCGCCATTAATCAGAGAGAATAACGTCTCTGATGACAGTGAGATTGTCCTAAACTTATAAGAATAAGGTCCAATAAGTACCCAACCAGAAAAGAGAAAGCCAAGATACAATATTAATGTACAAACCATAAACCTCATAATGTTTGGGATTGACTTTTTTAAAGTTAATACAATAACATTATACTGTTCAAAGAAACCAAAATACCTTAAAACTCCGATATATACAAGTAATGTTCCACCACCAAGAAAGATTGAGGATAATGTAAATAGGTGGTTGTCGAAATCTCTAAATTCAATTGAAACTTTGCATACAGTACCAATTATAATAAATATATCATTAACAAATATCATTACATTCCATAAATTTACAAATTCCAATTGATCTTTCATTGGTAGTTCTATTTTTAAATTTTTTTTTAAAAAGTTATTTACATTTGATTTGAGACAATAAGCTTTAAATAAGGATCTGGTACATAAGATTAATGATAAAAGTGAACAGAAGAATACAATGATATCATTAATCAGGATTGGAAGGCTATGAAGTGTTAGTTTTTGATCGTTTAGAATCCTTCCGTTGCAGATATTCTTATATGAGATAATGGAATTTAAGTCAATTCCTATTTGACCTGTGTGCTTTGAGTTGTCAAAGATAATTGAAACGTTAATTAGATAGCACTCAGGATTCTCATCCATTAGGACGGGAGAATAATGGATTGTACGGAGACTAAACATAATTGTTAGTTTTGATATTACAAGAGAATCATTTGCATTAAAAGTGATATTTCTTTTTGCCAGAATATCTCTTAAATTTGAAGGTTCATCATTGATTTCAGTTAACTCTTTGTATGTGAAAACCAATTTTGAACAACTTGTTTCCCTTTTAATATCAAATTCATAAGTGTTATTTTTTATGATAAGACTAGCTAATTTTTCTATACAAATTTTTAATGGTGGAATTTTACTATAATCCATACCTTCTGACCTTAAACCACCACCAAAGGATGATTCATTGTATGGTGTAAAAGTTGTATCATAAGAAAAGGAGGCAAATGAATCGTTGTGAAGTGAGTAATAAGAATTGATAACAAAAGCGAAATGTTCAATTAGGTCTGTTGACGTAAAAACAGAGTACTTCCCAACACTTGGAGGATAAGTAACAATATCCCTTTCATCACCCCAATCTTTTAGAAATTTATGTCTCATGACGGTTGCTGTATCATCGAGGAATTCCACATGTGTTACACGAAGTTCAGCAAACAATACTAATTGTATTGTAACAAATAATATCTTCATTATCTGGAGCATCAATTTCCATGGTAGTTGTTTTCTAACTTTGTATTTTTTTATTGGATCCAAAAAATGGAATTGTAATTGGTACCTTAGTTTTGTAGCGTAATTTCTTTTTTCCTCATCTAATTGAGTTATTAAAGATTCATAGTTGATTATAGAGTCATTTGATGGTACTTTCGATGATGGATCATCGATGTGTTCCTCAATGTCATTGTTGTCATAAAAAAAGAAATGATAAAAAAGACGTTGAATTAACTATTAACTTACTTCAATAATCCGATTATATTGGTTTATTGGCATTATCTTTATAGAAAAATATTTTTTTATAGAATGTTTGTTGATTTTTTAGATTTTGTCGTACTGAATATCATAAAGGGCAAAGATAAATAAATGGTAGATTGACTGAAAAGTAAGTTTAAATATTTTAGATTTAAGTTAGAGAATTTCTTTTATTTTTGATATTAAAATAGGAGCGATGGTATTAAAAATGACTATGCTATTAGAAGAAATTTATTTATAATATCATCTGAATGAAGTGAGTTAACAGAATTAACAAAAAGAGTAAAATTACACTTGATTAATATTCATTAGATTAAATTGGCATTGTAAATTTAGTAATAAATTATATTCTACAATAATAATATAAAGAAAAAAATAAACTACAGACATAAAATATAAGCTTCTTTTTTATCTAACATATCAATGTAATAAAATTAGTGATATCAAACCTAACTATCAGTTTAGATATTAAGCAATGTAGATTTTCCTTTTATAAACATCTAACAAAGCAACTTACATCGACACATGATGAAGCAGGTTATTATTTACATGTATCTTTATTCAATAAAACTATTATTTAGCTCACCAATAATTTAGAAGAAATTTTTATCAATCGTATAAAATAATGTTCATCATCTGATACTTTTTCAGCTTACACTATTCCAATGGAATGTTCGTAAAAACACCGTAAAATAGTTGTTTTAGTACATTAGTTTTGTACGTTTTGTAGCTCATTTTTTCTGTCAAAAAGTAGTTTTTGAGGCAGATGTAGATTATTAATCATTGGTTTTCTTATACAACTAGTTAAGCAAATAAAAATTAATATAATTTTTTGGGAAATTATTTCACGTGTTAAATGCTTTATTATTATTACTATAAAAATGATGTAAAAAAGTGTTATTCTAGCGAAAATAATATCATTAAAAAATAGTAGTTGTCAAAATATATTAAAAACATCAAATAATCATTTTTATGTCTATAGAATATTGTTTATTTAAAACCTCAATTTCCATACTCTTATTTATATTAATTAGGTATGTGATATAATTTCACATGCCTTCATTAAACTTCTGAACGCATTAAAGCTAGAATTTTTATAGTTCAAAATATATTTTCAAAGAAAAATTAAATCTTTAGTATTTTTATTGTAAAAAAAGGATAAGGAGAGTAAATATTTTTTCTGAAAAAATGGGATTTAAGTTAAAATGAAGGAATTAACCAATACCAATGGTGTATCAGTAGTAAAATTTTATTTTTCAAGTCTTAATATTTAATAATAATGTATTTTGTTATAACATTAAATTACATGAATGTAAAACGTAGCTTAATAAAAATTTTTTACTTTATCTTAATATATCTAAGCAAAAAAAAACAACTTATTTGTATTTGTTTTAACATGGCGGTACTGTAGTAAAATAATTAGAGAATCTAAGTCTTTATTAATTGGTTGACCATCAATTATTGTGGGATAAAGATTGTCATAAGTATCTGTTGCTGCATTTATATCTCTATCTTTAGATAACCATCCAAATGAGTAATTATTTACAAATCTGTTTTCACAATTGCTTGAGTTTGAAACCATTTGATTTTTGTAAAATGGAATATCTTCTGGTATATCTATTGTTCTATCAAATAGTTTCTTTAGCATGATTAAGAAAGTGAGCACGTGTAATAGATACTATATCTCCTCAAACACCATTTACTTTTGAATGATAACCAATTAATTTATTTTCGGTTCTATATTGTTCATGTTTAAGTCCCCTTTCTCTTTCTTCATATTAAACGTATGTGTCATTATTGCTACTATCACAAAAAAGTATAAATTCTTCTTAATTGGAATAGATCTATAACTTCTTGTCCAAGACAGCTTTATTTTCTTCTATTCAATAAGAGATAAAAATCAAGTAGAATTATTAACATTTTAACTGGTTTTAAGGTATATCCATTATTTGTAAGATTGGTAAGTGAATTTGAGAATGATATATCAACTAAACCAGCATTATATCCTTCAAAGAATGCCTGGAGAAGTTTGGAAAAATTTCTGCTGCTTCATCAACAGTAAGTTTTGATGGAGTGAAATTAATTCCAAGAACGGAGAAAGCTAATTTTATGTTGAAATTAAACATATTACAAAGAATAATATTAATACTAAAAAAGTTTTTCTTTTTATAGTTTTTAGAAACCATTAATGGTATTTTTCATTATGACACCATTAAAAAAATAATATTAACGATTATTAATATTGATATTATTATTATTTATGTATAAATTACATGAAACCTTTGTTTAAAGATAATCATTATGCTTTAAAAATAATAGTGACATTTCCTTATCAATTAAAATAGAAAAATAAACATACTTATCTATTGTTATAAAACTTCAACAACTATGAAGCTACGTTTAAAATATGTAACAAAATTATAATATTAGATTTATAAAAATAAAGATTTTATAAATAGTTTTATATAAAAATTGAATATTATTGTATAAATGTGAGTTAAATGGTGGATAACACACCTCAATATACCTTTATTACTTGCCGAATGCTTCAAATTTCACGATCACCGCATCAATTATAAATTTTTACTATTTTTACAAAACAAGCAAAAGAAACTACACGTATCTGTAAAATTTTAGCTTAATAGGAATATTTTCGAGGATGTTATAAATTCCAGAATTATTCTCACTTAAATAGATTTATCTTAAAAACCAAAATTTAGATGAAGCTAATATTGTTTTGCATTCAGCGTATGAAAACACATATATTTAATGAAAAAAAGAACAATAAACGAAAATTATTTTTCAACGTAAACTTTTCCTCTAAGATATAAGAATTAAATGAAAATAAAATTTTTGTTTGTTGACAATCATAATCTTTTTGGGTAATAAATGAACGATTTTTTTGTGTAATAATGATGAACATTAGTAAAATAAATAAATTATCTTTATTAGAAAATTAATATACAAATATTTACAAATAAATACAATAAAAAACCGTCAAATTTAAAATACATTTCCATATATATATAACATAAAAAAAAATTATATTTTCAATTTATTTACAAATTCCTTACAATCCATGTAATCAGAAAGGTCTCTATAACGCATAATATCTGTAAATTCTTCAGTAGACAGGCTGTGTATATGCTTAATTTTAGAATTAACCTTTTCTAAACTTTTATATCCACTTTTCGGTCTTGTTAATGGATAAAATTTATTGCCAATAGAAATAGTTTTTTTACCTTTATAATTATAATATAATAAACTCCTACAGGTTATGTCATAGGAGTATTTCATCTAAATCCGTGGACCATAAGTTATCTGCCTGCAGTGCATTATCCATAGCCAGGACATTATGGTAAATCTTGGTCAATGATCTAATGTCGCTCGCAAAAAAAATTTCATGTTCGAAAAGATATTCTAGTAACTAAAAAATAATATTATTGAAAAGTTTAAGAAAAAGAAAGCATACATTTAATGTTGAAATCGGTCTTCGGGTAACGAAATCTGCAATAGACTCCTTAAATGGTAGTGGTCTTTTTAAATTTGCTAATTCAGGTGGTAACGTGTCTTCAACTTTATTATGACCTTGTAAAACTTTAGGGTTTATGTCCCCGTCACAACGCTCTGGATTGAAAAGTTTCTCTAGTGCTTTAAACTTATCAACTTTTAGAGGTCTACCAAATTCAAGAACCTTAAGAGAAGATACATCAAATTTAAGTCGACAATCCTCGATGACATTATTAAACTTGAATACATCTGACTTTCTCCTCTTAATTTCAGGAGAATCATTGTCCTCTATCGTACAGAAATCAATGATAATTTTGCCCTGACGAATATCACCATCTGCTAGATTTATAATTCTTTCTAAAGTTTCGTTATTTCCTCTTGAGTTTACTACTCCACCAGAGGATAATACTATATTTTTCTCCACAATGTAATTATTTAAAATATCAGCCATAAAAGTTTGTTCAACAGGTAACATATTGACATGCCTTACGTGAAGTAACTCCTTGACATCAGAAGTAAAAATATGATAGAAAGCACAACTTCTTACAGATGGTGAAGTTGTGAATAAAAATACGTATATAGGCATACAATTAGTCTTTATTACATCAGTAAGTTTATTATTGAAAATACTGGGATCTCTATAAACATAACATATTATTAAAAATGGTACTTTTTTAAAACTTACTCAAAAATAAAATTTGGCAAATCATCAATGAAAACAAGGTTAACTTTTCTAACACCATAAGAGGTATATGATTCGATAGGAAAATAATTGCATGCATTCAAAAACGTTATAAACGAATCCGAGCGAAATAGGTGTAGAGATAACATTTCACCTTCATTATAACGTTTAACTCTAAATTCAAATAGTTTAAATATTTTCTCCAACAATAACCTTTTTCCACATCCTGGTGGTCCTGTAAGCAGAAGTATTTTTGGTGTCATACTTTTTCTATGTTCCACGAAGTCGTTAAAAATGTTGAGTACCTAAAAATCATTTGCTAAAATGTATTATTGTCTTGTGCAAAGTTACCTCCTCCACTCTTGTCGGATTTATGCGTACATCTCCTAATACTTCCTTAAATTCCCTTTGATCTTTCTTAAATGGAACAAAGTCGCGCTCCACCAATTGAAACAATGACGTTACTCCCCTAGTCACAGATGAGACGTTGTAATCCTCAACTTCATCGTAGGATTCATCATAGAAGTTGTCGTTTATTTCTTTTTGATTTTTCGTGAACGAAACCAAGTCGCGTTCCACCTCTCCAAACAGTGAATTTTCCCCCTCACCAACAGGTAAGACTTTGTAATTCTCAACTTCATCGTAGGACTCATCATAAAAGTTGTCTTCGATTTCTTTATCCATTTTAACTATAAATGGAGAAATTTTCGAAAACCTAAAATGAGAAAGTTATTGAAATATACTGATTAAGATGACTTGTAGATTTTTGTCATCAAAAAAATTAGAAATGCTATCATTATATATTGTCAGTGTTATTATTTATGTCTACTATATATGGTAGTAGACGACATAACAAACGTGTATCAAGAGCTTTTGGGATATTGATGTGTGTTTCCAACAAGTCTTAGATTGTAGTTATTACGGAAAATTTGAAATCAAAAGCCATCCTGAAAGATTTGCTTTTAGTTTTAAACACAACAGTTGTGTTGATGGATATATCTGTGATCATGAAACATATGAAAAAACGACTGTTACAATATAACATACGACTAACGAGGGAAATTCATAAAATGTATTCCAAGAACATATGGACTTTTGGATGGATTTTCCTAACAAAATCTTAAGTGTAATTATATGGGAAAATTCGATGGTATTTGATGAGCCAGAGTTAATTTCTGTTAGTGATAATGAATGCGAGGTTAACCCTTGTTATTCAACATCAACTATTAGATCAACTACGTGTAATGTTGGAGATTTAATGGCTACCAGCAATTGTATGTCATTTTACTTGGAATGTAAGGAAAACAAAGTATTTGAATTTAGAACATGTTATAATATTTGTGTTTTCGGAGAATCCAAGAGTATTTGTGGCAGAGTTCAAGATGTAGGCACATAATCTTTTTTAAAAGATTGCGACATGGTTTAATGTGCTGAGATTTACAACTGTTACCAAAAATATGCACAATGTAGAGAATACGACAAATATGATATAACATTTTTTTATCTTATTTAATATTTTTTATTTTATCAAAATTATTGTATATTTGTATTGAAATAATGAATTATATTTAAATTAAATGTTGAACTTTTACGAATTACTATAATTTTAATATTTTATTATTCTTTTATGAACAATCTTTATTATAATACTCAAAACAAAATTTTATACATTTCAAGATTTTCGTTGTTTTAACTTTAATCCAATATTAGCTTTTATTTTTCCTACGTTCATTGCTTTGTTAACAACTTTATTACTTTTCCTTCTAAATATTGCATTTCTGACATCTTTCAACAAAATTATGGAGAATAGAATATTTGAAATCAAGCTTAAGGCTGTAAGTCCATCCAGTATACGCCAAGCGATATATAAAATATTTCCACCTTCACGTAGTTAAAATATATAATTATTAATAAGAAAACTTACCTGACTTAATATAAAAATGAAAAATAATTAAAGGTCCTTGTCCAATTAAAGGTTGAAATGTCTGAATAATTAAATTAATAAAAATTGTCTTGTTGTCATTTTGTTTAGATTTTGAACTTGAAAATTTCGACGCATGTAAATTCAAGCATTTAATCATGTAAAAGTTTATAAATCCAACGATTAATGGAACTGTAGCTGCAAAATAATATAACAAATCACTAATTTTATCGACTATGGGTAATGTTGAACCTTTAATTAATGTACATATCTCGTCGGGTACCCATTTAGTGCCTGATTGAAAAAACATTGTAGCAAACAACGTAAATGATGGAAAATTGGAAAGAATAAAAACTGCAAATGCAATATATATTTGAAGATTTCTTCTTGAAAATATAGTAAAGTATCTATGAACTGTGATAACCAAAGGTGTTGTAACCAGAAATGAAATTAAAATCATCTGTATTTTTCGCATATATGAACATATTTTTACTCTTATCACTCCTCCATGATGGTATAGATATAAATAATAAGATGAAATTAATAAATTATTAACAATAAACAGTATATTTAATATATTGAAAAGTAAGACTGTCCTTTTTAACGTTTGTCTCTTTTTGAACACTGCAGATGTCAATATAGCATATAAAAAATATAAATTTGGTATAAGAACAATTGACATTAATATTTCTTTTTGAACTGCAGCAAAAAAATATTTATCGTTTATGGGATAAAATTCTTCTTCTAAGGCAAATAAAACTGAACTGTTAGACATTGTTACAAGATGAGGTAACAAAAGTAAATGATAATATAATCTTTTGTATACTTATACAGTATATAAATAGAAAAATATTTCAAAGATCAATCTGTACGTCATCCTTCGAAATAATAACTCCCCTTTATTTAATTATTTCCCTTTAGAAATAGAAATATCTTCTTCTAGAAAGGCGATAAGGATTATCTATTGACAAAAAAAATTAAGGCTCTCTATGGGATAATAATTGCAAATATCAAGAATAATTAAATAGATTTTGTTTAACAAGGAAGATATGTAAAAAAGTGAATGTAGAAGTAATTTTTAAAAATTCTTTAGTTTATTTAAAGAATAAAAAAAAGAATATGAAGAAGATAATGAGGAAGAATAGTTTCAAAGATAATAACCTTTGTTAAAAAAACTAAGATGACTGTAGAACAACAAGAAATGAATTCTTTTGGAACTATTTACTATATTTTTTCGAGATCACAATGTAAATACATCGTTTCATGTTGTTTTCTTTTTTTTTAGTTCGAAAAAAGTGATTTTCTCTTTAGAAGCTTATTGAATGTTTTGAAATATAAAAAAATATGGCTAAAAGGTTATATAATATTTATTGTAAAAAGTATAAAAGGTAGTTAAATTTAGCTTTTCGTCAGTCAGTTTGAAATGTTTTTCAATGTTGTGCTTTTTTTTATTTTTGCAATAATTTTTTCATTATACTTTTATACTTGACATTGAACCGTTCCCTACTGAAGTTGATAATTATTCTTTTAATTTTTACTTCACATTTTGTGTTAATTTTATGGACATAAACACCAATCTAGATAAATTTTAACTCTTGTCATATTTTCCTTCCACTTAACTTATCATCGATATCGAATACCTAATAGTATCGTTAACAAGATGACAAATATTCTTTATCCTAATCCTTTTTGTAACGTTACCACCTGATAATTATATTAGAATTATTTGAATTGTTACGACGAATCTATTTCTAAATGAAACGAATTGATGGTGATAAGATCAGTGTCTGTTTTCGTTCTTTTTCGATGACAAATTTAATATATATAGTTATGAAATTATTTCGATGACAAAAGTATTTGATGAGTAACTATTGTATGTTATTTACACCAAATTTTTTTTGAATCGCGGATAAGAATTAATTCTCTAGTAATATACAAAGTATTTTTTTTAAAACGGTTTAGGCTCTATTTTATTTATATTAATTTCTGCATTAATTATAATTTTTTATATTTCAGGATAATTACTAAAGTTCAGTAGTTACACGATCTGAATACTGGAGTGGTACAGTAAAGTTTATCGGTACCACGTGCTCCCAACGTACTCACTAAGAGAGATTTTAGTTGAAGCTACAACTTTAATGGTAAAATATGGGCTTCTTTTATTCGTGTTGACTGACCATCGTCCTGTACAGGACAGAATATGAAGAAAAGATAGAATTGAAACATTTGGTGAACAAATGGTGGGCAGTATTTCGACTACTTATTTGTTTCCCAAAATAAGCCAAGAATAGCAAAGAATCTGCAGAGTGTGTTAGTAAATTTTTAATAATTAATATATGTAGTTATTTTTTTACTTTAAAATTTAAGATTATTATCGTCTTTATTTTTACTTGTATTTATTTTGATGTATGTATTTATGTATATTTTTATATTTATGTTTAAAAAAGTTGTATAAATATCGTTTTTTTATTATTTTGTTTCTTTCTATATTTATTAATACAGATGAAAATTCATTGACAGAAGTATAGTTTTTAAAAATATTGTAAAAATTTAATATAATAAAAATTAATAAATATTTTATTTCCGTTTGTTTTTTTTGACTACCCAAAAACAGATGTGAAAATAATGTTCTCTGTATATTTTTTATTCTAAAGAGTAAAAGTTACTTTTCATTAAAAAATATACTTTAGTTATACTTCTCAAGCAATTAACTTTTTTAATCCTGTAAATATATCAAATCATTAAATACTATTTTTATATAGACAGTCCCTAAAGTACTTAATTATAAAATTCTCAAGTGTCATTTAATTTCACCTTCAAATGATTCAATATTGTGAACATTTTGTAATAGGTAAAAAATTGCACTCTGAGACTCAAATTGATATTATTTCGGAAACTACTTCTGTTTTAAGTACAGAAAGTGAAAAATAAGGTTAGGAATCCTCATTTTTTAAACCCAGTTCTTTATTATCACTTGAATCATTTACACTGTATACAATATGTTTACATATTTCTTTTCTACCAACCTCATTTATGTTTAAAAAATAATCTATTAGATGAAATATACACACAAAACCTAAACATGAAGTTTAAACCGAAAATGCTCAGAATGCTACAAACTGTAAGTAATATAAAAATAACCGATCAACCAAAGTGGGATTGGCGACAGACTGCATTCTACTCCATTCTAGATCTACATTCAAGTTCATTTTGTACCCTATGGTTTTATCCATTTTGCATTTATATTTTTAGCTCATTTTTCGTATATGTTCTACCTCGTTTTGTACATGCAAAATAAGCTAGAATGTGTTTGCATAATGAGTAAAAACGTAGGCTCCAAAATGCTATCAAATATAGTACCTTTTTTATCATAAATCGTATTGGATAAATCGACATGTTTATGTTTTGTGTGTATTTAGTTTGAATAAAAAATTCAAAGGCAATAAACTTTATAAAGTTAAAAGAAAAAAATCCGAAAATGTAAAATCTTTATTTATTATGCCAATGTTTTTAGTTGTGAAACTGAAAGAAAAAACACTTTAAAAAGTGTTTCCAAAAGTTTTGATGATAATAAAAAATCTACTAATTACATAAATAAATGTAGGCACAATGCTGTCACTGAGGAGAAAATAACCAAACAAACAAAATTCGTATGAAATGGATTTTCGAATGTATCATTTAAAAATGACTTAATTTCAATTACTTTATATAATGCATCTCTTGTAGATGAATTAACCAATATTAAAGTTGTTTTAGATGGTTATGCTACAGTCAACACTTTAGTACTGGAATTGTTCGATAATTAGACAATGGACAAATGGTGAAATCTTCACATGGAAGAAATCCATTGTAATACGAAACTTTCGGGATATCTTTTGATTATTGTAAATTAACATTTGAAGCTCTACTGTCCGTAATTATGTTGATTATTACATATATTTGTTAAATAATTTTTCTAGATGAAAAATGTTTATTTTTAATCTTTTTTTTGGCTATTATGTCTAAAAAATAAAGGCAATTATACGAAAGTTCAAGGATAGAAGATTATGACATATAAATACTGATGACAAAGATAACTTTCTTTATTTTAATAACCATTATATAAATTATTTGGTGAATCAATTTTTTTCGTCAATCTTGTTATGTCTAATCAGAACAAGAGAATGTATGTTGGCCAAGGGAAGTCTAACGATGAAGTTGGTCCGGTAAACGTCCAGTAAGCTTATCTTTATCCTCTAGTAAAAAAGTCAAAAAGGATCGGAGTGATACTGAAAATTTAAAAGTAGTTATAAAAAATTTTTTTTATGTATTTTTTAACCCTAGAGAACGACTGAACAGAATTATATAAACACAAGATATGAAGAGATGATATTTGTTCTGACTAAGAATGTATACAATGATCCTTTCGAAGACTCTGATGATGACATCCACATATCGAATACAGAGGATATATTCAAGGAAATTAGCCTTTCACAAATAGTTCAGGATTTTTATAAAGAATATGTATATTAATTTTTTTATTTGTAATATTATTTTTGTTATAATCTTGTAATTTATTGAACGAAAAATAAATAAGCACGTTTATTTTGTTTATGATTGTATTCATAAATAAAGAAATATTTGTATTACATAATAAACTTAAATATTTGAGATAGCTTTTGTTTATTTTAAAATTTTATTCATGAATATAATTATATTCTGTCAGCCAGAACATCGCAGTAATTATTATTACCTTAATCACATATTTAAAGAGAACTCTTAAATATTTTTACATACAAATTTTGAAATTAAAAGAAATTATTCAACAAATCCTTCATTAAAAGAAAAATTATTTCAATGACATTATATATAAAATATTCTACTTAACTTTCTATATTAGTAAAATTTGTAATCACTATATCATATTTAAAAGAAAAAAATATTGTAACTAATTAAAAATAAATAAATTTTTATGAAACCTTTATGAATTTCGTTTCACAATGACAATTTACATTTTGATTATTAAAAAAAAATTATTTGTTATAATAAATAAATTTAAAGTTTCATAATTTTACGTTAAAAATTAATGCAAATATCTTTTCCCATTATTTAGCAGCTAATTTCACATTCTTATAATAATTTTTACTACGATTTGTGGAAGCCGAACTTCTTGAATTTCCTGGTGGCATTACTTGAACGAGTAGCTGTTCTAGAACCTTTTCCACTTCTTGTAGTTTTCGAAATAGTTAACTTTGAGGCACTTTTACTTCCACCCTGAGATTTACTTTTACTTCCATTCATACTTCTTGATCTTTTACCATTACTTTTGGAGAGGTTTGATACTCCAGAAAAAGATATTGGTGACAAACTATTTTCAGCTCTTCTTTTTTTGATCCTTCTGACAATTAAGTAGGTCACAACAATTATGATAATACAAAATAAGATAATAGCAGTGACGATTCCTATAACCCAAGGTGTTGAGTTATTTTTAACTTGAGTAACAATCTTTTCTTTCGTTATAGTCTTCGTTGCGTTGTTTTTGACTTCAGTATCATGTGATTTCGTAATAAAAGTATCCTTTCTTGTATAAAAGATTGTTTCAGCCGGTGTTTTGTATGTGCACTCAACAGTTACTCCAAGAACGCCTTTAGGTGGTTTATATAGTATTTTACCTTCCTTAATATCTATGGTATCTGTACTATTTGAGAAATCTTCAATACTTATAGGATCACTAACATTTTGACCAAACTTTATTGTTATTTTCTTAAGTAAACCAAAAGTTCCATATTGCTTATTACAGCCAATATCACTTTGATAAGAATCATCTACATGTGATTCAACAAATTCCATTTCAGCATTTTCATCTGGTAAGTAGTATACCTTATCCATTGTAAGAATGTTTTTATCAAATAGTCGTGTTGTTTTTATATCCTTACATATATAGGATCCATAATTGTTAATCTTTTTCCCATAGAATTTTATTTCATGTTGAGATGAAGTGTACATGACGTTTGGATCTTCCTCATTTTTTATCGTAAATTCAGCGCTTCTTGAATAAAATTTTTCCATATGGCCTTTGTTTTTCTCCACAGTTTTAGTTAGACATCTGAATGAATATTTATTGTCAAGTTCATCCGATTTTATAAGACGATAGAATATATTTTTCTTTTCATTCTTTTTTATTGACTCCACTGACCCTATTGTAGGCAAGATATAAGCCTTTATATCACTTTTTAAATTTTTTATATACGATACTTCTTCAATAACGTTAGGATCACTCAATCTTTCATGGTTGTTTCTGTTCTTCATAGCATCATAAACTTTTGTCCAATTATATATATAGATTTTTTGTCCAGCATAAAAATTATACGTTGTGTCATTGTTACGAACTCTAATCGGTTCCATTATTCTTTCGGACATATAATTTGTACCAGTTTTCATATATCCAAAATGGTAATGACTGGATATACCGCCAGGGTAGTCACATTTTAACTCATCATGTAGAGGATTGATATATCCAGATATTTCTTTATTTCCAACGTCTTCTCTTAAAGTGTATCCAATGAGTAGATCTGGCAGTACTAATTGTTTTAATTTTCCACAAATAAATTCATTTGAGTCTCCGTTTTTCTTGTAAAAAGGCACTACTATATGTGCGAATCTATTTTGTTGCTCAAAATATCCATTATTTTCAATGTGCTTTTCTGGGTTGAATTTAAACAATCCTTTCTCAGGTACCCATCTAATATAAGGACATAAACCTATTTTTATATCAACTTTATAATGTGGTCTAGTACCTAATAGCATCCTATTATCCTTTGATTCAATAACCACCAAAACAGCATAGTCGACCGTATGAATTTGTTTTACATTATTTAACAGCTCAGCATTTTTAGTTTTATCAAAAAAAAAAAATAGACCCATGTCACACTGTTGGATATTACACCAAATTCGAGCATACCGATAATCATCAAAATTATTTCCTAAATAATATCCGGTCGAATAAGAAATTTCATAATTATCTTTTACGCCTACAGCTGCGAGTTTCCCTCTAACTTCTGTTTCTTCTTGTTTTGTAGGTGCTAATGCTAAACCACATAATTCATGAAATTTTCTTGAATTTCTCTTAATACGATCCCAAGAAAGTGGATATATTCTTACTTCTTTAAATTTAACATTTTCATGCTGTTTTAGACTTGTTTGGTATTTATCAAGTGTATTAAATACTATAATAGATTCTTCATGATAAAGTTTTGATTTTAACAACGGTTTTTTACAATTATGTTCGGTAAAAAGAATCCTGTTTTGACCAACTGGAGTACCAAAAATACTGTATTGGCCTTGAATGGTTTTATGTAAAATTAAAAGAATTACTAAGAGTTTCACTAACATTGTACAACAAAAATTAAATTACTCCAAAATTCCTCATTTTCAAATAATAAATTTTTTTATTAAAATTTTCCATTTTTTTTTCAAATTTTATGTTATATTAGTAAAAATCTATAAGAATTTTTTTGCATATATGATAAAAATGTAAACGAAGAGAGTAACCAATCATTTTATCGGAAAATTTCTTTTTCTCTTAAAAATATAATTGTAATAATTGATCAAGCAAATTATATTCTTTATTATCAATTAATTTTGATTTATTAGAATAAAAATGTTTCATTTCTTTGATAAATAGATAACTGACAAGTGGTGAGATCTTCACATGGAAGAAATCAATGGTAATTCAAAGCTTTCAGAATATCTTTTAATTTTTGTATATCATAACTTGAAGCTGTACTTTTAATAATTGTCCTAATTATTACACACAGTTTTATTTAATTCCTAACTTGAAATATGCATGTAATTCATATCAAAATAAGTATGGGCCCCAGAAAAATTGGAATATTAAATTTTTATTATAATTTTGTGTAATATATATACCTGCTTGTTTTATTAAAGATAATTTTTACTAACATGCTTAACCTAAGAAAAAGGATCTCAACTAACCAGGAGAATTGGTGTGATAAAGTTGATGCTAATGAACATTCAACTAGTTTAACTCCACCCCCTAGGAAAAAAGTCAAAGAGGATCGAGATGATACTGAAAGACTAGAGGTAAATTACAAAATTATTTGTTTCTGTATTTCTTGTTTCTAGAAAACAATTGTGGAAAGAAATTCAAGTGTTGAAGATGAAGAAACATTTGATTTTAGTGATAATTTGAGGGACAATTTGTATGATAATTCTGGGGGTGATTTTCACAATTTAACGACAGATGATGTATTTAAAAGAATTGGTCTCTCACAGAAAACTCAGGATACCTACAGAAAGGAGAGGAACATATCTAACTTGTATGATTGGCAAAAGGAGTGTATCACCCACCAAAAATTATTAAAAGGTGAAAATTATATTCTATCTCTACAAACGGGTGCTGGAAAAACATTAATAGCTGAATTATTAATGCTCAGAGAAACCCTTGTTAAGAATAGAAGCTGCATTATCATCTTGCCATATAAAGCTATTGTGCAAGAAAAAATTCTCTCACTGTCTGCATTTGAAGAATTGGATATATTTGTAGAGGAGTACGCAGGTTCTAAAGGTCGAATTCCACCTGTAAAGAGAAGAAAAGGACAAACCATATATGTGGCCACTATCGAGAAAGGAAACATTTTGATCAACAGTTTAATTAAGGCAAACAGATTAATGGAAATTGGTTTAGTTGTAATTGATGAACTTCATATGATTGGAGAGAAGGGACGTGGTGTGGTTATCGAGCAATTACTATTTAAGTATCTTATGTTTGGATCTGGTCAGATTGTGGGCATGTCTGCTACATTGGGAGATGTTCATGAAATGTGTAAATTTATGAAAGCGAATCACTTCTCTTCTGACTTCCGACCTGTGAAACTTATTGAAAGAGCGAAGATAGGAGATTCTTTATACGATATTAATTCTAAAGGAGATCTCGTACTGCATAGTAAAATGAAAACTAGTGAGAAAGTTAAAAAAACCGATCCGGATGATATTGTTTCACTGATTAAGGATATTGTACCGCAAAAATCAGTGATAATCTTTTGTCCGACCAAGAAGAATTGTGAAAATGTATGTAAAATGGTTACAAAGCTTGCACCCAAGTCGTTTAAAACACCAAATAGTGATCGCGAGGAAATTATCGATAATATTAAAAACGAAAATGATGGAGATATAGAGGGAATTATGGAAAATGGCATTCGCGCAGGCATTGCTTACCATCACTCTGGATTGTCTAGTGAAGAAAGGCATTGGATTGAGACTGCATTTCAAAACGGCACTTTATATGCATTGTGTGCTACATCAACACTTGCTGCGGGAGTAAATTTACCAGCACGACGTGTTATCATAAAGCAACCACAAGTTGGAATTGACTTTTTGGGAAAATCTCAATATTTACAAATGATTGGTCGTTCTGGTAGAGCAGGATATGATGATAAAGGAGAAAGCATAACAATAGTTGGGCCTCCAAATGTACATAAATTTAAAGATATGCTTAAGTCACCATTAGATTCTTGTAAAAGTCAAATGTTAGATCTATTACGATTGGAAGGATTTCTTTTAGACCTAATTTATTTAAAGTTAGTAGAAAAGTTGGAACAGCTTCCGTATTTTCTCTCCAAAACATTGGCTGGAATTCAAAAAAATGATGAATGTTTGTCACTACTGGAAAAATCTGTGGAAAGTTTAAAAGCAAAAGACATGGTAAAGATTGAAGATGGGATGTTTAAACACACAGTTTTTGGAGAAGCCACATTTGTCGCCAATTTCTCTCCGGACTGCGCAAAGATATTAAATGCTAATCTACTAAAGGATTTAACTAGTGGTGTTGTATTTTCAACACATTTCCACTTAGTACTCTTACTGATCCCTTATGACATTGGATGTGTAGTTAATTGGGATCTATTCCATGATGAATTCAAGAAATTAGATGAGTCGGAAAAACAGATTTTATCAAAGGTGGATATTCAAGAATCAGATATTCTTCGACAAATAACCATAAAAAAAAGAGCTGAAAAGGGTACACCATCAATGAGGTTGTACATTGCGTTCATAATGATGGATATATGGAATAAAATGCCAGTATCTAATGTGGCAAAAAAATATAATCTCCAGAAAGGCTGGATCCAAAATACACTTCATTCGGTGTGTTCTCAGGCACAGCGTATTCAACGATTTTCGGAGTTACTTGAAAATTTATGGCCTTTGAAACTATTACTTCCTTTTATAATAGAAAAATTAAAGGAATGTAAAAATATTGAACTGCTCCCATTAATGAATTTGGATTGTGTAAAGTTTGGTAGAGCCAAAATGCTGTATGACAAAGGTTTTAAAACTGTTAAATCTATTGCCGATGCGAAGCCTGGAGATTTGCTTAGTTGTATAGGACAAATTAGTTTAGCACATGCGAAAAGAATTATAAAAAGTGCCAAAACTGCAATTGATCAAATGCTTATTAACCAAGAAGAAGAAAGGATTTCATATGGGCTATCATTATAAATTAAAAATTTTATAAAAAAATGTATATCTATTTTTTATTTTTTAATATTATTTGTATTATAATTTTGTAAATAATTTATTGTACTAAAAAAACTAACATATGTATTTTGCTTATAAATATTGTATTTAAGAATAAATAAATGTTTGTATCACATAATAAACTTAAACAATGGAGATAATTTTTGTTTATCTTAATATTTTATTCATAAGTGTAGTTGCAGTCCCCCTAGTTAAGAAAATCAAAATAGAATCATCATGAAACGTAGTTTTTAAATATTAATACTACAATTAAAATTTGTAAGTTTTAAACAAAAATTTATTAAAATAGCAGTAATAAACTAATTACTCTTATATTTCTTTTTTACAATTTCAAATATTTTAATAAAATTATAAGCAGTTTAATGTTTTTTTGATTATACCTTTTTTTATTTAGCAGTATAAAAAAGACAGTCACCAAAATTAGCAAGAGTAAACTTATAATTCTACTTGTCAATTTTTGAATGATCATTTTTCTCAACATCTAAATAGTTTAAACAGTTCCAAATGCTTTTCCAATAATACATATCCTGAAACAGCTGTATGTGTCTATTACTTTTGAAAATGGTAAATACGGCATAAACTATTGTTATAGTGTAGATAGAACAATATTTAAAGCTTTATCAAATTTACCCATAAATACTGATATTATATAAAAAACTGTGATATTAGAAAATTATTTTGTTATATATCAGTTGTCTGAATGAAATTCTTTAAGAAGTTCTTTTCTTATAATATAAAGACAAAAGAATGAAAAATTTGAAGTATTTGATACAAATATTTACAGAAATAAAAAGTGTTTATAAAAATGTTTAATCAAATGAAGGTAAAATTATTAGATTAATATATATTATAATCAATAAAGCCGTTTTTTACAAAATAAATTAAGAGGTTAATATATCTCTATCTATTTTATTTTTTTTCGGAAGATCTATTGGACCTTTTCTTCCATGAATTAGATAAAAGTATACGAAATTTTGATTTACAATTTTCGAATCCTTTTTTTATTTTTAATGATCCATATGAAAATAGCAGTGCCTGCTATGATAATAACCAAACATCCAAAGATTCCGATTGAAATATATATAAATTTTTTTTTATTGTTATTTGTATTTCCATTCCAATTACCAGTTGAATTTGTCAAGTTATTTCCATAGGTGTTATTAGTAAAATTCTCAGTTGAATTTTGAAATGTATTGTTATATAAATCTTTATTTTCAATAACAATGAACTCATATTCCTTCATTAAATCAAGTTCTTCTACATCAGGATAATTTGGTGGTACAATCAAACTACATTTATACTTTTTGTTAGATTCAAACAACTTGAGAACTACAACATCGAAATATTTCTTATCATCTTCATCATACATCTGAAGTGAAGTCCTAAATCTGTTTACATACAAATCCTGAAATTGAAGAAATCCTTGTTTATCATGTTCTAGATAACAATCAGCTGGAATATCGTTTTTGACTATTTTATAATCAATTGTAAAACTATCAATTTCACCATAAATGTCATCATCGATAGTTTTGAGTTCTTGTAAAGATTCATTTATTCTCAGACGAAGGTTTGCATTAAAATTTGGTACATTGCAATAAGTTTGGATTTCAAATTTATCATTGAAGCCATCATTTTCTGCATACCATCCTTTTATTTCCTCCAAAACCATTATGGCTATTATTTCTCCAGAATAAAATTTAGAATGTCTAGTTAATTGATGGACAGTTGTTCTGTTAGATTGGAAATTATATTCAGGAATGCTAATAATGAATGCAACAACGTTTTTATTGAATATATCCCATTCCTCGCACAGTAGAGTATCGTTCTCGAAAATTAATGAATATTCATCTACAAATAAAGTTGGTTCTGATGCATAATATTGGTAATAATTATATCCAATATCAAGTGGATGACCAAATTTTTGTTCAAGATGCCCACAAAGGCAGAAATTATCTTCACCTCTATTCCAAGGATTCATTAATTTTATATGTCTATCCAAAAAATCAATTGTTCCATCAGGAAAATGTATCATAGAATGATTGTTAGGGTTGTATTTGACTAACCCATATTCTGAAACCCAATTATTGCTTGGACAGATAACTGCGTAAAGATTATGTATATAAGTAGGTACTGTAATAGTTCCAAATTGAAATCTTCTCTTATTATTTGCAATTTCTAGACTAATGTAAAAGAAATCATTAGGCAGGACATCAACATGACTGTGCATAGAAGTTTCATCATTATTAATAGATAAAAGTCCAATCTTGCATTCCTTTAAATTACAATGAAACTCATTTGGAATATCAGACAACTTAAAGCTTCTATTCGTTTCATTTTTTGGTATTCATACATTTTCTAATTCATCATCTTTATATTTAACATGGAAAATCATCTTGTGGTAAACCCGTACTTGAGGTAAATTTTTTATATCTACAGAAATTTTAAATACCAACAATTGTTTATTTTCAGTTACATTTTCTGATATATAAATAGAAACTGGTGCTGAACGATTTTTTCTATTAGCAAAATATTCAACACTTAAAGTTCCCGTTTTTACAATTTCATACTGATAAGTAAGAGCATAATTTTCATCGGATGCATTTGTATAAATGAATAAATTGTAAATTAATAATCCTAATGAAGGCAGAATATTAAACCAAACCTTCATTAAATAAAAATTATTACAATGAAACAATAAATGAATGATATTATATACAAAATAGTCTATTCGAATTTCTGTACAGTAGAATTTGTAATTTTTATTATAATTATATTGAAGATAGTTAACAATAAATTTCCAAAGAATTTTCGAAATGAGGTATAAAATTTTTTGAATCAAAATGAAAAAAGTATACTTTTTTGCGTAGTTCTGAACATCTACAAGTAATTAACAATTTTCTGAGTAATTTTGCTATTTTTTAAAAACATTTTTGAAACATTCACGTAAAAATAATTGAGACAAAAGTGAAGATTAATTTAATTTAAATATTTTTTATATTCAATTTATATAAAAAAGGGATATATTCAATAGCATTTTGGCTTCTACAGTTTTACCCATTTTGCATGATCGATAATTTCAACATCACCTGTGGTTGATAATATTTTAAGGATAGTCAGTCGAACCAACATGTATAGGTTTTCTGTGAAGATATATTTTTTTACAAAAGTAAAAAATTGTTGGTAAATAAAGATAATAAAGAAAAATAATAAATGAATATTATTATTGTTTTGCTATTCAAGTTAACTAATTTATTCTCTATTATAACAACATATTATCGAAATTTCCGGTATTGTTGACAATTATAGAAAAAGGACACTCGTTTGCTAATTTTTTTAGAATTTTATTATAAGTTTTTATATAATAAAAATATTTTTATAATGTATTATTTCTTATTAACATTTTAATTTACCGTAATTTTCACACGTTAGAAATTTCATTTAATGAATTCGAAATACTGTTTAAAATTGTAGATAATAAATTAACATTCGTTTTTGAAATTAATAAGAAAAATTAACTTAATTATCAAAAATCAAACAAAAAAGATAAATAAAATTTTATTATAGTTTTGATCCAAAATATCATATTAATATTATTAATCATATAAAAAATCATTTTTTTAAAACAAATTGTGATAAAAATTAGGTAAATTTTTGTATTTTGAAATGTTAAGCAAGTGGGAAAGTGTTATGCATCCGTTAGCATTTTATACAAAAATTTATAGCTCGTTTCTGTTCAATTAACATTACTCTGTTATTAGAATCCATAGTTTGAAATATAGAATTTTCCCAGTCGCCCATTTTGTTTACCAAACTAACGGAACTTAATAATATTGTTTGTAGTTTGTCTTAGTAATTTTTATCTAACATTTATGTATCATATAAATTTATAAGATCAGATACAAATTTAATATAAAATTTATGAAAATATTTATTTATATTAAAAGGTATATTATATCTTTTGACAGATTGCATTATCAAATATATTTTTAATAATTCACAAACAATTATCATAAATGATTAAGTTCGACATTAACCTGTGCTGTAGCTTTTTTGAAACAAATAAATATATTTTTTATTCCATTTCTTAGTTCTCTACTAAAAATTTTATTATACAAATATATAAACTCAAATTATTCGTACTTACCTTGAGTAAATAAGAAAATAAAAATCGAGAATAGATGGTACATCAAATGCCCAACATTTATAATAAATAAATATAAATAAAAGAAATGTTAAATTTTTATGTTGCCAACCTATAACATTAATGACAAAAAAAGTTTCAACAAGTGATAAAGTTATGAAGATAAAAATTGAATATGTTATATAGACTATTTCTTTTTTATAATAATTAAAATTATAGCTATATTTCTTAAGTTCTAAAATTGCCATTACATTGAAGATACATGTTGTAATTGTAACAGTTCCAAATATAAAAGGAATATAGAAAATTTTGTAGTAAACTACATTCTTAGATCTAAAATACGGTAAGAAAAGAGCCACTGAAATCGGAAACTCCGTATATTGGTTTAAAAAGAATACATCCAAGCCCCATTAATGTTGAAAAAATGATAAAAAAAGTTAATATTTTAAGCATATTTGATTTTGAAAAACGACTATTATACTGTGTAGGATGTTTGACAGATACATATCTGTTAAAACTAACTATAAATGCTATAAGAAACATAAAAGTTAATTGTTGCATTGCTAAAACATAGAATAAATATGCCATCCAAACATTTTCTTCAAAAAATTTATTAAAAAATCCCCATTTAGGTAATTTAAAAAATGCATAATTAGTAATAATATAAATAATGTCATTAACCAATTTGCAAACTATAAAAGAATAAAATTGTCTGTTGAAAAGAAAACATTTTTCTTTCTTATTTCTTTGATTATCACATATATTGATAACATCATTAAAAAAATGGATGGTATTCTATATATAAGTTGAATTATTTCAATAATAAAAACTAAATTAACCATTTTTTAAGATTATTTTAGTAAATAGTACTGTAAAAGTTTTTGTGAGTTTATAGAGTTTAATTACTCTGAAACTAATAATATTAATTAATTAATAAAAGAAATAATTTTATTAAGATAATGTTGAAAAAACACTCATAGTTAAAAAATGATGACTATATTCTTATAAACATGAGATTAACTAACAATTCGGAAAAAAATGTAATCTCATAAAATAAAAATATTTTATTTCAATTTTCGTATATTAATAGATTTGTAGAAATTAGATGTTATATTAAACTAGGAGTCTAATAATTGTTTTTGAAACTCATTAAGTTTAAAGATATTTTCTCTAAACTTAATCTATGAATTTATTTTAAAACCTTAGACTATACTTTTCACTTTCATTATTTAATCTAAAAAAATAAAACAAAAGTAGTTGGTGGAAAGTTCTATGTATCGTTTTTTAAAAAAAACATATATATCAACTGGAACAAAAACGACAAAGGAATGATTTTTTATAGAGGTATATTTCTTTTTAAGTTGTTATTGTTGCTAAAAAAATAATAAAAGAAAATAATAAATGAATATTATATTTGTTACATTAAAAAAAACAATTTCTTAATCTATTGAAAAGAGGTTCTTTTGAACTTTTTTAATTGAATATATTTATAACAAATAAATTTCTTTTAGTTCTTTTTTTAGACTTGCATTATAACTTCTGTACCATAACAATAGAATTATCAAGTAATAAAAAAAATCTTTGTGCTTATAAGTTGTATTCAAAATATTAATAAGGCCTACATTTATTATAAAATAATTACTGTAGAAAATATAATACATCTTTGTTTATTCTATCAAAAAAAATAAACGCAACGTTTTTTTATTAAGTAGCAATAGAAAAGCCAAGATATTATGTAATTTATAAGAAATATAGTTACTTATACTTGTCAAAAATGAATTCAATTATTTACCTTCTCACAACCAATTTGTCGAATACTGTATAAAATATAATAAATAATATTATGAATCGTTCATCAAATGTCAGTCATCATTTTGGCTCATATGTAATCATTTTGTTAGATTATCTTCATATCGACAACAAAATGTTTTGAATGTGTTTAAGAAAACTTCATTGACAATGGACATTTTTTATATTATCTATAAACATCTTCAAATATGCAGAATTTTCCAGAATACATAAATTTTGTTAGATTAGTAGTCATTGCTACACAACATAAATCTTGCATTGCAATCTTATCATTCCTATATAATGATGTAGATAATTCAAAAAAGAGTTTCATATTAATTAAATATTTCTTTGTTAAAATCACGTTTCATTAACAAACTCTAGAAAAGTCAACAGAATTTTCACGTCTACATACAAAAATTGTTATCACAGATGTTTTCAATTCAGTGATTAAAGTACTTAAATCAAATTCTATTATTAGAATATTATTATGTTTGTAAGCAAACCTGTGATCACAGAATTTTGTCCAGGAGTTTATAAAATTCACTCATTTTTTGTGTAGTAACTGAGAACAAAATGTCTTTTAATAATAATAGTGCCAATCAAACTGTAAATGAGAAACTGAGTAAAAATAACACAATTAAAGTATAGTAACTGTCCTAAGTTAATCAAATTATTTATTTATTATTTACAATGATAAGGAAATAGAAATATTAATAGTTATAATTGAAAAAATGTCAAACTATGCTACAGTTTTTTTACAGTAAAATTTGTGGAAATTTTAACTTAACTGTGATTTTATTTAATAGTAAGTATTCCAAATGTTTTTATTAGAAATTATCATAAAATTTAAGAAGTGTTATTAAAAATTCAATAATGTATCGTATTTTTTGAAATCCTTTATTATTATTCTATATTTTTAGTTTTTTGTATGAATTGTCTTCTATGAACAATTTTGACATTGACTTTTGAGGTTCGTTTTTTACAACATCTAAATATATTTTTCATTTCATTCTTAAGTTCATTACTAAAAAGAGTTTTACTTAATTGTAAACATAAATAATCTATGCTTACCTTGTAAAAATGAGAAAGTAATAATCTCCAACAGAAGTTAAATCAAATCCAATAGCAATACAAAAGTAAATCATAAATTTAAATGAATTAATTTCATAATGTGCAGCTATAATTCTAAAAACAAAAAAAGTTTCAATGATTAATAATGCTATAAAAACAAAAATTGAGTATATAATATAAATTGTCTCTTTTTTAGAATTTGTAACAATTTGTTTATGTTTCTTTAATTCTAAAATTGCTTTTAAGTTGAAGATACAAGTTGCAATTGAAATAGTTCCAAATAAAAAGAGTGTGTAAAATATTTGATAATAAACAACATTTTTATTGGTAAAATATGGTACAAAAGCGTCAGCGAATTCAAACATTCTGTATGTTGGTTTAAAAGCAATAGTTCCAAGTCCAATTAACGTTGATAATATAAGAAAAAATATTATAATTTTAATTCTATTTGATTTTGAAAAGTAATGTTCATATTTTGTAGGATATTGAACAGCTATATATCTATTTATACTTATTAAAAGTGTTATAAGAAACATAAAAGTTGTCTGTTGTGCTGATAAAACAAAGAACAATATTGCAATCCAATCATTTTCCTCAAAAAAGCTTTTAAAAAATCCAAATTTAGGTATTTTGAAAAGTGTATAAAAAGTTATCATGTAACAAATATCATTAAACATTTTACAAACAATTAATATATAAAACTGTTTGTTAAAATTAACATTTTTCCTTCTGATTTCTTTTACTATCACATATACTGATAGTTTCATTAAAATGATGGATGGTACTTTGTATACACACTGAATTATATTAATAGCAAACATTATATCAATCATTTTTTTAAGATTTATTTAATAAATAGCACTAGAAAAGTTTTCTCCTGATTTTGCTGAAATAATGTAAATTAATACTATTTGTTGCTTAATGAAAGCAATAATTTTATCGAAAAATAAATAAAAAACAACACTTTTAAATATAAATTATGATGATTATCTTCATATAAACATGAGATTAATTAAAAAAAGTTATAGTTCTATGAAAATAATATTCTTTGTTACTGGGATACTATAGGTTTGCAGAAACTAGAACTTTGTTAAAGAAGAACTCCAATAATAGCTTCTGTAATTTATTATATTAAATATTATTTTTCAAAACTTAATTTGAATTCTTAGGCATAGTTTTATCTTTTTAATCCTTTTTCTATAAAAATAAAACCAAAAATAGTAACTAGAAATTTGTATATTATTATTTTAAAAACATATATTATTCAATTGGATTAAAAATAACAATGAAATGATTTTTTAATAAAAATATATTTCCACTAATGTTATTATTTTTGCAAAATAAAAGTAATAAAATAACAAATGAATATTATTTTGTCGCGTTTTTTAAAAGTAATAATTTTGGAATCTTTTAAAAAGGGTTTTCATAAATTTCTTAATCAAAAATAATTTTTAGGAAACGTAATAACAATTTATATTTTTTTAAATCTTTTATTTTAACTTTTATACCGTACAAATAGAATTATCAATTAATAAAAAAAACCTGTATGTTTGTGAGTTTTTTTCAAAACATAAATAATTTATATATTTTTTATAAGATAAATTACGGTAGAAGATACAATACCTATTTGTTTATTCTATCAATAGAAGTAAACGCAAGGTTTATTTTTAAATAGCAAAAAAAGCTAAGATATTATCCCATTTCTTTGAAGTATGGTTATTTATACTTCTAAAAAATGATTTTTATTACTTACCGTCTCACAAACCGATTTGTCGAATACTGTATCATAAATAATAAGTGATATTCTGGAAAACTCATAAAAAATCTTTTATTACTGTTTGTCTTGCTTTGTATGTGGTTATTTTTTTAATTTTTTGTTTCATGCTGAAAGCAAAGTATGATGAATTTGATTAGCAGACTTTACAGATACAATCAATTGTAAGATTTATAATTTTCTTATCATTTCGTTTACCTGTTTGCTCTAATTAAGTTCATAAGTTAATATTTATTGTTATTTAATTATAATAGTTTTGGTAAACTGTGATTACAAACATCATTTAAGTTGTCCAATCAGATAACAGATTAAAATAATTTTATTTAATAATATTATGTAGAAACCATTTAAAAATAAAATCTAAGTCTTAAATGTTGAGTTAATCTACAAGTATATTAAAAGAGTTAAAAAAGAAACTACACTCAGAAGACATATAAACTAAATTTAGAATTTTAGTATAATTTTAAATCAGAATTTAAACAAAGCTTCAGTAAACCCTATGAATTATTATAAATTTATCTTTTCGTTTTATTTATTCAAATTTTTACCAATAATTATTTAGTTTTTATATACATTTCTCTATAGATTCTAGTTTGCTTTTTCAAAAATTTGTGACGAAAATTCTTAGTAATAAAAAGATTGTAGAGAAGAATTTCATGATTTTTCAAATAAAAATGATTTCATAAAATGTTAGACATGACTTTTAAAAATTTTTATTGATTTTTTAGTAAAACTATTGAAAAAATAATTTATATATTTTATTTTTAAAATTTTGTTCTATTTCTGAATATTTTTTTGAAGTAAATTCTCTGAAGATAAGTACTAGATTTTATGTAAATTATCATAGTGTTTTGTATGAATTTATATTCATGAAACATATTTAAACAGAAAAAACGGTGATCAAATTATAGCTAATTGTCTATTAAAAATGATACAATTTTGGATTCAATAACTGTTCCACTTTGTTAGAGGTGACATGTCAGTGTTATCAAAATAAGAACATAAAAATAATATCCACAGAACTTGCCAACCATTTATTACATTTACTAACACCTTTATCTGTAACTCGTTAACAAGCTCTGTAAGTTAACTAAATTAATATTTCGAGGGTCATTCAATAAGTAAAGAGACAAATCATCACAGGTAAAAAATAGCAAAATAAAAAGCGATGATAAGAAATAAATCATGAATTAAGAATTGTTTTCATTATTTGTACATAATTTGTAATAGAAATTTTTTGTTATAACTAAGCTACATTTAACTATCTAATAATGGCATTCCCACTTAAAAACTGTAGTTTAGAGAAACAACTTTTTTTAAAATGATTTCATGTCTTCGAAAAGGTTAAACCTTCCGAAATCTATTCATGAATGTTTAAGCAATATAGTAGAAGCTGTATTAATCGTGCAAAGTCCTGAAAAAATATGTTACAAGTGTAAGCACAGCTCATTCGCTAATTCAAAGTAATCTGAACTATCGTAAAAAAAGTTGCGAAAAAGCTTGGTTGAAAGATTTTGTCACGTTCACAGTAAAGTCCAGACCGTGAACAGTCAGATTTTTATTTTGTTTGTGCTTCTCAAAGATCCTTCTCGTTGAGTAAGATTTAACGATATCAAAGAGGTAGAGGAAAAAATACAGAAATGGTTATGATCTCAGGATAAAAATTTCTTTGCCATTAGCACTAGAAAGCTCGTGGAAAGATTGGACAAGTGTATAAATGTAACAGTGAATTATGTCAAAAAGTGAGTAAAATTTAGGATTTATACGATAATAAATTTTTGAGTTCTGATCATTTGTTTCTTTACTTATTGAATGATCCTCGTATTATATGGTATCTTTTTAGAGCGTTAAATAAAGATTACTTTTAATCAATAATGTTTTATCGTGATGAAATTGATAGTGATGTTTTGGGAGCTACGTTAAGGCTCCGCTACTTTAACACACTTCTACTAAACTATTTGTTTGTTTATTGTTACAAATTATTATAAATTAAAAATGTTACAAAATCAAAACATAAAGAATGATAAACAATATTGAAATAAAATTTGTGGAACCTTTTATTTAGCTTTGACGTTTTTCAATATTAAGTTTTCTAATTGTGATAGATGAAATAGAAACATCAAAAAAATCTTATAATATCAAAAAATTTACTAGAAATTTAATAATACATAACATCTTTTGAAAACCTCCAACATTACCTTTTTTTTTTAAAATTTGACAAGCACTCTCTTTTATGAACAATTTTGACACTGACTTTTGGGGGTTGATTTGTTACAACATCTTAATATATTTGTCATTTCATTCTTAAGTTCATTACTAAAAAAGAGTTTTACTTAATTGTAAACATAAATAATCTATGCTTACCTTGTAAAAATGAGAAAATAATAATCTCCAACAGAAGTTAAATTAAATTCAATAACAATACAAAAGTGAATTATATGTATAAAAATGAATTAATTTCATATTGTGCAGCTATAATTCTAAAAAAAGCTTCAACGAATAATAAAATTATAAAAACAAAAATTGAGTATATAATATAAATTACTTCTCTTTTATAATTCATTCTATTTTTTTATGTTTCTTTAATTCTAAAATGACCTTTACATTGAAATTACATGTTGTAATTGAAATAATTTCAAATAAAATGATTGCGTAAAATTTTTGATAAAAAAACAACATTTTTATTGGTAAAATATGGTACAAAATCAACCAGCAAATAATACATTTTGTAATCTGATTTAAAAAATATATTTCCAAGCTCAATGAATGTTGATAATATGATAAAAAATAGTAATATTTTAATCATTTTCAATTTTGAAAAATAGGATTTATATAAAATTAGATATTTAACAGCTATATATCTATTTATTTATACTTAATAAAAGTGTTATGGGAAATAAAAAAGTTGTTTGGTGTAAAATTAAAACATATTATAATGTTACAATCCAATCATTTTTCTCAAGAAAATAATTAAAAAAGCCAAATTTATGTAATTTCAAAAGTATACAGACAGTGATAATATAAGTGATCTCATTAATCAATTTTCAAACTATTATAGAATTAAATTGTTTGTTAAAATGAACATTTTTTTCTTTTATATCACATATACTGATAGTATCATTAAAAAAGTGGATGGTATCTTATATATAAGCTGAATTATTTTGGTAACAAGAACTATATCAACCATTTTATAAATATTGTTTTAGCCAATAGTACTGTAAAAGTTTTCTTTTTAACTTATAGAAATTAACTACTCTTAAAATAATAATATTTGTTTATTGGTAAAAGTAAACATTTTATTCAAATATATTTTTAAAAAATTCTTTCATATTAAAAAATTGTAGTTATCTTTTGATAAACGCAATATCGATTTTGATTACGAAAAACATAACATTATTACAACAGAAATATGTTATTTTAATTTTTGATATATTTACGGACTTATAGAAATAGATTTTATTTTAAGTAAGTGATTTATTAGTAATTTTAGAATTTAATTTAATTAGACATTGTAAACTCAAAATTCAATTTTTAAATTTGAATCGAAAACTCGAATTTGATTTTGTATTTGAAGTAAACAATTCATAAAGATGAAATTCATTATAAGTAAAATAAAATTTTAATAAATAAAGTCATTTAAAGAACAACCATGTAGTTATAACAATAATGACAGTAAATAATTTTTTAAAGGATATATTTTTACATAAATAAAATATTGTTATTATATAAAAATAATAAAGAAAGGTGAAAGACGAATGTTATTATTGCTCGACTATTCAAATAACTTATTTATATTCTATTTTATAAATTTATTCTTTGAATTTTCGGTATTTTTAATAACTATAGAAAAAGGACAGTCGCTTGCTGGTCTTTTTTTCTATAATTTTACTATAAATTTATAAGTAAAAAAAATATCTGCCTTTGTGTATTATCCTTTATTTTTATTATTTATAAATTTTTTATGTGAGCAATATTATATTAAAATTTCAAAATACTGTAGGAGATCGCAGAGCATAAATTAAATTTCATATTTAAAATTTATAACAGAAATTAATTTAGATATCGAAAGATAAATAAAAGATAAACAAAATTTTACCTTTCTACAGTCTGTTTAAAAATATTATATTAACATTATTAATCAATTAAAAAATCGTTTTGTTAAAAGTATCGAAAAAGTTAAATGAAGTTCTATATTTTGAAATATGAAAGCTGTAGGAAATTTTTGGTATTTCTTAGGCTTTTTTTACAAAAATATATAGCATGTTACTTTTATTTAACCTTTTTCTGTTATTAGTATCAACCATATAAGACATAGAAATTTTTCAGTTATCTATTTTTTTACCAAATAACGAAGCCTTGTAATATTGTTTGATATTTTGCTTTTATAATTGTTATCTGCGATTTAAATGGCATATAAATTTTTAAAAATGAGTAAAAAATTAGTGCAAAGTTTGAAAGAAATTTATTAATTTATAATACAATATCATAATTTTTGCTTTTTGTATTATTAAATTATATCTTCAATAATTGAAAAAACAATTACCTTAAATGGTTAAGTTCGACATCAACTTGTGCTGTAGCTTTTTTACAACATCCAAATATACTTTTTATTCTATTTCTTAGATCTCTGCTTGAAATGTTATAATACTTATATATAAACTCAAATTATTTTTACTTACCTCGAGTAAATAAGAAAATAAAAATCTCCAAGAAATGGTAAATCAAATGCCCAAATTTGAAAACAAAAGAATATATAATAAAGTAAATGAATTTCGTATTGCTCAGCTATAATTTTAATAATAGAAAAAGCTTCGACAATTGATAACGTTATGAAAATAAAAATTGAATAAATAATATAAACTATTTCTCTTTTGTAATAATTAACAAAATACTTATGTTTCTTTAATTCTAAAATTGCCAATACATTTAAGGCACATGTTGTTATTGAAATAGTTCCAAAAAAAAATGTATAACAAAACATTTGGTAATAAATTACATTCTTAGATGTAGAATATGGTATAAAAATGCCAATGAAACTAAATAATCCGTATGCTGGATTTAAAGGAATTGATCCAAATCCAATTAACGTTGACAACATAATAAAAAGTGTTATTGTAGTAATCATATTTGATTTCGAAAAATAGCATTTATATTTTGCAGGATATTTAATGGCCACACATCTATTTATACTAATTAAAAATGTAATAAGAAACATAAAAGTTGTTTGTTGTATTGTTAGAACATAGAATAATTTTGCAACCCAATTATTTTTCTCAAGAAAGTTATTAAACAATCCCCATTTAGGTAATTTAACAAGTAAATAATAAGTTATAATGTAGAAAATCTCATTAACCAATTTGCAAACTATTATAGAATAAAATTGTTTGTTGAAATGAACATTTTTCTTTCTTATTTCCTTTGAGATAACATATACTGATAGTATCATTAAAAAAGTGGATGGTATTTTATATATAAGTTGAGTCATTTCAGCAAGAAAAATCATATCAACCATTTTTTATAAAATTGTTTTTGTAAATAGTACTAAGAAAATTTTCTTATAAATTTCAGAAATAAATTAGTCTAAAACTAACATTAATAATTAATTATTAAAAGAAATAATTTTATCAAACCGTAATTGAAAAAAAAATATTATTTATAGTTTAAAATGCTGATTATTTTCATACAAACGTGGAATAATTAACAAATCTGAAAAATGTACTCTTTTTAAATCGAATTAATTTATTTTAACTTTAAGTGTATAACTTATTTCTAGAAATTAGATCTTATAGTAATCTAAAACTCCAATAATAGTTTTTGGAATTTATAAAGTTAGTTATTATTATCTCAAAAGTTCTTTAATGAATTTTATTTCAATCTTTATATATCGTTTTTTTTTGAAAAAGTATATTCATTTGTAATAAGAATGACAATGAAATGATTTTTTAAGATATATTTCTATTTTAGTCAGTATTGTTGCTAAATAATAAGAGAAAATAATAAATGAGAATTATTCTTGTTACACTCCTGAAAAAAACCAATTTTTTTTAATTACTGTAAGAATAGTTTCTTTTAATTTCTTAATTGAATATATTTAACAGAAAACATGATAAAACTTATAGTTCTTTTTTAAAACTTTTATTATTAGTTTTTATACAATAAAAATATAATCTTTAAAAAATAAAATAAATTCTTTATGTTTTAAAGTTTTTTTTAGCTTATAATTATTACATTTATTATTAGTGAAATTAAAGTAGAAAATGTAACGCCTACTTGTTATTTTGTTAATAAAAACAAATACAACGTTTTTTTTATTAAATAACAACAGATAAGCCAAGATATTAAGCAATTTATAAGAAATATAGTTTTTAATACTTATTAAAAAATAATTTAACTATTTACTTTCTCACGACCAATTTATAGAATACTGGATCAAATATGATAGGTGATATTCTTGAAAATTTATCAAATTTATTCCATTGTTTCTTGTCCTTAATGCATGTAGTCCTTTATTTACCTTCATATAAAGGGTAAATATTTTGAATGCTTTTAGCAAACTTCATAGATACTAGTCAATGTTTTCATTTCTATAAGTATCTTCAAATATGCCGAATTTACCAGGAGACTTAAATTTTATTACATTAATAGTCATTACCGCACAACATAAATCTTGAATTGCAATCTTAACATTCCTATAAAAAGATGCAGATAATAAAAAAAGTTTTGTATCTATTAAATGTTTACTTGCTTATAATCATGCTTTATTGGGTAACTCTAGAGAAAGGAATAGAACTTCCACGCCTACATACAAAAACCGTAATCACAGATGACGTTGACTTGACGATTAAACTACTTATACCTACTACTACTGGATTATTATCATGTTTATAGGTAACATTGCAATTACAAAAATTTGTTCAAAAGTTAATAAGATTCACTCATTTGCTGTGACTATACTTCAAAAATATTTATAAACCTTTTTTTAATAATTTTTCTAGTTTGCTAACATCTTTTTGAAGTTAAACATTAAGAACAGTTTATGAGTTCATAAATAACTTATAAAATCTACCGTATAAATCTGATTTCATGAAATGTTTTCAACAGTAATAGTGCAAATCAAATTTTAAATAAGAAACTGAATAAAAATAACACAATTGAAGTTTTAATAACTCTCCCAATTCAATCACATTATCTAATTAATGTTTCTAATAATAAGCAAATAGAAATATTAATAGTTATAATTAAAAAGATATCTAAGAGTATCACAATTTTCAACAATAAAATTTGTGGAACCTTTAATTTAGCTGCAAAGTTATTCAATAATAAGTTTTCTAAATGTGATAAATGCAAAATGAGAACAAAATTTATAAAAAAGTTACCGAAAACTAATAAATATATCATATCTTTGAAGGAATTTTATATTATCCTATATTTTTAGTTTTTGGTATGAATTGTCTTCTATGAACAATTTTAACGCTGACTTTTGAGGTTCGTTTTTTATAACATCTAAATATATTTTTCATTTCATTCTTAAGTTCATTACTAAAAAAGAGTTTTACTTGTAAACATAAATAATCTATGCTTACCTTGTAAAAATGAGAAAGTAATAATCTCCAACAGAAGTTAAATCAAATCCAATAGCAATACAAAAGTAAATCATATATTTAAATAAATTAATTTCATATTGTGCAGCTATAATTCTAAAAACAAAAAAAGTTTCAATGATTAATAATGCTATAAAAACAAAAATTGAGTATATAATATAAATTGTCTCTTTTTTATAATTTGTAACATTTTTTTTATGTTTCTTTAATTCTAAAATTGCTTTTAAGTTGAAGATACAAGTTGCAATTGAAATAGTTCCAAATAAAAAGAGTGTGTAAAATATTTGATAATAAACAACATTTTTATTGGTAAAATATGGTACAAAAGCGTCAGCGAATTCAAACATTCTGTATGTTGGTTTAAAAACAATAGTTCCAAGTCCAATTAACGTTGATAATATAAGAAAAAATATTATAATTTTAATTCTATTTGATTTTGAAAAGTAATGTTCATATTTTGTAGGATATTGAACAGCTATATATCTATTTATACTTATTAAAAGTGTTATAAGAAACATAAAAGTTGTCTATTGTGCTGATAAAACATAGAACAATATTGCAATCCAATCATTTTCCTCAAAAAAGCTTTTAAAAAATCCAAATTTAGATATTTCGAAATGTGTATAATAAGTTATCATGAAATAAATATCATTAAACATTCTAATAAACAATTAATATATAAGATTGTTTGTTAAAATTAACATTTTTTCTTCTGATTTCTTTTACTATCACATATACTGATAGTTTCATTAAAAAGATGGCTGGTACTTTATATATAAACTGAACCATATTAATAGTAAGTATTATATCAACCATGTTTATAAGATTTTTTTAATAAATGGCACTAGAAAAGTTTTTTATAGTTAATACTATTTGTTGTTTAATGAAAGCAAAAATTTCATCGAAATATAAATAAAAAAATATCACTCTTAGTTAGAAAGGATAATAATCTTCATATATACATGAGATAAATTTAGAATTCAAAATAATTTAATCCTCAAAGATAGAATTGATCTACGTTGTTATTGCTATACTAACAGATTTGTAGAAATGAAATCTTATATTAAATTAAAATCCTAAAAATAGCTTATGGAGCTTATTAAGGTAGATATTATTTTCTCAAAACTTACCTTTTAAATTTAATTTACAACCTTAGACTTTTTTTTGTAATTATATTTTTCTATTACTTAATTTAAAACAACAAAAATAAGAATAATAAATGGTAAGTTTGATATATCATTTTTTTAAAAATGAAATATATTCAATCAGAATAAAAATGACAATGAAATGATTTTTTTTTATGAAGATATTGTTGTACTTAAGTTATTATTGTTGCAAAATAAAAATAATAAAAGGCAATTATAAATTAATATTATTTTATTACGTTTTTAAAAGTAACTATTTTTAGTCTATATAAGTTTTCTTTATACTTTCTTTATTGAATATATTTATTAGAAAAATAATAACACTTTTATTTCTTTTATGACCTTTTTTACAAGTTTTTGCACTTTAAAAAGAATTTTAAAATGATTAAAAGATATCTTTCTGGTTATGTGTTTTATTCAAAATATAAATAATCGGTATATTTTTAATATTGGAAGAAATTATAATACCTTTTTGCTGTTTTTTCATAAAAAATAAACCCAATACTTTAATTAATAGCGATAAAAAAGTCCAGATATTATACCATTTCTAAGAAATATAGTTAAAGTAATAACATTAGGAATTTAAAATCTAAAAACATATTCCGAAACAATCAAGATGTCAAAACAAAAAGGCATTCCTTAAATAATCTCATTAGATATAATTGTACACATAATATATTTTATACAATTAGAGATAATTTGAGTGATAATTAATTATTTGTATTCTATGATTAATCAAGGTGTTTTATATTTTTGTTCTGATTGTATTAGTTAAGTGAAATTCCACTAAAGGAACTGTGAGTGAAATTACTGAGTTTGATAAGTTATAATTGATTAGGTGGGTATTTTATATTATATTGAAATTATTTTGTGATATATATAGGTGTTATATATGGATACTGTGGTATATGAATATTGTTGATTAAATTATGTTGTTGTAGTGTTATCGTAATTTTGAAATTGTGTTCAATAAAGTAACAAATTTTCTAATAGGGGTATACGCATAAAATTTAAAATAAATTTTTTTTATTTATACTTTTAAAGATAAATTCCATTAGTTACCATTTTACAAGCAATTTGTCGAATAATGTATTAAATGTGATAGTTAATATTCTGGAAAATTCATCAAATATTTACTACTACTTTTTATCTTTTCTTATATGTTTATTCTCCTTATATTTATCTTCATATCAAAAACAAATTGTGTTAAATATGGATAATAAACTTCATTAACAACAGTTAATCATTTCATTTTTATATACTTCTTAAAATATGGGAAAAATTTGATATAATTTTAGATTTCTATTATTAGACAAGAATCAGCTCTGACAATAATTTTTACACTTATTTTAGAGGTTAATTTTTTACAACACCTAAATATTTTTCCTATTTCATTCCTATGAACAACACTAAAAATAAAATATTTACTTAATTGTAAACGTAAATAATCCGTAATTGTCTTGCGAAAACGAGAAAATAATATTTTTATGGAGCTTAGAGTCATTGTATCCAAATTTAGAGATCAATTTTCTAGCATAGATTTCTTTTTATTAACACCGATATAATCAAAACAAGTTGAAGTACGTCCACTGCCTATGCAAATCCCTTTTATAAAATTGATTCCCTTCTTTTACATAAGTGACTTCCAATGAAGTTTCAGAGATTTGATTTATCGATGATCAATGTTAGTAATTAGTAATAAGTGATGTTAATGTTAATATCATGGAAAAGTAATCGAATAAAAGTCGTTTTAGATGTATTAATATTGTATATAAAAACCCAAAAAGACATATTTTTATGATAATAACTATATTTTCATTAAACTCAAGGTAAAACTAAAACAAAAATTATTAAAATACAAAAAATATTTTTATTTAAAATACCTTTATAAATACAATAATATATATTAAGTAATTTATTGTTTTAAATTAAAAATTATATACATATACATTTTCAGTTCCATTGCAGAAGTTACTAGAATAATTCCCTTTCCCAGGCGAAGGATCCCATAGCTATACGACGTCTCTCCATCCAAAATTCATCAATCATTTCTCTGCTCTGTAAGAAAAATTATTATCATTATGTTGGAAAAAGTGATAAAACTTACGGTAAAACTTCTAGCTGATTCTCATGTATTATAATGATGGCTATAGTCTTTCCATTTCACAAGATACCTCCATTCACCATCATCTGAAAGTTTTGCATCTATAATGCATTCCACTTCGTAGAGTTGTTCCGTGTTCCTGTCCTACACTGGAGTTCATGTTGCTGCTGTCGGAAATTCCCGCGAACCATATTTGTTTCAAACTCGTCGAGAATCCGGTTGATTAGATACAGAAATATTGACAAAGTTAGAATTTAACAGACTTTTATTTGTATATATATGCATAATTGTGAAATTCTTTCAACTATCAGAATTTTTCAAAATGTTTAGGAATCCTTTTAATATTTGTATCTGTCAAGCTGTAAACTTAGGTAATAAACATGAATTTAATGTTACAAACACGTAGTAGGGTCTAAAGTATGTTTTAGAAAACTTTGATATTTTTTTTAACCTTTTAAAACAATGATTGAATAAATGTTTTAAAGTCACGCATTTTAATTTTGTTGATGTTGCTAAAAAAATACTTTAATAGATGGCTTTTTTTGTAGAATTCAAAATGAAGTATCATTAAATAAGGTAAGTGGGAAGAGTATTTTTTAACAAACGGCTAAAAAACTTTTCTGATAAAATGTTTTAAAATCTAACTATTATTGTAATATTTTTTTATTATATATGACATTGATATTGTATGTTTAATCAATTAAAATCTTTAAACACTACTTTCTAATTGTTAATACATTCTTAGCTACATTTTTTATATCTTCTGTAAACAACTTGGAGGCATCACAAACTTTAACATTTATGTAGCTTGAACAATACTTTGATTTACAATATAAAATGCTAGTAAAAATTTTACAATTATTTTAAAAAGATGATATATAACCTATAAGAACATTTTAAATTGTAGTATTAAAAATCTTTTTGTAAAATGAACATCGAATCAACAAAACATATTGGCTATTGTAAAGTATTTTTTTTAGTAACTATCTTCTGGTAAATATTTTAATTCTCTAAACAATGTTTATTCTACGTTTCATATGATATCAATAAAATTAAGAATATAAAAAGAGAAATGAACTAAATTTCAACAATAAAATTTTATGTTAAAATACCTCAACAATTATTTTAAATACAACGAGTTGTAAGGGAATTATCAATTTTTCAACGGAAACTGTGAAGTAAAGACCAAAATTCATTAACATCAAGGGAATCTTTTAGCATAACCGTCCATCGTATTTAATCTATTTAATAGTTGATTTTCACGGGTATATTCGCAAATTATTGAATTGTTGAAACAAATACCAAACTCTAGATTATTGTAAATTTTTACAATAAGCTTTAATTTCATTGATCTTTGTTCCTCAAAAACTAATAAATACTCTCCAATGTAATTATTCCATATTACTTTATATGACATTTCAGTTAATGTAGCAGGTCCTGAATTGTTATTATCTTCCTAATGGCCGGTTGTGCATAGAGTTTCACTATCATATCCAACATCTAAATTCTCACTATAAAGCTTATCCGTTCCAATATATTCATTAAAAGTATCAAATAATCTTTTTTCTCTCTTCCCCTCAACATTGTTTATCCTTAATTTGTTTGACTCAGACATATTTGCGGATTCTGCATTATTGTGTTCTTCAAAGCTATCTGGTAGCTCTTGTTCCTTATTATTATCCAACTCAAAGTCTTCAACATCAAAATAAATTGAACCTTCGCCATCTTTTGTTAAACAAACATTATCAGAATCACCATAATATTTTGAGTTTTCGCAGGAAAGTGATCCGCAAAATAGTGAACTAGGGGTCTTCGATTCACAAAATAAAAGGTCTCTGCTGTTAATATCTATAGCATTTTTTAAATATTTGTTTATATATTATTTTATTACCTGAACACGAATCACTAATACTCTGAATAGTCTCATCCTTAACTAAAATAGTATTATTCTTATCATAATCTTCTATATTTATATCATCGAACCATAGAGAAAAATTACCAGTGTTTATTCCAGTAAAAGCATTATCTAAAGATATATCATGAATGTTGAAATCTTCAGTATTGGTACTATCCTTTAATATAGATAAAAATATTGGTGATTCACTATTATTCTCGACAAAATTTTGTGTTCTACTTTTATTGAGATTTCCAATTTGTAATTTTTTGGCAAAATTTCGTCTGTATAGTGAACTCGTTTCTTTAATACGATCGAGTGTAATATTTACATCCAAAATAGAACGTTTAATATTTACCATCTTATCATTCAATCGGGCTAAATGATTTCTTATATTTCGATTGCAAATCATCATCGTTCTATTTAAATCTATAAAATTTTCATCTATGCTTTTTATGTTATAGTGAAGGTTTTTTTGCGGATACATTAAACACCTATCAAATGATTGAATTTCATTATATGATTTTGAAAGACGATCATTTCTATGAGACATTGAATCTGTTAGAACCTTATTATAATTTTTTGAGTGGTCTAGAAGAATATTGTTAAGCTTTTTAGCTTGCTAAAATTAAAACTTTAGTTATAAAAAAAGAACAGAAGCATACTTTGATATTTAAATCTATTCGGATATCACTTTTAGTCTTACCATCCATAACAAGTTAATAAAACAAATTAAAAAAGATTGTTGAAATGTATTTATATGAAAATTTGATTAAAATATTGATGACATAGAATGTTAAGATCCATCTTTCTTTAGTAAAGTTTAATTGTTAGCTGTTCTTTGACCCAACATTTCGTTGTCATTAGATTACTTTATTTTATATCATTGGTTGATAAAGAATAATAATTTTCGTTATTTTTGTTAATACGTCACTAAAACTTGATTAATAACGATATCTTTAACTAATTATGATATAGGTTTACATTTTGAAACTTAAATAATATTGCTTTGTACAAAAATATTTTCAATGAGTAATAAATTGAGAAACAATTAATTCACTTTAAGAATTATTGATAAAAATTTTTAACCAAAATAGTATAATTTGTTTTGAGAAAATGTAATCATTTTTACAATGAAATTGTCGATATCTTATTTAAAGAATTTAAAGCTACTTTTTCAAAATTTTTATATATAAATAAAATAAAAGAATAATAAAAAATGTAAACTATGAAAATTTAAAATTACTGCTTATCTTGGATATTTTTTACAATATCATACAATTTTTTGGAATCATTTTTATTGTCAAATGACATCATCCATGTCTTTTTTTCCTTAAAATTAGAATCCTCATCAGTACACTCACAATATGTTTCATGATCGTCAACTAAAAAGAACTCCCTCTCCTCACTATCAAAGAGTATTCTGTATGTTACGTCATTCATTCCACATGTACTTCCTTGTTTGTTGAGATATTTTAATAAGAAATTGCTTTTGTATTGATAAAAAAGAGCTTCATCATTATTGTATATTAAATTGAGGTATGAATTAAGAAATTTATTTAAATTATCAAATTGACTTTGCTTTTTACTAGCATTCAAATTCGAATAACTTTGTAACTTGTTGGAGAGTCTATATGAGTTTTCAAACTCTGTTTTACATGCAATTAAGTTTTTAATTGCAAAACATTCGCTTTTAAGATCATCCTCTTCGTTGTTATTTTTAAATAATTTGAAGTTGTCTTCAGATACCATTTCTACATTATTTTTACTATCCATACATGGAGTGTAAGAAATACTAGTATATTTTCCAGATATTTGGATTTGAATTGTTTTTCATATTCACACTTGAAATAATTGAATCATGATTGCTAATTGTACAATATTCACAATCTTAGAAAAATAAATATAAATTTTTTTTAAAACTTACTTAAAATACTATTTTCACTGTAATATTCATCATCAATTATATCATTTGACCAAACAAAAGAACTTTTTTTAAAGATTGTTGTTCCCGATGATGAATTGGATGGAACAACATTATTGGAATTTTTATCGTTTTTTTTATCAAAAGATTCTACTCCCCCATAACTATCAGTATTTTTTAACTTTTCCGATTCGATTTCGTTTTTACTAACACTGTTGTAATTACCATCAAAATTTGAAAGTTCCTTTTTAACAAGAATATTAAGTTTTTCAATTGTTTTACAAACTTTTTCATCAGATTGAAGTAATTTATAATCTAAGTTATCCAATTTTCTTTTAAATTTTTCCTCTCGTTCGTAAAAATTAATGATCAAATTTCTATGATTTTTTCTTATGCATTCCATGCTATTTAAAAGTTGTTGAATTTTAACAGAAAACATATAAAAGCTACCATCTACTCGAATCATTCTTTCTTCCTCATTTTTTTCATTACATTCTTCTTGAAAAACAGCAATTCTCTTGAGCTGTTTAATATTCTTAAAAATTTAATAAAAAAAAATCCTATACTGGGAACTTACACTTTTATTCAATGATAATTTATTTAAATTACTATTAATATCAAAAGACATTTCTGAAATTTAGGAAGATTATAATAATAAAAATGAATAATAGTCTTTTAAAAAAAATATTATGATACGAAGACAACTTTAATCTTATTTAATTGATTGTATTTTAACGCATTTATTAAAAACACAATCATACAAAAGAAACAAATTTATAGGAGATTAATGTTTTTATGTTTAAAAGTACCGAAGGTAAATTTTGTAATTTCAACGGGACTATGTACACTAGTTTCTTTTTAAATGAAGCTAGAGTACGTTATTAATATATATACTGACATAAATAAGGGAAATCAAAATATTTTCATTTTAACCTATACTATCAAATAAATATTTTGAAATAAAAATATTTTGGGAGATGAGTCTTGCAACTCTCATAAATTTTTTGTTTCAATTTTGAATAAAATTAATGAGATTTTTCACTATGAAGTAGTTCAATTTAATAGAAGTTTCCCAATTCTTTTATTTCATTTAGAATTTCCTCTCAATTTTGAAAGGTTATTTTTATGTGTGAAAACAGAAGAAAAAAAATGCACTTTCAACGAATTTAGTTTACGCTTAAATACATGTCACATTAGTAGATCAAAAACCAAAGGAATCTAATTCACTTATTACAGATACACGAAAAATAAGTACAACTACAATTAATACAGGATCTCCTTTGACAGAAAGAATCGCCTACAGAAACAATCTATTACTCCTACCGTAAAGCAATGGAAAGTTCATGAGGAAAATATTTGATAATAGAAAGATAAGTAAGAATTAAAGAGAAATATCATAAAAAGAGGACAACAAAAAGAACTTAATGAAACTTATTTTATTTAGTAATAAAAGTATTACAAAAGGAACACTATAAAAAGTGAATTTATAGAAATTAATCTATTAACAAAGTAGAAGGTTCACTAAAACTGCTTAGTTCTTGAATCCAATTTTTATTGTTTTTCTTTTCTTATTTTCAAAAAATAGTTTGGTTCCTCGACATTGAAAAATTTATCTTTAGTATGTTTATTCTCAGATCTCCCCTAATTTTGTTCTTCTAGAAGGGCATACTTATGAAGGAATGGGAGATATATTTAAACTATCAAACTGTTTTCCTTTTTTTTCTTATTTTCTTTGGATTTAAAATAAACGAAAATGTGAAATGACAATAGTTGTCTCGTTAATAATAACTTACAATTTTCTTCGTGGTTTCTTTCGACTCGGTGATACTTGTTCTTGATAGTGCCTTTAACTCATTTGAAGAGAAGTGGGAGCTACCCATTATGATTTTGAAATCTTTGCTATTGATGAGAATTTCCGGCCATAACTTTGCAAACATACGACTTTCTGTGAAAGTTTTGCTGGTCCAATCTATAGTGTATATTATCCTACGATAAATAGTGTGGCCAAGACTTTCAAAATCATTGAGGAATCTACTGTTATTATATTGAGAAAAAATTGCGTAATAGAACGGATCACGAAAAAGTGGAGTTGTCCAAGGGCTAGTCATTCTGTATAAAAATTAGCAAAATAAAGTTGTCGAAAAGCCGAAGATAATAAGGAGGAGATGAACAAAATTCTATTTATATATACGATAAACAAACTTCTTCTTACTGTTCGTCCTTTGTAGATTTTTCTAGACCTTTTTAAAAGGCCAAAAGTAAGATAAAAATGAGAATAGAAATTCAGCAACTAAAAGAAGAGAAATATTCCTTCGTAGTAAGATATGTTAAAATGACTTTACAAATATTATGATGTCGTTTAGTTTGATGATGAAAGAAATTAATAAGTTTTATTTCGATGATAAAAATTTATTAAGAAATTGATTATTTTTAAAGAATGATGTAGTGTTGCCGTATCCGGAAGACATAGATTTATGAAATAAGTTTATGTACAGCTGCAACATGTTTTAACCTAAAAAATTCGTTATTAGTTTCTTGTTTGAAAATCGAAGAGGATGCTATATATTTTTTTAACTTCAACAAACCCTTTTCCAGTATCCAACTGTATATGATTTCCAAATTCCAGTTGCTCCTCCCTTGTGAATTCTAGCTGCACATTCACAGCTACCTATTCCTTTACATGAACGACTAAATTTTCCTACATAATTCTGTAAAGCTGGTATAGTAGAAAGGTTAATTGAAATTACCTCAAAACATTTTGTAGCACAAGAGTAGTTTTGAGAACACTTTTTCCAGGCTCTTTTAATATTATCACTAGGCTTCTTACCAGGCATACCACAGTCAATGTAATAAGAGAAATCGATTTGATAGTAACCGCATTTGAGTGAATCAAAACTCATTCTGCAACCAATTGGTTTGCAACCTATCAATGGATTATATAGGGGAATTTTATATTAGAAGAAGATTTTATATCTTTACCTGATTCTATACCACAAATACATCTTAAACAATCTTTTGCATCATTAATGCTAAATAAAAGAGTAAAAATAATTAGTCTGAAATTCATGCTTTGGTTATATTTCTCAGTTTTGTCTAATATATATAGATATTTTTAAACCGAATATATAGCTTATTTTGATATCAGTAATAGTGAATCACGATAAGTAGATTATTAAAATTGAATATTGTAAACAATAATGGTGTGTAAAGCATGAATATTTAATATTTAATTATGAAGTTATGTGAGAAAGTTTGCTACTTATTTGTCATCGTGATATTTTAAATATTTGGTGTTTATTTATTTTTTACTTTCAAAAACTTAAGAATTTACTGGGTTTATATATACATTATTATTTACTGCCATAATATGTTAGAAAAATCTGTATACCCTAATGTTTTATGAATATAGATCATAAATCATATTCTTTGAAATATGTATAGAAAAATAATTTGTTGTATAAAAAGGACAATTATTATAAGATTAAACCAATTTACTAGTGTCATGACAAATAAAAAAACAAATTGTGAATCAATGCATTTTAATAAATTAAAAATTAAATCAAATTAAATTATTAAAAAAATTAATTTTTCTTTTCTAATTTGTTTTTTAAAACAAGTTTTTATTGTACTCATAGTTATAATGCAATTACTTGAACATTTTTAGATTTTATTTAATCTTTTCGCATACTTACAATATTATATTTCTGTTGGGCATTTATTTCTACGATACCAATGCTCAAGTACAGACATTTTTCTTATCTTTCAAAGTTTTTCCTTTCCGATCCAAAGATGAAGGTGGTCTACTGTAAATGATTCTTATATAATTTTGACCAATATTTGGTAAAGCAAATGGAATACTAGAAGAATTACTTAAATTTTGACAATGTTAATGAATTGATCTCAAATGAAATGGTTCCAATTTATATGTTATTTTCCATCTTTTTTTTATTTTTTTCAGTAAAATTTAAAAGAGTTTCATGTGGAATTGATTTGACGTCAAAATTGTTCATAGCACTAATTGCATTATATAGTAATAGGGAAATGTTAAAATATATGCTGAAAGGCTTACTTTTACAAAAAAAATTATCTTTGAAATCTTTAATTAGATGATTATTATTAATTAATAAATTAAATAGATTGAAATATAGAGGTTCTTTCAACGTAACTGCATTGAAATCGTCATTTTTCCTATTATAAATATGTATTTTTAATAAATATTTAAACTTACCCAGGGGCTAAATTTTTAATAATAAATAAATTTTCAGCTATATCTCTTATGAATTGAATAATATACATTTGCTAGGGAAAAATGTACAACAATCATACATTCTTGAGTCAGGAAGTTGAATAATACTGTAAAAATGAGTATAATATAACAAAAAAAAAACAAACTTTACCTTGTGAAGTCATTAATATCTTTCCTATTCTAACTTTCTCTAAAACAACAGCGCAAACACTTTTTATTCTGGTTTTCGTACAAATTAAAAGATCTCCCCTCTATTTGTTTTTTTATAAGTGATAAAGAAAAAACAAAATTTAGATCTTAATATTGATTTAGCAAAAATTCTAACATTTATTTCACTCATGCTTTTATGATTAAACGTATAGTAAACAAAAAAAGAACAGTCTAGAAAATAGAAATTGTTTTCAATAAAAGGTTAAAATAAAAAGATTTAAATTTCTAAGTAAATTTCTTCTTCAATTTAATAGAAATTTGTATCGTCTCATTTATCAATAATTATCAACAATAAGTAGTGATTCTTACAATATACATATTTTAAAATGGATTTTTATTCATGCGGATTAACCCAGTGTTTCAAGTTATGTTTCTATTTTTACAATTAACGGGTTAAATTGAATTTTCTTAACACGTAAAAGCTTTCTATTACGTTTTTCTTATTTTTGCCCGATCTTTTGTTGTTGAATTAGGTGCGTTAACATAACAAATACCTTGTTTAGTCAAAGATATCATATATGTCTACCAAATAGAAAATTTGCAAAATGTGTATGACATTCAATTGAAGTAGGAAATTGTATCTTAAAAGGTAAAGTGCATAGAAGTTTAAAAAAACGCGATCAATGTATTTTTTCCGAAGTCTAGAATTTCTCATAATCAAACTTTTTGAAAAAGAATCTAACAATTCTTAAATTAAAATTTTATTAGTGAGTAATGGAATATATACAAAATCTACAATATTCACAAAAAAAATAGTAAGATAATATAAATTTTTATCTCTGTGGTTTAAAAAATTAACTTATTAACAAATTATACTCCCAATTTCGCTATTTCTTCTTTTTTTTCACCAATTAAAGACGTTTTTACCAGCGATTTTGTTTGACTCGCTGTAACCAGAAATACTATTTAGTGCGTCAACAATTATTTCTTGTAGATAATCACCTGGTCGTGCTCCTCCAACCAATTCATACCAATCTTTAAGAAAGGCCACTTCTTCTTCTTTAAATCTCATTTCCCTGCGCTTCCTGATTATCGTAGCTGGTGGGACTCCTTAGGATGTACCTTATATGAACTTAAAGATGAATTGCCAACACTACCAATGGTATCCCTTGCCACTGAAGACAAATTTAAGTTATTGTCTTTATCCGGTAGTGGCGCCACATCTCCACTCATACTTCTAACACTTGACTGGAGTGCATGAGGTAGTTTTTCATCAACTTGTGTAAGGGTTTCAATTGGAAGTTTCTTGATTGAACAACACTTTACTACATTTGTTACATACTATAAGACATACACTATTTATGGAAAATTATGAAAACTTACTTGAATTACTGGATTTGTTAATTGACTTTTATCGTCGCCCATTATCGAAAACGAATATTTGGTAAAGCTTTCATATACTCTGTCCGCTTTGGTCATTTCAATAAAATCAAAAGATTCCCTATAAACAAAGACAGAAAATTATTTTAAAAAAATTTAAAACTTACACAGGGACAAGAATGTTTACTGTCAGTGAGCCTTCAAGTAGATGGCAGAAAGAGCCGATTTCTAAGTTCATATTGGGAAAGTATGAACATAATGGATAAAATTCTTGATTTAAGTGTTGAATAAATACTAAAAAGAAATATAAAATTTCAACAGAAAAGATTACATTAAATATGACCAACTAAGTGTTCTAGACAACATCATTCTACAACCTCTTTACATAAATTGTCGACCACAGTTTTTTTATCAAGTGATAAAGTTTTCTCAATCTTCAATTGAGACAAATATTGATCACTAACGTCTGTAAAACTGATATTCGGCCTGATGATAACCTTTATAATAACTTCATCTGTCATATTCGAGTTATTCAATGACATACTTCTAAAGAGAACATTTATAAGAGAAAAATTATGAAAAAATCTACCTTCTAACGAATTAATCCTGTATGACAATGTTAGTTAACTATTTTCTACATATATGCGTAATTGTGTTTGTACTTTTAACTAATGGAAGATTCGACAAGATTCAAAAGATTCTTCTAGCGTTTATACCTGCTAATACGCACGTTTTATCAATAATTTGTGCCATCATATGTTATTTTTATTTAAAGATCAAATTCTATAACAATTTTTGGACAAAATGACTGATGTATAAACAAATAATTAATGTCCAAAGAAAATGAGAAAGTAATTGCTTGTTTTTATCATAACTTTTTTTTTGAGTTGACGATTTTTATGAAATGATTGCTAAGAGTTGTAATTTTTTCCCAACATGTGTGATTGAACCAAATTCAAAGATTCTTAGTTAAAAATGATAAGATTTATTTGAAATTTTTTCTACACACTTTAAGCAAATATATAATAATTGATGTTAAGTAATCCTATTACATTATGAAGCACGATGATATTATTATTTTTATTGAAGATCAAATACTCACTAATAAAGAATGCTGTATATGTATCTTAGATTAAAAAGTCATTGTATTTAATGAGATAAAGGAATAACTTTTTATTTATATATGTACTATATTTTAAATAAATTGAAGAATAGCAACATAAATACACTATTTATAATATAGATTCTTATTTTGTATTACTGTTATTATTATACCCAATCATAGAAACATCTCTTGAAAATTCTAAAAATACTTGTTCTAGTGTCGTTTGTGATAAAGAATAATCTTGGATTTTTAATGGTTCTACTAAATCTTCTAATTGTTAAAATAAGTTACTCCATGTCGCATTTTTAGTTTTTCTTAATTCAAAATTCAATTGAAGTGCATGTTATTCTTTTAGTATTTATCCAGGGAATTTCTGTTAAATTGTATTAAATGCTGCTGAAATTTCATTTGGTGTCTCCATACGAACTAACAATGTATAACCAGAACCATATTTTGATTTAATATGTTGTGGTGATCCATAACATTTAAATTTTCCATTTACCATAATTGAAAGTGATGTACAGAGTGCTTCACATTCCTCCATTGAATGTGATGTTAATACCAATGCTGTTCCTACCTCTCTTATGAGTGCCAAAATTTCCCATATAATTCTTCTAGCTTTTGGATCAACACCTGATGTTGGTTCATCTAATAATAAAACTTCTGGCATTCCAACTAATGCTATACAAGTGATAATCTTCTTTTATAACCACCAGAATATGTTTTTATTTGCCTTTTAGCATACATACCAATATTTATAGCTTGAATTATTGTATCAACAGTCTTTGGAATATCTTTTGAAGCTATACCACGTATTCTTGCAAACATATATAATGTCTCCTCACCACTCATTTCTTTTATAATAGCATCATATTGTGGACAATACCCAATATTTTCTTTTGCTTTCCTCCAATTATTTCTTATACTATACCCTTTAATAAAACCATCAACCTCGGAAATATTATTTTCACCAGTTAACATTTGGAAAGTTGAAGTTTTACCAGCTCCATTTAAACCAAGCAAACCAAAACAATCACCTTTTTCTACAATAAAACTAATTCCTTTAACTGCCTCGAAATTACCTACCTTTTTTTGATATTTTTTACAATAACAGTATTACTTAATCCTGAAGATTCAAGAACATATTCTCTTTCTTTTATTACAACATCATCCTCATCATTATTATTGGATGGTAAATTTTTACTTTTACCCATTTCTTAAACATTAACAGAAAGGTTTGGATCAGTACATTCCCAATTAAATGAATTATTATCATAATTTCTTTTACTTTTTTTAAGTTTTCTTTTTAATTTTTTATTCCATTGTTTTTCAATAGCAATTGTTGTAAACCAATATATAAATCCTTCTAAACCTAAAAATATAAGACCCCAAGCAATTCCTTTGTTAGTGAAAAAATTCATGACATTCTCAACATATGCTCTATTTTGAATCTCTCCACAACATTGTGGAACACTACTTTTAAATAATGGATTTGTACAATCAATATCTTGACAAGCGATTCTGGCATATTCATTATTATAAAAAATTGAGAAACAATTAGAAAGATTGTACGTTGGAAATATGAATGATAGAATAATTGACCATGTAAATGATACATCAGCATTAACTGTTTGTGTTATAATATTTGTAGCAATAGATGATGATATAGCTGTAATTATATTGTACATAACAATTAATGTATATCCTTTTGGAGCTGAATTAAAGGCAAATTGAAATGTATATACAAATGGTATAACTGTCCATCCATATAATAACATAATTAATAATAATGTTAAAACTGTTTGTGATGAATTGGTAAATGGTTCAATATCAATTAAACAATATATTCTTATAAATGCTCCAACAGGAAGTAAAAAACATGATACATCCCAAATAAAATTTGTCATCCAATACATCCATGGTCTTATTCCAGACATCATTTGCTTGTGTTTTGATCTTTTAGATCTTTCTATAATAAGAAATGAAGCATATGTTGAGACTGCCATTGACATTGATACAATAATTGTATATCCAATCATGAATGATGCTGATGTTGAGGTACTTGACGACTTCATTGTATCACCTATAGATGGTGGTAATGGGTGATTAATAACATTAATACTTAATTTCGAGTTATTTGTCCCTCTTCTTAACAAAAATATATCAATAATATTCAATGCTAATGGAGGTGAATGAAGTGCAAAATTGTTAAACATTCCATTTAATATCGTTAAATGGAAATTGCCAATAAATGGAATTGGAACATCTTTAAACCAATCATTAAATGCTACAGGAGTTTTTAAACTAAAAATTCTATATCCCTCATCTTTTATCTTATTTTTTATGTATGAATTTTGATTATATGTGTCATTTGTATAAATAGGATCAATCTTAATTGATGGACTGATACTCTCAATTAAATTATACATATCTGAAGCAAATGTAGAATTATCAAATGTATCATTGGATTTTTGTATTATAACATTAGCTGGTATATTTTTTGTGAATAGAAATCAAAATTAATTGATAATTGTGGCTGAGGTTTTGGTGATGGAATAATTTTTAATGTCCATGTTAATAATGATAAATATAAAATTGGTATTATCAATGAAGGAATAAATTGTATCTATTTCCTACAAAAATAAATTATTCTTTTAAGAAACATTGCTTTCATGTGTTGCAAATAATAATTCATACCACTTATTTTCCTTATATTTTTTAAATCATTAAATTTTTCTATTAAATTATTCTTCTCATTTGTCCCATTTTCATTAAAAATACCTAATTTAATATCTCTATTCACATTTGCTATATCATTAACTTTTAAAAATACTTCTTCCATTGTTGTTATTGAAACACCAAATGATTCAATATTAAATTTCTCCTGACCTCCCTCTAAATCTTTAAAAATTGTTGAAAATTTTGATCTATGTAGTTGGCTGATTAAATACGTTGTTTCATTACCAACAGCTGAATGCATCTCTGCATCATCACAGTATGTTCTTAGGAATAAAAGAACATTTTTATATTGTTTATGAATTTCATTTAATGGTATACCTTTATTAAATACATTTGTTAAATGATAACCAGCACCATAAAGTTTCTTTAAAAACATACTTGAACCAGAACATTGCAGACTTCCATGTTCCATTATTGCTATTCTATCACCTAATAAATCAGCTTCCTCCATAAAATGTGTTATAAGAAGCATTGTTCTTTTAGATTTTTCTTCTAATAATAATGTCCATGTATCATGCCTTGCACCAGGATCCATACCGGATGTTGGTTCATCAAGCATCACTATTTCTGAACCACCTATCAATGCTATTGCTAATGATAATTTTCTTTTTCGACAATCAGATAAATTTCCAGCTCTAAAGTTTGCCTTAAAACCAATCTTTAATCTTTCTAATATATTTATAGTTTCATCTTCATTATATACTCTTCCTTTAAGTTTACAAAAAAATTCAAGATGTTCCATGACAGTTAATGTATCAAATAAAGTGTTATATTGTGGACATAAACCTAATTTTTTTCTTATCTCAGATAAATTTGATTTAATATCATAATTATCTATAAATGCTGTACCAGAAGTTGATGGTATTACACCTGTTAACATAGAAAATGTTGTACTTTTTCCAGCACCATTATGTCCAAGAAGTGCTGTTATCTGCCCAGGATAAAGGCGTAAATTTAAATTTTCAACAGCAACTTTCTTAGCATTATCACCAAATTTACAATTAAAAAATTGTGATATTAAACTTTTTCCATAAATTTTTGTTAAATTAACTATATTAATCATTGGAGATACATTAGATTCATCCTCATTTTTATCACCAATATTGTTTTCTTTTGAATTAATATTTGTTAGAGATACTTTTTTATTAAATAATGTTGGAAACCAATAAGTAGGAAGTATAAAAAAGTATGGTGGTTGTGGTATACCCTCACAACTTGAATTTATGGCTTCAACATATCCTGTTAATATAATAAGTATAATACCATCAACTATTAACATTAATAAATAATGAGCAAAACAAACTTCTTGATCAGGTGTTGGTGGACTCCAAATAGAGCTCCATGTAACACCACTAGCCTGAGTTTCATATCTTCCGACGGAGATAACAGCATATGTTAAAACAACATTAGGATTAATAAAATTAATCATTTTTTGTTGAAAAACTATAATTTGCTTGTGTATCAAGTGTCTGAAATATAACACTCCAAAAATAAAGGAGCATCCATCCGAGGACAGCAAATAATGTACCAGTTGTAGCTGATTGTAGGAATGTTGAAAGAAAGAATGAAAAATATACAACATTATATGTATAAAGAAGGAAAAAAATTAAAATTAATGATGAATCGGTATTTTGAGCAACAAATATCATGAAAACTGTTATACAAATCACTGGTAGTAACATTTTAGCATAATTTATAATTAAATAAGCAACCCAATTAACCCATTGTTTTAATCCCATAACTTTCATGTACTCTTTTAATTGACTTTCTTTTTCTGTAACCAATGTTTTGACAATATAAATAACACTCGTCATCAATGAAAATACTATTACTATTGGTAAAAAAAGATCCAACTTCAATTATTTTTGTTTTATACGATGGAAATGGAAATCTTTGTAATGTTGTTATGGATGGATTTGACATAATTTCTTGAATTACTGATGTATTTTTTCTGTATAATTATTTTTTATCATTAAACCAATTGATGTATCAACTGCTTTTTGGATCATTAAAAATCCTTCCTCCCAATATCCTGGTTCACCACCATCATATTTTGTTGATGAGATAGGACCAGAAATGTATTGTGTTGCAAATATTGTTACAGTATTCCATGGTCCATAATCATTTTTGGCAAATGTTTTAGCAAGTCTTCTATGAGTATTTGATAAGCGTATTTTATATGTTACATTATCATTACCCATTGGATTATTAGAAAAGTTATCGTCAAAAACTATACTACCAATAATTGAATTGTTACAATGATTAGCGAATGTTATTTCTAGATCTTTTAACATTGCTCTTTCACTTTTATAACCTTTAGTTTTTCCATGTATATTTAATGTTGTAAAATTAAATGAATTAATTATACCTTGAATTTCACCGGGTAAAGTTATATTTAATATTTTTGGAATATTATCAAATGGTATAGGATTATGAAGGACATCATTTTGCGTAAATCTTCTAACTATTTCATTCTTAATTATTTCTGTGTATTTTGTTTTTGGAGCATAGACAAATTCAATATCAACATCATAGGTTTTATTTAAAATTGAATATTTATTTGATGTTACCTGAAGAAATTGGCAACGTTAAGGTTTATTTTCCCAAAAAATAGAATAATCTAATAATGTTTCATTCATAGATTTAATATCAGTCGGCATTATCAAATCTAAATAACTACCCGTTACTGGCCATCCTTAATAATTCGTTTCATAGTTACTTTTTTAAAGTACACTCTTTAACTGAAAAAAAATATAATAATCCTTATGGAAAAAGAAAAACTTAATAATACCATTAAACCAAATGATAGTGATATAAGAAGTATAGGCGCAACAGTTTAAAATAACGTAAAAATTGGTGATCTTATTTGTTGAAGAAAATTTTTCCATAGTAGTAAACGTAATTGTTTAAAAGTACTCATTAGTTTTTGAGACTAAAAATTATAAAAGATTAAAAATTTTAATAAACAGATAAAAAGTTTTTTTATAACAGTTGATGAGTAATTATAATGAAGCGTACAGTAAAAGTAAGTATTGATAAAAATTTGATTTAATAAAATTGATAAAATTTATTCTTCTCCTATAAAATATTTAAAGAATTATATAAGACACACAAAAAGTCATTAAAAATATATAAAGAATGATAAAATAGACACTATTTTTGTTTCGAATAAGTATTAGATAAAGATTTAATATTTATTTTAAAAGTCATATTCTCAATTAAAAATAAAATATTCACTATTTTTCTTCCTTATTTTAATGAACACCAAATTTTTTAAATGACTAGCTTATTAGTAGTAAAGAAAATTGTTATTTATTGTGTAAATCATTACATTTATGTTTAAAATATTTCTAAAAAATACCCATATTACCGAGTGAGTTTTCTGTTAAATTAATTTGTATTTATTAGAAAAAATTAAAAGAATCAGCAAATATTGTTTTACGCAATATTTAATAATTTATTTTGCATAACAACACACGAATAAGTAATAAATATCTCTTAATCAAAAAAATAAAGTATAAGAGTTTATAAAAATTTTTAACACAATTTTGTATATCTATTAAGGGGTAATAATAGTAAATTTGCTTTCTATTTTTTAATAAAAATAATGAAAACTAGAAAAATTTATTTTCACTATTGAAAAAATGAGAATTATTTTATGCTTTTTTATTTACCTTGAAATAAATATATAATAATGATTTTCTAACGATTTTGCAGAACAAAGTTGGGCTATCAGATGCGTATAAAATTGTAAAAAAATATTAAGTTTTAAAAAAGTTACATTATTCTAATATAGTTAAAAATTTAGAATTCATAAAAAAAAATAGAAGTTACTTAAATATCTGTAACTATAGGGTAGATTAACAATCATATCACAGTTGTAATAAAACACTTTATAACTTTTTTTATACAACAAATTTTTATGATATTATATGCATTTTGTAGATAATGTGCTAGAGAATAATATATTACGAGGTCTTTCCCAAGAATGAACATAAAAGAAGTTGCATAGTTTTTTTTTATTTTACATTTAAAAAAAGATATTTCTGATTTATTTAATTTAAACTTATTTTAAAGTTTAGAATTCGTGGATATATTTCATAATAAGTCAATGTTTAATTCAATTATGTATGAAAATGATATCTTTTTGGTGGCCAACAACTGATTCTTTACACAAACGTTACTCTTTCCAAAGCATTATTTATAACATTTCCTAAGATGATTGCATCTGATTCTTCGAAACGATTTACAATGATTAATATTTGGCGCATTGATAGAGCTTGACTCACATTGTAATAAAAAGTGAATAATTTTTGGTTTATCGCACTAAAATATTTGTTGGTGTGATAGTAAAAAATTATTCTTGAACGTTTCTCAATAGAATATTTTCTTACTGAGGTGAATATAATAGGAATTATTTTTAATATATAAGGAAAATTAATACTATAAAAATGGAATATTGTATGAAGAAATATGCTTTAAACTGGATTTTTAAACACCTAGCATTTATCTTTTAAGTAATTTAATTGTTACAAGATATAATTTTAAAACAAAAATATAAACATTTTGATTGAATTTAATGTAACTTTTCGTAAAGATCATTTCTGAAGATGATGTTGTGTTATATTATTCAATAAATTATTTTCTACAAAATGCATATGATATCATACAAATACGGCAGCAAAAAAAAGAGTTACAGCAATTATAAAGTGTTTCATGCAACCGTAACGTGACATTTGACCCACTCTATACATATTATATTAAATTAACAATCTCACAATTGTGTTTTAACATTTCTCAAATAGTTAGGATTTCAAATAGATATAATTTTATAAAAATACGTCTACATAGAAAATAGTTATTTTTATTAAAATTTTTTAGAATTCTTTTTGACACCTTGTGGAATCTTCTAGTGTGCTTTTTTCCATACTTCACATTTATGTTCAGGATTCATTCTACTATGTAATTTGCAGTTAAAAGCATTAGAGAAGGGTTTATAATTTGATAAAGCTAAATTAGTGCGTATCTCTGATGGAGTATGAGGATCACTATTTATTTGTTTTTCTAAATGTTCTTTACTAATATGCTCACAAAATGTTCTACCATTACCAATAAAAAATAGTTGTTCACTGGTGAAATTCTCAAAACCAGGAACTTTAGGTTCTTCACCACCAATACTTTGAAGATATTTCATATAGGCTCTATGGGCAATTTTAAGTCCACCATTATCTGGAATATTTTCAGACAATGTTAATGTACCGTTTATATTTTTCATAGTTTTACTTTCTTTTTGATCACCGTACTGTTTAACGAAGCATTCAACTTTTTGCTCAAAATTTTCTATTGATTTAGGAGTTAATATTAATTCACCTTTTCCATCTAGTCCAAATATAAATTTATAACTTTCACTGTCAAAAGCATGTAGAATCTCATGTCCAATAAAAAATCCAATGCTACCATAATTAATTGAATGAGGAAAATATCTACTAAACCATGGTTCTAGCAAAGCATTTGAAGACGTAGTAAACGTGTTATGATAATAATAATAAAATGCATTAAAAGAAACAAAATCACCTAAATAGTCTTTATAATTGAAAATATTATAACCACAAGATCCATGAGTATGATTCATTTTTGACAATGATTCAATATTTTGAAGAACTTCTTCAATACTATCGCTCTCTGATATTCCTATATGTTTATAACAAGTTTCCATTAACAGTACACTAGAGATATCATTAAAATCAAATTTTTTTGTAAATTCCATTTCATTAAGTTTTTGCAAAAGATTATTTCTTGAATCTTTATCGAATATATTTTCTCTTTCATCTATTAATAATCTAAATTCTTCCTTCATTTTTTTAATCATATATTCTAGTATAATATAATCACCATGTTTCTCAGTATTTATTCCGTTCTTTTTTAAAAATAATATACCAAAAGCATATATACCAAAATTTCTTATTTCTGATTCACAATTTTCTTTTTTTTTCTCGGAGAATTTACTACATTTCTTTCTTAAATTATAAATATTGTTTATAGCAGTCGATTCATTATTATATTTTCCTTTCACAACATCTGAAAATAAATACATAAATACAAAAAATGATACTACCTATTATAAAATTATCAAAATTTGTAATCCCATCATAATAATAGAAACTCGTATCATTTTTACTTTTTTTTTCTTTATCTTTAATCCAATTACCACAAGAAAACTTGTAAAAATTATCACATGGATCTATAGTAAAATCAACATATTCACGAAGGCTACTAGAAGTCAATTTTGGATCATATTTTGTTGATATTTTTTGAAATTTTTTAGTAATGAATCCTTTTACAATGGATCCTTTTAATACGAAAATAAAAGCAAAATAATAAAAATATAAGACAAAATCATTCATGATAATTTTAACAAATGTTTTAATAGTTTTGAGAGTTATAAAAAATATTTTATCATTTTATACAAAAGAATAAGTGAACATTCATTTAATATGTTAACTTTATTCAAACATTATTAAAAAAATTTTTTATTCAAACATTTTTTTTGCATTTCTTTTTATATTAAAATAAAAATTAAAAATTTTAATTTTTATATCATGATCATTTTTATTTTAAACTTTAAATTTATAATAATATCTTGATTTTTAAATATGCTCAAATAAAAGTCAATTATTGTACAACATTCAGAAAATTATTACCCTTATACATATAAAAGAATATATCTATTTTTAACTTTTTATTTGTATTTAAAAATTAAACTCTTATTTAATAGATACACTTTGAAATTAAAATTCCTGCTTATTTTAATATATTTATTATGAATGAAATAGTATAGAGAGATAGAATAAACAGAATTTCTTAGTGTCATTTTTTCCATACTTCACATTTATGTTCTGGATTCATTCTACTTTGTAATTTACAGTTAAAAGCATTAGAAAATGGTTTATAATTAGATAAAGCTAAATTAACACGTATTTCTTCTGGGGCATGAGGATCAGTATCAATTCTCTCTTCTATTTTATCTCTGCTTTGGTGTTCACAAGACGTTCTACCTTTACTAATAAAAAATAGTTGTTCACTGGTGAAATTCTCAAAACCAGGGACTTTAGGTTCTTCACCACCAATACTTTGAAGGTATTTCATATAAGCTCTGTGAGCAATTTTAAGTCCCCCATTATCTGCAATATTTTCGCATAAAGTTAATGAGCCATTTATATTTTTCATAGTTTTACTTTCTTTTTCACCACCGTATTGTTTAACAAAACATTCAAATTTTTTCTCAAAATTTTCTATTGATTTAGGAGTTAATATTAATTCACCTTTTTCATCCAATCCGTATATATACTTATAATGATCATTATCAAAACCGTGTACAATTTCATGACCAAAAGTAACTCCAATGCCACCATAATTAAGAGCTTGTAAAAAATATCTGTCAAACAATGGTTCTGCCAGAGAATTTGAAGAAATACTAAACAAGTTAAGTATAGAATAGTAAAATGCATTAGAATGAACAAAATCACCAATATATTCATTATTTTTGAAAATGTTGTAACCACAAGATCCATGAGTATGATTTATTTTTGACAATGATTCTAAGAACTTCTTCAATACTATCACTTTCTGATATTCCTAAATCTTTATAACAAGTTTCCATTAACAATACACTAGAAACATCGTTAAAGTCAAATATTCTTGAAAATTCCATTTCATCAAGTTTATACAGGAGATTGACTTTTGATTCTTTATCAAATGTATTTTCTTTTTCGTTTATTAGTAATCTAAATTCTTCCTTTATTCTTTTAATCATATCCTCTATTATAATATAAATGGCATGTGTCTCTCTATCTATTTTGCTCTTTTTTGAAAATAATATACCAAAAGCATATATACCAAATTTTATAATTTCGTATTCACATTTTTCTTTTTTTTTCTTCAGATAGTTGAACACATTTCATTCTTAAATTATAAATATTGTTTATAGCAGTCGATTCATTATTATATTTTCCTTTCACAGCATCTGAAAGTAATTAAATAAATACAAAAAAAAGATACTACCTTTAATAAAATTATCGAAATTTTTTCGATTATCAGAATAATAGAAACTCGTTTTATTTATACTTTTTTTTTCTTTATCTTTTATCCAGTTGCCACAGGAAAACTTGTAGAAATTATCACATGGATCTACAGTAAAATCAACATATTCACGAAGGCTTCTAGAAGTCGATTCTGGATCGTAATTTATTGAAATCTTTCCTGATGTATTAATAATAAATCCTTTTGATACGAAAATAATCCCAAAATAATAAAGATATAAGGCAAAAGCTTTCATAGTAAATTTAACCAATTTTTTTTGATTTTGAGAATTATGAGAAATTTGTTAGCATTATATACAAAAAAATGATTGGCGATTCATTTAATATTTAAAATTTATTTGATTTATTAAACCAAATTTTTTATTCAATGACATACCTTGTATTTTTTTTGTATATAAAATTTCAAATTTATGTAATATGCCAATTCTTTTTTATCATAAAATTGATAATAATATTATGGTTGTTTAAAAATGCTAGATTAAAAGCAAATAATTGTACAACATTTAACAATATTATTATCGTCAGACGTATAACAGGATTAAATCTTCATTTTTTGAAATGTCACCTTGGATGTCCAAATTACACTTGTCCTTTTTGAATATATTTTTCTACAATTAAAAACTAGAAAAATAGTTCTCTTTATTATAATTGTCTTTTAGCTTTAACAATGTTCAAGTACACAGAAATTATTTTATCTCAAAATATGACACTTAAATAAATTTTTAAAAAATAGAATTTTTTATATTTAATTAAATAACATAAATTATCTAGAATATATATTTACTATTTCTAAAAATTCTATCTTTCTCAAAATATCTAAAAAAAATTATGAATATCGCAGAATTAATAAGTGATAAAATTTAACAGAAAATTAATCTACATTTTAAAAATTGTTTACATTGTTTATGAATTGAAAAAGTTTAAATTTTTTAAAGATTTATGGTTAATATTCGAATATTAAGAAACTTTTTACTTATCTGAGTAACATTTACAAGACTCAATTTTAGTTGAAAGATCTTTTTCGTATCTGTATTTTATTAATATTTACAAATTGTATTAATAATGGTATTTTTTTAATAAAAATTTTGTAGATCCAAAGTATTTAATTTCTCTTTAATAAATGGTTAATGTAGGAAAACGATCGACTTCTTCACAGAACATTTTTTCAGATATACTAATCTTCATCAATCCTTATTAATATTTATAAAAATTTTTTTATTGTTTTTTAGTTATTTTTGTATTAATAGAAAAAAAAGTTTTAGTTTTTAGAATTTTGCTTCATCATATACTTTATAAAGATTAACAATTTTTCATTTAAACGTTGATACGTAAAAAAAATTGATATGATACCCTATTAACATTAAAATTTCTAATAAAAGTACAAAGGAATTAAACAATTAAAATTTATTTCTTTAAATTATTAACTCTTGGGTCGTTTGAATAATTGTGACGTGTTTTCTTGCAAATTAATTTTAAAAGTTCTATCCTCTCAATTTAAAATTGAGCAGTGAATTATTTTATCTACACAAATTTACATTTTGTAATAAATATTTTTGAGTAAAAAATAGAAATATAGCATATTAAAAAAAAATTTCTCTCTAATCAAATGCGACTTGTACAATTTTTATATTTAAATACATAAAATTACATGTTTTATGATAGAAAAAATTTGTGTGTATTAATGTGTTTTTTTCTAATTAAAAGAACTGCATCTGATTAAAATATTTTTGGTATTAATTTATCAAGTTTTATTTTTAAAAACAGCCATTTTGTATTGTTTTATAAAAGTGATAACTTTTTTTTAAATTGTCAAAATAAAATGAGTTGTAATCTTGATCTGTTCTTAAAAACCTAAAGTTGCTTCCGGCTATTTAAAGTATAACAATAAAGTTAGGTGAACCTTTTTTTCGAAACTGGATAAAAACATAACATAAAAGATATACTTATATTTAAAGAGTAAAAAAATTCGGCTATCTATTCTCTGTTCTGATAACTGAAAAAATGTCTAATAATTCATTGCATATTTCTTTCTTTTATAGTCCTTCAGGTGATGGACGTCATCTTATTGATATTTGTTCTATATATCAAGTGCGACACAACGCCCATGTTTACAAATTAAATTATTCCTTTAAAAACAAATTAAGTAATTTGACAATGCAGAAATATATTGTTAACATTTAAAACTTTTATAATATTTGATTATTTGCATAGTAATAAAAATTATCAAATTTGACATCAACATCCCACATATAATAGTTTAAATGTTATGTTTCACAAAAAATAGTTTGCGACATGGCTCTATAAAAATTTGTTTAAACAAAAAATATTTGAATTTAGATTTATTAACTTCTGGATGCTTTAAAATATTTTCATTTAAGATATTAAAAAAAGATTGTCTTAACTGATATTGTACATTTTGTGGTGTTTTTGATGAAAAGTAAATGTTCTAATTTCAAAATTTATTATTTGAATAACTGCGTGGTAAATGTTTAATAAAAACACAAAATAATGTTATTTTTTATTCAATTAATCAAAAGTTGCAGGAATTTTAACAACATTTTTTACAAATTGTGAGACATAAATTTTTATAATATTTACTTTAAAATGTATTTATTTTAAAAAAAATTTACTTAATCATTTTTTGTAAAATTACAAAAAACATTATTTTAATCTACTCTCATAATGAATAAAAAAATTTTAATTTTTATGTTTGCTGTGCTACGCATTTACTAAAATGTAAGTCATAACCATAAGTATTAAAAATGATTACTTCTTCTGGGCAAAGTAACAAGTATAAAACCCGATCAAAAAAATTATATGGATAAAAAATTAGACTAAAAAATCAAATTTATTATCATGTAGATAATTCATTATTATATAAAGAAGACATATACATGCTATAATTAAAACTCTTCAAGATTATGTCTGCGTCAAATAAAATAAAAAATAAAACTCCAATTACTGGTATCGAATTTAATTTTTTAATTGTTTTGATCTAACATTAGATAATGACTTTAGCATACCTACGAATATTTATATGAATGATAATTTTCATATTTTCGAACACATGAAATTTTTTATTAGGAAGACGTTTGGTTTGATTACTGAAATAAAACGTTTTGGTAAAGATAAATACAGTAAAATTAATTGAACGATGTCAAACCATCATGCTTGAAATATTATAAAAAGAAAAGTGAACTAAAAAGTTATTTTAGAAGATTCGACTACTCATAAGGAATGAATTTTAGTAACAGTTTTGAAAGTATACACAATAAATATTCAATATATCATGAATATTAATATCTTGAATACAAACAGTTAAATAATTTTTACTAAAAAAATTCTCTTTTCTTCATGAATATATTAATCTTATATATATAAATCAATATGTACTGTATGTCTCTTAATCATTCATTTTACAACAAATTTTGTGGAAAATTTTTCTACTCATACAAGACCTTTATATGGAATTAAGAGGTTTTATAAGTCGTGATAGAAAAATTATATTTAACACGTAAAAACGTTTATAGATGTTGCTACTGTAAAAAAAAATTATCAAATAAAAAAAAGTTGCCATAACAGATAAATTATTTGTATTTTAATACAACAATAATGATAATGTACTTCCGCTCCCTTTATATATATATTATTGTTCAGATTCGATTGTTCATCTCTTATACTATTAAATAACTATTCAAACATTGTGATTGCTCCATCACTTTATGAAGAACAAGTAGTTTTTGGTTCAATTAAAGAAGTACACAGCTAATTTTGCTATTATGTATCATAATAGTAATTAAAATAAAATAGACAATTTTAAAGTAGATTTATAATAGATAATTCGATTATTTAATATATTTTAAAATAAAAGTTTTGAATATTATTTCATGTGTATAAACTTATATTTATAAAAATCAACTAACGATTTAAATTAATCAAATCATTAAAAAACATATTCAAAAACAAAAATTGAGGAATTTAAAGTATTTTTTTAAAGATAATTTCGCAATGTAAAAAATACCTAAAATACAATAAAAAAATTAATAATTTACGAGCAAGGTAATAATTTTCATAGTAAAAAAACTTTTTATTTTGTTAATAAATAACTAAACATTCAACAACATGATATGTCTTAAATTTTTCTAACTTAAAATAAATTAAATGACAATTCCACGTTTTGATATACCAAATTTACTATCAATTTTATAATATAACACCTTAAAAGCTACTGTATTTTTTTCTACTACTTTTAAAATATCTTTTTTTTTTATGCTTATCAGCAAATAATTTTTATAATATTACTAGAAAAGGCGTTTTTGAGTATTTTTTACCTTAGGTTTATTGTTAACACATAAATACCTTATTCTTGAAATTTCAAGAAAATTAGGAACAACCTCTAATTCAATTTGTTTTTTTTTGTTTTTTATACCATTTGAGAGCAAATATTAGTAAAAATATAATAGATTTAAAAACAGAAGTATTTTTAATAACATGTTTCAAAACAATGTATAATGTAGAAAATCAACTAAATATACCTCTAAGAGTAATATCATTTGTAAATTTGAACCAAAATCTTTGATTTCTACACAATATTGAAAACCAACATTTTAATTTCAAACAAATCTGGCATATTAAAAAAAATTATTGTATTTGGTATCAAAATCTTGTATTGTTCATGATGAAAAATTAATGTCCAAACTTGAAAATTATTTACTCATAAATAAATGTGTATTAAATGTTTAATAAAGTAGGAAATAATGATAAATTATGTTTAATTAATCAAAAGTAGCAGAAATTTTAATAATTTTTATTTGAAAATATGAAACATAAATTTTTAATAATATTTATTTTATAATGTTTTCATTATTTCAAAAAAGTATTTAATTAGTAATTTTTTATGAAATTACGTGAAAAAATTTTATTCTAATTTCACAATGAATAAAATCTCCTTTATTTTTATATTATCTATATTATGCATTTACAAAAATGTAAGTTATAAATTTTAAAGTAAACTTATTTTTTTAGTTAAAAATAACAAGTAAAAAACAGTTTTGGAAAAAGTTACCTGAACTGAAACCTAGATTTTCAAATATAATTTATTTTTACACTGATAATTCAGAATCATATCTAAGAAAAATAGAAAAAAAACTTCAATTTTTTTCTGGTCATGTCTGCATCAAATTCGTGAAAAATGAGACAATGATTACTGGTAAAGGAATTAATTTTTTAAGTACTACCAATGATTCTGATATTCAATTAAATACTGACCTTAACAAACCTACAAACATCTATATAAATGTATTAGATCCAAATAAAGAACAACAAGTACCTTTTTTCATTGGAATGGCATTGGGTTTGATTCCTGAAATAACACGTTATGATAGAGATAAGTATGTTAAAGTTAATTTGACAAATGTCAAACCATCGCATATGAAATACTATAAAAAAGAAAGTAAAAAAAAATTACTTTGGAAGTTACGATTATGGATCTTTAATGGCTATTGACAATCTTTTTGGAAGTAAAAACAACAAACCTACTTATACATTCAATTTGTATTCGTATTATCATCCTCCTTATAACACTTATTATTATTTTATCACAAGTTTCACCCATAATGATTTTAGGCGTTTAAATTTTATGTACTGCAAAAAAATTACTGTCCTAACCTCCGCGGATGCAGTAATCGTGGCTTTCCAAATAGTAATTGTTTATCTTGCTCTTGTGGTGGTAAGGACCACTTCATTTATCCAGATTGTCATTTGAGTCCTGCTCACACTGATCCTTCATGTGGAATAAAAACATTGTATAAATCATATGGAAGGAAATCATATTTAAAACGTAAAAATGTTACTGGAGAATGCTACTATCGAATAAAATCATCAAATGGAAGAAAAGTTGCTATCACAATTAGATCATTGGAACTTGGATATGTAGGTAAATTAGATATTTATTATCGTAAAGATAAAGCTGTTTCACCTCTGACACTAAATAATATTAACTCAAACTTTCAAATTCCTCCATCATATAAAGAAGTATACCTAATTTTTCATAGCATGCTTCAACCAACTAACTTTAGTATTATGTACCATAATACTAAAAATAATTAGAATTGGATACATAATTTTAACATAGATTTATAATAGATAAATCGTTTTATTGGTACATTTGAAAATAAAAGTTTTTAATATTTAACTACATGTGTATGCATTTATATTTGCTAAAATCAATTAACAAATTAAGAATATTATTCATAAACACATTCGATAGTCAGAAATTAAGTTCATAAAATAATACTTATAAAAAAATAGTGTTGCAATGTAAAATAAACAAAAATATCCAAATACAATGAAATAATGAGAATATTAATAATACATACGAAAGATAACAATTTCCATATCATAATAAACATTCAATTTTAATAATAAATAATTAAGCATTCAAACAACATTCTATTTTTTTAATTTTTTTCTTAAAACAAATTTAATAAGATTTGATGTTTTGATATATTAAATTAACTATCAATATTCTTAATTATCACCTCAAAAGACACTGAATTAATTCTAATTTCATTTAAGACGTCTTTTTTCATTTCATGTCTGTTTGCAAAGCGTTTTATTGTTACAGTACCAAAAACCGTTTCTTGAGACTTTTTTATGTCAATCTATAGTTATCACATAAGTATTCTTTTTTCGAAACTTTAAGAATTTTTAAAGCACCCTAAAATGAGATTTAATCTTATTCGTTCCTTCTTTTTTTTTGTTTTTTGTACTATTGAAGTACATATCACTAGAAAAGATCAAGAATATTTGATTACACAAGTATCTTTAATAACGTGTTTGTTAAACGATGTGTATTATAGATAATCAACTAAATCCGCCTCCAAAAGCGATATTATTTGTAAATTTTAACCAAAATCTTTGACTTCTGTACAATATTAACATCACCATATTCATTTTAAAAAAATGGCACACTAAAAAAAGAAATTATTGCATTTTATGTCGAAACCTTGTACTGTTTATGATGAACAGTTAATGTCCAAACTTGAAAATTATTTATTCATAAATAAATGTGTATTAAATGTTTAATAAAGTAGGAAATAATGATAAATTATGTTTAATTAATCAAAAATTGCAGAAAGTTTTATAATTTTTATTTGAAAATATGAAACATAAATTTTTAATAATATTTACTTTATAATGTTTTCATTATTTCAAAAAAGTATTTAATTAGTAATTTTTTATGAAATTACGTGAAAAAATTTTATTCTAATTTCACAATGAATAAAATCTCCTTTATTTTTATATTATCTCTGTTATCCATTTACAAAAATGTAAGTTGGAAATATTTAAAGTGATTTATTTTTTTAGTTAAAGATAACAAGTAAAAAACAATTAAAAAAAAAATTACCTGAACTAAAACCACGATTTTCAAATACTATTTCTTTTTACGTTGATAAATCATTACTCCATGGATCCATGTTGAAAGAAACTATTAAAATTCAAGAAAACAGTCTTTGCATTAAATTTCTCGAACAAGAAACCGAGGTCACTGGTGCAGGAATAAATTACTTTGAAACTTCTAACTATTCTGACATAATATTAGATAAAAACTTGAGTAAACCTACAAATATTTATTTTAATAATATTGATTTACATCCTAATCAGCTGAAATATTTGTATTTTTTCACTGGAATGGCATTAGGTTTGATTCCTGAAACAACACGATACGACAGAGATAAATATATTAAAGTTTACGAGAAAAATATTACAGAACCATATCTAAAGTATTATGAGAAAGAAACTACAATGAGAAATTATTTCTCAAGTTTTGATTATGGATCTGTAATGGTTCCTGAAAAATTATTTGGAAGTAAAAATTATCTTCTGACTTATAAAGCTAAATATTACCCGTATTATGATGATATTAGTGGAATGGAATGGTCTTTTACTTATAATGATTACAGACGTTTAAATCGTATGTACTGTAAGAATAAATGCCCTAATCTCAAAGGATGTAATAATCGGGGGCATGTTTTTTTTTCAAATGGTTGCAAAAGATGCCTATGTAATAGAGGTTTTATTGGACCAATTTGTGAGACTTATCCTGTTCAAACACACATTTCATGTGGAGTAAAAGCATTGTATAAATCATACGGGAAAAAATCATATATAATTCGTAAAAATGTGAGTGGAGATTGCTTCTATCGAATAAAATCATCAAATGGAAGAAAAGTTGCTATTACTGTTAATTCACTGGTATCTCCATCACAAAATTTAATGCTTTGTAAATTTTTTTGGCATAAACATTTATTATCGTTCAGATTGGGGCGTTTCACCGCTTGTAATATGTCCTAATACTTCAAAAGTCGTAATTCCTGCATTAAGTAATGAAGTATACATGGTTTACTATAAATTTGTTTCTGACCCACCAATTAATTTTACAATTACATATCGTAATGTCTAATTTGATTCATAAAAACTGAATATAGATTTATGATATCAGTAAATCATTTTTTAACACATTTAACAATAAATGTTAAAGAATATTAAATTTAATATTTGTTCTTTTACAAATTCAAAAATCAATTAGTAAGTGATGGAAAATGAATATTAATCATAAATATATTATAATTTTCACTATTTCATTGTATATTTATATTGCCCTTTATATACAATAAAGGTCTTTTACGTAATATTGTAAAATATCAAACATGGCGCCCCCGGTTAAAAACAAATCTTTTATGGCACATTACATACCATACAAAGACTATAAACAAAAAGAATTGTACGGGAAATATCTCAGAGCTGCAACATATGCCTTAGATGATAGTGATAAATTTACAACCATCATCAGCTTGATCCCCCGTGACTGGTCAGAGCAATTCTTTTCTGAAACTATTGAAGAGGACAACCTGGAACCAGAGTGGACAGATCTGTTAGAATTCATAAACAAACGTACCGCTCTCTACAAAGATAGTACTGGTCCAATAATTGTTATCAATGAGTTGACAGAGCTAAAGTTAGAGAAAACCAAAGATGCTATGACTTCCTTATTAGACAAAGTCACGAACTATGCAAGAGGTCTTGATGTAAAGCAATTCAATCCACAAGAATTCCTTACAATCACATCATTTATAGCAAAAATTCCTCGTTCATATCAACTAGAATTATGTTCGGATGGGTCTCTTCCAACATTAGATGAGATTCGAAAATTTGCATTTAAAAAAGACAGAGAGTTTTCTATAAAGAAAAAAGAGTATGCAAATAATATTGTTAGTAAAAAACAGACGATTACTGACAAAAGTACTGAAGAGATTAAAACATTCAAGCCAAAACCCGAGAAGAAATGGGTAGGTAACAATAAATCAAAGGATCAACAGGTAGCTATTGACAAAAAACCGCTAATTACCATTTCTAAAAAAAAAAAGAAGTCCCTTCAGAAATGCTCCAAACCTTAATGGAATCAATCTGTACTGCTCCAATAAAACTAGAAGGTATTAATAAAACTCTCACAGCAAAAATTGACACTTGTGCAGGTATATCCTTGATTGGTAATCAACTGTTTAACAGCTTCCCTCCTTCAATGAAAGAAAAAATTAATTTAAATGACTCAATCGCTACAAAATCCGCACACGGCACGTGTAGAAATCATAAAGGTAGTCTTGAACTTGATTTCACGTTACCAAATGAGAAACTGATGTCAGGTAAATTCTTTCTAAGTGGAAACGAAGACACTGCTATTACTATTGGCTTTGATATGATTCAAAAAAATTTCATTGACATCAGAAAGTATATGAAGCCAAAACCTACCGCTCGTCAGTCACAATTGATACAAAACATCAATGTTACTCTCGGTGAAGAATGTGAAACAATCGTTGAATTTTTGAAAGATCCTAAAAACATGAGTTTGATTCAAGAAGACATTAACTTCTCACCGATTCTAAATAGTGACCTACCTCTACAGGAAACTTTTAAACCCAAAATAGCCCCACTACTTCCCGTCAAAGCAGAAATCCTTCCAACTGTATGTAACATGTTAGAATCTGAAATAGAAAAAGGATGGTTGAAATATGCTAAAGAACCAATTACTTCTGCTGGAAACTTGATTGTGGTACATCAACATAATGAAAAAATTAGATTATGCTATAATATTAGAAATATAAACGACCACACACCCGATCCAAACGAGATGAACTTACCGTCATTGAAAAGTTTATTAGAAACTCCTTTGGACAATATTGCAACGTTCACGAAGTTGGACATAAGTGATGCATACCGTTCAATTGGAATTAATGAAAGTGATCAATGGAAAACTGCAGTTAGAACACCAATTGGTACTCTTGTTTCAACGAGATTGATATTTGGTCATAAACTTAGCCCTCAAATATTTTGCCAAGCTCTAGAGCAAGCTCTTTCAGGCATCCCTTTCTTAAAATGTTACATGGATGACTTGTTAATAATAGCACCGCAGGGTAAAGAAAATGATACAATTTTATCAACTCTCAAAGCACTGAAAGAAGCAGGATTTCGTATTAATCTGAAGAAATCCGAATTTAAGGTAAAATTCACAACTTATTTAGGTTTAAACTGGGACATTGAGAATGGCATATCGATACCGGAAGATAAGGTTCAATCAATTTTGTCAATGAGTTCACCTACATCAACTAAAGATCTGCATACAAAAATTTGCAAGATGGCTTTCTATTCAAATATGGTTGTCAATTTTAGTGAATTAGCGGCACCCTTTTTTGATTTGATAAGTAAGAAAGAGAAAATGAAAAAATTGATATGGTCTGACGATCTGGAAACACAATTCAGAAAGTTAACTGATACGTTTGCTCAATCCATCCATCTCTTTGCAATCCCATCTAGATTATCAAAGGTACATGCAACTATTAGTACTGCATCCCGTTCTGCATTATGTATTTTAGATGCTGAAAATCAAAAAAAAGAACGTTCAATATTCTATATTCATGAAAGAAAATTGAAGCCTACTGAACAACGTTACATTCCAGAACAAAAAGGCTTAATGATTTTATGTGAAGCACTGTCTCAACATATTAATATCACCACAGCATGCCCAATCATCGTTCATTCAAATAAAAATTTGGCTAAATTGATAAATAATCAAATCATACCATCGTCAGCCTCGAGTAGCTTCCAAAAATATTTAACATTATTATTGCCATTTCAGCTCACAGGTAATTCAATCAAAGTTAATGAACATTTAGTCAGTGAATTGAAATCTCCAGTATCCGAGATCAGTCCAGAAGCCGATTTAACTTCACTAGTTGAATGTCTAGAACTAATAGACTTCTTGAAATTTACACCTTTAAATAAGATGACATTAACAGAGGCCTACAAAGTTGATGACTTAACGGTATTGTTAAAAGAAGTTGCAACGCACGGTTGGAACGATGATTTAAAATTTAAAGCCCCTGCATTCATGCGAAAATATGCAGTGACTGTTTCAAACGATATTATCCTACTCGATCAAAGATTGTATATTCCACCTCAACTAGTTCCTACTATACTAGAATCTCTACATGGAATGCATGAATCTGATGGTTACATGATAAAAGTAGCTAAAACAAAATACGTATTTCAAAATTTTTCAACTTTAATCAAACAATTCTATCTGTCCTGTTCCATTTGTATGACATACCGCAAAAACGCCAAAAAGAAAATTGCAACATGGACTCCAACGTCTATTCCACGAGAAAGATACTGCCTAGATTACTTTACATTCGAAGGTCATAATTTTTTGACAGTAGTAGATGATTTCAGTTTCTTCATCAATTGCTTCAAGGTTAAGTCCATGGATAGTGACACATTGGTAAAAACATTGATAAAAGCATTCAATAACATGGGTACTCCATATACATGTGTCAGCGACAACTTCAAAAGCTTTAAATGTTCCAAATACATACAATTCATGGAGGAGATTGGTGCACAAATTATCTATTCAATCCCTTATCAATCTAATACAAATGGTAAAGCAGAAAAAGCTGTAGATGTGTTGAAGTCCACAATGTTAAAATTAGTTAAAGATAAAGAAAATAAACGTACAATTAATGAATGCATGGAGATGGCAATTCAAAAAAATCACCGAACGGTAAGAACCAAAACAATTGATGGAAAGGAAGCTACCAAGACCATCGAACAATTTTTTTTCAACACGGTGGTACTTTCAGAAGATCAAATCAACAAGCACTTCTTCCAACCGTTAAAAATGGAGGAAAATATTAAATTCAAAATGCATCCCGATGACAAAGAATGGATAAATGGTACGACATTTGAAAAATGTTCACCACACACTTATAAAATAATAGATGGAAAAGGACTAGTGCATGTAAGAAAAGAACACGAAATCAACTTTTTACAAAGAAAGATGAAGACAAGCGATTCAACATACAAATTTTCAAGTCAAAAAGACGTAATAGAACACTTGAGTCAAAAAAATTATGAGTGCATAATTGCTTCAGATGGCAGCTGCTTAAAAGGGAAAGGAACAGGATTCGTCATCAACCATAATGGAACAATTTATGCAGGAGGAAGACCATACTTTAAAAGTGTCACTGCACAATATTTAGAAGTTCAAAGTATTTATGACTGTCTCTTGGTGATGAAAAGTCTAAAAATACTCTCTCTCAACACACTATGGATGATTGACTCCCAATACGTGTGCATGTGCCTTCGCCGTTTAGTTAACTGGAAAGAACAAGAATTTATATTATGTAACAAGAGAAAAGCTAAACATGCCAACATATGGGAAAAAATCAGTGAACTTTTTGATCCTTCGAGATGTAATATAGTTAAAGTCGCGTCTCATCAAAATATTATATACAATGAACTAGCCGATAAAATCGCCAAACATTACAGTGAACAAGAATATTCAAAAGATGTTCGTACCACCTACTACACGTTTACAAACATGGAAGAGCTTCAGAAATTCTTGTCCAAGGGGGATGATGGAAAATGAATATTAATCATAAATATATTATAATTTTCACTATTTCATTGTATATTTATATTGCCCTTTATATACAATAAACGTCTTTTACGTAATATTGTAAAATATCAAACAGTAAGAAAAAATATTAAAATATTTTCTATACACCATAAATTTTAATATATTCAATAATAAAAAATAATTTTAAAAATGTTCTTTGACAATCTCGAGGAAGATGGGACGAGCAAAAATACAAGACTCATTTATATGTACTTAATTATACCTTTAGATGGCATATTCTAAAAGAAGAACTTTAGCTTTATATCTCTAATTTGTGAGTTTTAATAGTTTCTGAAATAGTACGATAATGACTGTGTATTTAAAATATTATTTTTATAAACTAAAAAAAAATATTTATATTTCTTTTTCTTCTATTTTTAAAATTCTTTCTATGTACTAATGTATTTTTAAAAAAATCCCCATTTTAAGTAGATTTTCAATAATAAATTACAGTAAACAAAAGGCCAAATATTAAAAATATTAAATTCAAAATATCCACGTTTAAAATCCTATATATATTTTTTTAAATTATTGAATTCTCTTCAATAAAAATATTTTAAATGATATTATAACAATTTCCTTATTGGTTAATGTTGTTAATGTATCTTCACAATAATATCTTTGAATAATTAAAAACTGATATTGTCATTTGTATTGACAAACGGGAAAATTTGCTTCAATATAGTGTGCTCTATAATATACATCAATAGTTTGAAAAAAAATAAAACTTATTAATTACTTTATAGATATTTATATACTATGTTATTTGAAAAAGTAACTTCCATTAATTAAATACTTTTTTAGATTCATTATTAGAAGTTATTTTAAGCATAGTTGTAAACGCTCTTATGGTAAACACTATTTTCTTAATTCATCAAGAATAGAAAATTTTGATTTTAACAAAAAAAAATATTCTTAAAGATTAAAAACACCAAACATTTATTATTGTAAATTGGTATTAGTCAATGTTTTTATTTAGTGATTTTGTTATTTCAGTTTATAAAAAATTTAAATAAGTTGTAAAAACTTGTTTACTTATTTTTATATAAATGAAAATGAAAAATACCTCATTTTTGGTAGTATTTCTATAACTAACTTCTTTAAAGCTTACTTCTAAAAGCAATCTAAAATTTATTTTATAAAAGGAGTTAATGAAAATATTAATTATTTACAATATAATATATATTAATAGAAAAAATAATAAATTTTATTGTTCAAACGATAAAAAAGTATTTTATAGAGCATATTGTATTTAAAACGAAAATAATTTTTTAATTGATCGAATTTCTTCAATAGGAACGATAATAACTATAAGTTTTGTTCTTAATTGCTTAATGATATTCTTGTAGAGATACAATAACAATATTTGACAAATAAGAAAATTACAACAATATCATCCAAAACTTTGTTTTTTGGACAGATTTTTATCATTCCAAAACGAATATGTAGGTTTCCAAACATGTGAACTCCAATTTAATATCTTTAAAATTTTGGTCTTCACTTTTTATTATTTTCTCTCAAAAAATCAACTTAAAAATAAAACTTTTTAAAACTACCATTCTGCATAGAAAATACCTAAAAAGATGGTAATGAATAATATATGCATTGCGATGGTTTCTTTAAGTACTTCTCAGATACGTGTTGATGGTCGAATACTTCAGATGTCTTAACAACACGAAGATCGGAGATACGTATCTAATACATAACTTTCGCTAATTCTTCACATAGACAAACTGTTTAAAATATAAAAACGGAATTTAGATTATTTCCTGTCTCACATGTTCAAAATCACTAAAATTTTCAAAAAACCCATTTAAATGAAATAAAAACATAATTATAAATATTTATTCAAAGTTAGTAATTATAAATGCAAAAACTTCTATACAACTTTATCTTCTACCTTTATAGAGGAGAGATTTCACTTTGTAAAATATTTTCGACTTTCTGGGTTTTTTTATTAAAATATATTTGGAGAAACATGGTAAAACATAATATCAAATATTAGCTCCATACAATATGCCATTCTTGAGATACATTAATTTAAAGAAGTAAAATTTTTTAAAAATAACTTTTGTGGAAGGTATACGTAAGATGAAAGATTTTCAAATAACTCCAAAACTTTAATTAACACAAATTTATTATCACTAAAATTTAAGCAAAGACATAACTTTTAACGATACTCTATATATAAACCTTATAGTGTTAACTTATAGTTATTTTATAGTGGCTACCTAGGATGTAATATTATTACTATATTCACTATTAGAACTTACTATAACACAACTTTTAATCTTTTAAGCCTTAAATTCCTAATACAATTTTTTCAGTTCTACAACTTTTTACACCCCAGCTGAAACACATAAAGTTAATTAATTAATAATATAGAAATTATGATTACAAAAAAAATGACTATGTTAAAATATTATGAAATGTTAAATTTTATCTTAGGATTTAGACGATGTTCTAAATCTCTTTAAGAAATTTTTTTGAAATTCACTTATTTTACTAAGGTTTTTTAATAATGTACCAAATTCCAAAATTTGGTATCTCTGTAACTCCCTCAAAAGTTAAATTTTTTTAGTTAAAAATTTTCCAATTAGATATAGCTTTTATGCTTATTATGTATAAATAATAAAATTCAGCAAAAATAATTTGAATCTAAGATCAAGGATACGTCAAAAATAATACTTTTTGCCCCGAATTTTACCGCTTTGGATCTACATATCTCGCTTCTAAAAACGAAACCCAAACAATTCAAAAAATGCTCCCAGAGTAATTAATTTCTCTACATTTTAAGTATATTTTTAAGAAACTCTGACAACTTTGAGTATGAAAAATATTTGACAAACTTTTTTGAAATTTTTTGTTTTTGAAAAAATTTTGATTTAAGGCTAATTAAATATATGAAAATATTACAATGTTAGTATAGTTTCTTTAGAGTTATTATTCTAAAAACGATTCTCTATCAAATGACATTAAAAATGATTTTCTAGAATCATTCAGTATTGAGATATAGTGAGTTAGAAAATTTACCAAATTTTTGCTAAAAAACTTTTTTAACTTTGAAGTAGAAAAAAGTACAAAAATGACAAGCTATCAAAAAAGCAAAAAAAAAACAATCTGGAGAATTTTGTTGTAAATATTTTAAGACTATAAATAGCAATATATGTTGTTCCGTTCTTGATATATTTGGAGAAATGATGAATCATGTATCCAAAATATTTTTAAAAATCTTTTAAAAGTCGCATTTTGTTTTATTTTTATATGATTTATACATACATTTTCAATATTATTAAACATTGTTATTGTAAAAGTAGGTTTATCGACTATTTTTTGTAATTTTAATAAAAAAAATTTTAAGACGTAATAATATAAATGTTAACCAGTAATTTCATTTTAAATTAAAAACAGTTTTATACTTAATCTATATTGCCTTAAGTATCAAAGATAAAAACAAATTAAACAAATTTAGACATTTCAAAAAAGTTTTGTCGACGCAAAAGCTATATTTTATAATAAGGATAGAATCTATTTATGATACCGACAACAAATTCTTACGATCAAGAAAAATATAACAAATATTAAGCGATGAATGTATTTGTATATATTTTCTTATACATGTTATTTAATGATCTTACTTGAGAATTTAATAAAGAATATATGACATATCTAAAAATTACGTGATAATAAACTTTTTATAACACAGTTACATTTTAAAAATTATTTATAATAAAAATGTTTCACAAATGTCTGTATTAACACGCAAAACTTTTTTTAAAATGAATAAACAAAAAATAATCTTGAGAATCTCGACATGTGTAAGGCATAATCTCTCAACCCTCCAACCATTGAAAAATATCAAAGGTGTAAATAATTACACTCATTATCATTCGTAACTAAATAAACAAATTATTTATGATATTGACAATTGCAAGAATGTTTATATAATTAGAAAATTTATTCTACCAATAAAAAAAATTTAATACAAGTCAACGTACAAAACTTACTTTTATCAAAACATTTTTTGAATTACATATAAAATTAAAGTTAATATTATACAAGTAAAAATATTAAAAATTACATCTAAAATATTATAACGTAGAAGCTATAACACAAAACAAAATGTTTTAATAAACTTAAAAAAATTTATTCTAAAAATGATTTAATGAAAATAACATTTAAAATTAGCTTGATACACCCGACAGCTGAAAGTAAAATTTTTTTAATTATGCAACTATATCTGTATTTAAAAAAAAAAATTAAATGGAGTAAAAATATTTTTATGTTACGTAAAAATTCTAGCCCTGTGGGCAAGCATCGACAAAGCGAAGCGAGTTAGTTGCTTGTAAAAATATAAAATAAAATTTTAAACATTTATAATGTAATAAGTTTTTTATTAAAAATTTAAATTTATAATAATATGATAATTCTTTAAAATTTAAAAAATAAAACTAACTACTGTAAAACATTCAACAAAATTATCACCATTAGACATATAAAAAGAATATGTTCTTTTTTTTAATTTTTCATATGTATTACAAAATAATACTCTTTCATTTTATATATTTATTCTTGAAGTGAAATCTTTTTATTATTAAATTTTATCTAATATAAAATCAATAGAATAAAAAGGTAAAAGAAATTTTTAATTCTGTTTTTGATTTTTCCATACTTCACATTTATGTTCTGGATTCATTCTACTTTGTAATTTACAGTTAAAAGCATTAGAAAATGGTTTATAATTAGATAAAGCTAAATTAACACGTATTTCTTCTGGGACATGAGGATCAGTATCAATTCGCTCTTCTATTCTATTTTTACTTTGGTGTTCTCAAGACGTTCTATTTTTACTAATAAAAAATAGTTGTTCATTGGTGAAATTCTCAAAACCAGGAACTTTAGGTTCTTCACCACCAATACTTTGAAGGTATTTCATATAAGCCCTGTGAGCAATTTTAAGTCCTCCATTATCTGCAATATTTTCATATAAAGTTAATGAGCCATTTATATTTTTCATAGTTTTACTTTCTTTTTGATCACCGTATTGTTTAACAAAACATTCAAATTTTTTCTCAAAATTTTCTATTGATTTAGGAGTTAATATTAATTCACCTTTTTCATCCAATCCGTATATATACTTATAATGATCATTATCAAAGTCGTGTACAATTTCATGACCAAAAGTAACTCCAATGCCACCATAATTAAGAGCTTGTAAAATATATCTGTCAAACAATGGTTCTGCCAGAGAATTTGAAGAAATACTAAACAAGTTAAGTATAGAATAGTAAAATGCATTAGAATGAACAAAATCACCAATATATTTATTATTTTTGAAAATGTTGTAACCACAAGATCCATGAGTATGATTTATTTTTGACAATGATTCTAAGAACTTCTTCAATACTATCACTTTCTGATATTCCTAAATCTTTATAACAAGTTTCCATTAACAATACGCTAGAAACATCGTTAAAGTCAAATATTCTTGAAAATTCCATTTCATCAAGTTTATACAGGAGATTGTCTTTTGATTCTTTATCGAATGTATTTTCTTTTTCGTTTATTAGTAATCTAAATTCTTCCTTTATTCTTTTAATCATATCCTCTATTATAACATAAATGGCATGTGTCTCTCTATCTATTTTGCTCTTTTTTGAAAATAATATACCAAAAGCATATATACCAAATTTTATAATTTCGTATTCACATTTTTCTTTTTTTTCTTCAGATAGTTGAACACATTTCATTCTTAAATTATAAATATTGTTTATAGCAGTCGATTCATTATTATATTTTCCTTTCACAGCATCTGAAAGTAATTAAATAAATACAAAAAAAAAAGATACTACCTTTAATAAAATTATCGAAATTTTTTCGATTATCAGAATAATAGAAACTCGTTTTATTTATACTTTTTTTCTTTATCTTTTATCCAGTTGCCACAGGAAAACTTGTAGAAATTATCACATGGATCTACAGTAAAATCAACATATTCACGAAGGCTTCTAGAAGTCGATTCTGGATCGTAATTTATTGAAATCTTTCCTGATGTATTAATAATAAATCCTTTTGATACGAAAATAATCCCAAAATAATAAAGATATAAGGCAAAAGCTTTCATAGTAAATTTAACCAATTTTTTTTGATTTTGAGAATTATGAGAAATTTCTTAGCATTATATACAAAAAAATGATTGGCGATTCATTTAATATTTAAAATTTATTTGAACTATTAAACCAAATTTTTTATTCAATGACATACCTTGTATTTTTTTTTGTATATAAAATTTCAAATTTATGTAATATGCCAATTCTTTTTTATCGTAAAATTGATAATAATATTATGGTTGTTTAAAAATGCTAGATTAAAAGCAAATAATTGTACAACATTTAACGATATTATTATCGTCAGACGTATAACAGGATTAAATCTTCATTTTTTGAAATTTCACCATGGATGTCCAAATTACACTTGTCCTTTTTGGATATATTTTTCTACAATTAAAAACTAGGAAAAATAGTTCTCTTCATTATAATTGTCTTTTAGCTTTAACAATGTTCAAGTACACAGAAATTATTTTATCCCAAAATATGATGCTTAAATAAATTTTTAGAAAGTAGAATTTTTTATATTCATATAAATAACATAAATTAATTTGAATATATATTTATTATTTCTAAAAATTCTTTCTTTCTCAAAGTATCAAAAAAAATGTTGACTATCGCAGAATTAATAAGTGATAAAATTTAACAGAAAATTAATCTACATTTTAAAAATTGCTTACATTGTTTATGAATTGAAAAAGTTTAAATTATCTGAGTAACATTTACAAGACTCAATTTTAATTGAAAGATCTTTTTCGTATCTGTATTTTATTAATATTAACAATTTGTATAAAAAATGGTATTTTTTTTAATAAAAATTATGTAGATCCAAAGTATTTAATTTCTCCCTAGAAAATGGTTTATGTAAGAAAACATTATACTTCTTCACAGAACATTTTTTCAGATACACTAATCTTCATCAATCCTTATTAATATTTATAAAAGTTTTTTATTGTTTTTTAGTTATTTTTGTATTAATAGAAAAAGAGTTTTAGTTTTTTTAATTTTTGCTTCATAATATACTTTTTAAAGATTAACAATTTTTCATTTAAACGTTGATACGTAAAAAAAATTGATATGATACCCTATTAACATTAAAATTTTTAATAAAAGTACAGAGGAATTAAACAATTAAAATTTATTTCTTTAAATTATTAACTCTTGGGTCGTTTGAATAATTGTGACGTGTTTTCTTGCAAATTAATTTTAAAAGTTCTATCCTCTCAATTTAAAGTTGAGCAGTGAATTATTTTATCTACACAAATCTACATTTTTGTAAAAAATATTTTTGAGTAAAAAATAGAAATATAGCATATTAAAAAAAAATTTTTCTCTAATTAAATGCGACTTGTACAATTTTTATATTTAAATATATAAAATTACATGTTTTATGATAGAAAAAATTTGTGTGTATTAATGTGTTTTTTTCTAATTAAAAGAACTGCATCTGATTAAAATATTTTTGGTATTAATTTATCAAGTTTTATTTTTAAAACAGCCATTTTGTATTGTTTTATAAAAGTGATAACTTTTTTTTAAATTGTCAAAATAAAATGAGTTGTAATCTTGATCTGTTCTTAAAAACCTAAAGTTGCTTCCGGCTATTTAAAGTATAACAATAAAGTTAGGTGAACCTTTTTTTCGAAACTGGATAAAAACATAACATTAAAGATATACTTATATTTAAAGAGTAAAAAATTCGGCTATCTATTCTCTGTTCTGATAACTGAAAAAATGTCTAATAATTCATTGCATATTTCTTCCTTTTATAGTTATTCAGGTAATGGACGTCATCTTATTGATATTTGTTCTATATATCAAGTGCGACACAACGCCCATGTTTACAAATTAAATTATTCCTTTAAAAACAAATTAAGTAATTTGACAATGCAGAAATATATTGTTAACATTTAAAACTTTTATAATATTTGATTATTTGCATAGTAATAAAAATTATCAAATTTGACATCAACATCCCACATATAATAGTTTAAATGTTATGTTTCACAAAAAATAGTTTGCGACATGGCTCTATAAAAATTTGTTTAAACAAAAAATATTTGAATTTAGATTTATTAACTTCTGGATGCTTTAAAATATTTTCATTTAAGATATTAAAAAAAGATTGTCTTAACTGATATTGTACATTTTGTGGTGTTTTTGATGAAAAGTAAATGTTCTAATTTCAAAATTTATTATTTGAATAACTGCGTGGTAAATGTTTAATAAAAACACAAAATAATGTTATTTTGTATTCAATTAATCAAAAGTTGCAGGAATTTTAACAACATTTTTTACAAATTGTGAGACATAAATTTTTATAATATTTACTTTAAAATGTATTTATTTTAAAAAAAATTTACTTAATCATTTTTTGTAAAATTACAAAAAACATTATTTTAATCTACTCTCATAATGAATAAAAAAATTTTAATTTTTATGTTTGCTGTGCTACGCATTTACTAAAATGTAAGTCATAACCATAAATATTAAAAATGATTACTTCTTCTGGACAAAGTAACAAGTATAAAACCCGATCAAAAAAATTATATGGATAAAAAATTAGACTAAAAAACCAAATTTATTATCATGTAGATAATTCATTATTATATAAAGAAGACATATACATGCTATAATTAATACTCTTCAAGATTATGTCCGCGTCAAATAAAATAAAAAATAAAACTCCAATTGCTGGTATCGAATTTAATTTTTTAATTGTTTTGATCTAACATTAGATAATGACTTTAGCATACCTACGAATATTTATATGAATGATAATTTTCATATTTTCGAACACATGAAATTTTTTATTAGGAAGACGTTTGGTTTGATTACTGAAATAAAACGTTTTGGTAGAGATAAATACAGTAACATTAATTGAACGATGTCAAACTATTATGCTTGAAATATTATAAAAAGAAAAGTGAACTAAAAAGTTATTTTAGAAGATTCGACTACGCATAAGGAATGAATTTTAGTAACAGTTTTGAAAGTATATACAATAAATATTCAATATATCATGAATATTAACATCTTGAATACAAACAGTTAAATAATTTTTACTAAAAAAATTCTCTTTTCTTCATGAATATATTAATCTTATATATATAAATCAATATGTACTGTATGTCTCTTAATCATTCATTTTACAACAAATTTTGTGAAAAATGTTTCTACTCATACAAGACCTTTATATGGAATTAAGAGGTTTTATAAGTCGTGATAGAAAAATTATATTTAACACGTAAAAACGTTTATAGATGTTGCTACTGTAAAAAAAAAATTATCAATTAAAAAAAGTCGCTATAACAGTTAAATCATTTGTATTTTAATACAACAATAATGATGATGTACTTCCCCTCCCTTTATATATATTATTGTTCAGATTCGATTGTTCACCTCTTATACTATTGAATAACTATTCAAACATTGTGATTGTTCCATCACTTTATGAAGTACAAGTAGTTTTTGGTTCAATTAAAGAAGTACACAGCTAATTTTGCTATTATGTATCATAATAGTAATTAAAATAAAATAGACAATTTTAAGGTAGATTTATAATAGATAACTCGTTTATTTAATATATTTTAAAATAAAAGTTTTTGAATATTATTTCATGTGTATAAACTTATATTCATTAAAATCAACTAACGATTTAAATTAATTAAATCATTCATAAACATATTCAAAAACCAAAAATTGAAAAATTTAAAGTATTTTTTTAATGATAATTTCGCAATGTAAAAAATACCTAAAATACAATAAAAAAATTAATAATTTACGAGCAAGGTAATAATTTTCATATTAAAAAAACTTTTTATTTTGTTAATAAATAACTAAACATTCAAACAACATGATATGTCTTAAATTTTTCTAACTTAAAATAAATTAAATGACAATTCCACGTTTTGATATACCAAATTTACTATCAATTTTATAATATAACACCTTAAAAGCTACTGTATTTTTCTCTACTACTTTTAAAATATCTTTTTTTGTTTTATGCTCATCAGTAATTAATTTTATAATATCACTAGAAAAAACGTTTTTGAGTATTTTTTACCTTAGGTTTATTGTTAACACACAAATACCTTATTCTTGAAATTTCAAGAAAATTAGGAACAACCTCTAATTCAATTTGTTTTTTTATACCATTTGACAGCAAATATTAGCAAAAATATAATAGATTTAAGAACAAATATATTTTTAATAACATGTTTCAAAACAATGTATGATGCAGAAAATCAACTAAATATACCTCTAAGAGTAATATCATTTGTAAATTTTAACAGAAATCTTTGACTTCTACACACTATTGAAAACCAACATATTCATTTCAAACAAATCTGGCATATTAAAAAAAATTATTGTATTTGGTATCAAAATCTTGTATTGTTCATGATGAAAAATTAATGTCCAAACTTGAAAATTATTTACTCATAAATAAATGTGTATTAAATGTTTAATAAAGTAGAGAATAATGATAAATTATGTTTAATTAATCAAAAGTTGCAGAAATTTTAATAATTTTTATTTGAAAATATGAAACATAAATTTTTAATAATATTTACTTTATAATGTTTTCATTATTTCAAAAAAGTATTTAATTAGTAATTTTTTATAAAATTACGTGAAAAAATTTTATTCTAATTTCACAATGAATAAAATCTCCTTTATTTTTATATTATCTATATTATGCATTTACAAAAGTGTAAGTTAGAAATTTTAAAATTGATTTATTTTTTTAGTTAAAGGTAACAAGTAAAAAACAATTTAGAAAAAAATTACCTGAACTAAAACCACGATTTTCAAATACTATTTCTTTTTACGTTGATAAATCATTACTCCATGGATCCATGTTGAAAGAAACTATTAAAATAGTAGAAATCTATATTTGCATTAAATTTCTCGAACAAGAAACCGAGGTTACTAGTGCAGGAATCAATTTCTTTAAAACTTCTAACTATTCTGACATAATATTAGATAAAAACTTGAGTAAACCTACAAATATTTATCTTAATAATAATGATTTACACCCTAATCAGCTGAAGTATTTGTATTTTTTCACTGGCATGGCATTAGGTTTGATTCCTGAAACAACACGATACGACAGAGATAAATATATTGAAGTTGACGAGAAAAATATTACAGAACCATATTTAAAGTATTATAAGAAAGAAACTACAAAGAGAAATTATTTCTCAAGTTTTGATTATGGATCTGTAATGGTACCTGAAAAAACATTTGGAAGTATACGTTATAATACTTATACTTACAAAGCTAAATATTTTCCAAATTATGATTATGTTAGTGGAAGGGAATATTCTTTTGCTGTAAGTGATTACAGACGTTTAGATCGTATGTACTGTAAAAATAAATGCCCTAATCTCAAAGGATGTAATAATCGTGGGTATCCTTTTTTTTTTTTCATGGTTGTCAAAGGTGTTTGTGTAATATACATTTTGTTGAACCAAAGTGTGACTTTAATCATAAACAAAGATACATTGCATGCGGAACAAAAAGTTTTTTTAAATCATACCGGAAAAAATCATATATAACACGTAAAAATGTGAGTGGAGATTGCTTCTATCGAATAAAATCATCAAATGGAAGAAAAGTTTCTGTTACTGTTAATTCACTGGTATCTTCATCACCAGTATTTGGCAAAGGTCTTTTTTTTGGTCTAAATATTTATTATCGTTCAGATTGGAGCATTAAACCACTTATATTATGTGCTAATACTTCGAACGTTAAAATTCCTCCATTAAATAAGGAAGTATACCTAGTCTATTATTCTACAGATTTGGACCCCCCCGGTTAATTTTACAATCACATATCGTAGTATCTGATTCATAGAAATTGAATATAGATTTACGATATCAGTAAATCATTTTTTAACACATTTAACAATTAATGTTAAAGAATATTAAATTTAATATTTGTTCTTTTATAAATTCAAAAATCAATTAGTAAGAATAAAATATTAAACCATTTTCTATACACCATAAATTTTAATATATTCAATGATAAAAAATTGAGATATAAAAAATAATTTTAAAAATGTTTCTTGACAATCTCGAGGAAGATGGGACAAGCAAAAATACAAGACCCATTTTTATATGCTTAACTATACCTTTAGATGGCATATTCTAAAGGAAGAATATTAACTTTATATCTCTACTTCGTGTGTTTTAATAGCTTCTGAAATACTTCGATAATGATTGAGTATTTAAAATATTATTTTATTAAACTATAACAATATTTATATTTCTTTTTCTTCTATTTTTAAAATTCTTTCTATGTACTAATGAGTAAAAAACCTAAGTTAAAATAAAAGAATTCTCAAAACGATTCCTTCAAGAGATTTGGAAAATAGACTTAACCCAAAGATAAAGTTACTAATTATAATATTAATAGAATCATTTATTATTATAATTATAATTTCCATAATATTTACTAATTATGTATGTGTTTCAGCTGGGGTGTAAAAGAAAAAGGATATAGAACTGAAATATCTGTATTGGGAATTTAAGGCCCAAAAGATTATAATTTATATTATAGTAAGTTCTATTAGTAAATATATATAGCTTTACATCCTAGGTGGCCACTATTTGAATTTGTTGTTTAAATTTATATAAATATTCTTTCTAACTACGTGAACCCTCCACCAAACAAATTATAAAAAATTTTACTAATGTATTTTTAAAAAAATCCCCATTTTAAGTAGATTTTCAATAATAAATTACAGTAAACAAAAGGCCAAATATTAAAAATATTAAATTCAAAATATCCACGTTTAAAATCCTATATATTTTTTTAAGTCATTAAAATCTCTTCAATAAAGTAAATTCTAAATGATATTATAAGAATTTCCTTATTGGTTAATGTTGTTAATGTATCTTCACAATAATATCTTTGAATAATTAAAAACTGATATTGTCATTTGTATTGACAAACGGGAAAATTTGCTTCAGTATAGTGTGCTCTATAATATACTTCAATAGTTTAAAAAAATATAACTTATTATTTACATTGTAGATATTTATATACTATGTTATTTGAAAACGTAACTTCCCTTAATGTGTATCGCCTTATAGAAGGCGTTGACTTCAGAAGCATATAAATAGAAAAATATATACTAGTAAAATACACATTCGTTCTTTCTGATTGTTTAACATTTAATTTAATTCAATAAACTACATTCTTACTTATATTGTAGATTCATACTAAAGAGAATAGCACCTCTATAAAAAAACTTATAAGTATAATACTATTTTAGATTCATTATTTAATAAAAATTGGTTAATTTCCATATTTTATTAAGTTTGTTTAATGAGTAAAAAAGAAACTATAATAATATAATGATAAATTTAGACATAAATAATTTATACACTTACTCCTTTGTTCTCCTGGGTCTCTGACTAAAACAATTGTCGGTAAGTGTAAATTCCACATCTTATATATTATTATTTTAATGACTATATAATGTCATCGCTATCAGACATTATTAGAAGTTATTTTTAAGCATAATTGTGAACACTCTTATGGTAAGCATTCTTTTCTTAATTCATAAAGAATAAAAAATTTTGATTTTAAAAAAATATTCTTAAGTATAAAAAAACCAAACATTTACTATTGTAAATTGATATTAATCAATGTTTTTATTTAATGATTTTGTTTTATTAGTTTAAAAAAATTTTTAAATAAGTTGTACAAACTTGTTTACTTACTTTTATTTAAACGAAAATGAAAAATACCTTATTTTTGGTAATATTTCTATAACTACCTTCTTTAAAGCTTGCTTCTAAAATCAATTTAAAATTTATTTTATAAAAGGAGCTAATAAAGGTATTTATTATTCACAATATAATATATATTAATAGAAAAAATAATAAATTTTATTGTTTAAACGATAAAAAAGTTTTTTATAGAGCATATTGTATTTGTAACGAAAATAATTGTTTAATTGATCGAATTTCTTCAATAGAAACGATAATTACTATAAGTTTCGTTCTTAATTGATTAATGATATTCTTGTAGAGATACAATAACAATATTTGACAAATAAGAAAATTACAACAATATCATCCAAAACTTTGTTTTTTGGACAGATTTTTATCATTCCAAAACGAATATGTAGGTTTCCAAACATGTGAACTCTAATTTAATATCTTTAAAATTTTGGTCTTCACTATTTATGATTTTCTCTCAAAAAATCAACTTAATAATAAAACTTTCTAAAACTACCATTCTACATAGAAAATACCTAAAAGATGGTAATGAATAATATATGCATTGCGATGGTTTCTTTAAGTACTTCTCAGATACGTGTTGATGGTCGAATACTTCAGATGTCTTAACAACACGAAGATCGGAGATACGTATCTAATACATAACTTTCGCTAATTCTTCACATAGACAAACTGTTTAAAATATAAAAACGGAATTTAGATTATTTCCTGTCTCACATGTTCAAAATCACTAAAATTTTCAAAAAACCCATTTAAATGAAATAAAAACATAATTATAAATATTTATTCAAAGTTAGTAATTATAAATGCAAAAACTTCTATACAACTTTATCTTCTACCTTTATAGAGGAGAGATTTCACTTTGTAAAATATTTTCGACTTTCTGGGTTTTTTTATTAAAATATATTTGGAGAAACATGGTAAAACATAATATCAAATATTAGCTCCATACAATATGCCATTCTTGAGATACATTAATTTAAAGAAGTAAAATTTTTTAAAAATAACTTTTGTGGAAGGTATACGTAAGATGAAAGATTTTCAAATAACTCCAAAACTTTAATTAACACAAATTTATTATCACTAAAATTTAAGCAAAGACATAACTTTTAACGATACTCTATATATAAACCTTATAGTGTTAACTTATAGTTATTTTATAGTGGCTACCTAAGATGTAATATTATTATTATATTCACTATTAGAACTTACTATAACACAACTTTTAACCTTTTAAGCTTCAAATTCCCAATACAATTTTTTCAGTTCTACAACTTTTTACACCCCAGCTGAAACACATAAAGTTAATTAATTAACAAGCAGCAACTCACTTCGCTCGTCGCTACTTGCCCGCAAGGCCTGTTTTTGAAATATTTAAAGATTTTTAATTAAAAAAAATTCTAAAAATTTCGTTTTATAAAAAACACATAAAGTAATATTCGAATGAATAGTTCCGTATTTTATAGTATTTAAAATTATTATTAAAATTTTATAGTTTTGTAATTGTTAAAAATTTATGAAATACATTGTATCGAAATTGTTTTATTATATATTTTCAGACCTTAAACTCATTTGATGCTCTAAGTTTAAATAATTTTCTAAAAAATCCTAATTAATGAAAAATTAAAATTTTATGTGACTTAAAAAGATAGAAATTTAAAATACAGATAGTAAACAGTATATGAAAGGTACACATAATTCAAAAAGGATGAAAAACTAAAAATACTGCCAATTTAATTTAATTTAATTTATAATCATATTATTATATTGTTATCATAATATTATTAAGATATTATTAATCTTCTTGTTTTCTTATAGGCACACATACCAATAAATAAAGTTTACTAGATTTAGTTTTAAAATTGACTATTTTTTAAATAGTAATAATATTAGAGGTTGATCATAAATGTTTTTTAATTATTCAATCTAAAATAATCCAATTTGGGGAATTATTATTTTATCATTTCCCATTTTGGTAAAATAAAAGAGAATAGTTTTACGAATTTAATGTATACTTTTTAAAATATATTATGAAAAATAAAATATAGTTTTTTTATGTATTTATAGTGATAAAAATATTTTGCTAAGTTAATAACATTAAAAAAAATCAAAACAATTACTTGAACACTTTTCGTATTGAAGAAATTTTATTTAGACTTTAAAGAGCTACAAATATATTTAAAACAAAGTATTAGTGCCATTTTTAAAAAAATATTAGAAAATTTACTCTTAAAATTTTCTGGTGAATAGTTTCGATTTAAAAATTTAGAAAATTTTTTTTGCAATTTTTATGAAACATAGTAAAATTTTTAAATATTTTTAGATTTTTTTTAAAATAAGAGTTTGCATTGCTATATCGTAAATTTATTAAATTTATAAAATGCATGACTAAATTGCAGTAGTTTAAAACAATTTAGTATAGATTATTTTAACATAAAAAGATTTGGAGTGAAAAATCTAACTTATTATAGAATTTAATGATATTAAATATCAATTTTGTTAAATTTTAAAGAGTTAAATATAATTTCTTTTAAAATTTTCCATTATGTCTTAATAATTGTAGTATACTGCACTGATTTTTAATATGTTTAATCGGCACAAAAACTACATATATTAATTAAAAACAAATTTTTTTACCAATCCTATCTGCTATAATATTAGGAATATAAATTAATTTTTTTTTAATTGTTTAAAGCAATTGGCTCAATGACTTCTATGAATTATTGTTTTTTAATTTTTGATTTTATGGGGTCACAAATCTCAAGATTATTTTCTATTAAATATATGTATCTCAAGAACTAAATTTAAATAAAGCTATTATTTATTTTTTCTATTTTGCATGTTTTAATGTATTTTATATTATAATAAAAAGAGGTATATAAAACAAAAACCATTTTAAGAAGTAAATTTTTCTTCTAAGATATAGAGAATTTTTCGATGACTTACTATTTTGGGGATCGGACTTCTTTGGTCAATTTTATTGTTGTTGGTATTAAGCATTAAAATTTACATCTACCTGTAGAATCTTAAATAAAAAATAACATTAATTACTAAAATTGCTATAGTTTTAGATATATAATTATTCATTAAATTGATATAACATCGAGATATCTATTTTGTAAACATTATTTTTATCTTTATTTCTGACATTTGGTGTACTAAACTGATGTTTTCAACGAATTCACTACTATTATTGTTGAAATTTCCAAGAGTATCAAAAAAATTAGCGATAATAGTATCTTAGGTGTCTTCAATGATTGTGTCATTTAATTCAATTGACTGGTTTATTTTAATTTTTGATTGGCAATTAATTGTTTTTGTTTCATAATATAAATAATTATCATTATCTGCAAACCTTATTTCCTTATCTTCTGTAACCACTGAAACTCTGGTGTAGCAGATATTTTCTTCATAACCATCATTAATAATTTTTTCAATAACATTGACTTTACGGTAAAATTTTATTTCATATACATATTGATGTTTATTGTTATTGTAACTTAAATTAATAATATTCTTCATATTCAAATAGTTTCGTAAGAATTTATCAGTTTCATTTCTCTTTGATAAAAAGTCAATTATAAACTTTCCACGTTCTGCGCATAACTCTTTAAATATTGTATCTGCAATGTTTGAAATATTATTCTTAATGTAATTTTTTGTAATTCTTTCTCTATCACCCGGAATAATTAATCTTGCGAAATTTCTAAAGCGATCTCTTTCTGAATTTTCTTTTTGGAATTTCAATATTATTCATTAAAATAATGATGTTAAATCCATATCATCATCAAAATATCGTTCGTAAAACTCTCCTGTAATTAAAGGTACATCAACAGAACTTGTATCATTAAATTCAGATTGCCAGAAGTTGATTCTCTAAACATCCATAAAATAGTTGTCAGTAAATTGTTCCATTTTTCCATTCTTTTTTATACAGCAAGGGTTTAGTAAAACATTCTTCTCAGATATTACACTTGTAAGTTTGTATGAAATATTGTTTCTTTTTTCAATCATTGTTATTATGACAAAATCCTAGACACAAACAGAATGTGTCTGCTTTTAGTGCACGTTTTGTTGTGCATGTGGTATTTATAAACATTTTTTATTTCCATATGCCAGGAATATTTGGCGCAATCTGTGCAAGCTTTTGGGAAATAAAATTTGAAATGTTCCATACTTTTGTTATTACAATCATAATGCAGTTCTTTGTTGAATACGATTGTATTGTTGAACGGCTTATTCTTTAAGCATTTTCAAAGTAAGATTCTGACTGGAGCTCTATTTGTAGTATAATAATTGTAAGCAAAAATGTTTTATAAAGAAAATTTTCCATAGTAGCAATTTTTGAAGATTTGTAAAGATGCAACTTCACAAACTATTTTTTTGATAAAAACATGCCATTTTGCTAACTTTATATATTTAATATTTTTCATTAGAACACGTCTATTCAATTACCTATTAAATTTTGATAATGTCTAGTAAGATTATTTCATACATTGAGTTGATAGTATCATTAGACATCTCAGCTTACAAAAATATAATAAATTATGTAGACTTTATTTTACGCGATATAATGATTTATTGTTTTTAGACGTTTGTATAAGTCGCGTGTAGTATACAAAACCATTTAAATTAAAGTAATTTAATTTTTATAACAAATAAAACGATAATGTACCTTTTTGCTATATGATAAATTATCGAGCATTTTTTAAAGTTTAATTGTTAAAAATATTTCTTATATAACTCCATTAATTCGTTGATTTCTTACTTTGATTCAAAAATAAATTTCTATAATATTTTAAATTCCTAGTATCTAAAAATCATACAAATTCTCTATTTTATTTATATATTTTACATAGAAAATGTTATGTTATTGTGTTAAGAAATTTTTAAAATTGCCTTTTATTTTTAACTGACTATTTCAAGAACGAAAATTCAGATAAAACCAATACTTATTTTTTCTAATCAACATATTAGAATGAATTATTTATTTTGATAAAAAGAAGTACATAAAACGAAAACCATTTCAAAAGGTAAACTTTTTCTTTAATATATAGGGGAATTTTCGATAACTTATACATTTCTACGAATCAAACCTTTTTTTGTAATTTTAATTGTTTTGATGTAATAAGCATTAAAAATTAGATATATATGTGAAATTTTTAATAGAAAAATCATTATTGAGAGAAAAATAGAAGTAGCAATTTTTGAAGTTTGATACTTAATGGGATGTATCTCAAGAACAGATAGTAGGATTAAGACGATCTATATGTCATTCGATAGAGAATTAAATTCGACATAGATTTTGTAAACATTTTATATTAAAAAAGTTTCATCTTTGCATACCTTTTTTATTAAAATTTAAAAATTACAAAAAAATTAACTAATTTGTTTTTTGACTAACTCAAGAATGAAAAGAGATAATTAAACGGTTAAAATCTTAAAATGTTCGCAACAAATTTCTCCAGAGAGGAAAATCGAGACATTTGGAAAAAATTGACGTTTTAAAACTCTTTCTCTTTCTTGAAACAAAAAATCAACACTTTTTCAAAAAATTAAAAACTTACTATTTTCTTTATATCTCGAGAACGGATAAAGAAATCAAGATGATATATATATCATTTGATAGAGAAATTAATTCTACATAAAAGTTGTGAAAACATTTTATTTCAAAAGTTTTACCTTGAAACACTTTTTTTAAAAAAACAAAAAAAATTTTAGTCAGGCATTTATGGTACTTAAAGTTATCCAATTTTCTTGAGATTATACTTAAAATTTAAGTTAAATAAAAACTTAGATTAACTTCTTTTCTTTTTATCAATTTCCTTTTCAGAATCCCGATATAACATTTTAAAATGTGAAAATTTAGGTTTTTTTATGTAATTTTTAAAAATTTTCAAAAAAGTTAAAAATCTCAAAAATGGACTTGAAATTCTAATTTTTTTTTATTTTTATAATATAAGTATTTAAAACTTTATATACTTGTAAAATTTCAGATAAAACGAATAACTCTAATGGGGTCAAGAATAATACACCAAAACATCTTTAAATAGCTGTATCTCAAGAACGTAACTTCAGATTAAAAAAATATTGTGTTTTTTTGAATCACCGCATAAAGTTACATATATTAAGATATCAAAAAGTTTCAATATCGAAAATAATTTACACTCACTCGTTACTCCTCTATAATATATAAAGATTACTATGACCAATAATAAAAAATATATTTCAAATAAAAATATTTAAAGTTTTAAATCGCATATTGATATGAATTGTATATAAAAAAAATTATTTTTTAATTATTGTAAGTTATATTGTTATAAAAATATTTTATGATCAATTATACATCCAAGAAAAAAAATGATTTCTTAGGAAGAAAAATAATTTGTTGGGAAAAAATAAGATTTTTTAAAAAAGAAAATGATATTTTGGGAAAAAAAATGATTTTTTAGAAACAAAAATGATATTTTAGGAAAGAAAATGATGAGATTGTCTCTGTGTGTATTTTAAACAGTTTGTCTATGTAAAGAATTAGCGAAAGTTATGTATTAATACGTATCTCCGATCTTCGTGTTGTTATGACATTTGAAGTATTCGACCATCACCACGTATCTGAGAAGTATATGAAGAAACCATTGCAATGCATATATTATTCATTACCATCTTTTGGGTATTTTCTATGTAGAATGGTAGTTTTAAAAAGTTTCATTTTTAAGTTGATTTTTTGAGAGAAAATCATAAAAAGTGAAGACTAAAATTTTAAAGATATTAAATTAGAGTTCACGTGTTTGGAAACCAACATTTTCGTTTTGGAATGATAAAAATCTGTCTGAAAAACAAAGTTTTGGAGGATATTGTTGTAATTTTCTTATTTGTCAAATATTGTTATTGTATCTCTACAAGAATATCATTAAGCAATTAAGAACAAAACTTATAGTTATTATCGTTTCTATTGAAGAAATTCGATCAATTGAACAATTATTTTCGTTACAAATACAATATGCTCTATAAAATACTTTTTTATCGTTTAAACAATAAAATTTATTGTTTTTTCTATTAATATATATTATATTGTGAATAATAAATACCTTTATTAGCTCCTTTTTATAAAATAAATTTTAAATTGATTTTAGAAGCAAGCTTTAAAGAAGGTAGTTATAGAAATATTACCAAAAATAAGGTATTTTTCATTTTCGTTTAAATAAAAGTAAGTAAACAAGTTTGTGCAACTTATTTAAAAATTTTTTTAAACTAATAAAACAAAATCATTAAATAAAAACATTGATTAATATCAATTTACAATAGTAAATGTTTGGTTTTTTTATACTTAAGAATATTTTTTTTTAAAATCAAAATTTTTTATTCTTTATGAATTAAGAAAAGAATGCTTACCATAAGAGTGTTCACAATTATGCTTAAAAATAATTTCTAATAATGTCTGATAGCGATGACATTATATAGTCATTAAAATAATAATATATAAGATGTGGAATTTACACTTACCGACAATTGTTTTAGTCAGAGACCCAGGAGAACAAAGGAGTAAGTGTATAAATTATTTATGTCTAAATTTATCATTATATTATTATAGTTTCTTTTTTACTCATTAAACAAACTTAATAAAATATGGAAATTAACCAATTTTTATTAAATAATGAATCTAAAATAGTATTATACTTATAAGTTTTTTTATAGAGGTGCTATTCTCTTTAGTATGAATCTACAATATAAGTAAGAATGTAGTTTATTGAATTAAATTAAATGTTAAACAATCAGAAAGAACGAATGTGTATTTTACTAGTATATATTTTTCTATTTATATGCTTCTGAAGTCAACGCCTTCTATAAGGCGATACACATTAAGGGAAGTTACGTTTTCAAATAACATAGTATATAAATATCTACAATGTAAATAATAAGTTATATTTTTTAAAACTATTGAAGTATATTATAGAGCACACTATACTGAAGCAAATTTTCCCGTTTGTCAATACTAATGACAATATCAGTTTTTAATTATTTAAAGATATTATTGTGAAAATACATTAACAACATTAACTAAAAAGGAAATTGCTATAATATTATTTAGAATTTATTTTATTGAAGAGATTTTAATGACTTAAAAAAAGTATATAGGATTTTAAACGTGGATATTTTGAATTTAATATTTTTAATATTTGGCCTTTTGTTTACTGTAATTTATTATTAAAAATCTACTTAAAATGGGGATTTTTTTAAAAATACATTAGTAAAATTTTTTATAATTTGTTTGGTGGAGGGTTCACGTAGTTAGAAAGAATATTTATATAAATTTAAACAACAAATTCAAATAGTGGCCACCTAGGATGTAAAGCTATATATATTTACTAATAGAACTTACTATAATATAAATTATAATCTTTTGGGCCTTAAATTCCCAATACAGATATTTCAGTTCTATATCCTTTTTCTTTTACACCCCAGCTGAAACACATACATAATTAATAAATATTATGGAAATTATAATTATAATAATAAATGATTCTATTAATATTATAATTAGTAACTTTATCTTTGGGTTAAGTCTATTTTCCAAATCTCTTGAAGGAATCGTTTTGAGAATTCTTTTATTTTAACTTAGGTTTTTTACTCATTAGTATATAGAAAGAATTTTAAAAATAGAAAAAAGATTTATAAATATTGTTATAGCTTAATAAAATAATATTTTAAATACGCAATCATTATCGAAGTTTTCTGAAGCTATTAAAACACACGAAGTAGAGATATAAAGTTAATATTCTTCCTTTAGAATATGCCATCTAAAGGTATAGTTAAGCATATAAAAATGGGTCTTGTATTTTTGCTTGTCCCATCTTCCTCGAGATTGTCAAGAAACATTTTTAAAATTATTTTTTATATCTCAATTTTTTATCATTGAATATATTAAAATTTATGGTGTGTAGAAAATGGTTTAATATTTTATTCTTACTAATTGATTTTTGAATTTATAAAAGAACAAATATTAAATTTAATATTCTTTAACATTTATTGTTAAATGTGTTAAAAAATGATTTACTGATATCGTAAATCTATATTCAATTTTTATGAATCAGATACTACGATATGTGATTGTAAAATTAACCGGGGGGTCCGAATTTGTAGAATAATAGACTAGGTATACTTCCTTATTTAATGGAGGAATTTTAACGTTCGAAGTATTAGCACATAATATAAGTGGTTTAATGCTCCAATCTGAACGATAATAAATATTTAGACCAAAAAAAAGACCTTTGCCAGATACTGGTGATGAAGATACCAGTGAATTAACAGTAACAGAAACTTTTTTTCCATTCGATGATTTTATCCGATAGTAGCAAGTTCCATTCACATTTTTACGTGTTATATATGATTTTTTCCGGTATGATTTAAAAAAACTTTTTGTTCCGCATGCAATGTATCTTTGTTTATGATTAAAGTCACACTTTGGTTCAACAAAATGTTTATTACACAAACACCTTTGACAACCATTAAAAAAATAAGGATACCCACGATTATTACATTCTTTGAGATTGGGGCATTTATTTTTACAGTACATACGATCTAAACGTCTGTAATCACTTATAGCAAAAGAATATTCACTTCCACTAACATAATCATAATTTGGAAAATATTTAGCTTTGTAAGTATAAATATTATAACGTATACTTCCAAATGTTTTTTCAGGTACCATTACAGATCCATAATCAAAACTTGAGAAATAATTTCTCTTTGTAGTTTCTTTCTTATAATACTTTAAATATGGTTCTGTAATATTTTTCTCGTCAACTTCAATATATTTATCTCTGTCGTATCGTGTTGTTTCAGGAATCAAACCTAATGCCATTCCAGTGAAAAAATACAAATATTTCAGCTGATTAGGATGTAAATCCTTATTATTAAAATAAATATTTGTAGGTTTACTCAAGTTTTTATCTAATATTATGTCAGAATAGTTAGAAGTTTCAAAGTAATTGATTCCTGCACCAGTGACCTCTGTTTCTTGTTCGAGAAGTTTAATGCAAATATGGTTTTCTATAAATTTAATAGTTTTTTTCAACATGGGTCCATGGAGTAATGATTTATCAACGTAAAAAGAAATAGTATTCGGTAATCTTGGTTTCAATTCAGGTAATTTTTTTTTAAATTGTTTTTTACTTGTTACCTTTAACTAAAAAAATAAATCAATTTTAAAATTTCTAACTTACACTTTTGTAAATGCATAATATAGATAATATAAAAATAAAGGAGATTTTATTCATTGTGAAATTAGAATAAAATTTTTTCACGTAATTTTATAAAAAATTACTAATTAAATACTTTTTTGAAATAATGAAAACATTATAAAGTAAATATTATTAAAAATTTATGTTTCATATTTTCAAATAAAAATTATTAAAATTTCTGCTACTTTTGATTAATTAAACATAATTTATCATTATTTCCTACTTTATTAAACATTTAATACACATTTATTTATGAGTAAATAATTTTCAAGTTTGGACATTAATTTTTCATCATGAACAATACAAGATTTTGATACCAAATACAATAATTTTTTTTAATATGCCAGATTTGTTTGAAATTAAAATGTTGGTTTTCAATATTGTGTAGAAATCAAAGATTTCGGTTCAAATTTACAAATGATATTACTTTTAGAGGTATATTTAGTTGATTTTCTACATTATACATTGTTTTGAAACATGTTATTAAAAATATATTTGTTCTTAAATCTATTATATTTTTGCTAATATTTGCTGTCAAATGGTATAAAAAAACAAATTGAATTAGAGGTTGTTCCTAATTTTCTTGAAATTTCAAGAATAAGGTATTTGTGTGTTAACAATAAACCTAAGGTAAAAAATACTCAAAAACGTTTTTTCTAGTGATATTATAAAATTAATTACTGATGAGCATAAAACAAAAAAAGATATTTTAAAAGTAGTAGAGAAAAATACAGTAGCTTTTAAGGTGTTATATTATAAAATTGATAGTAAATTTGGTATATCAAAACGTGGAATTGTCATTTAATTTGTTTTAAGTTAGAAAAATTTAAGACATATCATGTTGTTTGAATGTTTAGTTATTTATTAACGAAATATAAAGTTTTTTTACTATGAAAATTATTACCTTGCTCGTATATTATAAATTTTTCAATTTTAGGTTTTTAAATATGTTTATGAATGATTTAATTAATTTAAATCGTTAGTTGATTTTAATAAATAATGGTTATACACATGAAATAATATTCAACAACTTTTATTTTAAAATATATTAAATAATCGAATTATCTATTATAAATCTACTTTAAAATTGTCTATTTTATTTTATTTACTATTATGATACATAATAGAAAAATTAGCTGTGTACTTCTTTAATTGAACCAAAAACTACTTGTACTTCATAAAGTGATGGAACAATCACAATGTTTGAATAGTTATTCAATAGTATAAGAGGTGAACAATCGAATCTGAACAATAATATATATATAAAGGGAGGGGAAGTACATCATCATTATTGTTGTATTAAAATACAAATGATTTAACTGTTATAGCGACTTTTTTTATTTGATAATTTTTTTTTACAGTAGCAACATCTATAAACGTTTTTACGTGTTAAATATAATTTTTCTATCACGACTTATAAAACCTCTTAATTCCATATAAAGGTCTTGTATGAGTAGAAACATTTTTCACAAAATTTGTTGTAAAATGAATGATTGAGAGACATACAGTACATATTGATTTATATATATAAGATTAATATATCCATGAAGAAAAGAGAATTTTTTTAGTAAAAATTATTTAACTGTTTGTATTCAATATATTAATATTCATGATATATTGAATATTTATTGTGTATACTTTCAAAACTGTTACTAAAATTCATTCCTTATGCGTAGTCGAATCTTCTAAAATAACTTTTTAGTTCACTTTTCTTTTTATAATATTTCAAGCATAATAGTTTGACATCGTTCAATTAATGTTACTGTATTTATCTCTACCAAAACGTTTTATTTCAGTAATCAAACCAAACGTCTTCCTAATAAAAAATTTCATGTGTTCGAAAATATGAAAATTATCATTCATATAAATATTCGTAGGTATGCTAAAGTCATTATCTAATGTTAGATCAAAACAATTAAAAAATTAAATTCGATACCAGCAATTGGAGTTTTATTTTTTATTTTATTTGACGCGGACATAATCTTGAAGAGTATTAATTATAGCATGTATATGTCTTCTTTATATAATAATGAATTATCTACATGATAATAAATTTGATTTTTTAGTCTAATTTTTTATCCATATAATTTTTTTGATCGGGTTTTATACTTGTTACTTTGCCCAGAAGAAGTAGTCATTTTTAATACTTATGGTTATGACTTACATTTTAGTAAATGCGTAGCACAGCAAACATAAAATTTAAAATTTTTTTATTCATTATGAGAGTAGATTAAAATAATGTTTTTTGTAATTTTACAAAAAATGATTAAGTAAATTTTTTTTTAAAATAAATACATTTTAAAGTAAATATTATAAAAATTTATGTCTCACAATTTGTAAAAAATGTTGTTAAAATTCCTGCAACTTTTGATTAATTGAATAAAAAATAACATTATTTTGTGTTTTTATTAAACATTTACCACGCAGTTATTCAAATAATAAATTTTGAAATTAGAACATTTACTTTTCATCAAAAACATCACAAAATGTACAATATCAGTTAAGACAATCTTTTTTTTAATATCTTAAATGAAAATATTTTGAAGCATCCAGAAGTTAATAAATCTAAATTCAAATATTTTTTGTTTAAACAAATTTTTATAGAGCTATGTCGCAAACTATTTTTTGTGAAACATAACATTTAAACTATTATATGTGGGATGTTGATGTCAAATTTGATAATTTTTATTACTATGCAAATAATCAAATATTATAGAAGTTTTAAATGTTAACAATATATTTCTGCATTGTCAAATTACTTAATTTGTTTTTAAAGGAATAATTTAATTTGTAAACATGGGCGTTGTGTCGCACTTGATATATAGAACAAATATCAATAAGATGACGTCCATCACCTGAAGGACTATAAAAGGAAGAAATATGCAATGAATTATTAGACATTTTTTCAATTATCAGAACAGAGAATAGATAGCCGAATTTTTCACTCTTTAAATATAAGTATATCTTTTATGTTATGTTTTTATCCAGTTTCGAAAAAAAGGTTCACCTAACTTTATTATTATACTTTAAATAGCCGGAGGCAAATTTAGGTTTTTAAGAACAGATCAAGATTACAACTCATTTCATTTTGACAATTTAAAAAGAAGTTATCACTTTTATAAAACAATACAAAATGGCTGTTTTAAAAATAAAACTTGATAAATTAATACCAAAAATATTTTAATCAGATGCAGTTCTTTTAATTAGAAAAAAACACATTAATACACACAAATTTTTTCTATCATAAAACATGTAATTTTATATATTTAAATATAAAAATTGTACATGTCGCATTTGATTAGAGAGAAATTTTTTTTTAATATGCTATATTTCTATTTTTCACTCAAAAATATTTTTTACAAAAATGTAGATTTGTGTAGATAAAATAATTCACTGCTCAATTTTAAATTGAAAGGATAGAACTTTTAAAATTAATTTGCAAGAAAACACGTCACAATTATTCAAACGACCCAAGAGTTAATAATTTAAAGAAATAAATTTTAATTGTTTAATTCCTCTGTACTTTTATTAAAAATTTTAATGTTAATAGGGTATCATATCAATTTTTTTTTACGTATCAACGTTTAAATAAAAAATTGTTAATCTTTAAAAAGTATATTATGAAGCAAAAATTAAAAAAACTAAAACTCTTTTTCTATTAATACAAAAATAACTAAAAAACAATAAAAAACTTTTATAAATATTAATAAGGATTGATGAAGATTAGTGTATCTGAAAAAATGTTCTGTGAAGAAGTATAATGTTTTCTTACATAAACCATTTTCTAGGGAGAAATTAAATACTTTGGATCTACATAATTTTTATTAAAAAAAATACCATTTTTTATACAAATTGTTAATATTAATAAAATACAGATACGAAAAAGATCTTTCAATTAAAATTGAGTCTTGTAAATGTTACTCAGATAATTTAAACTTTTTCAATTCATAAACAATGTAAGCAATTTTTAAAATGTAGATTAATTTTCTGTTAAATTTTATCACTTATTAATTCTGCGATAGTCAACATTTTTTTTGATACTTTGAGAAAGAAAGAATTTTTAGAAATAATAAATATATATTCAAATTAATTTATGTTATTTATATGAATATAAAAAATTCTACTTTCTAAAAATTTATTTAAGCATCATATTTTGAGATAAAATAATTTCTGTGTACTTGAACATTGTTAAAGCTAAAAGACAATTATAATGAAGAGAACTATTTTTCTTAGTTTTTAATTGTAGAAAAATATATCCAAAAAGGACAAGTGTAATTTGGACATCCAAGGTGAAATTTCAAAAAATGAAGATTTAATCCTGTTATACGTCTGACGATAATAATATCGTTAAATGTTGTACAATTATTTGCTTTTAATCTAGCATTTTTAAACAACCATAATATTATTATCAATTTTACGATAAAAAAGAATTGGCATATTACATAAATTTGAAATTTTATATACAAAAAAAAAAATACAAGGTATGTCATTGAATAAAAAATTTGGTTTAATAGTTCAAATAAATTTTAAATATTAAATGAATCGCCAATCATTTTTTTGTATATAATGCTAACAAATTTCTCATAATTCTCAAAATCAAAAAAAATTGGTTAAATTTACTATGAAAGCTTTTGCCTTATATCTTTATTATTTTGGGATTATTTTCGTATCAAAAGGATTTATTATTAATACATCAGGAAAGATTTCAATAAATTACGATCCAGAATCGACTTCTAGAAGCCTTCGTGAATATGTTGATTTTACTGTAGATCCATGTGATAATTTCTACAAGTTTTCCTGTGGCAACTGGATAAAAGATAAAGAAAAAAAAAGTATAAATAAAACGAGTTTCTATTATTCTGATAATCGAAAAAATTTCGATAATTTTATTAAAGGTAGTATCTTTTTTTTGTATTTATTTAATTACTTTCAGATGCTGTGAAAGGAAAATATAATAATGAATTGACTGCTATAAACAATATTTATAATTTAAGAATGAAATGTGTTCAACTATCTGAAGAAAAAAAAAGAAAAATGTGAATACGAAATTATAAAATTTGGTATATATGCTTTTGGTATATTATTTTCAAAAAAGAGCAAAATAGATAGAGAGACACATGCCATTTATGTTATAATAGAGGATATGATTAAAAAAATGAAGGAAGAATTTAGATTATTAATAGATGAAAGAGAAAATATATTCGATAAAAATTCAAGAAATAATCTTTTGCAAAAACTTAATGAAATGGAATTTACAAAAAAATTTGATTTTAATGATATCTCTAGTGTACTGTTAATGGAAACTTGTTATAAACATATAGGAATATCAGAGAGCGATAGTATTGAAGAAGTTCTTAGAATCATTGAATCATTGTCAAAAATGAATCATACTCATGAACTTGTGGTTATAATATTTTCAATTATAAAGACTATTTAGGTGATTTTGTTTATTTTAATGCATTTTATTATTATTATCATAACACGTTTACTACGTCTTCATATGCTTTAGTAGAACCGTGGTTTAGTAGATATTTTCCTCATTCAATTAATTATGATAGCATTGGATTTTTTATTGGACATGAGATTCTACATGCTTTTGACAGTGAAAGTTATAAATTTATATTTGGACTAGATGGAAAAGGTGAATTAATATTAACTCCTAAATCAATAGAAAATTTTGAGAAAAAATTTGAATGTTTTGTTAAACAATACGGTGATCAAAATGAAAGTAAAACTATGGAAAATATAAATGGCTCATTAACTTTATATGAAAATATTGCAGATAATAGGGGACTTAAAATTGCTCACAGAGCTTATATGAAATACCTTCAAAGTATTGGTGGTGAAGAACCTAAAGTTCCTGGTTTTGAGAATTTCACCAATGAACAACTATTTTTTATTAGTAAAAATAGAACGTCTTGAGAACACCAAAGTAAAAATAAAATAGAAGAGCGAATTGATACTGATCCTCATGCCCCAGAAGAAATACGTGTTAATTTAGCTTTATCTAATTATAAACCATTTTCTAATGCTTTTAACTGTAAATTACAAAGTAGAATGAATCCAGAACATAAATGTGAAGTATGGAAAAATCAAAAACAGAATTAAAAATTTCTTTTACCTTTTATTCTATTGATTTTATATTAGATAAAATTTAATAATAAAAGATTTCACTTCAAGAATAAATATATAAAATGAAAGAGTTTTATTTTGTAATACATATGAAAAATTAAAAAAAAGAACATATTCTTTTTATATGTCTAATGGTGATAATTTTGTTGAATGTTTTACAGTAGTTAGTTTTATTTTTTAAATTTTAAAGAATTATCATATTATTATAAATTTAAATTTTTAATAAAAAACTTATTACATTATAAATGTTTAAAATTTTATTTTATATTTTTACAAGCAACTAACTCGCTTCGCTTTGTCGATGCTTGCCCACAGGGCTAGAATTTTTACGTAACATAAAAATATTTTTACTCCATTTAATTTTTTTTTAAATACAGATATAGTTGCATAATTAAAAAAATTTTACTTTCAGCTGTCGGGTGTATCAAGCTAATTTTAAATGTTATTTTCATTAAATCATTTTTAGAATAAATTTTTTTAAGTTTATTAAAATATTTTGTTTTGTGTTATAGCTTGTATGTTATAATATTTGAGATGTAATTTTTAAGATTTTTACCTGTATAATATTAACTTTAATTTTATATGTAATTCAAAAAATGTTTTGATAAAAGTATGTTTTGTACGTTGACTTGTATTAAATTTTTTTTATTGGTAGAATAAATTTTTTAATTATATAAACATTTTTGCAATTGTCAATATCATAAATAATTTGTTTATTTAGTTACGAATGATAATGAGTGTAATTATTTACACCTTTGATATTTTTCAATGGTTGGAGGGTTGAGAGATTATGCCTTACACATGTCGAGATTCTCAAGATTATTTTTTGTTTATTCATTTTAAAAAAGTTTTGCGTGTTAATACAGACATTTGTGAAACATTTTTATTATAAATAATTTTTAAAATGTAACTGTGTTATAAAAAGTTTATTATCACGTAATTTTTAGATATGTCATATATTCTTTATTAAATTCTCAAGTAAGATCATTAAATAACATGTATAAGAAAATATATACAAATACATTCATCGCTTAATATTTGTTATATTTTTCTTGATCGTAAGAATTTGTTGTCGGTATCATAAATAGATTCTATCCTTATTATAAAATATAGCTTTTGCGTCGACAAAACTTTTTTGAAATGTCTAAATTTGTTTAATTTGTTTTTATCCTTGATACTTAAGGCAATATAGATTAAGTATAAAACTGTTTTTTAATTTAAATGAAATTATGGGCAACATTTATATTATTACGTTTTAAAATTTTTTTTATTAAAATTACAAAAAATAGTCGATAAACTTACTTTTTCAATAACAATGTTTAAATAATATTGAAAATGTATGTATAAATCATATAAAAATAAAACAAAATGCGACTTTTAAAAGATTTTTTAAAAATATTTTGGATACATGATTCATCATTTCTCCAAATATATCAAGAACGGAACAACATATATTGCTATTTATAGTCTTAAAATATTTACAACAAAATTCTCCAGATTGTTTTTTTTTTGGCTTTTTTGATAGCTTGTCATTTTTGTACTTTTTTCTACTTCAAAGTTAAAAAAGTTTTTTAGCAAAAATTCGGTAAATTTTCTAACTCACTATATCTCAATACTGAATGATTCTAGAAAATCATTTTTAATGTCATTTGATAGAGAATCGTTTTTAGAATAATAACTCTAAAGAAACTATACTAACATTGTAATATTTTCATATATTTAATTAGCCTTAAATCAAAATTTTTTCAAAAACAAAAAATTTCAAAAAAGTTTGTCAAATATTTTTCATACTCAAAGTTGTCAGAGTTTCTTAAAAATACACTTAAAATGTAGAGAAATTAATTACTCTGGGAGCATTTTTGAATTGTTTGGGTTTCGTTTTCAGAAGCGAGATATGTCGGTCCAAAGCGGTAAAATTGGGGGCAAAAAGTATTATTTTTGACGTATCCCTGATTTCAGATTCAAATTATTTTTGCTGAATTTTATTATTTATACATAATAAGCATAAAAGTTATATTAAATTGGAAAATTTTTAACAAAAAAATTTAACTTTTGAGGGAGTTACAGAGGTACCAAATTTTGGAATTTGGTACTTTATTAAAAAACCTTACACACAAAGACAATCTCATCATTTTCTTTCCTGTCCAATCATTTTCTTTCCAATTCAATCATTTTCTTTTCTGTCCAATCACTTTCTTTCCTGTCTAATCATTTTCTTTCCTAAAATATAATTTAGGTTTCTAAAAAATTATTTTTTTCCTAAAATATCATTTTCTTTTTTAAAAAATCTTTTTTTTCCAACAAATTATTTTTCTTTCTAAGAAATCATTTTTTTTCTTGGATGTATAATTGATCATAAAATATTTTAATAACAATATAACTTACAATAATTAAAAAATAATTTTTTTTATATACAATTCATATCAATATGCGATTTAAAACTATAAATATTTTTATTTGAAATATATTTTTTATCATTGGTCATAGTAATTAAACACTATATATCTACATTTGAAATAAATTATTGTAAAGTTTAGTCTTATTCCTATATAAAAAACTTTTTATTTTGAAATAAAATTTATAAATATTTAGAATAAAGATATGGATATTTTTATAAAGACTATTTTTTTACCTTTAAAATATTATCACATTTCTGAGTATTATAACTTTTTTACTTTTTGTAAAAAATTTATATTGTTATACTCTTCAATTAGCTTGCTTTATACAAATAAGTTTACGATTAGAATTAAACAACTTATTTTGATGAAGTTTTTGATATTTTATTGTTCATACAAAATAAACTGTCATACATAAGCTTTTGAAGTATATAATCTATCTAACAATAAAAAAATCATTAACAAAAAATTTCTGGAATTCTTCTTTGGTTTTTAATTAATTATTTCAAAATATAGTAGTAATCCTCAATGACTGTTAGTCTGGAATGTTTTATAGTTTAATTGTTTATGTTAAACTAATAAATGTGAAAAGATAATATTAACAAAATAATATTTTAAATTAATTTTATTCAAAATAAAAGTTTTCAGAGAAAAAAAATGATTGCACAGGGAAGAAAATAATTTTTTAGGAAACAAAATGATTGAATAGAAAACAAAATGATTTTTTGGTTAAGAAAATGATTGAATAGGAAATAAAATGATTGGATAGGAAAAAAAATGATATGAATAGTTTAATTTGAATAATGTTTATTGGGAAAGAAAATGATGAGATTGTCTCTGTGTGTAGAAAAACGGATTTTAGATTTTTTCCTGTCTCACATGTTAAAAATCACTAAAATTTTTAAGAAACCCATTTAAATAAAATAAAAACATAATTTTAAGTATTTATTTAAAGTTAGTAATTATAAATGCAAAAACTTCTATACAACTTTATCCTCTACCTTTATAGAGGAGAGATTTCACTTTGTAAAATATTTTCGACTTTTTGGGTTTTTTTTTTAATAAAATATATTTGGAGAAACATGGTAAAACATAATATCAAATATTAGCTCCATACAATATGCCATTTTTGAGATACATTAATTTAAAGAAGTAAAATTTTTTAAAAATAACTTTTGTGGAAGGTATACGTAAGATGAAAGATATTCAAATAACTCCAAAACTTTAATTAACACAAATTTATTATCACTAACATTTAAGCACAGACACAACTTTTAACGATACTCTATATATAAACCTTATAGTGCTAACTTATAGTTATTTTATAGTGGCTACCTAGGATGTAATATTTTATTATATTCACTATTAGAACTTACTATAACACAACTTTTAATCTTTTAAGCCTCAAATTCCCAATACAACATTTTCAGATCTACAACTTTTTACACCCCAGCTGAAACACATAAAGTTAATTAATTAATAATATAGAAATTATGATTACAAAAAAATGACTATGTTAAAAATATTATGAAATGTTAAATTTTATCTTTGGATTTAGACGATTTTCTAAATCTCTTTAAGAAATTTTTTTGAAATTCATTTATTTTACTACACACAGAATCAATCTCATCATTTTCTTTCCCAAAAACATTATTCAAATTTAACTATTCATATCATTTTTTTTCCTATCCAATCATTTTATTTCCTATTCAATCATTTTCTTAACCAAAAAATCATTTTGTTTTCTATTCAATCATTTTGTTTCCTAAAAAATTATTTTCTTCCCTGTGCAATCATTTTTTTTCTCTGAAAACTTTTATTTTGAATAAAATTAATTTAAAATATTATTTTGTTAATATTATCTTTTCACATTTATTAGTTTAACATAAACAATTAAACTATAAAACATTCCAGACTAACAGTCATTGAGGATTACTACTATATTTTGAAATAATTAATTAAAAACCAAAGAAGAATTCCAGAAATTTTTGTTAATGATTTTTTTATTGTTAGATAGATTATATACTTCAAAAGCTTATGTATGACAGTTTATTTTGTATGAACAATAAAATATCAAAAACTTCATCAAAATAAGTTGTTTAATTCTAATCGTAAACTTATTTGTATAAAGCAAGCTAATTGAAGAGTATAACAATATAAATTTTTTACAAAAAAGTAAAAAAAGTTATAATACTCAGAAATGTGATAATATTTTAAAGGTAAAAAAATAGTCTTTATAAAAATATCCATATCTTTATTCTAAATATTTATAAATTTTATTTCAAAATAAAAAAGTTTTTTATATAGAAATAAGACTAAACTTTACAATAATTTATTTCAAATGTAGATATATAGTGTTTAATTACTATGACCAATGATAAAAAATGTATTTCAAATAAAAATATTCATAGTTTTTAAATCGCATATTGATATGAATTGTATATAAAAAAAATTATTTTTTTAATTATTGTAAGTTATATTGTTATTAAAATATTTTATGATCAATTATACATCCAAGAAAAAAAATAATTTCTTAGAAAGAAAAATAATTTGTTGGAAAAAAAAAGATTTTTTAAAAAGAAAATGATATTTTAGGAAAAAAAATAATTTTTTAGAAACGTAAATGATATTTTAGGAATGAAAATGATTTAATAGGAAAAAAATGATATGAACGGGAAAGAAAATGATTAGACAGGAAAGAAAGTGATTGGACAGAAAAGAAAATGATTGAATTGGAAAGAAAATGATTGGACAGGAAAGAAAATGATGAGATTGTCTCTGTGTGTAAGGTTTTTTAATAAAGTACCAAATTCCAAAATTTGGTACCTCTGTAACTCCCTCAAAAGTTAAATTTTTTTGTTAAAAATTTTCCAATTTAATATAACTTTTATGCTTATTATGTATAAATAATAAAATTCAGCAAAAATAATTTGAATCTAAGATAAAGGATACGTCAAAAATAATACTTTTTGCCCCGAATTTTACCGCTTTGGATCTACATATCTCGCTTCTAAAAACTAAACCCAAACAATTCAAAAATGCTCCCAGAGTAATTAATTTCTCTACATTTTAAGTATATTTTTAAGAAACTCTGACAACTTTGAGTATGAAAAATATTTGACAAACTTTTTTGAAATTTTTTGTTTTTGAAAAAATTTTGATTTAAGGCTAATTAAATATATGAAAATATTACAATTTTAGTATAGTTTCTTTAGAGTTATTATTCTAAAAACGATTCTCTATCAAATGACATTAAAAATGATTTTCTAGAATCATTCAGTATTGAGATATAGTGAGTTAGAAAATTTACCAAATTTTTGCTAAAAAACTTTTTTAACTTTGAAGTAGAAAAAAGTACAAAAATGACAAGCAATCAAAAAAGCCAAAAAAAAACAATCTGGAGAATTTTGTTGTAAATATTTTAAGGCTATAAATAGCAATATATGTTGTTCCGTTCTTGATACATTTGGAGAAATGATGAATCATGTATCCAAAATATTTTTAAAAATCTTTTAAAAGTCGCATTTTGTTTTATTTTTATATGATTTATACATACATTTTCAATATTATTAAACATTGTTATTGTAAAAGTAAGTTTATCGACTATTTTTTGTAATTTTAATAAAAAAAATTTTAAGACGTAATAATATAAATGTTGGCCAGTAATTTCATTTTAAATTAAAAAACAGTTTTATACTTAATCTATATTGCCTTAAGTATCAAAGATAAAAACAAATTAAACAAATTTAGACATTTCAAAAAAGTTTTGTCGACGCAAAAGCTATATTTTATAATAAGGATAGAATCTATTTATGATACCGACAACAAATTCTTACGATCAAGAAAAATATAACAAATATTAAGCGATGAATGTATTTGTATATATTTTCTTATACATGTTATTTAATGATCTTACTTGAGAATTTAATAAAGAATATATGACATATCTAAAAATTACGTGATAATAAACTTTTTATAACACAGTTACATTTTAAAAATTATTTATAATAAAAATGTTTCACAAATGTCTGTATTAACACGCAAAACTTTTTTTAAAATGAATAAACAAAAAATAATCTTGAGAATCTCGACATGTGTAAGGCATAATCTCTCAACCCTCCAACCATTGAAAAATATCAAAGGTGTAAATAATTACACTCATTATCATTCGTAACTAAATAAACAAATTATTTATGATATTGACAATTGCAAAAATGTTTATATAATTAGAAAATTTATTCTACCAGTAAAAAAAAATTTAATACAAGTCAACGTACAAAACTTACTTTTATCAAAACATTTTTTGAATTACATCTAAAATATTATAACGTAGAAGCTATAACACAAAACAAAATATTTTAATAAACTTAAAAAAATTTATTCTAAAAATGATTTAATGAAAATAACATTTAAAATTAGCTTGATACACCCGACAGCTGAAAGTAAAATTTTTTTAATTATGCAACTATATCTGTATTTAAAAAAAAATAAAAATGAAATGGAGTAAAAGTATTTTTATGTTTACGTAAAAAATTTTAGCCCAGCGGACAAGCATCGACAAAGCGAAGCGAGTTAGCTGTTGTAAAAATATAATATAAAATTTTAAACATTTATAATCTAAAAAGTTTTTAATGAGAATTTTAACTTTTTAATATTATCATGATTCTTTTAAATTTATAAAATAAAACTCACTACTGTAAAACATTCAACAAAACTATCACCATTAGACATATAAAAAGAATATGTTCTTTTTTTTAATTTTTCATATGTATTACAAAATAAAACTCTTTCATTTTATATATTTATTCTTGAAGTGAAATCTTTTATTATTAAATTTTATCTAATATAAAATCAATAGAATAAAAGGTAAAAGAAATTTTTAATTCTGTTTTTGATTTTTTCCATACTTCACATTTATGTTCTGGATTCATTCTACTTTGTAATTTACAGTTAAAAGCATTAGAAAATGGTTTATAATTAGATAAAGCTAAATTAACACGTATTTCTTCTGGGGCATGAGGATCAGTATCAATTCTCTCTTCTATTTTATCTCTGCTTTGGTGTTCACAAGACGTTCTTCCTTTACTAATAAAAAATAGTTGTTCACTGGTGAAATTCTCAAAACCAGGAACTTTAGGTTCTTCACCACCAATACTTTGGAAGGTATTTCATATAAGCTCTGTGAGCAATTTTAAGTCCCCCATTATCTGCAATATTTTCATATAAAGTTAATGAGCCATTTATATTTCTCATAGTTTTACTTTCTTTTTCATCACCGTATTGTTTAACAAAACATTCAAATTTTTTCTCAAAAATTTTCTATTGATTTAGGAGTTAATATTAATTCACCTTTTTCATCCAATCCGTATATATGCTTATAATGATCATTATCAAAACCGTGTACAATTTCATGACCAAAAGTAACTCCAATGCCACCATAATTAATAGCTTGTAAAAAATATCTGTCAAACAATGGTTCTGCCAGAGAATTTGAAGAAATACTAAACAAGTTAAGTATAGAATAGTAAAATGCATTAGAATGAACAAAATCACCAATATATTCATTATTTTTGAAAATGTTGTAACCACAAGATCCATGAGTATGATTTATTTTTGACAATGATTCAATGATTCTAAGAACTTCTTCAATACTATCACTTTCTGATATTCCTAAATCTTTATAACAAGTTTCCATTAACAATACGCTAGAAACATCGTTAAAGTCAAATATTCTTGAAAATTCCATTTCATCAAGTTTATACAGAAGATTTTCTCTTGATTCTTTATTAAATATATTTTCTTTTTTGTTTATTTGTAATCTATATTCTTCCTTTATTCTTTTAATCATATCCTCTATTATAACATAAATGGCATGTTTCTCTATATCTATTCTGCTCTTTTTTGAAAATAATATACTAAAAGCATATATACCAAATTTTATATTTTCGTATTCATATTTTTTCTTCAGATAGTTGAACACATTTCATTCTTAAATTATAAATATTGTTTATAGCAGTCGATTCATTATTATATTTTCCTTTCACAGCATCTGAAAGCAATTAAATAAATACAAAAAAAAGATACTACCTTTAATAAAATTATCGAAATTTTTTCGATTATCAGAATAATAGAAACTCGTTTTATTTATACTTTTTTTTTTTTATCTTTTATCCAGTTGCCACAGGAAAACTTGTAGAAATTATCACATGGATCTACAGTAAAATCAACATATTCACGAAGGCTTCTAGAAGTTGATCTGGATCGTAATTTGTTGAAATCTTTCCTGATGTATTAATAATAAATCCTTTTGATACGAAAATAATCCTAAAATAATAAAGATATAAAGCAAAAGCTTTCATAGTAAATTTAACCAATTTTTTTTGATTTTGAGAATTATGAGAAATTTCTTAGCATTATATACAAAAAAATGATTGGCGATTCATTTAATATTTAAAATTTATTTGAACTATTAAACCAAATTTTTTATTCAATGACATACCTTGTATTTTTTTTTTGTATATAAAATTTCAAATTTATGTAATATGCCAATTCTTTTTTATCATAAAATTGATAATAATATTATGGTTGTTTAAAAATGCTAGATTAAAAGCAAATAATTGTACAACATTTAACGATATTATTATCGTCAGACGTATAACAGGATTAAATCTTCATTTTTTGAAATTTCACCATGGATGTCCAAATTACACTTGTCCTTTTTGGATATATTTTTCTACAATTAAAAACTAGGAAAAATAGTTCTCTTCATTATAATTGTCTTTTAGCTTTAACAATGTTCAAGTACACAGAAATTATTTTATCCCAAAATATGATGCTTAAATAAATTTTTAGAAAGTAGAATTTTTTATATTCATATAAATAACATAAATTAATTTGAATATATATTTATTATTTCTAAAAATTCTTTCTTTCTCAAAGTATCAAAAAAAATGTTGACTATCGCAGAATTAATAAGTGATAAAATTTAACAGAAAATTAATCTACATTTTAAAAATTGCTTACATTGTTTATGAATTGAAAAAAAGTTTAAATTATCTGAGTAACATTTACAAGACTCAATTTTAATTGAAAGATCTTTTTCGTATCTGTATTTTATTAATATTAACAATTTGTATAAAAAATGGTATTTTTTTAATAAAAATTATGTAGATCCAAAGTATTTAATTTCTCCCTAGAAAATGGTTTATGTAAGAAAACATTATACTTCTTCACAGAACATTTTTTCAGATACACTAATCTTCATCAATCTTTTTTAATATTTATAAAAGTTTTTTATTGTTTTTTAGTTATTTTTTTATTAATAGAAAAAAAAGTTTTAGTTTTTTGAATCTTTGCTTCATCAAACACTTTTTAAAGATTAACAATTTTGCATTTAAATGTTGATACGTAAAGAAAATTGATATGATATCTTATTAACATCAAAATTTCTAATTAAAGTATAGAAGAATTAAACAATTAAAATTTATTTCTTTAAATTATTAACTCTTGGGTCGTTTGAATAATTGTGACGTGTTTTCTTGCAAATTAATTTTAAAAGTTCTATCCTCTCAATTTAAAATTGAGCAGTGAATTATTTTATCTACACAAATTTACATTTTGTAAAAAATATTTTTGAGTAAAAAATATAAATATAGCATATTAAAAAAAAAATTTCTCTCTAATCAAATGCGACTTGTACAATTTTTATATTTAAATATATAAAATTACATGTTTTATGATAGAAAAAATTTATGTGTATTAATGTGTTTTTTTCTAATTAAAAGAACTGCATCTGATTAAAATATTTTTGGTATTAATTTATCAAGTTTTATTTTTAAAACAGCCATTTTGTATTGTTTTATAAAAGTGATAACTTTTTTTTAAATTGTCAAAATAAAATGAGTTGTAATCTTGATCTGTTCTTAAAAACCTAAAGTTGCTTCCGGCTATTTAAAGTATAATAATAAAGTTAGGTGAACCTTTTTTTCGAAACTGGATAAAAACATAACATTAAAGATATACTTATATTTAAAGAGTAAAAAAATTCGGCTATCTATTCTCTGTTCTGATAACTGAAAAAATGTCTAATAATTCATTGCATATTTCTTCCTTTTTATAGTTATTCAGGCAATGGACGTCATCTTATTGATATTTGTTCTATATATCAAGTGCGACACAACGCGCCCATGTTTTTACAAATTAAATTATTCGCTTTAAAAACAAATTAAGTAATTTGACAATGCAGAAATATATTGTTAACAATTTTAAAACTTCTATAATATTTGATTATTTGCATAGTAATAAAAATTATCAAATTTGACATCAACATCCCACATATAATAGTTTTAAATGTTATGTTTCACAAAAAATAGTTTGCGACATGGCTCTATACAAAATTTGTTTAAACAAAAAATATTTGAATTTAGATTTATTAACTTCTGGATGTTTTTTTTTTTAAAATATTTTCATTTAAGATATTAATAAAAAGATTGTCTTAACTGATATTGTACATTTTGTGAATTGTTTTTGATGAAAAGTAAATGTTCTAATTTCAAAAATTTATTATTTAGCGAGATAACTGCGTGGTAAATGTTTAATAAAAACACAAAATAATGTTATTTTTTATTCAATTTAATCAAAAGTTTTTTGCAGGAATTTTAAATAAACATTTTTTACAAATTGTGAGACATAAATTTTTATAATATTTACTTTAAAATGTAGCTATTTTGAAAAAAATTTACTTAATCATTTTTTTGTAAAATTACAAAAAACATTATTTTGATCTACTCTCATAATGAATAAAAAAAATTTTAATTTTTATGTTTTACTGTGCTACGCATTTACTAAAATGTAAGTCATAAATCTCATAAGTATTAAAAATGACTACTTCTTCTGGGCAAAGTAACAAGTATAAAAACCCGATCAAAAAAATTATATGGATAAAAAAATTAGACTAAAAAATCAAATCTATTATCATGTAGATAATTCGTTATTATATAAAGAAGACATATACATGCTATAATTAAAACTCTTTATCAAGATTATGTCTGCGTCAAATAAAATAAAAAATAAAACTCCAATTACCTGGTATCGAATTTAATTCTTTTAATTGTTTTTGATCTAACATTAGATAATGACTTTAGCATACCTACGAATATTTATATGAATGATAATTTTCATATTTTCGAACACATGAAATTTTTTATTAGAAAGACGTTGGGTTTGATTACTGAAATAAAAAACGTTTTGGTAAAGATAAATACAGTAAAATTAATTGAACGATGTCAAACCATCATGCTTGAAATATTATAAAAAGAAAAGTGAAATAAAAAGTTATTTTAGAAGATTCGACTACTCATAAGGAATGAATTTTAGTAACAGTTTTTGAAAGTATACACAATAAATAATTTAATATATCATTGATATCTTGAATACAAACAGTTAAATAATTTTTACTAAAAAAAAATTCTCTTTTCTCCATGGATATATTAATCTTATATATATAAATCAATATGTACTGTATGTCTGCTTAATAATTCATTTTTTTACGACAAATTTTGTGAAAAATGTTTCTACTCATACAAGACCTTTATATGGAATTAAGAGGTTTTATAGGTCGTGATAGAAAAATTATATTTAACACGTAAAAACGTTTATAGATGTTGCTACTGTAAAAAAAAATTATCAATTAAAAAAAGTCGCTATAACAGTTAAATCATTTGTATTTTTAATACAACAATAATGATGATGTACTTCCCTCCCTTTATATATATTATTGTTCAGATTCGATTGTTTCACCTCTTATACTATTGAATAACTATTCCAAACATTGTGATTGTTCCATCACTTTATGAAGTACAAGTAGTTTTGGTTCAATTAAAGAAGTACACAGCTAATTTTGCCTATTATGTATCATAATAGTAATTAAAATAAAATAGACAATTTTAAAGTAGATTTATAATAGATAATTCGATTATTTAATATATTTTAAAATAAAAGTTTTCGAATATTATTTCATGTGTATAAACTTATATTTATAAAATCAACTAACGATTTAAATTAATCAAATCATTAAAAAACATATTCAAAAACAAAAATTGAGGAATTTAAAGTATTTTTTTAAAGATAGATTTCGCAATGTAAAAAATACCTAAAAAATACAATAAAAAAATTAATAATTTACGAGCAAGGTAATAATTTTCATAGTAAAAAAACTTTTTATTTTGTTAATAAATAACTAAGCATTCAAACAACATGATATGTCTTAAATTTTTTCTAACTTAAAACAAATTAAATGACAATTCCACGTTTTGATATACCAAATTTACTATCAATTTTATAATATAACACCTTAAAAGCTACT